>OU342697.1:7042500-8292500 GCA_910589285.2 Mythimna ferrago | reverse complement strand
TTTTATACCTACGATCGGTGGACGCACACTAGTGAGCGTTTATGCCGGAACTGTTCGACGAGCGGGCCTAGGCCACAAAGTAGATTGGTACAGAAGTCAATCTACATACAAAGTGCGCTCGAGTACCCAACGCACACATAGACACCGCTCACGGACACGATATCTCGGTCGCGTCTCGGACCACTCGTCGAACAGTTCCGGCTCAAACGCTCATTAGTGTGCGTCCACCGAGCGTAGGTCTAAAAAGTGAAGTATATACATGAGATTGTCTTTTGTAAATAAATATCATGTCCGTGACCGGTGTCTATGTGTGCGTTGCTCAAGCGCACTTTGTATGTAGATTGACTTCTGTACCTATCTATTTTGTGTCAGCGTGTTGCACCGAACTGTATGAGCGCGACTGGGCGATTGAGCCAAGATATCGTGTCCGTGAGCGGTATCTATGTGTGCGTTGCTCGAGCGTGCTTTGTATGTAGATGGTCGAATCTTCTGTACCTATTTTGTGCTTACGCGTTATGGCCCGTTTACAGGTGGGCCCAGACTCGGCCAATCATATTCGTGTAAACGGTGCATTAGGCAGATTGTTTTAGGTTACAGATATCATTAAGTAGTTTTTAACGGGTGTTTTCGAAACAAACAACAACATGGGAACAATAAAAAAAAGGCTGATGATGATGATGATGGTGATGGATGTTTCCGAACTTAATTAAGTAATTTACATAATAGTTATTGTTCTCAAATAAGCATATAGTTACAAAATTCTCAATAAAATCATAACATATAGTTATGATTTTATTGAGAATTTTTTACCAAAATAAATATTAGTTCACAGGAATCTGGAATCGTATAGGTACTGTTTATTGTGAAATTATGCAACAAATTATAAATCAACATAACTATACCCTATTCGCGTTAAGATTAAACATTTAAAGAAACCTTTTTTACTGTCTGTTCAACCGATTTTAACTTTTATTTCGCAGGCATAAGGATGTCATTAATAGCAAAATAACGATTACAATACCAACTATTTACTGCAGCCGCCATTTGTCATGCCACCAACGTAATAAAAGTCAAAATCGGTTGAACGGACAGTAATAAAAAGTTTTCATAAATGTCTAATGTTATTTTGAACAGAATATACAAGGTGTAAGGGACAGCCCTCCACAAACTTTAAGGGCTTGCTCAGTAGACGAAACTGAACAACCTTCCACAAAAATTTTTTTCAGGAAACGAAAAAAAAATCTCTCCATACAAATTTTCCAATCAAGTTTATCATTTTGTATGGTGAGGAGGCTGATTGTTTTTTTCGTTTCCTGAAAAAAATTTTTGTGGAATTTGGTGAAGTTTCGTCTACTGAGCAAGCCCTTAAAGTTTGTGGAGGGCTGTCCCTTACACCTTTTATATAAATAAACGCTACGGTACACAATACGTAGACAGTTTAAATTTTGTTAATGTACAAAAGAACGCAATTTCGTGTAGGTTTAATGTTGTAGATGAATAAAACAAAATGTTTATTTATCAAAAAGTATTTATTTTTTAATCAAATTAAAACGATCGATACTGTTTTGGACATATCAGACAATTTTCGTGAGGCATTATCGTATAATTATATTGAAAGTCCTTATTTTAAACAATATCACATTTCGTACGATGATTCCAAACTTTAATATAACGAAAACTAATTAATAATTCTTACAAAAAGAAGCAAAATCTTAATAATAATAATCAGTTCTTATCGTGTGCAATACTCATTATCGCATTTGTATGTGGACTGGAATTAATTATAGCAAAAGGCGAGTGAAGCCAAGTCATTCTCGTTCGAAACCGGTAGTTAAAAAACTCTTGAAAAGGAACGCCAATAGAGTTCACATTACTAAACAATCTAGTAAAGAGTTTTTCAGTTGTATTCAATTTATATTGCACTAAATGACAACTCTGATCCCAATGAACATCTTCCGTCATCCTCGTCCAATTCTGAATCTCTTTTAGAACTTCTTGCTTGTCTGTTTCAAATATATTACTGTTATTTACTTCTTCCACAGGAACCCTCACTTCAGGATTAATGAAATAAACTAAAGATAATATCTTTTTGTAAAACGTTATCATATTTGGTACACATACTTTCTCCGGATAACCAAATTCGCAGAAGACTTTCACCAAATCCAAGGCAAATTCTTCCAAACTCTCATATAGTGGTCTTAGAATTACAAAGTTTGTAGTATCTTCCTTTAAAATTAGTAAGAAACATGCACGGCCAGAGTTTCTAGGCAGAGAATTGTGATCGATTATATTCAGTCTCCATAAACCCCTGCCTGATTTGTTTGAGTTTTTCACAGCAACTTCTGTTTCATCCGGTTCTGGTCTTTTGGACGAATTGCACACGTTACATGACTCGACTATCCAACGTGCACTAAACATGGGCAATGAGTACTCCTTTGTAACTTTATCGTACGTGGCAGATTTATTGCCATGGTTACAAGCAACGTGTGCGTTCAACAACACATTGAAAGCCTCATCAATGGGAATGATTTCTATATTTTTCCAAGAGTTTTTTTTCACGTACAACCTGTTCTTGCCGTTCACATTTTCCATTATCAAATCTTGTATTTCTCTCGGATTAGTAGTGAACATTTTAATTTTTTCTTCGATTGCCTCTCTAGTGCACAACGGTTCTTTAAGAAATTCTTTATTCTTTGCTAGAATGTTAAAATAGTTTCTTTTAACTTGTTCGTAGTCAAGCGTTATTTTGGCTTCGATTTGTTGACTGGTGGACGCCATTTTGTTGTGCAAATAAGCTCGACGCGGTGACAGAAGTAATAACAATCGCGACACAGCGTGCGAGCGCAGCGGTCGCAAGGGTACTGCAGGTGGGGAAGAGCTCGCGCGGGGGGAATGGCGCGACGCGACGCCCGCCAGCGCGAGCAAGACAGAGATAGATTGCTATCTCTGTCTCGCTCGCCTAGGTGTCGCGTTTGTTTCGGATCACGAGACAAGCCGACGCCCGAAGAATAATGACGAAGCGAAACTATGTTGTGTTGTGATAATGCGCACAATCTATACGTTTTATGTTTGATCATTTGGCAAAATATTATGTATATCCATTAAAATGCTAAAGTATTAATAAAGATAAGTTTATAAATTAGGAAATACACAAGTGTATTAGGCAAATGGTTATATTTCCTCTTAAAATATTATGTAAATACTTAATTTGATTTACAAATATTTTTTTTTTCAATACATTAAATAAGCTAATAAGTAGGTAGGTTATTCAATTGATAGTATTTTACTTCGCATAGGACTTCATGGGCACTAAATAAAACCTCAGATACTAGTGCACGGTTCTAATTGGTCGCTGTCTATAAAGATTAAAGGATCAGAAACTAAATGGTTACTCTTTAAAAAAAAAATGGTTTTTACTATAGGTACCTATTTTTATTAAGTAATAATATAATACTAATAAGTACTTATGAGAAGACCAGTAGAAAATCTAAATCCTTACATATTACAAAACAAAACCCCCTAACGCGTTCGCCTGTCTTCATGAATGCGATAAACTCAAAAACTAATAAATGTATTTTAATGCTGTTTTTATCAATATATGAGTGATTCATGAGAAAGTGTAATACATGCATTTATAGTAGAAAATAACCGAGCACTTTAAAGATTTGTAACATCCGTGCAAAGCAAGCGGATTGCTAGTACCAATATACAAAAAAAAAAAACCGGCCAAATGCGAGTCGAGCTCGCACACAAAGGATTCCGTACCATCTACACTAATTTAATAAAGATGAATAAAGAAGTAAAGTTTGTTTTTATGTTTGTAGGAGGTAATCTCGGGAAGTACTGACCCGATTGCTAGTTTTTATTCACTGATAGAAAGCTGCTTTATTTCTAAGTGACATAAGCCATATTTTATTTACGCGGACGAAGTCGCGGGCAAAAGCTAGTTGTCTATAAAAATGGCAAAAAACTCATGGTACATTTTTTTTTTTTTTATGGTGGGAAAAAATCATGCATTGACATCCCCCGCTCTTGGGCGGAGCGGGAGATAGTGTCAGACTCTTACTGACTAAAAGACCCACCCCGTTCTTTCTAGCCTTCATACCGGGGCTCGAGCGCCTTTTCGGATAACCCTGGCCCCAGTAGGCTTCGACCCGGCTGGGTCCCTGCTGTTGCTGACAACTCCTTGAGGCGCGCGGGAACAGTGCGCGCCGTCGACGACTTGGGCTTGGTCCGGACAGTTACCGGACGGCCGGACAGTGAGCTAAACTCATGGTACATGAGATGATGCCTGATGACATACTGCTGAATCTTAGTAATAGGTTCCCATTTTATGTCCGTTTGGATTAAGGAGCCACTTCACGATTTTACCTTTTGGGCACGGAACCCTAAAAAATGCTTTAACAATATAATGTATTTGAGAAAGAGGTCACTTGTCAAATCCGACTCGGCTGGGCGGCGTTCGGGAAGCTGCGCGGTGTCTTCTCGTCCAATATACCACACAATATACAGTGTCTCAAGACAAAAGTCTATGACCAGTGCGTGTTGCCAGTGATGACTTATGGCTCCGAACCGTGGTCACTTACAATGGGCCTCATAAGAAGACTCAAAGTCACTCAAAGGGCGATGGAAAGGGCTATGCTCGGAGTTTCCTTACGTGATTACATAAGAAATGAAGATATCCGCAGGAGAACCAAGGTTACCGACGTAGCTCGAAGAATCCCCAAAATTAAGTGGCAATGGGCAGGGCACATTGCACGCAGAACAGATGGTCGATGGGGACGAAAGGTTCTGGAGTGATATAATGTATTTAAATATCGTATTTTTAAAATATTAATACGTTACACATAAGTACGGCTGTTCAAAGGACTTACTTTTTAACTTAATGAGACTAGTTAACATTTTTATTTTAATCTGTTGATGCTGTGTTGTTTTGTCTTGTGAGTGAGACTCTAAAGGAGGAGGAGGCCAACCGCATCAGGCAACGGCGCTGGGATTCCGATCCCGATTTCCAGCCACCGTAGGCGCGGGCTTGCGGACGGCGAGCAATGGGTAGCTCGCTGTCCGTGATCCGGACTGAGCCCAAGTCGTTGACGACGCGCACTGTTCCCGCGCGCCTCAAGGAGTTGTCAGCAACAGCAGGGGCCCAGCCGGGTCGAAGCCTACTGGGGCCAGGGTTATCTGAGGGCGCTCGAGCCTCGGTATGAAGGCTTGAAGGAATGGGATGGGTTTTTTGGTCAGTAAGAGTCTGACAGTATCTCCCGCTCCACCCAAGGGCGGGGGTTGTCATTGGATGATTTTCCCATCGAAAAAAAAGTGAGACTAAAATAAACGGGTTTTCTTTCTTAATTCATTAAACCCCAAGCGAACGCTAGTTTTCGCTGTCTCATTGTCTTTTTAATACGTCTCTAACTACGCCTTAAAAAAACGCCGCCATAAAAAAACGCAAGAAGCGGCCAAAAAAAAAGGTACAAGCGGCTGCAAAAAACAGCTGAAGCGCGCGACGACACCTTGTGTCCGGAGAAGCTTAACTCATCGAATGCCGTAATTAGAGACACAATAGAAAGACAATTGCTTATGTCGAACTGTGTAACTTAAGATATTGAAAAGGTTAAGCGCGCTCGCCTACATTAGACTTTTTGTAAGACAGATAATCGGGCCGATTTTGTTTGGTTCTGTATTTCTGACCGACTTTTTGTATGACGTGTGCACCTATTGCTATCAGTGTGTTCTATTTTTCTCCTATAAAAAATCGGTCACCGATTATCGGACGTGGGCGAGCAGCCTTAAGCCGCTTCAAACTTTTTTTTGTTTTTAATCGGTATAAACTAGTGCTTGACTGCGATCTCACCTGATGGTAAGCAGTGATACAATCGTTGATGGTGAGGCGCACTAGTTTATTAAGAGCCTATTCACTCTTGCCTTAAAGACACCTAAATTATAATCAGACGGGAAGACCGCAGCAGGCAAATTGTTCCAATCCCTCGATGTACGCGGTATAAACGACGAGGCGAAACGCTTGGTCCGGACCGTAGAGGTTTCAACAACATTAGGGTGGATACTGGCCGTTCGTCGGCTTGTCCGATGGTAGAAGTGAGATGGTGGAATCAAGTCATGTAATTCCTGCGCACACTCTCCAAAGTGCGTCCTGTAAAACACCGAAAGGCTGGCTACCCTTCGCCTGTGCTCAAGACTTTTTTGTAGCGGCACCGCCACAGGCGAGCCACAAAAAAGGCCGCTTCAAAAAGAAGCTTGAAGCGTTTTTTTGTGGCCCGTGTGTGGGGACAGTAAGACGCCTTCTCGCTCCACCCAGAGCGGTAGAAGCTGTTTTTTGATTTCCCACTTCAACGAAAAAAAAAGAAACTTCCTGCATATTTGTACTTAGGTTACTTACTTATTTAAACTGCTGAGGGTTTTTGAATTATACATTGTTGATTGCCTATTTTACTTACTAACAAAATATCACAGCGTTTAAAACTTTGGTAGGTATCTACTTATCTAATTCCTTTCTAACAACCGAACAAAACAAACAGCGTGTCATGTCCACACTTTACCAAAAACGTTCTCAACTCGCCGAAACCGCAGTTCAATCAGTGGGGAAGTACTTGTCCTGGTTTTCACGTGGTCACCCTGTATATGTGGGAATGAACGTGTGACATTCCATCGTGTTTTAGAAGGGTTTATCAGTGGCGTAGACAGATGACCAGGAGCAAAAAAAAAATTTAAGAGGTGTCAAGGGACACCCGGATGGAACGAAGTTCCTTTCGATTAATTAGTGTAATATATTCGCGATTCGATATTGAAATAAAAAAGCAAAAAAATTGTACATATACATACACACACCCACACTTATATATATATATAAGGTATATTATTGAGGATTTTCGAAATAAACCACAAATTGTTTCTCTGAAAACAAAGATTTGTTTATTCGACATGCTTTTACAGTATTATGTAATAAATTATCGTTTAACTAAAGTTACACTTTTATCTCACCTGAAAACAAAGAAACGACATTAAAGTTCACTAATATCGCCTCCTCAATTATATCCCTTTAATTATCTCTCTACAAGTTTTTATAACAATAAAATGCACATATAATCTAAACATCATCTGTCATTGAATGATACGTCACCCCGTATCCACAGCTTAAAAATTAAAAAATGAAATGTCATTTCCAAGGAGGTCATTTCATTACATCTCCCCCCCATAGGAACGAAAATTCTAAATAATATAATACAAACAATGCACCTGCAAGCTATCTTTATACCTATTCGTTTTCTTCTACTTCATCTTCTGCCGTAACAGGTTGTAATTTTGTTATGTGGAATAAAGTTGATTCTGTTTTTCTGTTGCCAGTGTCAATCTTATAAATGGAGTTCGATATTTTCTCTATTATCTTGAAAGGGCCTATTTTTAATTCGTCTAATTTTTTCCTGTTCAGTCTATTTCCATTTTCTACATATACACTGTCTCCTATCTCGAACTCTTGTATTTTCCTATTTCTATCAAATGTTTTCTTGTTGTACTTGTGAGATTTTATTGTATTCTCTAATGCTAATCTTCTATCAGCAATCCACTTGTCTTCCTTTTCTATTGTTTTAATTTCATTTGGTAAAATACTGACATTTGTACCATCCAGTAAATATTTTGGTGCAAAATCTGTAACAGAATGGTCTGTTTCATTATATTTCTGTACACATTCTCTTGCTACTGTTGTCCATGTTCTCTTATTATTTTTCTCATTTATTTTACATCTTATTTTATTTACTATTGTTTGGTTTAATCTTTCGTTCAAGCCGTTCGAAAATGGCGTATTCACAGCTGTAAATATTAGTTTGATGTTATTCTCCTGCAAATACTGTTTAAATTCTTTTGAATTGATGCCTGGATATTGGTCTGTCAGAATTATTCCAATCTCATCTGTCTCGAGTACTTTCTTTGTTAGTTTTATAAAGTCACTTGCGTTCTGTGTTTTTGAAGTCACAATAAACGCATATCTTGTGTAGTGGTCTACTAAAAGGTGTAAGTATTTTTTTGTTGACCTAGATCCTCCAAAGCCACCTATAGTATCCATTGACATTATCTCAAATGGTTTTGTTGCTGGTCCCAGTTGTGACATTAACCCAAATTTTCCTTGACATCTTGATTTATTTTTTATGCATATTTCGCATGTTTTACAAATATTTATGATATTTTTTGTTAGGTTTTTAGCTGTATATAGTGGACTTATTTTTTTCTGTAATTGTCTGATTCCAATATGGCATAAATCTTCATGCACCTTTTTTATAATTTTTTTACTAAATTCTTCTGAGAGTATAATCTTTTCAAGTTTCTTTATTTTTTTATAATAGATTTTATTTTTATGTAGTAGATTTTGTTTCTTTTCTTTTATTGTTTCATTTTTTTCTTGGTCTTCAACTATATCTTTTATTTGTATTAAATTAACTATTTTTAATAGTTCCTCCTAGTTATCTTCTGATTCTAATACAGGGTTTCGGCTCAAACAGTCTGCTTCTATATTTTCTTTACCAGGTATATATTTTACTGTAAAGTCATATTGAGATAGGTAATATGTGAGGTCACCCAATTCTTCATCTGTCCTGCATTTAATATTCATGTTCTCTAGAGGTTTGTGGTCTGAGTAAATAGTGAAATGTTTTCCAATTAGCCAGTGTTGCCAGTATTTTACTGCTTCTTTCATAGCAATACATTCCAAATATATGGCCTTTTTTCGTTTTTGAGATTCGTTTAGTTTTTTTGAAAAATATGCCACCGGTTTGTCTTTACCGTCTAGTTGAGTCTGTTTTAATACTGCCCCGATACCCTCTAAAGATGCATCTGTAAAGATTTTTATTGGTAAGTCTTTGTCGAATATTTCCAACACAGGTTGAGAACATAAATATCTTTTTATTTGATTAAATGATTCTTCACACTTCTCTGACCACACAAACTTTTCATTTTTTCTTAATAAATTATGTAATGGGTCTAAAATAATTGCACTTCTTGGTATGTATTCATGGTAGAAGTTAATTTTTCCCAAAAATTGTCTGACATTCTTTTGTGTCTTAGGAGTTGGAAAATGTCTTATCGAGATCAAATTGTCTTTTAGTGGTCTTACCGAATTGTTCTGAATTACATGGCCGAGGTACTTTACTGAGTCTGAAGCAAAGTTACATTTCGTAAACTTCAATCTAAAGCCTTCTTGTATTATTGCCTCTAATACATTTCTTATGTGTTTTATATGTTCTTCAAAGGTGTTCGAGTATATCAGAATATCATCAATATAGTTTACGGAGTATCCTGTGAGATTGTGCTTTCTTAGAATATTGCTTAAAATTCTCTGGAAAATTGCTGGTGATGTTTTCAAGCCAAAGGGAAGGCAGGTCCACTGGAAGTGGCCATCTTGTGTGACAAATCCTGTTTTATATCTGTCTTCCACCCGTAATGGTATCGCCCAGAATGCTGAATTTATATCCAGTGTAGTAAAATACTTACAATTTCTAGTTTTAACAATCAAATCATCTATTAACGGAAAAGGTTGAGCTTGTGGAACAACAATTTTATTTAGTTCTCTGAAATCTATACACAAGCGGGATTTCCTATTTTCACCCTTTTTAAATGCCAATGTCACTGGAGCAGCGAAAGGACTGTAGGATTCTTCTATTAAATTATTCTTTAGTAACATGGATATTTGCTTTTCAATTTCTAATTTATCTTCTATTGTACATCTGTATGGTCTTTTACTACAGTATCTATTTACTAGTAAATCTATGTGAGCTTCATAATCTCTAACTGTTCCTATGTCATACTTGTCCTTTGCAAAAATTGTTTTATATTCCTTTATTATTTTCTCGATCTCAATTTTCTTTTCATTATCTAAATGGTCTGTCATACTTACAAACTCTTCTGTTTCTATATGTTCATTAAAATTTATTGCTAATGTTTTTATATTCTTTTCTTCATTTCTGTTATCTTTAGACATTTCATCTATTTTATTTGTTCTTATCTTTTGTTCTATCCGCAAGTCCTCGTTTTGGGTTAGTCTGAATTTCTTTATCATATCCAATCCGATTATAAAATCATCAAAATATTCATTTTCTACTATGTATACATCCACCTCTTCTTCTAAATCAAATATTTTTATTTTTATTGTTATCAAGCCATCTGTTTTTTTCACACCATTAACCGTTTTCATATATGCTATATTCTCATTGTCCTTTTTTTCTTTTATTTTAATCAGTCTTGAATTTATTAAAGAGATCTGTGAGCCTGAATCATAAATGCCGCTCACTTCTAGTTTATTTTCTAATAAGAGCTTGATTTTGATTAATGGTGTACTTACTCGTTTTTTTTCTCAGTATTTATATCTACTTCAATAATGGAGTTGTTATTTACATTTCTGGGTTTAAAAACTTTTTCAGATTCATTTTTATTTTTCTTGAACCAACATGACTCTTCCGGATGATATCTAATTCCTTTGTTCAAAGATTCACAAGTGTTACATGGTTTCTTCTCATTAGTTTTATTTTTATAAAGGAATGTACAACTCTTTATTGTACTTGAGTTTTTCTTGTACATCATACCTTCATATTTTCTTATCTCATTGAACAAATCAGTAGTGTCATTGAGTTCATCTCTGTTTAACCTATTTAAGATAAACCCAGGTAAACCTGTTGCAATAAGATCTATCATTGTTTTGGAGTCTATCGATTTGTTTATGCCTAGCATTAGCCTTTCTTTTCTAATAGCGTAATCGATTAGTAGTCCTTCTTTATATCTAAATGCGAGAGCATATGTAACTATGTCCCATCCTCGGTTTTTAAAAGTTTCTAAAAATTTGTTTTTCCATTCATTCCATTCAGCCTTTATTGTTAGTTTCATGGCCATCGAGCTATACCAATCCAAACAAGATTTTTCTAAAAATAATCTCAATATATCTATTTTTGTTTCATCTTTTGATATATTAAAGCGCTCACACTCCTTTTCAAAATTCTCAATCCATTGCATTGCATTAGGGTTCTTGCTTGTGAATTTTTCAATAATAAATTTCTCTGAAATATGTTTTAGGTTATGTTGATTTTCTTTCTTTGTAGTAGTTTCTATTAATTTTTCCAAGATATGTTGGAAATTGTCGTTTATGTCTATTGGTTGTTTTGTGCTCATTTCTTCTAAATATTGATCTAAAAATTGCATATTTCCTTCCTCATCTCTATATGTTTTCTTAAGATCTTCATCCAATTTTATCCATATTTTTCTACTTTGATATCTTTTTTTTATACTATTTTTTATTTTTGAGAAAGTATTCATTTTGACAATATATGTATGATGAATCACCGGCTTCAGCTCATCAGGTAAAACATAACATTTTCCTTCTTCTGTAGATATTGAGGTTATGGCTAATACATTTGATTTGCCATCATTTGAAGCTATCATCGTAAACTCAAATTGCAGCCGTTCCATCTTCTTTTAGTTAACAAAAATGTCGTTTTATAAGGTATATTATTGAGGATTTTCGAAATAAACCACAAATTGTTTCTCTGAAAACAAAGATTTGTTTATTCGACATGCTTTTACAGTATTATGTAATAAATTATCGTTTAACTAAAGTTACACTTTTATCTCACCTGAAAACAAAGAAACGACATTAAAGTTCACTAATATCGCCTCCTCAATTATATCCCTTTAATTATCTCTCTACAAGTTTTTATAACAATAAAATGCACATATAATCTAAACATCATCTGTCATTGAATGATACGTCACCCCGTATCCACAGCTTAAAAATTAAAAAATGAAATGTCATTTCCAAGGAGGTCATTTCATTACATATATACATATATATATATATATTATTGCTTTCTATAAGAGAGAGAGAGAGAGAGACAGACAGAGAAACATGCGCACGCCGCACGGCTTACAATAGCTTACTATAGCAAAAAGTGTCGTTACAACTTTTCTTGAGAATTTTTTCCGTCTAGCCCCCTTTCACAACGCGCGATAGGGAACTTCGTTCCAAAAATTGGGGCCCATTATTTATGTCAAAATCAAAGTCAAGGTCAAAGATTTATTTGCAGATAAATAATTATAGTCACAAAAGTTTCTTTTTTTTATTTGACATAAACCAGTGCTTGACTGCGATCCTACCTGATGGTAAGCAGTGATGCAATAGTAGCTATGTTATAGCATAATCAGCCTTTTTAAATATTTCCACTGCTGGGACTCAGGCATCGTCTCTAGGGAAGGAATGGGCCGTAATCCAATGGTGAATGTCACATGTCTTCGAATTTCTAGGATATGCCGGTTTCCTCATTATGTTTTTCTTTACCGTTTAGAGAGCAGTGGTGATGAAATAAATTAGGTACACAAAGTAATGCGCATTGTTAGATTTGAACCCACGACCTACAACTCGTAAGTCGGGGCCGTTACCACTCGGCCACCACTACTCTCAAGCTATGTTATATATTTAATCATAACATAATGATTTGCTTTTTCTTATCCATAAAATTCATTTAGATTTGAATTGGAGGTATCCTTACATGGTGGAAAAGGAATTCCGAACAAAATCGGCATGTACAATTGCCGAAACGAATCTTGAGCGCTCGGCGTCAGAGTGGGGATCGCTTTGCGCATTCCCGGCATTCCATACATTGGCAAGCCAATTGTCTTCGTTGTTAGATACATGCAGCAACGCAGGGAACAAATCAGGAGTGACGTCTATGGCACGATGGCGCGGCGAGCCAATCACTGACACTCCCCACCCCCGCGTCTCACTTCGCACCATTAAAGAGACCGAATATTTGACTTCTGCGCAACTTGAAGCCAGCGCTCAAGATCCGTGACGGCAATTGTACCTAATGGAATAAAAAATTTGAAGACTTGACATTCACCAACCCGTACCGGGCCCACGTGGTGGATTACTGCCCATTCCCTCTCCTAGAAACAAAGTCTGAGTCCTAGCAGTATGAGCACTGAAATGCTGATTAACTGAGATCAGATTAGAACGAAGTAATAAAGATCCATTCCTGTATTCATAAAAGTGTTGTAGGTATAACTATTATTTACACTTGTAACAAAAAATAAGAAGATTTGAATAAAAACATACGTTTTTGAAACCTCTACGATCCGGACTAAGCATTTCGCCTCGTCGTTTATACCGCGTACATCGAAGGACTGGAACAATCTACCGGCTGCGGTCCCGTCCGATTATAATTTGAGTGTCTTCAAGGAAAGAGTGAAAAGGCTCATAAACTATTGCACCTTACCATGAAAGATTGCATCACTGCTTACCATCAGGTGGGATCGCAGTCAAGCACTAGTTTATAGCAGTTAAAAAAAAAAAGAAAAATAAAAGCACCTCATATTAATTTTTAATTCATTTCAGTTTATTTGGAACTTCGTAAGCAGATCTTTCGAAATAAAGCGCCTACAATGTTTTTAATAGCAATGAAACAACGAATTAACGTTGTATCGGAGTAGATTTCTAAAGGTTTCTTTCGATGGCCATGAAACAGAAAAGTAGGTAAGGCTTAAGCTAGACCTTCATTAAATCAACACACGCGTGTAACCGGTGTAACACGCCTGATTAGTAAGTAGAACGACGTCGCTTAGCGTGTATCAAGTGTAACTCTACAAGTCTAGTTTCCATATAAAATGTATGGAGACCGACGCGCCCTGATCGGTGTGTGTGGCATACGTGTGAGCAGTGTAGTTCTACCTTCACTAATAAGTATAAATAGATTGTAAATCTCAATATTTATAATGATGTAATATTTTTAAAGTCTCTCACTCTTACTTTATAAAATTTAGAGCGAGAGAGCACGTCATACTTTTACTAACTAGAACCCACTTTTTAGGGTTCCTTAGCCAAATGGCAAAAAACGGAACCCTTATAGATTCGTCATGTCTGTCTGTCTGTCTGTCTGTCTGTCCGTCCGTATATCACAGCCACTTTTTTCCGAAACTATAAGAGCTATACTGTTGAAACTTAGTAAGTAGATGTATTCTGTGAACCGCTTTAAGATTTTTACACAAAAATAGAAAAACAGCAATAAATTTTGGGGGTTCCCATACTTAGAACTGAAACTCAAAAATTTTTTTTTTATTCAAACCCATACGTGTGGGGTATCTATGGAAAAGTCTTCAAAAATGATATTGAGGTTTCTAACATCATTTTTTTCTAAATTGAATAGTTTACGCGAGAGATGCTTCCAAAGTGCTAAAATGTGTGTCCTGTAACTTCTAAAATAAGAAAATGATAAAACTAAAAAAAATATATAATGTACATTACCATGTAAACTACCAACGAAAATTGGTTTGGACGAGATCTAGTAACTAGTTTTTTTTTAATACGTCATAAATCTAAAAAAATATACTATTAATAAAACATCGATAAAAGTTACAACGAACTACAAGAACTTTTATATTATGTTACTTGCTGCTACGGAACCCTCCATGGGCGAGTCCGACTCGCACTTGGCCAGTTTTTTTTTTGATGGGAAAGTCATCCAATTACGTCTCCCAAGGGTCCCGCCCTTGGGAGACGTAATTGGATGATTGGGAGGGTGTGAGACTTTTGCTGACTAAAAACCTTGTTCCTTCTTTATCATCGTTCTAGGGTACACCCATAGCCCCAGTAGGCTTCGACCTTGCTGGACCCCAACGGTTGCTGACATCTCCTTGAGGCGCGCGTGGAAGAATACGCGTCGTCGACGACTTGGGCTCCGTCCAAACGGTTACCAGACTGTCGGTCGGCAAGCTACCCATTGGTCGCCTTCTGCAAGCCCGTGCGTAAAGTATCCGGAAATTGGGATCGGAATCCAGGCGGCTAGGACTAGAACGCTAGAGCCATTACATCGCGCGTGCGGCCGCCTCTTTTGCTAGCATTACTGCTTCGCAGAAGGAGGTGACCGCCTGCTACTTCTCCTCCCTCCGGACCATGGCCTATATCAAGGCTCGGAACTAGAACCCACCTGTGTTCCTTCAGTGGTATTTTCCATTCCAGGGCACCACAACTTATTTGAACAATTCCGCAGTCCACACCTAAATGGCTTGATCTATAGGCGTAAAACTTTGCCCTGGGAATCCACATAGTAAAGGTGGACAGTAGAAAATTATTTGTGAACATTAATTCCTTTAAAGTCTTGGTAAGGTTTTTTTTTCGGTGGGAACGTGATCTAATGACATCCCCCGCTATTGGGCGGAGTGCGAGATAGTGTCAGACTCTTACTGACTAAAAACCCACCCCGTTCCTTCGTGCCTTCATACCGGGGCTGAGCTATCTTTCGAAACTAACCCCGGCCCCAGTAGGCTTCGGCCCAGCTGGGCCCCTTGTTGACAACTCCTTGAGGCGCGCGGGAACAGTGCGCGCCGTCGACGACTTGGGCTCAGTCCGGATCACGGACAGCGAGCTACCCATTGCTCGCCGTCCGCAAGCCCGCGCTTACGGTGACCGGAATTCCGGCGGCGGCGACCGCGTCGTTACCTGATGCGGTCGGCTTCCTCCTCTGCCTGCTTTGCAGAAGAAGACGACCGCCTGCCACTCTTCCTCGCCCCGGGTCATGGCCTGTACCAAGGCCTGGCGCGAGAGATCCCACGAGGGCACGGCGATGGTCCGCCTAAGCGGGGTATACCTCCTCTGTGTGCTCCACCGTGTCCTCCAGGCGTTCCGCACAGGGGCGACACCCGGGCGTCACTTCCGCATAAATCCGGAGGACAGGAACTTCCCGAACTTACCATGTCCGATGAGAACCTGCGTCATGCGGAAGATGGTCTTGGTAAGGGTTAATAAGAAGAGGCTAAAAATACATCATGAATGATTGACATTTTTACTGGCGGAAAACCTCGTCGACACACGTTTCACCAAAAATCTCTATCTCAGTTACCTAATATTCAAAACTTGTACTTGTCATGTAAGTTACCTTGTACACTAACATAACATACCCGTTTCCTATCTTAGTTACATGTGCCTCCAGGCTCTGTACTAACGTTACGTCTTGACTGGCGACGAGGCCAAGTAACGACTTGCAATGTTCATTAATAATTCCATGTTTGAAGTGTTACGAAGCAAAGTTGTTTGTAGCTTATGTTTGAGAATACACAGGAAATTATTAAGGTAAACGTAGGCTATGTGTTAGTAGTAACATACTGAGCTGACCTAGCGAAGGTGGTTTTTTTATAGGTATTGTTGCGTACGTGGGTAATTAAATGCCGATTTACTAACAGAGAACTTTATTCATCACAAACAATAACAAATTAGTCCAGTCAACAATAATCCGAATCGCAATTAACACTAGAGTTCCATTACACTGTCGTTTAGGTCGTTTGATAAAATCACTTCACACACTTAGGTAGTTCGCTCTTGTTCGCAGTCGAAATCAAAACTGACTCACTTCCGGTCCCCCCGACCGGATTCGTATTTATATGCGACGTCTCAAGATCTATCCAGAACAATAAGGTCGCGACGCGGGGCCATAAATCATTTTATTGCGCGATGTACCAAGCAAGAGTCACCGTCACGCGAATTTCGACTTTATTGTTAATAACGGAAAGTACCATTTCCCTTATCTAGCTATGTAGGTACCTACCGACTATTATTCTTTGAATAATAATAGTGGTACATACTTATGTGGACGTTTCGAGATTTTTCTTACGTACTACCATTCTAGATCTTTCGAACAGCAATGCGTTTTAATTTTTGCGTGCTACTCATTATTTCCTCAAAAATATGGCGTGTTCAAGTTTAATGGCGTAACAGTATTATTAATAAGCTCTCGCTTGGTTACTATCTCACCTGATGCTAAGTCATATGATCTAAAACAGAGCCCTTTTATCAACGTATTATACAAATATTACCTTCTACTCCTTTAGCAGTAGTTGGAGCAGTGGTGGCCGAGTGGTAACGGCACCGACTTACGAGTTGTAGGTCATGGTTTAAAACACAGCCAGGCGCATTACTTTGTGTAATTATTTCATCACCACTCCTCTCCAGGGACTCAAACTGTAACCGTAATAATGTATTTTAACACTGTTTTTTAAAACTGTTTTAACAGAAACACACTTTTAAATGTAACAGATACAATAATGTTACCGAATGAAACTGTAACCTTTTATATGTGTTAATAAGTTTTGCCGAATCAAACTGTAACCGGTTATATGTGTTAATAAGTGTTAATATGTGTAACTGAAATAATCAGCTTTAGCTATAAGTAATTTTACAATACCATAAATAAGCAAATTGCCAATTTGGCAAGGCTGGTATCTGTTACAGATATGTTACGGTTACACTTTTATAAGTGTTTTGGGTTAACACATTGAAAACACTCTTAGAAGTGTTACATAATTGATTCTGTTACCAATTCAACATGTAACACTTATAATTCTATAACCTTTATGATGGTGTTTTTAAGTCTTTGCTCCTCTCAAAACGGTGAAAGAATACATTGTGAGGAAACTGGCATGTCCTAGAACGAAAAATTCGAAGACATGTGACATCCATCAAACCGCATTGGGCTCGCGTGGTGCATTACGGCCCATTCCTGAGTTCCAACAGTGGGAACATTATAAGGCCGACTATGCTATGCTATGCTACTTCTTTAGCACACGTTGATCCTATCAAAAGGCGTCGTCGTAATGTGTTCCCTTCTTTCCCATCATGTTCTCCTTCTTACACTTACCGTCTCATTCATCATTATTAAAGCTGCGTTCAAAATTCCCACGTAAACACCGTTAAATGTTAATCGTTTTAATCCCGTGGAGGGTCGATCCGGTACATGAAACACTATCGATTTGTAAAGGTAAAATTAAAAAATAAAGTACCATTTTTTCAAAACTCGATAGTGTTTCATGTACCGGATCGACCCTCCACGGGATTAAAACGATTAAAATTTAGCGGTGTATACTTAAAAATGTTGACAAACTCAACTTCATTATGATTATAGATTTTTTTTAGGCAATAACTGATTAATGTTTTGAGTTTGGACCTATAATATGGATTTAGTGGCTAAAGACTCGCTCCCGCTACTCAGTATACACTTTTACCTACAACTTCCTAGTAAAGAGGTATAACATTATGCTATGTGACAGCTAAAATAAATTCAGAAAGCCCCAAATGGTGCCGTTCCCATGTATTGCTTTCACTTCCTGTAAGAAACCTCTTTTCATAAAAATGGCACAATGCAGCAAGCATTTCAAAAATGGCTGCCATTTCATCGTAAATTGCATAGGCTCTATAGAACCAGGGGGTACATTAGGGATTCTTAAAAGGGTTTATTCGGACCCCTTCATTATTCTTGACAGTTAAGCTACTGACATCAACGAATCTGTTATTTTGTCCTATTATTATCACAAATGTAATAGCCTAAAAGATTTGGGTGAAACTGCTCAGTCTGTTTATGACAGTATTTTTTGCTTTGCTTTAGATTGGGAATTTATTTTAACAATAGATATATACAACATTATTTTTAGTATATGCGAAACCTAAATACAGTTTGTTGAGAATCAATAACTGAATCAATTCCAATACCAATTTTTACACCATGTTATATTTTTTTCGAAAAAAGTATTATTAAAGGTCACAAGTTGGACACTACGATACTAAGTACAACACAAGTCACGGCAGGTCATAGTGGACATTAGATACTAGCGCACAACTGGATGCGGGAGTAAAACAACCCCTCAGTCACTCTGCTAGCCCGGTGATCATATATTTGTGCGGCCAACCAGGGGCCCAAGTCTGCTATTTTTATAATTTCGTCATTCCAATACTATCATAATTGTCATTTTGCTAAAAGTTCGTAATCTGCTAATTCATAATGATCGATCATTGATCGGTCAATGGTCTTGTAATAGAATTGCGGTAAAATGATAATTTCGAGCATATTAAAACCTTAAACTGTACAATAACCTCCTAATGGTCAAACACTGATCAAATAAACTGTCAAAGTTTTAGCAGATTACCGCAAATGTCAAATATTCATTTGTCAATATGTACGAGATTACTATTCTATGCAACTTCACCATTGACCATTGGAAAGTCATAATGACGCCATTATATTAGTAGATTACCAAACTTGTCAAAATCGACAATTATGACAACAATGATAGACCATTTTGACACTATTGTAATAGCAGATTTGAGGCTCTGGTAACATAACAAGCTTATAACTTCATGATATTATATATTAAATTATTATTATATTTACATAAAAATACTAGACGCGTGTTTCGGGTTTTACTTGTACTTAACGTGGTATACATGAACTTAATATTAACACAGTATTTATGCAGTGCCACGTTGTATGGCAATGCCGCCATCGCCGGGAGACTGCAGACAACGAGAGCTTAGTAAAAGAGTTCCGTTGGCACCTTTCGAATACGAAATCTTAAAAAGATAGACTGATGATCATAAAAGTTTATCACAAAATACAAATAAATATATCCACGTGTAGGAAAGTTAAATAAATATAACCATTTATCATTTCGAACGAGAACAAATGCTTGACACACAAATTATCTCCGTCGATCCCGTATGGGAATACTATTATCATAAAGAACACAATACACTGGGCAGCTTTGTTGGCGGACTTGCAGAAATACTACCTTTTACTAGAGGTTTTGGTTGAGAGCAGAAGTAACCTAGGGTTAAGGGTCAAGCGCCCGAAAAGTGCCATAAAACAGTGATTTTCTGAGGCCTACTCCTCCGTAAGGGCTAAGTCAATTGGTTTGAAAAAAATAAAATATATGTTTATTATAGATTCATGAACAATAATATCAACATTTGATTTTTTCGTGCAATTAATACTTTTGTCAATAAAAAATATTTAGCAATTTCGCAACTTTTCCCTACTCCTTCGAAACGGGTTGGACCTTTAGAAACATTTTTACACATAAAAATTGGTGGTTAAATATTCTTCAAAGTGAACATTGCATATGTAAATCAATCAATATCTCGCAGAGAAAATGGATTTAAAGCGCTTTCCGGGCGCTGCTGGCCGCAAATAAATGCACAGATTTGCGTACTGCCGCCTAGGCGAGTGCGAGAGTTGCGTTCACATAATTTCGGCCAGATGGTTCAAGGGACTATACGCCTTAACAGTCCCGTTTCCGTCTTATGAGTTGTATATTCTACCCAGCCAGTCGCATTATTTATTTGTTTAATTCTTTGTGCACACAAGAGTACAGACACAAAATAGATAGGTACAGAAGTCAATCTCATGTATGTACTTCACTTTTTATACCTATGCTAGGCGATCGCGCTAGGGGCAGCGCGTTAGGCCAAACTGCACGAGTGCGACCGGGCGATTGAGCCGAGATATTATTATCGTGTCCGTGAGCGGTGTCTATGTATGCGTTGCTCGAGCGCGCTTTGTATGTAGATTATCTTCTGTATCTATATATTTTGTGGCACAGAGGTGGCACATCTCTTTGTGTAATTTAATTTATTACTATTGTTCTCAAAACGGCGTGAGGAAACCGGTATGTCCTAGAAGCAAATATTCAAAGGCACGTGACATCCGCCAACCATCACTGGGCCCGCGTGAAAGAAAAAAAGAAAGAAAACGTTTATTGAGACTCGCACAGGACAAACAACAATAAAACAAAAAGTAACTACTTACTCTATAAATTCCTAAAATAACTCTTTTTCCTGCCCTTGTCCCGTTTTATTTGGGGTCGGCGCATCACGTTTTTTTCTTCCATTCTGTCCTGTCACTCGTCACGCTATCACTACTTCCCTTTTCTTTCATATCACTTCTCACACAATCTATCCATCTTCTCTTTGGCCTCCCTCTCCCTCTCCATCCATCCATAAATACTTAAAATAACGAAATAAAAAAAATGCACGATGGATTACGGCTTACGGCCCATTCTCTCTTCTAGAAAAAAAGTCTGAGTCCCAGCAGAGGGAACCAATGGTAATGAAATAAATTACACAAAGTAATGTGCCTAAGATTGAACCTGTGACCTAACAACTCTTAAGTTGGGGTCATTACCTACTTCTGGGCCGCCACTCCTCCACCAGCTTCAAAAATCTAGAATTTTGTTCCATTGAACTCCTTTTACACTGGGCAATATATTCAGGTAATTGCTGGCAACAATATCGCGAATTGTGAGTAATTATTAGAGAACAATTTGGTTTGTTCTAGTGTTTCATATTGCTTTGAAGCATTGCGGTGTAGCATTGCCTTTACATTCTGCTTGAGACGTACTTGATCAGTATTTATAAGGTTTAACTGTCTGTCTGTTATATGTATATAAGCAATTACTTAAATATTCAAAAATAGAGAAAGAAATTGAAAAAAGTCTAACTATCGACTACCAAACATAATATATTTGTTGTTGTTGTTTATATTGTATTTTTGTAAGTCAATAGTTAAAGTTTTATATTCTCGTAGATTATTTTTTTTTGGAGGGAAAATCATCCAATGACATCCCCGCTCTTGGGCGGAGCAGGAGATAGTGTCAGACTTTTACTGACTAAAAACAGGAGTGGGTCGTGTTTCTTCGTTGCCAGGGCCGAATCTTTCCTGTTAAGTCCCTAACGGTTAGCTGACAACTCGATACATATTCTCGTTGATAGGTAATGTTACAACGAACAATCATTTAAAGAAATTCGAAGAATCTCTCAGAGAGCTTGTATGATATCCGATTCTTGTTCCTCTGAAGATTTTTGGTACCAGTCCACTAGGCAATACCCTTCATTTGAACACTTAATGATAAGAATAACGTATTTATGATGAACTAACCCACTCTGCCACACCATAGTATATCATTCTCACTTGTGCCGCGTGCCGATGTGGACGTGTTATTTAAGTTATATTTATACCGATTAGCGCAGCGCAAGCTGTCGCTCGTAAGTACTCGCCATGACTGAGAATCTAGTGGCGAACGAGCTGTTGGCGTTCCTGCAGCAGAAGCTGGATGTGATGGACGAGGTGTCCGCAGTCCAGATCTGCGCAACGAACTTCAGCGAGGAGGACATAGCTGCTGCCAAGCTGTTGCTGTTCAGCGTGCTGAATAAGCGCGACCAGATGCCATCCCGCCGACGTGACGGGACTAAGAAAAGCCTGCAGGATATAATCACGCTGTTCAAGGAGACCGACCCTGACGATGTGCCGACGTTTGTGGCAAAGGAGCTGCATAAACTCCCTCCAGTCACCTTCGACCACGTCGATGTTACAAGCCTTCTGAAAGACATTGTCTTTCTGAGGGCTAGTCTCACGGATGTGCTAGCAAAGTTAGATGCATCTCAGAAAACCGTCGCCGATTTGCGCAAGGAATTTAGTGATTTTCGCAATAACGCGGCGGCAACTAGGTCATCAGGCGATGCATCGAACGTAAATACGCGTCACGGAGCCGGCCTCGATATATTGTCGCCGAACTTCGCGTCAGCAGTTTCGTCGCCAGCGCATACGTCGATTGCAGAGGTTGCAGAATGCCCTGCACGTGCGCCCCGCTACTCTGTGCCGGTCACAGCGGCTCCTCCATGCAACGCCGCACGAGCCCCTCGCCCCGTCCCGCTGCCTGTTCTTGCAGCCCCAGCGAATCCGATCTGTAGGGATTTCGCTACCGTCATCGCGAGCGCCCCTAGCGCTCCTAATCCGAAACCTGTGCCTGACAAGGCAAAGAACAAGGTCGAGAATAGTGATGGTTTCGTTATGGTGCAAAGGAGGAAGCATCGAACGCGAACCAACAAGAACCGTTGCGGCATAGCACCTGCTACTCCTAGCGTGAATCTGCGTGCCGCCCAGCCGAACACTCCTGTGTACATCTCCCGCCTGCATCACACCACAAAGGTGGAAGACATCGTGGAGTACGTGCGCCAAAAGACGAAGTATGCACTGAGGGTACAGCTGTTGGAGTCGCACCGTAACGTCAATTTCAAGGCGTTCGTGGTGCGAGTCCCGAACACTTTTCTGCCCCTCATGCTGAAGGAAGACTTTTGGCCGCAGGGCGTGGTGTTCCGTCGCTTCCGCGGACAAGTGCCACAGAACAGCACAAACTGAATATGTGCAGTGTGAAGTGTTACTAACATAGTCATAAGTTTTATTTACTAACAATAAATTGTGTTTAATTTACTTTATATATATGTTAGTCTGTAAGGTATTTGTCTATGGGCCAAGATGCCTGAAATAAACAATTTATTATTATTATTATTATAGTGATGTTAGCGGCAATCCGACACAACCGGGAAGAGATTAGGTGCAAGACCATTGACTATAAGTGTATCACACCACTAGCTTCCAAATTCCAAATCACTACTCTACTAAAAGTATAGAATTTCTAATAGCACTTTGCATAATTTAAAGCCGAAGAATCCCTAAACTCAAGTGGCAGTAGGCAGGGTACATCGCTCGCAGAACAGATGGTCAATGGGGTTGAAAGGTTCTAGAGTAGCGATCACGTATCGCAGGACGCAGCGTTGGCAGGCCTCCCAAAAGGTGGACTGGAATAACCTAGTGAAGGTCGAATCTGATGGATGCAATACGTACAGAATCGGTCTTTGGACGCTAGGATTGGGTGAGGATGGGGGGATTGGGGGTGGTGATTAGTTTGGATTGGGTTAGGACGCTTGAGGAGGCCTATATTCAACTATGATAATGATGATGATGATGATGATGACTTTGCCTAACCTAAGAATCAAACTTAGGACCCCACAATCAGCAGTTGCGTTTGTGACTACGAGACCGACGATGAGGCAACTAAAAACAGTGCCATATAAAAAAAAACTACATCCAATTTCAGAACCTCCACCGTTTTTTGAAGTCGGTTAAAAAACAGGAAAAATACACTTGTTTTTTCAATAACCCTCGCAGATAATTTCGTAATCCGATTCTGACAATACCTACAACCAGAAATGTATATAGGTCGAATTTGAATAAAACATGGACACACAAGCCTGGCTTTATGGCCAGGTATTGGGAGCAAGGCTGTACGTCATTGCACGTAAATATCTTATGTGTATACAGCCATATGGAGGTGTGTCTGGCTTTAGGCATTCTCTTATGTTTGTAAGGAAAGGATCAAAACCGTCTTTTGTTCTAAAAGGGTTTTTGGATTATGAGGTAGATAAATAATTATATTACTTTTAGGGTTCAGTACCTCAAAAGGAAAAAACGGAACCCTTATAGGATCACTTTGTTGTTTGGCCGTCTGTCTGTCTGTCTGTCAAGACCTTTTATCTCGAGAACGCGTGGAGGTATCGAATTGAAATTAAAACCATATACTCAGGTCTCCCTTTAAGCTCTGAAAGAATCCAAACTTAGCTAACTTAGCTAGCTAACTAAGTAAACGAATAAAAAAGATACGGTCGTTTATGTCGCAAAAAAACGTATATTTTGATACTCTCAAAGATCGAAATTCATAGGGTACTTCCCATTGACCCAGAATCCTGAAATTTGGCACAAAGCAAGATCGTATAGCACAAGTATAGGAATAAATCTGAAAACAGTAATTTTGTTGTTAAGACACAAAAAAAAATTTGCAATTCGGAAATATCTTTGAGAGTCCATTCGAGAATTGTAGTTTGCACGGAATCCTCAGTGTGCGAGTCCGACTCGCACTTGCCCAGTTTTTTATTCTGGAAGTATCTTTGTTGAATCTAGCAGCCACTAATGTTATGAATAGGTATAATGCAGTTACTATAACGCTCTCTAAGAGCTGCCGTCTGCTAGGACTTACTTCCTAAAATTTGCCCCTTTATCACGAGTTACACGTACATATCATCACTATACCTAAATTTATAAAAGCAGCTCAATTATTTATTGAGAAAGGTCTGATAAATAATGTATAATTATAACAAATTTAATAATATTATAATTACTATGTATTTTAATTGTTCGCTAGAATATAATCAAATAATAAATAAATAACATTGTCAGGTTTTTTCTTTTATTATTTGATACCACTCATACCTGCCTCGAACATCCATCGTGCATTGTATAAAAGCGAAAGTATTTCTCGACTTTACCGCACCTTAAGCAATTTAGCCACGCGATCCTTAGGGAAATAAGGAAGGGGATACACGAGCGAGGTAATATAAAGTACGGTATACATATCAGTAACGTTAAAACTTTGATTGTTACATTATATTTAATAGGGGGAGTTTAAATCGTTGACGAAGGGGTTCCTAATAATCACTCCTGCTCACATTTGAGTAGATAGATCCGCTATGCACGTGGTTAAAAAATTTTGCAATAAGTGTCTCTTCTTTAAATCTATACAACTTTTTCTTCTTCTTCTTCCTGCCCTTATCTCATATTACTTGGGGTCGGCGCAACACGTTTTTTTTCTTCCATTCTGTCCTGTCACCCGTCACACTATCACTAACTCCCTATGTGTGTAAACTAGTGCTTGACTGCAATCCCACCTGATGGTAAGCAGTGATGCAATCGTTGATGGTGAGGCGCACTAGTTTATTAAGAGCCTATTCACTCTAGCCTTGAAGACACCCAAATTATAATTGGACGTGGAGACCGCAGCAGGCAAATTATTCCAGTCCCCCGATGTACGCAATATAAACGACGAGGCGAAACGCTTAGTCCAGACCGTAGAAGTTTCAACAACGTATAAATAAAATTAAAATGTCAATTTGTGATATTTTTTTTTATTGTACAATATAATTAATGTACTCGTGTATATTCGAAATCTATGACAAAGATGCAAGTTTTTATTTGTAAGTATGTCTGTCAGTATGTTAGTTGGTCTGTATGCCTGTCTGTCTGTCGATTTGTACCGGCTAATCTCTGAATTGATTTTGACTGGACTTGGACTGGTAGACATCTAATATTATTAGGAGTAACTTAGGTAGTTATTTCTTTTGAAAATTACTTTTTCCAAAGATGAGGATCTTGTAGCTAAGTAATTAATTACTTTTCCTAACTTGTTTAAGGCCGACTTTCAATGCAACCCGATGCGGCTGATTATCTGTGTTTTACATGTTGCGATTGCATATCAGACTTTTACAACCCACTTACTGGGTAACTGAGCAACTCGATCCTCCTTGGATTGACCAATGGTCAGACTTTCTGACCTTTAATTACCTGTGACGACTGTCACAGATCTTCGGAAGACAACCGAGATCACGGGTTTACGTACTTTTCAAGGCATGGAGTTTCAGTAAATTTAGTACATATTAGCTTTCACCTGCGGCTTCGCCCGCTTACATAAAATATAGTCTATGTCACTCAGGAATAAAATAGCCTTCTATTGACGAAAAAAAAAAATTACCAATCGGACTTCAGAGATCTACCTCCTACAAAAAAAAAAAAAAAAAAATCTTTACCTCTTTATAATAATATGTTTTATTTATAGTGATAGTTTGAACGGTGACAGGACAGAATGGAAGAAGAAAACGTGTTGCGCCGACCCCAAATAATATGGGATAAGGGCAGGAAGAAGAAGAAGAAGATTTTATAGAGGTAAAGATTTTTTTTGTTTTTTTTTTTTTCAATGTAGATTGTAGATGAGCACATACAGTATATGACTTGATGAATTCACATTGGCGTCAGGGATACGCCAATGTGAATTTTTTTGCTAGATTGTTTCGATCTAGCAATCTCATGCATAAAAGGCAGCTGCCTTAATCATTGTACCATCAAGACAGTTTGAACCCCTTAACCTACATTAATATTTGACAAGCTCTCAAACTGCGGAACACGACGGCACCGAGTCAATATCGCAGTCTCTGCCAAACAGGTGACTCAAGACACAAGCCTAATTGGAAAGCCACTTGAGAACACACAGCCTATCGGATTTTGGAGGAAGCTCTTCAGTAAATTAACAATAAAAATATATTAGAAAATATTTTATAAGTAGGCCTAAATAGCCTTGAGCTCAGGCGAGTAGCCAGCCTTTCGGAATTTTCATCATCATCATCATCAGCCTTTTTTAATGCTCCCACTGCTGGGACTCAGGCCTCCTCTCTAAGAGAGGAAATGGGCCATAATTCACCACGCGGGCCCAGTGCGGGTTGGTGACATCACATGTCTTCGAATTTTTGGTTCTAGGACATTTTTTCACGATGTTTTCCTTCACCGTTTTGAGTGCAGTGGTGATGAAATAATTTACACAAAGTAATGTGCCTGGCAGGGTTTGAATCCGCGACCTACAACTCGTTACTTACTTTTTTTTACGTCGTGTACTAAATTTATTTCATCAGCACTGCTCTCAAAATGGTGAAGGTTTGAAACATCGTGAGGAAACCGGCATGTCCTAGAACCAAAAACTTGCCATGTGATATTCACCAACCCGTGCTGGGCCCGCGTGGTGGATTACGGCCCATTCCCTCCCCTATAGAGGAGGCCTGAGTCCCAGCAGTGGGAACATTATGAGGCCGACTACGCTATGCTATTTTAGAGAGTGTGCGCAGGAATTGCATGAATTGATTGCATTATCTCATGAATTCATTAAATAATTTCTTATATATTCTTATAACTTTACAAAATCTACATAGTAAGAAAGCCGATGTACACAGGCGAGCTTAGCCCAAAATTTGGTTTTCTTACAGCAAACCTTAATATCTGTACAAGAAATTTTATAAAAGAGGGTAACTTAACAAATGCACAACAAAAACCAAGTTATCTTATTGAAACAAAAATGCCAAAAAAAAAAGAGACAAAAACAAAAACAAGAAAATTTCAAATTTCCTTTTTTTAATAATAAGCTTTTTTTAAAGGGTCTTCTTGTAGTGATGCTACTAACGCGCGTTAGTCGCATTTGCAAGAAACATAAAAAAATGCCAACGCGCTACTAACGCGCTACAGCATCGCGACTGTATCGATGCGGACGCACTACAGCATCTCTACAAAAAATCGCCGTGGGCGAGGGGCCTAAATATGTACTGAGTTTTGGTATTGTAAATAACCTGTCTTTTACTTGGGAACGTAAAACATTTGTTTGAAAATATAAAGTAACACAGGACCTCAAACAGATTGCTAGACTTGTCCCCAATCTGTCAGGAGCGTGACATGAATGTGAAAAACTGTAACAATACTATAGGATCAACCCTGAAACTATAAAAAGAAGCAGCTGACATACTAACTTTGTACGAAGAATTGCCAAACTTAATTGGCAATGGGCAGGGCATATTGGCCGTTGGGGCCAAAAGGTTCTGGTGTGGCGACCGCGTACCGAAAGACGCAGCGTTGGAAGGCCTCCTACAAGGTGGACCGATGACCTGGTGAAGGTTGCGGGAAACCGATGGATGCGAGACGCACAGGAACGTTCGTTGTGGCGACGATTGGGGGAGACCTATGTCCAACAGTGGACGTATATCGGCTGAAAAATGATAATGATGATGACATACTAATTATGATCCTTACATTACACCGAAACATCATGGCGGCGCAACCAGTCGCCATTACCAACAAAATATATACAGCTATTTAGAGAGTTACTACGCGTTCCAAATGAGAATATGACCGATTCCTATGTTTTGACGTCTCGTCGTAGGTACTATCAAATCGAAGAAGTTTTGGCAAAATTGAAGAACTCAGAGATGATTAAAATTGAAGAACTGGATTCTGATTAAACTTTTTTTGTTCACAGTTCATAAATAAATTAAATTTTTCGTAAATTAATTAATATATAAAAATTTCTTTCCTCGGTTTGACAGCAAATCGTGACGTCACAACATGGCGGGCGATCCTATTCTCATTTGAAACGCATTGTACCAATTTGGAGACGCGACCTGTGTGACCTACTACTAATATTAGTACTACTAATAATTAAATCAAACACTAGATAACTATAGATATAAAATAATTGCATACCTATATATAACCTACCTATATATTTTAGTAGTACACACTACACCGGACAAATATGTGGACAAAACGGACCTTTTATATTTTGACAAATTTGGGACCACGATGATGTTTCTGAACCATCCCGCAGTATGCAACAAGTTTCGTTACATTCTTAGCTGCTTCTGGTTCAATTAAAACACGTTTTTGATGCCAGTATTTTACAATCTACCCGGTACCTAGTTGAATAATGTTGCAAGGCAAAGTTTTAATTAGGAATTCTGTGCTGAGGAACTCCTTATTTGGTAAATCTCCACTTCTTAGTGCAAGTATTTTAAGAAGCTGAAAACCGCCAGACTAAGATTAAACAGAGTGACTATTTATTATGTGCAGGTTTTTAACACGCTTATATTAGCTTCACCTGTATGTTTGTAACCAACGCCTTCGAGCTCGATTTTGACCAACTTTGGGCGATCAGATTTTCTTCAAACTTTGCACACCCATCAAAGACTGATGACAAAACAATAATCCGTTTTTTTAGTGAAAAATTAAAATATAGTTAAAAAAAAACTAAAAAAAAACACGCTTTTACAGCATATCAAACTAAAAAGTGTAAAATAATTTTCAATACCTATAGGTAGAAGCGTGGGGCGCTTTGTGCCATATTTTTCGTAAATCGAGCACCCCACGCTTTCTTCTCAATGATATTAATATTTTTCGTTCATTATTATTATTTTCTACCTATATTGAAAATTATTTTTACAAGCTTTTATTTAGTTTCACCCGTCCTGATGTTTGTTCGTAATCAAGTCTTTCAAATCAAATTTGATCTAGTTCCCGGTTACCGATTGAGCTGAAATTTTGCATGCATGTGTAAATCAGATGACAATGCAAAATTATTATGAGAGGGAGCTGATCTGATGATGAAACAGGAAGGTGGCCATTGAAACTCAGATAACCCTATCTTGTTTGAGTCTTGATGAATATTAATAATATATTTTATAGCGCGGTACATACCTATGTACCGCGCTATAAAAGCTTGCTTTTAAAAAATGTTTTAACTAAAAACTTGTTACATTATGATTTTGTTAGAAAAATTTCTAAAGGAGAAAACTTTATCGATTTACTCCAATTACAATGAACCCCAAAAACGTCACCTCATGTATATTGATTGAGGAAATTGAGGAAAATCACCAGAAACCTCTTTACTGATAGAAAAACAGCATCAAACTGAAATATTTCACACTCAACCTTCGAAGTTACCTTTAGCAAGTCCAAATACGGTCTCAGGGGAAGAGGTAAAACTTTTTTTTGCTTTACCTTCATCTGTCCTATAAGCTTAGTATAAATTTTATACGTGACAATGAAGACTCCTTAATACAAGGACAGTGGCTATATTTACACAGGCTGTATTGGGAATGTGTGGTCATATTCTTTATTTTGCTTCTAGAATTATTCTAGAACATCAAGAAAGAAACAATCGGGTTTGATAAAAACTTTGTACTTTTTTTAAATATAAACTAGTGCTTGACTGCAATGCCACCTGATGATAAGCAGTGATGCAATCGTTGACAGTGAGGCGCACTAGTTAATTGGCTCCTATACTAATTTTGATCGGCAGGTGATAACCTTGTACGGAATTGACTTTGGCTTTCTTGTAGAAAATTGTTAATATTCATGGGCAAAAACAGTAATCAAAATATGATTACCAAACTCGGAAAATTTTTACTTTTTACCTTATCAAAGTATATTAGAAAGAGATTAATTTATTTTCTTATTTATACCACAAGTTTGGTTGTTCTAATACTATGTTCTTTAGTTCGATGTTGTCTTTTTCTATTATTGCTTCTTCTATATTCGCTTGTTCTACGTCCACTTGTTCTATTTATTTTTATTATACTTGTTCCATAACGACGAGTGCAAAAAAAAACTGCATTTTTTTGAGTTTCAGATTTACAATGAGTTACTAAAAACTTTTATATTTCACAATATAGCAAATTATTTTACCACATGTTAAAAGTTCAATAGATAGGACAATTTATCTGTAAAAAAAAAAATATAATTATGAAATATTTTTAGTAAGTAATTTTCATCTAAAAAAAATATTACATTTATACGATTGTACTACCTATTTATTCACTTGTTTTACGTCCGCTTTTTTCTAAATTTTCCCGTTCTATATTTGCTTGTTCTAACTTAGCTTGATTTATCTGACAGACCAGACTGGATTTGTATGCTGCTGGTGTTAATTAATACTCTCACCATCTAAATGAGATTTAAACCAAGTCACTTATTATGCGTCTACCAAACCCTCATTCCCTTTTTCAGATATTCTTCATTTAAATTTAAAAGAATGAAAAATAGAGGCTTCAAAAGATTTCTTAATCATAAAAATATTAAATTTAATATGAAAATTAATATTAATATGCTCGACATAATAAATCGTTTTTAGTCAGAACTAATCACATGCCAACATTGACTTTACAAAGTATATTTTTTCAAGTTAACAGAGATGGATTATTTAAGAGGTCTTGATTAGATTTTTTAAACTTTAATACAAAATTACACGGCTCTTTTATGTTTACATAAGTCATTTAATCGAAATAAACCTAATAAACTTGACTTTCATTATTGCTTATTGTAAATCATAGTTGCCCATTGCTGTTTGTTTGTTCTCGACAGACTTCCTCCTCTTTCTTGCGTGGTATTCCTCAATGCTGAGGGTCGTGACGTGATGAAGCAGGGATGATCACTTTCATACGAACGATATTCCTCCATCAGTTTCTACTTTCTCTAGCGGTGTGAAGGTCATTATATAGCGCATACAAGAGAAGGTGCGGATCTAGTCAGACAAACCTATTGGGCTGTGTCCACGAGGTCTTTTCCCATCCACTGGTTACGATGACCCTTTCGAGGTTACCATCATCTTTCCTTGCAATGTGACTAAAGTATTATAATATCTTGTCTAGACACTCTCGACAACCGCGAGCAGGTTTTGAGTTCTGGCAATATACTCGTATATACGTTGGTCCGAAATGCTGTCCAAGGTATACGGAGCACCCTGCTCCACCGTCACATCAAACTACATCATGATTTACATATTCAGATACTTTCATATATTAATATTTAATTCTTGACGCTTTTTTACTTTCTTTTATACTTTCATGCAGTTTTAAACAATAAATAATGTGAGTCTTAGGGAAGGTTTAAGTATTTGCCTGCATATTATAGCAGAAAAAAGTAAAAAAAATATAAATATTTATAGCACTTATCCATTATGAAACTGGGGCGGGTTGTTAGTACCGAGATAATTTTTTTTATTTGTCAAAATCTATGGAATTGACATTATATTATACGCAACTGTAATAACACGTAGTCAGTACCAAACATTTTGGACTTCTGGCAATCATAATTGCTGTAACGAGTATTAATTGTATAATTGACAATACAGTTGGCGCAGCAACTGAGCGAACGACTGTAGCGCTGCGAGGCACAAGCTTACACACGGCACACGGTACGGAACTAATATTTGTATGACCCAGATAATTACTTTTTAATTAAAACTCGAAAACCCGCTCTTATCTCACCGCTTTTAGGCATGCAATTGACTTTTTTCCGCAATAGTGCAGAAAAGTGCTCGTGCGCGCCCCGCCATAGTTTTATTACATTTATCGTAACAGGCCGGCCGCGCGTCGACCGCCACGAGACGCGCGTCGATCCCTACCAGACACAAGTATATTGAAAAACATTGTTTGATACAAGTGCAAATTTTTCATTGCAGCCCTCGGCTCCATAACACACTCGCCTACGGCTCATGCGAATTTCACCTCGGTCGCAATGACAAACTTTCTGCATTTGTTTTTAATTGTATTATTCGGTCATGGAGTTCGTGGAATCGCATCAACAATACAGGAGTAATACCTAGTCTAAGATGAAAGAGGATTGCCCATTTGAGGCCATGAGCGGACAATAATGACTAGAGAAAAAATACTTTGTTCATTAATTTTGCCATAAAAAAAAATGTATTCCCTTAGTTCCAAATAAGCGCCACTATAATAAACAATAAGTGGTAAATAAAAAGTAACTTTATGGAAAAAACAATAGTTTTGTCATTGAAAGTAATATTTGATGTCCGTCTTTGGCCTGGAACACCATAGAGGCTGGGCAATCCCCTTTGAAAAGATAAAAAAAAGTGTAATAAATTACCTAAAATTCATTATCCTATAAAGCTGGCATTAAAAATGTAAGGTCAAAAAACTTAGGTACGATAAAAAGGTGTATTAAATAAATTATGCTCCAAAAAGGTCCATCTTTCGAGTATTAAATCAAAAATGCCGACTCCACTCCAAGTAGATAGAAACAAAATCCATTTGTACTAGGTACCAACAAAAATTGCTAAGATTTATCCCTAGCTGAGATCGAGTATCTGTTCATAGTTCATGATATTACTGTTATTGTACCAAAGAGCAACAAGAATACTCGGAACCGCTCAAGTTTAAGATATAGAAGAATAGAGAGAGATACAGAAGGTCGATTCTATACAATTAGCAAAAATAGACCTTTATTTATTTAATCTTCATGCAACAAAAGATACAAGGGCGGACTTAATGCCAAAGATAATTCCTCCAGTCAACCTAGGGTAGTGCAGAGACCTTTTTTTAATAATAGAAACTATTATAGTGCTTGATTGCGATCCTACGTGATGGTAAGCAATGATGCAATCGTTGATGGTGAGGCACACTAGCTTATTAGGAGCCTCTTCACTCTTGTCTTGAACACATCTAAATTATATTTGGACAGGAAGATCACAGCAGGTAAATTTCTGCAGTCCTTCGATATACACGGTATAAATGACGAGGCAAAATACTTTGTCTAAACCGTAGAGGTTTTATCAAGATAAGGGTGAATACTCGACGTATGTCGAGCTGTCCGATGGTAGAAAGGAGAAGGCGGAAGGAGAAATCATGCAATTTCCGCGCACACTCTCCAAAACGCATTCTGTAAAATATCGAAAGGCTGGCTACCCTACACCTGTGCTTTGTAAATTGGATTAAACGGATTTAACCAAATCTAGATCACCAGTCGAGTCGATTTGAGTCTCTTCGCACGCCTTTCCACTGAATCTAAGGGTGTTTTTAATATCGTGCGGATTTGACGCAAGCACGTTTGCTCCGCACGCAGAAAATATAATACAAAAAACGCGTCCGGCATGCATATTCCGCACAATACAATAAATACTTGAATGAAATGGACATTTGCGGGGGTTGCTGCGATGCGATGCGTGATCAAAACCTCACGAAATTAAAAAAAAAAACACCCTAAAGCTGCTAAATGGCATTTTGCAGCACCAGCCTGTATAAAAGTACATACGGACACAAAGGCGTTTATACGATGTTCTCAAAAAAATGACAGCCACTAGTACGCATGCACTGTACATAAATCTTGTCTATATTTTACGTTCAGTGATTTTCCGATAGAGTTACCGTGGACTTGGAGTGCAAAAGGCAACTAAGGTTACACTGGTATCATGGCGGTAAGTCCCCTCTTTGAGGCGTGGCTGGAAAGACCTCACGGCGTCCTTACCTTCCGCATGACACAGTTACTCACCGGACATGGTTCGTTCGGGAGATTCCTGCACTCGATTCATGCGGAAGTGACGCCCGGGTGTCGCCACTGTGCGGAACGCCCGGAGGACACGGTGGAGCACACAGTCGAGGTGTGCCCTGCTTGGGCGGAGCATCGCCGTGCCCTCGTGGGGGCGATCGGCGGCGGAGACCTCTCGCGCCGGGCCTTGGTTGAGGCCATGGTCCGAAGCGAGGAGGAGTGGCAGGCGGTCGCCGACTTCTGCGAAGCAGTAATGCTCGCAAAGGAGGAGGCCGAACGCATAAGGCAACGGCGTTATCGCCGCCGCCGTCGCCGGGATTCTGATCCCGATTTCCGGCCAACGTAGACGCGGGCTTGCGGACAGTGAGCAATGGGTAGCTCGCTGTCCGGTCGTCCGGTAACTGTCCGGACCAATCCCAAGTCGTCGACGGCGCGCACTGTTCCCGCGCGCCTCAAGGAGTTGTCAGCAACAGCAGGGACCCAGCCGGGTCGAAGCCTACTGGGGCCAGGGTTATCCGAAAGGGCGCTCGAGCCCCGGTATGAAGGCTAGAAGGAACGGGGTGGGTCTTTTAGTCAGTAAGAGTCTGACACTATCTCCCGCTCCGCCCAAGGGCGGGGGATGTCAATGCATGATATTTTCCCACCATAAAAAAAAAAAAAAGGTTACACTGGTAGGATTAGTTAGTCAAAATCTAACACTCTCACTAGCTTCACCCAAACCAAAAACAATTTTTAAATCTTGTTTCACAAAAAACAAAACTTAATAATTTTTTTTTTTATTTTTTACTCTCACATAAGTACTTATAATTTGGGCTCTTTGTCTTCAGTTAATACTGAAGGTTATGATGACCTTTAAAGGAATATTCTCATAAATATATGCTTTTGAAGTTCAGTTCATAAATAAATAATATTCCACAACTTTCACACAACGTCATTTAGTTAACAACTAAGCAGAGGTTGTGGTATGAGTACTGGATAACTAATAAAAACTTATGAATTTCTAAATACCTACATAATTAAGGAATTGCACCCACGACCTTCGGCGTAACAATCAGAGCCACTAACTACTAGACCAATGGGTCAGGCCGTAACAGAACGGTGAGTAGTATTCCACGCGCGCCTCAGGGAGTTGTCAGCAACCATAGGGACCCAGCTGGGTCGAAGCCTAGTGGGGCCATGGGTGATGCGAAAGAGATCCCGGGGGCCCTGGAACAATGACAAAGAAGGAACAGGAGTAGGTTTTTAGTCAGTAAAAGTTTCACACTAACTCCCGCTCCGCCGAAGAGTATGGGATGTCATTGAATGATTTTCCTATCTAAAAAATAAAGGCCAGTTAAGATGTAAATGCCAAACATCGTGTGTTTTTGCTTGCTTTATGAGTCCGATCTTCTGTAATAATCTATTTTGTGACAACATATTCTTTTCGCGAGACAAAATGTATTATTTGTTGATGCTAGCATTGTGGGTTGGTCGCTTGAGTGACGATTCTTTCTTTTATTATCTTTTGTGCCGGCTTTGGCCTTAATTTTTCCCATATTACATGGGTCTTTGAGCACAGAACTGGCTCAAATATAGTAAAATATGACACACATGTGAGAAATAACTACTTTCAAGGTCGTTGGAAGGTCTCCCACTCAGGTGGACCGACGGCCTGGTGAGAGTCGCGGGAATACGGTGGATGAGAGACGAACAGGACCTGTAGTTGTGGTGACACTTGGGGAAGGCCCATGTCCGACAGTGGACGTCTTTCTGCTGAAATGACGATGATGATGATGTGATGAAGAGACCTACAAGGACCTGTTAGAGATGGTGGTTTTATGGATATCGTACCCATACGTACAAAGCAGTTTTGGGAACACATTCATTGTACGTACAGTTAAAGAGTGCAATTCTCTGCTGGAGTCTTTGTTTCCTGATAGAAATAACCTAGGGATCTTAAAGTCAAGAGTGAATAAGTTACTTCTAGGCAAGCGTGCTCCATCGTCGGCCACATCATCGCTTATCACCTGGTGAGATAATAAACTAACGCGAGCCCACTCATAAAAAAAAAATGCTGTGGTATTGTTCGAAAGAGTTACCGTGGTTCCGGAAAGTGGGAAGTGAAGATAGTATTTGATGATATCTTACAAAAAATGAGGTAGTCCATGTGTATGATAAAAGTTCCAGCCAACTAATTATGGACAGAACTGTGAAGTTTGAAAATAAAATTAAGTATTATTTCTTTTTCAAACATATAATTTTTATTTTTAAATATTAATGTATGATAATGTAAAAACATTTAAAAATAGCAGCCCACCGGTATCGTATTAACGTAGAAAAGTATAAAAAATTGCAACTAGTATAGTAAATATGATCCAAGCTACCATTATTCAGAGCTTTCTAACAATACCCGCCCGCCGTGTCCAGGAGTACTGATTTCTTCATTATTATTATTAAATTTAATACAGTGCCAACGCTTTAAAAAAAACCTACCCTTAAAGCATTTTTAAAATAATGAAAACGCGTACATACTCATAATAACGTTTTTTTTTTAATTGATATAAACTAGTGCTTGACTGCGATCCCACCTGGTAAGCAGTGATGCAATCTCTGATGGTGAGGCGCACTAGTTTATTAAGAGTCTATTCACTCTAGCCTTGAAGACACCCAAATTATAATCGGACGGGAAGACCACAACAGGAAAATTGTTCCAGTCCTTCGACGTACGCGGTATTAGTGACGAGGCGAAATGCTTAGTCTAGACGGTAGAGGTTTCAACTCATAATACCGTAACACTTATCTCCCTTCCTCACTCCCATATACCCCTATCTAACAAACTAAAAATACAACATAACACCCCCACAAACAAACCGATGCGAAGCATCCTAGCAACACCGTTAGATAACCCTTCAGCTAGTTGATTCCCTAGCGTTTGCGGAAGCAATTATCAGCTGACGTTCCAAGTATGCCTTTCATTCACAGATGGTGGTAGAAAAATGGAAGTACGAGTATTCGTTCGTTCAGAATTGAAAAACTGAAGTGCGGAGTATGCAGGAACATGGCTGTTGGAGTAAAGTGTTGATAAACCAGTTTTGAAATGTGATTTTTTATTTATATTATTAAGCTATTGCATAGCTTCTATCGCGGGCCTTGAGCGTGGAGACCGAATCCAGAAATTCCGTAACGAAAATAACCTAACACCCCCCCACTCATTTGTTTTTTGAGCGTGGTGACCGATAAGAAAACAAATGAGTGAACAATCAATCAAAATTCAATTCAATGTGTGAAAGTGTAACTTCAATTAATATCAAAGAAAAAAAAACAAAGGAAAAAAAATACTGCATAAATAAAATAAATAAATAATTATAATTGCATAAGTTGATAAAAATGCTATGCAAAAGCTTTACCGCGGCAGTCCCCGAGTGCCACACGTCTTTTTTTTTAAAGCGTAGTAGATACTTTTAACGTTTACAGTAAGGCACTGCGCAAACGGATGCACTTTTTGTTCCAGTTACCGACACCGAACACTTTTTGATTATCATGAGTATGTGTTAAGTAGAAGTAACTGGACTCAAAAAATGTTTACTTATGCACAGGGAGTGGATGATTTCATACTGGTTCTACACCACTATTTTTTAATTAGTACAAATACTTAAAGGGCTTATTAGAAAAGCCCTTGTTAGTTTATAAGTAAAATCTCAATAAATAATATTCATAAACAGCAAAGTTATTAGCGTTGGTATATGTCCCAAAATGTCACTCAATTTATGGAAATATTAGATAAGATAAGATAAGATAAGATAAGACATTTATTTGTAGAAACATGAGTATACATATAAGGCATGCAGGTTGTTCATAAACAAAAAAAGATCCGTCATGTTCGGCCTTTGTGGCATACAAATATATAGGTAAGAAAAGTCATTCAACAAGGCTAAAAACATTATTAAATTTTCACACAAACTAAAAATTAAATTTAAACAATAAATTACAAATTTGAATTAAATTGTCCCTCTAATTATAAAATGTCAAAATTATAAAATGTCAAAATTACAAAATGTCAAAATTACAAAATGTCAAAATTATAAAATGTCAAAATTATAAAATGTCAGTAAATATTTGTTAAATTTGTAATATTACACTTTGTCATTTATAAATTCTAAAATACTGTAATATGCTTTCCCAACTAGATATAATTTTAGCCGCTTTTTTAGTATGTGTGCGCTTAATTCCTTCCATCCCTTAGGGAGTTTATTAAATATTAAAGGCGCCATGCAAAATACACTCTTTCGCATTAGTGCTGTTTTGGAACCATGTGAGCAAAGCAAAGTGTTATCGCGTCTGACGCGACTGACTTTGTCTGCCATGCGTGGAAATAGGTGCCGATTACATTTTACAAACATGACAACTTCGAATATGTACAGAGATGGTAATGTCAGAATGTTATAATTAACGAAATACGGTTTACAACTGTCAGTTGAACTCAATTTAAACATCGTCCTAATACACCGTTTTTGGGCTTTGAAAGGTATATCCTTGTCAGTAGAATTGCCCCAAAAGATAATTCCATACCTCAGGTGCGATGAAACTAGGCCGTGGTAAGCTGTTAACAATGCGTCAGTGTTAAGCACAGGGACTAATTTGTGTAGGGCATAGGTAGAGTTACTAATTTTTTTGCTCAAAATTTCAACGTGTTCTTTCCAATTTAACTTATTGTCAATAGTTACACCGAGGAATTTGGCAGTTTTGACTTCTTTAATTATTTTGTCATTATATTGGACCTTAAGACCAGATAAAGTTGGTAATCGTTGACTGAAATGCATAATATTAGTTTTATTTAGATTTATCTTTAAATTATTGTTATCCAAATATTTTATTGTGCAGGCTATTGATTAATGAATGAATAAGTGATAATTATTAAGGAAAAACACTCCCCGCAGTATTTTCTACTAGCAGTTGTTATGTATGATTGATTCTGTGATGAATTTACCTTTTCGTGGTCAATTTTAGGATTTCGGTTTTTTCTACTTTTGACTACAAAAATATGATCAGTGACGGGTACAGATAGAGCCCCATTTTTTTTTTGTACTGAAAAGTAGGGTTGTATAGAAACCAAATATTCATCGGTAGCTTATAATTATCTGATACAAGACACACGTTTGCGCCCTGCCTTAGTGTGGTAATGGTAGTTGATAGACTATAATACCGGGTGTTAGATATATGTAGTTACAATCATAATTCAAGATACCAAATATTTAATTTTTTTTTAGCTGGGTAATCATGTCATCTCTCCCTCTCGGGCGGACGGGAGGCCGTGTCAAACTTTTACTGAATAAAACCCACTTTCCTTCTTTGTCTCGCATTCCAAGACGAGGTTTTCTTTCAAAATCGATCCCCGACCCTGCCAGGCCCCTACGGCTTTGCTGACATCTTCAACGACTTGGGATAGGTCCGTACGGTTACCGGACGGTCGGACTGTGAGCTACTCAGTGCTTGCAGTCCGCAAGTTTACGCCTATAGTGGCAGGAAATCGGGATTGGGATCGAGAGCCGTTCCATTGCGCTTGCGGCCGCCTTCTTTACTAGCATTACTGCTTCGCGGAAGGAGGCGACTGCCTGCCATTCTCTACATGTTGTTACTACATTGTGTGTATCTATGAGTGTGTATGTAAAATAAAATATTTTTCTTTCAGTCTTTCTTTTCTTTCCATTCGTCCTTGACCCAAACCATGACCTGTACCAAGGCCTGGGGAGGAGTCCCAGATAAACAATTTAACTATGTTTGATTCCCACAGCGAACGTATTTTTAAAGACAACAGCAGAGAAATAAAAGAAAATATAATTAAAAGCTTAATGAATAACGCAATACTACACTGTGTGTTGTGAGGTGTAATAGGCGATGAATCTGTCTACGATTACTTTAAGTACCTACATAAGTTTAAATAAATAAATTTATAAACGAGAAACACGTTAATATAGGTAAGGATGTAAATATTCTACTCATACTGAGTAAAGCTAGCATTTTACCTCACCGGGCACCAAAAAGTTATTAAAACGCCCTTGGTATAGTAAAATTGTGAAGTATAAATTATTAATAAAAAGTGATTTTAATTTACTTTCTATAATTTGTACAATTGAACACAAAACAATTCCGTCTCGTCAAATCTACGAGTATAATAATACTAGCTGACCTGGCAAACAGTGTTCTGCCATATAAATCACTAGGTTTTGCCCGTAACTTCGTCCACGTACATAAAATATAGCCTACATCCTATCCATGGACCTACCAAAGATGTACAAAAAAATCATAAAAATCACGCTGTGATTATAAAGAAGAAAGATTTTTATTCTTAATGTAATGAATATAGTCAAAAACTATTGAACCAATTTAAAAATATTTCACCAATTTATTGATACTTTATCTCTGAGTGACTTAAGCTATATATTTTTTACAATCACGCGGGTAAATCCACTGGCAGAAGCCAGTTTATTTATAAAAGATTCTTCTCTTTACACCATGTCATACCATAACCATTCTGGGCACTCAGAAAACTCAAAGGTTTGCTGGGAGCAACTCTTTGTTGAGTTAAGCTCGCGTTTGTACATAAACTGAACGTATCGCCGTGTATTAACACTCTCACCGCCACGCATGTATACAGTTTGCCAAAGCAGCAGGCCATGTGGGCGGCGCGCCGCCCATCCCATTTCTTTAGCGACCCGCCAAGCTTAATTTGAGAGAACTTTTGCGGCACGCCAAGTGGCACGCTGGCAGGACACGCCATATATTTTATCAGCGGGCCGTGTGGTCCGCTGTGACCCGACGAATTCAAATAGATTTTTTGGTTTTGGCTTGCCCGATACGGAGTCAAAACCAATTGTATCGAATAATGTATTCAAAAACCTACCTATGAAAAAAAAAACGAGGAAAATCGGACTCTATTGCCATGACCATTCAGTTGGTAATTAACTAAGAAAAACCAGTTTCCCAAGACGATATTTATTAATATTTTGCTCAAAAAAATCAGCTTACAAAATTTAAAAAGAATCAAACATTGGATACATCAGACAAAAATATTATTTTAAATGAATTTCTGCGTAGCATTCCGTACAAACACTAGGTTGCGTTGGGCATTTCACACAGACAGTATTCACTTTCTTTGTCTTGTTCCTGGCTTCTACGGCTGGTAGACCCTGAGCTCGGTATCTTTCGTAACAGTGAATGCATCTTCGGCGAACTAGTCTTCCTCTATGATCATTGAGTGATGTTTTGCTGAATTTGTGTTCTGACTGCCTATTTGAGCTCGCTGCTGAGCTTTGCCTAGGGGTCAATCTTAACATCTGTAGACAGAGGTTTTCCCTGAATTTAGTCACGGTATATTTCTTGCCACTAAGTCGCTTGTGCTGTTTATAAATGATGTAGGCATTTGTAACAGCTGTAGAAAACAATAGATCTATAGCTAGTTTCTGAAACCAACGAATACTTCTTCGGGCAGGACTTGAATAACTTGCTAGTTGATCTGACAAATCAATGGAACACTTGTGTTTATTATATTCTGTTATCGCAATAGGTTTCATAACCCTTTTGTTTGGGTTCCTTTTACTAGTTACAGTTACAAAACCATTGGAGTGTTTTGTGGACAAAGCCAAAACGTCACGTTTATCTTTCCACTTCAATACAAGAACGCCATTATTGTTTTGCAATGCAACCATTTCACCCCTTTTTAGTTTTTCTTCTATGACTTCTTTTGGCAATCCCTTCCGGTTTTTTCTTAGAGTTCCTATTAGGTGTGTATTATTTTCTAATAATTTTTCCGCCAGGTCGACGCTGGTGTAAAAATTATCTGTTACTACACTCCTGCCTACGCCAAGATATGGTTGACAAAGCTTCATAACCACATTTGTAGCCATATTGTCCTGCCGTACTGCCTTTTTGCCTTCGTAAATGATGAGATCATGAGTGTAACCATCATCATCACATAGCTTGAAAAGTTTCATGCCATATTTGTGGCGTTTGCCAGGAATATACTGCATAAATAATATGCGTCCTCTAAAAGCAACCATGCTTTCATCCACAGTAACATATTCACCCGGTGTTTTTGAATTTTGAAATCCTTTTGTTAATAGCTCCACTAAACGCCTTATTTTTATTAGTCGGTCAGCATGATTAGACCCTATAAAGACGGTGTCTTCAAAATGCCAACATCTGAGCAACAGCTCGAATCTGTTCCTGGCCATAGTTTGACCAGCTACTTTATTTTCATAGAGAATATTTTTGCTCCAATAGTCACTAATTTTAGGTAACTTTTTAAGTCCCATATAAACTAACAGGCCTAGGAATTTCCACATTTCTTCAGGAGTGCAGTTTGTCCACTTAGCGATTCTCATGTTGCGTGTGACGACATTGAGTAATTTTGATTTGTTGGCGTATGAATTAGTCATTTGTACCATAAGATTTATAATTTCGTCGGTAAGAAATAATCGGAAACAATCTAATTCCATTTCACAGTTACTAGGAACATTGATACCTGGTTGTATGTCCAGTGGAAACTGCTTCTGTCGTGAATCCTCAGGATAGTGCCACTCCAAAGTCAATGACTGCGTTCGAAGATCACTCAAAGCGATATCATTGTCAGAGGCTAACGAAGTTTCATCATCATAACTTGATTCAGTTTGCGATGAACCCGATGCATGCGATGGTAGATAGTCGGGATCGCTTTCGGAATCCGACATGTTGAACACGCGTAAGAAAAAGCGCGCGAAAACCCTTTAGCAGCAGGCTACGTGGGCGGCGCGCGGCCAACTGACCTAATTACAGTGATGGCCTGCATATTTGATTTATTGACAGTTATTAACGGACAAAAATGCAAAAGTTTTAGCGCTAAATTTTTGGTGCGCCGGCCGCCCACATGGCCTGCCGCAACAAATAAAAAAATCAGTAATAGCTTGCTGCACTAGAATTTACGTGGGCGGCCGGCGTACCACATGGCGGTGAGAGTGTTAAGTATGTTTTTGCGTACAATAAAGAATTAAGAAAACGTTTAAAGCACGCAAAAAACGTCCCGGACTACCGTCTACTAAAACATGTTTGTCATGAGAACTAATTACTACAAAATTACCAAAAAAATTATTAAAGCGAATTTTTCCCGCATGACAGAAAAATGTATACTTAGCCTATGTCACTTATTGATAAAGTAGTATTATACACCCCTACTTATTAATTAGTACACAAAAAAAATGGGGCTGTATCTGTACCCATTACTGATCATATTTTTGTATTCAAAAGTAGAAAAAAAACGAAATCCTAAAATTGACCACGAAAAGGTAAATTCATCATAGAATCAATCAAACATAACAATTGTTAGTAGAAAATACTGCGGGCAGTGTTTTTCCTTAATAATTGTCATGTATTCATTCATTAATCAATAGCCTGCACAATATTTCCATAAATTGAGTGACATTTTGGGACATAAACCAACACTAATAACTTTGCTGTTTATGAATATTATTTATTGAGATTTTACTTATAAAATAACAAGGGCTTTTCTAATAAGCCCTTTAAGTATGTGTACTAATTAAAAAATTGTGGTGTATAATAGATGAAAGAATATTTAAAATCGGTCCATTACTTTTTGAAAATATTTATTTTAAACCTAAATACAAATCTTCTTCTCTTTATAAAATTAGTATAAACAAAACCAAGAACATGTATTTTTTTTTTCTAAATTTTCAAGCGCAAAAACTTGAAAATTAATTTAATTCAATCAATTGTTAGACTTTGATGGAAGACTTACTTAGACTATTTAGTTTTTGTTTCATTTAGTTAAACTTAGCCTTTAAATTGTATTTAGATTTCGTATTGAAGTTTATAAAGATATTATAATTTAGTTGTAACAATGTAATTCAATATCAGAATAATGGAGCATCCACACTATATACCTAGACTTAGTTCAGAGCTACGTAGATTATACCCTATTATATCGCACAGACAAAATTCTTTACTTACGTGGATTTGTGAAAGTCGTACGGTGTGTACGCATGATACTGGTACCTACGCTAACATCACCTATGTTAAAGTATATAGGTTCCAATAATACTTAACGCCTTATCACTGAAATTAAACTTAACTTAGTAATACTAAGTAAGACAACACAAAACGAGCAGACCTGATATAGGAACAGGGATGGACAAAGAAGAAGGAATGATCTGAGGACTATAGAATAAAAAAAAAACAAACAAGACTGTGTGCCTAACATACATACATAATTGTTCTGCTCCTATTACTTCTTTGCTTTTTGAGTTTTTTTATTTCAACCGCTCTAGGGCAGAATGGAAAGGCGTGACGGACATTTGCTGGCTACAACCCACTCCTTCCTTCTTTGCCTTGCGTTGTTGGACCCTAGGATTCCTTTTTGGGAAGCAAACCCATGGCCAAAGTAGGCTACGGCACTGCTTGGCTTGTAAGGTTTTGCTGACTTATCTTTGAGGCGCGCGTAGGACACTACGCACCGTCGACGACTCGGGTTTGGTCCGGACGACTACCAGACGGCCAAACGGCGAGCTGTCCACTACTCATCGTCCGTAAGCCCACGAGTTTTGCTTTGCATGCATATCAAAAGTTTTGAGGGCAAAGCCGCTGGCAGAAGTATTACTCAAAACAATTTTGTACTCCAAACTACACAAGTACTACACAAGTTCACACACATGGCTTTTATAAGCAAACTCTTTCATTTATTCTCGCCTATTTAGCTCATAGTATGAAACATCGCACGTAACCGCGGTTTAAGGTTCGGTGCAAATGAGAGTTGCCTGTATCAAAAGAATATTAAGCACTGGCATACGCCTGAGGCTGCGTGTGTGCTAGATTTAAAAAGTTCCTGTTATTTTGCATACTTATTTTAATGTTTAAAGATGTTAATGAAGGTTTTGAATAGATTAGTTGTTTCTGTTCGTGGATTTTAAAGCGTGGCTTTTTTCAGATTAGTTTTTTGTGGCTTTTATCATAAGAGCAGTGTGGATTTTAGTCATTAGTTTTAGTCTTTAAAAGTATCCTGGGTGGAAAAAAACTATTGATGATTTCTCACCATAAGTTTTTTATCAGCTAAACAATATTTTAAATCGAAATAGTGCTTCGGGAGATTAAAATTTTACAAGCATATTAAACAAAATCGAATTCAATAACAATATTTGCACGTTTTTTTTTTATGGTGGTAAAAAATCATTCAATGACAACCCCCTCCTCTTGGGCGGAGCAGGAGATAGTGTCAGGCTCTTACTGACTAAAAGACCCACCCCGTTCCTTCTAGCCTTCATTTCACCGGGGCTCGAGGTTCCCTTTCGGATAACTCTGGCCCCAGTAGGCTTCGACCCGGCTGGGTCCCTGCTCTTGCTGACAATTCGACGACTTGGGCTTGATCATATATTTGCACGTTGGATATCATTCTTATTTTTAGTGGGTTTTTTTCTTTAAATAATACTAGTGCTTGACTGCGATCCCACCTGATGGTATGCAGAGATGTAATTTTTGATGGTGAGGTGCACTAGTTCATGAGGACCCATACTCACTCTAGCCCTGAAGACACCCACATTATAATTAGATGGGAAGACCGCAGCAGGCAAATTCTTCCAGTCCTTCGATGAACGCGGTATATACGAGTACGACGAGGCAAAACGCTTAGTCTGGACCGTATAGGTTTCAGTAACGTAAACGGTTTTATCATGAATACGTTTGTGGTGATGTTTAAATGTGCTTTCTCCGCATCTTCAATAATTTATAACCTAATTAACTCTTTACTGAGTGTCCAATACTTTTATATATGCTACGAGAATCTTTAAATAAATCGTACGAAAAGAAGAGAGGATATTCAGAGTTTCAGTTGTTTTCAAAGAAAATGCTACATGTGATGCAGACCCACAAAAAATAAAACGGCCTGCCAGTCTCAACCATTCTGCAAAACGCAAAAGCCAGCACAAGTTACCTCACAAAAGTTAAAATTCTGAACCCAAGACGTGAAGATTCCTACTTTATTTACATATTTTACTTTTAAACTAAATGCTATCTCACATTTCAGCTTTAATTTAAAAGGTTCAAAGAATACTTGCCTGTTAAACAAGATAAAATGTCTGCGTATATTCTTATTTCAGTTTTATTTTACACAATTTGGCTTAGTGGCTGACGGTTTGGCTTATGCACGATGAGTTTCTGGGTTAATTTAACGTGAGAACGAAATATTTTTGTGGCCTACGTATCTACTGCTTATTTCAAATCTCCAAGACAGAAAAATGAAAAACTGTGGACCCAGATAGAACCCTTAAGAACTCCTTTTTTTCATTAAATAACTGTTTTACTCAAATTAAACCAAAATCATTTATTTCAAATAGACCATTTACAGGTAATTTTGAATAGTCAAATGTCGGTCAGTCCAAAAGAAGTGAAGCTAAATTGCACGTTCCAAAGCGTAGATCTCTATGGAGAAGAACGTGCAAGAAACTACATGGACACTCTTATACTCTGAGTTGAACGGGATGGAGTGTCAAAATTTTTTTATGGTCTAAAACCCACCTGTGTTCCTTTAGTTGCCCCTCGCGATCTATAGTCAAGGTAACTCTTTTGAACAATCCCTCATTCCGACCCCAAAGAACCTCTAATGGTATTTTCAATCGACTCTCGTGATATTTACTGGTACACTGAAGTAAAAATTATTGGAATGGTAGTGTTATATAATAAATCGGTAGATGTTTTCAGTTGTGCACGCATCACATCATATAAAAGGTACGAAATTAATATAGATCACTTTTAAATATAAAAATTATCAGTAACTTGAAATATTATTTAGGCTTTGTTTCATTGCAATCGGTTGAATATGTCGAAAGATATACTACATTCATTGACTGTTAAGCGGTACAGAATTCGCCAGGTTAGCCAGTTCTATAATAATTTCAAAATGATATGTAAGATGGAGTGAGGTTGGAGTCAGCTTTCAACCTTTAGTTTTAAGAGAAATTACATTTTATTAATAATAATATAATATGACGAGAACCTCGTGAAAGCTGAGAAGGATAAACAAACTAAATATCTTGACTTGGCTCGCGAGGTTGTCGACATGTGGGAAGTGGATAGAGCAATCATTGTGCCGATAGTCGTGACGGCCAATGGCTTAATAGCCAAGAGCCTCGATCAACATCTGCGGAGGCTCTCGTTAGGCAGTTGGATCAAGGGCTTGATCCAGAAGGCAGTACTCCTTGACACGGCGCGTATTGTCCACCGGTAGCTTGGACCCTGTTCCCGATGTCGGTGGGCTACTATTTTTTGTATTTTTAAATGTTTTTTTTTAATATCCTTTTTATAAGAAATATTTAAAAATATAATTAATATGTATAAATATAAATAAATGAAATATAATATAATAATAATATTCCACAACTATCACACAGCGCCGTCTGGTCCCAAGCTAAGCCGAGCTTGTGTTATGGGTACTAGACAACTGATAATCATACTTATATATTTCTAAATACATACATACTATAGATAATTACACCCAGACACAGAACAAATGATCGTGCTCATCACACAAACATTTGTCCTGGGTGGGAATCGAACCCACGACCTCCGGCATAGCAGTCAGGGTCACTAACCACTGGACCAACAGGCCTGTCAAAATATTTCACACCCTTTTGACCTACATTTTTAAGGTGGGATATTTTCAGGGCTGTAAATAAAACAAGTTGATCTGGAAGCCTACAATGGAGTCTAAATAAATGGTCTACGATTACTTAAAAATCTTAAAATAATATTAGCATTTAATTGAGCTTCTCTTGTCACAAAAAGAATTATTCACAAAGAGCACAAAGTTCCAGCTTTGATTTATCTTAGAAATTCAACGCCTTTGATGAACGAGACGGAACAGCAATTATAGGGGTATCCGCGCAAACATCGCCGAGTTTGTTTTGAAATTGACGTTTGGTATTTCAATTATAATTGCTAAGATAAATAATAATTTCTTAATCCTTACTTTGTGCGTTACTTTAAGTATTTCTTGTTGCTTTGTTCGAACCGAAATTCTGATGGGATTTATCATGATCGCTGAAAGGTACACTGGAGTGACGTCACTTGCACGTGGAGTTGAAGCAAATAACGTATAAACTATCAAACAAGGATGGAGAAGTTTCGCAAATCATCATTTCAGCCGATAGATGTCTATTGTTGGACATAGGCCTCCCCCAAGCGTCGCCACAACGAACGATCATGCGCGTCCCGCATCCATCGGATTCCCGCAACCTTCACCAGGTCATCGGTCCACCTTGTAGGAGGCCTTCCAACGCTGCGTTTTTAGGTACTCCAGAACCTTTCGGCCCCAACGGTTATCTATTCTGCGAGCAATGTCAGCAATGTGCCCTGCCTATTGCCACTTAAGTTTGGCGATTCTTCGTGCTATGTCGGCAACCTTAGTTCTCCTGCGGATATCTTCATTTCTGACTCGATCATGCAAGGAAACTCCGAGTATAGCCCTTTCCATTGCTCTTTGGATGACTTTAAGTCTTGCTAATGCTGCAACCAAACTACCAGACGATCCAAGACAACGACGACTCTGCCATGAGGGTATGACTGAGAAGAAGGGATAAAACAAGGGCACGGACGTCATCTCTGTAGTCTAAATGTAAGACAGGAGTGTGGTTTTGGTCAGTAGAAGTCTGATACTGCCCAGACTGGCTCATCTGTTAGGCAGCACCCAGGCTGCCTAACAGATGAGCCAGTCTGGGCAGTATCAGACTGCTCCATCAGAATTTCCTAACCTGCCAAAAAAAAAAGACCGAGCCCAAGTCGTCGACGGCGCGTAGTTTTCCATGCGCGCCTCAAGGAGGTGTCGCAAGATGAGCAAATCGTAGGGACCTAGCAGGGTTGAAGTCTACTGGGGCCATTGGTTAAGTGAATATAAACCTAAAGGCCCTTGAACGCACGGCAACAAAGTAACATACGTATGGGTTTTAGTCAGTAAAAGTCTAACATGCCCTCGTCATTGGATGAGTTTCTACCTTAAAAAAATAAAAACATTTATATTATTGATCCCCATCAACTTTTAGTCAGCTGCTACCAGCTAACCAGCGTTGATGATCGTTTTATCTATCCTGATGACGTCTTACCGTATACCGATTGTCGGTCTCTTTTGGTCTTCTAGTCCTTTGGTTATTGGTTCTTTTTTTTTATTGTAGATAGGTTCGCGCTTGACCGCTATCTCACCTGATGGAAAGCCGGTTTTACGGGTAATATAGCTTATTGCTATTTGGGCTTACTTATTTTGTCATTATGTCTGTATTGTATGTGAATTTAAATGCGTAAAAACTTATAAATATATTTAATCTGCAGAATCCAAAGTCTAAACACTCAAAACCATCTCAAAATAAATTTAGGCTATTTAAATTCTAGCTCTATCCTAAGCTAACACCATTTTGTTCTGTAAATACATGTTAAAGAGGTGGAACCTACTGCTAAGCTGGTAAGTCTAGCGTAATAATTATACACTAAATTTAACTAAAATTTCTTGACCTCAAAATTATAATTAGGTAGCAAACTGCCGACGATAGACTACGGTCCAGACAAGCAAATTGGGCCGCATTTATTAAATGCTTCTAAGATTAAATAAGAAGGCAAAATAAAATTCAATTATTATAAACTAGCTGTTGCTCGCGACTTTGTCCGCGTCAGGTTCGTAAAACACAACAATAAACAATAATTCATACTGAAAGCAACCAAATCATCATTTTGTTCTGTAAATACATGTTAAAGAGGTGGAACCTACTGCTAAGCTGGTAAGTCTAGCTTAATAATTATACACTAAATTTAGCTAAAATTTCTTGACCTCAAAATTATAATTAGATAGCAAACTGCCGACGATAGACTAAGGTCCAGACAAGCAAATTGGGCCGCATTTATTAAATGCTTCTAAAATTAAATAAGAAGGCAAAATAAAATTCAATTATTATAAACTAGCTGTTGCTCGCTACTTTGTCCGCGTCAGGTTCGTAAAACACAACAATAAACAATAATTCATACTGAAAGCAACCAAATCATCATTTTGTTCTGTAAATACATGTTAAAGAGGTGGAACCTACTGCTAAGCTGGTAAGTCTAGCTTAATAATTATACACTAAATTTAGCTAAAATTTCTTGACCTCAAAATTATAATTAGATAGCAAACTGCCGACGATAGACTAAGGTCCAGACAAGCAAATTGGGCCGCATTTATTAAATGCTTCTAAGATTAAATAAGAAGGCAAAATAAAATTCAATTTATATGAACTAGCTGTTGCCCGCGAATTTGTCCGCGTCTGGTTCGTAAAACACAACAATAAACAATAATTCATACTGAAAGCAACCAAATCATTTATTTTTCTATCAAATAAGACAGTTATAAGTCAAAACGCAAATTACCTTGTGAACGTAAACGAAGAAAAGGAATATGTAAGGATCGCAGCAGTTGGCGATCTAAATAGTTGCTTACTGCACGGCAAAAGCGTTAGTTATTTATGATATTCTTTATTGTACTTCACATAAACAAAAATACAGGACAAACATTTTAAAAAATAAGTATACAATGGGCGGCCTTATTGCACAGGGCGATCTCTTACAGACAACCTTTAGATGGACTGAAAAAAAGGGGATAGATTTAGGGTTATTAAAAATTCCTAGATTCCCCAAATTGACCACTTATGGATTTATTTAGTAACTAAAACAATATGAATTTATAAATTCTTGAATAAATCTCCAATACAGCTCCATCAAAATTTGTTTACTCGTACGAAAATAAAAATCTGGCAACCCCAAGGGGGTATGCGGTCATCACTATTAATATTATAACTTATTAATATTATAAATACCGTAATTAGAGACACAATTAAGAAGTTATTGTGTCTCGCGTGGATCCACGTTCCGGACACACAAAGGGTTAATATTGATTTCATTCGACTCCAAACACTCGATACTTCACCTGATCGTACAGACTCCTAAACCTTTAAAACACGAGAACAATAAAACAAAATTCACAGACAAGGACAGGAAATAAAGTTCCTTTCGAACCAAGAAAATATCGTACAGTTTATCAGGGACACAAGAAATATCACGTTCGTCCCTCCCTCGAGATACTACAAAAAATATGGACAGTTACATGAAAAAGTCTTACAATGAATTTTTCAGAGACTTTCGAATCGAATCGTCAGTACTTTGTTTTAGCGTTCGGTTTGGTCTTCAACATGGACAGCTGGATACTAGGTAGTAGTTTTGTTGATTTCAAGATCTGAATCACTCTTTTTTTGTGTTGGTTGGATGGTTTTCGAGCTGATAGTAATATTGACTGTCCTGTTGGTCTAGTAGTCAGGGGCCCTAACTGCTATGCCGCAGGTTGTGGGTTCGATTCCCACCCAGGACAAAATGTTTGTGTGTTGAGCACGATCATTTGTTCTGTGTCTGGGTGTAATATTATATGTATGTATTTAGAAATATATAAGTATGTATATTATTTGTCTAGTACTCATAACACAAGCTCTGCTTAGCTTGGGACCAGACGGCATTGTGTGATAATTGTGGAATATTACGAGAATATATTAATTATATTATTGTTAATATCTTAAATTTAATTTAGTAATGTGGGTATTTGGTATTTCACAGAGGCAGTGTCTTTGTTCTTATAAAATTCGATAATTTCCCAGGATGGGAACGTACCACTGAGATAAAATGTATTTGTCCTAATATAAGCTATGGTTAATATTTTTTTCCAGCTCCATTGCTCCGTCATCATCCGTTCAGCGGTTAAGAGCGTCCAACTTGATATACATTTAATTTTTCACACAACCACTCTTACTTGATTATGACGTTATTATATATCTTTCTCTTGATATCTTGCAAACGAGAAAAGAAGAATAAAATATAGAGACTCTATTTTATTCTATCATATGGTATTTTCTAGGTTTTTATTGATATCAAATCATAAATTTATGTAAAACTGATTAGTTTAAGATATACCTCTTAAAATTTGATATTTTGCGTAAACCTGCATAAATTTATCACATTTAATCGAGATCTTTTATAGCGAATATTTTCCAAAAATTTTTTAGGTTTTAAAAAAATCGTATTTCTTGGAACAAGTTGTGTCATATATTCGAGTGAGTTACCGAATGCCAACAGAGCGAGAGGTGTTATCTCTCAATTTTGATTGCCTCTTTGGCAAACATTGCTTTGATTGAACTAACGAGCTTTTAAACCATGTTGATGTTGACGATAGACGGTTCGGGAAAAACCTTCTACAGGCAAGATTGATTAACAAAAATCTAAGAACATCTAAAAGTCCCAACACACTAACTTTCACATTTCAAAAATCATAAACAATACCAAAGAAACTATTTTTCGAAGCCGCAAAATAATAATAAACAGTAGCATAACATAGTCGGCCTTATAATGTTCCCACGGTTGGGACTCAGGCCTCCTCTCTAGGAGAAGGAATGAGCCGTAATCCACTATGCGGGCCTAGTGCGGGTTGGTGGATGTCACATGTCTTCGAATTTTTGCTTCTAGGAAATGCCGGTTTCCTCACGATGTTTTCCTTTACCGTTTTGAAAGAAATGATGATGAAATAAATTACACAAAGTAATGCGCCTGGCTGGGTCTGAAACCGCGGACATAAGTTTACGAATAGTTAAAAAATATTATTCATCTTACCTTGAAAATGTCACGTTAACAATTCTGCCCTCATCTGTACAAGGAAAGATTGTCTGCCCAAGACAGAAGACGGTCCAGTTTTTGTTCTCTCGTGTGGTTCGCGACTCATTGAGAACTTACAAATTCATTATTTTCCTTTGAAAAAAAAAACTTTGCTCATCTTAGGTCTTCGTTGACCTTTGAGGCAAAATGACTTGATAATCGAGTCGACGTCATCAGTACATCATGTTGTGTTTTATTTTGGGTATGTTTTATCTGGCTTTTTTATCTATACACAAAATATGGAACTATTTATATATGTATTTGAAACAATCACCATCCTTGATTGAGCTTTGACAAATTGTTTTATGAGGTCTCGTTTGATATACAGAGATCGCATCATATAGTCACTCTATGGTACGATCACACTAATCTACACTCTCTCACATTTTTTTAGTCACCCGTGACTAATAAGCAGCGGTCGGAATTAGGTAGAGTTATTCATGTACTTACACTGATTTCATACAACGAAAGAATAAAGTGGATATGTCTAAAATCCCGATATGAATTTTAAAGAGCAGATTTTTTTTTAATGACACTATCAGAAATATAGCAGAAAAAGTTCTTCCTTCATTAATGACGAGGAGTTGACGTAGAGGTATCTTATTCAATGAAAAATACTAATAAAAATAAAAATAATAATACAAAAGGCAGTACTCCTCGATACGGCTCGCATTGTGAGGAAGTTCCTGTCTCTGGAGCCCTAACCACCGGTAGCTTGGACCCTGCTCCCGACATCGACTACTATTTTTATATTTTTAAATGTTTTTTTTTTATATATATTTGTTATAAAAAAATATTTAAAAATATTAAAAATATGTATTTAAAGAAAATAAAGGACAATATAATAATAAAATAATAATAATATAATTATATCTTTGTTTTATTTGTCTTATCTATCTCTGAGGTTTTTATTATTATTTATTTGTAATATTCTTGGCCACACGGGATTTTTCATTAGAAATCCCGGGAAGATCCATATTAATATCAACATTTCGATGAAAGTACGATTGGCTGCAATAGTGGTTGGATAGTACAGAAAAAAAATCGTGTGAAGCGAGAAATGACGCCATCTAGCGTAAAATCAGATTGAAATGTTGTTATCGACAACTTTATATTATACTGCTACTAGGTGGCGTTGCTGCGCTTCAAATGCTTTTTTTTGTAGTTTATTTTTGTTTCTTTAAACATTGAAATCATTTATATTTTTTTATAAAGAGATGAAAATATTAAAATTTAATATCAATTTATAAATATCTGATTGTCTATGTATCAATTTCAAAACTTGAGAGGGTAGGTTGAATATGGATTTATAAATAATAATTAGTAGGTAGTATAAATAATACTTCGACCACAAAATTGTGACTAAGCGTAATTGATTGTTCGCTAAGTTCATTTCGATTACTTCGTTCGAGCTCCTTTCGTTCAATTTTATTTTTAATCAGGTGAATTTATCACAATGAGTATGAATTGTAATATAGACTTAGTAACAAGAGCTCAAATAATTGTTTTGCATAATCAAGGTAAAAATTTGTCAGAAATAGCCAGAGACACCGGTGTAAACGTAAGTAATCTTATTTTACACTTTTTATATAACAAAAAAACTACTTTATAATAATCATTATTTGGTATTATATATTTCTGTTTTATTGTTGCAGAGAAAAACAGTTGTTCTATGGGTACGACGATGTGAAGAAGAGTGTTCTTTGAAACACTGTCAAAGAACTGGTAGACAAAAACTTATAAACATGTTGCATCGTCAAACCATGGTAAGGGAGTACGAAGAAAATGGATTTTTGCCGACGAACCACTATGCTGGTTTATTTGATACAAGCGTCGATACTGTCCGTCGTGCTCTTCATAGTGAAGGGCTGCATTATCGGAGGCATGCTGTGAAACCTTTGCTTACGGAAAACCATAAAAGAGCAAGTTTCCAGTTTGTTATGGATCACTTAAATTTTGATTGGAGTAATGTCATCTTTACTGATGAAAAAGCTTTTAAGTCCAGTGAACACGGTCGATTATGTTTGTGGCGTCGAGATAATACGCGATACACAAGTGATCACCTAGTGCCCAATAGGCAATCTGGCCATATAACGGTGAACATGTGGGGATGGATGAGTGCAGCCGATCCTGGAGAACTAGTGAGAATACCAAACCGAGCAAATAGTGCAAATCATATAGAAGTGCTGGAGGAGACAATGTTGCCCACAGTTCGAACTGGTTTGAACTGTGTATCCAAACGAAGAATTGCAACAGAAAACATTTGTGCAGGATAATTGTCCAATACCTACACCGTTCGCACAGTGTGCAGGCTTAATTTCGTCAGCATAATGACATTTGCGCTATTCCTTGGCCTGCTAGATCACCGGATTTAAATCCAATTGAAAATTTGTCGGGTGTTATTGTTCAACGGTGGAATAATCAAAACGAGCGTACTCCAGATGCGTTAGAGGCTCATTGTTTACAAATATGGGAGAGTATTCGTGGATCAGATTTGTGTAAAAATTTGATTAATTCAATGCGTTCCCAAATGCAAGCTGTTATTTACTAAAATGGTGATTACACGAGATATTGATAAATGATTATTTAATTAATATTACATATTTACTCAGTGCGTACTGGAGACCTCGTTATGTGTGTTTTACTTAATACATGTATTTGAAATAATTTAAAAAAGTTATGAACACAACATAATTTTGTTTTTTATGTTACCTACTAAACATTTGATATGTTGTAGTGCAAATTGGTAGGTTTTTTTAAATATCTTGCCTCTTGTTTGTTTTTGTTAAGGTTACATAAGCTTCAATCCTCTTTCCAATTTGGGAAACGAATATTTAAGCTATGGCCTCAATAAAAAATTACAAGTAATATTATAATCTTATTCGATGATTAATAAACTTACTGTTGAATAGTAAACTGTAAGAAATAAACATCGATATTATTTTATTATTGCCTTTTTGTTTGATGAGCCTGTTTACCTGCTTTTATTCCTATTGTTGAGTAACTACCGACTTGAATATTAATAATAATATTCCACGACGGCGCCTAGTCCCAAGCTAAGCAAAGCTTGTGTTACGAGTCCTAAACAACTGATAAACATACTTATATATTTCTAAAAACATAAATATTGCAGATAAATTACACCCAGATTCAGCAAATGATCGTGCTCAACACACAAACATTGTCCTAGTTGGGAATCGAACCCACGACCCCGACATTGCAGTCAGGGCCACTAACCAATAGACCAACAGGCCAGTCATATTATATTACAATTAAATATCCACTTGTCAGCTTCGATATAAATCCTACCGATTTTTTTTTGTTATTCATAACTTACAAAAAGCACAGAGGAACCAGAAATCTGACCCACCTGGCAGTAGAAGGTAGATAATATAAGACATCCTAAAAGTTAGACGAATTTGAACCTTCTGCAATTAGCAGAAGATAAGTGGTATTCAATTCGGGGCTAATTCAAATGAGTTTATCAAGGTGGTCAAACATTATAGAATACTATTATGACAATTTGATCTTTAAGACGTAACTTTGAAGTAAGGTTGTGAATACGGTCCTGTTACGTAATGCACTTGTTAATTTCAACATTATTCCATAAGTCGAAATAGTCTAATGGTTGTAACTGGAGACTTATGTGGACGTGGTCGTAAGTTCAAACCCGTCACGCTACTTTTAGTAGGTTTGTGTTTAGAATACTGAATTTTTTTTTAAAATAAATTTAAAATTGAATTAAATTAAATTAATCAATTTAAATGAATATTTTAAAAATAAATAACAACATTAATGAAAAACAACTAAATATTACTTATATGTAATATTTACAATTTTACATACAAAGATAATTTAAGTATTCGTCTAATAGACGTAATTTAAATAACTATATATAAAGGTAAAACACATAAAAGAAGTGAAGATATTAAATTGCTTATGACAGGATAGAATTATTTGAAGGTAATACAATTTTGAACATGACAAAAACAGTTTATTTATTTCAATAGTGCCAGTGGCGGATTAACCACGCAGCAAATGCTACGGGCTAAAAATTGTTTACACGACGTCACTGCAATTAGTGTCGACTGTTTTTTGCGATATTAGAACGGTTCATTTTTATTTCTGTACCCTTAAATAAGTAACAATTGAATACCAGTTTTATGATGAATATGCCTAATTCTCTTGACTACCCACATAATACAAGTCAAGCGAAATTATTCCAGATATGTTTGAAGAATGTCTAGTTAGTTGATTGTAGCTTACAATAACGTTTTGAAAATGTTTAAAATGGAAACCAAAAAAATATACAAGATTTGCGATTTAATCTCGTGCCTTACTGCGTTAAAGTCTTTACATAGACCACTAAGCCAACTTGTATAAAAATATCACATTAAGCTATCAGTAGTCTTACTGCAAAAGAAACAAAATTGCTTAATAAGTAGTTTTTTATACCATTATTATATCCTTTTCAAAATGTTTATAAATAATACCTAACTAAAACACAAAAGCTGGAAAACAAAAAAAAAGATTCGTAATATATGAGATTTGAACCAGCTACACATTCTTTATAAGTCGCTGTTGTTATTATTGAACCAAATGGACTCTAATGAACTGACTCGAAATTTAACGTTACTTGTTACGCTAGACGCAATATTCGTGCCCGCTTACAAACATTTGATAATCTAGAATCACGAAATTAGTTATGCTTGTGTCTCATATTTTTTTATCAATCTACCCTCACACTCAGTTGTTGACGATAATGATGACGCATGTGTATATTTTCTGTCAAACTAAAAGTCAAGTTTATGGTTTGTGAGATTGCCTTGGTCGCCATTTAGCTGGGAAGAAACCAACGCCATCTAGTTACATTTTCGAAAACCTGAATTCTAACGTGCAAGGGAAAATAGACACTAAGGTACCCAGGCAATTTCACAGCTGTCTGTACATGAATAACTCTACTAATTCCGACCTCTGCTAATAAGTCACGGGTGTCTAAAAAAAATGTAATCAACCAAAACATACTCGTAATATGTACTTATCCAAAGAATTTATAATCAATATATGCAGTTATGATTATAAAAATTAGTTATTTGGAAATTATATCATTCGTTTTTTATATTAACTCATCGTTAAATCAAATAAAATTATAGATTCAGTTGTTGAATCGTGTAAATATTAGAAATTTTGTTATCTACACTTTTAGACTAATATAATAAAGAGGTAAAGTTTGTTTCTGTTTTTTTTTTTTTTTTGTAGGAGGTACTCTCTGAAAGTAAGGGTCTGATTGCAAAAATGTTTTCACCGTTAGAGCGGCTTTATTCTTGAGTGACATAGACTATATTTTATGTACGCGAGTGAAACTGTGGGCAAAAGCTAGTTATACCATATTATATTACTTACCCATCCTTGAAAGAGATGCACGTGTACTCCATGACCCGAGTGTTTTGACCCCACACGACTCGACCTCAACTACAAACAGCTAAATTATTTCGTCTGAGCCTATTAATAAATAATTAATTGGTAAATAAACAGAATTCTGAAGGCATTGAACTTGACTTTTTACTTCAGAGCTCAGTTTTGTTTCAGAATTTTCCGACGTTAAAACTATTTTCTGTGTTAAATTAACAGACCGTGTTCGAAACACATCACTTCGCTCCAAAACGCAAATCATTGATGTGGCTCAATAAGTTGCCCAACTTAAATGAAACTGGGCAGGGCGCGTCCGCCGCATGTCTAACGAGCTGTGAGGCCTTAAAACGCAGGATTGGAGCCCAGACACAGCGATGCGGGGCCGAAGCAGACCACGAAGGAGATGGCTGGACGACCTGGATGGTTTCCTTAAGAATTGGAATGAGCTAGCGAGGAACCGTGTTGGAAGGAGTGGAGGGAGGCATTTGCTCAGCAGTGGAATAATATGGGCTATAACTATAATAATAATAATATAATAACTGTTTTCGTTTGAAACTGTATTAAAAATAAGTTACGAAAGGCAAGGAAACTTGATAATGATAATGCTCTTTCAAAAATTAAATACAATAAATTAGGTATAACATTTTTGTAGTTTTCATGCAATTGGATAGGTAATTTTTTCTTAGTTTTTACATATTAAAAAAAACACTTATCTATCATTATATAATGTATAACTATGTATTATACACCAAATTAGTGCAAATTTTAGAAAAGGTCTTGTTATTTAAGTAGTGTCAATAAATAATATTCATCAAAAGCAAAGTTATGAGCGTTTGTTTATATCCCGAAATATTACTCAATTTATGGAAATATTGTACGGGCTATTGATTTATGAATGAATGAGTGGCGATAAAAATGGAAATAACTGCGTGTAGTATTTTCTAGAAGCAATTATTCAGAATGACTGGTTCAATTATGAATTTGCCAATACGACAAAATAATCGTGGTCAATTTTGGGTTTTTTTTTTTTTAATTTTGACTACACTGATGTGATCAGTAACGGGTACGTATAGAGCCTCATCTGTTTTGTACTAATTAACAAATAGGGGTACAGACTAAATAAAAAAAATCCTTACAAACTACCTAAATGACGGACCACCGCTGCACCGGTAGATTAATACTCTACAATTTAAGTGTTCAAAACATAATCCTAATGTAAATAGGAATCCTTTTTACTAATGTAGAACTTTATCACCAAGTAGACCTTTTCTTTTAAATGTTAAACCAGCAATGTCTTTCTGCAAGATTTCACACCAGCAAATACAACTACTCTAAAATTACCTACCGCCCACCGGTTCGATTTATTTATTTACTAACATTTGCTAGCGGCTTGGCTTGCCTGAAACTAAGAAAAATATCTCAAGGAAGCAAAATCAATTCATTGCGTTTATTGTAAATAAACTAATTACAGATACTTTTGAATTGCCAAGATCGATCAGTCACAAAAACAAATGAAGATGTTGGCACGTTCCAAAGCGTAGGTCTTTTTTTATTTTTTTCTACGTGAAAAATGATCAAATTACTTCTCCCGCTCTAGGTGGAGCTGGAGAGAATATCAGACTTTTGCTGATTAAAACCTGCAGTGTTTTTTCAGTTGCCTTTTTGCGACAACCTTGGTAACTCTTTTAAACAATTCGCAGCTTTGACAGGGAAAGTGTAGATCTCCATAAAGCAGAATGTGCAAGAAAATCCAAGAACAGTCTTTTAAATCAAAAATAAATAATTATAAAATTATGGTTACATCGGTAATGTTGGGATTATACATTATATGTGAGATCAATGCACGTTTAAAGGAATAATACAATCCTATGTTCTAATCAAGACTATGGTCTTGCAATTATTCCAGTCCAAACGGATTGGAACAATCGCAGGACCATAGTCTCGCTGTTCTAATTCAAAAATTAAAAACTATTTATTATTACACATGGAGCTTCATGGTTAAGTGCTTATAAAACGTTAAGTCGTTTATTTATTTATTATATACTTTATTGTACACCTCAAAATGTGGACAGGATAATCATATCCAAAACTAAGTGTACAAAGGGCAAATTGCACAGAGTAATCGCTTACAGACAATTTTACGATGCAGCGATGTACTGAACGAAAGGTGATAAATTATTATGGAGAAGAACCGGCAAGAAACTCCATGGTTACTCTCTTAGAAAAATTAATGATTTCGCAATATTAATATAAGTCTGAGAGGACAGTGCAGATCAGTAGACTTTGCACCTAAATTGGCGATAAAAATAATAATAATATAAAATTGAAATGAATTATAGAAAGTAATCTATGAATCCGCTAAATCTACAATTTTCTCATATTGACACATGATTGATTTTCAAACATCCAAACCAACAGACTTTCACATTTTTAATACACAGTAGAATTTACGAGTACTTTTTAGTTTTCTTTGTCAAGTCGGATCACGTCCTGTCTCGCTGAATCCACAGAACCCTATTGGCAAGGTTTTCAAAACAAATTCACGTTGTTTTATTTTCTCTAAACCCGTATGTATTAATGGAATGCGAGTAATCATGTATTTTTTCGTATAATTTAGTTCGTGATTAATAATAATGCGAGACATATTTTGTACGTGATCCTCTTACCCCAATACGGTTGACTGGGTAAACTTTTTTTTTGGTGGGGAAAACCATTCAATGACAACTCCCGCTCTTGGGCGGAGCGGGAGATAGTGTCAGACTCATACTGACTAAAAAACCCACCCCGTCCCTTCAAGTCTTCATACCGGGGCTCGAGCTCTCTTTCGGATAACCCTGGCTCCAGCAGGCTTCGACCCGGCTGGGCCCCTGTTGTTGTAGACAAACCCTTGAGGCGCGCGGGAACATTGCGCGCCGTTCATGACTTGGGCTTGGTCCGGACAGATACCGGACGGTCGGACAGCGAGCTACCCATTGCTCACTGTCCGTAAGCCCGCGCCTACGGAAAGGAAGCACGCTTGTTGTTCTTTTTTATTTAGTGTTGTTTTTCGAGAGAGAACGGGATGCGGTTGTCTCCTTCTGTGAAGCAATAATGCTAACGAAGGAGACCGCTGTAAGAGTTAAGGAACGGACATTCTAATGCTCCAGCAAGCGCAACAGGAGACGCCTCGGGTGTTGGAGGACATGGGGCGATCCCTGACCATCGAAGGCGCAGGTGTGCGGAGGAAGAGCAATGGGTAGCTCATCGTCCGGTCGTCTTGTAACCGCCCGAACTGAGCCCGAGCCGTTGACGACACGTAGGTGTCCAAGCGCAGTCAAAGATATGTCAGTAAAGTCGTTGGGGCCTGGCAAAGCTGATACCCGCCAGGGCCAGTGCATACGATGGCCAGAAATTGTCTCGAGACTCACGACACCCGGGGTGTCGGTGCCGCGGTGCCGTCCCAAAACAACTTGATTTAAGCGGAAACTGAGGAAGCCTCTCTAACCACTCCTCAAAGAGCTTATGGCTGCAATTGTGGCGTACCCAATTACCAGTCACCTTGTATGATTAGCATTATAATCAGTGCTGGGAAGCCTTTGCTAAATTATTAGCTTATTAAATTTTGAATTCGAGTGTTGTTGCATCAGAGCAGATTGGCGCGTTTGAGATTAATTTATATATCACTCAGCGTAGTAAGTATATCACTTGTTGGGATGTTATTTGTGTTAGAAGTCTAAACTTTATTATTATAAAACCACACAATTTATGAAATGAAAGTTTGAATAATCCGAAATTCAGATAGTACTAAGATCTTTCTTACATAGCATGGGCAGGATAACAGCAAGACGAAAATTTTAAAGTAGCAGAAATTAGTCTGAACACGATACAACTTCATTACAACCCGTCTGAGGTTTTGATTGGTCGCCACGAGACGCCAATTCTTTAAAATGAGAGAAGGATAGATAGCTAAATTGTATGAATCTGACAGCTGTCACCCGCACTATCTTATAGCAACTGTAGTGTAGTTCACACAAAGCATTTCAAACAAAAACAGAAAAAATAATTATACGAGTAATAGATAAGGCCACAGACTTTAAAACAAACATATAGTCTGTCTAATAAGTCAACCGATTTGGGAATTTTGTATAATATTTAGTCATTTAAAAAATACATATATTCGATACTTTTTTTAAGGTTCTTCTGTTACTTAATAATGATCTCTATCTCTTAATCAACCTTGATTATTGAACTCGTGTTGACTACATCAGATTTCATTAAATCCTAATAATTACCCAAGTCGTTTAACTTCTTAGACAGACTCTAGCCACTAAACCAGTCAAAACGCATTTCAATAAAAAACCAAATATATCAGGTACAGAGAATCCATTTACAATCAATCAAAAAGAAACGCTCAAGGAGAACGGTAATATAAAAATTTGAAATTCGAATCGGTTCGTTATATTAATATTCTCATTAAAATTAGCTTCTTTGTACCCACAAAGATATCCATCTTATTTGAATATTCCATTCTACGTACAAGTACCTGGGTACTTGATTTGAGAACGTTCAATACATGAAGTAACTCAAATCTTGTTCTTGGGCGGATTCGACGGTTCGTGTGATTTATAGTACGGTTTCACTGTGGCGACTTTGCGGTTATTTATTGAGTGGACGGGCTTTGGAGGGTTTTTTGTTGGAGTTGCGACTTTGGCACTGGATATTTTCATTTCATGCATTGTGACCCGCGTATGAAAACCCGCGTACAGAGGGTAAAGTTCCACAAACGTTTATTAAAAGTGGAAAATCCTCCAACTAGACGGGTGTTATTAATTTATAGTTGATTTCAAACTGCTGTATTTGTTCAAATCGCGTAGAAAACTCTAATTGTGCGATGCAGGATTTCGTAGTTTTTTAGTTCATATGTGGTGCCATAGATGTCGCTACGAATAATTTACTAGTCTTGAATAGATTGTTGCTTGCTCGTTACCCACAAGTGGGAGGTTTCTACTCAGATTGGCATCTTGAAGCGAGACCAGAATATTTAATCCAAAGCTCGTTTCGAGATATATGTGGTTAAAGTATGACATGCAACTGTAGCTGCTTCTTGCAGTTCAATTTTAGCTCGAGATATGTGGTCAAAGTGGGCGTAAAAATGCAACTTCATCTACTTTTTAATAATTAATGTCATACCTTTTTATTTTTTTATTTTTTTTATGGTGATAAAAAATAATCCAATGACATCCCCCGCTCTCGGAGCGGGAGATAGTCTCTTGCTGACTAAAAGACCCACCCCGTTCCTTCTAGCCTTCATAGGGGCTCGAGCGCCCTTTCGGATAACCCTGGCCCCAGTAGGCTTCGACCCGGCTGGGTCCCTGCTGTTGCTGACAACACCTTCAGGCGCGCGGAAACAGTGCGCGCCGTCGACGACTCCGGTCCGGTCCGGACAGTTACCGGACGGCCGGACAGGGAGTTACCCGTTGCTCACTGTCCGCAAGCCCGCGCCTACGGTGGCCGGAAATCGGGATCAGAATCCCGGCGGCGGCGGCGGCGGCGATAACGCCGTTGCCTGATGCGTTCGGCCTCCTCCTTTGCGAGCATTACTGCTTCGCAGAAGTCGGCGACCGCCTGCCACTCCTCCTCGCTCCAGACCATGGCCTCAACCAAGGCCCGGCGCGAGAGGTCTCCGCCGCCGATCGCCCCCACGAGGGCACATCAATGCTCCGCCCAAGCAGGGCACACCTCGACTGTGTACTCCACCGTGTCCTCCGGGCATGCCGCACAGTGGCGACACCCGGGCGTCACTTCCGCACGAATCCAGTGCAGGAAACTCCCGAACAAACCATGTCCGGTGAGGACCTGCGTCATGCGGAAGGTAAGGACGCCGTGAGGTCTTTCCAGCCACGCCTCAAAGAGGGGACTTACCGCCATGATTGTGGCGTGCCCAGCACTGGGTTGCGATAGTCGTTGACGCCATTTCAAAATGAGATCCCGCCGGAGCTCTGTCCGCCATGCCGTGACCTGTCGCGGCAGCGGACTTTCACTCCGGATTAATGTCATACCTAGCATGGTGTAAGCTGTACATACTAGTAATAGGCATGCATACCAGTGCCTTGATTTTAATATTATTTTTTACAAAAAATCCTGTATGTAATGCTGTTGGTGTGGCAATAAATAAATAAATAAATAAATGCTATATGCAGTTCAACTTAAACTCTTCTTTAGAAACAATAATCTCAAGTATATTTCTAGTGGAAACACACCTCACGACGCAAAATGAATTCTAAATTTTCTGTGTCTCAATTTGATAGCTTTTCATATTAGCATTTCACTGTGTCTGCGTTGATTTCATATGAAATTTAAATTCATAAGATGTACCTATAAGTAGTAGTCTTTATTTCATACTAGCTGTTGCCCTTGACTTCGTCCGCGCCAAGTTCGTATAACTACAAAAAATTTGGTGACTAATAATTCTGTCATCATCATTATCCTCATTAATTTAGATGAAAGACGTCCACTGATAGACATAAGCCTCCCCCAAATGTTGCCACAATGAATGGTCTTGTGTTTCTCAAATCTATCGGATTCCCGCGACCCTCACCAGGTCATTAGTCCACTTTGTGGGAGGCTTTCCAACGCTGCATTTTCCAGTACGCGGTCGCCACTAAAGAACTTTTCAACCCCAACAGCTTGATGCTTAATTCTTTGCTTGTGATTAATTCTGTAAGAATTTAATTCCTTTATTTTACTTAGGTAAACATAAAACGGTTAAAGGTCAAAAAGCCAATTATCTTCAGTAAAAGTAGCCTAATATTAGTACCCACTTATAACATGGCATATCTATAGAAGCTACCCATTTGTTGTCAGCAAAACCCTAGCAGGGCCGATACCCGCAAGGCCAGTAAATTTCTGAAAAGGAAACCCGCTAGAACACAATGAGTCATTGAAGGACACAGGTGTAGATTTAGTCAGCTAAAGTCTGACACGTCCTTTCACTCCCCCCTAGAGTGCGAAAAAGTATTGGATTATTGCCTACTTAAAAATAAATCTTTTAGGTAAAAGGTCGTCAAAATCTCTTTATCCATTTTAGAGATATTCCTCACCGCGAGAATAAAGTAGCTTTTTCTCTAGGAGACGGACTTACAGACTTTCACTGATTAAAACCCACCTGTGTTCCATCAGTTGCCCTTCGCGTTCTAGAGCCAAGGTAACTCTTTCGAACAATACCAGAATCTACATTTAGTACCTAAATAAACAAAAAAAATTATCCCTTTATTTCTAAGTTAAGATTACGATTCAAATATTTGCCTTTCTTATTACTTAGGTATGTTTCTAAAGAAATTGAGAAAATTCAAAGAACTTGCAAATTACAGCACGTTCAATATTGGTACGAGTAAATTAAGAGTTATTTCATTAAGAGTCGAGCGCCCACTTATAAGATTCCGCGAACTAGCGAGAGTTAAACAAACTTTTACACCTCATACATTTTTTTTTCTATAATCAGATTTTACAAAGCTAATAAGTTTTGAAGTGCGAAGGTTTTAAAGTTACCTTTTGTTCTATGCCATTAAATATTTGGACATGATGTACCGTCGCGGTCATGTCTGCCTGATCCCTTAAAAAAAAATTCGCTTGCATCCTGCGGCGTGGCGCCAAACCAAACCCTTTGAATTTGTCGTTTCGAATGCAAGAATAATAAACTTAGTCAGGTCAGGCGGAAGTGTCTTTGATGGTACATCCCACCCGTACTCACAAATCCTTTTGGAAACATGTTCATTGTGTATACAGCTAGAGAGAGGTATTCCTTGACGGAATCAGTTTCCTGACAGCTAAAACCTAGGGGGCTAATGAATAGGTTGCTTCTATGCAAGCGTGTTTTATCCTCGACCACATCTGGCAAAGTCTGCCACACTCACCATCTAAACCCTAGAGCGATCTTCTCAGCTTAAAAAAAAAATCTCGACCACATCTAAGCTTACCAGGTGATAGCGATCAAGTGCTAGAGTCTATTAATAATAATAATGAAGAAAGTTCTCTTAACTTGTTATTTTAGTGGTGGGAAATCATCAAATAAGTTCGCCCACTCAAGGTGGAGCAAGAAAGAGTATTGAACTATAATACATAGTAGCATTTATTTAAACAAGTAACTAGGACTCATAAATACACATACACAGAACATAAGACAAAACGTTACACCAACAAACAAACAAACAACATTTAAATATTTAAAGTATTTACAATCATAACTCACGACTGCAGGTAACATGCAAGTCATTGCAGCGAATATAAGGACAGTCGAACCTGTCGGCTATCATATTGTTACGCCATTAAACGTGAACACGCCATATCTCCGAGAAAATAAAGAGTAGCTCGTAATAATTAAAACGCATTGCTGTTCGAAAGGTCTAGAATGGTTATACGTAGCCAGCCTTAGAAAAATCTCGAAACATCCACAAAGTACTTACAAGTAGTAGTTAGGTATTTATGGGAAATGGTACTTTCCGTCTTTAACAATAGAGTCGAAATTCGCATGAAAGTGACTCTTATTACCACGAGTAATAAAAATAATTTATGACTTCGAGAAGCGATTCAATTGTTCTGGAATTCTGGATAGATCCGGGGACGTCGGTATCTAGAATTTTCTTGGCTCCGCATATAAATACGTGCCCCCGGCCGGAAGCGAGTCAGTTGTGATTTCGACTGCGATCAAGAGCGAACTACCCTAGTACTTGAAGTGACTTTACCTAACGACCTAAGCGATAGTGTAACGGTACTCTAGTGTTAATTGCGATTCGGATTATTGTTGACTGGACTAATTTGTTATTGTTAGTGGTGAATAAAGTTGTCTCTTAGTAAATCGGCATTTGATTACCCACGTACGTAACCACTGGTGTCAGAAGTGGGATGCCATTACCACAGAGGGACGACGAACAGCGACCACGAACAAGGAGGCAAATGGAAATGGATGCTGCGCGTCATCGTATGGAGGAGGAAGATCCGGCTGGTATGGTAGCAACAGAAGCTGCTGAGGCGCCAACAGGACCATCCTCAGAATTGAACCTCGCTGCGGTGTTGGCCGCCATGCAAGCTAGTATGGAAGCTGTCCGCCGCGACCAGGAAGCCGCTCGCCGCGACCAGGAAGCCGCTCGCCGCGAACAAGAGGCCAACCAGCGTAAGCTTCAGGACCTAATCGCAGCGAACCAGGAAGAAGCTCGCCGCGAACAGGAAGCCGCTCGCCGCGAACAGGAAGCCGCTCGCCGCGATCAGGAGGCTAAGCAGAACCTGATCCTCGATAAAATCGACCACGGTCTCGTCACGTTGGGCGAGAAGGTAAAGAATCTCACCTTGGAGGTCAAGGAGGTTTCCGCCCGAGCTGATAGCCTAGAGACAAGAATTGATGGCCACGAAGATCGCCTGCTGGACATCAACAAAAAAATCGTCAAGCTCGAAGCACGCGAACCCGTTGCTGTCGGCTCACCGTCGCACACTCCCTGTGCATCCGCCGCAAAATTTGATGTGCCGCGTTTTGATGGCACGTCTTCCTGGACGGCATTTAAGTACCAATTCGAGACATTGGTCGAAACAAACTGCTGGGATGATAAGCAGTCTTTTGCGGCATTAACTTTGGCTCTACGAGGGGACGCACTGCTAGTCCTAGAGAACCTCCCTGCGGACGGCAGGACATTGGAGCGTCTCATGGAGGGACTGGACACTCGTTATGGAGACAAACACCTCGAGCACGTTTTCCGCGCGCAGTTACGCGAGAGAACGCAGAGGTCGAACGAGAGTCTCCAGCAGTGGGGAGTCGAGGTTGAACGGCTGGTCCGGCGTGCATACATGTCGATGACACCAGAGATGGTGGAAGTGAATCTGGTGCAAGCATTCATCGACGGTCTACGGGATCCTGAAGTCAGGGCTACAGTGCGACTCGGACACCACCAATCTTTAAAGAGTGCGATGGCACACGCTTTGGAAGTGGAAGCAGTACGACACGATTCTCGTACGCATAGGGTTCGGGAAGTGGTGGTCTCGCCTACAACGCAACCACGTCACCGAGAAGTGGTGGCTTCTTCTTCAGCAAAGTCCCGCTATATCCCGACGTGTTACGGGTGCGGAGAAAAAGGGCACATTCGTACCGATTGCCCCAAGAGGAAGAGGGGGAGTGTGGACTCCGGAACTCAAGTTAACGAGGAGTCGTTAAACTAAATGTCGCCAGGGCCGCGGGGCGGGTGCTGGCTGGTCAACTGAAGGCCCCAACCATCACCATCAATCAAGTTCACAACGGAAATAGTTTGATCATCGAAGGGACGCTGAATCATCGGGCTTGCAATTTTACCATTGACACGGGGGCGTCACGGACTGTTATAAGACCTGAGTTGCTGAAACGCACCATCTTGTGGCAAAGAGAGTCTCCATCCTGCCGACTTCAGACAGCAACCGGCCAGCCAGTCTCCGTCCTCGGTGATACAGAAATTGAGATCAAAATCGGTGATCAAGTGTATATCCATCCTGCGTTAATTGCAAATATTACCGACGATTGCATACTGGGTCTCGACTTCTTGCGGAATAACCGATGTATTTTAGATATCGACAGGGGAGTATTGAAATTCCCAGATCAAGAAGTCTTCCTGCGAGGAATTAACTCATGCAACCTCTACTGTTTAAAGAATACTACACTGGCTCCGAGAACAGAAACCTTAGTCGAAGTAAAGTTTCCCAAGAAAATCAGGCAATCAAGATGTGTTTTGGTAGAGGATACTGGCCGGCACCCGGAGATCATCACCGCGAGGACATTAGTTATGACGACAGGGAAATCCAAGGTCAGGATTGTGAACCTTGGGAAAGAAGAGGTCCAACTGAAGAAAAACAGTGTTGTTGGGAGATGTGAAGAAGTTCAGTATCTCCGTCAAATCAATAAATCTCCAGCAAAGCAAGACACGACCAAAGTCGAAACTGATCACATCCAGCAACTTCTGGAAAATTCTAAGAGCAACTTATCGACTTCGGAACTACAGCAAGCCAAGGAATTTCTGCTACGATTCCGAGATATCTTTGCAACGGGAAAAGACTGCGGGAGAACAGGTCTCGTCAAGCATGAGATAGATACAGGTGATGCGAGACCAATTAAACAGAGACCGCGCCGCATACCCTGGGCTAAGGAATCTGAGGTAGCAGAAATGGTAAAGGACATGGCTGATAGCGGAATAATTGAGCCTTCTACGAGCCCATGGTCTTCTCCAGTCGTTCTGGTGAAGAAGAAGGACGGCAGCACAAGATTCTGTGTGGACTACAGAATGCTGAATAATGTGACGAAGAAGGACAGTTATCCCTTACCAAGGATAGACGATACGCTGGATATGCTCAGTGGCATGAAGTGGTTTTCGACCATTGATTTGAAAAGTGGCTACTGGCAAGTAGAAATCAGCGAGAAAGATAAAGAAAAGACAGCGTTTAGTACGGGTATTGGCAGCGGCCTGTGGCAATTTAACGTCATGCCGTTTGGGTTATGCAACGCTCCAGCGACGTTTGAACGCCTCATGGAGAGAGTCATGGTGGGCCTTCTTGGTGACGTTTGTCTGGTATATTTGGATGACGTCATTATAATGGGTCGCACTTTTAAGGAAAACCTGAGGAATATGGAGAAAGTGTTCACCAGGATACGAGGGGCTAACTTAAAACTAAGCCCAAAGAAGTGTGCCCTGTTCAAGAAGGAGGTCAGCTACCTAGGACATGTTATTTCCGCCGACGGGGTGAGAACCGACCCTGAGAAGATAAAGGCAGTCCAACAGTGGCCGGTTCCAAGGAACAAAACGGAAGTACGTGCATTTCTAGGGTTGTGCACATACTACAGGCGGTTTGTCAAGAATTTTTCGGACATTGCCAAACCTTTACATCGGCTGACTGAGGATAAACGGGATTTTATCTGGGACGAGGACTGTGAGTCAGCATTCGACGAGCTAAAGCAACGGCTATGTGAAGCGCCCATACTGGGGTATCCAAGCAGAGACGGAAGATTTGTCGTTGATACCGATGCCAGCAACACGGGAATTGGTGGAGTGTTGTCACAAGTGCAGGGCAACAGACAGGTCGTAATCGCTTACTTCAGTAAGGCACTTTCAAAGCCAGAAAGGAACTACTGCGTGACTCGACGAGAACTGCTAGCTGTGGTAAAAACCTTGCAGCATTTCCACAAGTACCTCATAGGAAGACAATTTACTTTGAGGACGGATCACGCTGCATTGAAATGGCTTTTACAATTTAAAAACCCTGAGGGCCAAGTTGCAAGATGGCTCGAGCAGCTGCAGGAGTTTAACTTTGTGACGGAACATCGTAGTGGAAAAGGGCATAACAATGCTGACGCCCTGTCGCGACGTCCATGTAATGATGACTGCAGACACTGCCAGCAGAATGAAGCCCGAGAACACGTTAATTTAATTAGGGCTGAAGGCAACTTCAAGAAGTCCCAGGAAGAAGATGACGATATTCGACCTATACTGGACTGGAAGCGTAGCGGAACTAGGCCCCAGTGGAGTGAAGTATCTTCACACAGTCCCGTAACTAAGAGCTACTGGGCACAGTGGGACAGTTTAGTCCTAGAAAATGATGTGCTTTGTAGGAAATGGGAATCGAACGATGGTAAGGAGGTGACCACACAAGTGATAGTACCACGATGTGAAGTAGTCCCCCTGCTACAGGAAATACACGATGGTGCTTCTGGAGGACACCTGGGCATCAAGAAAACTCTACTGAAAGTGAGACAGCGGTATTACTGGCTCAATTGTAGAGATGACATAGAGCAATGGTGTCGGAAATGTACAGCGTGCGCATCTGTGAAAGGACCACAGACTAGGAGCAGGGGCAGGCTTCAGCTGTACAATGTGGGAGCCCCATGGGAACGCATCGCTATCGACGTCGCTGGACCTTTTCCAGTTACAAATGACGGAAACAAGTACATAGTGGTGATCCAGGACTATTTCACAAAGTGGCCCGAAGTCTTCGCCATACCCAATCAGGAAGCCACGACAGTGGCGAAGAAGGTGGTCGAAGAAGTAGTATGTCGGTATGGCGCACCTTTGGAAATCCATTCCGATCAAGGCCGTAACTTCGAATCTGCGCTGTTCCAGGAAATGTGTACTCTTCTGGGAATTTATAAGACACACACAACACCTGCGCATCCTCAGTCGGACGGAATGGTGGAAAGGTTTAACCAAACCCTGGAGAATCACCTGGCTAAGGTTGTCGATGACCATCAGAAGGACTGGGACCGGTATATTCCACTATTTCTGATGTCTTACCGATCGGCAGTGCATGATAGCACGGGACATACCCCAGCAAGAGTGAATTTCGGCAGGGAGATGAGACTTCCAGTCGATGCCATAACTGGCGTGCCACCTGACAAGACTAAGCCAGTTACGGACTACGTAAGTGACCTTCAAGATCAATTGGACGAAGTGCATAAACGAGTTCGTGAGAATAGCATGAACACCAGCGTAAAAATGAAAACTAGATACGACCGTAATGCCAATGCCAAGGGATTTGAGGAAGGTACACTGGTCTGGCTCCACAACCCGCTTCGACGGAAAGGGAAGTCGCCGAAACTCCAAGCTCGATGGGAGGGGCCTTACACCGTGTTAAAAAGGATTAATGACGTGACCTACCGCATCAAGAAAGGACTAAGAGGGAAACCCAAGGTTGTCCATGTGGATAGATTGGCGCCGTATCACGGATCTAATAATGCTCGGGACGAGCATGACTAAGAGGGGGGCACTGTTACGCCATTAAACGTGAACACGCCATATCTCCGAGAAAATAAAGAGTAGCTCGTAATAATTAAAACGCATTGCTGTTCGAAAGGTCTAGAATGGTTATACGTAGCCAGCCTTAGAAAAATCTCGAAACATCCACAAAGTACTTACAAGTAGTAGTTAGGTATTTATGGGAAATGGTACTTTCCGTCTTTAACAATAGAGTCGAAATTCGCATGAAAGTGACTCTTATTACCACGAGTAATAAAAATAATTTATGACTTCGAGAAGCGATTCAATTGTTCTGGAATTCTGGATAGATCCGGGGACGTCGGTATCTAGAATTTTCTTGGCTCCGCATATAAATACGTGCCCCCGGCCGGAAGCGAGTCAGTTGTGATTTCGACTGCGATCAAGAGCGAACTACCCTAGTACTTGAAGTGACTTTACCTAACGACCTAAGCGATAGTGTAACGGTACTCTAGTGTTAATTGCGATTCGGATTATTGTTGACTGGACTAATTTGTTATTGTTAGTGGTGAATAAAGTTGTCTCTTAGTAAATCGGCATTTGATTACCCACGTACGTAACAATATTCAGCACACTGTTGGGGCTGCCGTGCACCCTGCGCACCAGAGAGCACTCCGCTTGCGGATAAAAGCAGTCAACGCTAGCGGCGGTAAATATGCCAGAGGCACTACAGTGTCGCGGCAACCCCATCAGCGCCCTTAAAACGTTATTATACTGGACATGGAAGGCTTCGTATGCTTTTCGGATGTGATTCACCCACAGGCTGCACGTGTACATAGAAGTGCTATTAGCCCTGAAAAGAATCGGCTTGACTGAACTATTACTGACTAAAAATCACTCGTGTCTCTTCAGTTGTCCATTGCGTTTTAGGGCTACGGTGACTCTTTCAAGTAATCTCTCAACCCTGGCAAGCGTCGGTTTTAGTGGACGTCACGCGCATAAAACACTACGCGCTGTCGACCTGACCCTGGTCTTTGAAGTCGGATATCTCTTTGAGGTTTGTGACGACTTGGCTTAATCCTCAATGAACGGCCGGACTAAAAGCTACTCATTGCTCAAAGTCTGCAAACCCGAACCTACACTAAAGTCACTACAGTGACCGGGGATCACACTGCTACTTCCAACAACTAGGACATCTCCTGCTTGAGAATGTCCATTCTCTCACAATTTCCGCTCTCTCCGTCGCTAGTATTACTGCTTTGCAGACTGAAGAAGGTGACCATTTCTCATTCTCCGGACCATGACTTAAACCAGAGGAGGCTTGAGTCCCATCGGTGGGAACATTATGTAGCTTACTATGGTATTATATTATATGCTTAAATGTATTATTCTAGTACTTTTAAACTAATCTGTTCTGATTATATATCAGTGTATATTCCCCACAGTGTGACCTACAAAACATTCGACTTCAGATTATTACGTAACTCAACGACAATTTCCATCACGACACAAACTACGTTTTCTATATCATCACCAGACTGTATTTCCATATTATTCACGCAGTCTAATCTAAAACTGAATTAATTAATTCAAATTTGCGGCAGTTTCCTATTCAAAATAATTTGGTAGTATTATAAATGTACATAATTAGTGCTACAAGATTTTCTGTAATATATCAAAGCTGAACAACTGTGTTATTTGAAACTGTTCCACGAAGTGGGGAGTTAGTCATTTGGAATTTGTTATGTCGGGATTAATAATATATAATTATTACGTTTATGAATTAGAATAGATACTGTCTAATAATTGTTTTAAATTAGATACTGTCAGTGGTTTTGGTGACGTGAAAATAGGAAAATATATATAATAGAATAATAAAAATATATAGCTTTGGACTCAGTGGAAAGGCGTGCGAAGAGGCTGATTGGTGATCCAGATTTGGTTAAGACCAATCTTCAAAGCCTTGAGCACAGGCGTAGGGTAGCCAGCCTTTCGGTGTTTTACAGATTGCATTTTGGAGAGTGTGCGCAGGAATTGCATGACTTGATTCCGCCATCTCATTTCTACCATCGGACAAGCCGACGCACGGCGAGTATCCACCCTTACGTTGTTGAAACATCTACGGTCCGGACTAAGCGTTTCGCCTCGTCATTTATACCGCGTACTTCGAGGGACTGGAACAGTTTGCCTGCTGCGGTCTTTCCGTCTGATTATAATTTGGGTGTCTTCAAGGCTAGAGTGAATAGGCTCTTAATAAACTAGTGCGCCTCACCATCAACGATTGCATCACTGCTTACCATCAGGCGGGATCGCAGTCAAGTACTAGTTTATAACAGATAAAAAAAAAAAAAAAAAAAAAAAAAAAAAAATATTCCATGGGAATATCTTTACTACCGGAATAAAAAAACATTCTATGTACTTTATCAGGACATAATCTACCCGCTTGCCAAATTTTATCTTAATCCGTTTTTTTTTTTTTCGATGGTAAAAATCATCCAATGACAACCCCCGCTCTTGGGTAGAGCGAGAGATAGTATCAGACTCTTACTGACTAAAAAACCCATCCCGTTCCTTCAAGCCTTCATACCGGGGCTCGAGCGCCCTTTCGGATAACCCCAGTAGGCTTCGACCCGGCTGGGCCCCTGCTGTTGCTGACAACTTCTTGAGGCGCGCAGAAACAGTGCGCGCCGTCGACGACTTGGGCTTGGTCCGGACAGTTACCGGACGACCGAACAGCGAGCTACCGCCGATCGCCCCCACGAGGGCACAGCGATGCTCCGCCCAAGCAGGGCACACCTCGACTTTGTGCTCTACCGTGTCCTCCGGGCGTTCCGCACAGTGGCGACACCCGGGCGTAACTTCCGCTTTAATCCGGAACAGGAACCTCCCGAACTTGCCATGTCCGGTGAGGACCTGTGTCATGCGGAAGGTAAGGACGCCGTGAGGTCTTTCCAGCCACGCCTCAAAGAGGGAACTTACCGCCATAATTGTGGTGTGCCTATATCTTAACCCGTTCAACCGTTTGGGAGTGCAGGAGTCACAAACATACACAAATACACACACATGAACCTTTATAACGGCTCGTTCACGACCTTGCCACTGCGAGCGGTAGCTAAGCGCGGGGCGGTGAGCGTAAGATCAAAAGTATTAAAATGTTTGATGCACGCCACGACACGCCGCTCATAGCGCCTCGCGCCCTCTCACCGCTAGGACCGAAATCTCACGACTTCGGTCTGGCCGTAATTCTATCTGCTGCCAACTACACCCGTATGAAGGTAGAGTACCGGTTCTTCTCCATAGGAAACGACCAATTTCGAACCGTGCACTAGCTTCTGACGTTTTATAAGTGCCCATGTAGGCCTATGTGAAATAAAAAACTTTTGACTTTGACTTTGAGTATTTCAGGACAAGATTTATCCTTGTGCCAAATTCAATTAAACATGTTTGGAGGTATGCGGAACAGAGAGTAAAGTCCCGCAAACCTCCGTTGAAAAGGGAGGATCCTCCGGCCAGACAGGTGTTATAGTCTGGTGGGCGACTGCCCGATAGATGATTTCGGGCTGTCGTATATGTTCAAATCGCGCGGAGAACTGTGAATGCGCGATGCAGGATTTCGTACTTTCTTCGTATTTCTTATGTGGCGCCATAGATGTCGCTACATCACTCCCCTCCGGAGATCGGAGATCGATGGTTCTTTGATGCTTCATGATGCGTGCCAGGCCAGTGATAGGTTGGTTCCAGTGGGTCGGAACCGATGCCGCATAGTTCTCGGTGAGTCGGAACTGTCTGCGGTGATGCCCCAGTGAGTCGGGGTGTTGCTATCCCTGTGAGTCGGGATGATGCCCCAGTGAGTCGGGGTGATGATGTCCCAGTGAGTCGGGATGATGCCCCAGTGAGTCGGGGTGGTGCTGTCCCAGTGAGTCGGGATGATGCCCCAGTGAGTCGGGGTGGTGCTGTCCCAGTGAGTCGGGATGATGCTGCAGGCTCCTGTGAGTCGGAGTAGTGCTGCTGGCTCCAGTGAGTCGGAGCGGTGCTTGTGCGACGTAGGGCTTGACTGCTGGCGTCGACCAGGAGAGGTTCTTCATGGCTCTTCAAATGACTGGCCGAAGGTGCGGTGTGCTAAGCCAAGGTCGCTGATGAGGCTGAGGGGGATGACCAGGTATGACCTGGTAGGCATGCTGGTGGTCAGGATACCCTCTATAGCCGTGGGTGCTGGCTGTATGGCTCGCTGCTCGAAAGCTTGAGGAAGTGATGATGACGTCACGAAGTAGTAGCTGCACGAAGGCTGCGCTGACGTTCTTTGTCGAGGGTCACCAGTTTGGAGGTAGGCGGAACAGAGAGTAAAGTCCCGCAAACCTCCTTTGAAAAGGGAGGATCCTCCGGCCAGACAGGTGTTATAGTCTGGTGGGCGACTGCCCGATAGATGATTTCGGGCTGTCGTATATGTTCAAATCGCGCGGAGAACTGTGAATGCGCGATGCAGGATTTCGTACTTTCTTCGTATTTCTTATGTGGCGCCATAGATGTCGCTACACATGCACCGACACACATTATGTATGAAAATACAACCTTGAAAACCTTGGTAATATTAGTATGACTTGTTAAAGTTTGTTCGTAAAGATATTAAGAAAATTCTGAACCGCAAGTTCAAGAATTACCATTGGACGACCTCCTATTGGGCGGACCTATGTTTTGATGAAAAATGCGGGAGTCTACTGGGTGCAAAAAGTACAGGACCGTCAATGTGACAGTGATGAATATATTTCGGCTGACAACCCCTGGACAGGTACAATAACTAGATTCCAATTTACAGAGTAAATAGCTGCTAATAAATTTGTTTTAGTGAAAAACAACAACCTTATATTTTTGGCCTACAAACCCGGTTTTTCATAATTCGCAGACTTATTTGTTAGTTAAGGCCAACAATCTTGCTAAATAGTCTGTAAAATACGGTTTTGTTAGTCTTAATCTAGGTCGTTGGAATCGAGAACAGATCCTGGCTAGACTAATGCCATACATTAATCTCAGTCACTAAAATAGTATACAACTAAGACGCCAACTCGATATCATAGTTATTATCGTGCATAGAATTCAATTGTATAACTAAAGCCATTACGTATTCAGACTAAACGATACAAAATAATACCGAAGGTCTAAACAGTGTGAAGCATGACGAGCGAAAACACACGCACACACATGAAGACAATGCTAGCGAAAGAGTGAAGACGAAAGGTTCTGGAGTGGCGACCACGTACTGGAAGACGCAGCTTCAGAAAGCCTCCCACAAGGTGGACCGATGACCTGGTGAGGGTCGCGGGAATCCGATGGATGCGTGACGCACAGGACCGGTCATTATAGCGACATTTGGGAAAGCCCTATGTCAAACAATGGACATGTTCCGGCAGAAATGATGATGATCATGATGACTAATGTGAGGGAACGCACATCCTCATGAGCCAGTTGCCAACACAGGAGACATCCTGGGAGTCGCAGGGCGATCGCTGGCCTCCTTAGGCAAAGGCGACGAGCAATCGCCACCCTTCCGGTAAAGACGTAGTAGTGTTCCACGTGCGCAGAGAAGTCATAAAAACCGGAGGGACCCAGCAGGGCCAGTGCCCGCTAAGACCACGGAAAATTTCTAATAAAGGAAACTCGTTGTCTAACCACACAAAGGCAACTGAAGCGCAGCTCTGCCAGACATCGGTCTTGATGGACCCCGTCAATCAGGCTGACATACTTTTGAGGCGCTCGTAGAATACAACTTGTCGTTGACCTTGACTTAGTCCTTATTATACGGAAGCTTTCTGTAGCAGCTGGGACATGAGGATGTCCCTTTCCTCACACTTACCACCATGTTTTTTTGCTGCATCTGTTTACGCTCGTTGTATTAAAATTAAACCGACCTTCTGTAGTTACCCTTATTTGCTTACCTGAATGTTTCGCCTGATAACTACTAGTAATTAACACTTAGGACTAAGCGCACCGTCTAATTACTGACGCTATTATTAAACTGAAACTGGCGTCTGTTAAACTGAATATTACATTTTGTAGTGTTAAACTGACGTTGATTTTATCAGATGAATTGAGAAACTGTGTAGACAGAGCAGTGGTGGCCTAGAGTTATATCCGTTGGTCCAATAATCTTGACCTAAGATTGTGGTGCATAGTGTATCGTGCGCGCCCCTCTTATACGTATGGGAGAGCCACTAATCCGGAGCTGCGGAGGTCAAAAAGCATGGGGTGATTTTAGTCAGTAAGAGTCTGACACACCCCTCCACACACTCCAGTGCAGAAACATGCATGAGGATTTCCACCCCGAAAAAAAAGGGTGGCCCAATGGTAACCGCACCGACTTAGAACTTGTACGTCGTGGTTTAAAACCCAGGTAGGCTTTTACTTAGTGTAATTTCTTTAATTACTACTAATCTCAAAAAGTTGAAGGAAAGCATCGTAAAAAAACCGGTGTGTCTTAAAACTAAAATTTTAAAGACATGTGACATTCATCAACTCTCACTGGGTCCTCGCCACATGGTGGATGACGGCTCCTTCCTTTCCCTAAAAAGAAAGTCTGAGTAGCAGAAGTGGGAACGTTATAAGGTTGCTAATGCTATGCTGTTTTACGATGGACATCGTCAGGGTTTACTAGACTTTTACTGACTAAAACCCACTTGTCTCTTTCAGCTTATTTTTGCGTTTTAATACCACGGTTTCTCTTTCAAAATTCTCCGTAGCTCTAGCGGGCATAGGCTTCGCTGGGCTCTACGGTTTAGCTGACATCTCTTTGAGATGTGTTTGAAATGCTACGCCCCATTGATGACTCGGGCTTGGTCGCTAACAGACGGCCGCACGGTGCCTACGGTGGTAAGAGGTCGCCGCGTCTCTTGCGAGGTGCTAAGGCGACTGGAGCGTGAGGATATCAGCTCCCCTAGGCAAATTACAACCGTTTCTCTTGCGTTGAACACCTCGAGTTGACCACGTCCCCGATCCTTTTGTTCTGACCACGTGTCTGAGCGTTAAGATTACGTCATTCCCGTACATTTAAAGTTTTCTACTAGCGTTAACGATTACAGATTATTAACTTGGCTAGGGGTACTGTTCTCTCACGGTTGTTAGATGTGTGCTCCCTCACGTTTTGCTTGTTCGTGTTGCACTAATTTTCGTACAATTAACACGTGGTTCATGAACGTGTCACTCGTATCGTGCGTGCGCGTGTATTGTACGAGTTGCTCGTGTTTAATCATATCATTATTATCATTATATGAAACACTAGCTTCTGCTAGCTTTTTCGCCCGCATAAAGGTAGGTTTTTCTAATAAACTTTGAATTCCTGTTTCTCACATTAGGAGGTGAATTTTGAAATATCCTATCTTAATTCTCGCTTATGTCTTAAAAGGAAACCTTATTCTGAATTTTATGCTAAGCAGCACCGAAAGGAAGACATACGACGCATATTAGACCTCGTTCAACACTGTACGTTTTAACTAGATAATCTTGCTCAAAATCCACAACGGAACAATAATTGGAGAACGTAGTTGACGTTGCTTAAAAATTTTACTGTTTGTCAGAGTAAAATTTTCACTAGAGCTCCAATACTAGTTTGAAAGTTTGGAATTTGGAGGTACCTGTGTGGAACAGAGAATAAGATCCCACATACCTCCGTTAGAAAGGGAGGATCCTCCTTCCAGATGGTTTTTGTTTGGTGGGCAGTTGCCCGATAGATGGTTCAGTCAGTCAGAGACAAATAGAAAGGCAATGACAATGCAAACGATGGCATTAATTGCGCAATGCAGGATTAGTTCTTATGTGACGTCACAGATGTCGCTACACTAGGAAGGGAAAATACAAACTAAGTCAAGGACGTTTGAGAAGAAAATCAATTCGATTCAAAGCACACCTCCTTTACTTTCGACATTGATTAACGATTACCGACGAGTTCATACAGGAATGGCATGAAACACCTACGTCATTAATTTGGAACATTATTTTCAACTTATACCCTATTCGCGTAATGATTAGACATTTAAAGAAACTTTTTTTACTGTTTGTTCAATAGATTTTTACTTCTATTTTGTAGGCAAGAATGGCATTAAAAACAAAAAACCAGCCAAGAGCGTGTCAGGCCACGCTCAGTGTAGGGTTCCATGGTTTCTTGTCTGTCACAATAAGTATACCCATTTATGAGTTTAAAAGTGCTAGCATATACGATTATACTACAAACTTAGTCCAGAAATTATTTTGTACAACCTTTTTGTCTTTTTTGTACAAAAACTGTTCTTTCCATCAAGTTCAAAATGATTTTCCTAGAAAGTCCTTATAAAGTTTACTTTTCAGATTTTTTTCATATTTTCTAAACTTATGGTTCAAAAGTTAGAGGGGGGGACACATTGTTTTTTACTTTTGGAGCGATTATTTTCGAAATTATTGACATTATCAAAAAATGATTTTAGTAAACCCCTATTCATTTTTAAATACCTATTCAACAATAAATCACTTCCCACTTTACATATAGGGGGGCTACCCTAATAAAACATTTTTTTCCAATTTTTATTTTACCACTTTGTCGGCGTGATTGATATACATATTGGTACCAAATTTCAGCTTTCTAGTGCTAATGGTCACAGAGATTAAGCGAGGACGGACAGACGGACAGACAGACATGGCGAAACTATAAGGGTTTCTAGTTGACTACGGAACCCTAAAAAGTGGTTACAAATACCAAGTATTTACTGCAGCCGCTATTTATCATGCCAACAACGTAATAAAAGTCAAAATCAGTTGAACGGACAGTAATAAAAGGTTTTCATAAATATCTAATGTTGTTTTGAACAAAGTATAGTTCTTCTTGTAGAAGATTTTACCTTCAAGAAATTCATAATATCATCTCTGTGTCTCCTCGGAGGGGGAAGGCGGGGTTGATTTCGTTTGTCTAACCATCTTATTTATTTATTTATTTTATAATTTATGTACACACAGTAGGTATAAAGAAGAAGATACAACATTATTATAAATTATGTACAAAGGTACTGCTTATTTCATAAAGAAATTTCTTCCAGCAGACCTGCGAAAGGAAAGATCAGAAGAGATGTAGACAATAGTGTGCAGAAATAAGTAAAGAAGAGTTAGCGAAATCTTAAACTAATAAATACTTATATAACTATATATATACCTTATACTAAAAATACATAATATATATAAGATATATATACAAATAAGATTATTCTTATGGTTCTTAGTAATTGTATGTTTTTAAATTACTTACAAAATAACTGTTAAAAGGATAATTTGGTTGAATTCAATATGGTGCTAATACAGACCGATATAGACGAATAATTTCAAATGAAAATATGCAAGTTTGAACTTTTTTCTGGGTTTAAAATCATCGAAAAATTCTTTCTCTCTTTGAACAGAGCGAAAGAAAGTTTCAGACTTTCACTGATTAGAACCCACCCATATTCCTTCAGTTACTCTTTACGTACTAGGGCCCCGAGTTCGAGTTCAAATATGAAACCACAAGCTCATAGTACTGCCTAGCTGCTACCGGCGGCTTCGTCTACGTGAAAGTAGAAAATTTTCCCAAGGGAACATAGTCTTGGGATAAATAGTATCCTATTCCAGAACATGGTCTACAAATGAGCCACATTCAAATTCTTTCAACCGTTCGACAGCGAAAAAGTAATAAATATTACACATACGCACGCATCATCACTCATAAACATTTGTCTTGATAAAAAGAGAAATTATAAATCAAGATACATACTTCTCACTTCATAACTAAGCAACGGGAAGATTAAAAATCAAAATCATAGAAATTGATTAAGATTAAGCCTTTTATTGTTCCCACTGCTGGGCCTCAGGCCTCCTCTCTAGGTGAGGAAGTGGGTCGTAATCCACCACGCCGCCGGCCCAGTGAGGGTTGGTGGATGTCACACTTCGAATTTTTTTGTTGCAGGTTTCTTTAAGATAGCCTCATAAATTAATTCTTCATTTTTAGAACGCCAACTAAATATTTTAGTCCAAGTGCGTGCAAAGCGAGCTCGTAAGTGTAGGGCACTCCGACACGGATAAATAAAGTTAGAAGAGCAGGAGCGGAGCAGAACGGAACTCCCGCCTTAGCCTACGTGTTTATTTTATTTTATAACCACCTAGAAAGTAGCTTACATAGAAGATGACTAGAGGCTAAGATAGTATTATTCAGATTCTCGTTAATTGCAGCTTTAAAAGGCAATATAGATATTTGGAAGCTAATAATTTATAATGCTATTAAAAAGAAGTCTGTTTAATTAGTACCCTTATAATATAATCGCGATAAATCTTGATGAGCTACATTAACGCTAGAGAATCTGAAAGTAATTTGTTTTTTTAAGTACTCATATTTCTATTTAAATTTTCAGCTTTGAATTAATTAATGATCAGTGACAGCATACCTAATACCTTTTCTATTAAGATAACCAACGGCATTATGGTCATATATTCATGCTTATACACTCCCTAATGGTGCCTTCGTAATAGCAACCTGATTTACGATTAGTGGCACAGCAGTACATGCAACTACATTTGCATTCATCACGATTAAGGTACTTAGCTGGGACATTGCCAACGCGTTCAACTCCCTGCCCTGGAGTACGATCCGGAGGGCACTCCGGTACCACCGGGTGCCCGAATACCTCTGTCGAGTGGTCGAGGCCTATCTGTCGGAGAGACTTATAGTCTATCCCGGTCACCAGGGAGACTGGAAACGTCGAGAGATGTCGTGCGGTGTTCCGCAGGGGTCGGTACTAGGGCCACCCTTGTGGAACATCGGGTACGACTACGTGCTGCGCGGCGACTTCCCTGACGGGGTCAGCGTGGTTTGCTACGCAGACGACACGCTGGTCCTAGCGCAGGGAGAGTCGTACCAGGCGGCGGTCGCTCTAGCGACACGCGGGGTTGCGATGGTCGTTGATCGGATCCAGGAGTTGGGACTCGAGGTGGCGCTTCACAAATCCGAGGCGATGTGTTTCCACGGTCGCCAGTCTCGGAACGCGCCGCCATTGAGTTCCCAGCTAACGGTAGGAGGAGTTCACATCGGTGTCGGGTCGACGATGAAGTACCTGGGACTCGTCCTCGACAGCCGGTGGAATTTCGTGGAGCATTTCCGACGTCTGGCTCCCAAACTCAACCGGGCTGGGGCTGCGCTCAAGCGGCTCCTGCCCAACCTTGGGGGTCCAGACGCCTCCTGCCGGAGGCTCTACGCGGGGATCGTTCGGTCCATGGCCCTCTACGGGGCGCCGGTGTGGGCGCCGTCGCTGAAAAAGCAACCGGCGGCCATACTGAACGCCTGCCAGAGGGTCATGGCGATAAGGATGGTGCGGGGATACTGCACGATCTCCCGCGAAGCGGCGAGCCTTCTGGCTGGCCTACCACCGTGGGATCTGGAGGCAACAGTCCTTGCACACATGCACGATATGCGCGTGGAGATGCAACGCCGGGGTGAAAGTCCGCTGCCGCAACAGGTCACGGCATGGCGGACAGAGCTCCGGCGGGATCTCATGGTGAAATGGCGTCAACGGCTATCGCAACCCAGTGCTGGGCACGCCACAATCATGGCGGTAAGTCCCCTCTTTGAGGCGTGGCTGGAAAGACCTCACGGCGTCCTTACCTTCCGCATGACACAGGTACTCACCGGACATGGTTCGTTCGGGAGATTCCTGCACTCGATTCATGCGGAAGTGACGCCCGGGTGTCGCCACTGTGCGGAACGCCCGGAGGACACGGTGGAGCACACAGTCGAGGTGTGCCCTGCTTGGGCGGAGCATCGCCGTGCCCTCGTGGGGGCGATCGGCGGCGGAGACCTCTCGCGCCGGGCCTTGGTTGAGGCCATGGTCCGGAGCGAGGAGGAGTGGCAGGCGGTCGCCGACTTCTGCGAAGCAGTAATGCTCGCAAAGGAGGAGGCCGAACGCATCAGACAACGGCGTTATCGCCGCCGCCGTCGCCGGGATTCTGATCCCGATTTCCGGCCAACGTAGACGCGGGCTTGCGGACGGTGAGCAATGGGTAGCTCGCTGTCCGGCCGTCCGGTAACTGTCCGGACCAAGCCCAAGTCGTCGACGGCGCGCACTGTTCCCGCGCGCCTCAAGGAGTTGTCAGCAACAGCAGGGACCCAGCCGGGTCGAAGCCTACTGGGGCCAGGGTTATCCGAAAGGGCGCTCGAGCCCCGGTATGAAGGCTAGAAGGAACGGGGTGGGTCTTTTAGTCAGTAAGAGTCTGACACTATCTCCCGCTCCGCCCAAGAGCGGGGGATGTCAATGCATGATTTTTTCCCACCATAAAAAAAAAAAAAAAAAAAAAAAAAAGGTACTTAGCTGTCCCGATTGTTCTATTCTCGTGGGTAATATAGGAACGGTGGAAATCTGCTGATGAATTCTGACGAGATTAAAGCCTGCTTCTGGAAAGCAAAATTAGTGTCTGTGTTGCGTCAGCTACTGTGATTGGTTTAATGAATTTAACGAGCTATCACATTACGTGACTTTCGTTTAATAGTGTTAACATATGTTCGAACTTGGTACGACGAATTTGGCCATACCAAGTTTGAGAGTGACTATAGTTTAATTTGGCCAATCGTACCAAATTCGAGAGTTTGTTAACAGTAATTACGCTGAGTCACGCTCGACTTTGGTACGGACGAACCAAATCCGTTGTGTCAAGTTTTTATGTGAACCAATTTTATTTATTGAAACTGGGTATACAAATGTTATTTATTTGTCTCTGTTTGCCATACGTTTTACGACTTCATATAATTACGATCTATTTACATATTATTTTTACTACTACGAGCCTGTGTAAGTGGTTTTTATTATATTATTAAATCCTAAAGTGGGAAGTGATAATTAAAAAAAGAAAACCACTAAAATTACACTTTTCTGTTATAAATATTATCTTAGGAACTGCTAATCTTAATTGAAAATTAATTCAGTGTCGGATAACCTATTTACTGAAAAAATCTATAGGTTATCACGCTACGACCCTTGGCAACCGAGCAGTAACCAAAGGCGCAGGTGAAACCACGTGAAACACCTAGCTTGTAATAAAACAACAAAAATAAGCTGAAACAAGACTTCAAACTATTTATTTTAGAGCGAAGTCTCGTTAAGTTATTCGCTTCGTTGGGCCGAAGAATTGCTGTCAAATCTTGTCATTTTATTTATACCTGCACAGACTAAAGACACTTTTCTGATTAATTACATATTTTGTAATGGGACATGAAACAGGTAGCTTTACAGAAGGCCAGCTTTATACATCGAGTGCAAGTACTTCATTCACGTTGACTCGCGGGCGCGGTGGTGGACCCGGTCACGAAATATCAAACATATATTGCGTAATATCGAAGTGTTCACGTACGACAGCTCGCTGTCCGACCTTCCGGTAACCGTCCAGACTGACCCTAAGACGTCGACGGCGCGTAGTGCTCCGGCACGCCTCAAGAAGCTGTCAGCACACCGTAGGTGCTCAGCAGGATCGAAGCCTACTGGGGTCATGGGTCTATTTCTGAAAGGGAGGTTCGTCCCCGGTATCAAAGGCAACAAAGCAACGGGGTGGGTAAGTCACTAAAAGTCTGACACTATCTCCTGCTCCGTCTAAGGGCGGGGGATGTCATCTAGATGATTTTTACCCACAGAAAAAAAAGTGTTTTGACTTCGCTCAGTTATGATATGAACTTTATGCGGTCGGCTGCAGTCGTATATAGTCAATATTAACTGCAAGCAGTCGTGATTTCAAATATATGCGGTCAGCTGCAGTGGTGTAGTGTCGACGTACGCTGCATGCAATTAGTGTGCAGTTATTCAAGGAGCATATCGCGCGTCCGTTTGTTGCATTATATTTTGAGGCACTTAAAGATCAAATCTTACACTGAGCTCCTTGGTTAGATGCATGGTGTCAACTAGACAAGGTTAGATCCAACTGTAGATGAATACAGGGACCGGCCTCCACAAACTTTAAGGGCTTGCTCAGTAGGCAAAACCGAACAACCATCCTCAACAGTTATTTTTTTCAGAAAACGAAAAAAATTTTTTAATGGTGTACGTGTACTAAATGGGGGTTAAAAGAGTCCCCAAGTTTTGCGAACAACTGGGATGGCGCTCTGCTTCTCCGCTGGTGAATATGCCTGTCCAGTATGGCGCCGCTCCGCCCACTCCAACTTAGTGGGTACAGCACTTAACGAGACGTGCCTCATTGCTACTGGTTGCCTTAAGCCGACTCCGGTACAAATGTTGTATCCACTAATCGGCATTGCATCCCCAGAAATTCGCAGGGTTGTGACTAGTTGCATAGAAAGGGCGAAACGACAAAACGACCCTCGCCATCCAATGCACAATTACAGCTCGGTGCCTCACGTAGGGACCTAATGACAGCATGAGCGGACGGCATTGCCGTGGCCGAATTCTGGGCCAGGCAAGGAATTTAACTAATTTTGCCATCGATACGCTAAGAAGAAGAATGGTGTATGGTGAGGCTGTTTTTTTTTTCATTTCCTGAAAAAAAAAACGTCTTGTAGAAGGTTGTTTAGTTTCGTCTACTGAGTAAGTTCTTAAAGTTTGTGGAGGGCTGTCCCTTACACCCAGAATATCGACTCCACGCGGGTGCTGCGATGCAGTCCGTCTGTTGGCAGCCTAAACAGGCGACTCATGCGAAGCCATTGTGCCAGTGCACTTACACTCATTGTACGTGAAACGTGTCTACCTACGCAGGCGTGGGTTTTTGCTCGTTATTCAGTTCCAGTTGACACTATCTCCCGCTCCGCCCAAGAGCGGGGGTTGTCATAGGATGATTTTTCCCATCGAAAAAAAAAACCTTATTTCTCTTCATATTTTTTTTTCTCCTATGCCAATTTGTTTAGGTTCGACAAAACATGGATTGTTGATGAGAAAACTTCTTTAGGTATTTGTCACGCTCGGGTATGTAAGGCTTGTTTGGTTAAGGACGGGTTAAGTCAAATAAAGGAGCGAGAAAGATATATAATCAAACGCTTAACTACTACTCTACTCGCACGTTATAAATGCTATTACTGTATGAATAAAGATATTAAAATAAAATGTATTTTGGTGAAACCTCGGTTTCATGAAGTTTTTACTTTTGTTATGCGGTTATAGTTTTATTGCCAAATAGCGCGTAAGGGGTAGTGAACACTCCTAAGTATAAACGGTTTTGTCTTTCATAATAAGCGTTTTGGGAACACATTTATTGTGCGTACAACCAAGGAGTGGAATTGCCTGCCGGAATCTGTGTTTCCTGATAGCTACAACTTAGGAGTCTTTAAGTGGAGAGTGAATAGATTTCTTCTAAGCAAGCGTGCTTCATCATCGACCACATCATCGCTTACCATCAGGTGAGATGGTGGTCAAACGCAAGCCTATCAATAATAATAATTAAAAAAAATATTGGTCACCTTTTCAGTGAAAAAAGATGTTTAGAAAGGGTAAATGTCTAAAGGTTTATCAACTTTCACTAAGTCCATCTATACTGGCTGCCAAAAAATTGGGGTTCTTGGCAATGGTGAGACGGTACTTCACGCCGGAACAGCTGCTTAATCTATATCAGGCCTAATTTCGATCGTGTATGTAACTGTTCTCATCTTTGAGATGGGTCTGCCAAGCTTGATACGCTGGAGTCGATTAAGAGGTGAGCCAAGAGAATCATCAGGTGAGATGATGGTCAAACGCGAGTCTATCAATAATGAAAAAAATTCTTTTCGACACACTTGCTCAGAAAGTGACTATAATTGCACTACACATAAGTATATAATGTAGCTTGTAACCAAACTGTGACTTTTTGATTGCCATTATGCACAAGTGTGATAATGTAGTGATAACCTTTTTTTTTAAACCTCTGTTCTCAAATCAAACATTGAATTCGAAAAAAAAATACATTAGGTATTGCGTTCAATAGTACAAATTAGTGTCTTGCTTGCTTATTTTATGCTAATTTGTGTTTGAATAAACTATTTTAACTTTTACATGTTTAATAAATAAAACCTTCAATAAAATAAAAATATTTTTTCTGTTTATAAACATAAGCAACCTCATTCGTATTTTTATTCAAACAGCCTAGCTAGAGTAGCTAGTCTATGGCCGCCATTTTGGATGCGCGCGCATAAGAAGAAAGAACAATTTTTTGCCGCCATACTACAAAAAAAAAAACAGTTTTGCTGATAAAGCAATAATTAATTAATTTGTAAAAATTTTCTTCTCAAGTGTGTTGAAAAACGTTGTATGATACACGTGAATATTGGCGATTAACGTCCTCGGTTCTCTTAATACCGCCTCAGCGGTAATCACCAACATTATACACTTGTATCATAACGTACTATTCTTCGTTCGCCTTTCACTTTTGTACTCAAATCTTTCTTCATATCATTTTCCTCATTCCTCATCACATAACCGTTGGATTCTTTCGTGAAGCCTACCTTCTGCTCATTCCTGTTTAGTTAGTTCTTCGCAGTTGTTAGTTGCGGACGTTTCATCGCCTCTGTTTTCCGTAGTGTTTTTAATCAGCTTCATGCCTTTGAGCAGCTCTGTCTAATTGCAGTGTTGCTGAGATTTTTTGTTTATAATTGGCTCTGGTTTTTAATGTCCATTTGTGGATAGTAGTGATTTAAGTTGACGCTTTCTTTACCTTCGTTTTGTTTCAGTTGCGGAAACTGTCTTTGTCTTATTTGTTGAGTTGTAATGCAAACTTAAATGGTTTTTCTTTTAATCCTCATTTTTAGTGAGTAAAAGTCTGACACTTGCTCAGAGATTGAGATGGTATTTGATGTTTTTCAGCTTATAAAGGGTATAACTGCGTGAAATTTTGGGATACCATAATATCAATGCCAGACGATTTTGAGCTATTATTTTAGACAATATTAGACAATCTCATTGCTGTTAGAATGTTAATTTATTGATGGCCTCTGGACCAGTTTGATCATTTAATAATATATTCTGATACACTTGTATCAAAATTTATTATTGAATGATTAACTTTATCCACCCGAGAAAGTTGGTCATTGCGACCGAGGCGGCATTTACCCGAGCCGTAAGCGAGGGTAATATGGAGCTGAGGAGTGCAGTTTCAATATACTTACACGCGCACGCGCACTTTTCCGCACTAATGCAAAAACAGTAAATTGTCTGCCTAAAAGCGGTAGGGATAATAACGGGTTTTCGAGTGAGTGTATTGAAAAAGTTTTTGTTAAAGTCTATTTTCCTAAGCTGCGAGCTTGCTAGAATTTTATTTGACACAGTTCAAAACTGCTTACCTCTCGAATCAAAGCGAGCGTGCAAAACCGAAAAAAAGCGAATGGAATAAAAACGCAATCACAACGCACAGCGTTGAAAAAATGGCTCCCATCCAGTTCGGATCATACAATCTATTCCGAACTATTGCACTGCGAAATCAAACTCATCACATGGAAACAAAAACTGGGTGCACCCGGTCCTCAATTTTTCTTTCATTAGTCTGCTCAAATTTAGGAATATAGGTTACTAGCCAGTGCCGGATTAGCCAGTAGCAAGAGTGGCTACGGGCCCCGTGCTTTAAGAGACCTTGGTCGGACGTTTAAAAACAGGTCAGAATACCTCTTGTATCATACGATATCTAAGCAATACCGGAATATTCTTCTTCTTCTTCCTGCCCTTATCCCATATTAATTGAGGTCGGCGCAACACGTTTTTTTCTTCCATTCTGTCCTATCACCCGTCAAACTATCACATGAAATGAAAGATATGATATGAAAGAAAAGGGAGTTACCTTTTCTTTCATATCACTTCTCACACAATCCATCCATCTTTTCATCGGCCTTCCTCTCCCTCATCAAGATCCATCTACATATATACTCAGAACTTTTTTAGTAATATGCGCTTCATCCTAATTCCGGAAGATCCATAAAGACAATTTGTAAGCAAATGCAATGGAGCTATCGCTACCTAAGGGCCCAACGGCCTGTGAGGAAAATAAGTTGGAAGAGTTTTAATTAGTTTTTAATTTGGCAAAACTTTAGTGGGGCCCTTGGTAGAATTTGCTATAGGCCCCGCGCTAGCTAAATCCAGCACTGTTACTAGCACTTCACCAGCAGCTTTGTTTGAGACATTATTCATGTTGATATTACGTTTGATATTTAGACATGACTACCAAAAAAGTAATAAGTTAATAAAGCTCAAGTAGTAAATCCCAAAGAACCGTCTTGATGATTCAATTATCTCTCCCTCAACAATTATAAGAAAAGCCATCGCAAGTGCGAGTCGGACTCGTGCATTGGGAGTTCCTTACAAACTTATGAAAACAGCTCAATTCCCGAAGATTTTTCCGAGTCGCAAAAAAAAGATTTTTGTTTCAGATTTTGTCCTATATTTGTGCTATGAGACCTTGCTTTATGCCAAATTTGAGGATTTTAGGTCAAAGGAAAGTGCCCTACCAATTTTGATTCCCTTGAGAGTGTCGAAATATACGTTTTTTGTAACATAAACGGCCCTATCTTTTTTTTAGTTACCTTATAAGTTTGATTTTTTTACAGCTTCAAGAGAACGCAAACCTGAATATATGAACTCTGGAAATATTTCAACTCGATACCTCCACGCGTTCCCGAGATAAAGAGTCTTGACAGACAGACAAACGGAAAACAAAGCGATCCTATAAGGGTTCCGTTTTTCCTTCTGAGGTGCGGAACCCTAAACAACAACGGAGAAGTATTAAAATATTATTTATCACAGTCTTCTTCTTTTTGTGTCAATGTTCTCAAACTAGATTTTTTCTGACCATTATTTGGCTACCTGTACAGCTCTATCGTTGGCCTTGTAACTGTCATAAAACTAGAATACGATACCGTTTCATTGCAATAGTACATTATGATATAATAGTGTGTAATGTTAGTGATTACCGTCGAGGCGGTATTAAGACCCGAGCCGGTGGCGAGGGTCTTAAGAGAGTCGAGAATGGTCATCACTAATTACCAATGATAGGAATAGGTAGTGCCTATTTGCTTAAACTTCGAAGAACAGAGACCAGAAACGGAGACTTCCTTAGGACTAAATTTTTTCCGAGACATCTGTCCCGAAATTTCAAGACAACACTTAAATACATTTAAAAAAATTGTTATTTGGAATAAGTAATTCGTCTATATTTACCTAAAGTTTGCGACTAGATATATCATAATAAGTAACATACACAGTCGTTACAACCATAAAATTTTCTGAATTTTTTTTGGAGAACATTTTATAAATGACTTGTTGATCGTAATACACAATGAATCACAATGTTTGTATAAGAAGCCGTACATGTTTCGAAGTAAATATCTTCTTTCTAGCTCACTCTCGGCTACGTTTAATGAGATTTCTAAAGTTCAAGTGTAAAAAAAGGCATTTTGTCTTTAAAATAATAAAACGGTATGCGACTATAGCGGTTACTTTTTGTAATTTCTAAGAATAGATAACGAAACGCACTGCCGTAAAAGTCGTATTGTACTTTCGGTGCAATAAAGATTAATTTAATTATGTTTTTAAAGATTTTTAAAGTTTAAGTGTGTTACTAAACAATGTGATACCATTATTATGCAATTATTTTAATATCATGCACTTTTTTAAATATACTTTAGATCTAAGATGAAAGAAAAAAAGGTATTTGTATTTTCATTTGTAACTAAATATTTGCACATCATGTATAATGGTAGAATGTAAAGGGACCTCATTAATATTAAGATCATACCACTTTGTATACCTACATTCTGGCAAATAAATGAATTATTTATTTATTTTAAATACCTTTTTTTAATGATAAATTCTTTCTACTATAGAGAATGCTAAAATGATAAAAAATTGCCGTTTTATTATTTTAAAGACAAAATGCCTTTTTTTACACTTGAACTTTAGAAATCTCAATTAACGTAGCCGAGAGTGAGCTAGAAAGAAGATATTTACTTCGAAACGTGTACGGCATCTTATACAAACATTGTGATTCATTGTGTATTACGATCAACAAGCCATTTACAAAATGTTCTACAAAAAAAAAAACAGAAAATTTTATGGTTGTAACGACTGTGTATGTTATTTATTATGATATATCTACTGTCCGTTTTTTAATTAAAGACTACGATTTGACAATTTGAATGTTGCATGTTTTTTCCATTTCATAAATAGTGAGGTACCGCAACCGATTACTTACCAAAAAACCGAAAAATATTCGTAAAGATCGTAAAAATTAATCATGGTCAGGTTTTGTATTTCCTGAAGGTAATTTGATAGATGCAAATACTCATAAAATAAATTATACCTTTTTTTATGGTGGGAAAAATCATCCAATGGCAACCCCCACTCTTGGGCGGAGCGGGAGATAGTGGCAGACTCTTACTGACTAAAAGTCCACCCCGTTCCTTCTAGCCTTCATACCGGGGCTCGAGTTCCCTTTCGGATAACCTTGGCCCCAGTAGGCTTCGACCCAGCTGGGCCTAAGCCTAGCCTGCTATTGCTGACAACTCCATGAGGCGCGCAGGAACAGTGCGCGCCGTCGACGACTTGGGCTTGGTCCGGACAGTTACCGGACGGCCGAACAGCGAGCTACCCATTGCTCGCCGTCCGCAAGCCCGCGCCTACGGTGGCCGGAAATCTGGATCGGAATCCCGGCAGCGGCTGGGGCGCTGTGAGCGCCGCACAATGTTTTATAAACCCAAAAAAAGTGACATCGCCTTTTTATTCCGAATTCGTATAGATTGATTCAAAAGAAACGCTAGAGTAAAATACCCAAGTTTCTAGTACATCTAGATGATGAGATATAAATTTTTGAAAATGCGTAAATTTTTATCCGGATTATTAAAGAAAAAATCATAATAAATCACTTGTCAAAGTTATCAGAAAGCTGATTAAACTCATACATAGAGATTTTAAAGGCGCAAATTACAAAGTTATCAAAAATTATTTAGGTTCATTAAAATCACCGTTATCATTTTTTTTAATATTTTCGATTTTATTTTTTAACTCGACAATACCTCAATTTCGCTACTTGATTTTTATACATAAAAATGCTTTATATGTGGCCTATAGGCACAAAAAAAATCAAAGCCCGAATCCGTGGACTAACAAAGTTATAATCATTACAAATATTTTGTTGGGGTTGGCACTTACAACCATCGTAAACCCGACTATAAATTGATTGCTGAAATATATCATATTTTCACATTGTAATTGATTCGAACTGTTGTGTTGTGATATCCATGTGGTTAAGGTCCGCTTTTCATGCACGAGGTTGCCGGTTCCATACTGAACAAGTACAAAGGTGAATTTTTAAATTCATATGGACTTTCCAAGTTTATTATGGACATGGCTGGCAAAGGAAAATACCACGAAGAAACCTGGACGGTATGTTCTATTAACGTGTCTCCAAGTACAAACCCCGGTGGATGCAGGAGTATTACGGAGTGTGAAAATAAGGTATATTGGGCAATGGGTATGAGTGCCTAAGTTATACAAAGACTATGACAAGTAGTGTTGTGAGAAACTCGAGTCTTTTAGTCTTCATTTCGAGACTTGAGTAGATTTTACAAGACTAGGACTCGTTAGTCACATGAGTCCGAGTCTTTTGAGTCCTCTGAGTCCTTTCGAGTCTTAAGTTCTGCGAGCTAGACTGAGATGGTGTGACTAAAGCGATTTGAGCGATTATTTTTCTGGCAATTTTGACGGAAAGAGAGTAAGCTAATATATTTTTGTTATTAAAACGAACGTATTTTGTCACTTTAAAACTGTAGCTTGTTCCCCGTACAAAAATAATATTAAATAATCAACATGACTAGTCAAGACGATAAAGTAAAACCATCTTCACCCAGTATATTAAGTTATATACGAAGCGAACAGGCCTTTTCTAAATCAGGAAATGTAATTACCAAATGACGAAACCGACTGGGAACTGAAACTTTAAGGGCTTCAATGTGCCTGTTTTCGTGGCTTAATACACTAAAATAATTTAATCTAAAAATACAAAAAATATAAATAAATAATAGTTACGTGCTTAATAAATCAATAATTTGTTGATTGCAATTTTATGTACTTCAAACTGTAACTATAGATTTAAAGGACTCAGACATGAGTTCTTTTAAAAGACTGAGTCTGAGTTCTTTTCGACAGGACTCAAGTCTTTTTACAAAAGACTCCAAATTCTAAAGGACTTGGGCTCTTAAATTTTATTTATAAGACTTGAGTCTTCAAAAATAGCTCAAGTAAGACTTGAGCTATTTTTGAAGACTTAAATGAGACTCCAAGACTTGAGTTTCTTACAACACTAATGACAGGACTATATACATAGTTTTTTGATTCACACACACACAATAAATACACTCGCATATTCAATAATAAATATCCATATTGAGTTAGCGAGAAGGGGGAATATATTATATTATACCGAGGTACTTGAGGAAGTGTTGAGGTATACTATGACATTGCTGGAAGTACGGTCAATATCCCTATCAGCATCCCTATTAGAATATCAGAGCTCTATTCCTTGTCTTCAGTTCCGTGGGATTGTTACTGCCCAACCGCCTTGCGAGTTTATTATTATTAATGGATTCAGCTGCATTACTAAATAAATTTTAATATTGATTTTACATAACAAAACAAAGTTGCAAAACATTTTTATTTTAAGAAACAACACTTGAAGAATTTATTTTAACTTGTTCACCAAATAGATAAATAATTATAATCATTAAACTTTAATTGCAGATATTATATAAATCAAAATCATCAAAAACCAAAAATAAATCAATCTAACAATCATTACAACCATAGATTTATAATTATGACCTGTTCTGTGGCCCGGCGCGAAAGATTGTTGCCGCCGATCGCCTCCACGAGAACACGGCGTTGCTCTGCCCAGATGGGGCACACATCTACTGCATGCTCCACCGTGTCTTGCAGGCTACAGTGGTGACACCCGGACGATTCTTCCGCACGAATCCGGTGCAGGAACCTCCCGAACTTACCATGTCATGTGTTGAGAACCTGTGTCATGCGCAAGGTGAGGACGCTGTGTTGTCTTTCCAGCCACTCCTCAAAGAGAGGACTTACCGCCATAAATATTGCGTGCCCAGCTCTGGGTTGCGACAGACGCTGTCGCCATTCCATTATGAGTTCCCGCCGGAACTCTGCCCGCCATGCCGCGACTTTTCGTGGCAGCGGAGTTTCGCTCCAGCGATGCATCTACACGCGCAAATCGTACATGTGTGCACGGAATGTTGCCACCACATCTCAAGGTGGCAGATTATAATCATTTTATGATACCGAAAAAGCATAACGCAGGTAAATAACCAAATAAACAACGATTACTGCGACACCGTGCGCGACAATGCGGGGAAGAAAAATGTACTTTTTTCAATTGACTCTATCTCTGTTCTCCGGCGACTTTGCTACTTGCTGTCATAGTACGCAATAGAGAAGTAATTATAAGCTTAATGAGATATATTTCAATTCTGTTGGACTTGCGCCGATTTTGACCATCATTATTTGCGCGTGTGGTGTTCCCAATCAGATCGCCAATATTTGTTACGTGATTCGGCGGCTTGCTCTGAAAGCATACCGATGGGTAATGGTGTTTTGTCAATAATAGATGCCCCATGAATTTAAATTTTTATGAATGCTAACCGTCATAGGATGCCAGTCACAGACACTTTCATATTTGTAGGCAAGGTCTTTACAGAATGTACCAAGTTAGTCTGCATCTACAGGAATTCCACAAGAGATCACGATTAAGATAATGTGTAAGCCATCAAAAAGCCAAAGTTCTAATCATAAAATACCTGCAAAAGTTATACGGTTCTCATCTGCCAAAACTATGCGACTTGTGTTGCCATCATTAGTGGTTCCAGAATTAGGAAGAACGACATCTACCAATACATCAATTTTATCACGTATAGCATCTTAGATACGTTTTTTTCTTACCTATACTGCTTGCCCTTCTGGTGAAGATTGATTGATTCGCCATTTTTTACTTCACATTTGTACTGGAGGATATGGACCACACATTTGCAATGGCGTATTACGTATCGTATTAAGTACTTTGCCGTCAATTGCCGCTAAATATTTGCAAAATTTCTTACTCGCAAAACGTTGTTCCAGTAATTGTAATACACTCGTTTTTGTTTCATTTAAAAATACCAAATAAGAGACATTTTTAAATTTCGAGGCTGGGCAAGCGTTGTACTATGACGTCAGTCATCAAGCGCCCGACCTGTAGAAATTGCATCGGGCACTAACTTTTATATTCCTTCCATATCCCGGAAAGTTATCGATGTATCTAAATATTTTTTTTACAAATATTTTTAATTTTTCACAATGTAAGTGGTGGATATTGGATTGTTATAAATCACAATAATTCAACATTTTTCGTTGTAATCAACATAACAAACAAAATTAACCAAAAAAATATTTTTACAAAATTGACAACCCAAATTGAAGTTATGATGAATAATATGTTTATCCGGATCGAATAGAGGTTATCTATTCGATCCGGATAAACATAGTATTCATCATAACTTCGTTAGTCCACGGATTCGGGCTTTGATTTTTTTTGTGCGTATAGGCCACATATAAAGCATTTTTGTGTATAAAAATCAAGTAGCGAAATTGAGGTATTGTCGAGTTAAAAAATAAAATCGAAAATATTAAAAAAAAATTATAACGGCGATTTAAATGAACTTAAATAATTTTTGATAACTTTGTAATTTGCGCCTTAAAAATCTTCATGTATTAATCTAATCAGCTTCCTGATAACATTAACTAGTAATTTATTATGATTTTTTCTTTAATAATCTGGATAAAAATTTACGCATTTTCAAAAATTTATATCTCATCATCTAGATGTACTAGAAACTTGGGTATTTTACTCAAGCGTTTCTTTTGAATCAATCTATACGAATTCGGAATAAAAAGGCGATGTCACTTTTTTTGGGTTTATAAAACACTGTGCGCCGTTGCCTGATACGGTCGGCCTCCTCCTTCACTTGCATTACTGCCTCGCAGGAGGCGACCGCCTGCCACTCTTCCTCGCTCTGGACCATGGCCTGTACCAAGGCCCGGCACGAGAGATCGTTGCGCCGATAACCCCTACGAGGGCACGGCTATGTTACGCCCAAGCGGGGCACACCTCTACTGTGTGCTCCACCGTGTCATCCGGGCGTTCCGCACAGTGGTGACACCCGGGCGTCACTTCCGCACGAATCCGGTACAGGAATCTCCCGAACTTACCATATCCAGTGAGAACCTGCGTCATGTGGAAGGTGAGGACGCCGTGAGGTCTTTCCAGCTACGCCTCAAAGAGGGGATTACCGTCATAATTGTGGCCTGCCCAGCACTGGGTTGCGATAGTCGCTGGTGCCATTTCACCATGAGATACCGCCGGAGCTCTGTCCGCCATGCCGCGACCTGTTGCGGCAGCGGTCTTTGGCCCCGGCGTTGCATCTGATTATCATACTGCCACGCAACAAGCTGCATGTTGCGTGTCAACGCACCTAGGTACTCGCGCACTTGCGGGAGTGCAGATCTGCATCATCGTGCGGGTTTTTTACGCACTCGCAAGCTGCGGGTGACCGCAGCTCGCGCGATTCTACTAGTTTCTCGTCATTGCAGCGGGAGCCGCAAACAACCGCGAACACCGCGACCGTAAAACGCGTCGTGAAACGTGCATTATTTTTTTACATATATATATCTTTAGTATACTACAGAACACAGATATGAGTGAAAACTGCTTCGTAAGTTCTATAGCCTAAGTAAAATGCCGAGTGTTAAAACATATGGTAATATTTTTAATTATTTTAGTTTTCAATTCATATTAGACTCTACTATAAATAAACACTACAGCATCTTTGTCCAATTTTCCATAAAGGTTCTATGGAAAAAAAAACCGGTATGAAAAATCGAATTCGGGGACATCACTTTTACTAAAAATCTGGCAACATATTTCTAGAATTTGGCATTTGCACTTGTCCAATCATCGTCTTTAATTAAAAAACGATCTTTAGTCGCAAACTTTAGGTAAATATAGACGAATTACTTATTCCAAATAACATTTTTTTTAAATGTATTTAAGTGTTGTCTTAAAATTTCGGGACAGATGTCTCGGAAAAAATTGAGTCCTAAGGAAGTCTCCGTTTCTTGTCTCTGTTCTTCGAAGTTTAGGCAAATAGGCACTACCTATTCCTATCACTGCTAATTACTCATGTGTATCATACGACGTTTTTCAATACACTTGTGAAGAAAATAACTGTAAAACTAGTAAACTTTTGTGGCGGTAAAAATCTCTTTTTTTATATGCGCGCCCATATTTTTTTTATTTACCTTTCAATACACTCACTGAAATGAATAAACGGGGGTTGACCGGCAACTCGTGGGCGACGACCTGCTTCCAGCCTGATACGATAATGCATTAAAATTATGGCGGAGGAGCGGTTGCACAATAAGGTTTTAACTACATTATAGCACTAGTGCGTAATGGTAATCAAAATGTCACAGTTTGGTAACAAGGGCCATTATGTACCTAAGTGCAGTGCAATAAGAGTTACTTTCTGAGCAAGTGTATTGTAAAAGCTATTATAGTCTGATTACTAATAGTCTTGACTCAAGCCTGCGCACAGACTAAGCCTACTCATTCTTACAGAGTCAACACTTCACACTGCTGCAGGAAAAAAACCCGATTGCAAGTTCTGCAATATATTACTTTCACGCCACTCAGGCGCTCTAATCGTTTCGCTTGTTTATTCTTTTGTGATACGACTGTGCAAGGTTGGAGTTGACAGCGGGTGATTTATTTCCTTTCAGATTTCAAAAGGGGTCGTTTTGTTTCTTACAATTTGTCAGCTTCATGTTGAGGAATGGAAGTCTCTTATGGTTGTAGACATAGCTTTAAGCTTCAAATATTTTAGCTTTATATTAGGTATCAGCTCATTTTTATGAAGTTGTTGTCCTCTCTTTGTAAAGTGGCTGGAAAGACAACACAGCGTTTTTACCTTACGAATGACACAGATCCTCCAGACATGGCCAAAAGATGCCGGGTGCCACCGTTGTGTGGACCACACGGAAGACAAAGTGGAGCATACGGTAGAGTAGTGTCCCGCCTGGGCAAAGCACCACCGTTTCCTCGTGGAGGCGCTCGGCATCAGCGATCTCTCTCGCCATCAGAGATTGCATCACTGCTTACCATCAGGTGGGATCGCAGTCAAGCAGTAGAATATATCAATTAAAAAAAATCTTCCAGAAAATACAGGAAGATATTTTTATTTGAAGCTAGAAATATGTCCTTTAGTTTCCCTTTGCGTTCTAGGACCACGAGTTTCTTTTTCAGAAGTTTCCCGTAGCCCTAGCGTGCATCGGCTTTGCTAGACCCCTAAAATTTCGCTGACATTTCTTTGAAGTGCGCGCGTAGAAGTACGCACCTTCGACACAGAGCACTGGAGCTCGGTCCAGATGGTTACCGCACGGCTGGACATTGAGTGGTCCATTGCTTGTTGTCCACAAGCCCGTGCACATGGTGGTCAGACATCGCCCTGCAACTCTCGACGCTCGGAGCCACACACACACACACACAGCAGCCACACACACCATCAGAAGCACACACAAGGTGAAACCAAATCCCATTCCCTCTCACTACAAACCATGGCCTGAAATGAACGAGAAGTCGCCGCCACTCATCGCTTCTACATGGATACAGTGGTGCTCTACCCATGCTGGGTACACCTCTACCATGTACTCCTCCATCCGCACAATATTGCTACTTGAGCGTTTCTTCAGCCCGAATTCGGAATAAGAGCCTCCTGAATGTACCATGACCGGTGAGGACCTATGTTATACAGAATGTGAAGATACCGTCCTCCACCACCTCTCCGGCCACTCCTCAAAGCCCCTCTTTACCACCACGATTGTAGCGTGCCCAATTTAGGAAGAAACTCAAAAGAATACGTTACCTCATCATTATTTCGAGACACTGCAAAGCATTGATTATCCTCTCCCTTTTTCATTCAAATCTGCTGGAAAGGTTCACAAACAAAAAGTACAAGATTTTTTTGCCGATGGTATATTCTTATACTATCAGAACCCACCCTACCATGTAATACAGGGGAAATAAAAAGACAAAAGCTATTGACTTGCACCTCACATAGGTTGCCGACACTTTGTTCCTTATCGTAGCGAAGCCGGGATTAAGGGGAATTCCTTTAAAGGAATACTATGTCCAAGGTGCTTTTGATTTAGAAGCCGGAAAAAATATACGCGAATTTTCGTTTCCACGTTTTTGCTTTTAAGAATTTTTGCCCTAGCTAGAAGCGAATAAAATAATATTCAAGTGGTTTGTATTTTAACCAAAATTATTTTTCGAAATAATAATTTTATAGCTAGTAGGTATTATAAGCCTCTTGCCGTCCGGTAACTGTCCGGACCAAGCCCAAGTCATCGACGGCGCGCACTGTTCCCGCGCGCCTCAAGGAGTTGTCAGCAACAGCAGTGACCCAGCCGGGTCGAAGCCTACTGGGGCCAGGGTTATCCGAAAGGGCGCTCGAGCCCCGGTATGAAGGCTAGAAGGAACGGGGTGAATCTTTTAGTCAGTAAGAGTCTGACACTATCTCCCGCTCCGCCCAAGAGCGGGGGATGTCAATGCATGATTTTTTCCCACCATAAAAAAAAGCCTCTTAATCGTAACTTGATTGCTAGATTCCTGGTGAGGGCTGTGAAAATCCGATAGATGTGAGGCTCACAAAACCAGTCGTTGTAGTGACACTTAGGGGAGGCCTATATCAACAGAGGACGTCTTTCAGCCGGAATGATGATTTTATTGTTATTTTTGTTTGTGCAGGTATTATTCTCCACCATAATGACTTAATAGGAAACAAAATCTAAAGGGGTGACCAGACAGTTGCAAACTGGCGTTCCAACCAAGGTCATCTTGGTGTATGTTTTTGGTTTGTGTTGCGGCTATATAGCTGCATGGATGTAAACTACATGCCAACACGTCCGGTGGTTGGGCAAACGCGCGTCCCAACCAAGGGCATTGAAGGTCATGGTTTCCAACTGTTGTCTACACGGATTGACACTAGCATGGTCACTTTGGTTGGGACGTTGATTTGCAACCGTGTGGTCACCTTTTAATTCTAGATTTGGATTCAAACAGACTCTAAAGACGTCCACTGATATTTGGGTGAAGCCTGTATCGAAATACAGGCCTCCCCCAAATACCACTATTATGACCGAATCTATGCGCTTAGCATCTATGAGATATCCATGACCCTCACCAGGTTATCAATCCACCTTGTGAGAAGCCTACCAACACTGGAACTTTTCTTAGTAATAATGCGCTTAGGACGATGTTGCGGCTGCCCTGTTTTGGGTAACACATCTTAAGGTTCATTATGTTAAGATCAGTGTTATGTTAAGTACTAGCTAATGCCAGTAATTTCTCCCGCATGAAGATCGAAAATTATCCCAGGAACATACTCAATTTCTCATGGCTTAAAAGTATCCTATGTCCTTTCAGGTCACGGTCTTCTGAAGTGGCTTAAGCGTGAAGAAGTAACAGACATACACATACATACAAAGTATTAGCCTTTAGAATATTAAGTGCAATAAAAAACCGCGAATTACAGTTGCATCCATTAAACCTTTAATTAATTTATAATAAGCTAATTACAGTTAATGAAATTACCATAGAATCACAGCCCTTTTAATTACTAAAACCAACTTCAACAATCATTGTTATTCTGAATACATTCGAAATAATACCACAGACCGCGGACAAGCCTTTAAAAATACATTTTTACGAAACAAATTAACGTCGTACCCAATTTTTCGCTTCTGAATAGTCTTGTTAATGTTTATTAAGCTTCTTTGTTTGAAGACAAAAGGTTTTCCACAAAAACTGAGGTATTTTTTACTTGAAAAACAAATTGCTAGAGACTTTTTCTGCTTCTAGGTTGTATTTTGTTTAATTGTAGTGTTACGATCTAAAGTTTAGATGGGTGCATAGTTGTAATTTGTAATAGAATAGGTCTTTATTTAGCTGTGTTATTGTTTGTTTCTTTTGTTTTAATTTAAATCGTTGCAGGTTCTTCAACCTTTGTGCTGTGTTCATTAATGAATAGTCTAATTAAGCTACGCAACTGTAATTGTGGGTTTAAAATGAGATTTATAATTATTTTCATAATTCCAGCTAGAATTTCTCAGTGGCAGCTTTGAGTATAAATCGGTGTTCTGTTAGTACCAGAAAATGAGAAAAACTAAGGTTATCAACATGGCCCGTAAAATCGCCAAACTTAAAAGCGGATACAGACTTTACGAGGCATGCTTAGCAAGCACATGCCTCGCCACAAACATGCAGACAGACAAATGAAGCATTTGCTTCACACACCATGGCTAGACCCGAGTATATGTTGGTACATATATTGTTTTTAACACACACACTTCAAGTAGAGGCATTCGCTGTGTGCCGTTCGGCGCATGCCTCGCAAAGTCTGTATCCACCTTAAGAGACATGGACAGGCCACATTGCTCGCAGAACATAATAGAAAAGTTTTGAAGTGGTGTCCACGAAAGACACAGCGTTAGAAAACCTCCCACAAGGGAACCGAACCGACCTGGTCAGGGTCGAGAAAATTCGATGAAATCGAGATGTACAGAACAGTTCGTTGTGGCGACACTTGGGGTGACATTTATCCATCATGAAAGCCGTAAGCAAAACTGATGAATGGTGGGAGTACTTATAAGTAACAACCTGTCATAATCTTGAAGAAAATACTGAAATGAGATTTTGTTCTATCTTATAAATCATGATATAATTGTACCTAGACTACTACAAAAGAAATCTCTTTGGAACTAAAAGTAGTAAGCACTAAAATTGTTTTATGTCCCAAAAGTACGAAGTTTAAAAACTATTTCTGTGTCATCCAAATCTTTTGTCATAAAAAGCAATGTTCTGTACTCCAGTAATGAAAATTGTCTTCAAGGAAAATAGTTTAGCAAAAGAATTCCAAGAAATGGGTAAGTACGGTTTTGTAGAATGTCAAAGAATAAAATCCAATTTTAGGTTAATGACTTAGTTTTCGAAAATTGTTAGGGTTGTAAAATAAGTCGTGTTTTAAATTAGTTTTTCCTCGAACCATGTTTTAGTTTAAGTGTGCTTTTTTTCTATGTATTAATAACCTGTTCCAGGTCGACGGTTGGGCGTAGAATTTTTCACTCCCAGATGAGTTATTTTGGTCTGCGGTGATGTTTGAAAGAGTAACCGTGGCCCTAGAATGCAAAGAGCAACTCAAAAACAGGTGGGTTTTAGGCCCTTCGCCCACAGTGACTTAGTAGCGATGCTGTAGCGCGTTTGCATCGATACAGTCGCGATGCTGCAGGGCGTTAGCAGTACGTTGGCATCTTTTCTATAGTGCTTGCAAATGCGACTAACGTGCGTTAGTAGCGTTGCTGTCACGTGCTCAAGAAACGCGCGACAGCAAAGCTACAAAAAGTCGTAGTGGGCGAGGGGCCTTTGTCTTTAAAAGTCTTAAACGAGTTTAATATTCTTCTATTAATACTGCAATATGAAAATTTTAAAACAATGATTGTTAATCATTGTTTTAAAAGAGTAACCATGAAGTTTCTTGCCGGCTCTTCTCCATAGAAAACGACCAGTTGGAACCGTGCACTAGCTTCTGACGTTTCATAAGTGCCAATGTATATATGAAAAAAATAATTTTGAGTTTGAGTTTTGAGTTTGATGTCTTCACGTTGGATCCTAGAGTGAATCATTGGATGATTTCCCACCTGTTATTTTTAGTGATGGTTTTATTCTTATTTGTGTAATAAATCGTCAAATAACTTTTACCGCTACAGTTGAAGCAAAAGAAAATGTCACTCTTACGGAATAAAATCCATTCGAGTTCAGTTACTTTTTTTAAGGTGAGATATCATCCAGGGCCCTGGGGTTCACTTACGCACAACACATGGTCTCAGTAGACTTCGATCCTGCTGGGCCCGTATGGTTTGCTGACATCTGCTTGAGGCGCATGGAACACTACGCACGGACGACGACGACTTGGGCTCGGTCCGGACAGTCAGACGGCGATCTTCCCATTGCTTGCCGTCCACAAGCCCGCGCCTACAGTAGCTGGATCGAAATCCCAGTGGCTGGGGCGTGAGGGTCCTTCTCACGCGCGTACGGCTGCCTCCTTTGAACGTTCCAAGGCTGTAGTGAGTCTTTCAAACAATTCTACAGTCCTGGCAGGAATAGCCTTAGCGGTCATCATCAATTAGCAGCCACTTTGATTGACTTGGTTTTTAGTCAATTTCAGTAGATCCTTTTTTAAATGGATAGTTCATCATAATATTTGTAGTTACAGTGGCGTCACATAAGTACTAATCCTGCAACGCGCAATTAAAGTTCTCCACGCGATTTGAACATATAGAAAAGCCGGAAATCATCTGTCGGGCTGTTGCCCACCAGGCATAACATCCGTACGGCCGGAGAATTCTCCCTTTCCAACGGAGGTATGTGGGACTTTACTTTCTGTTCTGCATACCTTCAAATGTTGCTTCTCATTTCTTTCTACCCGTTGCTTACCTACTACTGGAGAAAGGCATCCTCAATATACTTTCCCTTTGCACCGTCTTAAACTGGACTTTGTTGTATCTATCCAAGTTAAATCATTTGGTAAAATTTATGAATGTGGTAATAAAAGCTAATTTTAAATAAAAAATCTACACTTAAAATATTTAAAGTGATAATAGTGTAAAGTATTTTTTTTTTCTTTGGAGGAGGTAATCTCTGAAAGTACTGCCCCTGGACCATGACGTTCAAAGTAAGATTGTTTTAATCTTGTTTCAGTGTGGGTAAGAGACAGAGCTATACAGGTTGTGTAGCACCATCTCTTACCCACACTGAAATAAGATTAAAACAATCTTACTTTGAACGTCATGGTAACCCCGCTGGTCCGTAGAAAACGCAGGCTTAACCGCGGGCAAAAGCTAGTAAAAAATAAAAACGGTCAACCTCCTTCTCTTTTCAAAAGTAAATTACTTACGTGAGTTCTATGTTAATTAATGTAAGTGGGCATGTACCGTTTTAATTAACTATAAATATATAAATATAATCCACACTATTATAATAAAGAGGTAAAGTTACTTTTTTTGTTTATATGTTTTTTTGTTTGTAGGAGGTAATCTCTGGAAGTACTGGTCCGATAGCGAAAATTTTTTCACCGATAGAAAGCTGCTTTAGTCTTGAGTGATATAGGCTATAATTATTATATGTACGCGGGCGAAGCTGCAGGCAAAAGCTAGTATCTAATAAACTCTGAACTGTTGTAAAGATCAACCAATACCAAAATTATGTTCATAATAATCTAAAACGAATATTATTCCTCCATTTTACGTTCACAGAATGTATTGTTAATAATTTTGATTATGACAAGATTAGTAAAATTTACCGCTTACAAATATGTACGTTTAGTATCTTGATTCGCCAACAGTTCCACATGAAACAGATGGTATCATTAGAGTACTGTAATTATGACATGGAAATAGTAATTGGATTACATCCCTGGTTGCTTTTACTTTATTAGTACATTTCTGAGCAGCGTTGTTTGTAATAAAATATATACTATATTATAAACTAGCTAACCCAGTAAACTTCGTACCGCCTAACAGTGAATGTAGTATATCTTTTGATATAGTCAACCGATTGCGATGAAACAAAGTCAAAGTAATATACCAAGTTTCACACAATTCTAATGGATAAAAGTTATCTACTTCGATTTTGTACATTTTACGTCATGCATGCACAACTAAAAACTTCTACATATTTATTATATGTATAGATTATGCAGAGCAAAGATGGACCAGTGGGTAGTAATGGTCCTGACTTAAGAGTGGTAAGTCATGGGATCAAACCCAGCAAGGCGCATTACTTTGAGTTATTTATTTCAATACCACTGCCCACAAAATGTCGAAGAACCAAAAATTCCAAAACTTGTGACATCCACTAACCTACACTGGGTTTGAATGGTAGATTACGGCCTACGGGTAGTGAGGAGGCCTGAATCCCAGCAGTGGGAACATTATAAGACGTATTTAAATGTACGTATAAATTATGCTGCCACTCAAATATTCAAGTTGGCGAGTAAAACTTGGCAAACAGTATAAGATAAATAGTAAAGAAAATATGTTTTCTTTTATAGCAACTGGAGACATGCTATGATTTAAAAAAACTTTGAGAGAACTATGTAGTTAGATCTCACTTCTTATATCAACAAAACTGTTGTAAAAAACTTGCTTTTCTTACACATTTATGTTTTTGGTGAGATGGGGAAACTTACAGAAAAAAGAAGTACCTACATTAATTAAAGATAGCATACTTTATCAGCATGTTTATGTAACTGAATGTACTTCAAACTTAAATTAGCAGCGGTGTTAGAACTGCAGTCCACTGTAGCAGTTGAAAATTTCCACCTGAGCACATTGTCCTCTTTGATCCTGATTGATCCATCATCATTATCGGCTTCTTGTACTTCTATCATTCACTACAGTTCTAAAATATCGACCACATACTATAGACGCAACGTGGTCTGGTCTGCTATGAATTGGACTGATGAACTGATGATCAGGCGGCGTTTTAGACTTTTTAATTTCATTTCTACATAGCTTTAATTCAGCTGTTTGGTCGTTAAATTCTATGGCCACGATCTAAGATTCACATTTCCAAAATTTTTGGACAGGTGATCCATTACAATATGACGAGCAAACCGACGGTACTTACCTCTCGTAAAGGATTCAGAACATCTTTGTTTTTGACAGTGTGAGGACGATTGCTTGGACTTTAGGCGTAAGCTCCTGGTTATTGGTGTTTATGAAGATAAAATCGAAGCATAATATTTAAAAAAAACTACAAAATATTTTCCTATCAAATTCAAATCAACTTCTCAGTTATGATATTTGTCTAAATCCTGAATGTATCAACGACGAATCTTCGTAGGACCTACTTAGATATCACGATAACTAAGCCGTTTTTCTTATTTGTTAGGTGGGAAATCATCTAATGACATCTCGCGTGTCAGAATACTTATTGACTAAAACCTACTCCCGTTCCTTCTTTGCTTTCATTCTAGAGCCCCAGGGTTTGTAAACCTTAAGTCACAACATGCACTTTATTTAGGCACTAGAATTTGGAAAATTTTGTCCTTTACTCTCTAAATTATTGTTATTGAAATTTGCTAACAGAAGATATACATACCAAATCCTAACCAGACAAACAGACCAATTTTAAAGTTGTTACAAGACTTGTATTACTTAAATTAATCAAAATTTGTTCCCTGCGTAACAAAGTGGGCAATTTTTTGATGTAATAGATCAGTTGTAAAATTATTTTTGTCGTTACACTAGATTAATTTTGATAGCGACTTTGAAGTGGCCTGTTTAATAAAAAAAATTGTCTATCATAATTAGATTCTTATTAGTTCGTATTCATATGTTGTCTTACAAAAAGTGGACATAAAAAGGCAGTTTTTTTTGCGATTGATTGTATTTTCATGCTTTTTCTTTGGCTTAACAAATGTAGTGCGCGAAATATAAATATGCAGTATACATTATTATGCTTAACTAAAATTATTAATTTTACAAAAATGTCAAGAGCTTTGTATAATTGGTTAGAATAGGTCTCATAAATACTAGTCGTTTGTATGCTTGAGATTTAAATTCTGGTATTTTATGTGCTATTCCGTTGTATGATGGTCTTTTGTGCAGTAGCTTGTGCGTAGTTTTCATAGGTATTGGTGTTACGTACAGAGTATCATTGTTTGTTGGTATTGAGAATATTGTCTTGTTATATGCTGGTCTCCGGAATGGCTGTTTCATAAATGTTGGCATCCTGTGCATTGTCATGTTTTGTTTTGGTACTGTATAAGTTGTTTCATTGTGTGTTAGTATTGTGTATACAGCATCGTTTTGCTCTGGTATTGGGTATACTGATTTTGCGAATATGCTTTCAAAATGTGTCGGTTTTGTGTATATAGTTTCATTGTATGTTGGTATTAAGATTATTGTCTTGTTATATGCTGTTTTCCGGGAAGGCTGTTTCATAAGTATTGGTATTCTATAAATTGTCTCATTTTGTTTTGGTACCATGTAAGTTGTTTCGTTGTGTGTTGGTATTGTGAATACAGATTCGTTCTGTGTTAGTATTGTGTATACAGCATCGTTTTGTGTTGGTGTTGAGTATACTGATTTTGCTATTATGGTTTCCAAATGGGTTGGTTTTGTGTATATTGTTCTATTATGTGTTGGGAAGAATATTGTCTTATTATATGCTGATTTCCGGGATGGCTTATTCATAAATATTGGTATTCTGTAAATTGTCTCATTTTGTTGTGGTACCATGTAAGTTGTATCGTTGTGTGTTGGTATTGTGAATACAGATTCGTTTTGTGTTGGTATTGTGAATACAGATTCGTTTTGTGTTAGTATTGTGTATACAACATCGTTTTGCGTTGGTATTGGGTATACTGATTTTGCTATTATGGTTTCCAATTGGGTAGGTTTTGTGTATATAGTTTCATTATGTGTTGGAAAAAATATTGTCTTATTATATGCTGATTTCCGGGATGGCTTTTTCATAAATATCGGTAGTCTATAAATTGTCTCATTTTGATTTGGTACTATGTAAGTTGTTTCGTTATGTATTGGCAATGTGAAAACAGATTCGTTCTGTGTTGGTATTGAATATACTGATCTTGCAAATATTGTTCCCTTGGGGGTTGGTTCTATAGGTATAGTTTCCTCATGTTTTGGTGTTACGTTTAATCTTTTAACTTGTGTTGGTATTGTGTATTTTGTTTCATTATGAGTCAGTTTTAAGTTAGTTGTTTGGTCATTAGGTGGTGTTGTGTAAACTGTTACGTATTGTATTGGGACAGTGTAGGATTTTTCATTTTGTTTCGGTACTGTATTATATATTAAACCGTTGTTCAGAGATTTCTTTAAAATTTCTTTCTCGTACGTAGGTTTTCGGTGTATTGTTTCGTTTTGTCCTAGCATTAAGTATTTTGTTTCGTTAAATATTGTTATTTTGTAAATTGGTATTGTGTCAATTATTTCTTCATATGGCATTATGTCTATAAATTCTTTCTGGACTGGTGTTATGCTTTGTATTATTATTGAAGGGGTGGATTCGTTATGAGTTGATAACATGTAATTGGTTTCATTATTTATTGGTTCTTTTTGTAGTGATGTTGTATCTAATATTTTGTTATGTGTTGGTATTTTATCCGTATTTTCATTTGGTGTTTCTTTATATGTTAGAGGTGTAGGCATTGTGCGTTTAGATTCTATTTGTGATGGTAATGTGTTTGTAGTTTCACTATATGTTGGTATCGTGTCTATATATACTTTTTGAGGTGGTGTTGTGTAAACTGTTACGTATTGTATTGGAGTTGTGTTGATTTTTGTTGTATCATGTGTGAATATTTTGTATGATGCTTCATTGCTGATTGATTTCTTGAAACTACTTAGTTTTGCGTTTCGTTTCTCGTATATTGAAGACAATTTCGTTGTCTTTAAAGTTATTGGCTGTGGAGTTATTGGTTTTTCAATAAACATCGTCCCATTTTCGTTATCGATTAATATTGCGGTTAATAAAGGTGAAAAATCTGAAATAAAAATAGAAAACCAAGATTAGTAGACCTGTAACTAATACTTGTCTAGTATTATTAGAGTTCCGTATCAAAAAGGTAACTAACAAAGCCTTATTCCTCTCCGCCTAACCTTACTCCGCTGTTAGCAGACTGCACTTTATGAACCGTAATAGACAATCAGTTGAAATGTTCAAAACGTATTCAGGTAATTTCAGTGCTGTTATGACAAAACAATATAGAACTACGATGGTCATGAACTCTTCTGAACATTATATTAGGGTCAGTTTCCAGTCAAACCAGTATCAACTGAATACTATTATTTAACAGAGAGCATCTACCAGTTTGACCTGGTCTTCTAGCTTGGAAACACAACTTCCCTAAGAAAATCTGGTGTCATTGTTTTTTATTCTGACTGAGTGAGTGATTCGGACTAAGTCGGAAACTAGCCACGATTAACTACAAATAGCAGCCAAGGCGAATAGTTCAACACGCTTTTCGAGACACAGAGGAGTCTTGCTAAGTTACAAATGGTCACCCATCTACAAATCAACCTCAGAAAGCGCTGTTTAGCCTTTAAGGTCAACCCGAGTGACTGTAATTTTTTAGATGTGACTAAAAAATTATAGTCACTCGGGTTGACCTGGCTACTCATAATAACTTGGTATATTTACTGCAAGCACTATGCATCAAAGTCAAGTAATAACAGAAATATCTATTCTCATTGTACTTTGTTACGTAGCTCACATTTACAGAATAACGACAAAGTACAAACTTGTTGCATAAACATGAAAGAGATCTTAGTTAGCAGCTGAAGTAAAAAAAAAAGTATGGAGCGTGTGTTATACTTACGTAAGTTAAAAATAATCAAAACGAGAAAATCAAATAATAGAGACAATGCTAAATAGTTACCTTGTCCTGCATCCCGAAAGATTTTCTTCCATCTTCGTTCCATCGCACTGTATTGTGGCCTTGCTAATGCAAACGCAGAAAATGAAAATAAAACAAAAATAAATTTCATTTTTCCACTAAAATCCGTGTTCACTAGTGAAAAAGATGCGTATGTATGGTTTAAAAACGATACCTTCCACGAATATATAGCTTTTGATACAGGTGACGGAGTTCAAAGAGCGATGTCATCTAAATTATATAAACAAAAACGAGAATTGTTCTATACTGCAAAACAAAAGAAAAAGGACTGTTGAAATTATAAATGGAGACAATAGTAAAACTCACAGTCGATATTATTAAAATAGTCAAAGATAATGAAGATGGGCTTGAATAATAATTATTTGGGAAAGGTCATATAAACCTCTCGATTGAATATGGATCACAGTAATCTCAACTGAGATTAGTCAAGCACGCAGGAGATATTAAAGTGTACAAATCTTTATTTGTTCACACACATCTATCTGTAAACACAGTTGCACACTCTACACCTTTACTCTCATAGTCCGATTTGTCGGCCATGCGACACGACTGTCGAGAGAACAGGCGAAGGACTGACGGGTTGGGTACTTTGCGAGGCACAGGGGTGCCATACACTAACTTTTCTTCTACAGGCTACTTCTGAGTAGTTTTTAAAAAAGAATAACACTTTTTGCAGGACTTGGGAATAGAAAGTTCAGCAGTCGGCCAAGAGACCGATGGGGCACTAAATGTGACATAACATTACTAAATATATTGTAGTCGGCTTTGAGTCCACGTTTGAGTTTAAGTTCTTTGGTAAGGGTTTTGGCAAACTATGTATTAGCATGGTATATAATCTCATTACATTACACACGGTACATTAACATAATATATTAAGTAACATTATGTATAGAAAAACAAAAAGAAGGATATTGAGAAAGAGCTTAAAAATTTCGGAAATCGAAAAAAAAAACGGTAAGAAGAACGAAAAAAGAACCAAAGTAATGCAATTCTATTGATAAACCCACCAATAAAAAACAAAGTAAAAAATACAAAGAAACAAGGAAACTAAATTAAAACACAAAAACGAAACTAGAAAAAGACCAAAAAGTTTTAATAAACCAATTACATTCAAACACAAGACATAACATTTTATTCGAAGAGGCATTGCTATAAAACAGCAGTATCATAGGCGTCTTAACTAGCAACGAAACGCTCAAGTTAGGAGGGCCTGAGGAAGTTTGTCAGTAATTTGACAAGTTTTAACAAAGGTTAGAAGCTTACCTCAGCTCACCTTGCATTTGCATATATATGAGCTATCATTATAGCATCCCCTCCGAAATTAGGTAAATGTTCTCATGAAGATAGAAAATAAAACCCGAAAAGTGGGACTTGGAAGATGTGAATGCTTTTAGGTTAAATAAGACGTAAGGAGACCTTTTTACCTGAATTCTGGGAAAAACTATTTATGATAATGACTTTGGCTGGGTTTGTACATGTTTATGTAGGTAACTGTACCTACGCGACTCTTAATATAGCTCATACAATTTGGTTTTGTAGAATTTTGTCTAAAATTTCTGTCTCTCTTTCTGTTTAAAGCTATATTTGTGGCTTCCATACTGTAGTTGATACGATGTTCTTGAGTATGTCTGAATGACTGTATAATGTGAGTAATATATACAATGTAAAAGTAGGTAGGTATTTTAGGTATGTATAATTCCGCTGTTACCACGACCCTGGTATGCAACGGCTAACATACATGAAGGTTTTAAAAGTCGGTCGGTAAAAGTCTGATATACGCTCTATCCAGAGTGGAAGAAGTAATTAAATAAATTTTCACATAAAAAAATGTGTAGGTATCAGAATCAGAAACAGCCCCCCTAGCCAAGTTATAAACGTTTTGCTTGCGCCGAACGCTTTGAGTTAACCTTACCGCCAATTCTTTTGTTCTGATCACGTGACTGAGCGTTAAGACGACCGCATTCCCGTACATTTGAAGCTTTCTACAAGTGTTAATTATTGCAGATTATAAACTTGGCTAGGGGTACAGAATGTCTTTATTGTGGGCATAGGTGTGTACTTCGAGTGCTTATTAAAAAATATCTAAACGCATAGTTGACATTTCACTTGATCCAAGGACTGGTTCTTACCTTGATCAGAGATTAAGCATTACTATACAACGTGACAATGCCACCAGTCTTTTGGATACACTTCCAGTCGACAGCAATGCGGAGAAATTTTTGACGCCATATTTTAGCTTTTAGTATATTATACGACATCGGTTTTAGTATGTGCGTATTTTTATGTAAAGAATTTTTGTACAAAGTTTCATAACTGTATAATGAATAAACACAAAGTTATAAGCTTGTCAGCAAAAACATAGTCACCGAGCCATCCAGGCAACTTAGGGGTTGTTTTGCACTTGAGCTGTTTGCTGGCCCCCAATACCCGCTATGACCTGCCGTGACCTGTGTTGTACTTAGTGTCGGTGGAGTCCAACTTCTGACCTTTTTTATATATTTTTGGAAAAAAATATAACACAATGTAAAAACTAGTAAATTCCATTCATTTGATTCTGAACAAATTATATTCAGATTTAGCATACTTAAATTAAAAATAATGTTCGATTGTTATAATTACATAGTTAAGATTTTTATTTTTCTTGTTTTAGTATTTTATTACAATTAAAGGCAAAACGTTATGTATACCTAGAAGTTATTTTTGGTTGTTCTTCAACCAATCAGTCTTCAACTTAGTTAGGAACATTTTCATACTTGTTATACGCTCCCGTTGTAAAATTTTCGACTACTACGCGACTGCCGCTGGCTACAGCTAGTAATTGAATTAAAAGTTGTAAAAGTAAATCAATATTGTTCTTAAAGAACAAAAGATTTATAATAACTAGGATATACCCACGTACTATTTGAGTAAAAATGTCAAATCGTTAAAAATGAAACAAAGTTGACTCGAATTTCAGAAATTCTGTTGTTTTTATTAAGCCATAAGGTTACGTACTGGTTTGTGTACCACCCACGGTGATTGTTATGTCTATATGTAATACAAATCTTTGCTAGCCGGTTTCTCTGTAAAAAAGGAGCGTTATTAATACCTACCACCAGGACAAAAAGATTGAAAATTAACGTATTCCATCTTCTAATTCAGTAGGTATGTGTTTTTTTTTTTATTTGGAACTGTCTAATTACTTTTCTTGCTCCATAGTGAAGTGGGTATCAGACTTTTACTGACTAAAATTACACCAATTTTTATTACAAGCTTTTATTTAGTGTCACCTGTCCCGATGTTTGTCTGTAATCAAATCTTGCAAATTAAATTTGACCCACTTCCCGGTTACCGATTGAGCTGAAATTTTGCATGCATGTGTAAATCAAATGACTAATCACATGGAGCTGATCTGTTGATGGGACCAGATGGTGGCTTTTTTATGGTGGGAAAATCATCAATGACAACCCCGGCTCTTGGGCGGAGCGGGAGATAGTATCAGACTCTTAATGGCTAAAAACCCACCCCATTCCTTAAAGCCTTCTTATCGGGGCTCGAGCTATCTTTCAAAACTAACCCTGGCCCCGATAGGCTTTGGCCCAGCTGGGCCCCTGCTGTTGTTGACAACTCCTTGAGGCACGCGGGAACAGTGCGCGCCGTCGACGACTTGGGCTCGGCCCGGACAGTTACCGGACGGTCGGACAGCAAGCTACCCATTGCTCGCCGTCCGCAAGGCCGTGACCAGAAGGTAGCTATAGGACTCGTCTGATTCGTCTTGAGCAGTATTAATTATATAGGTACAGACCACGCTATAAATTCTTGCTATGAAAAAAAAATATTTTCATTGATAACTTGTTCATCAGTTGCCCTTTGCGTTCTCAGACTTCAGGTAACTTTAAGAAGTACCTATGGCCCAAATAGGCATCGCCTCTGCTGAGCCTCTATGGTCTTACTATCATTTCTTTGTGGCGCATGTGGAACACTACGCGCCGTCGATGACTCGAGTTTGGTTTGAATGGTTATTGGATGGCCAGACGGCGAGCTACTCGTCAAAATTTGTCGTCGTCCTTAAGCCCGTATCTACGGTGGCTGGTAGTCAGAGTTGTGGTCTTGGCGGCTGGGAGGTGAGGATATCCGTTCCCTCACGTGTCTTTTTTTTTTATGGTGGGAAAAAATCATGCATTGACATCATTGTTCACCGTCGTGAGAACATAGCGGTGCTCCGCCCTAGCGGGGCAGACCTCCAGCGTCTTTTCTGGGCGGTCACAATGGCGACACACTCCGAAATTAAATAGTTTACGTATATGTTGGGTGTTTTATTTAATCTAAATCCTTTCATTCGATTTAGAGTAATTCATTCACAAAGAGAGACACTCACAATTTTATTTATTAAAATGATGACTTTCCTCTTTCTAGTATTTGATGCTTTTACGAGTGTTTAGGCCTTTTTATTTCCTAGAACCTTTTATTTGGTCTATTTAATATTTTTGCTGAGGACATAATCTTGAAAAAATCTCAGCAAAAACCCTAAACGCAAAAAGACTCCTTTGACAATTGATCATGCAATAAAATAAAATCTTTCTAATAAACTTGAAGAGATGACTCAAAAATATAGTGAAATGGTTCTCCAAACAGAAATTCTTGTACCGTAAAGTCCTCGGTTTGTATAGCTATTCTACTAAATCCACTTTTAGCGTAACTTAAATTAGCTTAGTTGGGCTGGTTAACAAGAAAACTGGGGATGCGTTACGTAATTTGTCTTAAGTTAGAATACTTATGGGTCTTAAGGCACTCGTTAGGACAAAATATTCTATGTGCTTGCAAGTTTTAGATGCCATCATTAGTTTCTTCAACGTACACGTTTAATGTGTACAGTTATAATACCGACTTTCTCGTTCAATTTGGCACAAAAATAAATTTAATCGGTTTTGTAATGTTCCAATTGCTGAGGCTTAGGCCTCCTTTCTAGGTTAGGGAATGGGCCTAGTGTGGGTTGATGAATATCACATGTGTTCGAATTTTTTGGTTCTAGGACTTGCCAGCTTACATTTGCATTTTACATTTTAGCCCGCACTGTCCCACTGCTGGGCAAAGGCCTCCCTCCACTCCTTCCAACGATCACGGTTCCTCGCTTTTTCATTCCAGTTCTTAAGTTGGGCAGCCTTTTGAGCCACATCAACAATTTGCGTTTTGGAGCGCAGTGCTGTGTTTCGAACATGATCTGTTAATTTAACACCTAGTGTGCTGCGCTCCATTGCACGCTGGCAGACCTTGAGTTTGGACTTTTGAATGTTAGTCAAAGACCAAGTTTGTGTAGTATAGGACAGAATGGGGAGAATACACATGTCCATCAGCTTACGTTTCAGTGACATGGGCAAAGTGCCCTTAAATAGTGTCTTCATGGACCAGTAGCACTTCCAGCTTTGTAGGACTTGCCAGCTTATGTAGAACTAAATACACTGAAAACAAGGACCAGCATGCTCATTTCAAATCTATATCTAAAAGCAGTCAGAAAATCATTGTCTATCTTCACTAACTCTGTTTAACTTTTTTAAAACGATTGATGAACGATAAAGCAGACAGAACACTGGAGGAAAGAAAATTGCCGGTGGTAGGTCTTTCAAAAGGAAAATCTGGTAAAGACCATAAGAATTCGCTAGATATAAAAAGCATAGGCCCGATCGATCTTAATATTTCAGCCTATACTACGAGTACTGTGGTCGCACATCCCTGTTTTAAGAATGGAATTTGTGCCTATATTCACTAAGCAAGGATCAGTATGCTTATTTAAAATCTTCTCTTCACATCTGAGATCACTCAGAGAATAGTTTTCTATTTTCATTAACTCTGTTCGACTCATTCAACAGCCAGACTCTTTCAAGGCAGACAGATCACTGGGGTAAAAAAAGGTTGCTTACTATGGTAAATCTTTTTATCAAAAGAAAAATCTGGTGAAGACCATGAGAATTTGCTGACTATTAAAAACATAAGCCCGATTGATGTTAATATTTCAACCAAGACTATCATTGATGAAAACCATTTCCAAAAAGTGCAGATGCTTTACACAATCAACATACAATTATACTTCAAATGAGCGTAAAAATTTAAATAAAACCTCCCATTCGAGGTAATAAACGTTAAGAGCATCCTGTACATGAAAATAAACAAGCATGCTCTACCCCTAACAACTTAATTACATGTAATGAGCGAACATTTTTAAACCAAACGATGCGGTGAGGAATAATTTTATGATATTCTACAGACTCTACTATTATTAATTTGTGAGTTTGTTACTCAATATTGAAAACTCTGAGTGACTGTTCTGATCTCGCTCTAAGCTCTGATCTGTTAATTGTCACATTATTTACAGTCGTCATAATGGGCTAATTGCCGTAAAAAATGTAATTAGTCCGTCTTTTAGATTATTCAAAAATAAGGGACACGTATTTTTTTATTGTTAATTAAACCAAAAATGACAAAGAAAGTTACGTGTAACGTCACGCCGTGCTGCATTTTTTCGCACGGGGTGACGTCACACGTAACTTTGATTGGCTATATCTTTGTTATTTTAGGTTTCATCGAAACTTGGGCGGAGCATCGCCGTGCCCTCGTGGAGGCAATCGGCGGCGGAGACCTCTCGCGCCGCGCCTTGGTTGAGGCCATGGTCCGGAGCGAGGAGGAGTGGCAGGCGATCGCCGACTTCTGCGAAGCAGTAATGCTCGCAAAGGAGGAGGCCGAACGCATCAGGCAACGGCGTTATCGCCGCCGCCGCCGGCGCCGGGATACTGATCCCGATTTCCGGCCACCGTAGGCGCGAGCTTGCGGACAGTGAGCAATGGCTAGCTCACTGTCCGGCCGTCCGGTAACTGTCCGGACCAAGCCCAAGTCGTCGACGGCGCGTACTGTTCCCGCGCGCCTCAAGGAGTTGTCAGCAACAGCAGGGACCCAGCCGGGTCGAAGCCTACTGGGGCCAGGGTTATCCGAAAGGGTGCTAGAGCCCCGGTATGAAGGCTTGAAGGAACGGGATGGGTTTTTTAGTCAGTAAGAGTCTGACACTATCTCCCGCTCCGCCCAAGAGCGGGGGTTGTCATAAGATGATTTTTCCCATCGAAAAAAAAAAAAAAAAAACCAGTTCATTGATTTATTTTGTGGCTTTTAGATACTGCATCTTCAAGTACGCAGTCACCACTCTTTGTTTTCACCACTCATTGTTATTTTGTACATATCCATAGTTATAAGTTCGATTGTCAAAGTACGTAGATTTGCTGACCGTAATTTTAATAATGTTCTCATTTAAGTAAAGTTGAAGATTTACAGATAGTTTATTGCCCTAAAAGGTTCTGACGCGGCGACTACGTATTGGATGACACAGCGTTAGAAGGCGTCCCACAAGGTAGATCGATGACCTGAAGAGGGGCACAGGAATTCAATGGATGCGAGACGCACAAGATAAATCATTATGGCGACACTTGGGTGAGACCTATGTCCAGCTGTGGACATTTTAGGCAGAAATGATGACTATGATCCTAAAACGTGAATACAACAGAATTTCGCTTTACCTAGGTAGGTAGTAAATAATATATTTTTTTTTGTTATATGCTCATCAAAGTCATTGCTGTGTTATTTGGGGGGGGTCTAATTCCAGGAATCTTACGGCTGAAATAATGATAGTTAGGAATATACCATTACCCCAAAACGTAAACACAAAATTATGAATACAGCAGAATTCCGCCTCATCTACTTGATAATAATACGTTTTTAATAATAGGCTCATCAAAGGCATTCTTAGTGTTTCTCGTACGGTATTCTGTCGCTAAAGACACGGGGTTCATTACACGGTAATTAAGACTGCATCTATGAACGTTCTCGGATTAGTAATAGCGCCGGCAGCCTTCTGCGTAGGACATACTGTTGGAACGTGTGTCAAACTTTGCTGAAAGTTGCTCGGTTGGATTTCTACATAGTTTGTACAGCTTCTAATTATTTCAATTGTTTTTTTTTGTAGATTCTATAAACTCAGTGATATTTGTTCAGCTATTGCTTTGAACCTTAAATGAACTTTAAATATCCAGTACATGATTTGGAACCACCCATTGGTGGAAATTTTCATCAGCGTTTTTTAAATATTTTTTAAAAGAAAAATGTTTCCTTTTAATTTACTGTACAGACGTTAATTCATTAAACCCCATTGTCTTTCTTTTGTATCTCTAATTACGATATTCGAAAGGTTAAAAAACTCTTTTTTGAACCCGTATGTCAATTTTTTTCTAAATCTGGTCAGCCGTTTGAATCTGAGGAATAAAAAATATATACACGAAAACATTCGCTTTTTATAAAATTTGTGTGGTTTTAAGAAAACAATCCCTTGAAAAAAATAGTACAAGCCATATTCTCAATTTTATTTTAATTTCTACTCAGCTATGATTGAAATAACTTTAATTAATTTAAAAAAAAAAACGAACATTTCCAATAATTAAAATGTAATCTAAATATATTTGATGCTTACCAACCTGTGCTTACCAACCTGGCTGCCAGTATCCTTCACATAGAAGATTGTACAGTAAGTAGTACATGGTGCATATATAATTAACTGAGCAGCGTTCAACGTGTTTGCTTGCACGCGTTCACACGAATTTAGTTTAAGGGAATTCGATTTTAATGTTGTCATCTTTGTATTTGAATTTTGTGATCTTATTTTTGTGTAAGTGGGTAGATCAATTCAAATATTTATGAAAGATAAAATGGTCATCGTCTCCTTCATCAGCCTTTTTATCATGAGGTGCGCTACCAGTCTAACTGAATTCGGCTTAATATCTGGGCTTAACGACTATCAGACTTTCACAATCTAGTTCGTGGCAACATGACACTCCTTAGATTGACTGATGGTCAGACTTTCTAGTGCCTGACAAAGATCTACGAATGATAACCGGGACCCACAACTTTACGTCGGTGACAATTTTTTTTCTATTATTATTATTGGCTTCGCTTGACCACTATTGCTACCTGATGGTATGCGATGAAAATGGAGCACGCTTGCTTAAAAAAAAATCTTTTAACCTTCCACTTAAAAATTAAAGGTTATAGCTATCAGGAAATACAGACTCCGGTAAAGACTCTGGTCTTACTCCTTAGCTTTACGCACAAAGAAATTGGTTTCGAACACATTATGGGTGGAATGTCCACCATGCACCGATAGCGCATCATCGAACATCTGACGGACCAGCTTCGCGGAATTAAGTCATGCAATTACAACGCTCATTCCCCGAAATGCTATCGGTAGAAAACCGACAGGCTAGCAAATTTGCGTCGATGCCCAAGCTTTAATTCAATAAGTGCATCATTACTCTAGGCCAAAAATCCACTCTATTGCAACTTTATCCACCTGCCTATCATGTGGTTTAGTGGTGGGTTTTAAGATTTTAGTTGCCACGGGCTCTCACTCTAAAAATTCAAAATATTTAGGCATACAATAATTAAAATTCCATAATTCTTATCATCCCTAAAGGTCGCACCTCTATAGATAAGAATGTGCAGCAGAACACAGTCGCATATAATGAACAGCGGCTTTCAATAGAGACCGTAATGAGCTCATACCGACTAATGAACTCCAACGTGTTTACTTGCTCGCTGCCACATGAATTCATTTGAATGGAATTTGATTTGAGCATTCTGATCTTTGTGTTTGAAATATTACTGTTAATAAGGAAATCTCTGAGAGAGCTAAAGTTAAAAAAAAATGTGGTAGATTGCTCTGCTTTTACTTAAGGCCAATAGATATTTTTTTCAATACACTTGCTCAGAAAGTGACTCTTATTGCACTGCACTTATGTACATAATAGCCCTTGTTACCAAACTGTGACCTTTTGATCACCATTACGCACTAGTGCTATAATGAAGTTAAAACCTTATTGTTCAACCTCTCCCCGCCATCATTATATTACATTTATCGTATCAGGATGGGCGCAGGTCGTCCCGACGAGTCGCCGGTCAACCCCCGTTTATTCATTTCAGTGAGTGTATTGAAAGGTAAATAAAAACGCGCGCATATGAAAAAGATTTTTACCGCCACAAAAGTTTACTAGTTTTACAGTTATTTTCTTCACAAGTGTATTGAATAACGTCGTATGATACACGTGAGTAATTAATGATTACCGTTCTCGGCTCTCTTAAGACCCTCGCCACGGCTTGGGTCTAAATACCGCCTCGTCGGTAATCACTAACATTACACACTTATAAAAAATGCAGTGTTAGCCTTCAAATTAGCTGCAAAGCGAAGCAAATGTGATCAAGTAACACTTGCCAGATCATTTTAAAGTTAAAGTTTGATGACATTTCAATCTTCGTTTGGTCTAATGAAATCCTACAACAATGATACGGCCAAACGAGGATTGACATCATCAATGTTAACGTTAAACGATCTGGCCCGTTTTATTTGGTCATATCATTAAGTGATCAATAGGCTAGTTGCCGTAATAAATGTAATTAGTCCGTCTTTTAGATTATTCAAAAATAACGGCCACGTATTTTTTTATTTCTAAATTAAACCAAAAATGACAAAGATATAGCATGTACGTGTGACGTCACGCCGTGCTGAATTTTTTCGCACGGGGTGACGTCACACGTAACTTTAATAAGCTATATCTTTGTTATTTTTTGTTTAATCGAAAAAAGAAAAAATACGTGTCCAATATTTTTTTATAATCTAAAATACGGACTAAATAAAATTTAATTATTTTGACCCTGGAAACTACCCTATTGTACGCCCGTGTTATAATTTTTTTTTTTTTTTGTATGTGTTATGTTGTAACCAATAAAATGCTTTATCAATCAATTTCTATCTACGAAGCTGTAACGATGTTTTAGAGGGGAAAACATTTAAGGTAAGGGGATCTTTATCAGGCACACACGTCTCCCATTCACGTCTACTGATAAACATGTAGCCACCGAAAAGAACAACGGGAGATCTTGGGGGGATAATATTTCCTTTCCGGGGACCCCTCGTCATTGTCCTAAGATATGGAACATGGGGCTTTAGTTCGTAAGCGTTTCATATTACCCTTTCGCTTCTCTAGGCGTGTAAAAGAGGAACTTTTACTTATATATGTCCAAGTAAGTAAAATTTAATTCATCATCATCATCAACCTTTTTAATGTTCTTACTGCTGGGTCTCAGGCCTCCTCTTTAAGACAGGGATTTCTTTTATTTTATTTTTTTTTTAATTCGAAGACATGTGACATTCACCAACACACACTGGGCCCGCATGGTGGATTACGGCCCATTTCCTCTCCTAGAGAGGAGGCTTGAGTCCCAATAGAGGGAACATTAAAAAAGGCTGTTGACGATGAAGTAAAATTTTAAACCGCCTGGTTTATTGTATGCTTGGAGATAAGACAGGATTGCAATGTAATTACATTGTATATGCAACCTATTAGTCTGTATTGTACTGTAACAGATGTCATAGTTTAATTTCATAAAACTCTCGGATTTTTTTATTTTTTTTTTGTTTGGTAATAGTAGTTAGAGACATTACAAAATTACATCTTTTAAGACGGCCCTTCTCGACCCGTCTATCTTCAATAAGAGCATACTTTAAGAGCTTGTTGATTCACCCAACGTAATCCAAAGTAATTTTTGACAAAAAAGCAACGTGAAATAAGTGAAATAGTTCTGTTGGTATTCGGCAATTCTGTCACTCAATCGAATATTTCACAAAAATTGTTCCAGGAAACGTGATTTTTGAAATATCTTGAATGGTTTGGGAAAAAAATGTCACTATTAAATATCTTATCTAAATAAGTTTTACGCAAGCGTATGTTTTGATTTCAGTAGAAACCTAGATAGTACCAAGATATCTGGAGAAAAATGTGTAATAACGTCGTAATTACGTAAAAGCGGTTGTAATATGAAAATATATATCGGGTCGGATGCTTTAGCAAAACTTTGGATTTCATGTATTTATTTAAATTTATAAATGGTATTATAGATTTGGTCGATTCTGGGCCCGCGTGGTAGATTACGGCCCATTCCCTCTCCTAGAGAGGAGGCCTAAGTCCCAGCAGTGGGAACATTAAAAAGGCTGATGATGATGATGATGATTATAGATTTGCATAAGATTTTAGAGAAAGCTAAAATTAGCATCTCTTATAATTAGTAGTAGTCTCTTAATTAACCAAATAACTTTCATCTTTTCTCAAAGTCAAACTAATACAGGTAATTTTTATCCCATATTCCTCCACCTTTCTTTTAGCAATTCTAATCATGGCAAAATAGAACATCTATTTCGATTGGAGATTTATTAGTGTTGTCAGATTTTCAAGTATCTCCTCCAAGAGTCACTATAATGACTGGTTCTGTGCATCTCGCATCTATCGGATTCCCGCGATTTTTACAAGGTCATCGGTCCACCTTGTAGGATAACAATGCTGATGTAATATCTTTTAAAAATCTACAAATGCTAATTGCAGTCAAGAAGTCTTCAGTTGCGTCAGTAAGATGTTTAATGGATGGAAACAACGTATACGACCAACAGCCTTTTTTGTCAGAAAATTAACAAATAACTTACCACTCTGAAAGAAGCGAGAAGAAGCGATGTCTCAGACATTTTCAGATTAAAACCCCACCCTTTAGTTGCCAATCACACAAGCCTGCAACACACCCAACAGCCCTAAATAAGTATTTTAGTTCCAAATAACATGAACAGCGTTAGCCAAAATCTAATTTGAGAACAATTTAAAGTTTTAATAACACTCCCATCCACACAAATTAATTGCGAAGTCGAGTTAAAGTCGACATTTCTCTCGGGATTTTTAGGGTTTTGCCTGAAAATGTTACTAGCTAGTAGAATACCTACTATTCCTAGCTATCTCAAAGTATGTAAATACAAACCAAAATTGTCTGCAATACAATATTGCTTTTAAATAATAAAAAAACTGGGCAAGTGCGAGTCGGACTCGCACACTGAGGGTTCCGTGCAAACTACAATTCCCGAATGGAGTCTCGAAGATTTTTTCGAATTGCAATTTTTTTTTGTGACGTATGTAACAACAAATTTACTGTTTTCAGATTTTTTCCTAAACTTGCGCTATACCAAACCTACTAACCAACCAACCAACCACGAACTTTACCTTGCTTTGTGCCAAATTTCAGGATTCTGAGTAAACGGGAAGTACCCTATGAATTCCGATCTTTGAGAGTATCAAATATACGTTTTTTTGCGACATAAACGGCCGTACCTTTTTTATTCGTTAACTTAGAAGTTTGATTTTTTCACAGCTTGAAGGGACTACAGACCTGAGTAAATGGTTTTAATTTCAACTCGGTACCCCCACGCGTTCTCGAGATAAAAGGTCTTGATAGACAGACAGACAGACAGTCAGACAGACAAACGGACGGACAACAAAGTGATCCCATAAGGGTTCCGTTTTTCCATTTTGAGGTACGGAACCCTAAAAAGCGACTCTGGTATCATAATAGGTAGTTCTAAATTCAGTTCTGTTCAATCTATAGACACCAATAAAAAATCAGTAGAAGTTTTTAAGCTAGAACTACATTAGATCACGCACACGTGTAACATGCCCGATTTGTACGTAAAATGACGTCGCGTGGCGTGGATCAAGTGTAGCTTTACAAGTCTAGTTTCCATATAAAAAAAAAGACGTGTGGCACTCGGGGACTGCCGCGGTAAAGCTATTGCATAGCATTTTTATCAACTTATGCAATTATAATTATTTATTTTATTTTATTTATGCAGTATTTTTTTTTCCTTTGATTTTTTTTTCTTTGATATTAATTGAAGTTACACTTTCACACATTGAATTGAATTTTGATTGATTGTTCACTCATTTGTTTTCTTATCGGTCACCACGCTCAAAAAACAAATGAGTGGGGGGTGTTAGGTTATTTTCGTTACGGAATTTCTGGATTCGGTCTCCACGCTCAAGGCCCGCGATAGAAGCTATGCAATAGCTTAAAAATGCATGGAGACCGACTCACTCAGGTCGACATGTGTCACACACGTGTGCGCAGTGTTAGTTTAGTTGTGCATATCACGTAAAATGTACGAAATCGATGTAGATAACTTCTATACATTAAAATTGTGTAAAACTTGATGTATTACTTAGGCTTTCATTGCAATTGGTTGAATATATCAGGCAGTGCAAAGTTCGCCAGGTGAGTTAGTCCGGCTTCATGTGTAATTGTTACGGTGTTAAGATTGGTCACCTATAATAGCCATAACAATGAATAAATATTAGTGAAACGGTAGTGTAATCTTTCATTGAATCAAATTATAAATATTTTTTTGGGGTTGAATATCATCCAATGACTCCCCCTCTTTAGGGCGAAGAGAGAGGGCTTTCTTTTTTGGTGGGATAATCATCAATGGCAACCCCCGCTCTTGGGCAGAGCGGGAGATAGTGTCAGACTCTTACTGACTAAAAACCCACCCCGTTCCTTCAAGCCTTCATACCGGGGCTCAAGCTGTCTTTCGAGACTAACTCTGGCCCTGGTAGGCTTCGACCCAGCTGGGCCCTTACTGTTAATGACAACTCTTTGAGGCGCGCGGGAACAGTGCGCGCCGTCGACGACTTGGGCTTGGTCCGGACAGTTACCGGACGGTCGGACCGCGAGCTACCCATTACTCACTGCCCGCAAGCCCGCGCCTACGGTGACCGGAAATCGGGATCGGAATCCCGGCGGGAAGAGGGAGGGCTCAATGTTAAGATGTCAGCAAAACCGTAGGGACCCAGCAGAGCCGTGGCCCGCTAGGATTTTAAATCGGGAAACTCGTGGTCCTTCACCGCATAGGGAAATTTAAGGATACATGTTTGGAGGGTGGTCTTAGTCAGAAAAAGTCTGACATACCCTGTCGCTCCTCTCTAAAGCGAGAGAAATCATCGGATTAAATAAATAACAAACAACGGCCCTTCCTTGCTTTAAATAGAATACGTGATTTTTAGATGTAGGGACATTATAAGGTTAACTATGCTACATATATTGATGATATGAAAAATCACTCTTACCGATAAGACCGCCTATTGTCTACTTCTTCTTCTTCCTGTCATTATTCCATATGGTTTTTTTTTTTTTTTTCGATGGGAAAAATCATCTTATGACAACCCCCGCTCTTGGTCGGGGCGGGAGATAGTGTCAGACTCTTACTGACTAAAAAACCCATCCCGTTCCTTCAAGCCTTCATACCGGGGCTCGAGCGCCCTTTCGGATTACCCTGGCCCCAGTAGGCTTCGACTCGGCTGGGCCCCTGCTGTAGCTGACAACTCCTTGAGGCGCGCGGGAACAGCGCGCGCCGTCGACGACTTGGGCTTGGTCCGGACGGTTACCGGACGGCCGGACAGCGAGCTACCCATTGCTCACTGTCCGCAAGCCCGGGCCTACGGTGGCTGGAAATCGGGATCGGAATCCCGGCGGCGGCGGCGAGAGCGCCGTTGCCTGATGCGGTCGGCCTCCTCCTTAGCGAGCATTACTGCTTCGCAGAAGTCGGCGACCGCCTGCCACTCCTCCTCGCTCCGGACCATGGCCTCGACCAAGGCCCGGCGCGAGAGGTCTCCGCCGCCGATCACTCCCACGAGGGCACGGCGATGCTCCGCCCAAGCAGGGCACACTGCGATTGTGTGCTCCACCGTGTCCTCCGGGCGTTCCGCACAGTGGCGACACCCGGGCGTCACTTCCGCTTTAATTCGGAACAGGAACCTCCCGAACTTGCCATTTCCGGTGAGGACCTGTGTCATGCGGAAGGTAAGGACGCCGTGAGGTCTTTCCAGCCACGCCTCAAAGAGGGGACTTATCGCCATAATTGTGGCGTGCCCATGACGGGGTTCGATAGTCGCTGACGCCATTCCACCATGAGATCTCTGTCCGCCATGCCGCGACCTGTCGCGGCAGAGGACTTTCACCCCGGCGTTGCATCTCCACGCGCATGTCGTGCATGTGTGCAAGGACTGTTGCCTCCAGATCCCACAGTGGTAGGCCAGCCAGAAGGCTCGCCGCTTCGCAGGAAATCGTGCGGTATCCCCGCACCATCCGAATTGCCATGACCTTCTGGCAGGCGTTCAGAATGGCCGCCGGTCGCTTTTTCAGCGATGGCGCCCACACCGGCGCCCCGTAGAGGGCCATGGACCGAACGATCCCCGCGTAGAGCCTCCGGCAGGAGGCGTCTGGACCCCCAAGGTTGGGCAGGAGCCGCTTGAGAGCGGCCCCAGTCCGGTTGAGTTTGGGAGCCAGACGTCGGAAATGCTCCACGAAATTCCATCGGCTGTCGAGGATGAGTCCCAGGTACCTCATCGATGTCCCGACGCCGATGCGAACTCCTCCTACCGTTAGTTGGGAACCCGACGGTGGCGCGTTCCGACGGCCGCGACCGTGAAAACACATGGCCTCGGATTTGCGCAGCGCCACCTCGAGTCCCAACTCCTGGATCCTACCAACGACTATCGCAACCCCGCGTGTCGCTAAAGCGGCCGCCGCCCGGTATGACTCTCCCTGCGCTAGAACCAACGTGTCGTCTGCGTAGCAGACCACGCTGACCCCGTCAGGGAGGTCGCCCCGCAGCACGTAATCGTACCCGATGTTCCACAAGGGTGGCCCTAGTACCGACCCCTGCGGAACACCGCACGACATCTCCCGACGTTTCCAGTCTCCCTGGTGACCGGTGTAGACAATATACCTGTCCGACAGGTAGGCCTCGACTACTCGACAGAGGTATTCGGGCACCCGGTGGTACCGGAGTGCCCTCCGGATCGTACTCCAGGGCAGGGAATTGAAAGCGTTGGCAATGTCCAAGGACACTGCCACGACACACCTACCCTGGGACACCGCATCCCCCGTCGTGAGAGCTCGCACGCGCATGATGGCGTCCACCGTCGAGCGCATCCTGCGAAAGCCGAACTGTCCGTCCGAAAGGTCCGGCCCCACCCGTGAAAGGCGCGCGACGAGGCGGCTCGCAATCACTCTTTCAAAAAGCTTGCCCACCTCGTCGAGCAGCACAATGGGCCGGTACGCGGACGGAGAGTCCGCAGGGCGTCCTGGCTTCGCGATGAGGACCAGTTTCCCCGTCTTCCAGCGAAGTGGGAACTGGCCCCTCTCCAAGCATGCGCTGAAGAGCCCTCTCAGTCGAGGCCCGAGAGCCTCCATGGCCAGGACCCAGGCTTTCCCAGGCAAGCCATCGGGTCCTGGGGCGGCGTTCTTGGCACTCAGCCTTTGCACCGCCACTCTCATCTCTACCTCGGTCACCTCTGGAGCATTATCGTCGTTATTCCATATGGTGTGGCGAAAACGCAACACGTTTTTTTCTTTCTTTCTGTCCTGTTATCCGTCACACTATCACTAACTCCCTTTTCTTTCATACTATATATTGTGACACCTTAATTAAGATCCTATTGTAATTTTATTATTGGTATACATCATCTTCATATCAGCCGATAGACGTCCACTGTTGGACATAGCCCTCTCCAAATGTCGCCACAATGAACGATCCTGCACGTCTCGCATCCATCGGATTCCCGCAACCTTCACCAGGTCATCGGTCCACCTTGTAGGAGACCTTCCAAAGCTGCATCTTCATTACGCGTTACGCGGTCGTCACTCCAGAACCTTTCGGCCCCAACGGTCATCTGTTCTGCGAGCAATGTGCCCTGCCTATTGCCACTTAAGTTTGGCGATTGGATATTGGTGTGCAATAAAGAATATCTATCTATATGATACTATTTTTTTTTTTTTTATGGTGGGAAAAATCATCCAAAGACAACCCCCGCTCTTGAGCGGAGCGGCAGATAGTTTCAGACTCTTACTGACTAAAAGACTCACCCCGTTCCTTCTAGCCTTCATACCGGAGCTCGAGTTCCCTTTCGGATAACCCTGGCCCCATTAGGCTTCGACCCAGCTGGGTCCCTGCTGTTGCTGACCACTCCTTGAGGCGCGCGGGAACAGTGCGCGCCGTTGACGACTTGGGCTTGATCCGGACAGTTACCGGACGGCCGGACAGCGAGCTACCCATTGCTCACTGTCCGATCTATATGATACTGTGACCTTTACTCAAAAAATATTACGACTACGACATTTAAAAAACCCCAACAATATAATCTCATTTTCCTTTAAATAAAACAGCTCTAGCAAGCGAACGCGCGGAGTGAGATCACAATACGCCAAGACGCTAACGATTTTAGTTCTTATAGGCCCATTATCATGCAACGGTACGGCAATTACATGCCTTTTGAACTAGCTGCACAAAATTAGCTGCGGCGCGCGATACATAGGGTCGATTAGTTTAGATAACATGCGAATTTGTAAGTAATTTGGTGACCTGTTTTAATCCAAATACAAATGATAAATTGTTTATTTATTAGTTACTAACTTCTTCATTTTTGGTGGGTAAATCATCTAATGACATCCTCCGCTCTTGAGCGGAGCGGGAAATAGTGTAGCGTGTGTGTAGCTGACTAAAAAATCACTCCTGGTTCTTCGTTGCCTTTCGTACCGGGCCGAGTCTTCCTTTCAGAAGCAGACCCTTGGCCCCAGTAGGCTTCGACCCTGCTGGGCTCCTACGGTTTGCTGACAACTCCTTGAGGTGAGCGTGGAACAATACGCACCGTCGAGGTCTTGGGCTCGGTCTGGACGGTTACCGGATGGTCAGATGGCGAGCTACGCATTGCTCACCGTCTGCAAACCCGCGCCTACAGTGGCCGGAAATCGGGATTGGAATCCCGGCTACCTTTTTTTCGGCCTGTACCTGTGGCTTCGTCTGCGTAAAAATAGGTTCCTCCATGCGAACTTTGAACCCCTTTTTCCCCCTTTTCATCTCTTTTCGGGGTGAATTTTAGAAAACTCTTCTCTTAGTGCTTGCCTTCGTCCCTAGCGCGATAAGGCCGCCAATTGTGTGTTTTTTATTATATTGTTTATTTATGTAAATTTTTAAACATGATGTGCAATAAAGTAGAAAACAATGTTCAAAATTTCATGGTCCCAATCCCAGTAGTTGGCTGTGTTTTGATATGTCAGACAGTTTGTTTCTCCTTTTATACACCCCTACTTTTTAATTAGTACAAAGAAAAATGGGGCTCCATCTGTACCCGTCACTGATCATATTTTTGCAGTCAAAAGTAGAAAAAACCGAAATCCTAAAATTGACCATGAAAAGGTATAGTCTGTCTAATAAGTCAATCGACTTGGGAATTTTGTATAATATTTAATCATTTAAAAAATACTTATATTTGATACTTTTTATAAGGTTCTTCTGTTAGTAAACAATGATCTCTATCTCTTAATCAACCTTGATTATTGAACCCGTGTTGACTACATCAGATTTCTTGAAATCCTAATAATTACCCAAGTCGTTTAACTTATTAGACAGACTCTAAATTCATCATAGAATCAATCAAACATAACAATGGCTAGTAGAAAATACTGCGGGCAGTTAATAATTGTCACTTATTCATTCATAAATCAATAGCCTGCACAATATTTCCATAAATTGAGTGACATTTTGGGACATAAACCAACGCTAATAACTTTGCTGTTTATGAATATTATTTATTGAGATTTTACTCATAAAATAACAAGGGCTTTTCTAATAAGCCCTATAAGTATTTGTACTAATTAAAAAATAGTGGTGTATATTAGTTATGTATATTATACACAAACATAAATTTTCACACACAGTTTTCAGACTTTTCCGTGATTGTCAAAATATGTGCGGCCTAATCAGCCTTATTTTTAAATTGGGTTGTCTTAGAAGTTTGATTTTTTCATTGCTCCAAGTTTTCTTTGATATTAAACTGAATATTTACAATTAATTTAAACTTAATACCTTTATGAGTTCAGAAAAAAAAAACATATTTACAGACGGACAACAAAGTGATCATATAAGTGTTTAATTCTTATCTACTAGCGTGCGGAATCTAAAAAAAAAATCTTAAAAAGAAGATTTCTAATCGTTCCTTTAAAACACTTTTACAATTAAAGTTTTCAATGTAGCCGCTATCCTTTCAAGACCCCTGTATGTCCTCTTAATTGAAGTTCATGACGAAACCACTTAAAAAAGAAAATCTTTTAGTTCAAAACTAAATTTCAAATTAAACAACTACATTAACTTGTCTAGAGGGATGGTTGCACGAACCTCAGCATTATTGTCTCTTTTTGTTTAAGTTGGAAACAAGCTTTTAATGAAAATCATTTTTTCATAGCAAGCTTTTATAGCTCGGTGTACCTATATAATTAATGCTCGTTAAGACGAATCATACGAGCCCAAGCTCGATGGGGTTGTGTCGTTTAACTACCAAGTTCCTTAGCCACCTTCCGGTTCCATTATCAGATCAGCTCCTTGTCACAATAATTTTGTATTGTAATCTGATTTACACATGCATGCAAAATTTCAGCTCAATCAGTAACCGCGAAGTGGGTCAAATTTAATTTACAAGATTTGATGACAGACAAACATTGGGACCGGTGAAACTAAATAAAAGCTTGTAATTTTAATGACTTCTCCCGCTTTAGGGTGGAGCGAGAGGGCATGTCAGACTTTTAATGACTAAAACCATACCTATTCTCCTTCAGTTGCCTTTTTCGTCCTTTCTTTTAGATGGGAAAATCATCCAATGACTTCCCCCACTTTAGGGCGGAGCAGGAGATAGTGTCAAACTTTTACTGACAAAAAACCCACTCCTGTTTCTTCTTTGCCATTATTCCAGGGCCCGGGGGATCTCTGTCACATCACCCATGGCTCCAGTAGGTTTTGACCCTGCTGGGCCCCTACGGTACTAAAAACTCCTTGAGGCGCGCATGGAACACTACGCGCCATCGATAACTTGGGCTCGGTGTGGACGGTCGGACGGCGCGCTACCCATTGCTTGCTGTCCGCAAGCCTGCGCTTACGGTCGCCGGAAATCGGGATTAGTATCCCGGCTGCCTTTTTTATTTTTCGTTCTAAGACCACGAGTATGAACCAAACCGAGATACATTTTCATTATTTTTCATAAAACGGTTCTTACGTGATTATGACGTTATTACATCCTTTTGTCTAGATATTTTGGAAACAGGTATCTTGTGGATATTATCTAGGTTTCTATTTGAAATCAGTTCATAAATTTGTGTAAAACTAATCCAGTACAGATCATTAAAAATCTACCATTTCGCGTGAATTATAGCCCTTCATAATGAATTCAGAAACTTAAAAATTAAAAAATATGTCTACAGAACCTTGCATATTTAATCAACATTCTGAATGACGAAAGTTTTTTTACCAAAAGACGATAGATGAGTCGCGAAGGAGCATTTTAAAACAGCAAAGTTCGAATAACACTCTTTTAAAAACTATTTTAAAATACTTCAAGTGTTTAATAATTTTAATGCTTTAATTAAATTGTTACTTTGAAAAGTTTCTTTTGTATTCCCTGCGTCTTCTTAGAATGATTTAATTTCAGTGTAGTGTAAACAGTTATGTCAGAAGTATAAGTTGTTCATTGAGAGCAGTGGTGACCGAGTGGTAATGGCTCCGTCTTACGAGTTGTAGATCGCGGGTTCAAATCCTACCAGGCGCATTACTTTGTGTAATTTATTAAATTACTACTGCTCTCAAAACGGTAACGGAAAACATCGTAAGGAAACCGGCATGTTATAGAACCAAAAAATCTAAGATATGTGACATTCATCAACCCGCACTGGGCCCGCGTGGTGGACGTTACGGCCCATTCCTTCTCCTAGAGAGGAGGCCTGAATCATGAGCACTAAAAAAGGCTGATGATGATGATGATAAGTTGTTTCAACTGTTTCTGACAAAATAGAAAGTAAGAAATATTTTACATACATTTATTATTAACTAGCTTTTGCCCGCGTGGCATTAGATACTTAAGGAATCGGGATAAAAGGTAGCCTATGTTCTTTTCCATGTCAAAGGCTATATACATGCCAAATTTCATCGAAATCCGTTCAGCTGTTTTTGCGTGATTAAGTAGCAAACATCCAAACATCTACACTTTCACATTTATAATATTAGTTAGGATTTGTTGATGATACTCCATGTATTTATTCAGTAGTATTAATAAATTAAACATAGATAGACCAAGAAAAATACAAAAACTTAACTAATTAACACACTTTAAGCGAAATCTTGTTGTAAAAAAAAACCTAGTAAGAAAAGCATAGTCATTTATTATGCTTATTTTTGCTCCTTTGCTTATCCTACAGAAACCATGATTTATGTTAATGACACATGCATATTTATCAGCTATTTAAAATTTTCTGATTGTTCGGACTCAGGCCTCCTCTCTTAAAGACGGAATGGGCCGTCCATCACGCGGGCCCAGTGTGGATTGGTAGACGTAACACATGTCGCTTTAAATTCTATAGAAGGCCCCAGATAACCATGAAATAAAGTACATTGACCTTTTCCTAATATCTCTGCGTAGGTACCCGAAAAAAAAACAATGTACTGCTTTTCACTACTATGGCATGCAAAGGATCACGATACATGTCGATTCAAGACAGCTTTATGTCTTTATTTCCGTTTTTTAAATTAAGAATTTCAACAAATGTCGGAGGGTCAATGACCGTTATTGCACGTTTATCTTTTTTTTTTTCGATGGGAAAAATCATCCAATGACAACCCCCGCTCTTGGGCGGAGCGGAAGATAGTGTCAGACTCTTACTGACTAAAAAACCCATCCCGTTCCTTCAAGCCTTCATACCGGGGCTCGAGCGCCCTTTCAGATAACCCTGGCCCCAGTAGGCTTCGACCCGGCTGGGCCCCTGCTGTTGCTGACAACTCCTTGAGGCGCGCAGGAACAGCGCGCGCCGTTGACGACTTGGGCTTGGTCCGGACAGTTAACGGACGGCCGGACAGCGAGCTACCCATTGCTCACTGTCCGCAAGCCCATGCCTACGGTGACTGGAAATCGGGATCGGAATCCTGGCGGCGGCGAAAGCGCCGTTGCCTGATGCGGTTGGCCTCCTCCTTAGTTGCACGTTTATCTCATCACCAGCCTTTTTAATGTTCCCACTGTTGGGATTCAAGCCTCCTCTCTAATATAATAAATGGTGTAAGGGACAGCCCTCCACAAACTTTAAGGGCTTGCTCAGTAGACGAAACTGAACAACCTACCATAAAATTTTTTTCAGGAAACGAAAAAAAATTCAGCCTTTCCATACAAACTGTCCAATCAATTTAATAATTTTGTATGATGAGGCGGATTTTTTTTTCGTTTCCTGAAAATATTTTTTATGGTAGGTTTTTCAGTTTCGTCTACTGAGCAAGCCCTTAAAGTTTGTGGAGGGCTGTCCCTTACACCTTGTATAGGCTGTACTGGGTCCCTCACGATGTTTTCCGTCACCGTTTTGCGAGTGGTGGTAATGAAATAAATTACACAAAGCAATATACCCCGCTGGATTTGAACCCAAGTTGAAAGTGACTTTGAATGATTAAAAATGGCACAAATACAACTGTAAAAGCGGCGAAGACGAGACTGCACGATGACGTTGCCGTTCCGTCGACAGTTTTATAGTTCTGTACGAGCTGTGAGCCGATGTACACCAAGCGTATAATATCAAATACGCGTCTATGAAGCTACGCGTCCGTTGCCAGTAGACCTTACTGCCTGGTCACGACTTCGGCCTTAGAATATTGCAGGGCGGCGAGCGGGATGGCATCGGTAAGTGGAGCGTTTTAGCTATGAGCGGCGTCTCGTGATGTGCTTCATATATTTTCATACTTTTATATATATATACATATATGATCTTACCGCTCGCCTCCCCGCGCTTAGCTACCGCTCGCTGCCCCACGCTTAGCTTCCGCTAGCCACCCCGCGCTTAGCTCCGGTCGCAGCGGCAAGGTCGTGAACAGTAGCCCGATTCACGTAATGAAAACCGTAACGATATCGTAGCGATTTAGTCGTTTAGACCATTTCCGTATTCACATCCATCAATAGAGTTTGAACGACACGGATTTTAAAGTCGTTTGAAATTCGTCGATTAAAAAAAAAGACGTGTGGCACTCGGGGACTTCCGCGGTAAAGCTATTGCATAGCATTTTTATCAACTTATGCAATTATAATTATTTTTTATTTATGCAGTATTTTTTTTTCCTTTGTTTTTTTTTCTTTGATATTAGTTGAAGTTACACTTTCACACATTGAATTGAATTTTGATTGATTGTTCACTCATTTGTTTTCTTATCGGTCACCACGCTCAAAAAACAAATGAGTGGGGGCTGTTAGGTTATTTTCGTTACGGAATTTCTGGATTCGGTCTCCACGCTCAAGGCCCGCGATAGAAGCTATGCAATAGCTTAAAAAAATCTGTATAACATTATCCAAGTAGAATACTTATTGATGTAATTGAAAATAAGACGATAGATCGTGAATACCGCTTTTGGATAGAACTTCGATCGAATGACTATAAAACTTCAACGATATTTGGCTTGTTTGATTTTACGTGAATCAGGCTACTGGTCGTTATCCATGGACCGTTCACTATAATAAACTAATATAAATCTACCCACACATAGATAGGTCATTTCACAATAGAGAACTTAATATGTACAAATTTAAATTGAAAATCATACGTATTTAATTACCATAAAAAGTTAAACAATAAGCACGTATTCATTCAACTTTTATAAAATTATTCGCTCTAATTTTAACCGCACGAACTTTAGAGCGAAATGAGCGAGCATGGAAATACTCGCAGCGTTCACATTATACATAATGCTTGCAAGTGTACTTAACAAAAATCAAATCGCAAAAGGAGTATGGAACTACCGTCAAGAGTATTATTTAATACTGAGTACCCGCAAAAATAATTTGAACTTTACACAGTTAAGGTTAAAGTATTATTTCGAATGGAACTGGAAATGAAATATAAGTCTGAAAAATATCGTAAAAAACAACACTATTAGCTACTGTTTTTCTGTTTTCGAACATTTTGTTTGGTAACGTATGTGAAATTGAGTTTTACTTACATATAAATGTAATATATCAATTTCTGATACAAATTATTTTTTTTTGAGGTGGGTGCTCAACCGCTCTAGTGTGGAGTAGTAGGGACGGCTGGACGGCGATTTACCCATTGCTCGTTATCATCGTGGCTCTTAGTCAGGGTCCTGGTGGAGCATGAAGGTGTCCGTTTCCTCACGCGTTCAGCCGTCTCTGCTAGCATTAATGCATCGTCCGGGGCGTCCAGGGCCTATTCCACTCACTCCGGACCATGGCCTATACCAGAACCAAATTGCTGCCGATCCAGATTGGCGTACGTTTATTATTATTCATTTAAATATTTATTTAATCTTCATGCAACATACATACAAAGGAGGACTTAATGCCTTGGGCATTCTCTACCAGTCAACCTAGGGTGGTGAAGAGACAATATGGCACTATTATTATTAAGTACTATTATTTGGCACTTATAATCAAAAATCAATTACCATTCGGAATTACGGAAGATCACTTTTGTTCTGAGATGGTTGATATGGACCTGTCACAAACTCTGAAAAGATTCTGATCATATACATTAGTAAGGTATAGACTGGAAGCTTCAAAAGAAAGAGAAACGGGGCCGTCGAACTCGACTCGGCATTCATCATCACGGTGCAATTCATCAACATTGACTTTTAGATATGACTTGCACAGTCATCATCGTGGTCCTAAAACACAAAGGGCAACTGAATGACATAGCTGTGGTTGTAGTCAGTTAAATTCAGACGCGCCCTGCTACTCCGCCCTAGAGTAGCAGAAGTCATTAGATGATTTTCATCCCCAAATAAAAGGTTGGCTGAAGTGAGTTAAAAATCCCACACTTCCCAGACTTATCCCCAAAACTCGAGTGCTTTTAAAGATTACTTTATTATAAAAGGTGTCGTTTTGAAGCTGCAAAATATTTCAGGAGGTAATTATGTTAGTGATTCTCGACCCGAATCAATAATAAAATAAGTAGGTAATTTTTTTTTTTTTATAACCGCGCTTTTTTTCACACACACAAACACGGAACAATAAAGGGCGTTTTCACACACACTAACTCGCAACGATAGTTTCATAAATAATGTATCATCCAATCATCATCCCGCACGCCACACCCTAGCCACGCCCCCGCGGCCATCGATCAATCGATTTAGTTTAGTGTAATTAAACAATTAAATAACAAGTATTACTGATTATTGACCAGGTATCGTTTTTTTATATGATTATTTATGAGTTTTATTACAACCTCCTGAAATATTGTGCAGTTTTAAAACTGCACCTTGTATGTAGAAAGCGTTTTGGAAACACATACAGTATGCGTACAGCTAAGACGAAAGATTTCCCTGTCGGGGTATGTATTTCGTGATAGCTACAACCTAGGGGTCTTTAAGTCAAGAGTGGATAGGTTACTTCTAGGCAAACGTACTTCATCGTCGCCCACATCATCGCTTATTATCAGGTGAGATAGTGGTCAAACGCGAGCCTATCAAGAATAAAAAAAGCTTATCCCAAAATATGTTCCTATAAATGTTATTTGTTTGAGTTTTGATTTGGCTATCTGCCACTTTGGATGTGGCTAGAAGATTAGCGGACATAGAAGCTACGATTGAACTGTTATCAAAATAATAATATCCGAACAGAATGTGAAGTAGCACATCATCATCATCACCAGCCTTTTTAATGTTCCCACTGTTGGGACTCAAGCCTCCTCTCTCTAGGAGAGGGAATGGGCCGTAATCCACCACGCTGGCCCAGTGCGTGTTGGTGAATGTCACATGTCTTCGAATTTTTAGTTCTAGGACATGCTGGTTTCCTCAAGATGTTTTCCTTCACCGTTTTGAGAGCAGTACCACATACCTCCATTAAAAAGGTCCTAGCATCTGCGCGATAGTTGATTTCAGGCTGTTGAGTTCTAATCGAAAGAAGAACTCAATTAAATTTCTCCGCGCTATTTGAGCACATACGACAGCCCGAAATCATCTATTGGGCAGTTGCCCACCACACATAATAACAGTCTGGCTGAAGGATCGTCCCTTTTCAAAGAAGGTATGTAGAGTTTGAGTTTGAGACATCGTGGTGAAAGGAATAGTTTAGATTATTGCGCCACCTGCTATGCTGCCCACCCTGCATAACCACCTGCAGTTTTCAGGATCTATACGAGGCCAACAATAGAGCCGTACAGGTTGCCAAATATTGGCCAGAAAAAGTATAGCTTGAGAGCATCGACACGAAAAAAGAAGAAGAAAGAAGGTTTATGGGACTATACTCTCTGTTCCGCATACCTCCAAACCAATATCTGGGACTTTGAATTTTAGTTCCTATGTGGCATTATAGATGCCGCTACAGTGTTTTCCTAAAAAAACACACCTGTTATCCAAATATTACAGCATTATATCAAGCTATAACTTCTAAGCAGTCTTCTCAAGCTCCCATAGGCAACGGAAAATGGTTTCACCCTAGTTTAAGCTAACACACCAAGTTGTGCTAAGCCGGCAACTTCCATAATTCAGCCCAGAATTATTATACCGCATGCGCAAAATTGCATTTTAAATCCTGTTACCGTTATTTTTTTAGCGCCGCGAGTTTAGAAGCCGCATATCCCAAATAGCTGTGAAAATGCAGATAGCGTTTGAGCCCTACAATATATTTTTAGAACAAATAAGTACAAAACTGTGGAGTATGTTTTATTTTTAAGTAGCTGAGCCGACAGACGTCGTTTTCTCAAAAACTAATTCTGATGATAGGACCTATGAGGAATTGAGAGAAATCCTAAAACTTTATATAGACATGTATGGTAATTTTGATATTAACATCAAGAAGTCAAGCATTTACATTCAGAAAGTGCCACCTGATGAAGAAAACCACAAATGGACAAAGAACTTTCACAAACGCACTGAATCTAATAATATTTCAATGTAATATTTCTAAACAAATTATTCTGATGAAAATGGTACAAACGCAATTATCTGATGAGCACGCAGGCAGTAAAGTACTGGAAATACGTAATAAAACATTAATATCTCCTAGCCGTTTTCGTAATCATCAGGATTATCATGAAATGTACTCTGACTAAAAGGTAAGTTCCTAAAATAAATTGACATCTAATCCAAATATTAACAGCTAGAAATAGTTAAAATGTAACAAAGGGGAACATTGTGTAGTGCAATTTTTCTCTTCATTGGCACCTTCCTGAGATTTCAATAAATAGTATAAAGAAATGTTCATCTAAATTGATTTTTTATTTTCGAATTTGGCGCTTAGCCATTCAATTTTATTTATGTGGATAATGTTGATATTTTATTATGTCCCTTTGTAGTTAAACAGTATGCCTTATATATGTTTAATGCACACATAGTTTACCTTATTCGTGTTGGCAATATAATTTTCACTCTGTTCAGATTACAAGCTCTTCAACCCGAGTGGTAGACTAGCAGAAGGTAATAATAAGCTTGAAGAATTTGTCGAGTTCTTAAGCTTAGCTTCTGGAGTTTTTTAAGTTAGAGGAAATCCTCAGGATGATAAAAAGTTGTAAATTCCTTTAGATTTTCTATCACTAGCCAAGGCTATTTTCTAGTCAATAGATTCATGACTTTCTTTTTATTACAATACTAGCGATCTCGACTTACTTGGTCTGCTCTAAAAGCTGGCTTATTATCAGAAAAAAAATTGCAATCGCGATTGCGATGCCACCATTCGGTTTCATTTTTTTTCAGGGGCTCACTTAGACATTTAGAAGGAGTTAAGTAATAATATACGTACAGAAGAATGATAGTTAGATAATGATTAGCAAAATGTATTACAGAAAGAAAAACATTAAAAAATCTTGGTCATCTGCCACATAAAAAATGGATGCAAGATGTGAATGGAACCGGTCGTTGTGATGACACTATGGAGAGGCGTATGTCCAACTGTGGTCATCTATTGGATGAAATGATGATGATGAAAAGATAACATAAAATAGATTTGACGTAAACAACAGTTTTAGAAGTCCTTATTAATTAAATCCTTCCTTATCGCTGCCAGCTCAATGGAGTGAGAAGGCACATTCATAACATTGAAGGGCCGGCGAACCGCAGTGCTCGCTGGGGTTGCGGCTACTGGCGTTACGACCAACCATAGAGCACTAAACCGATATTAGAAAGGACATTGTTGTCACTTTATACACAAGCCAAGAGAGTCAGTGGAGGTTACTCTAAAAAAAGAGTCTGAATTTCCTTTTTTAAAATCACCAAATAACTCTTTGCACTCTGGGTAGAGCGGGGGGAATGTCTGATTTTTACTAAAACACATCGATTTTAGTAAAACGATGTATTCTGGCTTCCTTTCTATGACAGAATGAATCCCAGTAGTAGGAACATTAAAAATCTGATATGCTAAATCGTTTTTCTATCATTTACTTTTCGTATTTTAAAATTCTAACTATGCCTGGGACAGCGAATTTTGAATTTGGACACAAATCTAAGACAGCATCTATTTTTTGAGGTATCCTTATGGATACCTTCCATCTGGAGGAAACGGAGGGCAAATGTCGGACTTCTATCGACCAAAACCACAGTTCTTACTGCTGCCATGAGTTGGGGGCCCAAAATAGTAGTAAGTTCTTTCTTTTCAATGAGAGAATGTGTTGAAATTTTTCACGTTTGGGAAAAGGACTTTTACAACTAAGCAACGGAAAAATTTTGACCATTTCAACGAAAGATTTTGGAGTGGCGACTGCGTACCGGAAGACGCAGCGTTGGAAGGCCTCCTACAAGGTGGACCGATGACCTGGTGAAGGTAGCGGGAAACCGATGGATGCGGGACGCACAGGAACGTTCGATGTGCCGGCCTATGTCCAACAGTGGACGTGTATCGGCTGAAATGATGATGATGAACGGGAAAATGAAACAGCCTCTAATAACTCGTTTTTTTACAACTTAAACTAAATATTCTTAGTCCAAAATTGTAGGGCACTTTGACAAGGATAGATTAAGTTAGAAGGTTAATGTGGGAGCGCCGTTCAGCATCTTTCTCGCCTTTATTAGCCGGCGTAATTATTTTTAATCACCCAAAAAAGTGGCTAAGATAGTATCATTTAGACGCTTGTTAATTATGGCTAACTTAGTAATTTAGAAGGCAGTGTAGATTTTTAGAGGCGAATAATGCCATTAAAAAGAAATGTGTTTAATTAACACTCCTAAACTATTGCTACGCTCAGGCATCGTCTCAAGTATGCGGTGGGCTTTAAAAGTACTATTTCGTCACTTTATTCTTCCGAATGCGTAAAAGAGCAGTCCCTAATAGTCGTAAGCCGGGTTACGCACTAGATGGAAACACCATCCGGATTAAATATATTTCTAATTCCGTTGTAACTTGAAACTCGACTAACTAAAGACATCTTTCTTCTTTACCCTCATGGCCATTCCATGCTCTGTGGGATAGGCCTACCTCAACGTGCCATGCCATGCGAAGTCGAGCAGGGTCTAACCACTAGGCCACAGTGCTGAATGGCGGTGAACCGTTACATACCTTAGATCCTGTGGTTTCTCTGATATTCTGCTGATTCAGACGCTTTGTGGTGGCCTTTGCTAAACTAACTCCTGGAATGATTTTTTTAGAGAAAAAATAGTACAATTTTTGAATTACACTCTGCAATATAATATTCTTCAAAATGATTTTCTTCTTTAAAAACACTGTCGAAGTCAAAATTTTAAGTATGTAGCTTGTTTAGGTAATATAATATTACTCATGATGAAAAAAAGTGGATAACTGCTCATCCAAGCTGCAAATATCATTCTGAGCTTGAGAACTGCAGAGCTATCATGAGCTCTTAATGCGATTTATTTTACGATCTAAACTGAACTGTTAAAGTGATGTAGTTATAACTTTATTTTCAGTATATACAAAACCTGAAAAACGTCTCGTATTTTTATATAAAGAATGTATGTACAAAATTTCATAACTGTATCATGAAAAATCACAAAGCTATGAGCTTGTTATGTCAGCAAAAATACATAGTCACCGGGCTATCCAGGTGACTGAGAAAAACTACCTCTTGCACTTGCACCCAGATGTTTGCTGGCTCCTAATACCCGCTATGACCTACCGTGACCTGTGTTCTACTTAATGTCGGCGGTGTCTAACTTGTGACCTTTTTAAATATTTTTGGGAAAAAGTATAACATGGTGTAAAAACTATTGGAATCCATTCAGTTACTGATTTTAAACTAACTACATATTCGGGTTTCACATATATTAAAAATAATGTTGTACTAATGTACTTATAGCTTCATCGCTCTTTCTCGCTCGCACGTTTGACATTTTAACACGTCACGGTTAGTCCCCTAGTGTTCATCTGCACTGATACTGTGTCAAGTTTTAAAAGCAAACTTTTGTGCAGTTGTCAACAGTTAAGTACTCATAAATGTCGATTGAAAATAACATTTTTACACCACCTGCTCGATAATGTCGTTTTACACGTCATACAAACCTCACTTAAAGCAAGTCATTATATGCCTAGGGAGATAATGCAGAATGGCCGATCCCTAGGGAATAATGAGATTTGAATTTGGAGCATCAAGAATCGTCAACATTGTGAATTAAAATGTAGGCGCATCGAACAAATTGACTCGAAATTCAAACCAAAGAGTATGTAATCACTATGATTCAAACTGGCCACTAACAAAAAAAAGAAAATAGAATAAAATGTGCGTACTGACGACACGGGAGCATTATAGAAAATTGAAACTCTTGATTGAATCTTGGAGTAGTGAATTTTGTTTGTTTGTTTGATGAACTTGTAAATATAATACTTATATTTCTCTAATATATGATTTGGTCGACCAAATTGTCTTTTAATTATCTCACAGATGGTGTAAAAAGTAAAGTATGCAACACGGGGATAAAGCTGTCTTTGTCTTGGGCGGCTTAAATTCCTCACTTCACTCAGGTTTCTTTATTAACTCCCTCGCAATGCTCGGGAGTTAATTTTATAAATCCCTCACTATCGTTCGGGATTAAAATCAGCAACCTTCGTTTCGTTCGGAATTCAACATGCCGCCCGCGACTTAAAGACACTGCTTTATCCCCTAGTCACATAAACTACTATTTTACACCGCCTGTTCGATAATGTCGTTTTATACGTCATACAAACCTCACTTAAAGCAAGTCATTCTATCCCTAGGGAGATAATGCAGTATGGCCGATCCCTAGGGAATAATGAGATTTGAATTTGGAACATCAAAAATCGTCAACAATGTGAATTAAAATGTACCTACATCCATCGAACAAGTTGACTCCAAGTTCAAACTGGTCACTAACAAAAAAAAAGAAAATAGAATAAAACGTGCATAATGACGGGAGCGTTATAGAAAATCGATACTATATAATCTTGGTAGTAGTAGTGGAGCAGTAAATTTTGTTTGTTTGATGAACTTGTGAATAATATAATACTTATATATTTCTGTAATATGTGATTTGGTCGACCAAATCGTCTTTTAATTATCTCACAGATGGTGTAAAAAGTAGAGTATGTAACACGGGGATAAAGCTGTCTTTGTCTTGAGCGGCTTGAATTCCTCACTTCACTCAGGTTTCTTTATTTACTCCCTCGCAATGCCCGGGAGTTAATTATATAAGTCCCTCACTAACGTTCGGGATTAAAATCAGCAACCTTCGTTTCGTTCGGAATTCAAGATGCCACCCGCGACTTAAAGACACTGCTTTATCCCCAAGTCACATAATCTACTATGAACACACGGTTTGCAGCTAATAAATCAATTCCTATTTTTAAATCCGGCACCGCGTCCAAACTTTAAACCTATAAGTGACACATAGCTCCCTTTAAAACGCAAACCGGGGCTGGCATGAACTCTGATTGTAGTTGCCGCTTTCAGAAATAGAATAGAAAAACGACCGCGTCATCCGTAACGAGAGCCCAGTTGACACTGTTATTGGTTTTAGTTTCTGCATTCAACTTCAGTTTTGTTCGGACTTCGTGCTATTTTCTGTTGAAGAGTCTGACAAATATTATGTACCAGTAGGTATATAGCGTTGCTGCAGCATGAAGTCAGCAAAGAGTTGGTCAGTTTGCGGTCAATAATTTTATTCTAGATCATTAAAGTCTTGAGCCGATAGAACCGATAGAAAACTGTCAGGCCAGCAACTCGGCATCGATGCCGAGTTGCTGGCCTGACAGTTTTCTATCGGTTGCATTTTGGGGAGTGTGCGTAGGAATGGCATAGCCTAATTTTTCCTAGCTCGTTACACCATCGAACCGTCAGGCGTACGGCGATGCGCCACCAGTACATGGTAGATATCCCAACTATACGCACAAACCGTTTTGGGTGCCCTCTGGGCAAATAAGAAAAATAAGAGTTAGTTCACACCAAAACCCAACGTGATGCGACGCGACGCTGTGCGATGAGTGACTCAAAATATAACTTTATTTACTACACGAAAGTGTAGATTACACTTAATTATTATGAAAAGGTATAGTTTGTTTTTTTGTTTTATAAGAGGTAATTTCTAAAAGTACCGATACCGGTCGAATTGCAAAAATTTTTTTCATCGATAGTAACCTTTTTTTTTTCATGGTGGGAAAAAATCATCCAATGACATTCCCCGCTCTTGGGCGGAGCGGGAGATAGTGTCAGACTCTTACTGACTAAAAGACCCACCCCGTTCTTTCTAGCCTTCATACCGGGGCTCGAGCGCCCTTTCGGATAACCCTGGCCCCAGTAGGCTTCGACCCGGCTGGGTCCCTGCTGTTGCTGACAACTCCTTGAGGCGCGCGGGACCAGTGCGCGCCGTCGACGACTTGGGCTTGGTCCGGACAGTTACCGGACGGCCGGACAGCGAGCTACCCATTGCTCACTGTCCGAAAGCCCGCGCCTACGGTGGCCGGAAATCGGGATCAGAATCCCGGCGGCGGCGGCGAAAACGCCGTTGCCTGATGCGTTCGGCCTCCTCCTTTGCGAGCATTACTGCTTCGCAGAAGTCGGCGACCGCCTGCCACTCCTCCTCGCTCCAGAGCATGGCCTCGACCAAGGCCCGGAGCGAGAGGTCTCCGCCTCCGATCGCCCCCACGAGTGCACGGCGATGCTCCGCCCAAGCAGGGCACACATCGACTGTGTGCTCCACCGTGTCCTCCGGGCTTTCCGCACAGTGGCGACACCCGGGCGTCACTTCTGCACGAATCCGGTGCAGGAAACTCCCGAACGAACCATGTCCGGTGAGGACCTGCGTCACGCGGAAGGTAAGGACGCCGTGAGGTCTTTTCAGCCATGCCTCAAAGAGGGGACTTACCGCCATGATTGTGGCGTGCCCAGCACCGGGTTGCGATAGTCGTTGACGCCATTTCACCATGAGATCCCGCAGGAGCTCTGACCTGTCGCGGCAGCAGACTTTCACCCCGGCGTTGCATCTCCACGCGCATATCGTGCATGTGTGCAAGGACTGTTGCCTACAGATCCCACAGTGGTAGGCCAGCCAGAAGGCTCGCCGCTTCGCGGGAGACCGTGCAGTATACCTGCACCATCCTTATTGCCATGACCCTCTGGCAGGCGGTCAGCATGGCCGCCGGTTGCGTTTTCAGCGACGGCGCCCACACCGGCGCCCCATAGAGGGCCATGGACCGAACGATCCCCACGTAGAGCCTCCGGCAGGAGGCATCTGGACCCCCAAGGTTGGGCAGGAGCCGCTTGAGCACAGCCCCAGCCCGGTTGAGTTTGGGAGCCAGACGTCGTAAATGCTCCTCGAAATTCCACCGGCTGTCGAGGACGAGTCCCAGGTACTTCATCGTCGACCCGACACCGATGTGAACTCCTCCTACCGTTAGTTGGGAACTCAATGGCGGCGCGTTCCGAGGGCGGCGACCGTGAAAACACATAGCCCCGGATTTGTGAAGCGCCACCTCGAGTCCCAACTCCTGGATCCTATCAACGACCATCGCAACCCCGCGTGTCGCTAGAACGACCAGCGCCTGGTACGACTCTCCCTGCGCTAGAACCAGCGTGTCGTCTGCGTGACAAACCACGCTGACCCCGTCAGGGAAGTCGCCGCGCAGCACGTAATCGTACCCGATGTTCCACAAGGGTGGCCCTAGTACCGACCCCTGCGGAACACCGCACGACATCTCTCGACGTTTTCAGTCTTCCTGGTGACCGGGGTAGACTATGAATCTCTCCGACAGATAGGCCTCGACCACTCGATAGAGGTATTCGGGCACCCGGTGGTACCGGAGTGCCCTCCGGATCGTACTCCAGGGCAGGGAATTAAAGGCGTTGGCAATGTCCAAGGACACTGCCACGACACACCTACCCCGGGACACCGCGTCCCCCGTCGTGAGGGCTCGCACGCGATGGCGTCCACCGTGGAGCGCATCCTGCGAAAGCCGAACTGACCGTTCGAAAGGTCCGGCCCCACCCGTGTTAGGCGCCCGACGAGGCGGTTTGCAATGACTCTTTCAAAGAGCTTGCCCACCTCGTCGAGCAGCACAATGGGCCGGTACGCGGACGGAGAGTCCGCAGGGCGCCCCGGCTTCGCGATGAGGACCAGTTTCCCCGTCTTCCAGTAAAGTGGGAACTGGCCCCTCTCTATGCATGCGCTGAAGAGCCCTCTCAGTCGAGGCCCGAGAGCCTCCATGGCCAGGACCCAGGCCTTCCCAGGCAGGCCGTCGGGTCCTGGGGCGGTGTTCTCGGCAATCAGCCTTCGCACCGCCACTCTCATCTCTGCCTCGGTCACCTCTGGAGCATCGTCGTCGTCGTCGCTGTTGCGGTCCGTGTCAGACACCGCTTGCGAAGGCGGAGCCATGAGCGGGGGGGAGTGTTCCCCTCGCGCAGGGAACAAAGCGCTCACCGCACCCTCCACGATTTGGGGCTGGAGAATCGATAATCGATAGTAACCTGCTTTATTCCTGAGTGGCATAGTAATGTGTATATGTGCTTCTCGCACACCCAGCTTCTCAGCATAGTTGAAGCCTACTGGGCCCAAAGATTCATTTCTGCAAGGAAGGTTCTGCTCCTGTACGAAAGGCAACGAAGGAACAGGAGCGGGTTTTTAGTCAGTAAAAGTCTGACACTATTTCCGCGGAGCGGGAAATAGTGTCATCACCTAAACCACCAAAAAAAAGTGTCGCATTACGTCGCGCCGCGTCTTGGTGTGAACTAACCCTAAATAAAAATATAAATTGTTATTTTAACTCATAACAGTTCTAAACAAATAGGTCTATGTGAAAGCTTTTAGTGTTTCAAACTTTCACTTATATATAATCAAACGCGTTCAGTTTATAATTTGATGCCTACGCTCACTTCAACACCTTCAATATTTTCATACATATATTGCTAAAGTTTTAAAACTTCATTTTTATTTTGTTATGTAAGTGCTTTAGAACAAAGTTTTTTAAGATGATATTGCCTAACGATAAAGGTCAATCATCAGGAATGATCTTAATTCATTAAACCTTATTTATTCATTTATTTATTTATTTATTTAACTATTTATGTACACACATGGAAATACAAGAAAAGAGGAAGGAAACAGAAAAAATAGTACAAAGGTGATGCTTATCTCTAATGAAATCTCTTCCAGCATACCTGCGACAGGAAAGTTGAAGAAAAAAGAGAAGTAGACACCGTGTGTAAAAGTAAAAGGAAAATTAAGCGAACGCTGGCGTTTGCTCTCACATTGTCTTTATATTGTGTCTCTAATAACGGTTAAAGGCATGCCGTACAATTTCTACAAGTTCATTCACCTCTTCTAAATAAAAAATAAGTCATGTCAAGTCCATATTTGATCAACTATTTTGATACAGTGTACTCCGTAGGCGAGCAATGGATAGCTCGCCATCCGCTCGCCCTACAAGGACCGAGCTCGAGTCGTCAACGGCGCGTAGTGCTTCACGCGCACCTCAAAAAGATGTCAGCAAACTGTCGGGGCTAAGCAGAGTCGATTCCTGCTAGGCCCATGTCAGCAAAACTATAAGGGCTTGGCAGCCGATGCTCGCTCAGGCCATGGGAAATTTTTGAAAAGGCAACCCGTGCTTCTAGAACGCGAAAGGTAATTAAAGAACACAGGTGTGGTTCTAATCAGTATAAGTTTGACACGCCCTTCTGCTCCTCTTTAGAACGAGAGAAGTCGTTGCATAATCTCCTAAAAATAAAAAAAAACCTCATGAGCAAATGTCACTTGCAAACAAAACCAGAAAAAATAGATTACAGCAAAACCATCAAGCCCCACGACGATCGACGACCATTCGAAATCTGTGGCAATAGTGCCCTCAATATTTTTCAATTTGTACCTAAACACGTCGTTTGCTGAAGATATGGCGTAACATACGGGTCCTGGACACAATTTATTGCCCCAGATAGGTGTAGTTGGAGTTACGTTTTGTATTCCTTTGGGAATTTTGTCCCGGTTAATAGGTTTGTGTGTCAGCAGAGTTTGGGGATAACTGTAGCTCGTTCACTCATCGGCTAATCGTTTGTTTTTTGGATTGTTTGTTTCGTAGGTAAATATTGGTTTTGATTTTGAAGTAGCCCTCTAAACTTCTCCATATACATACATTTATGTATATTCCACCAAGTGTGTTCCATCTTCGGATCACTGGATGTACGGCGTTGCGCCATCGGTACATGGTGGAAATCCCAACCATACCTATAAAGCATTTTGGGAACACATTAATTATGCCTACAGCTATGGAATGAAATTGCCTGCCGGGGTCCGTGTTTCCTGTTAGCTACAACCTGGGGTCTTTAAGTCAAGAGTGAATAGGTTACTTCTAGGAAGCACGGCTCCATCATCGGCCACATCATTGCTTATCATCAGGTGAGATAGTGGTCAAATGCAAGCCTATCAATAATATAAAAAAAGTGGATTTAAATACGATATAAGTAAATCTGCTGAGTACCAATTCTAGAAGGCCTATATTTTTTTACATATTTGTGCTTGTCGACTTGTTCTATTTAATCCTTTTAGGTACATTACGATATTTTTTCTTACCTTTGTAACTTGTAATGTTTTCGATGATGAAGCTGCTTTTTTTTTTTTTTTTTTTGGGAAAAAATCATGCATTGACATCCTATCGCCCTTGGGCGGAGCGGGAGATAGTGTCAGACTCTTACTGACTAAAAGACCCACCCCGTTCCTTCTAGCCTTCATACCGGGGCTCGAGCGCCCTTTCGGATAACCCTGGCCCCAGTAGGCTTCGACCCGGCTGGGTCCCTGCTGTTGCTGACAACTCCTTGAGGCGCGCGGGAACAGTGCGCGACGTCGACGACTTGGGCTTGGTCCGGACAGTTACCGGACGGCCGGACGGTGAGCTACCCATTGCTCACCGTCCGCAAGCCCGCGTCTACGTTGGCCGGAAATCGGGATCAGAATCCCGGCGACGGCGGCGGCGATAACGCCGTTGCCTGATGCGTTCGGCCTCCTCCTTTGCGAGCATTACTGCTTCGCAGAAGTCGGCGACCGCCTGCCACTCCTCCTCGCTCCGGACCATGGCCTCAACCAAGGCCCGGCGCGAGAGGTCTCCGCCGCCGATCGCCCCCACGAGGGCACGGCGATGCTCCGCCCAAGCAGGGCACACCTCGACTGTGTGCTCCACCGTGTCCTCCGGGCGTTCCGCACAGTGGCGACACCCGGGCGTCACTTCCGCATGAATCGAGTGCAGGAAACTACCGAACGAACCATGTCCGGTGAGTACCTGCGTCATGCGGAAGGTAAGGACGCCGTGAGGTCTTTCCAGCCACGCCTTAAAGAGGGGACTTACCGCCATGATTGTGGCGTGCCCAGCACTGGGTTGCGATAGTCGTTGACGCCATTTCACCATGAGATCCCGCCGGAGCTCTGTCCGCCATGCCGTGACCTGTCGCGGCAGCGGACTTTCACCCCGGCGTTGCATCTCCACGCACATATCGTGCATATGTGCAAGGACTGTTGCCTCCAGATACCACGGTGGTAGGCCTGCCAGAAGGCTCGCCGCTTCGCGGGAGACCGTGCATTATCCCCGCACCATCCTTATCGCCATGACCCTCTGGCAGGCGTTCAGTATGGCCGCCGGTTGCTTTTTCAGCGACGGCGCCCACACCGGCGCCCCGTAGAGGGCCATGGACCGAACGATCCCCGCGTAGAGCCTCCGGCAGGAGGCATCTGGACCCCCAAGGTTGGGCAGGAGCCGCTTGAGCGCAGCCCCAGCCCGGTTGAGTTTGGGAGCCAGACGTCGGAAATGCTCCACGAAATTCCACCGGCTGTCGAGGACGAGTCCCAGGTACTTCATCGTCGACCCGACACCGATGTCAACTCCTCCTACCGTTAGTTGGGAACTCATTGGCGGCGCGTTCCGAGAGCGACGACCGTGAAAGCACATCGCCTCGGACTTGTGAAGCGCCACTTCGAGTCCCAACTCCTGGATCCTATCAACGACCATCGCAACCCCGCGTGTCGCTAGAGCGACCGCCGCCTGGTACGACTCTCCCTGCGCTAGAACCAGCGTGTCGTCTGCGTAGCAAACCACGCTGACCCCGTCAGGGAAGTCGCCGCGCAGCACATAGTCGTACCCGATGTTCCACAAGGGTGGCCCTAGTACCGACCCCTGCGGAACACCGCACGACATCTCTCGACGTTTCCAGTCTCCCTGGTGACCGGGGTAGACTATAAATCTATCCGACAGATAGGCCTCGACCACTCGACAGATGTATTCGGGCACCCGGTGGTACCGGAGTGCCCTCCGGATCGTACTCCAGGGCAGGGAGTTGAACGCGTTGGCAATGTCCAAGGACACTGCCACGACACACCTGCCCCGGGACACCGCAGCCCCCGTCATGAGGGCTCGCACGCGCATGATGGCGTCCACCGTAGAGCGCATCCTGCGAAAGCCGAACTGTCCGTCCGAAAGGTCCGGCCCCACCCGTGTTAGGCGCCCGACGAGGCGGTTTGCAATGACTCTCTCAAAGAGCTTGCCCACCTCGTCGAGCAGCACAATGGGCCGGTACGCGGACGGAGAGTCCGCAGGGCGCCCTGGCTTCGCTATGAGGACCAGTTTCCCCGTCTTCCAGCAAAGTGGGAACTGGCCCCTCTCCATACATGCGCTGAAGAGCCCTCTCAGTCGAGGCCCGAGAGCCTACATGGCCAGGACCCAGGCCTTTTCAGGCAAGCCGTCGGGTCCTGGGGCGGTGTTTTTGGCACTCAGCCACCACTCTCATCTCTACCTCGGTCACCTCTGGAGCATTGTCGTCGTCGTCGCTATTGCGGTCCGCGTCAGACACCGCTGGCGGTGGAGGCGGAGCCATGGGCGGGGGGGAGTGTTCCCTCCGCGCAGGGAACAGAGCGTTCACCGCACCCTCTACGATCTGGGGCCGGAGACTCTGAGTCAGTGGGGGAGCCCAGGGACGGAGCTTTTCCCGTACCATATTGTACGGGCGCCCCCATGGGTCCGCGTTCAGAGACCCCAGCCACACGTTGCAGGCCTCCAGTTTGGCCCGCTTGATCTCCGTTCGGAGGGTGCCGCTCTGTATCCCTCATACAGCTCCGCCTCTCTGGCCTCCGCATCCGGCGGGCGGATGCGGCGCCTGCAGTGTCTGGCGTACCGGCGCCGCGCGTGACTGCATGCGTTGCGCAGTGCAGCAATCTCCGGCGACCACCAGCACACCTGGCGCTTAGCTCGCCCTGGACGGACTCGGGGCATTGCCGCGTCGCAGATTTGCGACATGGCCTCCCGGAACCACTCCGCCTCGACGTCTATGTCGACAGGCCTGTCCGGTGCTTGCACCCAGGCCTGTACCGTCGCGGCTTCCAGGAGGAGCTCCCGGTCCATCTGCTTAAGCGCCCACCGCGGACCGCAAGGGCTCTGTCGGACCGGCGCGGCCGAGGTTTCGGCGGAGACGTCCAACCGGATATACCGGTGGTCGGAGTACGTCTCCACCTCCTCCATAACGCGCCAGTCGACGACACGCGGCAACAGAGCGGGGCTGGCGAACGAGATGTCCACCACTGATTCACCCAGCATCCGCGCCAACGTGGGGATAGAACCCCGGTTCAGGACGACCAGGCCCAGCTCCAAAGCCCAGTCCTCCACCATCTGACCCCGTGGGTTCGTGTACCGGGAACCCCAAGCCGTATTCCAGGCGTTGAAGTCCCCGCAAACGACCACGGGGAGGGTACCGAACCCAGCGACTACGACATTTAGCTCCATAAGGGAGACCTGGAGTTCGTCGAGAGATCTGCTCGGGGACAGGTAGACGCCTACCACTGCAATGTCCCCGAACCGTGCTGCCACGCAGCCCCGTCCCCTCGCAACAGCCTCGAGGGGCGGGGTACCGGCGGCGGCCGACGAGATTAACGTCACCGAGCCGTCTAGGTCCCGAACCCAGTCTCCACGGGGATGGACGTAGTACGGCTCGGAGACGACGGCGACATTTATCGACCACTGCGCCATGCTCTGGAGCAACAGATCCTGAGCGGGGGGCGCAGTGGTTGATATTCGCCTGAAGGAGACGGAATGGGGCCGTTATTGGCAGTCCATCGTCTCCTCCCGAGCCCTTCTAGGGGGCACTGCCGCGGCGGGTGCGGCGGCGACTGCGGCGGGTGCGGCGGCGAGAGCGGCGGGTGCGGCGGCGATAGCGGCGGCGGCCAAGGAGGTGGCCGCGGCGGCGAGGACGTCGGCGGGGATGGGCCTACGGGCCTTGCCCTTGTCCTTGGCGGGGGGGTCGCAGGACCTGCCCCCAGCCCGGTGGTTGGCCGGCTTGCCTGCCGCCGCACATGCGTAACAGTGCGGCGGAGCACGGCAATCTGCAGCCTTGTGACCGGGCTGGCCACACTGGTGGCAGCGGTCACTGCGGTCCACCTCCGCGGCGCAGTGGGCGCCAACGTGGTGCCCCACTTGGCACCGGAAGCACCGCAGAGGTCTGGGATCCAGCAGTTTCACCTGCGCGGAGACCCAGCCCACCAACAGCCGTCGGCCCTCCCCGGTGATGGTCTTGGCCGCCGCCACGGGGCAGCTAACTGTTACCGCTCGCATGCCCGTGCCGTCAGCGCGGATGGTGCCCGCCCGGACCTGATCGGTCGTGCACCCGCCCGCCCTGACGATGGCGGCCACCACCTCGTCCACCTTGACGGAGTCGTCCAAGCCCATGATACGCATATCAATGCACTTTGTGGGCCTGGACACTCGGGCCTCTTCCGCGTTGAGGGACGCCCTGATCCTTGCGGCCAGGGCATCCGCTGCAGGGCCGCTGGCCGCACCGGGAACCTCCAGGATTCGGGCCCCCGTGAGCGTACGCCTCATGCGGAAGCCCCCAGCGGCTCCAAGCTCGCCAAGGTGGGGCAACACCGCCTGCTTCGCCTTCTCCATGACGTCGTCGTACGTCACGCCCTTCTTTTCCGCCTCAGGCTGCAGCGTAATTACTACAGCCTCGGAATTCGGGGCGCGAAGTCTCGCCGCCATGGCCCGCTTCCTGCGCTCTTTGCGCCTCGCGCGTTTTTTGGCCGCCCTGGCCGCCTTGCCCGCCTTCTTCGCAGCACCGACAACCGTCCATGCGGCTCCGGGTTCCTCAGGTGGAGAGGGCGGGAGGCGAGGCCTAGCCGCTGCCGCGGCAGGTGGTCCAGCCTGTTTAGGCGCCGCCCCACCCTTCGAGGGAGGAGCCGCTGGCTTCCCCCGCCGCCGCTGCTGCGCAGCCGTCGGGGTTGGCCTCGCAGGCTCTAACGCCGCAGCTTCGCGCCCTGCTTGCCCCGACGGGCCCGCCTTAGGCACAGAAGCCGTGGCCGCAGCAGCGGCGTAAGACGACGCCTTTCGCTGGCCGGAGGCCGCGAGCGGGGGGCGCAACACAATCCCCTCCAGCACGGACAGCTGTTGCTGCATCCGTAGCCGGAACTGCTCCTGCTGCTGCTGCTGCTGTTGCCGGAAGGCAGCCAGCTCCTGCCGCACCAGCACCAGCAGCTGGCTCTCCGGCTCGGGCTGGGTCTGGGGCCGGCTTTGCCCATGCCCTTGCCTGCGCTGCCCATCCGTCGGCTCCTGTGGGACTGCTCTGGCGAGCTCCGCCTGGATTTCGGCCCGGAGCTCAGCCTGGAGCTCGCTCCGGAGCCTCTCCACCCTCTTTTTGAGGGAGGCGTCAAACGCCTCCTTCAGGGACTTGGCATGGCGCCGCACCGTCCTCTCCTTTGAGGTTTTTTCCCTTTTGCGGCTCATATCCCGCAAAAGGGTGACGGCCAGCCCATGGAAGGACCTGCCCGACTCCACGCCTCTCGCTGCCAGACGGCTCCGAGAGATCCCTCCCAAGGGCGGCCGCTCCGGGGTGACGCCCCTCCGCGGCAAGCCTGACGGCTCGCTGAGCGGAGTCTTTGGCCGCCAAACCTCTCCCCTGCCCACGGGCCCGGCCCACGCCGCGGCTGCTCGTGGGGACTTTCGGCGCCGGACGGCACTCTCCCTCCGTGTCGGAGGACAACCTGTCCCTCGGCATAGAGCGCCGCTTTCTGGAGAGACGAGAGACTCCACCGGTGTCTCCACCGGGGTCCCCCGCAGCCTCCTCGCCTCTACCTCTACCGGGGTCTCCCCCAACCTCCTCTGCCTCCGAGCCCTCCAGGCTCCCTCTGGATGCCGCGTCGGACTCCGACCGCGCATCGCTCTCATTGGGTTTTTTGTAGAATTTTGATATATTATTTTCCATTTTGTTCCCACGAGTAAAAACTTTGGGTACTGGCTCAAACACGTGGTTCGCACTAGAGACTAATTTAGCTACCCATTAGTCAAGCTAACAACCTCCCTCACGGTGCGCCGCCGCTTGGAGGTTTGGGGTAATTTTTTATAGAGGTTGTCTTCCTCGCGGCCCGGGCGGTTAAGCCAGGACCCTCGTCCCCCATCAAAAGTCAGAAACATGACCTTGGACAATCTCTGGGGCTACGAGACTAACGGTGGCAGAAGGAGGAGCAAGCCTTCCTCCTGCCTGCCCGGCGGCAGTGTGAGTGCACACCGAGCCCGCTCTTGCTTCGCCATTGTGCCCTCTGCTACAGCAGAGGGACACGCGTTGAAGCGTTCCGACAGACAGAACATTCGCAGACGGCCATCGAGGCCCCTTAGGCAGCAATACCCAAGGGAGTCATTGGCCGCCTCCCAGGGTGCACCGTCCCGCAGACTGGCCTTCGCTCCGGACGTATCCGCAAGGGAACTACAGCCTGCGGGCACTCGTGGAGGTTTTCTGTCGTGGCACCCCATGAAGCTGCTTGCCTAGAACCTATTCATCTTTGACAGAAGAATGAAGATAACTTTGGGGTATCATCATTATCATTTATAGCTCGACTTTACCAACTGCTGGAGATAGTTCTACCTTTTCTTTTCTAATCCAAATGTTGCTATGAGAAACGCATTCAAGTGCAACCCGCGAAGGCATAAATGTCTTCTGCTTATTTTTCCAAATCATAGCATAGTTAGCTTTTTTAATATTCTCACTGCTGGGACTCAGCCCTCCTCTCTAGGAGAGGGAATAGGCCGTAATCCATTGCGGGTCGCATGTCTTAAAATTTTTGGTTCTAGGACATGCCGGTTTTTTCACGATGTTTCCTTCACCATTTTGAGAGCAGTGGTGATGAAATGAATTACACAAAGTAATGCGCGTGACTGGATTTGAGCCACTTGGCTGTAGGTTACTCGTAAGTAGAAGACGTTACCACTCTGTCACCATTGCTCTCCTAATCATACTTATTACAAATTCATTTAAAAAACTGACTGTTGTCAGAAAAAGAGAGTCCTAAAATATATGAACGCATATGCATACCTATAGTAGGTATTTTCGTGGTTTGTGTGTACATACAAATCTCGAAACTTATAACAGTGAGCATGTATCGTAGATCCTACTAAACCCCAGTATCCACATAACATAAATCGAGCGTGAACTGATTTTATGCTCCAATGTACGCGAATATTCCTTTCAGGACTACTACTCTAGTCTACGTACTTATTTTGCATAGATATACTCCTGCTATGGTTGAGATCCCAAGTTTTTGTTATGCGCGGCGTTGTGTCCTCTACTTATGAATGAAAGTTGGGTACGGACATAGAAATTTACTTATATAAATACAGCTGAATTAGTTGGGTAAATCATAAGTTGAAAGGTTGACCGGAAATATGAGTATCTATTGAGATAGCTAGATATCTTTCTAGAGGTCACAATAACATATTGACGAAATCATCCTTTTAGTTATCCTTGACAGATAAATAAAATTGCTCAAACACGATTTCCTAAATTAATTCAGTCTACAAAATGCGGAAAGCTCGCCGTCCGACCGTCCGGTAACAGTCCCGGTGCGGACGGTTACCGGACGAGCCCAAGACGTCGACAGCGCGTATTGTTTAACGCGCGCCTCAAGGTGTTCAATCAGACTGCACTAGCGGGTGCGGGGGCGGGCGCGAGCGCTTTATACTGTGGCTTGGGTCTTGGCGTCTACGTATTCACAGTGCCGAGCGAGCCCCGAGTGTCATTGCACATTTGCGGGTGAATCAAAATGGTTTAGAACCACAAGCGTAGTCACCTAACAGACGCTATATTACTGTGAACGACTGAGCCATTAGAAACTCCCGCGCCACCCGCACCCGCGCCCGCCTCTTAAAGACGCGTGGCTCGCGGGAGCACTGTGAACGCAAATGGCGCATACATTTTGAATTACACGCGCCCGCTTTGGCACCCGAACCCGCCTCCACTCTGAAGGAGTACAAGGAGTTTTCAGCAAACCATAGGGCCCCAGCAGGCTTCGATCCTGCTGGGGCCCTATGGTTTGCTGAAAACTCCTACTGGAAAGGATCGAAGCCTGCTGGGGCCAAGGATCTGCTTCTGAAAGGAAGATTCGGCCCCAATACGAAAAGCAGGAACAAACAGGAGTGGGTTTTTGGTCAGTAAAAGTCTAACACTCCTGCTCCACCCAAGAGCAGGGGACGTCATTGGATGATTATCGCACATAAATAAAATACAATGGCATAAAAAAAATCTGTCTCAAATTTTGTAATACATTTTATATTTCAATTCTGGCTCTACAGTTTTCAACACAGTCATTCTGTCAACATCCACGTCGCTGTTTTTGTTTAGAACCGGAACAAACGAACAAACTAGGGACGTAGCTGCTAGTTCCTCGATGGATGTAACCATTTTTAGAGTAAACAGACTTTTTATTTTGTTATTTACTGTACCTGTTATTTATTTATACCTTATGGTACGTCAAAATCTACACTAATATTATAAAGAGGTAAAGTTTGTTTTTTTGTTTGTAGGAGGTAATCAGCTCTGAAAGTAATGGTCGGATTGCAAAAATTTTTTCACCGGTAGAGAGCTGCTTTATTCCTGAGTGACATAGACTATATTTTATCTACGCGGGCGAAGCCGCGCGCAAAAACTAGTAATAAATAAATCATCAGGAAACAAACCAAAAAACATATTATTATACCTAAGTAGTATTTCAACCCTGATGTCGTCTTATGTTTCAGTTCAAATTGGAATCTTTTACACAAAAAATTTCAAAGAATAAAGAAGAAGAAGAAGTGGCAGGGAGTGTCAGACTTTTACTAGCTAAAACCAAAACTAAGTTTCTTCACCTGCCCATTGCGCTTTAGGATTAGGTAACCCTTTCAGAGGTCAACCCATGGCCCCAGTAGGCTTTAGCCCTGGTGGGCTCCTACGGTTTGGTGACATCTCTTTGTGCGCGCGTGGAAGACTTGGGTACAGCCCGGACGGCTGGAAAGTGAACTACCTATAGCTCGTCGTGCAGAAGCCCACGCCTGCGGTGGCAGGTAGTAGGGGTCGAAACCCCGGCGTTTGAGACGTGAGGAAGTCCGTTCCCTCACGCGTGCGGCCGTCTCCTTTGCTAGCATAACTGCTTCGCAAAAGGAGGCGACCGCCTGCCATTCCTCCTTGCTCCGAACTATGGCCTGTACCATGGCCCGGTTCCAGGCACCCTGATGGTATATACGATGGTTAGATTGGGATATTTTCCTGAAAATATACTGGATCAAATTAAATTAACTGCAGACGCTATTAGTAGTTATATCTAATGACGATGAAACAAAATAACTTATTTTTTTAAGTTCAAGTTCCTATGCCTACATTGACCCCTTCAGTCAAAATTCCAAATCCAAATGTTTTTATTTCACATAGGCCTACATGGGCACTTATAAAATGACAGAAACTAGTGAAAGTCTGCCGTAGAATTTTTTTTTTTTCTATTTCATATCTCATATAGTAACAACTAGGACACAGTTCGATATACAAGGTTAAGCAACGCTTGCTAAAGTCGATTTGTAGATGGGTGAACACATTAGCATATTGCTTTTCGTCCGTGCCTCGGAAAGCACGGCTATCATTTTGTAGATATTTGCCATGCGTCACGGAATGTTGTGAAGCCATGAAATCTATCACTAATCTCGCCATTGGGCATTTTTTACCTGTTTAGTGGGTTGTGGATGTTATACACCGTTAAATTTTGGTCGTTTTAATCCCGTGAAGGGTCGAGTCCAATGACCTGTAGGTAGTTTGTACGCAACGCCGACTACTACCTAAACGTCATTGGATTCGCTCAGTTGACGTTTTCTTAAAGAAATTAATTTCGTACATGCGTAAATTAATACGAGTTTTGAAAAAAAGTTCTTTATTTTTTAATTTTATCTTTACAAATCGATAGTGTTTCATGTACCGGATCGACCCTCCACGGGATTAAAACGATCAAAATTAAGCGGTGTATAGACAGTCGCTTTATATAAATATAGTCCTCGAAGTATCACCAAAGTGGATGTTACAACTTTGCCACCTATTCTTTTCGACTGCATAGTTGTTCCTTTTGGCTCAAACGTAAAAGATCAAGGCTTGCGCATCGACAGTACTCTGAACTGGCGTACTCAAGTCGCCAGTGTCAGTCAGAGAGTTATGGGAACGCTGCGAGCCCTTATCGTTTGAAAAATTTATTACCATCGAATACTAAGGCAATGCTTGTGTAGACCCTAATTTTTCCAATCATCGATTATGATGACTTGTGCTACTATGACCTGAATGCAGATTTCCTCAACAAACTTGACCGTCTTCTAAACTACTGCATTCGATTTACTACACTCCTCCAGGAAATTAGTATGGCAACCAACCGATTGACCTTCAAAGTGAAGGAGTACATTCGTAAGAAGTTGGCAGTAGTTTCGTCATAGCGTTAATTTTTTTCCTATTATTTGTTTCACTAGATTCGTGTATTCTGTAAGTAATGTTTAATATTGTACCTACCACTATTTGTCTCTGCATCACCCAAAGGTTGCCTCTCTCTTGTGTGCATAAAGTATAAATAAATAAAGTACTGGTGGAGGAAAACCAACCTTACCATAGCTGATAAAGGATATGCAAAACGTAGTCTATTAGATTTAATTTGTTGCATAAAAATTAACGATCACAAAACGAACAATGGTCATAATCAATATACTGAAACAAAGTACAATGTTTAAATAATAATAACCATTAATTTAATCAGAACACAATGATCCATAAATGGTTAGCTAGTAATAATTGGAACTTATAAACTATGTTAAACGTACTGACAATTATATTTAAATGAAGTTACTTCATTTCATACACCTATAAATTTACCGGTCTATTCATGTGTAAATTCCCAAAATACAAGGTCGAAACAAAATAACCGAAAACATAGTTGGTCCCGTAATAATAAGTTGTTCATACCGTCTAAAAGTTTTTCAATGTTGTTTTATAGAACAACAAACTAATTGTATCGTCGTAATATAAAAGCCAAACACAAAGCCTCGTTCACATTAAACAATAGAAGTAGGAAGTGATACAATTAATCATTATTAGTTAGTACTGTCGTTCATTATTGTTATAAATTGATCTGCGGCGCATTGTATGGAGGTAATAGGGAACGACAAATTGGATTATTGGCGTGAGTTTTCGTTAATGAATGTTAAAGTGATAATGTTTTCTTGATCTATGTTATTACTCATACATAATAGAAGCAACATGAAATATGTAACCAAGCATTATATGTAATACATAATATGATTTAAAAGAGTGTCCATGGAGTTTCTTGCACGTTCTTCTCCATAGAGATCTACGCTTTGGAACGTACAATTTAGCTTCACTTTTCTTGGACTGACCTACATTTGACTATTCAAAAGAGCCTGCAAATGGTCTATTTGAAATAAATGATTTTTGATTCATAAAAAAAGGCTTTAAAGTACAGTTACCAAAAAAAAAAGATATGTGGCATTCGGGGACTGCCGTGGTAAGACCTCGCCAACAGCTGCTTAACCCCACCCATCTAAAACCAGACCTCGCCAACAGCTGCTTAACCCCATCCATCCAAAACCAGACCTCACCAACAGCTGCTTAACCCCATCCATCTAAAACCAGACCTCGCTAACAGGTGCTTAACCCCACCCATCCAAAACGCCGACAGCTGCTTAACCCCACCCATCCAAAACCAGACCTCGCCAACAGCTGCTTAACCCCACCCATCCAAAACCAGACCTCACCAACAGCTGCTTAACCCCACCCATCCAAAACCAGACCTCGCTAACAGCTGCTTAACCCCACCCATCCAAAACCAGACCTCACCAACAGCTGCTTAACCCCATCCATCTAAAACCAGACCTCGCTAACAGCTGCTTAACCCCACCCATCCAAAACGCCGACAGCTGCTTAACCCCACCCATCCAAAACCAGACCTCGCCAACAGCTGCTTAACCCCACCCATCCAAAACTAGACCTCACCAACAGCTGCTTAACCCCACCCATCCAAAACTAGACCTCGCCAACAGCTGCTTAACCCCACCCATCTAAAACCAGACCACGCTAACAGCTGCTTAACCCCACCCATCCAAAATGAGACCTTGCCAACAGCTGCTTATCCCCACCCATCCAAGACCTCGCCAACAGCTGCTTAACCTATTCCATCCAAAACCAGACCTCGCCAACAGTTGCTTAACCTCTTCCATTAAAAACCAGAAATCGCTAAAAGCTGCTTAACCCCACCCATCCAAAAGGCCGACAGCTGCTTAATCCCACCCATCCAAACACAGACCTCACCAACAGCTACTTAACCCCACCCATCTAAAACCAGACCTCGCCAACAGCTGCTTAACCCCACCCATCCAAAACCAGACCTCACCAACAGCTGCTTAACCCCATCCACCTAAAACCAGACCTCGCTAACAGCTGCTTAACCCCACCCATCCAAAATGAGACCTTGCCAACAGCTGCTTATCCCCACCCATCCAAGACCTCGCCAACAGCTGCTTAACCCCACCCATCCAAAACCAGACCTCACCAACAGCTGCTTAACCCCATCCACCTAAAACCAGACCTCGCTAACAGCTGCTTAACCCCACCCATCCAAAACGCCGACAGCTGCTTAACCCCACCCATCCAAAAACAGACCTCACCAACAGCTGCTTAACCCCACCCATCTAAAACCAGACCTCGCCAACAGCTGCTTAACCCCACCCATCCAAAACTAGACCTCACCAACAGCTGCTTAACCCCACCCATCTAAAACCAGACCTCGCCTACAGCTGCTTAACCCCACCCATCCAAAACTAGACCTCACCAATACCAGACCTCGCCAACAGCTGCTTAACTTCTTCCATCCAAAACCAGACCTCGCCAACAGCTGCTTAACCTCTTCCATCAAAAACCAGACCTCGCTAACAGCTGCTTAACCCCACCCATCCAAAACGCCGACAGCTGCTTTCACTCATTTGTTTTCTTATCGGTCACCACGCTCAAAAAACAAATGAGTGGGGGTGTTAGGTTATTTTCGTTACGGAATTTCTGGATTCGGTCTCCACGCTCAAGGCCCGCGATAGAAGCTATGCAATAGCTTAAAAAAACTGTATTTATTTTGTTTGTAATCTTAAGATACTACTGTAACCTACATAGAAATATATATATATCATTTCAAACTTATTTAGTTTTTGATTAATCTATTAGCAGTGCACCGCAGACTACCCCTGTATTGTTTTATTTGTTTCAATCCATCCTAAGGTTGTCTGGTAGAAATCGCTGTCAGCGATAAGACCGCCATTGTACCCATAGATTTAAGTTTGTGTCTTGTTACTTTTTGGTGTACAATAAAGTTTATTCTATTCTATTCTTTTCTAATTTATTCTATTCTATTCAAACCGTTCGATAACCGTCCGAACCGACCCCAAGACGTCGACGGTGCGTATTATTCCACGCGTGCCTCAAGGAGTGGTCAGCAAACCGTAGGGACCCAGCAGGATCGCAGCCTACTGGGGCCAAAGGTCTATTTTTGAAAGGAAGATTCGACCCCGGTACGAAAAGCAACGAAGAAACAGGAGTGGGTTTTTAGGCAGTAAAAATCTTACGCTATCTGCCGCTACGCCAAAGAGCGCAGAGATATCATTGGATGATTTTTCCTCCTAGAAGTCGGGATCACGGTCCCGGTCCAAAGACCTGTTTAAATACATTTGCTCAGAAAGTGACTCTTATTGCACTGCACTTTGGTACATAATGGTCCTTGTTACCAAACTGTGACATTTTGAATACCATTACGCATTAGTGCTATAAAGTAGTTAAAACCTTATTGTTCAACCTCTCCCCCGCCTCACTTTTAATACATTATCGTATCAGGATGGGTGCAGGTCGTCCCCCACGAGTCGCCGGTCAACCCCCGTTTATTCATTTCAGTGAGTGTTTTGAAAGGTAAATAAAAAAAAAATATGGGCGCGCATATGAAAACAGATTTTTACCGTCACAAAAGTTTACTAGTTTTACAGTTATTTTCTTCACAAGTGTATTGAAAAACGTCGCATGATACACGTGAGTAATTAATGATTACCTTTCTCGACTCTCTTAAAACCCTCGCCATAGCTCGGGTCATAATACCGCTTCGACGGTAATCACTAACATTACACACTTATATCATAATGTACTATTATGGGTGTGTCTTTTTTGAACATATCCTCGTCAACAAAGCAAAGGCTAGTTAGTACAGAAACTAGTATGTAAGGTTGTAAACATTGCACGTGTACTACTGCAATCAATCACGAAACTGCACATAAAACAAAATTACGTACAGTTTACGAGCAATACTTACGGTAGTGCAATGTCGTTAGTTGTCACAGTCGCGCTAACCTGTGCGACATGGTGTAACACAGTGAAAGTCATAGTATTTATTTTGTTTACATGTCTGACTATATAGCGTGATAAATTAGGAATATATTTTGTTACCTTTTTCATCATTATTCACAGGACACAGGTCTTGCTCAGATAGCAGGGCATAGTCCTCTATATTTTTGAATCAGCCTTCACGTTTCAGTGTCAAAAATTAAGTATGATGCATTATTTTAATATTAATTTAATTTTGTAAGTTTTTATTTTAAATGTAACGATTTAATTGTATCTTAATGAGTAGTGGTGGCCCAGTGATAATGGCTTCGACTTACGAGTTGTAGGTCACGGGTTCAAACCCTGCCAGGTCCATTACTTTGTGTAATTTATTTCATCACCACTGCTCTCAAAACGGTGAAGGAAAACATCGTGAGGATACCGGCATGTCCTAAATTCGAAATTCGAAGACATGTGACATCCACCAACCCGCACTGGGCCCGCGTGGTGGATTACGGCCCGTTCCCTCACATTAAAAAGGCTGATGATCATGAATTGTATCTTGATTATTTTAACTTTATGTGAGTCTATGTTATTTAAAATAAAATTATTATTATTATTTAATTAAACACTACAATTAGAGACATAAACATTAAGATTTAAAAGTATTAATTTAACTGCTGATTGCTGGACATAGCAATCACACACATCTCACTGTCAGATTGTGTATCAGGTGAAATAGTAAAAAACGAGCCTTTTAATAACAAAAAAACCTCATCATCATCATCATCATATCAGCCGAAAGACGTACACTGTTGGACATAGGCCTCCCCCAAGCGTCGCCACAACGACCGGTCCTGTGCGTCACGCATTCGTCGGATTCCCGCGACCCTGACCAGATCATCGATCCACTACGTTGGAGGCCGTCTAACGCTGCGTCTTCCGGTACGTGGTCGCCACTCCAGAACCTTTCGTCCCCATCGACCATCTGTTCTGCGTGCAATGTGCCCTGCCCATTGCCACTTAAGTTTGGCGATTCTTCGAGATATGTCGGTAACCTTGGTTCTCCTACGGATATCTTCATTTCTGATGGAAAAAAAACCTGGTCAATTTTAAACGGCCTTCACCCTTTTATTTTAAATCAGAGTCATAATTTGGTAGAATTTAATAATGTTTTAAGCTGCAGCATATCCAGATGTTCTTTTTTATTACTCAATTAAAATTCTCAACATATTTTATTAAATAGCTCTTTAATGCTTTAAATGGTTTCTAGTATTACCTAATAAAAAGCTTATCTATATTATCTTTTCCTCAGTAACTTCTTATTCAAAAGGTGTTACAATAATTTTAGTACCTGTAATAAATGTTTTAAATGTCATAAAATCTCTTAAATTGCTGATCTTAGTCATAAAGATTATCCCGTAATGCTTTGGTTTATGTTTTATTGTATTATCTAGGATCTAGGATTATTTACTGGTTGATTTAAAGTTGTATTTTCTTGCGATGACTGTATGGTGTTACTTTTTTAAATTCATGGATTATTTGCTTGTAGGACCTAGATTATCAATCGGTAGTAAGCGACGATGGAGTATGCTTGCATAAAATGCTATCGCTATAATTACTAGAAAACTCAAAACCACAGCAAGATTTTCTGTATGTTCGTGAAATATGTTCAATTGTTCATAGATGCAGAATCAAGTCTACATTTTTTATTAACTCTCCACTCAATATTTGAAAATTAATGTAACAGAATGTTAACCACATTAATTTGCACATTAATCATGGCAAATATATTTGTGGCACCATCTATACCACATGCGAATTAAACTGAATCATCCTTAAATACACAAGCAAAGTTACCATTGCTATTAAAATATAGAGGATTATTTACGGGTTAATTAAAAGTAAAGTACTGTAAAGACTCTACCGTTTCAAATTCACAAATTTTTTGACTGTAGCAGATAATCCTAAATTTAGCTGATAAAAATTTGCAAATAGTTTCACTACACGCCACTGCATTACCGAAACTGGAGATAAGATAAATCGTTATTTAAACAAGTAGGTGTCGACTGTTTTTATATGCTTACTATTGAATTTAAAACATTATATAAGGATATTAGTATTTTTTAAGTGACAATTATACAAGAAAATATTTCAATCAATTGTGGTGTAAAATATTATATTAATCTTTCTCAAAATTATACAGACCACCGATTTCAAAACCACTAATTCAATATCACAAGAAATTAATAACTACAGCGGCCCTAGGCTCGTCCCCTGTGGCATACTTCCAATGACAATAAATACCAGATGATCCTTCATCTCTTCGGGGACAGTAAATATAAAACAAATTGGGGGCAGGTCACTAAAATATTTTTTATTAAGAACATAAACACGGGAACCATGTCAGTATGTCGTGTCAACGAAAACCTCCTGAATGTGTCTCTCATAAAAGTTTACGTAGAAGAATTATTGTGGATATAAAATTGGGTTGGGCTGTTCTTTACAAATTTTCTTTGGTTATCGGTTTTACTCAAAGTTAAGTTATTATTTTTATGTAGTGTAGTAAGTGTAGATTTTAATACTTTTCTTTCTCTCTACAATGTGATAGTAATAAGTATATAAACTAGTTAGGTTAACTTTGAAAAGAAGTGTACCAGAATTTTAACTTTATTAACAGCTTAGACGTTCCATGTTTGTACATATTTGGGTTAAAATTTCATAACATGTCTTGTTTGTTACCAGCTATATCAAGTAGTGCATTCATGCTTTTTTTATCCTTCTATGTTTAGTTCTTAGTATCAGCTCAATATGATTTTTTCCCATTCTTCCCAGTTAACCTTCACCATATCTAGTACATTTTAGATAAATATTATAAAATCTTTTATCAGTTACTTAGATTACATTTGAAAAAATTCGATTGGAATTTAACCGTTTTGATTGTTTAGCCTTTCTATACACATATTTGGGTTCAAATTACTCTTTTATGTACCTTGTAACATATTTGCTGGGTTTGCTACCAGCTAATTAAAAGTGCATTCGCCATCTTCTTGCCCGTCTCCCGAGTTTGGTACTGGGTGTCGGCGGAACATATTTTTTCTTCCGTTCCTCTTGTTAGCTGTTACTATATTTATTTAGTAGTGCAATACGACTAAAAATTATCATAATATTTTCAACTACTATAGAAAATATTTGTCCGACACAAATACAACAAAATGGAACTAAACCAAAATAAAAAACGAACACTGGAACAAAATATTACAGAAAAAAATTAAGCTGAACTGTGCTGGGTGTCACACAGCCAGCACTGGTTATCAGCAGACACGGCCACAAAGAAGCATGGACGAGGCTATACATAAACATAAACATAAATATAAATTCAATGTTAATGCTTGTGTTAAGTTTAAGTAATAATTAGTTAAAATATCATCTTAAATATATGTGCCAAACTGGGTATCAAACTATTTCAACATACTATATCCGCATTATGCCACTAATTATAAAAATAACATGCTAAAACATTTTCGCATCAGCCGAAGCGACTGAACCGACACACATTTAAAATCCAGTGCAATATTATTACCATTAACAGGCTTTTTTCTTGTAGCTCCACCAACTTCTTGGATTCCTGCCCAAACAACAGTCTATGTATAAAACCAATATTTATTGTCCGCCACAAACTTGGAAGCTCACATTTTATATTAATATCAAGAATCTCGTATAACAGGAGTGAGGCTGAGCCAAAAATCGGTGGTAAATCTGGGACTTAACGTTGTGAATGAATCTAAACCACCAGACCGCATGAACCTTCTTAGTAAGCTTCGCTTTTAGTACTTTCATAAGTTATGTGATGTTTTATGGGATTGGAATGATTGTTTGTTTTATTTGGCTAGGGTTTTGATCCTTGTTGAACGTGGAATATCTTTTGTTTTTCGTAATAAATTTATATTTTGCCAATTTCAAATAATTAATTTGACAGTTACTTTAAAAAAATGAATTTTTAAAATTTCAACCAGACATTAGGGTTGTTGGAATCTGATGGATGCGAGACGCACAGGATTGTTCATTTTGGCGACACTTGGGAGAGGCCTATGTCCAACAGTGGACGTCTTTTGGCTGAAATGATGATGATGATGAACTAGATAATATATTTAATTGTAGTTTTAAAGCTATCCTTTGGCAATTGAATGCTACGATGTTTGTTGCGATACAAATATTTGTATGGCATGACGTACAATGTACATGACATGTGAATAGTTTTCGAAAGCACCCATGGTACAGGAGCAAAATTTTATTTTAAAAAAGAAAAAACAAACTTCATAAAAGATAACAAAAATACTTCACGAAGAGTGATCAGCGTCTCCTGGGTTTACTCGTTCTATTGTAGACCTCGTCCATTAGGACGCCTTCAAATTAGCCACAAAGGGCCGCGACAGTAGTGCGGCTGCAGCGCTGCCGTCGCGCTGCTTTGTTTTTCCATATAAATTAAAACGCACGGCCGCAGCGCAGATGTAGTGCGGTAGTCTCGTGGCACTTTGCGGCTTTTATTTATATGGAATAACAAAGCAGCGCGGTGTCAGTACTGCAGCCGCGCCGCCGTCGCGTGGCACTTTGCGGCTAATTTGATGGCGCCCTTACTGTCCATCAGGCAAAATCAAGACCAAAAACTGGCTCATTACGAAAAAAATTTATGCCGCATTACTGTTTCTTTTTGTTCGAAAAGTTCTACTAATATTACAACTTTATTGCCACCTAAAAAAAATTCCTCAAAATTGCGCAAAACATTTTCGAACCATCAAGCAATAAATTTGACAACCCAAATGGCCCTGAGAATTAAAAATCACTCGAATAATGCATTTCTTCATAAATAAATACGACTTGGAGGAAGAGGTCCACAGTTTTTTATCACTTGAAAGGTTCATAAACGCATACCGCGCTATAAAGATTTGATGTCTCCATAAAAGACATGAAAAGTATTATGATGTTCAGTAAAATATTTTTTTATTCGAGTCTGAAGTAGGCCAGTCATAATGTAAGAAATAGATTACTATACGAAGTACTTTAGGTCAGCAGTTGTAACTCCTATAACAGAAGATGTCTGGATGAATGGCTTATCGAAAAGCCAAGTTTATTCGTCTTGAGAATACGAAGAATTGGATTTTTGTCCTGAATTGGTTCAGTTTCCTTGCTGCCCGATCGAACTAAGATTTTTTTTTTTTTGTAAAACATGTTGGTGGTTATTGAACGATAAATATTAGGTTTTTTTTTAACAAAATTGAGGTTGGTATATCGTATAAGTACAATCATATTCGATTAGATTGAAGTAAAATTGAAAAACAGTGTTTTACAATTTATGTAGAGGAACTACCTATCTCATTTGTGTCCAAGTCCTATGTGTGTCTGGCTATTTGTAATTACTGCCAAATTGTCCAATAATGGCAGCCTAGCTCAATGGCCGAGGCACTGAGGGATCTTGATATGTATTACCCTTTTTCTTTTTTTTTTTTTTATGGTGGGAAAAAATCATGCATTGACATCCCCCGCCCTTGGGCGGAGCGGGAGATAGTGTCAGACTCTTACTGACTAAAAGACCCACCCCGTTCATACCGGGGCTCGAGCGCCCTTTCGGATAACCCTGGCCCCAGTAGGCTTCGACCCGGCTGGGTCCCTGCTGTTGCTGACAACACCTTGAGGCGCGCAGGAACAGTGCGCGCCGTCGACGACTTGGGCTTGGTCCGGACAGTTACCGGACGGACGGACAGCGAGCTACCCATTGCTCACTGTCCGCAAGCCCGCGTCTACGGTGGCCGGAAATCGGGATCAGAATCCCGGCGGCGGCGGCGGCGGCGATAACGCCGTTGCCTGATGCGTTCGGCCTCCTTCTTTGCGAGCATTACTGCTTCGCAGAAGTCGGCGACCGCCTGCCACTCCTTCTCGCTCCGGACCATGGCCTCAACCAGAGCCCGGCACGAGAGGTCTCCGCCGCCGATCGCCCCCACGAGGGCACGGCGGTGCTCCGCCCAAGCAGGGCACACCTCGACTGTGTGCTCCACCGTGTCCTCCGGGCGTTCCGCACAGTGGCGACACCCGGGCGTCTCTTCCGCATGAATCCGGTGCAGGAAACTCCCGAACGAACCATGTCCGGTGAGGACCTGCGTCATGCGGAAGGTAAGGACGCCGTGAGGTCTTTCCAGCCACGCCTCAAAGAGGGGACTTGAGTTTGTTTCGGTGTTTCTTCTCAGGGTAGTCAGCTAGGAAACACCGGCCTCATCTAGTTTAACCTGACGATAAAAAAATGACAAGTGTTTTTTTTTTTTAACTATTTGCAAAATAAATATCATTTATCGGCTTTGTTACCCCTCGCAGTGAAAGTATAATAAATCCGAAATTAAACTTATTTTTTTAAATTAAATCAAGAAGAAAGAAACAGAAAAATAAGTACAAAGCAAAGGTGATGCTAATTTCTTCCAGTATACCTGCAAAAGGCGAATTGGAAAACAAAAAAGGCACCGACACTGTGTGTAAGAGTAAGAGTAATTTTAATATGCAGTAGAAAGCTTAAGTCACACCAAAACTGTACCCTAAAACAAGGAGAAAAGAATCAAAGCACTGATAAAAAATTCTCCTGTATTATTGAAATTAGAAGCTGCAACATAATATCGCAACCCTACTACTACATAAGGCGCGCTAAGTTAGTGAGGAGAAGCGAGGCGACGCGAAGTGTGAACACCGATAACAGGCTACAGAGATTCTACTCTAGGATTCGTATACACAAGACGGGACCAATCTAGCCATTGCATTTACAATACTAACTTAATTAGATACTAATTTTGCAGGGGATGAAAGAATTTAAGAATTCATTTTATGGTGTTCTATAAAAATTGTAGTAATGTGACTAGGGGATAAAACAGTTTCTGTAAGTCGCAGGTGGCATGTTGAATTCAAAACGAAACAAAGGTTGCCAAGGTTTAATCCTGAACGCTAGTGAGGTACCCATAAAATAACTCCCGAGACCTGCAAGGGAATTGATATAGAACCTGGGTGAAGTGAGAAATTCAATCCGGCCAAGATAAGATAAAGCTTTATTTCCGTGTTGGATAGTCTACTTTTTACATTTTCTGTGAGATAATTAAAAAATGTACTGTAACAAGTTATATATTAAAGAAATATAAGTAAACTATCACTCGAAATGTTTTAAAATTTAAAACAAAATATCACTACTCTTAAATTTTTAATTTTCTATAACACTCCCGTTCTTACATTGCTTCTTTTTGAAAGACTCGACAGTAACCGCATTTTATACCTTTTTTGTTCATCTGATTTTTTAAATTCCATTCCATATGTTAAATAAAAATCGTTAAAATTTAAACCAAAAAGGCTACGATTTTATTAAATTAGCCTTTTTTTATATGTTCTATAATACAGACTTTTTACAGTTTTGGTTTCTTTTTGTACCATTAAACCAGAGTTGGTACTTAAAACTAGTATGATTAAAATATAACGGGGGCCATATTGGACAAAAAGCACAGTCTGTGTCAAAAGGTACTGTTTCTGGGTTTATAATTGGTATGTCAGTGTTTAGTTAAGATTTTAATTTTCAAATCTAAAGAACATGATATTACACATTAATGGCGGATTGTCTGGTATAAGAGGAAGAAATACAAGTGTTAAAAAAAATACTACAACTTGTAGTTTTGCTGTCTTAAATTAGATATTTTTTGTATATTACATTATAATAGTGTTTTATTAAAAATATGTATTAATGGTGTATATTCGTTTATCTATTAATCAATCATATACAATTTCACAAATTTATCTACTGTTTTTTAGAAACTTTCACACTTTTTATACGACACATTTTTGCGGCCTAGATTAAACAAGTGTTGAACTGCATTACTTTGTATATTTAACGAACAAAAGTATTTTTTTCTCAAATCTTCTTTTCAAGGATTTTAAAAATATATGTTATCTTTTAGTGTTCTAAGCAACTATTAAACATATCATGATAACTGTATGCAATACCCTTAACTAAGTGCAAGTAAATTTAGCGAAATGTGGCGTTCGCTTTAGTGAGCTGTATACCACAACACATAGAGCTAATTGTGGCGGCTTGCGAACAACTGAGACCATTCATTAATATTACGACTAACTAATTGTGAACATTCGCCAGGAGTTAGTGTAAGACACTGAGCTCTTAGAAAAGACAGTCACGTAGGTACAAACAGGTAAATATAGAGAATATGCATAAAGAAATGGTTTTATAACCAATCAATCAAGTTTTAAAAAAAATGTAAATATGTATTAAAGTGTATATGATAAAGTACAAATAAATAAATTTAAAAAGAAATTATCTATCAATAAATGTATAAAAATAGAGATTTATTTATTTCTTTATTGCACATTTTAACTTATCACAGGTCAATCATTTATAAAAATAAGTGTACAATAAGTGGCAATGGGCAGGGCACATTTCTCGCAGAACAGATGGCCATTGGGGCCGAAAGGTTCTGGAGTGGCGACCGCGTACCGGAAGACGCAGCGTTGGAAGGCCTCCTACAAGGTGGACCGATGACCTGATGAAGGTAGCGGGATACCGATGGATGCGGGACGCACAGAAACGTTTGATGTGGCGACGCTTGGGGGAGGCCTATGTCCAACAGTGGACGTGTATCGGCTGAAATGATGATGATGATGATGACATATTATAGTATGTATCTATCTAACATCTAAGGAATACTTCTCCAAAACAAGTGTAGTCAAACTAAATAGTTTGCCAAACATTTTCCACATACCTACTCAATCTCCATAAAGATCTAAGTTGCAACATTTCCTTACAACTACTTAGCATTTTCCTCCTCTCAGGAACCGCAAGCAAGAGGACACGGAACCACGACCCCCTATTAATAAGCCCGCGCCAGATTTACACGAAGTAACGAACACATCTGTCGCCCCCTTGGATGCCGCCCTCTGCACCAGGGTTGGCAGTTTTAGAGGAGTTAAAGTACCTACAGCTAGCAGTAGGATGATACAGTATTATATTGTATGGTTTACAGTACCGGTAGAGTTTTAACTTATAGCAGAAAGTGTAACAAAATACTACGCTGCTTATAAAAAAAAAACCGGGCGAGAGTGAGTCGGACTCGCATACTGAGAGTTCCGTACAAACGTACCTATGAAAATAGTTCAATTCTCAAATAGAGTTAAAAAGATTTCTCCAAATCATAATTTTTGTTTTGAGAAGTAACTACGAATTTACAGTTTCCAGTTTTTTTCCCAGACCTTGCTTCATGCCAAATATCAGGACTCTTTAGTTGACGGGAAGTATTCGGCCGTATCTTTTTTTTTTCAGTATCTCAGAAGTTTGATTTTTTCACAGCTTCAAGAAACCGCAGACTTGAGTATATGGTTTTAATTTCAACTCGATACCTCATTGCGTTCGCAAGATAAAGGGTCTTAACAGACAGAGAGACAACAAAGTAGTCAAAGTTCCGTTTTTTTTCCTTAACTACAAATACAGATTTTTTTATGTTATTGTAAACTAGCTGACCCGACGGACTTGTTTTGTCATATTATAATAGAAAACCTACGGTAGACAACCCTACTTAACACCCCACACATTTGAATCACAAATTACAAACTATAGCTAATGTTGTGTGTAATTGTATGATTCTTTCCATTTGGGAAGCAGGGATTGCAAGGGATTAACTCTACGGGTAGGGGACTGGACTGGTTAAATGGACAGAAGAAGTACCTTTTATGTTAGTTTATGGGCTGTGTTTAATTTAATTAGAGGTTGAGAAGAAAATTATAAAGCACATATAAAAAATATTTCCGTCAAAACTATTCAATCTTATGACCATCCGTAATAGACTTTGACACCATCCAACTGATGTGCTAGTACTGGGACTGCGGCAATATTTGAAACAGTGACCGTGGCCTTAGATTGCATAAGGAAACCAAAGGACATAGCGATGGCTTAGAGTCAAAACCACGGATATGCAATTTTCTGTAATTTTACTTTATTATATTTTCCGAAATAAAAGTTCGTAATAGGCTAGTTGCCGTAAAAAAATGTAATTAGTCCGTCTTTTAGATTATTCAAAAATAAGGGACACGTATTTTTTTTATTTGTAAATTAAACCAAAAATTACAAATATATAGCCCATTAAAGTTACGTGTAACGTCACGCCCGTGCTACATTTTTTCGCACGGGGTTACGTCACACGTAACTTTAATGGGCTATATCTTTGATTTTTTTATTTAATCAAAAAAAGAAAAAAAAATGTGTCCAATATTTTTATATAATCTTAAAGATGGACTAAATAAAATGTAATTATTTTGACCCTGGAAACTACCCTCAGTTTTAAGATTTTTTTCTATACTTGTGCTATAAAACCTTGCTTTATGCCAAATTTCAAGATTCTCAGTCAACGGGAAGTACCCATAAAAGCATGATTTTTTACAGCTTCAAGGGACCGCAGACTTGAATGTTTTAATTTTACCTCGATTTATCCACGCGTTTTCTAAACAACGAGTCTCGACAGATAGGTAAACAGACAGACGGACAAAGTGATCCTATAAGAGTTTCATTATTTCCTTTAGAGGTACGGAATCCCAAAATACAAAAAAAAAAATATTGCCCATACTCATACTTCTCAAAGTCTACAAATCTCGTCATCTCATCTCATTCGTAAAACAGCCAACATTTTAACTCTGGACCTAGTTGGACCTGTTCTAAAGTGAGATTGTTAATTGATTAGAGGATTAAATTAGTCCAATTGTATTGGTCAATGGACCAAAGTTTCCGAAACGAGGTGGATTTATTTAGGTCACGGTCGATTTGCCGTTTACAGCTAAGGGGTGAATTGGTATTTGTTAACACGTTCGAGAGAACTTCAAGTGTATTTGTATAGATCAAGCGTCATCGAGAGATTTCGGCAACTATTTCGGGTGTCTTGTTTACGTTCATTTAGGTTATTATCTTATCAATCAATATACAGGGTTATTCGTAATACACTGGCAACCTCTTAGGACTGTGTTACTAATATCATAAACAACAACTTTTGATCTTATGACTTTTAAAAATTTATCATATTTTAGTTAATCAAATTTTCATACAAAAATTTATTAAAATATTTAAATTGGCCGTTCTAAATATTACGAAGTCTATGCGAAGCAAGCGATAGTACAACAGCGGAGAGGAGCTGAATCGAGCGCCGTGGGTACTTGATGCGCTTGCGTCGCGTCTTACAGACGTAGGTAGGTATAGCAAAATACAGAGTTGAAATCTGTTAGATAGAACAACGAAATCTTGAAGGTTGGTTTTTGGTAAATGAATTATGTTTTGTAAAAAGTCAGACAACAAAATTATAACCATAATGTATCTATAACCGCGGCAGACCACGAAGGAGATTGTGATATGACCTGGATGTGTTCCTTAAGAATCGAAACGTGAAAGCAAATAACCCTGATCGTTGGAAATAATGGAGGAAGACCTTTCCCAGTAGTGGAACAGTACGGACTAGCTATAATAGTAATAAATAGAAACAAATCAAACATGTCGACTTAGTACACGAAGTTGTCGACATGTGGAATGTGGAATCGGTTACCATTGCGCCAATTGTCGCGACTGCCAACGGCATGATGATCAAAGCCATCGACGACCATCTGTCGAAGCTGTCATTGCGCGGTTGGATCAAGGGCCTGATACAGAAGACAGTACTCCTCGATACGGCGCGTTTCGTGAGGAGGTTTCTTCCTCTGAGACCCTAACTACCAGTAGGATACAACCCTGCTCCCGACACCACCGGACCAATATTTTATATATATATTTTTTTGTTTGTTATGTTATTTATAACGCTAACTTTAGAGAAAGATTGGCTAAAAAACTTGTTTAGTAAACTCTGAGATGTTATTTGCCCCGAAAGCTGGAACGCAATGAGAGTTAGAACAGTTCGGTGCGCTATTTTATAATCTGTTGTAACTGTCAAAAGCGCCGCGCTGTCAACTCGCAGTTTGTTCCAGTTGTCAGTGCAAAAAATACATTTTAGTGTTACTAATATAGAAAATAATCGTAGTGTATGTAACGTAATCATAAAAATTGCTAGTAACAAACAAGCTAGTAAAGAAACAAAATATTAATGAAGTATCTAAAGTTTCCCAAGTGACCACAAACTTGTTTGATGTGCGTATATTGTTTTGATCAAGCGTTTTCGAGAGTTTTCGGTGACTATTTGGGTTTCTTGATTAAATTAATTTCAGTTATTACTCTTGTAGCGGCGTTTATGAACAACAACTAACCCTTTAGTAAACTTTTGCTTGATTGGTTTATAGTGTAACTTGATTTGATAACTTAAAGCCTCTTTGACCTTTAAGTTTGACTAGAAATTTCAGCTTCCAAGAAGTTATTTATAGTAAACCCCATTTATAAGGGCAAATGTACTCTGTAGGTTTGGTTTGGTTCTTTGGTTTTGGAACCCAAGGCAACAAAGAAACATAGGAGCAGGCTTTAGTCAGTAAAAGTCTGACACGCCCTCTTGCTCAGTCAATAGATGATTTCCCACCCAAGAAAAAGACTGTAGCTAGTCATCGTATATTTTTTTTTTATTGTTGATAGGTTCCCGCTTGACCACTATCTCGCCTGATGGAAAGCCACAATGCGGTCGACAATGGAACGCGCTTACGTAGAAGAAACCTATTCACTCTCGACTTAAAGATTCCCGAGTTGTAGCTATCAGGAAACACAGAATCCGGCAAGGAATTCCACTCCCTAGCTGCACGCACAATGAATGTGTTCCCGAAACGTTTTGTGCGTGTAGGTGGGATATCCACCATGTACCAGTGGCGCATCGCCGTACGTCTGGTAGTCCGATGATGGAACGAATGAATGCTGGAAATGGAATAAATTCACAAATAGTGAATTCAGATCAATCAATTTCACTTGTAACCAAGTTTTATTTCCACGAGAAAAACATTCGAATCATCTCAATACTGTCAATCAAGACGTTCGTTTATATAAATCCGAAACTAACTCCGTTCCTCACGTAGAGATACACAATTGACTTCGTCCCGAACTTATATTTGAATAATCACGCCTTTCAGAAGAGTTATTTTTGGGTTAAACTTTCTGGTTGCCAGACTTTATCATTTTGTGAGATATATATGTCACTCTTGTATATCTCACACAAAATGTTGTTCTTTTTTGAGGTTTTTTGCCTTCGATCCAGGTCCCGGGGTTCACTTTCGCTTAACCCATGACCCCAGTAGGCTTCGACCTTGAGGCGCGCGTAGAATACTACGCGCCATCGATGACTTGGGCTCGGTCCGGACGGTTGGATGGCAAGCTACCTGCGGTGACTGGTAATCGAGATTGGAATCACGGCGGCTGGAGAGTTAGGGGCGTTCCCTCACACGTGCGTTCTTTTCCTTTGCTAGCATTATTACTTCGTAAAAGGAGGCGACCACCTGCCATTCCTCCTCGCTCCGGACCATGGCATGTACCAAAGCTCGGAGCTACAGCTATTAGTTTTGCCCGCGCGAAAGTAGATATCTCTACACAAACTTTGGACCCCCTTTACAGTCTTATAGATAGAGAACTTTATAAAATGCTTTCTAATTCTTTGTATACGTCATAAAAACATCCTCTAATCAAAATTGAAGCATTCTGGGTCTAAAGAATTGGGTTGGGTGTTGATAAGTCAGTTAACGAGTCAGAACTTTGCCTTTGATCTGACTCATGTATATTTACTGTACGGACTTATTAAAGAGCTTTGAGCTATTTAAGTTTCTTCTTGGGGTAGTCAGCTAGGAAATACTGGCCTCATCTAGTTTAAACTGACGGAAAAGTTGACGTGTAAATGTGTTTCTTTTTTAGAGTTTACCCGCATTTTCGTCCGTATTCACACTCCTAGAACAGCTCAATACCATTTGTCACAATTTCAGATTTTTATTTTGCATGGAAGTCTAGTTCTTTGTCTAAAATCCTTTTAGCATCAACTCTGTCTATTAATGAAAATCATCAGCTTTTTAAGACATTAGTCGAAACTAACTGATAGATATATAGATAAACCTTTTTAAAAATTGCATGTTTCTTATATGTACCTATCAAATATACTGTTATATGCATTTTGTAAAACAATGCCACTCGTATTTTGACATTATAAAGAAATACTTCACTTTCATTCTTAAGAATAGATTTCTAAAATAAATATCTATCTCCCCTATTATATTTATCAAAATATGTCCATTTAGACGATGGTCGGTAAATCTAATCTTCCATTTAAAAAAAATACAAATACGAATAAATATAAAAAGTTAATTTGTGTTTTCTTTTTCAACTTATTTTATCGTACTATCGTACTATATCATCATTTCTAAAATACAATTCTCCATTTCATATTAACCCAACTCACTGGGCACAATAGTATGTGCCGTTGAATCCTTTCATTTGACCTCACTACAGTCGCATGTTTGCCGTCCCCTGGGCTTCCAGTCCAGTCCATGTTGTCTTTATTAACTCGAACCATATGAGAATTTAGTTGGTTTTGCTTTTATAATCGAATACTGTTTAGGTGTATATGAGATTTTGTATTTTCTACCGTTAGTTAGGATAGATTTTCAGTAAAATCTGTAGTTTTCAAAACTAAGAAGTTTCCTTTATTTTGAATCCATCGATTAGAGTCGTATGGCAAGGCCACGTTATTTTTAGTATATGTGAAACCTAAATCCTCCTAAACCTCTTAAGTTTTTGTTGTCTACAATGTTTTTTGCGTCAAAATAAATACTTTTCTTTCTTTCTTTCTTTCTAAATATAGTTTGTTTAGAATCATTGACTGAATCATGGTTTCCAGTAATTTTAACCCCACGTTATATTTTTCCAAAAAATATTTAAAAAGATCGCAAGGACACCACTGATACTAAGTATAACACAAGTCACGGCAGGTCATAGAGAACATTACGTGCCAAAGCACGGCTGGGTACCAAAGCAAAACCACCTTTCAGTCGCCCGGATGGCCCAGTGACCATGTTATATTGCCAACCAAGTACCATAACTGGCTTATAACTGATTGTGATGTGATTTTCATAGTACAGTTTTGAAATATACATAGATTCTTTACATAAAAATAGGTACTAGACAGGTGTTTAAGGTTTCACATATACAAGTATATACTTAAAAAAAGACGTGTGGCACTCGGGGACTGCCGCGGTAAAGCTATTGCATAGCATCACTCATTTGTTTTCTTATCGGTCACCACGCTCAAAACAAATGAGTGGGGGGTGTTAGGTTATTTTCGTTACGGAATTTCTGGATTCGGTCTCCACGCTCAAGGCCCGCGATAGAAGCTATGCAATAGCTTAATCTATAATATAAAAATGAATCGCAAAATGTGTTGGTAAGCGCATAACTCAACAACGCCTGGACCGATTTCGCTAATTTTTTTTTTTTGTTGTGTTCGTTATTATGAGGAGAAGGTTCTTATGGAAAAAAAAATGAAAATTAGGGTAGTGTAGGGTAGAGTAGGGTAGTGTAGGGTAGTGTAGGGTAGAGTAAGGTAGAGGAGGGTAGAGTAGAGTAGGGTAGGGTAGAGTAGGGTAGAGTAGGGTAGAATAGGGTAGAGTAGGGTAGAGTACAGTAGAGTAGGGTAGAGTAGGGTAGAGTAGGGTATAGTAGGGTAGAGTAGGGTAGAGTAGGGTAGAGTAGGGTAGAGTAGGGTAGAGTAGGGTAGAGTAGGGTAGAGTAAAGTAGAGTAGGGTAGGGTAGAGTAGGGTAGAGTAGGGTAGAGTAGGGTATAGTAGGGTAGAGTAGGGTATAGTAGGGTAGAGTAGGGTATAGTAGGGTGGAGTAAGGAAGAGCGGGAGCGAAGCCGCGCGGGCAAAGCTAGTAAGGTTATATAAAAAGAGAAACTGACAGACTGACATATCTACACACAGCCGAAACTACTAAGACTAGGAGCTTGTAATGCACAAAGTTTCCTTATATAGGGTGACTGGCAATTAGTGTACGATAGGTACTTAAACACGTGATTGTGCTCATGATAACCAACAATTTTTATTATAGGAGAAAAGCCGAAATCGCAAAAAATATCAGTGTTCAGTATATTAGGCAAACATAAATGAACTGAACAGCTGTTTTTTATTCGCGATTTCAGGTTTGTTCCCATAGTTAAAGTTGTTGGTTATCATGAGCACAATCACGAGTTTAAGTATCGTACACTAATTACCAGTCACCCTATATATTGTGACACAGGTTCTTTTTTTGGTGGGCAAAAATTATCCAAATGACATCCCTCGCCCTTGGGCGGAGCGGGAGATAGTGTCAGACTCTTACTGACTTGGGCTCGGTCCGGTCAGTTACCGGACGGTCGGATAGCGAGCTACTCATTGCTCGCCGTCCACAAGCCCGGGATCGGAATCCCAGCGGGTGGCTGGAGCGCTGTGAGTGCCACTGCCTGATGCGGTCGGTCTCCTCCTTTGCTAGCGTTACTGCTTCGCAGACGGAGGTGTCCGTCTGCCGCTCCTCCTCGCTCCGGACCATGGCCTGTACCAAGGCCCGGCGCGAGAGATCACCGCCAACGATCGTCCCCACGAGGACACGGTGATGCTCTGCCCAAGCGGATTTTGACATAGGTAGGTAAGCACTTATAAGAATTTTTCAAAATTCTCCCTCTAAAGGATTGAAACGGGAGTCAGTTTGTATGGACAAACCTACTTTCTCACGGGTGAAGCCACTGGCAGAAGCTAGTTTTAATTAAGACGTCAAAAAAATAAAACAAAATCACATGAAACATAATGAAAACAAACGAAAACCCATTGGGCTGTGCAACTAATCAAATTCTAGTTCGGTGTCCACATTCGTATAACGCGCGAACAGTGACATCTATCGGGAGTGACACGCATCAGGTGTGCGAGTGTTGTTGTGCTTTCGACCGTGATAATGCGCTTCGACAGGCTGTCCGAAAGCTGTATTTAGTACAGCGGTACCTATGTGTGTTTAAACCTAGTGCCTAATGTTAACGTTTCATTAGTGTTGTGGTACGGAGCTTAAGAGGCCGGCGACAGATGAATTTCTATACAAACGTAATACCACGCTCATTTGCAATTGGAGCATATTTCCAACATATTATGATGATATTCGGTTATATACAATATTTATCTAGGTTCCTACGTCGAGAATATTAGAAATATTGTTATTTTTAATACAGGAAAAGCCAAATGGCATGTTTTGCCATTTACGCTGTAAAAAAGTGCGAAATACAATTCGCTTAAATTTCTTTTTGTTTTTTTTTTTTTAAAGAAAGACGTAGGAACCTAGATAAATATTGTCTATAACCAAATATCATCATAATATGTTGGAAATATGCTCCAACTGCAAATGAGCGTAGTATTACGTTTGTATGGAAATTCATCCGTCGCCGGCCCCTTAAGTAATGATGAATTCACGACAGTATTTCACGAATGTAGATGATCTTTGCTATCGTGATATTGTCAAAAACTCTCAATATGGTATTCCGTCAGAGAAGATAATTATTATGTATTTTATAGTTTTTATACGATTGTGTGAGGTACAAATATACAAGATATAAGAGGGTAACTGTTAGCTAATAATCCACACTAATATAATAAAGAGGTAAAGTTTGTATTTTTTGTTTTGTTGTTTGTAGGAGGTAATCTCTGTAAGTACTGGTCCGATTGCTACGATTTTTTCACCAATAGAAAGTTGATTTATTCCTGAGTGTCATAGGCTATGTTGTTATCATATATTTTATGTACGCGGGCGAAGTTGCGGGCAAAAGCTAGTATATAATATGATGGTTCTTTTTTTGGAACTGCAGTGTATCTCTGGGACTGCTGTCCCTATGTCCTACACTTTCTTCGCGGCAGCTCATCTCTAGAGGTCTTCAAGAGAAAAATCAAAGAGCACTTCCTGTCACAACTGACATATTTATCATCATTTCAGCCTAAAGATGTCCACTGTTGGACATATTCCTCTTCCAAGTGTCGCCAAATGAATGGTCCTGTGCGTCTCGTATCCATCGGATTCCTGCAACCTTCACCAGGTCGTCGGTCCACCCTGTAGGAGGCCTTCCAACGCTTCGTCCTCCAGTATGCGGTCGCTACTCTAGAACCTTCTGACCCCAACAGCCATCTGTTCTGAAAGTAATAAAAAATGACAGTGAATTCAATGACAATTTCCCATTATACTTTCATGAATTCGTATGAAGGCTAGAAGGAACGGGGTGGGTCTTTTAGTCAGTAAGAGTCTGACACTATCTCTCGCTCCGCCCAAGGGCGGGGGATGTCAATGCATGATTTTTTCCCACCATAAAAAAAAAAAGGGTTGTTTTTGTTTAATTTTTATCATCATTTTGATAAGTGAAAGGGGTCCTCTTATTCTAATTTATCTCTTATATTTCTGTACCATTTTGGGTTGAAACTTTTGGATCGTATGGTCTGAGTGCTCACACTTTGTTTAAAGAACAACTTAAAAAGCCTTGGTGACACTTCATGTGATCGCTGGGCTGGTTTTTATCTTGGACAGAGAATAAGGGTATACAGAATGGTAATGTCACCAATCTTTTTGGGCACCAGTAGAAATTGATAGGTACGAAAAGATTTTTCGATGTGAAAAATGTGGAATGTGTCTCAAAAAAAGATATAATGAAAAAGGGTTAGAGAAGGCCTTTGCTAAAGGGCAAATTGATTTAGAAAAAAAAAAAACAAAGCAACAGATATTAATTTAAGTAGTTCATCTTTGAAATGTTCTCCTATTCTTCAATTATGTTTTTTATCAGTCATCCTCTTAATAGAGACCACTTTTCAGCCTTAATATACATCGCTTCTATGTTCATTGAAATGGTATTCAGGTTTTTCCTAGGGAACGTCCAAATGCGAAAGCTATACGAATCGTCCGTGTCTGTTTTCTGTCTGTCCGTCGGTCATAGCCAATTTCCTCGAAAATCACTCTACAAATGAAGTTAAAAAGGTCGTAAATGAATATATATTATATATTACTCTAAATTGGACATGTAACGTAAATAAATGAATTTGGGAAATGGAAGTTACGTTTGGGATGCAAATCGAAAAATTAAATTGAATAAAATTGGGACCAGTTAGGTTCGATGCCCTCGGGGTAACTGCAAAAACAATGTGGGTTTTCAATGTGAGTTAGTAAAAACTCCTCATCAAAAAATGTATGTAGGGTGCAATCCTAACATAAATATGATGTCAATGCAATGCATATTTCGGTCCGACCCTCCGGTAACTGCCCGGACCGAGCCCAAGCCGTCGATGGCGCGCACTGTTCCCGCGTGCCTCAAGGAGTTGTCAGCTACAGCAGGGCCCAGCCGAGTCTAAGCCCCCCAGTAGGCTTTTTAGGGTTATCTGAAAGGGAACTCGAGCCCCGGTATGAAGGCTAGAAAGAACGGGGTGGGCTTTTAATCAGTAAGAGTCTGACACTATCTCTCGCTCCGCCCAAGAGCGGGGATTGTCATTGTATGATTTTTCCCACTATAAAAAAACAATCCAATGCAAATTTAACAAAATGCAGAAATGTCACTGAGTGCCTAACGGGAAGAATCTAAATGAAAATGCAAGTAGTCCGACTCAAACCACATCTAATTGAACACCCACGAAGAACAGGAAAAGTTATTTGATGAAGTCTCACGTAAAAAATACCCAACGAAACACGTACCTTATAATCCATTTGTTTTGGTACTTAACGTAAACAATCTTGATATTTAAAGAAAACCGTATAAAAGACATACAAAGATTATTTAAATTAAACCTATTTACAAAAAAATATCATTTATCATTTATCGATTTAGGTGAATAACTAATTGTAAACATTTTTAGATCAAATTTTTGACACACTGTTTACATTTAGTTATGTACTTAAACAAATGGAGTATGAATACCATTTACAAGAATCTCTCACTTAGTCAAATTTCGAGTAGGTATTTACTCCGACTAAAGTTAACCAACATTAAGTCAAAGCAAACTACTTTGACAGTACTTAAAACTTACTTATGACTCAAACTTGTGTTACGTAATACGGTACATAGGTATTTAATACAAGTTAAACAGTTCTCTTGGAACTTAATTAGGGGTCTTTGGGATGGTGTAAAACGCCACTCTAAGATTATTATAGGTAGGTGTATAGGTTTGAGAAAGGTGTGTTCGCTTTGTGGTTACTTGGTACCCATGTAAGAACCCTGGGGCCCTGGAACGAAGACAAAGAAAGAACAGGAGTGGGCTTTGGTCAGTAAAAGTCTGACATGCCCTCTCGCTCCGTCTAAGAGCGGGAGATGTCATTGGATGGTTTTCCACCTAAAACCGGGTAAGTACGAGTCGAACTCGTGCATTGAGGGTTCTGTACAAACTTACCTATGAACACAATTTAATTCCCCAATTGAGTTGCGAAGATTTTTCCCAATGGCAAAAAAAAGGCTCTTTTGTGACGTGGACTTTAAAACTGCTTGGAAAGAGTTTATTTGACATAAATCTACACTAAATAAAGAGGTAAAGTTTGTTTTTTTATACATTTTTTTTTTGTTTGTATGAGGTAATCTCAAAAAGTATTAGCGATTGCTAAAATTTTTTCAGCATTAGAAAGCTGCTTTATTCCTGAGTGACATAGGCTATATTAAGTCGCAGGAAAAAGCTAGTCCTTTCTATTTAAGTTTGATCAAATAAATTACATAAAGTTAAGCGCCTAACAGAGTTTGAACCCACGCCGCACAACTCGTGAGTTGGGTACCTTACTATTGAGCTACCACAGCTCTGTGCACACACTGTCTCTCTTCAAACTCTTAAATAAAATATCACACATTCCTCGTGGCAAATTGCAGTTATTACTACGGTTCCCCGACATATCAGTTCAAAACAAGGCTTTTGAGAATTTCTGCGAAATAATAGAATTTAGACAGTTTCCAATTTCAGTTTCCCAGAATATTGAGGTCTACTATAAATTGAATTGCCTATCTGCCACTGCAATACAATAGGGTAGTGTCCAGGGTCAAAATAATTACATTTTATTTAGTCCGTATTTTAGATTATAAAAAAATATTGGACACGTATTTTTTCTTTTTTCGATTAAGCAAAAAATAACAAAGACATAGCCCATTAAAATTACGTGTGACGTCACCCCGTGCGAAAAAATGTAGCACGGCGTGACGTTACACGTAACTTTAATGAGCTATATCTTTGTCATTTTTGGTTTAATTTACAAATAAAAAATACGTGTCCCTTATTTTTGAATAATCTAAAAGACGGAATAATTACATTTTTTTACGGCAATTAACCTATTCACTTATCGGATAAATCATGTTGTATGACAGCAAAAAGTTATCTTATTCATTCAAACAAACCTGGTAATGGGAACACATTCATTGTGCGTACAGCTAAGGAGTGGAATTCTCTGCCGGAGACTGTTTCCTGATAGTTACAACATGGGGATCTTTAAGTCAAGAGTGAATAGGTCACTTTTGGGAAAGTGCGCTCCATTGTTGACTGGTCCATCAAATACGATAGGTGCCAAGCGCGAACTTATCAACAACAACAAAAAAAACAAACATTCATTAATTTTGTATAATTATTAATTATGTCAAATTGTAAAATAATAGTTATAAAATTCAACATTATAGGTTGGATATTATTTCTTTTTATCAAGCAATGACATTAAGAGAAAGTTGACAATTGTACTAGTAAATCAAATTATTCAATTGATCTATTTTATGTAAGTGGGCGAAGCCGCGGGCAAAAGCTAGTGGAAAATAAAATGCCTGTAATATGTTTCAAACCAGAAATCATTTCTAAACCAGATATCGGCACCGTAGGCGTGAGCTTGCGGACAGCGAGCTACCCATTGTTCGCTGTCCGGTCCGTCCGGTAACTGTCCGGACCGAGCCCAAGTCATCGACGGCGCGCACTGTTCCCGCGCGCCAAAAGGTGCTATCAGCCCAGCTGGGTCGAAGCTTACTGGAGCCAGAGCTCGAGCCCCGGTATGAAGGCAAGAAGGAACGGGTGGGTTTTTAGTCAGTAAGAGTCTGACACTATCTCCCGCTCCGCCCAAGAGCGGGGGTTGTCATCGGATGATTTTACCCACCAAAAAAAAAACCAGGTACCGGCTAAATGTACAAACCGTTTGAAGCAAAAAAAAAAAAACAAACTATAGACAAACTCGAGTAAGTACCACAATGCAATACAACTTCCATTTCACTTCATGTCACCCATTATTCAAAACTAAGGCAGAACGACCAAAACTGTACAAACTATGTAACGAATAGTTATTAGTTGTTGAAAATTTAATAGAAAACAATTCGTACGTTAAACCTTTGGTTATTTATGAGCTATGTACGTTTTCAGTTAGAGCCATTAGGTAAGGAGTACACTTAGTTTGGAGTATAAAGATTATTTTAACTATTGGCTTACTGCTAATAGTTACTACTACTACCTAGTACTTGTACCCCATGTCCGGCCGTCTAGTAACCGTCCACTCTAGAGTGTTTACTATAATTTTAGGCCGACAGACACAAGTCTGCCGCAGCAAAATGAAATTTGGGCTAAAACAACCCACCAAAGAAAAGGCGACATCGTACCAGACCAAGACGAAGGTAAAGAGATGAACTTGACTCTTACCGGAGGGACTGGCCCGTAATAGCCGAAGACAGATTTGTGTGAAAAATGGATAGGGAGACCTTTACTCAGTAGTAGTACATAATGGGCTAATTAAATAGATTGATAGTCTGAGTGCTCCCTTAAATGAAAACTCTCTGTGCAGAGGATGCAATGGAAGAAATACTTTTAAGTCAATTTGACGAATTGTCTGTTCAGCTGGTGTAAAAGTTGAGCGATTGGCTGCAGCAGCACTACGTGGCATGGGTTTTGATTTCCGCACAGAACAAATATTTTTATGGCATACAGACTGATAGCTGTTGCTGGTCCAAGTGTCTGTGTGTGTGGGTGAACATGTTTGTGAATGCAGCCCAATGCAGGAGTAATTCCTAGTGTAGGGCAACGAAGTTTTTAAAAGGCAGAGTATAAGAAGAATTTCGTTCAATTCCATAATATAATAGGGTAGTTTCCAGGGTGAAAATAATACATTTTATTTAGTCCGTATTTTAGATTATAAAAAAATATTGGACACGTATTTTTTCTTTTTCGATTTAACAAAAAATAACAAAGATATAGCCCATTAAAGTTACGTGTGCCGCCACCTGTATGCGAAAATGCAGCACGGCGGGCGTGACATTACACGTAACTTTAATGGGCTATATCTTTGTCATTTTTGGTTTAATTTACAAATAAAAAAATACGTGTCCCTTATTTTTGAATAATCTAAAAGACAGATTAATTACATTTTTTACGGCAAATAGCCTATTATTAGCTTCTGCTAGCAGCTCCACCCGTGGTAAAGTAGGTTTCTCCTCACAAACTTTAGACTAGTGTTTCAGCCTTTTAGGGTGTGAATTTTACAAAACCTTCTCTTAGTAAGCACTCAGAGGAGACAGAAAAACCTTTGTGTAAAATTTCACGTTGCTAGTCCCGTCACGGTCAGGCAGTTTCTCATTTTATGTTTAAAATCTTCTTAGAACTTTGTTTTTCATAAAATCCGTAATCATTCACTTACTTCTAATATAGCTTTTTGAACAAAAAGAACCAAGCAAGTGCGAGTCGGACTCCCGCGTTGAAGATAATTCTTCTAGGTAATTCTTTGTATGGAAGTACAAAGGATTACTATTACTATATCTTTTTTATTTGTTAACTTAGAAGTTTTATTTTTTCATAGCTTCAAGGAACCGCAAACCTATGTATATGGTTTTAATTTTAACTCGATAACTCCACGCGTTCCCAAGATGGGCTTGACAGATGTACAGACAAAGCAACAAAGCAACAAAGCAACAAAGTGATCCTATAAGCCAGCTTTATAATGTTCCCACTGCTGGGACTCAGGCCTCCTCTCTAAGAGAGGGAATGGGCCGTAATCCACCACGCGGGCCCAGTGCGGGTTGGTGGATGTCACATGTCTTCGAATTTTTGGTTTTAGGACATGCCGGTTTCCTTACGAGGTTTTCCTTCACCGATTTGAGAGCAGTGGTGATGAAATAAATTACACCAAATTATGCGCCTGGCTGGGTTGGAACCCTAAAAACCGCTACTTTCAACGAAAACCCTTACATATCGTTTCTAAACCTCTAAACCAGCATTTTATATTGGCTGTGATATGTAGATACACAGTTATGGTGTGCCTCCGTACTTCGGTCGGCGTCTGGCCGTCAAAGCTGTGCTCATTTCCTGCACGAGGAAACGGGATGCGAGTCGCTTCCCCAAGGTCGACAGTTAGTGAATTTCGTTCGCATAGAGTAAGATTTGTATGGAGTTGTGACAGTCTAATATAAAACCATAGGAAGTACTACGTACGAAATATTTTTGTACTACTACTGTTAGGGTCTAGACTTGTCAGACAACTTGTCCTGACAAAATAGTATCGGTTTCTTCAGATACCTAGGTTGTAATCAACTTCACTGTATCCTGATAGATAATTGAAGAAGCAAATGAAACTTAAAATTCGGAACTACCACTTGAAGTTCTCTCAACCTTAGTTTGATCTTCGTCATAAATGTTATATTTTAAGTTATCTTAATTATAACGTTTTAATATTTATCATATTATTTATACACCGTTAATTTTTAATCGTTTTAATCCCGTGGAGGGTCGATCCGGTACATGAAACATGCACAAAACTAATAACTAACAATACATGAAACATGCGCATGTACGAAATTAATTTCTTTAAAAAAACGTCAGCTGAGCGAGTTCAATGACCTGTAGTTAATAGTCGGCGTTGCTTTCAAACTACCTACAGATCATTGAACTCGCTCAGCTGACGTTTTCTAAAAGAAATTAATTTCGTACATGCGTAAATTAATACGAGTTTTGAAAAAAAGGTACTTTATTTTTTAATTTTATCTTTACAAATCGATAGTGTTTCATGTGCCGGGATCGACCCTCCACGGGATTAAAACGATTAAAATTTAGCGGTGTTTATTAGCATCTTAATTTAAAGTTACTTGTTACTTGTTTATTGAACACATATACACACCTATTATCTTTTTTTTAAACCAAAAGTTAACTGGTAGAGAATGCCCTGTTGCATTAAGTCCACATATGTACCAAAGCGGTCATTTCTGCCTGATCACTTAGAAAAAATCGCTTAAGTCCTGTGGCGCGGTGTCAAACCAAACCCTTTGAAATTTTCGTTTCGAGTGTAAGCAAAAATGAACTTAGCGGTGGTCAGGCGGAAGTATCTTTGATAGTACCACTGCTGTACATGAAGTTTAAATAAATAAAATTTTTGGAAAAATTGTTTCAGCATATTTCTAAGTGAACTCAATAGTTACTGAACTGTCTGTATTAACTAGTCTTTGCCACAATCCCATCTATTTGGATGAAATATTTTCTTGGCATCCTTAGTACTTTAGTGGCCAGTTTGTGGAACGATTTGGTGTTTGAAAATTATTTCTCGTAAAACTGTACGCTATTGCAGACTAATAATAATTATAGAGGGGAAAGATGTACGGATATTATTATTGGCCTTTTGGTTTAGTTGTCAGTAGCTCTGACTGCTATTCTGGAGGTCATAGGTTCGATTCCCACTCAGGACTAATGTTTGTGTGATGAGTGTTATATATGTGGGTAGTTTTATGCTAGCGCGCAATTATATTTGTAACTGACATCAGTTCAATGCATTCACACAAAAATTTCTTTTGTGTCTGGATGTAAATGTCCACTCTTTTCTGTCCTTAGCCACTTCTGGCCAATCCTTAAGGTCCAAATCGTCACGCCATCTCCTTCTGGGCCTACCGCGTCGCCGGCTCCTGCTGTTCTATAATATGTGTGTACTTAAAAAATATATGTAAACATAAGTATGTTTATTAGTTGTCTAGTACTCATAACACAAACTCTGCTCTCTGCTTAGCTTGGGAGTAGACGGCGTTATGTAATAGTTGTGGAATATATAATTAATTGATTTTATTATAACTCGTAAATTTTTCACATGGGTAGACCTTATCCAGGGCAGTGGTGGCCGAGTGGTAATGGCTTCGACTTACGAGTTGTAGGTCGCTGGTTCAAACCCTGCCAGGCGCATTACTTTGTGTAATTTATATCATTAAATTTCAATAATTTCATCTAAACGGTGAAGGAAAATATCGTGAGGAAACCGGCATTTCCTAAAACCAAAAATTCGAAGACATGTGACATCCACTAACCCGCACTGGGCCCGCGTGGTGGGTTACGGCCTATTCCCTCTCCTAGAGAGGATGCCTAAGTCCCAGCAGTGGGAACATTAAAAAGGCTGATGATGATTTTTTTATGGTGGGTAAAATCATCCAAAGACAACCCCCACTCTTGGGCGGAGCGGGAGATAGTGTCAGACTCTTACTGACTAAAAACCCACCCCGTTTCTTCTAGCCTTCATACCGGGGCTCGAGCTCCCTTTCGGATAACCCTGGCCCCAGTAGGCTTCGACCCGGCTGGGCCCCTGCTGTTACTGACAACTCCTTGAGGCGCGCGGGAACAGTGCGCGCCGTCGACGACTTGGGCTCGGTCCAGACAGTTACCGGACGGTCGGAGAGCGAGCTACCCTTTGCTCACTGTCCGCAAGCCCGTGCCTACGGTAGCCGGAAATCGAGATCGAGGGTGATGATGATGAGACCTCATCCTGAAATAGCACATTTTATTATAGGAGTGAATTCTCTTGGAATCATTTTCTGTTTTCACTCTAAAGAAGTCAGCTGGTATTAAATAAATTGAGCAATGGCAAATACAAGTTCGATGAGTTTTCACTATTCTTCTTCGCCAATGTAAAAATAACAAAATATAAACATAATAAACTTAAATATTAAAAAAAATATATATATATATTTAAGTATGCTTAACCTAACTATACACACTAAAAGCTACTCCCTACTAAAATATGGCGTCATAAAACTCCTCCGCATCGCTGTCGACTGGAAGTGTGCCCAAGAGGCTGGCGGCATTGCCACATTGAATGGCAATGCTTAATCTCTGACCGAGGTAAAAACCAGCCCTTGGGTCACGCGAAGTGTCAACTAAGCGTCTTGACAGTTCTTTAAAAAGTATATGAGCACTCGGACCCCACGGCCCAAGAGTTTCAACCCCAAAAAAAAAAATTGATATAGTTACATTTTTTTTTTATAAACAAGACCCACTTCAATCAAGTCAGGCCAACAAAAGAACTTTAAAAGGTGAATATCATTTTTTTTTGTATCCATATTTTTTCTTTTTTCATTTCTTGGTGTAATTATTTAAAACTACCTACTTAAAAATACTCCTACATATTTATGTTCATAAACAAACCTTTGAAATAGAAGCATGTCATTTGCATAAATAATAATATAGATTTTATTATTGAAGAGCGGTCGTTGACTTCGACGATAATTTAAATCCTTTCTTGGTAGTAATATTATCATTTGTGCAGAAACGAATGCTCAGAAGGGTGAGTAAACTTTTGAATGATAATTCAAACTTCATTTTGATTTGAAGAAAATAATTTTGAATAACCTTATTTAAATTAATTAAATATTTGAATGTCAAAAGTTGATAATGAAATTTCTCACCAGGAAAACACAATTTAAAACAAAAAATATTGTTAATGTCTTTTTCTTTTTAAATATATGCTTTTGCCGACGATTTTGCCTGCGTACATAAAATATAGCTTATGTCACTCAGGAATAAAGCAGCTTTCTGTAGGTAAAACATTTAAACAACCGGACCAGTACTTTCAGAGATTACCTCCTACATACAAAAAAACAAAAAAAAAAAACAAAATTTACATATTATTTTATAGTGTAGAAGTGGAGATATTATTCCACAACTAACACACAACGCCATCTAGTCTCAAGCTGAGCAGAGCTTGTGATATGATATAATAGTACTAGATAACTGATAAACATACTTTATGTATTTCTAATTTTTTTTTCTGTTTTGTTCTATATAACTTTATAAATAGGATATGTCTTGTCTATAATAAAATTATATAGCCATATACTACACCATTACAAGCGCTGACCGAGAAACAGACCGCATCGATACGATTACAAGAGAATTCAATTCGCGAGCAATATTCCGACATGGCGGACTATATTGCATTGATTGTGTCGCTCTCACGGACATAATGTACAACTTGAATTCCTGATGACGATATACATTAAGGTCTGGAATTCCATGCTGTATTGTAGATAGCCCTATTACTAAAAAAATAACATACCAACACGCCTATATCACCTATAGGATTAGAAAGATGTTTACCTAAAAGACACATTTTTTCAGTAATTTTAAGTTATCCAGGAATACAGCCCCCCCTAGCCAAGTTACAACCGTTTCGCTTGCGTCGAACGCTTCGAGTTGGCCGTGTCAACGAATTTTTTGTTCTAACCACGTGACTAAGCATTGAGATGACATCATTCCCGTACATTTGAAGCTTTCTACTAGCGTTGACAATTGCAGATTAGCAACTTGGCTAGGGGTACAGGAATCCAACACAATATGATCAATAGTTGTGCCTTACAACTACTGTTTAACGTGATACGGCAAATGGTCTATTAAATTGGTTAAACACATGTTATTAACATGGAAAGCAGTGGTGACCGAGTGGTAACGGCCCCGACTTACCAGTTGTAGGTCGCGGGTTCAAAGGGTCAGGTGCATTACTTTGTGAATTTATTTCATCACCACTACTCTCAAAACGGTGAAAAAAAAAACATCGCGAGGAAACCGTCATGTTCTAGAACTAAAAAATCGAAGAAATGTGACATTCACCAATCCGCACGGGGCCCGCGCGTGCTGAATTACGGCCGTTTCCTTCTCCTAGAAAGGAGGGCTTTTTTATGGTGGGAAAAATCATCCAATGACAACCCTCGCTCTTGGGCGGAGCGGGAGATAGTGTCAGACTCTTACTGACTAAAAGACCCACCCCGTTCCTTCTAGCCTTCATACCGGGGCTCGAGCTGTCTTTCGAAACTAACCCTGGCCTCAGTAGGCTTCGACCCAGCTTGGTCCCTGCTGTTGCTGACAATTCCTTGAGGCGCGCGGGAACAGTGCGCGCCATCGACGACTTGGGCTTGGTCCGGACAGTTACCGGACGGCCGGACAGCGAGCTACCCATTGCTCACTGTCCGCAAGCCCGCGCCTACCGTGGCCGGAAATCGGGATCATAATCCCGGCGGCGGCGGCGAGATCGCCGTTGCCTGATGCGGTCGGCCTCCTCCTTTGCGAGCATTACTGCTTCGCAGAAGTCGGCGACCGCCTGAAACTCCTCCACACTCCTCAGAAAGAAGGCCTGAGTCCCAGTTATGGGAACATTAAAAGGCTGATTATGCTATGTTTTCAACATAAAATATGAACAAAATAACAATTAGGTAAGACCAGCCTTTGAGTAATGCAAAGTGTTAGTAAATCTACTTCTAATCTGTTCAATTCAAATAAAACTTGAAGAAAATAGAACTGGATCGTCCACATAAATAATTTATCGACTCCGAACGTGTTAACTGAACAAGTTTCTAAGAAAATTTCTCTCAGTGCACTTTAAACATAAGCACCTCTACAACACCTTAAAGGATTTTCTGAGCTTAAATACTAGCATTATTCTTTGAAGTTCTTTTTATTAAATAACAATTTTAAGATGGGAGAAAAGTCTTGGATTAGAAAAGAACTTTAATATAGTATTAAGTTAATTATATTATTTATTTAGATCATTTTCAAAGCAATAACTATCACGAGGGTCGTTTATTACGGTGAAGCAAGGATTGAAGATGTTATTTTGTGGATGGGTGACTGGAAGCTGACCCAAGCGTAGTTGGAAAGGTTTGGGCAAACCAAAGTCATGGCGGTATGTCCCCTTTTTGAAGAGTGACTGGTAAGGCGTGACGGTCTCCTCACCTTCCACATGACGCAGGATGCAAGTTCGGGAGGTTTCTGCATCGTATTTAGGGAGAAGATACGGCACCATTGTGTGAACCGTCTGATAGACACGATGGAGCTTACGGTGGAGCCGTGCCCTACTTAGGTGGAGCACCGCCGTGTAATCATAGAGGCGATCGACGGCAGTGACTTCTCGTGCCAGTTCATAGTTCAGGTCATGAAGCGAGGAGGAATGGCAGCCGGTCGCCTCCTTCAGCAAAGCAGTAATGCTAGCTAAGGAGACGGCCACACGCGTGTGGGAATCCGCCCCTGACTACTAACCACGGTAAGTCTGCGACTTGCGGACGGCAAACAGTGGGTAACTTACCGTCCGAACATTCGGTACAGACCAAGCCTGAGTCATCGACGACACACTTTAAAGAGATGTCAGTAAAACTGGAGGAGCCTAGTAGGGCTGATACTCGCTAGGGCTGGGGAATTTCTGAAAATATTGCCGTGGTCTTGAAACGCCATCCCGTCATCGGCCAAAGTCTAACCTTACGGCTGTTAAAACTGCCAGACTACGACTGTTTAGTAAAGCATAATCAGCCTTTTAATGTTCCTGCTGCTGGGACTCAGACCTCTTCTCTTGGAGAGGGAAAACGTAGTCTGAATGTGAGTTGGTACCTCTGCTTACGCCATGAATACGAGAATTTCATTCCAACTCACAGAAGAATTCTTCACATTTATCAACAATTACAATCAATTTACTGCGCTCCATCCGATCCCCTCAACCGTCCGCCATTACCGAGTGATTAAAGAATCGTTTGAATTGATCTGCTGCCGTCAGTACACGTGGATTCGATTGATCAATCAATTTGCTGCTGCACAATGTATTGTGTGGGGGTTAATGTGATGTGCTTGACGGGTGGGACATACGGTTCTGGTGTGTGACGAGCAATGCAAGGTGAGCTTTTGTTTGTTTGGAGATTGGGCAGATCTGTATGGCTAGATTTTAGATGCAACTTGGTACTCTCTGGATGACATAATGTACTCGGTAGTACGAGCAAGGCCTCTTGGGATGGTTTTCGGCTTATCCGCCAAAGGCTGAAGCTATTTTATCGAATGGTTTCTGCGTTTAATATTTTGAAACAATTTTGGTAGGTCTTTATTATATCTACACTACTGTCCAAAAGTTTGATATCACCTTTTTTTATGAAAACAAGACATTCTCAACAATAGGTACAATTTAAAAAAAAAAAGGTACAATTATCGGCACGGATCTTGAGCGCTCGGCTTCAGAGTGGGGATCGTCGTCGTTGTTAGATAAATGCAGCAAGCGCAGGGAACGAATCACGAGTGCCGTCTATGACACGATGGCGCGGCAAGCCAATCACTGACACTCCCCGCCCCCGCGTCTCACTTCACACCACTAAAGAGACCGAATATTTGACCTCTGCGCAACTTGAAGCCAGCGCTCAAGATCCGTGCCGGTAATTGTATACAGTAAAAATTTGAAATAAAATAAAATTTTACTACCTTTCATAATTGTTTACAATGTTGAAATAGTGAAGGTTACTTTTAGAGTAACAACAAAAAGACCATTTATGCGACGTAGATGTTTATAAACCAGCTATACCTAAATATACTTATTATAAAAACTTGTGCATGTACAAAATCAAATCAAATCAAATCAAATCAAAACATTTATTTCAAATAGACCATTTACAGGCACTTTTGAATAGTCAAATGTCGGTCAGTCCAAGAAAAGTGAAGCTAAATTGCACGTTCAAAAGAGTAGGTCTCTATGGAGAAGAACGTGCAAGAAACTCCATGGACACTCTTTTAAATCATATTATATGTTACATATAATGCTTGGTTACATATTACTTGTTGCTTCTATCATGTGAGCACAATGTCGATAATGAAATAAAAAATGTAAAATAATTAAAAGATAGAAACTGAATTAAGCCACTGGCAGCTAAGAGATGACCAGTCCCATCTGACGGCACCCGTTCACGAGCATGACGCGTGCATCAGCCCCACTCAGCTCAACCATTTTGAAGGGAACTGAACGACCCAATAACACGTGCCACCAACAGCGAGACATTTGAGTGAGCATGACAAACTCTCAACTGCCATGCTCGTAATGTCAAAAAAGAAGTTGTAACCTAATAAAAATGCTCCATGGTGCTTCACATTCACAAACTTGGAAAAAGTGCTTCTACATTATACAATGCAATTGTGTCTTTCAAATTAAAAATAATAATATTAGTTTCCAACTAATCAACTAATTAGTACGCCCTAGTGGTAGTGGAGCTGGACCAGCATTGAGCCAAGCATTTTTATCTTGAATATAATCCTCCAACTTATAATATGCTTGCCTGCATAGTGTGCGTTTAATACAAGATTTAAATTTCGTTTCATTGAGTTCTAATATTTGGGGTGGTATTTTATTATAACATTTCAAACAGTACCCCATGAAAGAAGAGGCCACTTTAGCCAGTCTGAAACCTGGTTGAACTAATTGATCCCTATTTCTTGTAACATAATTATGTCTATCGCCTCTTTTGCTAAAAAGATGAAGATTTTTTCTAACATACATGATGTTTTCATAGATATATTGACAAGGTACCGTCATTATGTTAATATCTTTAAACAGTTCCCTTAAAGAATCGCACCGGCGGAGATTGTAAATAGCTCTGATGGCTCTTTTCTGTAATATAAAGATTGACTCGATGTCTGCAGCCCGTCCCCATAGTAAGATACCGTACGACATGACACTATGAAAATAACTAAAATAGACTAGTCTAGCGGTATCAACATCCGTAAATTGGCGGATTTTTCTAACAGCATATGCAGCCGAGCTAAGCCGTCCTGCAAGAGATGTTAAGTGAGGACCCCATTGTAGCCTAGAGTCAAGCGTAATCCCCAAGAAAACTGTTTTATCAACAAATTCTAGTTTCTCATTGTTCAATACTATGTCGCAATCACTACTTATGACATTTGGTAAGGAAAATCTTATGCATTTAGTTTTTTTCCCATTTAGAACTAGATTATTAGCAGTGAACCAGTTTTGGACCTGCAATAAAGCGTTATTTTCATCGTCAAGATTATTAGTCCTTCTATTTATCTTAAAAATCAAAGAAGTGTCGTCAGCAAACAACACCATATTAAGTTTATTTTTCAGCAAATAGGGTAAATCATTAATATAAACTAAAAATAAAAAAGGACCTAAAATTGAACCTTGGGGTACCCCCATTTTCACATTTAATCCCGACGAATTGACACCGTTTATTTGAACAAGTTGCTGTCTGTCATTCAAATACGATTTTAATAAGCTTAACGCTGCTTTGCCTAGTCCGTAATGCTCCAGTTTCAGGAGTAATGTTTCATGAACCACACAATCAAACGCCTTAGACAGGTCGCAGAAGATGCCTATAGCATCTTGTGCCTCCTCCCACGCATTAAAAATGTGTTTTAGTAAGGAGACACCAGCGTCAGTTGTACAACGCCCTTTGGTGAAACCATACTGTTTATCGTGTAAGATGTTATTGGTGTTAAAATGATTAAGCATTTGATTTAACATCACCTTTTCAAATATCTTGCTAAAAACCGGCAAAACGGACACCGGCCTATAATTATTAGTGTCTTTACTGTCTCCGGATTTAAAAAGTGGTCGAATCAAAGATGGTAACCATTTATTCAGATTCAACAGTTTTTTTATGAATTAAATTGAACTAGCTTTTGCCCGCGGCTTCACCCGCGTACATACAATATAGTCTATGTCACTCAGGTATAAAACAGCTTTTTATCGGTAAAAAAAAAATTGCAATTGGATCAGTACTTTCAGAGATTACCTCCTACAACAAAAAAAAAACAAAACATAAAAACAAAAAGTAATCTTGGTTCAGTTTAGTTAGACCTACATAAATAAATGATAACATTGTCTACTTTTTATACATTCTCAATAACCATCGCTGTCTATTTTCCAAAGCAATGTTTCACTGGTTTCGATTAAATCCCAAATACGAAATTATATGGATTACGAGATGAGGTTAAGAGCACACTTAAAACTTATTGATGAGCCCCGAAGAGTGTTTAGTGGCCAATCAAGGCGCGAACCGATTTAAGGGGCTATTACGTGTATTCTTACTGCAATGAAGGGCTATCAATGTTATTTATTTTATTAGAATTATCGGATAATGAGCTGGATAAAATGAGAAAAAAATAAAGATGTTATGTTTCTTTTCAGGCGTTATTGGAGCTTTTCACTCATCGTCATTATCATCCCTCGTGGGGGCGATCGGCGGCGGAGACCTTTCGCGCCGGGCCTTGGTTGAGGCCATGGTCCGGGGCGAGGAGGAGTGGCAGAAGTACGCCGACTTCTGCGAAGCAGTAATGCTCGCAAAAGAGGAGGCCGACCGCATCAGGCAACGGCGTTCTCGCCGCCGCCGCCGGGATTCTGATCCCGATTTCCGGCCACCGTAGGCGCGGGCTTGTGGACAGTGAGCAATGGGTAGCTCGCTGTCCGGCCGTTCAGTAACTGTCCGGACCAAGCCCAAGTCGTCGACGGCGCGCACTGTTCCCACGCGCCTCAAGGAGTTGTCAGCAACAGCAGGGGCCCAGATGGGTCGAAGCCTACTGGGGCCAGGGTTATCCGAAAGGGAACTCGAGCCCTGGTATGAAGGCTAGAAGGAACGGGGTGGGTCTTTTAGTCAGTAAGAGTCTGACACTATCTCCCACTCCGCCCAAGAGCGAGGGTTGTCATTGGATGATTTTTTCCCAACATAAAAAAATAATCAGTTTAGCCGAAAGACGTCCACTGCTTGACATAGGCCTCACGTCGCCACAACGATCGGTCCTGTGCATCTCGCTTTCATCAGATTCTCACGACCCTCACCAGGTCGGGTCGTAGGGATCTTTGACCAAGGACCGCGGTCCCAAGTTCAAGTATTTTGAGACCATAAATAAAATAAATACAGTTTTTTTGGTAACTATACTTTACTGCCTTTTTCCATGTGGTACCAAAATTCAACTCAAAAAAAAAAACAAATATTATTGTCGAAGTTGTGACCGCAGTCCCGGTCCAAAGAGCTCTACGACCCACCAGGTCATCGGTCCACCTTGTGGAAGGGAGGGGAGGCCTTCCAGTGCTGCGTTTTCTAGTACGTGGTCACCATACCAGAACCGTTTTTTTGCCTATCGATCATTTGTTCTACGAACAATGCCCTGCCCACTTTTAATATCCATTTACAAATAGCATAGCATAGTCAGCCTTATAATGTCCCCATTGTTGGGACTCAGGTCTCCTCTCTAGGAGAGGGAATGGGCCGTATTCAAACACACGGGCCTTAAGTGCGGGTTGGTGGATGTGACAGGTCTTTGAATTTTCGGTTCTAGGATATGACGGTTTCCTCACGAAGTTTTCCTTAACCGTTTTGAGAGCAGTGGTGATAAAATAAGTTACACAAAGTTGTGCGCCTGGCTGTGTTTGAACCCGCGATCTATAACTCGTAAGTGGCCGTTACAACTTGGCCACGACTGCTCACCCTCCTTTCACTCAGTTAGATGTAATTTCCCACAGTGTTACTAACGTAGTCATTACGTGACCTACAAACAGACCGCACGCGACTAATACAAGGGATCTCACTCCAACTGACATTAACACAATGTGCATAGTTACATGTTTGAAGTTACTGTTAGATCTTACTGAATTACGACGTGCTATAACACTGAATACAACACTAAATAAAGAAAGAATGAAATAAAACATGCTTCATGGATAGAACAAGAAAAATGAAAACACTTAACTAATTAAAATTAAGGGCCAAACGCCCGAAAAGTGCCATAAAACAGTGATTTTCTGAGGCCTACTCCTCCGTAACGGCTAGGTCAATTGGTTTGAAAAAAATATATGTTTATTATAGATTCATGAACAATAATATCAACATTTGATTTTTTCGTGCAGTTAATACTTTTGTCAAAAAAAAATATTTAGCAATTTCGCAACTTTTCGCAACTTTTCCCTACTCCTTCGAAACGGCTTGAACGTTTAGAAACATTTTTACACATAAAAATTGGTGGTTAAATATCCTTCAAAGTGAACATTGCATATGTAAATCAATCAATATCTCGCAAAGAAAATGAATTTAAAGCGCTTTCCGGGCGCTGCTGGCCGCAAATAAATGCACAGATTTGCGTACTGCCGCCTAGGCGAGTGCGAGAGTTGCGTTCACATAATTTTGTTTTTTATTCAGATGGTTCAAGGGACTATACGCCTTAAATATACACAATAACTCTTACCTCAAATGTGGCGTCAAAAAATTCCTCCGCATCGCTACACCTGAACCTTTATACAGTTACTATACAGCTTGTTGTGCTACTTGGGTTGTCGAATGAAAGTGTGCTCAAAAGACTCGCGGCATTACCAAGTTGTATACCAATGCTTAAAACCAGTTCTTGGGTCGCGCGAAGTGTGAACTAGGCGTTCGGATAATTCTTTAAAAGCGCAAGAGCACTCGGACCCCATGATCCAAGATTTTATTGATGAGAGCCGACTCTAATTATCTTAAATGTTTCATGGCAGAGATTACCTATCTACTACTCTGTGTTTACACTCAAAGTCATGATCAGCATTTCAGCTAAAAAACGTCCACTGTTGGGCCTGCCTCAATTCCTACCATTGTTCCCAGCTCTGTTTCATTTCCTGCCTATACGGAAGACATTTCTGTCACCTTGCCATCTTTTAGTAGTCTGCTGCGATTCCGTTATTCAGAAAACATACTCAGCCCAGTCACACTTACTTTTCACACACTGTTTCACTACTGGGCAAAGGCCTCACTCTATTTCTTTAATTGTTTTCGGTTCTGGGTCTCTTCTTGCCAACTCCTAAGGAAGACATCTTAGTTGTCCCGCTATCACCTTGGTGATCTGCAGCGACCACGTCGTGCGATTTCAGGGCACCAGTTTTGTGTTTTACGTTTCCATCGCTCGATTAGCATGGAGCAAACATGCAGAACCCATCTCACTCCCGTACCATAGCAGGCATCAGCCCCATTGGGTCCTTTTAGTTTTGCTGACATATCTTTGAGGTACGCGTTGGAACATCATGTGCCATTGGGCTTTGGGCAAAAACCCGGCAAGAAACTCTAAAACCATTACACTTTTATAGCAAAATATTTTTACAATATTTCCATATCATAATATTAAGAGATATATGTAAGGACAGTAAAAGAATCGCGAAACTTAAGTGGCAGTGAGCAGGGTACATTGCTTGCAGAACAGATGGTTTATGGGGACGAAAGTTTCTGGAATGGCGGCCACTTATTGGAAGACGCAACGTTGGCAAGCCTCCCACAAGGTGAACCAATGACCTGGTGAAGGTTGCGGGAATCCGATAGATACGAGACGCACAGGACCGATCATTATGGCGACGCTTGGGGAAGTTTGTGTCGAATAGTGGAAGTCTTTCGGCTGAAATTATGATGATGATGATGATAATGATGAAGGACAGTGAAGACCAGTCAACATAGTACTAAATAAGTGCATGAAGTAATATAGAAAACAATATTTTTACTCGGCAACGATGCTATCTACTGTGCCAGCTCAATTCGGACACAAGAGAGACGACACTGGGATCCCCTGGGCTGATTTTCTATGCTATCGCAGAAATGGGAAATAAAATGAAAAAATAATAACACAACGAAGACATTATTTGCCAGAACATGTTTGCAATGTCGAAACATGTCATGTGACGATATTACGTTTGTCTGGTTTGATGTAAGTTTGTTATAGTACCTTGCCTTCAATTTCGCTAATGCGGAACTTCCGCGAAAATAAGTATTTCCGAAGCATCTGTAAGGGTACAAATATTTAAATAGTGCACCACGAACTACCTGCGTATCTTTTTCACCTTGTCTGTCAAATCCATCCAAAAGTTGTCAGTAAAAATCGCTTTTAGTGATAGGACCGCCCATTGTGAAACCCTATTAATTTTAAGTCCCTAGTGTAATTTGGTTTTTGGTTACAATAAAGAATATTATATCTATCTTTCGATCTTATCTTAACCAAAGTAAACATCAACTCGTTTATGTAACCGGCAATTACTCAAATAAACACAAATTAAACGATACACGCGCAGAAATAAACATTTTAATGGATACACTTAGAACGTTAGCAGTTCGACTAATTTAATTAGTCAAAGTTTTGAGCTCCATCTCATATATAAACATTTTAAATTATACGAGAATTTTAGATGGATTATTATATGTCATAGTCAAAACTGTTAATTAGTCATAACTAGTTTTGACTAAAAAAATTAGTCATAAGAACTTTTAACAAGGTAAAACTAGTATTTGCCCAAATAAACTATTAGGTTAGTAGGTTTTCTCGCACGTGTGGGCTTGTGGACGACGAGTAATAGGTAATTCGTCTCCCAGAAAGAACAGACAGCGTGTTCTAAACGTTCCTCAAAGAGATGTCAGCAAGACCGTAGGGGCCCAGCAGGGTCGGTGCCTGCTAGTATCACGAAGAATTTCTGAAAGGGATTCCATGGTTCGGCTGTTCAGTCACACTTTGCGATAAAGGGCGACTGAAGGACACAGATGGGTTTAAATTAGTAAAAATCTGACACGCCCTCTTGCTCCACTACAGAGTTGGAGAAGTCAAGTAATTTTTTTCTTCACACATGACTAAAAAAATATGTTTAAAATATTATAAAACCGTTTCTTATTTTCGTATTTATAATAAAACAAACCCGTTTTTACTTAGTAAGACTTTCAACAGAAGCCAGTTAAAACTAGTTTTGTCTTAATTAAAAGTTATAACAGTAACATTTACAAACTTTTGCAACCAAGTAACTTATTTGTAATGAGTGAATTTGAAATTGAAATGACTAGTTAAGATATCAAAATGATTTGCTTTGATACTGATACGAAAAATTTGTTAGAATTATGCTTGGTAATGGATGACACCTTATGAAATTCACAGCATATTTTTCTGTTGCTAATCAATGGACGAGCAATATTTGGCACATTTGAATAGAATAATATTTTTTTTTTTTTAATGGTGGTAAGGGGAATGGTATCTTGTTGAGATCAACAATTTACTCATGAAATAATTAAAATTAACATGATATTAAAGTAAGATTACTTCTTTTGAAAAAAATAAAATAAAGTACTTAAGTAATTTAATTATTATCGACATTAATGTAATTTCTCATTATTAACATTCTTCAAACTTAGGTCATTTTTATTGACAGTCGGGGGATAAATATTTTATTTTATTTTATTTGGGTGGCTTACAGCTGACAATACAAGATAAACGTTAAAATAACACAAAAACATTAAAAATATATTTTTTATTATTATTGGTAGGCGCGCATTTAACCACCATCTTACGAAACGACGAAAGAACACGCTTGCCTAGAAGTAATCTATTTACTCTTGACTTAAAGACCCCAAGTAGTAGCCTATCTGGAAACACAGACTCCGGCAAGGAATTCCACTCCTTGGCTGTACGCACAATTAATGTATTCCCAAAACGCTCCGGCTCGTTTAACGATAAAAGAAAATAACAAAATTTATCGGTACAGTATACTCGTAATTGCAAAAATAGTTACAAAACATAACTGACAGTAAACAGTAAACAAAACATAAATAGATACAATACATGAATATTATTATATTTATTATTATTTGCTCAGAATGAAGGTATTTACAATAAGGTGACAAAAATAATTATAATTATTAAAGTATCCTTGTACATTCTACTATTTAGGCATGCAAATTTTATAATCAAACATATTAATATTGATATACAATTAAAACTTATCAGCTATAAAATCCGATACAGAGTAATAACATTTGTTTAACAGACGTAGAAGAAACTAAAAGATTATACTAGAAAGGGAAATAGTACCTTCAAATTTTCTATGATCTTTACATTTTGCTTTAGCGCTACGTGAAATTAATATTTTTGAGATATACAGCCTTCATATACCGTGTACCGCTATACATTCTAGATAATATATACTTTTCATCATGTTTTAGATTATAAATGCCAGACAGTGTTTCTTAGAATCTATCACACGTGTTAGGGAGATACACGGGCAACTTGCTCATGTGGCCAACCTAGTTACTTTTCATAAGTGTTCAAAATTCGAGAAGTCAAAATGTAGTGAAATATATTGCTAGAAATTTTTACATAAAACACGTTTTAGGAATACATTTATTATGCGTACAGCTAAGGAGTCAATATTAATAATATTCCACAACTATCTAACAACGCCGTCTAGTCCCAAGCTAAGCAGTTGTGTTATGAGTACTAGACAACTGATAAACATTTTTTTTTATTTTTTTTATTAATGATATGCTTGCGTTTGACCACTATCTCACCTGTAAGGTAAGCGATGATGTGGTCGACGATGAAACATACTTATATATTTCTAAATACATACATATTATAGATAAATAACACCCAGACACAGAACAAATGATCGTGCTTATCACACGAAAGTTTGGGTGGGAATCGAACCCACGACCTCTGGCATAGCAGTCAGGGCCACCATTAGACGAACAGGCCAATCAAATGTTTTTTGATAGCTACAACCTGTGGGCCTTAAAGTCAATAGTTAATAGATTACTGCTAGTCAATCGTGTGCCCACACCCACATCATCGCTTACCATCACGTGAGATAACGTTCAAGTGCGAGCTATTCAATTGACCAGTATAACTGGCCTAAATCTTGACACTACTGGGTCACAGACTTCGAATCTATTGGAAGGAGACGATCATATACTACCATATGGCCTAGATGAACTTAATATCAGAAGTCTACGATTTTTAGTTTGAAGAGATTCCTTTACCGTGGTTTTAATAGTTATTGAGAAAGATGGAGCAACTTTATAAAATTGTAAGCCCGGTAACTGTTGCCCGCAATAGTTGGTGAAAAATTGCCAGTGTAGAAGTTTCTAGAATATTAAAAAAAGGTGTACACGATTTCCAAGAAAGGATCTCAATTACTTATATCATGACATATAGAAATAATATACCAAAATAGTTACACAACTAGTACGAAAAAATGTTGGTTGGAGACACAGAACAGAAAATATAGTTGGAGACATACATAGATCAGACAATTGATTGAAATCACAACTTAGAAAACTGCTTAGAACTTCTTTGCTTATTACGTAAGTAATAAATCTTATTTTTTTCTGGATGTGCCTACCTGTGTGATCCCATGGCGGTAGGCCGGCAAAGAGACTCCTCTTCGGATACTGTGCAGTATCCCCGCATTATCTAGATGGCCATGACCCTCTGGGACGCATTCAGCTTGGCCGCTGGTCGCTTTTGCAGCGACGGTGCCCACACTGACGCTCCGTAAATGGTACTCCGTAAATAGTACTCCGTAAATGGTACTCTGTAAATGGTACTCCGTAAATGGTACTCCGTAAATGGTTCTCCGTAAATGGTACTCCGTAAATGTACCTTTCGATCCCCGCGTAGAGCCTCCGACAGGAGGCATCTGGACCTCATAGATTGGGTAGGAGCCGCTTGAGGGCAGCCCCTGCCCGTTCCAGTTTGAGTGCCACACTTCGGAAGTATTCCTTGAAGTTCCATCGGCTGTCGAGGATGAGTCCCAGGTACTTCATCGTTGACCCGACACTAATGTGAACTCTACCGTCGTATGGGAACCCGGTGGCGGCGCGTTCAGATGGCCATTAAAGTACACGGCCTCGGACTTGTGCAGTGCCACTTCGAGTCCCAACTCGATCCTTACCACGATTATCACAATCCCACGTGTCGGACCGTCCGGTAACTGTCCGGACCGAGCCCAAGTCGTCGACGGCGCGCACTGTTCCCGCGCGCCTCAAGGAGTTGTCAGGAACAGCAGGGGTCCTGCCGGGTCGAAGCCTACTGGGGCCAGGGTTAGCTCCAAAAGGAAGCTCAGCTCCGGTTTGAAAGACAAGAAGGAACGGGGTAGGTTTTTTAGCCAATAAGAGTCTGACACTATCTGGGAGCCCTGCCCTAGAGCGTGGCATGTCATTTCGACGATTTTTACCGACAAAAAAAAACCCACGTGGTCGCTGGCCGCCGTCTGGTGCGCTTTCCTCTACACCAAGACCAGTGTGTCATCTCCGTAACAAACCACGCTATCCGCACTAGGGAGATCAGCATGTAGTCCTACCCGACGTTCCAAAGAGCGGTCTTAGTTCCAGGTTGCTGCTTTGAAATTTCCAATAACCCAATAACACGCCTAATATGATCTCATGCTCAATCGAAACAAGGATTTCAGGCCCAACAGGACCATTGGGGTAGTTGAAATAAATAAATAATAACGCCTCACTATCAACGATCGCTTCACATGCTTACCATTAGGTGGGATCGCAGTCAAGCTGCGATTAATTTGTATTATTTAAAAAAAACCCATGGATAAGGGCAGGAAGATAATGATTAGGATATGGTTATTTTACACGTTTATATTTAATTTTAGTCCTTTATATTTCAAGTTAACTATGTACGCTGAACAAGGCCATACAGGCCAGATTATGAAATGGATGGCTCGCCGTCCGACTATCTGGTAAAGACCAGACCCGAGTCAACGCCAGCGTGTTGTATTCCAAGCGTGCCTTAAAGACATGATAACAAAATAGATCGATGCCTGCTAGGGCTGCGGGATTTTTCAAAACAATAATAATAATAAATGTTTGAAAAATATAGCCAAAAGCTTCTGTCTGTCGAAGCTGTCGTAGCTCGATACGATCAAGGGCCTGATACAGAAGGCAGTACTCCTGGATACAGCTCGCGTTGAGATGAGGTCATCTTTGGAGACCCAACTACCGGTAGTTTGAACCCTGTTCCCGACCCCGGCGGTTAACTATTTTATATATATATATATATAAATATTTACATGTTTGTTTATGAATAGTGAAGTGAATATTACGAAATAATACCTAATATATTTATTTGTGAACATACTTACCGAGTTCCATGAACGCAAAGACCAACAAAAAGAAATAATGAGGAATAGGTGCGTTTTAGTAAGTAAAAGTCTGTCAGTCCCTCTCACTTCACCCAGAGCGGGAGAAGTTATTTGTTGACTACCCTATGAAGACCAAACTATGAATATTTTTCCTCTAGAATAAATACATTTTAGAAGTATCTCTAGGTACCCTACTCTACAATAAATTACTCGAGCTGAGCAGTGTCGGTGTAATTTCTCCACGTTATATTTCCGTCGGGCGGAACGTCAAAAAAAATATCCGCCAGTCGGGACTGCGGGCGCGTACATTTATCACCGCATATCCGTACATTTTATACAAAAAAAAAAAAAAATTGGTCAAGTGTGAGTTATACCCGTACTTACAGGGTTCAAGACAATTTTACAGACCTTACCTCATACTGTAGTGCGAGTATATGCCAAGTACTCTATAGGTTTTACGAGTATTATTTTTATTTATACTACACACAATTTAATTCATTAAACCCCAAGCAACGCCCGCGCCGGTGCTCGCTCTGTCATTGTATTTCTATTGTGTCTCTAATTACGGTATTTTAAAGGTTTTTTTTAGTAATAGATGATAAGATCTACACAGTTTGATGTGTTGTCATCTGTTACTATTTTAGCAATAGAGTAAAAACTAAAATAACAGAACCTATTTCCCCTAAGCCTGTTCCATCATCGGACCGCCAGATGTACACTCCCTCGTTTATGAGAGAAGGTTTGAGTAGCAGCAGTGGGAACCATCAAAATCAAAAATCAAAATCAAAGCATTTATTTCAAATAGACCATTTGTAGGCACTTTTGAATAGTCAAGTGTCGGACAGTCCAAGAAAAGTGAAGCTAAATTGCACGTTCCAAAGCGTAGGTCTCTATGGAGAAGAACGTGGGAGCGGAATGCGATAAAGCCGCCAATTGTATATTTTAAATATAAGGCTCAAATTTGTAATTTATTATCTTGGTGTACAATAAAGGATACATAAATAAATAAATAAATAAACGTGCAAGAAACTCTATGGACACTCTTTTAAATCATATTATGTGTTACATATAATGCTCGGTTACATATTACTTGTTGCTTCTATCATATGAGCACAATGTCGATAATGAAATAAAAATGTAAAATAATTAAAAGATAGAAACTGAAAAATATAACAATTTAAGGCTGATGCTTATGCCAAACGATTGAGCTGAAATTTTGCAATATTAGGTGACACTGAATGACTAGCTAAGTGACGTAATTCTTAATCCAAAATTGTGGGCTAGTTATTTTTATGTATCCGTATGCTATACCCATTTGGTATTCATTAAAAAGAAAAATAGGGATATAGGGAGGGTTAAAAAAATACTTTATAATAAATCCAATATTTTATTTTTTAAAGGCTCGTTTATACAAAATTGATCATCACTTTGTTTTACCATATGGTTACGGGAAATGTACTGCATCCAGTTAGACTGACAACCAACCCTTTCATGAAAAAGACTCGACAGATTGATTGGACACAAGGATCCCTAAAATTGTTGTAGAAGTTCCTGACGAAAGCGGGATTCAGGAACCCCGGGAAACGGCCAGATTTATCGGATCTGCTCGACGTGTGATAAAACAATGACGCAAATTGGAGCTACGCTGGTATATTGAATCTTAATTGGATTTAAATTGCAACTCATATTGTATCTGTCGACCGATTCGTGATTTTGTAACCTTGGCTTACGTTCATCAAATTGGGTCACAGAGTTTATGCGGGACTCGTAGCGTTTAACGGTATCTGATTTAATTGGAAGCGTAACATAAAATTTTCAATCATTTCAAGAATTTGGGGCAAAAGGATGTTAGATTCAGCGTCAGGAGACGCCCCTCCGTAGGTACGTCCTTGTAGGCGGCGAGTAATGAGTGTTTCAGCAATCTGCTGCTCGATAAGGATCAAGTTAGAGAGGACGGTGCGTTGTGTTTCATGCGTAGGTACTTCCAAGTGATATTAGCCTGTAGGTAGCGAGTTATGGGTATCAGCAACCTGCTGTTTGGTAGACCAAGCCGGAATGTACATCGCGTCGTGTCCAAATGCACCTCCAAGTTATCTTAACTTGTGGTCAGTGCATAATGGGTAGATCAGCATCCTTTTGCTCGGTAAGGACCACACTGGGGTGGACAGCGCGTTGTGTTCCACGCGCGCCTTAAAGTGATCTCTGCTAGTGGGCAACGAGTAATGGGTAACTCATCATTCTGCCGCTGGTTAGGATTATGCCGTAGTGGACGGCTTGTTTTGCTCTGCCGCTGTGTGAGGAAACGATCATCCACACGCCCCAGCCGCCGCGACAGAAGACGCCCCGGGAGTCGGAAATCGCAGAGTGATCGCCAGCCACTGTAGGTGCGGGCTTGCGGACGACGAGTACCTCGATGGCGCGTCGTGTTCCGCGCGCGCCATAAAGAGATGTCAGCAAACTGTAAGGGCCCAGCAGGACTGATGCTAGCTAAAGCCATGAGGAAAAGAATGAAAGGGATACTCATGGTTCGAGAACGCAAAACGGAGTGGTTTTATTCAGTAAAAGTTGACACATCCTCTCGTCCTATCCCAGAGCCGGAGACGACATTAGATGAATTCCCAACTTCAAAAAAAGTAGTAGGTATTTATGCTATGGCCCACTTATTTTCAATTATTATTTTAAGTCTTCAGTCGTTGAGACGTGTTTCAAAGATGTGTGTGTGATGTGTGTGTGTGTGTTGTGTGTGATGTGTGTGTGTGGACCTTCATATTTAAAATATACGATTTTTCTTTACTACAAACATTTGTGTCAGTTACATTAACAAAGAAGACCAAGTTTGTATGTAACCCAGCAGCTGACACTTTCTAAGTCGCATCAATTATTTAAAGAGTATACGGTACCCACAGCAATGCAGTTGCCCGCAAACTGTAAAAACTATACAAGTACCATTTTAGAAAATTCATTTTTTTATTTTATTGTTGATAGGTTCGCGCTTGATCGCTATCTTACCTAATGGAAAGCGACGATGCAGACGACGATGGAACGCGCTTACCTAGAAGAAACCTTTTCACTCTTGACTTAAAGATTTTTGGGTTGTAGCCATCAGGAAACACAGACTCCGGCAAGGAATTCCACTCCTTAGTTGTACATACAATTAATGTGAATAACGTGTTGACGGGGCCGAAAGGTTCTAACGTTCAAAGGAGTAACGACCACGTACCGGAAGACGCAGCGTTGGTATCGTGTGCGGCGGTCCCTGTTGCGGAAACCGGATTATTTCCTGCGCAGTGTCACTAGTTCAACTTTATCATCGTCAGCATCATCATATCAGCCAAAAGACGTCCACTGTTGGACATAGGCCTCCCCTAAGCGTCGCCACAACCACCGGTCCTGTGCTTCACGCATCCATCGGATTCTCTCGACCCTGACCAGGTCATCGGTCCACCTTGTTGGGTGCCTCTAAAGCTGCATCTTTCGGTACATGGTCGCCACACCAGAATCTTTCGTCCCCATCGACCATCTGTTCTACATGCAAAGTGCCCTGCCCATTACCACTTAAGTTTGGCGATTCTTCGAGCTATGTCGGTAACCTTGGTTCTCCTGTAGATATCTTCATTTCTGATGTGATCACGCAAGGAAACTCCGAGTCACCTAAAGGGCGATGGAAAGAGCCATAGCTCTTTCCATTGCCCTTTATGTGACTTTAAGTTTTCAACTTTAACTATACTTTAACGGTGTGCATGTAGTCGTGTCGATGGAGAACTTTAATGTGTTATTACGTATCAAAAAGGGCATGAGGATGCGCGGGCGCCCGCGTAATGCATCGTTCGGCCGAAGACCTCCCGCAAGATGGACGACTGTCAAAGATCTTCGAATTATTCGAACCGGGACCTAAAGTTGTATGTAATTTTTGAGGCACGGGGTGTCAGTAGAAAGTCGGGGTGAGAGCAGGGGTGGCCCAGTGGTGTCGACCCTGACTTACGAGTTGTAGGTCGTGGGTTCAAACCCAACCGGACGCATTACTTTGTGTAATTTATTTCATCATGACTGCTCTCAAAATGGTGAAGGAAAATATTAACCAGCATGTCCTAGACACAAAAATTCGAAGACATGTGACAGACACCAAGCCGCAGTTGTGGTCCGCGTGGTGAATTAAGGCCCATTCCTTCTACTAGACAGGAGGCCTAAGTCCCAACAATGGGAACATTATAAGGCTGACTATGGTGTGTCAGTAACGTCCTAGATAAAAAAAAATAGAAAAACTGAGAAAAGATCTAGAAGGCCTAGCTAAGTTACAACCGTTTCGTTTCGATACTCTTTCGTCGATCGCCTCGTGTCGGCCACACCTCCGATTCCTTTGGTCTGCCTACGTGACTGAGTGTTGAGATGACGTCATTCGCATACATTTGAAATTTTCTACTAGCATCAACTGTCTCCGCACACGGGCCTCAAAAAAACGGCGCCACAAAAAAACGCTAGAAGCGGCCACAAAAAAATTTAGAAGCGGCCGCAAAAAACAGCTGAAGCGCGCGACACCTCTTGTGTCTGGTAAAGCTTGAAGCCGCTTCAAGCGTTTTTTTGTGGCGGCATCGCCACACACGAGCCACAAAAAAGGGCCGCCTCAAAATGAAGCTTGAAGCGGCGTTTTTTTGAAGCCCGTGCGCGGGGAAAGTAACGATTGTAGATTATCAACTTGGCTAAGCCCTCTAATCTATCAGACTCCCAAAAACTCATTCTGCAAACATTAATATTCGCTACGATTTGCAAATGTAATACATAAAGCTGTCAGTTCGAATATGCCATCAACACGTTTCATATGATACTATTCGACATTTGCCCATATTCTCGTGACATTCTATGCATATGCAATTGGCTTATTTGGAGTAATATTACTTTGATATTTGTTTGAAACGACACTGCGTGTCTTGACTTTATCTCTGTTTGCTGTTGGGAATATAATTATCATTAAGGTTCAGTCAAGCATAGCCAACAGCTAGACATAACACTCAAACCTCCTTACCATGTCCAGTCTACGTCAGCCACTTTCCAAATTCATTAGTTTACTTAACGAAGATGCGTCGTACGTAACACTGGCAAATTTCTTTTTTCTGTTTTTTTTTTCTTTTATTTGGAACAAGAAACACATACAGAAAATAATCAAATTGAAACGATGATAACCGCAGTAGTAAAAAAACTGTATCGCGGTTATCAACGCCCGTCTCCAGGTAAGGAAATACATTGCTCCAGATACATAATAAGAAAAATTATCATTAATGGTCTCTATAATATACTGGAAAATACGAGGTCTCTTGTCTAGTAGTCGTCTATTTCATCAGCACCAGCCACATTGGTTCTTTGAAAAACATGCCTGGCATGGGACTACACGATGTTGTTTAATAGTTGTGCAGAAAAAAAAACTTTCTAACCTTGCGAGCTATGTCAGTGATTTCAGTTTTTTTCGAAGTTCATAGGTTGTTCTACGTATGGTAACAAACATGGTGATTTTTTTAGTATTGATAGGCTCACGCTTGACCTATCTCTCTTACCCGCTGCCCAAGTTACGATTGTTTCGTTTCGATTCTGTTGCGTCGAATGCCTCGAGTTGGCCACGGCTCCGATTGTTTTGTTCCAACCACGTGATTGAGCGTTGAGATGACATCAGAAGGAAGGAATTAGAGGCATGGCCAACTCGAGAAGTTCGATGCAAGACAATCGAAAGGAAACGTTCATATCTTGGCAAGACCTGCTGATCGACATTAGAGTACGCTTACCTAAAAATAACCTATTCACTTTTGACCTTGATTGATAATCATTAATAGATTATGTGACTAAAGCAATGTCTTTAAGTCGCGGGTCGCATGTTGAATTCCGAACGAAATGAAGGTTGCTGATTTTAATCCCGAAAGTCAGTGAGGGACCTATATAATTAACTCCCGAGCATTGCGAGGGAGTTAATATAGAAACCTGAGTGAAGTGAGGAATTCAAGCCACCCAATACAAAGACAGCTTTATCCTCGTGTTGCTTATTCTACTTTTTAAACCATCTGTGAGATAATTAAAAGACAATTTGGTCGACCAAATCATATATTAGAGAAATGTAAGCATTATATTTACAAGTTCATCAAATAAACAAAATTCACTAATCCAAGAATCTAGATAGTTTTAATTTTTTTTATCGCTCCCATCAGTAAGCAAGTTTTATTTTATTTTCTTTTTTTTTGTTAGTGATCAGTTTGAATTTCAAGTCAACTTGTTCGATGCACGTACCAAATTATTTTATTATTTCCCTAGGGATAGAATGACTTGCTTTAAGTGAGGTTTGTATGACGTATAAAACGACATTATCGAGCAGGTGGTGTAAAAAAGACTATTATATTATGTTTTATGTAAAGTTTGCACCTTGACTATATGTACTCAACCATTCAAAAGCAGTACTAATTCTCAAAAAAATATATGTTGGTAACTGTGACTTTAATACTTCCAGATGTCTCTCACACAATAAAAACATATTAAAAAGTAACCTCTTCGCCTCCACAATTCTTTAGTAGCAAATTACAAAATACCAGAAACGTCACTCAAACGAAAATGATATATGAAATGTCGTGAAATGCAATCTGTGTGAATCAGTGGAAATATTGCGCGAGGGGCACCGCATTGGGACTTACTCCGGGTATGAATGCCGCATTCAATGCTGCGGGATGGGAGTGGCAGATGGAGGAACTTTAATCTCAAAGTCTCCGTTGGTTCGAAGTATTCGGATGCTACGAATATTGTGTTGTGGATTTTAATACTATGTGCGTTTTAAAAGACATTTTTGATTAAATGAGAAATGTAGGAAAATCTATTTGTTAGATTTTCATGTCGGCAAGTCTAGGTTTATCAAGGCCACGACGAGTCCCGGAGAGAAGATTCAGACAGCCTTTCGGTTTTTTACATGATGCATTTTGGAGAGTGTGCGTGGGAATTGCATGTTTTGATTCTGCCAGCCTCCTTTCTACCATCGGACAACCCGTCGTACGGCGAATATTCACTCTTAGGTTGTTGAAACTTCTACGGTCCGGACTAAGCATTTCGCCTCGTCGTTTATACCGCGTACAACGAAGAACTGGAACAAATTACCTGCTACGTTCTTCCCGTCGAACGCCTCTTGCGCCTCTCCATCAATGATTGCATCGTTGCTTACCATCAGGTGAAATCGCAATCAAGCACTAGTTTTTATCATTAAAAATCATTTAAAAAGAAAATCTGGCTTGAATACCGCAATAAAAGTAATTCGGTAAAAAATAATAAATATATCGGACGGGTGGACAGTGAACTATCAATTGCTCGTCGTCTACAATCCCATGTCTACATGGTCGGGGATCACCTGCCTGCCCACTATAACCAGGGAGAATTTTCGACAAGGAAACTTGTGGTCCTGAACGCGAAAGGCAACTTCTTTTTCTTCTTCTTCTCGTACCGGTCTGACTCAAATTTGGACCGACCAATATTTAGCCAAATGCACAACTCTGTCATTGGCTTCGAATAAGTCGTGGAGGGTGCAGGTAGTTGTGTAGGATAGGCAGGAAAGGAGGCGACGCATATCCTCGGGCTCTACACTGGCACTGTGTCTGTGATGGGTCAAGGAAATCCCATTTGGCCAGATTATCTTTGTAGCGGCCAACCTGCGTCCGCAGTCGGTTTTGAAATTTCCAGATTAGCCACTGCACTTCGTGCCCCGTAATCATATGTTTTGCCTCTACAATTCACGTCTCTGGTCCGAACTGCTGTTCTCCGAGATGAAGGACATAGTGTGGTTTGACTCAGTGAAAGTCTGACATACTCGCTCCGCCAGTAAGATTCATTAGACGACTTCGGTATCCCTCAGAAAAAAAATTCTTTATGTTGAACAGTTACGATGTTTGATATGAAGTTTGGATTGTACGACAAAACACCGATGAGATCAACTCAAATGACCTCAACAGTAGTGACGTCAGAGTGAGGTGAGGTGCAAGAGATATATCGCGAGCCGTTATTGCCGAACGAACAATGGCGCGGAGAGTAACAGATGCACAATTATACTGTAATCTGACGCTATAAGTGCGAATATTGGGACGGGATAGTGTTAGTATTGACGTTATGTTGCATACATACCTATATTCAGCCTTGTAATGTTCCCACACCTGGGACTCACGGCCCTCACGCCCCAGCCACCCGGATCCCGATCGTAATTTCCAACTACCATACGCATGGGCTTGCGGACGGTGAGTAATAGGTAGCTCGCCATCGACAGAGCCCGAATCGTCGACGGCGCGTAGTGTTAAAAAAAAACCAGGGGGGCCCTTAGCCCAGCAAGTTCGAAGCCTACTGGAGTCATGGGTTCGCTTCTGAAAGGAAAATCTAGGTCCTTGGAACGCAAGGAATACAGGAGTGGGTTTTAGTCAGTAAAAGTCTGACACGCCCTCGCGATCCGCCTAAGTGCGGGAGAAATCATTAGATGATTTCCCACCTAAAAAAAAGTCAGTAAATGCCTGACACTCACTCTCACTCCAATTGGAATAGGAAAGGGAATTTTATTTGAACCTTCCTTAGTGCGCACTTATTTTACTTTCATGTTTTCAGACCCAGTAGCTTAGCTTTTCTCCAGCTCTAGATGTAGTGAGAGGGTGACTAAAACCACCTATATTTTTTCAGTTAATTTTTTCAGATCCGTGGTATCTAACTGTCAATTAATCCTACAACCCTAGCAGGAAAATTAATCACCTTGTAAATATGGATGAAAACAATACAGAAATCCGTCATCTTTGCCGATGGAAAATTCCATCACATACATAGTTTGCAGCCACTAAAATACTGCCGTTATACGAACTACTAATCCTTTCAAGAAATACACATACAATGGTACGTAATTAAAATCACTTAAACCCTTAATTAACATTCCCAAAACGATTACATAAGACATTTACTTCAAGCAGAAAGTAATAAAAACTTTTACACGCGTACTGTTGCAAAGTTACAGGCATAAAGACTACATATACGGCGCATTGCTCAAAATTGCTCAAGTTTGCGGGGAAGGGTGTGTTTACACGGGCAACTAAAAGTTGCAGATCACGACGATGTTAGGTTGACGTTCGTTGCTGGTAATATGTTGTAAACATTATGAAAAGGAATTATTACAATTTAGTTACCCTTTTTAAACGGATCTTAACTTGTTGCAGTCCAAAACTTAGATTGGTTATAGTCTTAACTTGCATAGCTGATGTAATTTTTATACTAGTGTAAACGCCGCTATCAAAATAAATTAAGCTCTGTTAGTACGTACGAAGAAGTGTCAAGATTTTTGTCATAGGAAAACAATTACTGAAGCTTAAATAGAGCATAGCGAGACACCAAGCAAGGTGCGGTGGTAATGGTTTTTGTTTTTAAATGATATGAACCAGTGCTTGACTGCAATCCCACCTGATGGTAAGCAGTGATGCAATCGTTGATGGTGAGACGCACTAGTTTATTAAGTTCCTAGATGGTTTAATGTGGTTATGGAGTAACTTCCAAGAATCGGAAGCAGAAATATTGATAAATCGGCTGCGAGATGAGCAGATGACATTGTTGCCATCGTGGATAGAACCTGGATAAGACCGACACACAAACGATTGACACAAGAGAGTGGAGATTGGTACAGCAAAAGTGAAGCCTAGGTTCAGTCTAGCCTAGGTCAAAGTCGGGTAGTGGACGATGACCATGAGTACACGTGATATATGAGAGCATTTAATGGCACACTTAATATTACGTTTATAATATGCTTGTACAGTTAATACAATTCTGGTAGTATAGGTATTTGATATAGATATTGTGACGACTATGAAGGTCAAATAGTAATGAGATTGAAAGCTGGCAACGTAATGGATCTTTTAAGGTTTATGGTAATGAAAAATTTAGTAATGAGATTCGAAATGATTTTGATTGATATGTCTACAAAGAAAATATAAATTTAATTTTATATAAAAACATAATTTTAAGGCTTCTAACAATATAAGTAGTAAAATTGAAGATAAGGCCTTTTATACGCGTCTCCACACGCGACAACATTCTATTTCACAAAATGGGTTGGCCTTAGATGTGTGTGTAGATTCATTTGCACATTGTCTCTGTTTTGCATCACACACACACATCTAAAACGTACCTACTTTTGTCAGATAGAACTTTTGCAACAAAATATTAGAAGCATGTTATATTAGCGTTACAGTTAGTTGCTTGATATTGTACTATGGCAGTATTGAGCAATTTAAGTTGCTCGTGTAAGCACTGCTTTAGGATCTTGAGAAAGCTCACGTTTAATAGACCAGGGTATGTTGAATAGGGAAAACGTTTCTGGTTAGAAATAAATGTTTTATGAACGCAATTCTGTATGTTTTTATTTCAGTTCGATTATTTTTCCTTTATCCTATGCATAAAAAAAAACTAACTAGTCTATTAAACGCTGATTTTTCAATAGTCACATAACTTTGAACTGACAACAAGAGCAGTGGTGTCCGAGTGGTAACGGCCTCAACTTACGTGTTGTAGGTCACGGTTTGTGTAATTTATTTCATCACCACTGCTCTCAAAACGGTGAAGGAATCAAAAATTCGAAGACATGTAACATTCATCAACCCGCATTGGGCCCGCGTGGTGGATTATATCCCATTCCCCTCCTAGAGAGGAGGCCTGAGTCTCAGCAGTGAAAATATTAAAAGCCTGATTATGCTATACCTTTTAACTTAGGCATAAAAATCTATTAAATAATAAATTATGTGTTAAAAAATCAGCCCTCAGGAATTTCATGAATTGCTTATTCTAAATGACTCATCATTTCACATCGCTTTACTCAATTTTAATAAGGAGAATTTTCACGTCATTACGTTAGCTAATCGAGTGGCTAAAACCTTACAGTGTTTCAATAATAAGCCGAAATTAGGTAACGTCTTGAACGATCCACTGAACTTGAAGTAGGTCGTATCTGGTCACAGACTAAATACATAAAGAGGTGACAAAAATCTTAGCGCCCGAAATCCAGTTTATTTGGAGTCGATACAGTATGTCATTTGTTTCGTTGTATCTCTTTTCGCCGTTATCTCAATGCTAATCCTTTTCTAGCCAATATTTTGTATTAGAAACAAATATTGCTTTTATAATTGAGATAGCAGATATTTAAGTAATTTATATCCGCTCAATGTATGCACAGCTTAGCAAGCAGTCTATTTTTTTTGAACCTATACTTTTTTCGGAGTCTCAATTGTGGCATAATATGCGTCGATCGCTAAACATACCAACGGATTGAAAAGTCTGTTGATCATAAAATCTCTATTTATACGTACTCTGTGGCCCTAGTAACAAAATTATCTAGTACTTTTTCATTAGAAACAAATGATTATTGTTGTTAAATTATACGTAAAATTACCTATCTGCTCAGTGTTTGAACTGTTTAATAAAGTAGTATAATTTTTTTACATTCATTTTTTTATTCCGTAGTTCCAATTGTAATGTTTCGACATTGTGCTGGTTGCCGAGGGTGGCCTAGAGGTCCAAAACAGATTGGAGGTGTGGTGGCACAGACTGGAGAGTGTTGGCTTGAAATTGAGTAGAACCGAAACGGAGTACTTGTTCTGCGATTTCGGCGGTCTCTCCAACCCTGTGCCTTTAGATCTCGCCGGAACGCCCATACCAATCTGTTCCGACTTTCGGTACCTCGGGTCGCTCGTCCAAGGGGATGGTGAGGTAGACCGAAACGTAACACGTCGGGTCAACGCGGGATGGATGAAATGGCGACAGGTCACGGGAACAACTTGCGACCCACGCATGCCCCTCAAGTTGAATGGTAAAATTTACAAGTCCGTCATAAGACCTGTCATACTGTATAGATCAAAATGTTGGGCTGTGAAAAAGAAGGATTTTTTTTTTTGGTGGGGAAAATCATCCAATGCAACCCCCGCTCTTGGGCGGAGTGGGAAATAGTGTCAGACTCTTACTGACTAAAAAACCCACCCCGTTTCTTCAAGCCTTGATACCGGGGCTCGAATTCCCTTCTGGATAACCCTGGCCCCAGTAGGCTTCGACTCGGCTGTGCCCCTGCTATTGCGTACAACTCCTTGAGGCGCGCGAGAACAGTGCGCGTCGTCGATGACTTAGGCTTGGTCCGGACAGTTACCGGACGGTCGGTACGTGGCTGGAAATCGGAATCGGAATCCCGGCGGCGGCGAGAGCGCTGTTGCCTGATGCGGTCGGCCTCCTCCGTTGCGAGCATTACTGCTTTGCAGAAGTCGGCGACCGCCTGCCACTCCTCCTCTCTCCAGACCATGACCTCAACCAAGGCCCGGCACAAGAGGTCTCCGCCACCGATCGCTCCCACGAGGGCACGGCGATGCTCCACCCAAGCAGGGCACACCTCGACTGTGTGCTCCACCGTGTCCTCCGGGCGTTCCGCACAGTGGCGACCCCCGGCCGTCACTTCCGCTTTAACCTGGAACAGGAACCTCCCGAATGAAAAAGAAGGAAGAAAAAAGATTGCATGTAGCGGAGATGAGAATGTTGAGATGGATGTGTGCTGTGACGAGAGTGGATAAAGTATATTAGAGGAAGTTTGAAAGTGGCGCCAGTGACTGAAAAGTTGAAAGGTAATCGGTTGTCATGTGAAGAGGAGAGATGAAGCGCATATTACTAAAAGAGTTCTGAGTATACATGTAGATGGATGGAGAGGGAGAGGAAGGCCGAAGAAAAGATGGATGGATTGTGTGAGGAGTGATATGAAAGAAAAGGGAGTTGGTGATAATTTGATGGGGACAGAATGGAAGAAAAAAACATGTTGCGCCGACCCCAAGTAATATGGTATAAGGGCAGGAAGAAGAAGAGTTCCAATTGTAACGTGATATCTCTGTTTACACGCAGAGTACGTGTTCCTAATAACAAGATAAATGTTTTTGATAAAATTATAAGTACATTTATTTATCTGCTCAGTGTTTGAACAAATCTATATTTTTTTTATGTCAATGTCTATTTTTTTTTGTAAATCTATTTTTTTATTCTGAAGTCTCAATTGTGGTAGGTATAGCGTCATCTATAGTGCCACATAGGAACTAAAAAAATCTTCCATCGCGCAATTAGAGTTCTGTGTGATTAGAACATATAATAATATAACAGCCCGAAATCATGTATGGGGCGGTTGCCCGGATCAGAACTTACACCTGTCTAAGACCCGTTGGAGGATCCTCCCTTTTCAATGAAAGTTTGTGGGACTATAAACTCCTTAATCTTTTAAAGTGGCATACGTCACGTCGGCCACTAAAAGTACCAACGGATTAAAAGTCTGTAATATAATATATTAAATACTGTCTACGACACATTCGATAAAAATGCTTGGCTCAATGCTGGTCCAGCTCCACTACCACTAGGGCGTACTAATTAGTTGATTAGTTGGAAACTAATATTATTATTTTTTAATTTGAAAGACACAATTGCATTGTATAATGTAGAAGCACTTTTTCCAAGTTTGTGAATGTGAAGCACCATGGAGCATTTTTATTAGGTTACAACATTTTTTTTTGACATTACGAGCATGGCAGTTGAGAGTTTGTCATGCTCACTCAAATGTCTCGCTGTTGGTGGCACGTGTTATTGGGTCGTTCAGTTCCCTTCAAAATGGTTGAGCTGAGTGGGGCTGATGCACGCGTCATGCTCGTGAACGGGTGCCGTCAGATGGGACTGGTCATCTCTTAGCTGCCAGTGGCTTAATTCAGTTTCTATCTTTTAATTATTTTACATTTTTTATTTCATTATCGACATTGTGCTCACATGATAGAAGCAACAAGTAATATGTAACCAAGCATTATATGTAACACATAATATGATTTAAAAGAGTGTCCATGGAGTTTCTTGCACGTTCTTCTCCATAGAGACCTACTCTTTGGAACGTGCAATTTAGCTTCACTTTTCTTGGACTGACCGACATTTGACTATACAAAAGTGCCTGTAAATGGTCTATTTGAAATAAATGTTTTGATTGATTGATTGATTGATTGATTCGTTCAAGTCTAATAGATCGTTCAATAATAATATTGTACATTCATTCGCGTAAAGCCATCTTGGCTTGTTCCTTACGCTTAAAAACTTAATTGATGAATTGTTAAAGAAGTCCAGGTAAGTCAAAGTCAAAGTAAAACGTTTATTGCAAACCAAGTGTACAATGATGACGTTATATTATTTTAAACTTAGGAGCCTTTTTCAAGCATTGCAAAATTATTTAGTAAAAATCTATTTTCTATAAAAAAACCCCTTTCTTTAATTTATCATAAACAGATACAAATGTTGTTAATAAATTAATAGAATTACTTAGCTGTTCGTTGTTTGAACAGTTTAGAAAGCAGTATTTTTTTTTTGTAACACCACTCTTTTTCTGGAGTGTCAACTGTAGCATACTACTATACCTTGGTCGCCAGAATCACCAACGGAATAAAAGTTTGTCCTGCATTAGACCTCTGTTTCCTCTTACTCTGTGGCACTAATTGTAAGACTGGGGCTGCATAGTCTAAGCTTATGTAAACTAGTTAAATAATCTCATTAAAACGCGCCGCGGGCAGTAGGAGTTTCACAAACGTGTCTAGTTTTTTAACTTCGTTCATTAGTTCATTTTTACATTCATGGGGTACTAAGGGTCAGTGTGTTCTCAGCTCATTTTTACTGTATTTTCTTTGAAAACGGGTCTATTTTTATATTATGCGGAAGAGGGAAGGACGCGTCGTTGCGAGGTCGTGTGTGTTGTTTTTCTTTTGTTCTAATGTTGTGTAGTGGAATTCTTTTTGTTCTGTCCTTTCCTTATCATCTGTTTTTAGGGTTCCGTACTTCAGTTGGTAAAAAAGGAACCCTCATAGAATCACTTTTTGTCCGTCTGTCGGTCTGTCAAGACCCTTTTTCTCAGGAATTGTTGAGGTATCAAGCTAAAATTAATATCAAATACTTAAGTCTGTTGCTTCTTGGAGCATTGAAAAAATTTAACTTCTAACTCATTGCGGAAAACAAGAAGCAAGGTTAATGAAAGTCTGAAAATTGTATTTTTGTAGTTAGGTACATCACTTTTTTGCAATCCAGAAAAATCTATGAATGTCGATTTGGGAATCGAACTTTTTACGAGGGCATGTCGATGCTTCGCCCAAGCAGAGCAGGGCACCGTGTCCTCCGGGCGTTCCGCAGTGGCGACACCCGGGCGCCACTTCCGCACGGATCCGGTGTAGGAACCTCTTGAACTTGCCATGCCCGGTGAGAACCTGCGTCATGCGGAAGGTAAGGACGCCGTGAAGTCTTTCCAGCCACGCCTCAAAGAGGAGACTTACCGCCATAATTATGGCGTGTCCAGCACTAGGTTGCGATAGTCGCTGACGCCATTTTACCATGAGATCCCGCCGGAGCTCTGTCCTCCATGTCGTGACCTGTCGCGGCATCGGACTTTCACCCCGACGTTGCATCTCCACGCGCATATCGTCACCAGTAAAGAGGTCATGACTAGACAACTAGCTAGCATAGACAATCTTACAGCATAACATTAATTAGTGCAATGGGCTCAAACACAGTGGTGCTTCCGGACACATATATTAACCGCAGTGCCAATCAAAGGCTTTTGACGCTCTGTTTACTTGGTTAGGCACTATGTGGACTAGCTGTCAGAGGTGTGGGTACATTGTTGCACTAGTTTATGACCATGGCTTTTCTGTTGATGTTCTACCATGAGAAAAATGACTGTTGATTCCATATTTTGCTGTTGAAATCCAACACTACGGGCACTTACCCAGTTTTTTTATTATGTGAGTGATGATTTCCACATCAAGTATCTCAATTAAATCAAAAGCATTTATTTCAAAAAGATCATTTACAGGAACTTTTGAATAGTCAAATGTCGGTTTACTCAAAAAAAGTGAAGCTAAATTGCACGTTACAAAGCATAGATCTCTATGGAGAAGAATGTGCAAAAAAGCTCCATGGTTCTCTTAAATCATACTATGAGTTTGACTGACCTGTTGTTATAGTGGTTAGTGGCCCTGACTGCTATGCCGGAGGTCGTGGGTTCAATTCCCACCCAGGACAAATGTTTGTGTGATGAGCACGATCATTTGTTCTGTGTCTGGGTGTAATTTATCTATAATAATATGTAAGTATTTAGGAATATGTAAGTATTTTTTGTTTAGTTTATTATTTGTCTAGTACTCATAACACAAGCTCTGCTTAGCTTAAGACTAGACGGCGTTGTGTGATAGTTGTAGAATATTATATTATATTATTATAATAGTTACATATAATCTTGGTTACAAATATTATTTGTCGCTTATTACCTATGTGAGCACAATTTAGATAGGTAATGAAAAAAAAAACTGAAATAAGCCACTGCTCCCACTCAGGGTAGAGTGAGAGAAAATGGTAGGTTTTTACTGACTAAAACCTACAATTGCCGACACGGATCTTGAGCGCTGGCTTCAAGTTGCGCAGAAGTCAAATATTCGGTCTCTTTAGTGGTTCTAAGTGAGACGCGGGGGCGGGGAGTGTCAGTGATTGGCTCGCCACGCCATCGCGTCATATATCATAGACGTCACTCATGATTCGTTCCCTGCTTTGCTGCATGTATCTAACAACGACGACGATTGGCTCGCCAATGTATGGAATGCGCAAAGCGATCTCCACTCTGACGCCGAGCGCTCAAGATGTAGCCCTTTGGGTTCCTAGATTACGGTGCCTCTTTCAAACAATCAGCCAACCCCTCGCTATGAATACCTAGTTCCAAAGTTACTGTTGATGGCCTCGCATTCAGTCACTATTTATCCCACTAGACAAAGTGGATTTAATGATGAAACAGGCTTGTCTAGAAGTCATCTGATCACTTTAGATCCCACATTATAGCTATCAGAAAACAAACTTTACTAGGCCACTTCTGTTTTACTTCTTATTTTTTTGTGAGTCGCTTCTTATAGGTCAATCGATTAGGTTGACATTTGTCTGGCAGTTGTAATTAAGCCTCCAGTTAGGACTTATTTCTGAACTTGAGAGAGTGAAAAAATAAGTCCTGGCTTTACGAAGTAAGTCGTGGTATTCTTGTGTACATTTATTTACTGTTATTGTTATATATGTATGTATTATGAGATTTAATTTAAATAATATAGTCTATTTAATTACATATTTTGTTTGTTTTTTTTTAATTTATACACACTGTGTCTACATATCTTATCAAACTGTCCTGTCGCAGGTCTGCTGGAAGAAATTTCGTTAGAAATAAGCAGGTCCTTTGTACTCTTTTATCCTTATTTGTTCTTTTCGATTTTAAATGTTTGTGTGTACATAAATAAATAAATAAATAAATAAATAAGATTCCATCTATGATTTGTAGGTTTTCTGTGGCATCACAGCGTACCCCAGCAGAATACAACGCTGTATTTTTTTTTTAATTGCAGCAATAATGCTGAAATAAGAGTATTTTTGGACTGGCCCAAATCTTTTTTTATGTTTCTCTATAGTTAATTGAGATCCCCGTTTTTCATTTGTTTTTCTTGTGTATCCTAAATATTGGTTTTCTTTCAACGTTCTATAATTTTTTTAACAAGCTTTTATTTAGTTTCACCAGTCCCGATATTTGTCTGTCATCAAATCTTGCAAATTAAATTTGACCCACTTCCCGGTAACCGATTGAGATGAAATTTTGCATGCATCTGTAAATCAGATGACAACGCAAAATTATTATGACATGGAGCTGATCTGATGATGCAACTAGAAGGTGGTTATAGGAGCTTGGTAGTTAAACGACACAACCCCATCGAGTTTGGGCTCGTATGAGTCGTCTTGACGAGCATTAATTATATATAGGTATACCGAGCTATAAAAGCTTGCTATGAAAAAATGATTTTCATAAAAATTTTGTTATAGATTATTCTTTAATATTATTAGGATTTCAAATATAGATATTACTCTCATTAGATGACCTGGCATTGATGAAATAAAACTGTTTTAAAAAGGTACAGCTACCAAATACTACTTTTCTTTTTTTAGTTTTGGTACAAAAAAAGTCATCAAATATTCCAGTACACAGAACAATGGGTTATTCACATTTGAGTCAGCACCATAAAGCTATTTAGTACCATATAATTTCATTACATACTTCCATGACGTATAATATAAATTATACGTTTGCTGATAGCAGCAATCATGTATCGCACGCGAAGACGTCTTTGTTGAATTATAAGTTATAAGAACTTGGCAAAGTAACTTCAAAATATAGATTGACGTGCGCTACCTGTAACACCTGCATACATAATCAGCCTTATATTGTTTCCGCTGCTCAAACTCAGCACCCTTAGCCAAGTGGATAATCTGCAATCGTTAACGCTAGTCGAAAACTAATCAAATGTATAGGAACTTTAAGTCACGTAGTCAGAACAAACGAATAGAAAATTCGTAGCCAAGATCACGTCATTTAAAATGACAGAATTAATGTTATCGTTTGTACAATGTTCAACGCTACATCCTTTGTTATACAAATGCTACATTGTAGAACGAGCGGCCGACTCAGGCGCGTCAACATGGCTACCAACGTTTTCTACAATTGCTCACACCGAGGCGTGACTAGGTGAGGCGTATTGGAGAACGGAATTCGACAAGAAATGGTTGTAACTAGGCTAGGGGTGGTGGTGTCCTCTTAGGAGAGGGAATGAACCGTATCCTGTCACGTGAGCCCAGTGCAGGTGTGTGATGTCACATTATGTCTTCAAAGTATTGGTTTTAGGATATGTCGTTTCCTCACGATGTTTTTCTTTACCGTTTTGAAAGCAGTAGTGATGAAATAAGTTATATACACTTGCATTTAACCACGACGTATTCGTAAGTAATAATAATATATTAATAATAATACTCCACGATTTTCACACAGCGCCGTCTAGTCTTAACTATGCAGAGCTTGTGTTATGAATACTAGACAACTGATAAAAATTATTTGTTATAGCTAAATTACACTTAGACACAGATTTTCCTCCTTAAATATTTTTCCTGGATGGAAATCGAACCTCGACCTCCGGCATTGCAGTCAGGGCCACTAACCACTAGACCCACAGGACAGTCAAAAGTTGAGGCCACTGAGCAGCACTACTCACAACGGTCTCATGATCCCCCCATTTACTTTGCTGTACTCTTCCATTTCTTGCCAACCGCATAAAAAAATCACATACACACATATAAACCTCAGTAACCTGACGAGGCTCCAAAACGTAGTCGTTTACAATACGCCTCATCAGAAAACTAAAAGTCACCCAAAGGGCAATGGAAAGAGTTACGCCAGGAGTTTCCTGTTTTCTTTCTTTCTTTCTTTCTTTCTTTCTGATCACATTAGAAATGAAGATATCCGCAGGAGAACCAAGGTTACCAACATAACCCGAAGAATCGAAAAACTTAAGTCCTAGTGGGAAGGGGACATTGCTTGTATAACAGTTACTGCAACAGTCACATTAATTGTGCGTGCGGCTAGGAAGTGGAATAGGAGGTGGAGTGGGTTAGGGAGTAGAATTCCTTGCCGGAGCAAGGAATTCCACTCCCTAGCCGCACGCAGTGCGTTTCCTGTCCTGAGTATGCGTTTCCTGATAGCTACAACCCGGGAATCTTTAAGTCGAGAGTGAATAGGTTTCTTCTAGGTAAGCGCGTTCCATCGTCGACCGCATCGTCGCTTTCCATCAGGTGAGATAGCGGTCAAGCGCGAACCTATCAACAATAAAAAAAAACAGTTGGAAGGGTTTCCACAAAGTAGGTCGATGATCTATTCAGGGTCAAAGGAATCCGATGAATGCTTGAAGGACAGGAACGATCTTCATGGCGACACTTAGATGATGCCTTTAACCAACAGTGGTCGTTTTTCGGCTCAAATGATTAAGATGATACACATAAAAATTGCCCTTTAAAATTCCGTCTATACCTTGTACCATACCTCAAGAATCGCCTGCTGGCAGTACCAGGTCCCATTAAAGCTCGTCCCGTAATAAAGCAATAGAATTATGTATCGTTCAGCCTCATCGATGTACGGGAATTCGATCAGGAGCAATATTCAATACGAGACTTCTACTCTACCGTTCGTGTGAGAGTCCGAAATAAATTGCCTCACGGTAACTTAATTTAAGTGTTTGTGTATGTTATAGTCAAATCAGTAATCTAATTAATTACTCGTAGTCGAAATAGAGGAGTGAGAGCAGTGGTGACCGAGTGGTAACAGCCCCGACTTACGAGTTGTAGATCGCGGGTTCAAACCCAGCCGGACGCATTACTTTGTGTAATTTATTTCATCATCACTGCTCTCAAAACGGCAAAGAAAAACATCGTGATGAAACCGGCATGTCCTAGAACCGAAAATTCGAAGACATGTGACATTCACCAATCCGCACGGGCCCGTGTGGTAGAATACGGCCTATTCCCTCTCTTAGAAAGGAGGCCTGAGTCCCAGCAGAAAATGATAAGCTGATTATGCTGTGCTAGGCTAGCCAAATCTAGTAGATATATATTAACTGTCTCTGATTCAGTCAAAATTCTAGTAGGCCGTTGCAGACATAATCTGGGAGGAGTAGATTATAGACCCCATAGTGCGGTGTTCCTGACCAGACGATGGCCCACTTATTAGACTACCCAAAGCGTCCCAACATCTGCACTTTGGGAGACCTAAAAACGCCTCTGACACTGCTATAAAAGTAGGAACATACTGGGCCCAAAATAAATTGAAAGAGGTTTTGATCTTGTCCTTGTGGTTTTGGAACACTAAAGGCAACTGAAGGACACAGATGGGTTTGACCAGTAAAGATCTAACAAGCTGAAAAAGCTGAAAAGTCATTGGATGTTTTTTTTTTTGTATAGATAGGTAAAAATCATCCAAATAACATCCTCCGCCCTTGGGTGGATCGGAAGATAGTGTCAGACTCTTACTGACTAAAAAACCCACCCTATTCCTACTTACCTTTCGTACCAAGGCCAAGCTTCCCTTTCGGATAACCCTGGCCGCAGTAGGCATTGGTTGATTTCCACCTCAAAACAAAAAAGGCTTAGTACTACCAATAGCAATGAGCGGACTAACAAACAACCAAACAAAGCACTGATGGCGTACCCTGTGAATATAACGCAGTATAATACTCGTAGCTGATAGATCACGTTTCACTAATTGGTCCATAAAAACAAAAAGTTAAGTACTAATTAATATCTTTTATATCGCCAATGAAACTCAATTAGCCAAGCATTCATAACATGCCAGTAGCATAACTTCTTGGTTCCGTGCAAAAATACACATGGAAAATGTTGATACGAGCAACATTACGTAAGTCTTGTACTCATTTTCTCTCTAACTCGTGGCCCCTAATGTTTTGCTAAACTATGAATAAAACACTTCACTCCATCTAAGTATTTACAGGGTAATGTTAATAGCACTGTTGGTATTTTAACAAAATAATTCTTTTCAATTTGCAGTAACAGTGGTCTTCGTTATTTATCAATATGCATCGCCAAAAACGATAGAATACTATCCTCCTTTCCAAAGTAACATGAAATGCAATGAATGTCTCCGAATTTATTTCCCTATATGTGCTTCTGACAATGAAACGTATACGAACGAGTGTAGGTTTAGATGTCTTCAGTTACACCGGAGGCCTGCCATGAGAGCCAAAATTGTCAGGTACTGTTTTAAGAATGAAACTACTCAGCCTTTTTCCAATTATGTTGAAGTCGAATACAGCTTTATCATTTGTCATTCGTCATTTGTCATTTGTCATTTGTCATTTGTCATTTGTCATTTGTCATTTGTCATTTGTCATTGGTCATTTGTCATTGGTCATTTGTCATTTTTGTATTGGCGGCAGTATGGCGTCTATCCCTTTTTCCCGCTCATGTACCCAAGTCTTTTTGTGATAGGGATGGTAGGTTATAGTAGACTGGCGGTGCGTAGGGACGTCGCTTTGTGTAGTTTCGTGTTCCGGGTGCTGCGCGGCTGGCTGCGCCTCCCCGGGCTGCTGGCGGAGCTGGGGCTGCGCGCGCCTCCCGGCTGCGGGGGTGCGCGCCGCCCCACGCCCACGCTGCTGGAGCCTTCTTCTAGGACTAACCTGAACAAGTTTGCCCCACTTTCGCGAGCCATAAGGATGCTGAACATTATTGCTGCTGACGTGGATCTATTTCACTGCAGCCTGCCGAGGTTCACTGAAGCAGCACTAAAGTGCATAGAAAATATAAACGTTTTGAGTTGATTAATGTTATATTGTATAAACATGCAATATAATATTAATTAACTGTTGTTGTTTTTGTTAATTTAATAGTTAATATATTATTATTTGGTTATTTCTTTGAATATATATGTATAGCTGGTAATAACATCGCATTGGCATTAGCTGTAATGGTGTTATTTACAAAAATTTTAAATAAATAAATAAATTTGTCATTTGTCATTCGTCATTCGTCATTCGTCATTCGTCATTTGTAATTTGTCATTTGTCATTTGCCACTTGCCATTTGTCATTTATAATTTGTTATTTGATTTTATCATGTATTTTTTACATATATGCTTGAAGTAGGTCTGTCCGGTAGTGGACGTTTCTAAGCTGAAATCATGATATTGATGATGGTTTTCTTAATACACGACCTTTATAACAAAAGTGAAAAAATTGAAAGTAAAATTATTACAACAGATAATTAAAAAAAAAAAAAAACGAGTCACGCACCAAGGTTTTGCGATGCCTCCCATTGTGACATTCACAAAGCCTTTTTTTGGACTTACTCGTTTTTCATCTTTGATTACAGAGTGGGTCCATGCATTTTGGGGCAAAGAAGAAAGAGATATGTGATGAACTCCCTTTTCTTTACTGAAGATTGGTCTTGAAAGTATCATAGGTTACTCAACTTTTATCGATATTCATTTGAAAATAAAAAAGTCGTCTTCCGACGTGTTTGTTATTTAACCTTTCGAATACAGTAAATAGAGACACAATAGAAAGACAATGAGAAAGTGAACGCTGGCGTTTGCTAGGGGTTTAAGGCCCAAGCGCCCGAAAAGTGCCTAAAAACGGTGACTTTCTGGAGCCTACTCCTCGGTAACGGCCAGGTTAATTACAATTAAAGGTTTGAAAAAAATATTATTTATTTATTATTTATTTATTTATAACTTTATTGCACACCTTAGCTGAATACAGGATAAACATTTACAAAAGATTATGTGTACAATAGGCGGTCTTATTGCGCAAGGCAATTTCTACCAGACAACCTTTGGATGGACTGAACGAATTCATGAACAACATTATCATCATTTGATGTTTTCGTGCGTGTTATATCTGTGAGTGCCTCCCAGGGCCTCAAGTCTGCTATTACAATAGTGTCAGAATGGTCTATCATTGATGTCATAATTGTCGATTTTTACAAGTTTGGTAATCTATTACTATAATGGCGTCATTATGAGTTTCCAATGGTCTACCACTGACACTCCATTGAAAGAAGTGGCATAGAATAGTAATCTCGTACATATTGACAAATGAATATTTGACGTATGCATTTAGTGGAAATTTTGTTTTTTTTTTTGGACTCCATTGCTGCCCATCACATAATTTGCGATTAATACTTTTGTCAGAAAAAAAATTTAAATACAATAATTCACATTCGCAACTTTTCCCTACTCCTACGAAACGGCTTGGATCTTTAGAAACTTTTTACACATAAAAGTTGGTGATATAATATTCTTCAAAGTGAACATAGCATATGTAAATCAATCAATATTTCACAAAGAAAACAGATTTACAAGTCAGCGGGGCTCTGTCCGGGCGTAGCTGGCCGCAAACACATGCATAGATAGTCGTACTGTCGCCTAGACGGGTACGAGAGTTGTGACCATTTATTTTCGGCCAGATGGTTCAAGGAACTATAGGCCTTAATGAATTAAAGCTAGCTTTTGCCAGTGGCTCCATTCGCGTGAAGTCAATCATTGCGGATGCAGAGTCATAGTTGAAGCCAGATAAAAAGTAGTCTATGTCCTTTCTTGAGATTCAAATTCAAATCCTTGTGCTCCTGATTATTTAAAACAATATTTTAAAGTGTTGGGCAGTTCTCTTAATCTTAACCTTCGTGCATCCAAAAACATGCTTCTTCATATTCCTTCTCACCGTTCTGGCTTTATGTCCAATTCTTACGCTGTTTCCACCATAAAACTCTGGAATGTGCTTCCCTTTGACATCAAAAAAGCTGAAAGTATATTATCCTTCAAACGTAAAATTCGGAACTACTACTACTACTACTTGAAGTCCTCTCAACCTTAGTTCGGTCTTCGTTCAGAATTGTTATTAAGTTCTCAAAGTGATTTGATATTTTTCATAGTATTTATTAGTTTATTTTTTTAGCATATAAATGTATTTTATTATTTTAAATAACTTATTTTATATTTTTCCATTTGAACTATTTATTATTATTTGTTTATTGTGCAAACCTACCACAGTGTTGTATTTTTTAACCTAAAGTTTGACTGGTAGAGAATGCCTTGTGGCATTAAGTCCTCCTATGTACCACTATTGTACATGAAGTTTAAATAAATAAATAATATCATACAAAATTTGATCAAAATCAATTATGTAAATTAAATGATATTTATTTTGTAAATAGGTTTAAAAAACACTTTTACACGTCAATCGTCGTCGTTTTGCTTCGTCAGTTAAAGCTAGATGAGGCCGGTGTTTCCTATCTGACTACCCTGAGCAGAAACACCGAAACAAACTCAGGGGTCAAAGTCTCTTTTAAAGTCCATACAGTAAATATGTAATGGTCAAATCATATGAGAACCATGCAGATTTGTCTGAGATGGTCTTTTGAAGAAAGAACCATACAGATTTGAGTGGACCTGTCCAATCAGTGTAAGCATGTCAGTATTCGAAAAGCTCAACTTAGGACTATTAAGGAGCTCCACGACTTGACGAACAATACCAAAGAAAGGACATTTGGGTAGGCTGCAGAAAATACTCAAATTGCCAGACATACGTTAAAATTACTGAATAGAAAAGAAAAAGCAATCAACATAGTCCTCACATTTACAATAATCTAAGGAAATTAATAGTTTACAAAATATTTAGCAAAGTAAATATTTGTGTCAAAGAAAAAAAAAATACTTTAAGTACTTAAAATGTATACACGTCAATTTGTAAAATAAAATAAAAATAATCTCCAATGTCAAATTGTAAAAAATTAAATAAAATAAAAAGAAAAGGCACATTTGAAAATAAAAATAATTTAAAAAAAAATACAAAAAGAAGATAAAAATAAAAATATCAACAGTTGTAGTAGGTACTGGAGCAGGTCAATCCCAAGCCTTCTCGTCCTGAATATAGTCCTTTACAGTGTAAAAAGCCTTTTGACAAAGTTTACGTTTTACAAATGATTTAAACTTATTAAGGCTTAGGTGTTGAATATGACTAGGAAGTTTATTATAGAAGTGTATACATTGGCATCTAAATGAGCCCCCTATTTTTTTGAGCCTGGTTGCAGGAACTACAAATTTATGTTTGTTTCTTGTATTAAAATTATGAATATCACTGTATTTTTTAAACATGTCTATATTTTTATGGGCATACAAAATATTCTCGTAAATATACTGTGAAGGCATAGTCATTACATTAATTTCTTTAAATTTATCTCTGAGGGAGTATCTGGGACTTAATTTATAAATTGAACGAATAGCCCTTTTCTGTAAAACGAAAATTGTCTGTAATTTAATTGTGTTGTTAATTAACCGTGACTAGCTCGACCGTAACTATACTAGCTGCTGCCAGTGGCTTTGCTCGTGTGAAAGTAGAAAACTGTCCCAAGGAAACATACTCCTTTTTTTTTCTTTCTTAGGGTTCCGTACTTCAAAAGGAAAAAAAACAGAACCCTTATAGGATCACTTTGTTGTCCGTCCGTCCATCTGTCTGTCTGTCTGTTTGTCAAGACCGTTTATCTCGAGAATGCGTGGAGGTTTCGAATTAAAATTTAAAACATAAACTCAGGTCTGCGGTCTCTTGAAGCTGTGAAAAAATCAAACTTCTAAGCTAACGAATAAAAAAGATACGGCTGTTTATGTCGCAAAAAAAAACGTATATTTTTATACTCTCAAAGATTCCCGTTGACCCAGAATCCTGAAATTTGACTTAAAGCAAGGTCTTATAGCACAGGTATAGGAAAAAATCTGGAAACAGTAAATTTATTGTTTTTTGCGTCACAAAAAAAAAAATTTTGCAATGCGGAAAAATCTTCGAGATTCCATTCGGGAATTGTAGTTTGTACGGAACCCTCAGTGCACTAGTCCTTCTCGCACTTGCCCAGTTTTTTTTTAGGTGGGAAAATCATCCAACGACATCTCCAGCCCTTGGGCGGAGCGGAAGGGCGTGTCAAACTTTTTCTGATTAAAAATCCACTCCCATTCCTTCTTTGCCATTGTTCCAAGGCCCCGGGGCTCTCTTTCGCATCACCCATGGCCCCAGTGGGCTTCGACCCTACTGGACCCCTGCGACTGCTGACAACTCCATGAGGCGCGCGTGGCTGCGCGCCGTTGACGGCTTGGGCTCGGCCCAGACGGTTACCGGATGGTCGGACGGCAGGCTACCCATTGCTCACCGTTTGTAGGCTCGCGCCTACGGTAGCTGGAAATCAGGATCGGAATCCCGGCAGCTGGAGCGCGAGGACCATTGCCTCGCACGTGCAAGGAAACGTACTCCTGGGATCAAAAATTCTATGTGCTAAAGTCTGTCTAAAAAGTCAAACGATTTGGGAATTTTGTATAATATTTAATCATTAAAAAAATACTAATATTGAATACTTTTTATAAGGTTCTTCGATTGGTAAACAATAACCAACATCTCTTAATCAACCTTGATTATTGAACCAGTGTTGACTATATAAGATTTCATTTTAGTTTATCAACTACGCAATTATTTTGACTTTTTAGACAGGCTATATTCCAGAACATGCTTTATCTGTGTACCTAGTTTTATTGAAATCCATTCAGATGTTGGAGCATGAAGAAGTAACAAACATACATACACTCACAACCTTTCGCCTTTATTTTTTTTTAATTGCACCGGATGGTAAGCAGTGATGCAATCGTTGATGGTGAGACGCACCAGCTTATTAAGAGCCTATTCACTCTTTTTTTTTTCGATGGGAAAAATCATCCTATGACAACCCCCGATCTTGGGCGGAGCGGGAGATAGTGTCAGACTCTTGCTGATTAAAAAACCTATCCCGTTCCTTCAAGCCTTCATACCGGGGCTCGAGCGCCCTTTCGGATAACCCTGGCCCCAGTAGGCTTCCACCCGGCTGGGCCCCTGCTGTTGCTGACAACTCCTTGAGGAGCGCGGGAACAGCGCGCGCTGTCGACGACTTGGGCTTAGTCCGGACAGTTACCGGACGGCCGCACAGCGAGCTACCCATTGCTCACTGTCTGCAAGCCCGCGCCTACGGTGGCTGGAAATCGGGATCGGAATCCCGGCGGCGGCGAGAGCGCCGTTGCCTGATGCGGTCGGCCTCCTCCTTAGCGAGCATTACTGCTTCGCAGAAGTCGGCGACCGCCTGCCACTTCTCCTCGCTCCGGACCATGGCCTCAACCAAGGCCAGCCGTGAGAGGTCTCCGCCGCCGATCACCCCCACGAGGGCACGGCGATGCTCCGCCCAAGCAGGGCACACCGCGACTGTGTGCTCCACCGTGTCCTCTGGGGCCTATTCACTCTTGCCTTGAAGACACCTAAATTATAATCGGACGGGAAGACCGCAGCAGGCAAATTGTTCCAGTATCTCGATGTACGTGGTATAAACGACGAGGTGAAACGCGTGGTCTGGACCGTAGAGGTTTCAACAACATAAGGGTGGATACTCGCCGTTCGTCGGCTAGTCCGATGGTAGAGGTGAGATGGTGGAATCATGTAAAAAAATAGTCTTTATAAAATTAGTGTATGTTACAGTATGTACCTATAGTGTGATTAGTTTAAGTATTATTTGATCATTTCCTACCTCAGACAATAAACGTAATTATAATTAGATTACGTGCATACAAAATACATAGCGGAAAGTTACCACCAACGTTGCCCACTCTGCCTCATATCAATATTTAACATGCTAATTACTGCTTCACAAAATAGATAATCAATTTTGATGAGCTTATAGAAAACGATATGTTTTTAGTGTTATTAGTACTTAATTATCACATATTGAGCAAATATAAACATAGAAGAATATCTATTTGACTATATGGCATTGCGGTACCGTATGTCGAGTACAATTTTGATATACTTCAGTTTGAACGAATTTCGTCAATGCGGAAGACACCGAATACACTGATAAGGCCAAGAGCAATTTCGAAAGAGATACCGTAGGCTTGCGGTATGTGAAGTGAGACAAGTGAGAGGTCATGTGAAGAGGAGGGATGAAATGGATGTTACTATAAAAATCAAGAACTCAATTGCAGCGCCACCTACCGGTTTCAATAAATTTTCAAACCATCCAAGGACTCACCCAAACATACACACAAAGTTTCTTTCGAATCGTCAAACCAAACCCGTTTAGAAGGGTAACCCCTTCTAAACGGTTTGACGAACGGTGACTAACACACGTACAGAATAATTATATTATATAAAGATATTTATGTACAGTATGGCTTTGATTGGCATGCACTACCAAAATTCACGTGGTCTATTACAAACGTTATGGCATTTCGTTCATCATTATCGTCAATTGCAGGTCACCATCGGGGTCTCGACATCTCTAGTCACTGTCCGAGCGCAGAGTCACAAGTTCTGTAAGTAATAATAAAGCCAAACCACCAAAAGATCACGTTTTACAAATTGGATCATAAAAACAAAAAGTTAAATAGTAATTAATGTCTTTTACATTGCCCGCGAAACTCAATTAGCTGAGCGTTCATTAAAAGTCAGTAATGTAAAAGTTTCTTAATTATATGCAGAAATAAACGTGCAAAATGTTTATAGTTACTTGTAAGTATTTAAAAAATATACTTATAGGTTACAAAATATGCCTTATGCAGGCCATGTACAATCAATAATTTACTAAAACCGTGGTTTTTAAAAAATAATTTAAAAGAGTAGTTAAAAGAGTACGCTTTTTTTAATATTTTTTTAATATTGATTGGCTCGTGTTTGACCACCATCTCAGTTTATGGTAAGCCGACGATGGAGCACGCTTGCCTAGAAGTAACCTATGTACTCCAAACTTAAAGACCCCTAAGTTGTAACTATCACGACTTAACGAACACTTAGCGTCATAGAAGCGTAGTCGTCATTATGCGCTTAGAGTACGCACAAAATATATAAGTACAGAAGTCAATCTACATACAAAGCGCGCTCGAGCAACGCACACAAAGACACCGCTCACAGACACGATGTCTCGGTCGCATCTCGGATCACTTGTCGAACAATTCCGGCTCAAACACTCATTAGTGTGCGTCCACGGAGCGTATAAGAAGTGAAGTACATACATGAGATTGTCTTTTGTCCCTATCTATTTTGTGGAGTACGCCTGCGTGAAGCTTACTTTCATACAAAACTATGAAACTCTGACGACGAAGCGTCGAAAGCATCGTCGTTGCCGCTTAATCTACTCAGCAGCAGAAAATTTTATGACCGTTTTATGTATATTTAGTAGGTCTGAGAATAGGTCTTAGGCTACTTACCCACTTACCGCCACCCTTCACTTTTCTTTGAATATTTTTTATGGCAGAACAGGCATTTGCTAGGTCAGTTAGTAATTCCATATTATTTAGTTGACTAATAGCCGTAGCGATAAAGTCACCGATTAGCATCAAACATAACTTTCAAATAACTTTTAGGAATAAATTTAGTATATGAAATTCTGTGGTTTTCGTCAATTCATAATCAACAACACCTACCTCTGTGTCACATTTGTCTGTCCGAACTTTTTTGTCTTTTTGAAGGTTTAAATCACACTTTTCTAATAAAAGATAAAAACATTATTGCAACTTTCTAATTTTCATTTTTTATTCAACCATCAGAAATTCATCAAATATTTTTTCGTGAGTGGAGTGAGAGGGCCTGTCAGAATCTTACAGAAAACCAACCTATTCATATTTTGAACTTTAAAAATAAGCAATGCTCTACACTAAGAATTACTCATGTATACTCTACTCACATATATGCAAACCACTTAGGACCCGAAACAAGCATTTGTGCGGGAAATAAACCTGGCAAACACAGTGCAGCAACCAATCGCTTAACAACTGCGTAAACCAATCCAGAATAATTAAAAGTTATAAGGGAGACCTTTGCTGCGGAAAACATTGAAAAAGTTACTGAGGCCTTGCAACGCGAAAAGCAACTAAAAGAACTCAATCAGTAAAGCGAGAACTACACTACACCGACGCGCACTAGACCGCGCTTGAATTGTACGTAGCGGTGCGTCGCGTGGCGTGAATCTAATGTCTAGCAAGTCTGGTTTCCATATAAAATGTATAAAGACCGACGCACCCAGACTGGCATACGTGGCCCATGGTTGTGCAATGTAGTTCTGCCTTAAAAGTCTGCCACTTCTCCTCGGTCTACCTTTAGCGTTAGAAGTTATTTGAGATTTTCTACCTAAAAACCAATTGAATTTTAGGCTGGCTAGCGGACACTACACTTTACACTACACTAGACTTAGCAAGAGGAGTGAAAATAAAAGAAAAAGCAGTCAGTAATGAGTTGGCCACACGGTTGCAAACTAGCGTTCCAACCAAGGTGACCTTGGTTTGTGTTGCGTTCGGTGGTTGGGAAAACGCGCCTCCCAACCAAAGGCGTTGATGATCATGGATTACAACTGCTGTCTACACGGATTGCAACTAGCAAGGTTACCTTGGTTGGGACGTTGGATTAGAACCATGTGGCCAACCCTTAAGTCAGTGTTGCACCAACTCCATGTAATACGAAGCAAGGGCAGAAAGATAGGTTAGGCTACTCTTTAATAAGATATTTTGTTTTCTTTTTGCAGTAACGATTGTGTCCATATTATATCACTACGCAATACCAAAAACAATTGAGAACTACCCTCCGTTCGAAAGTAAACTGAAATGCGATCAATGTCTCCGGATATACTTTCCTTTGTGTGCGTCTGACAACGAAACGTATACAAACGAGTGTCGGTTTAGATGCATCCAGTCAAAACGGAGGCCAGCGCAACGAGCAACTATTGTCAGGTAATTTTTATGACCCAGCCGCTGCCACAAGAGACACCGTGGCGCCGGGAGTCACAAGGTTATTTCTGATTACTGTAGGCCTGAGCAGTTTTGGCTTAGTGATTACAGCCCCGACTTGCAGGTCACGAGTTTAAACCCAGCCAGGTACATTACTTTGTGTACGTGAGGAAACCGGCATATCCTAGAACCAAAAATTCGAAGACACGTGAAATTCACCAACACGCTCTGGGCCCGCGTGATGGGGAACGGCCCATTTCCTCTCTTAAAGAGGAGGGCAGAGTCCCAGCAGTGGGAACATTAATTAGCTGATTATGCTAAGCTTATGCTACTGTAAGCCCACGGATATCTACCTATGTGTAAGCCTTGTGGACGACGTGTAATGGGTCGCTAAACTCGAGTCATCGACGGCATGTGTAAGTGTACCATGCGCGACTTAAAGAGATGTTAATAAAACTATAAGGTCCCATCAGGGCTGATGCTCGCAAAGATCACCAGAATTTTTGTGTGTGTTTTTGAGTTATCGTGGTAAACGAAGGACACAGGTGGATTTTGAACAGTTAAAGTCTGATACTCCCTCTTGCTTTACCAAGAGCGCGGGAAAAGTAATTTAATGACTTTCTCAAAAAAAGCACATTTTAGAAATCAATCTGCTCAATCTTTTACCAACTGCCAAAAGGGTGCTTCAGACTTTTATTGACTAAAATCTACCTGTATTTCTTCAATAATTCTTTGTGTTCTAGAAACACAGTAGCTTTTTCAACCGCAGTTCTTTTTATGTTCAATAAATATTTAATGAAATTTTTTCGTATTTATGCCCATTAAACCTATTAACGAGTTTTTCGATTATGTTTGATTACAGATACGGTCCATGTATTTTGGGAGCAAGAAGAAATGAACATACTGTGTTGAACTCAACTCAAGAAATAATTACTAAAAATTCATTATAAAAATAGCTTATGATAGAAAAAAAACGTACTCATCACTGATATTCATTTTGAAATAAAAACGTCTGTTTTCATCAATCGTATTATTTAGGAATACAACATGAACTAAAATTTTATGAAGACTATAACAAATAACGGTCTATAAAAACTAAAAAACAATTGATTGAATGTGTCTAGACGAAACAGGCATAAAAAGATATTTTTCCAATATCTCTTAAACTTCGGATGCATAAAAGTTTTCTGGTGGACGTGATAGTACTGATAGAAAGTGAGTAGTGATAATTTTTCGAAGAAAAATTAAATTTATTTTCCGAAGAAAAATTATAAGCCAAGTCACACATTTCTTCATTGACCACGTGATCAAACTTCACATTTCTATATCTAAGCAACGGGAAAATGGAAATGGCTATGCTCGGAGTTTTCTTGCGTGATCACATCAGGAATGAAGATATCCGAAAACACCAAGCTCGCCGACATAGACCGAAGAATCGCCAAACTGAAGTGGCAGTGGCTGAAAGGTTCTAGAGTGGAGACCGTGCACGGTAAAACGTAGCGTTGAAAAACCTCCCACAAGGTGGACCGACGACCTGTTGAGAGTCGCGGGAATGCGGTGGATGCGAGACGCACAGGATCGGTCGTTGTGGCGACGCATGGCGGAGGCCCATGTCGAACATTGGACGTCTTTCGGCTGAAATGATGATCATGATGATGAAAGGGAAAATGAGATTTTCTCTAATAAACTAATTCATCCTTTTTACAACGCTAATTAAATATTCGTAGTCCAAGAGTGAGTAAACCGAGCTAGGAAATTATAAGGCTCTCTGACACGGACAGGTTAGGTTAGGTTAAAGCGGGAGCGAAGCGGAGCAGAGCTCCCGCCTTAGCCTTTGTGGTTAGTATGGTTTAGACGATTGTAAGTTATGGCTGAGTTAGTAGTTAAGATGGTAGTGTAGATTTTTAGAGGTGAATAGTGTTAAATTTGGAAAGAAGTCAGTTTAATTATCACCCTTTTTCAAATATCTAAAAACACAGACGAGCAACCACACAATATTTTTATATGTCATGTGTGATTTCTCGCTGAAAAAAAGGGGTTGAAACACGGTAATCTTTTTATTTTAATAATTTGATACAAGTAAACTGAAATGTTAATCGCTTCATTTGAAAAAGATACCTTTTCTCATTTCTACACTAAGATTTTTTATGAGTACTGGCTCGTACGTTTCTTCTACCTGCATGCACATGGTTGATGGCAAACGGCCAAGAGGCCGGAGGTCAAAATGGACAGATCAGGTCCGCTCCACACTGAACACCCAATTGCACGTCACACTTCATGACGCTAAGAACCGTCACAGATGGAGAGACACCATCAATAAGAACCCAATCCAGCGAAAACTTCACGACCCTCAGTAATGAGGAATACGACTCTAGGAGGTACATTTCTTATTCTGACATTTTTTTTGGTAATGATATATTTCTAAACTACTATTTCTAGACTACACAATTGCTCAGACCAATCCATTGCCTATACATTAGAAAAAAAACTACCTACAATTTAATCTACCTTTTAGCATTGTAATTTTGGCACTAAATTACTTTCAGTATTATTAGTCAGAGAGGTGAAGGTCGCGACCTCTAATGTCTAGATTGTGACTTGCTAAATTACATTAATTTCAAACAAAAAAACTGAAGAAAGGTGACTGGCGACTTTGCTTCCGATAGTCGCATATTACTTTTACTTTGTCCTTTGTTGTTGCTTCTTTTAATTTTGTCTGCCAAAAAACTGCTATGCAGTTTGGCAGGAGTATAATAATTGTAAAAAATTGTCTAAAATACAAATAAAGCATTTTATTATTATTTCATTTATTTATATTTATACATATTAATTATATTTTTAAATATTTCTTATAAAAAGGATATTAAAAAAAAAAACATTTAAAAATACAAAAAAATAGTAGCCCACCGGCATCGGGAACAGGGTCTAAGCTACCGGTGGTCAGGGCTCCTGAGAGAGGATCCTCCGGACAATACGCGCCGTGTCAAGGAGTACTGCCTTCTGGATCAAGCCCTTGATCCAACTGCCTAACGAGAGCCTCCACAGATGTTGATCGAGGCTCTTGGCTATTAAGCAATTGGCCGTCACGACTATCGGCACAATGATTGCTCTATCCACTTCCCACATGTCGACAACCTCGTGAGCCAAGTCAAGATATTTAGTTTGTTTATCCTTCTCAGCTTTCACGAGGTTCTCGTCATGAGGGACCGCTATATCAACAATCATTGTGCGACGCTCTAGCCGATCTATCACCACTATGTCAGGTTTATTGGCAACAATAGTCTTGTCAGTGATGATAGATCGATCCCAATACAATGTGACGCTGCCATTCTCGAGAACTGGGTCGGGCACATACCTATAGTACGGTACTTCTGATTCAACAAGATTGTATTTAAGAGCAAGTTGCTGATGGATAATCCTGGCTACAAGGTTGTGTCTGTGCAAATAGTCTCCGTTAGCTAAATGAGAACACCCAGAAATAATGTGTCGGATTGATTCTCCGGGCCGGTGGCATGCCCGACAGATGTCAACCGTGCCGTCCTTCACAATATATTTCCGGTAGTTGTTCGTCATCACAACTTCATCCATAATTGCAAAGACAAAACCTTCGGTTTCCCCAAAGAGATTACCAAAGCACAGCCAGGATACGGACGCTAAAAGATCTACATTGGGCCCATGTAAGGCCCGGTAAAAGCGCCCGTGAAGCTCCTTGCCCTTTCATACTTCCTTGCGTTCATTAGTATCCATTACTATAGGTTTGCGCCAGTTCTCGTTGGCCAAGGAGAGCGGGGTGAGGCCTTTGTCCACCGCCACTACATCTCGGTGCATCCCCACGTCGGTTTCCAGGAAGTATTCCCTGAGACTGCATACCTCACGGTTGTGCAGGGTCTTGGCATTTAAGAAGCCACGACCCCCACACTTCCGCGGGATATACAGCCTCATCACCGATGATCGTGGGTGATGCATCCGGTTTGCGGTAAGCAGAGTGCGGACCCTCCTGTCCAGGGCGTCGAGTTCCGTCTGAGTCCATTTGAGTATGCCGAAAGAGTACATCAAAACCGGTATGACCCAACCGTTGAAGGCGCGCACCTTGTTCCCGCCTGATAAAAGACTGTTTAGTACTTTATTCAGGCGGCCAAAGAAGCATTATTATTATTAAGTATAGAACACTGACACCACAGAAAATATCAAAACGGTTAGAATGGCTTTGTGGGCTTGCCCTAAAAAATGATCGTGCTCATAATTGACAGAACCAATAGCTAACTTGCAATCTAAGTGAGCGTGGTCTGTTAGTTGCGTAATGCGCGTTCGTATTGGTTTATTGCCTGTAGTGGAGTTAAAGGGTGGGAGACAAGCAGCGACACTCGTTGTAGTACAAATCGGAAAGAATTTCCTTTCTATCCTGATTCATCTTTTCTGTGACTAAAACGATTTTGTGGTAAATTTACAATAAAACAAATATTTATTGTAGCTAGCCCGTATTGTCCCACCACTAAGCAAAGACCTCCCTCCATTTTTTCCAACGCTCACTGTTCCTCGCTTTCTCTCTCCAAGAAAAGAAAAAAAATAAATGAAATAAGAGAAAAAAGGAAGAAAAGAAAAATAGGAAAGAAAAATGGAAAGAAAAGAAAAGAAACTACATTTATGTGTAAACTGTGTGCTAAATACAGACACACATAATGAAGAAACAAGTAAAAAACGAGAGAGTGGAGTGAGAGAAAATGTCAAACTTTTACTGACTGGGCACGCCACAGTTATGACGGTAAGTCCCCTCTTTGAAGCGTGGCTGGAAAGACCTCACGGCGTCCTCACCTTCCGCATGACGCAGTTTCTACCAGATTCGTGCGAAACACAACGAAACAAGAACACAACGAAACATTTAAAAGGAAAAGAGACTCCAATTTCGAAAAATACTTTATCAATACAAAACAAACCACAAATTAATGTTGACATTAGAAGTATTCCAGACTTCCAGTCACAAAAACGTGACACAAAAAGGAGTCTTAAAACATCATCTCTTCCTTTAAAATCAAACATTTGTATTATAAGTAGTGAATTAACAAATAGAATATATACGATGAGTGAAAGCACTCACTTACGCAATTATAATATGTGTCATTATCGTACACCTAAATGTGGAATTGAGCATATCTTAAGAAATATTGAAGGCAAAGTTCGTAATTTTACTTACTCAGATTATTGTATTATTTTTATTGGTGAGGAGGATTTCAAAAGAACAAATAAGTATATAGAACTAGTGACTTTAATTCGTGAGACATTATTACAACTGAATCACACTAATTTTGTTATTTGCCTACCTACGTTTAAATACATGGATAATTCTAACATAATGTTTAATAGCCGGATTGATACTTTTAATAATTTAATTTGTATGGACATTCAGACGTACAACTATGCGTTTATCTTGGACTCGAATCGAAATCTTCCTTATACACTTAATACCTACAACCACTGGCATGGTAATCTCAATAACATAGGCTTCAATATCATAATATCTGATTTGCAAGACCTGATCTTAGACCTAGATAACTTAAACACTGTGCAGCCAATGGTTGATTGTTCCCAGAATAAAACAATTGAAATAGCACAAGACACATCTCAGTTTTTTCTATAACAATTACCTAAACATTCTCCATCAAAACATTGCAGGACTTATGAATAAATCGGATTCCCTAATTGTAAAGTTAGAGGAACTTTATAGTAACGGAACTATTATAGACGTAATCTGCATAACGGAGCATTTTATTGAGACTGGCTATGAGAGTATATTGCATATACCTAATTTCTGCCCAGCAGCGTTCTTTACTAGAAACGTTAAACGCGGCGGCACTTGCATTTTTGTTAGAGCAGGACTGCAATATCGCGAATTGCTGGAAGTTGCCAAACAATCAGTGACAGGCGTCTTTGAGTGTTGTGGTATCGAACTAATATCTTCTAGTATTATCATTATATGTATATATAGAATACCAAAATATAATTACAACATTTTTTACGAGAAACTAGACCATATTTTACGAAAATTTTGCTCATTACAAAATAAAAATATCATCTTAGCTGGAGATTTTAATATAGATGTGTTAAAAAGAAATAAGATAACATTAGAGTTTGAAAACTTTCTTCTATAATATAACCTACAACTAGAACTTCATAAACCGACTAGATTGAGTAGTAACTCATGTATAGATAATTTTGCACACACCTATCGAAAAAAATGTAAAGCTGAAATAATGGACTTAGTTCTCTCAGATCATACGGCCCAATTACTTCAGGTTCCTATAAAAAAAACATGTACCTTAAAATATTGGAAAACAAAAAGGCAACAGATCACAGCAGGTAACTTAGAAATATTCAAAAATCATCTAAAAAGCTTATCCTTCGACCAAGTATACAAAGCCACAGATGCGAATGAATCCTATGAAAATTTTATAAACGATTTTTCACTATTATACAATTTATGCTTTCCGAATAAAATTGTGACTGTATCTACTAGTAAAAAAAGTAAGTGGATATCTTGTGGAATTAAAATCTGTAGTCAGAAGCAAAGGCATTTACTTTGGGCTTATAGATTCAATCCTACTACAAAAAATAGAGTTGCGTTTAAAAAATATTCTACAATTTATAGAAAAATAATGAAATTAACCCAAAAAGCCCAAAATAACCACTACATTAATACGTCTAAAAATAAAACAAAAGTTGCCTGGCAAGTCATAAAAAAATCCGAATTCAACTTACCACAAGAACCTATACTTTCATTAAACAAAGATAATTTAACCCTTTCAGATCCCATGAAAATTGCAAACGAATTCAATAATTATTTTATAGAGGTCATTGAAAACAATATTAAAACTAAAGGAGCTTTAACTAATAATTACGTTATTGATAATTCTAATTCACAATCATTATTTATGCTACCGGTTTCAGATTCTGATATATTCAAAATAATTAGTAGCTTAAAAAATACAAATACGGTAGGATTTGATGGCATATCAACTAAAGTAATAAAACATGTTAAGGAAATAATAGCGCCTCTTCTATCACATATAATTAACCTTTGTATTGCTGATGGTACATTCCCAAATAGCCTAAAAAAAGTCATCGTCAAACCGATTTATAAGAAAAACGATAAAAGTGATGTTCAAAATAATAGACCTATTGCAAAGATATCAGTATTTTCCAAAATAATTGAGAAAGTAATTTATAACGCCATCTATTCTTATTTCGAAAAATTCAAACTTTTCTGCAATGAACAAAAAGGCTTCAGAAAAAATTCAAATGTTAATTTGGCTCTATTTGACCTGCTATCCAGTGTTATGACATCTGTAGATAAAGGTAAACCTGTGTGTGCTCTACTGACAGATATGACAAAAGCGTTTGATTTCGTAGATCATAATATTTTGCTTCAAAAATTACAGAGTTATGGCATAAGAGGAAACATTTTGAAACTCTTAGAATCTTATTTAAGTGACCGAATTCAATGCACAGAAATCACTAGAATTTGCCCTACTACTAAACTGGAAAAAAAATACGTATCGAAACCAAGGCACGTAAAGTATGGTGTTCCTCAAGGCAGCGTTCTGGGGCCACCCCTTTTCTTAATATATATTAATGATCTCCCAAAAACTATAGATCAAAAAATGATACTATTTGCAGATGATAGCACGGCTATTGTAGAATGTATTAATCCTGATAATTATGAAAATGACATAAATAATTCTCTAAGTGACATTATAAATTGGCTTGACAAAAATAATCTTGTAATTAATTTAAATAAAACTAAAGTTATTCATTTCCACCAACGCTGCGAGCATCCGCCAGTTAAAATTGCCCATAATAATAGTATAATAGAAGAAGTGACAAATGCAAAATTCTTAGGTGTAACTATTGACAGTAAATTAACCTGGAAACCTCATTTAGAGGAAATCTGTAAGCGTCTGAGTAGATCTGCATATCAATTATTCCAACTGTCTAAAAAAGTAAACACTGACACACTAATAACAGCCTATCATGGATTAGTCGGTTCTGTTTTAAGATATGCTGTTATTTTTTGGGGACAATCAACTAATAGAGATCTTATTTTCAGGATGCAAAAAAGATGCATACGATCAATATGTGGCCTAAGAACAACGGATAGTTGTGTTCCTTACTTTAAAAAATTTAAAATATTAACTTTTCCATCACTGTACATATTTGAAACAGCATTATTTGTAAAAACAAATCAGCAATTATTTCAAAAATTTTCAGTAGTTAAACGAACTCCAATACGTGCTCAATATGAAAATGTATTATGTCAAAACAAATGTAAAACTGCTTTATTAAAAAAGAGTTTCTTTGGTATTGCTCCAAACATTTATAATAAAATACCTGATAGCATTAAGAATGAGAATTTGCAAAACTTTAAAAAAAAATTGAAGAATTTTTTTATAGAAAAATGTTATTATTCAATCATCGAATATTTAAATGACACGTTGTGATAAAACTTCTGACATTTAATAAGTAAAAATTATTGATTTTCTATATTGACATTCAATTTTACATTTAATTATACATGTTAACATTAAACTTTACATTTTGACATTTAAATTTTACATTTTGACATTTAATTTTACATTTTGACATTTAAACTTTACATTTTGACATTTAAATTTTACATTTTGACATTTAATTTTACATTTTGACATTTAAACTTTACTTTTTGACATTTAAACTTTACATTTAATTTTACATTTTGACATTTAATTTTACATTATGACATTTAATTTTACATTTTGACATTTAATTTTACGTCTCAATATTTAATTTTAAATTGTGACAATTATTAATTTACTATTTCTGATAAGTATTCTATGATATTTGATTTAATAATTGTGACGTCATTCAATTTCTTTAATATATATTTTTTTTAATAATTGCTGACAATTTGACATTATTATATAACTGCGGACTTTTTATTTTTTTATTTCCATTGTTTTGTCTCAATTTATTTTTTTTATATGTGGTTCATAATATTAATTTCTTGTTTTAATTATATTGCATGTATTACTACTTTGTACGCCCTAGAGGCAAAACATAGCGCCCTCAATGTATTAAATAAGAACTTGAAATGTACCTACCTATGTTTTACAATGAATAAACGAATCTGAATCTGAAAAAAAAAAAAAAGAATGTGACGCCCGGGTGTCGCCACTGTGCGGAACGCTCAGACGACACGGTGGAGCACACAGTGGAGGTGTGACCCGCTTGGGCAGAGCATCGCGGTACCCTCGAATAACCCTGCGCAACTCTTTCCACTGTATCTAGCCCCTGCTAGCGTATTTTGTACTCTGTGGCTTTGTCTAACGTCATCAATTTGTAATTGTCTACACATTGATATATACTAATTGTAATACGATCAGGACGTGTAAAAAATTACGCTTGAACAAACTTGGTAGTTTGATAAGTCATTTAAATGTGATCATGTAACTATTTCAGTAATTTTTAATCTATCTGCCCTTGTATTTAGTCAAAAATAAAGAAAAGTGGGATCATTAATATACAGGGTTATTTGTAAAACACTAACAACCTTGCAGAACTGTATTACTAACATCATAAACAACAACTTTTGTTCTACGACTTTTTACGAAACATATTTAATTGACCAAAAATAAACCTTCAAGATTTCGTTATTCCATCTAACACATTTGAACTCTGTATTTTGCTATACCTACCTACGTCTGTATGACGCGACGCCAGCGCATCAAGCACCCCCGCCGACTTCGTAATATTTAGAACGTTCAATTTAATTTTTTTTTTTTTGTATGACAATCTGATGAACTAAAATATGATACATTTTTAAAAGTCATAGAACAAAAGTTGTTGTTTATGATGTGAGTAACATAGTCCTGAGTGGTTGCCATTGTTTTAGAAATAACTCTGTATAAGTATACCACCTATATTTCTGACGGTACAGTATGTGGAGTAGTTAAAGAATTGATTGCTACGTACACATGTATAAACAAAGTGTATACGTCTAGAAAACGCACCCGCAACGCGCAGCCCTCTGTCCTTACTAGACGACTGAATGATTCTACGACAATCCACTATTCACCACATACAGCAACGATAGCACAGCGTTGAAAGGCAGTGGCGAAAGTCGGTATGCATTTAAGCGGAAGTTGCGGAATCATTTTCTACACCAATAGCAGAATCGTCTCAAAACTTCTGTCCTTACTTTATATAAATATATTTATGTAGTATATATATTATATTAAATATATATGTATGTGTATTTTATCTATAATTATGTATATTCTTACTCTTGTTTTGATACCAACATTTTCTTTTTGTGCGCCTACCATATTGTCTCTTCACCACCCTAGGTTGACTGGTAGAGAATGCCTAAGGCATTAAGTCCGCCTATGTACTTTTTGTTGCATGAAGATTAAATAAATAAATAAAGGCCTCCTACAAGGTGAACCGATGACCTGGTGAAGGTTGCGGGAATCCAATGGATGCGGGACACACAGGATTGTTCATTGTGGCGATACCTGGGGGAGGCCTATGTCCAACAGTACAAGTATAAGTACAGTACAGTATAACACATACATACAACCAATGTCCGTGGCTTTGTTTAATCCTTTTTCAACGGTCGTCAGCAGTTTTATCAACTTTATTTATTTATATAGTCTAGTATCGGACCAATTTAGAAGTTAACAACGTTTTCCTATTCAGACTTTTACTGGAATCTGAATAAGTTGAAGTTATTAATGGGGTGTCGGTAGAGGAGACGGCCAAGTTCGCGTCCGCTAAATAAAAACGGCCCAAGTTTCAGTGAATACAAGAAAAACTTGAAATCCAATGACTTGCTGCTTGTTAGGCATTAATTTTTATTTAGGTCGCCGGGGGTATATTGTTATGTTTTTTTTTATTTATTGTGATTTTTAGAGTTCCGTAACCAAAGGGTAAAAACGCGGCCCTATTGTTAAGATGCCGCTGTTCGTCTTGAACTGTGTTAGATAGAAGCTAGATATTTTCATATGATACGTGACGTAGCCGCTATTGCAACAAATACTAAACACAGAATAAAATTGTATAGCGGTACGGAACGCTTCATGAGCGACTTCGATTTGCACTTGGCCATATTTTTCCTTATCTTTTTGACTAAAAACGTATTAAGTATGAAATAAGAACGTAAAATATTAACATTGAGCCTACTCGAGCGATTTTATAAGCTCCTTTGTAAAAATCATAATAATAAAATAATTCAAATATTCCACAACTTCCACACACCGCCATCTAGTCCTAAACTAAGCAGAGCTTATGCTATGAATACTAGATAACTGATTGAACTGACTGAACTGACACAAACATTTGTCTTGAGTGGGAATCGAATCCACGACCTCCGGCATAGCAATCAGGACCAATAACTCCTCAACAGGCCAATCATAGCAACAAATACTCCTTTATGAAGACACATACATAAAGAAACGATATCTAATCAAACAATTTACATTTTTTTTTGTTGTTTGTATACAGCTGGGGGCAAAACTCTCCCAAGCTGCTCCACAACACCCGGTCCTCTACCACATACAATCTATCCTAGCCACTTTTCACGGTAGTCTCATCAATCTAGAGGGCGCTCAACGCTTCACCAGCCGACACGCGGTTCCAACAAACAAAATGCTATTTACATTTTATTTTTCTAATTAAGAACTTGGCGGACGCCACATGGCCAGTATTACATTTTGAACACAATTCGTATGCCACACTTGCTGGCGTGAAGTTCGGCGCGGCCAATTTTCTACCAAGAGAAACTTTGCGAATTTTCTTATTTGCCCTGGGATACCAACAACTTTGTTTCGTGAACTATCTAAAAGTATCTTAATAAAATGTGTCTGTAGCTCTGAGATTTAGAAATTATTGGGGAAATAATTGTCTTGTATGTACTTACTAATTCTTTACTATATACTCGTACTAATATTATGTGGAAGTAAAAGTTTTGACGTGTTTACGGTGTATATAATTACGAGTATCCGTGTGTGCGTGTTTGGCTATCCCTATCAGATGTGTTGGGGACACATCTGAACGGACAAAGGGTATTGAATAAAATAATTATTAATTATTGCCCGTTGTCCCCATAGCATGGCCTATGGCTTGGTAAAGGAACCTAAGGGCATTTCTACTCCACCCTAGAGCGCGTTGATTTCCCACATGAATAAAAGAAATGCTATAACTAAATAAATAAAAAAATAACAAAGAAAATAATTCAACAATACAAATCAAAACTGTACGTGATTATTATCATAGTAATTATATTATCAATAATTGCTATTTTCAGGACAGTATCTACTAAGTACATCACGGGAATGATTTTAATCAGATTTGCCCCGGAAACTACATATCCCAGAAAAAGGACACAGAATTTTTTTTTGTGTTCTTTTACACAACTATGTTTTTACAGGAACGATCGAGCGGACGTCAATTGGGCGTTTCGATCACCTGCGAATGTTTTTAGTGCGGGAGTTATGGTATAGGTACCTACGTAAAACGGTGCAAAAAAAACATGCATTCAGGAAAAACTGATCCAATCTGACGAAGATTGAAGAGATCGGTGATGGTATAGTTTCGGTGTTTTACAGGATGCGTTTTGGAGAGTGCGCGCAGGAATTGTATGATTTGATTCCAGCATCTCATTTCTACCATTGGACAACCCGACGTACGGCAAGTATCTAGCCATACGTTATTGAAACCTCTACGGTCCGGAATAAGCGTTTTACCTCGTCGTTTATACCGCGTACGTCGAAAGACTGGAACATATTTTCTGTTCTGTGACTGGAATTATCTGCCTGCTGCGGTCTTCCCGTCCGATTTATAATTTAGTGTCTTCAAGGCAAGAGTAAATAAACTAGTGCGCCTCACCATCAGATATTGCATCAATGCTTACCATCAGGTGGGATCGCAGTCAAGCTAGTTATATCAATTTAAAAAATTTGTCAATCCTCGTTTGGCCTACTTTTTTCTTTAGACCTTTTATTAGCATAGAAATCCTACACCAATGATACGGCCAAACTAGGATTGATATATACACAAAACATCCAAAGTGATCAAGCCTTTTAGGAAGAATTAGGTGACAAATACACGTACAGAAAATTTTTATTATAAACTAGCTGTGCCCGCGACTTCGTTTGCGTGGACTACAGGATTTTGAATTTATTTTTTTCTAAAATAAAAGTAGCCCTATGTTACTCCTTATTATATCAGCTATGTGCCAAAAAAGTCCCGTCAAAATCGATCCAGCCATTTCAGAAATTAGCCCAGACAAACAGATAGACAGGCAGACAAACAGACAGAAAAAAAATTGTAAAACAAATTATTTTTGTGTATGTACCCTATATATATTCATAATTATGCATGTAGTAAAAAGCAGTTATTTCAATATTACAAACAGACACTCCAATTTTATTTATAAGTTTAGATCATTTTTAAAAACTTTTGTCGTCATTATTTCAGCCGATATACGTCCACTGTTGGACATAAGCCTCCCCTAAGTATCACCACAATGAACGATCCTGTTCGTCTCGCATCCATCGGCCTCCCGCAACCCTCACTAGGTCATTGGTCCACCTTGTAGGAGGCCTTTCAACGATGCGTTTTCCGGTACGCGGTCGCCACTCCAAAACCTTTCGGCCCCAACGGCCATCAGCTCTGCGAGCAATGTGCCCTGCCCATTGCCACTTAAGTTTGTCAATTCTTCGTGCCATGTTGGCAACCTTAGTTCTCCTGCAAATATCTTCATTTTTGATTCGATCACGCAAGGAAACCCGGAGCATAGCCCTTTCCATTGCCCTTTGGGTGACTTCAAGCCTATTGATGAGGCCTATTGTGAGTGACCACGTTTCGGAGCCATATGTCATCACTGGCAACACGCACTGGTCATAGACTTTCGTCTTGAGACACTGTGATATGTTGAACGAAAAGATACCGCGTAGCTTCCCGACCGCTGTCCAGCCTTTAAAAGAGTTTACAAGCTCCTTTAATTTGTACCACGACTCATAAAATACAACTTCGTGACTAGAATCCCGAATAATTCTAATTAGATCACTGATCTACTACAAAGAACGAAAAAACAAAACATTGCATTGGTCGGAAAACGATTTCCACGCATTTCTCTTTAGCAATTTTCTTTGCTTTGTAACTCAACAAGTAATTAATGTGCGATGAAACTTAATTAACGAGAAGTACAGTCAGTAACTTACCTTGCTGAATAATTAGGGCAAGTATTGCTCAATCGTTTCAGAGAAAATAAAATCAATTTCACTTTTCTGCAGTCGGTACAGCGAGCTCCAAAGGTTGGAAGGCTTGCGGACGGTGAGCAATGAGTAGCTTGCTGTCCGACCGTCCGGTAACCGTCCGGACCGAGCCCAAGTCGTCGACGGCGCGTACTGTTCCCGCGTGCTTCAAGGAGTTGTCAACAACCATAGGGGTCCAGCAGGGTCGAAGCCTACTAGGGCCAAGGTTCTGTTTCCGAAAAGCAGGCTCGGCCCCGTTATGAAAGGCAGTGAAGGGACGGGGATGGTCTCTTAGTCAGTAAGAGTCTGTGACACTATCTCCCATTCCGCCAAAGGGTGGGTGATATAACATCCCCCAAGTATCGCCACAACCAGATAACCCAGATGTCCAGATAACCAGGGCGATTTTTATCCACCGAAAAAAAAGGAGGGCATTTTTTTTTGCTATAGTTGTTACCTTAGTTTCGTATTAGTTCATGAACTACAGCATGGTTGGTGCAGCGGATCGGGGATTGACTACTGCACTGCGAGCCGCGGGTTCGATTCCCGCAACAAATATTTGTATGGGTTGATGATTGTTCCAGGTTTGGGTATCGTGTGTATGTGAATTTGCGTGTTTGTGAACGCACCTACGATACAGGAGTAATTTCATTGTGTGGGCAACGTTTTAAATTGGTTGTTCTTATCTTACGTTGCGGCGGAACACCTAAGATGGCGGATTATTATTATTCCAACGATCACGGTTCCTCGCTTTCTCATTCTAATTCTTATGGAATCCATCAAGGTCGTCCCGGATGGTGAATTAGTTATTTTTAATGCACTCCTACTATAGGGGTATGAAATGTAAGGGCTTGCTTAAAGTAACACGAAAAATAAAATGACGTTACTCTAAATTAAATATAGCGTATATTTTATGGTTTTATGCTGTCGCTATACCACGCTGAAAACCAGCGCCGTAGACTCGCCGCTTTTTGCGTTGCGGTCACGGCATTATGCTGAGCGTTCGGCCGTTTTGCTCGGAAGTGGCACATTCTTTTCGTAGGTATCTATAATTTGTTAATACTTTTCGGCCTTTCCGACAATTTTTTGTTTTGTTCTTTCTATTGTATAATATTAAGAGTATTAAACTAAAAAAATATTGCTGATTATACTTACAAATGCGAGTTAAAATAAATATAACTAAAAATTAAAAGCATTTTTTTTTTAATTTGCTTTTATTTAAATGCGCTAAAATGTATAAAAAACGTTTTCTTTTAAAACTTTTACTATTAACTCATAACGTCAATGCACGATTTATATTATAATAAAAAATCTTGTCCACTAATGTCAAAGAAGTTTTAAATACTTTAGCCACATTGCCAGAATGTGTGACCTATAGTGGTGAGTTTCACAGATCTTTTGAGTTCCACTTTTATGGAACCCTTGGGACTCCTTTTCTACCTTTAGGACCGAAAAAGTATAGGGAGATACTTAAAGATAGCCAGCGAAATCTAAATTTTCTTCTTTTTAATGATTCATCATCATCTTTCTGCCATTGTCCCATATTACTTGGTCGGTGACACGTTTTTTTCCTCCATTCTGTCTTATCACCCATCACGGCATCACTAACTCCCTTTTCTTTCGTATCACTCCTCATACAATCCACTCAACATTTCTTTGGCCTTCATCCCTCTACATGATTTATTTTAAATCTACACTAATATTATAAAGAGGTAAAGTTTGTTTTTTTTTTGTTTGTAGGAGGTATCATATATATATCTCTCTGAAAGTACTGGTCCGATTGCATTTTTTTTCCACCGATAGAAAGCTGCTCTATTCCTGAGTGACATAGACTATAAATATTTTTTGTGTGCGAGCGAAGCCGCGGTCAAAAACTAGCGGTATATAATTCCGTAATTAAATACGTTTTACGCCTGCCAGTCATATTTTAATTAACATAGATACAACTTGACTCTGATCAACTAAACGCAAGAAAATATTAATTTTATGATTTACCCTGATTCTTTCTCCTTAGAAATACACCCTTAAATTTGAATCGTTTTAATCCCGTGGAGGGTCGATCCGGTGCATAAAATACTATCGATTTGTAAAGATAAAAAAAAAAAATAAAGTACCTCTTTTTCAAAACTCGTATTAATTTACGCATGTACGAAATTAATTTCTTTAAGAAAAAGTCAGCTGAGCGAGTTCAATGACCTGTAGGTACTTTGTACGCAACGCCGACTATTAACTACAGGTCATTGAACTCGCTCAGCTGACGTTTTCTTAAAGATACTAATTTCGTACATGCGTGAATTAATACGAGTTTTGAAAAAGAGGTACTTTATTTTTTAATTTTATCTTTACAAATCGATAGTGTTTCATGTACCGGATCGACCCTCCACGGGATTAAAACGATTTAAATTTAGCGGTGTATAAACAAAATGGCTAACTGAAGAAAAAAGTAACGGAAAAAATAACTTTAAACCGCTGGCCAGTAATCTAAGCGATCTACGCTCGATTACACAAAGGGTTCAAAGGTTAGGATAAATAATTTCCTACAGCACGTTACCCTAATTGCCATTTAATTATGATTTAAAGTTAACTGGCGATTAACTCTGTCTAAACTCTAGAATCATGGGGCGAGCATCGTTAGCAGGTAAACAGTGATTAATCAAAACGTTTGGTTTGTTTTAGCCCAAACCGTGTTTGCTAATTGTCCGTTGAATTAACTTTTGATTTGGCGAGAAAATTTTCTGCTTGTAATCGAAACGGTGTTCATTGACTTTTTTGGTGCGGTGTTTTAGGGAATAGATGAATAGGCAGGAAACTAAATAGTAGGCGTCAAATGAACCACATTTTTTCTTACAACGTAAAGGTCTAAGAAAAATGACAACCATACACAACCCATGGTCCCAATAGGCTTTAACCCTGCTGAGCCCCTATGGTTTGCTGACATCGCGCGGGAACAGTGCGCGCCGTCGACGACTTGGGTTTGGTCCGGGCAGTTACCGGATGGTCGGACAGCGAGCTACCCATTGCTCACTTTCCGCAAGCCCAACTTACTAAGGTTGACTTCAAAAAGCAAATGGCAAAGAAGGAACTTATGTGACTTTTTAGTTAGTAAAAATCTAATACGCCTTTCCGCTTTGCTCTATTTCAAGCGAAGTCATTGGATGATTTCCCATTTTAAAACAAAAAAAAAATGCCATGGCCGACTGAGCCAGGCAACGAATTTAATTAGGAAAATTTACTATTCGTACCATCGACACGTTTATACAAGTTACCATAATTAAAAAGATACACGTGTTCTGAATTGATAAGGAAGTATCGAAACAACCTGAAAACTTATAAAACGTCGACTGAGAATGGTAGACTATTTAAAAATGGTAGAATTGTTTCATCGAACATACATTGCCGGCTGCATATTTTTTTTTGTTGGGTAAAATTCCAAATGACATCCCCGAGATAGTGTCAGACTCTTACTGACTAAAAAACCCACCCCGTTCCTTCTTGCTTTCGTACCGGGGCCGAGCTTTCCTTTCGGATAACGTTGGTCCCAGTACGCTTCGATACGGCTGTTGCTGACAACTCCTTGAGCGCGGGAACAGTGTGCGCCGTCGACGACTTGGGCTCGGTCCGGACAGTTACCGGACGGTCGGACAGTGAGCTACCTATTGCGCCGTCCGCTAGTTAGTTAATAAGGACGTCGTGTGGTCTTTCCAGCCACTCCTCAAAGAGGGGGCGGTAACCTAATTATGGCATGCTCTGCCCTTGTTTTCTTATTAATACTTTCATTTTATTTATGTACTGGTCATGTTGTCTCTCCACCGCCATAAGTTCTTGGGCGGAGCATTGCCGTGCCCTCGTGGGGGTGATCGGGGGCGGAGACCTCTGGCTTTGGCTCAACCAAGGCCCGGCGCCCGGCCCAGCCGGGTCGAAGCCGACTGGGGCCAGGGTTATCCGAAAGGGCGCTCGAGCCCCGGTATGAAGGCTTGAAGGAACGGGATGGGTTTTTTAGTCAGTAAGAGTCTGACACTATCTCCCGCTCAGCCCAAGAGCGGGGGTTGTCATTGGATGATTTTTACAATCGAAAAAAAAAACCGCCCCAAGTTGACTGGTAGAGAATACCAAAAGCATTAAGTCCGCCATTGTACCATTGTGTTGCATGAAGTTGTAAATAAATAAAATCTCAGTTATACGTATGTGCACTGGTTATAAAAGTTTTCAGGAGCGGGGCGTTCTCAACGCGCTCTCGAGACAGTTCTAGTGGGTTTCCACTCCATGTGTACTTCCACCGTCTTTTAATTTCAAACTGCTTCCGGATACTGATGAATATTTGAAATGCAATTTTTGTGGAAGAAAAGTCTTGGAAATGTAGCATTAAATTAAGTATTTTGGGTTACTTACCTTTTTTAAGGTTGGAAATCGTTTTATGTCTTCTCCCACTCTAGGGTGGAGTGGGAAAGCAAGTCAGACTTTTATTAACTAAACCATACCATATTCTTCAGTTGACCTTTGCGCTCCAATACCACGAGTGCCCCTTTCATTGCCCATTTATACAAAAATACTTTTTTAAATTGTAAATTGATAAAATAATATCTACTTTTTTTTTGCGATTTGGAAAAATCTTGAGACTCCATTCGGGTTTTGAACTATTCACATAAGTAAGTTTGTACGGAACCTTCAGTGCACGAGTCCGATTCGCAGTTAATTAGTATTTTTGTTGGGCCTTCTGTTGTGCCAAATAGTCTTTTTCTTGCTTTCTTTACAGTAAGGCATTTTTCATCCATCACTTACATACAGGGTGTTATAATAAAATATAAATTTCATAAATAATGTATGAAAAGGGGACATCGAATCACCACTGGCTAGTTGGAACTGGCCCAAGAGAGCTTCCTGCCCGTGACAGTTCAATTTTCCGTCGCTTCCGAGCTAAGGCCGGCCATGTGCACTTATCATGATTTTTAGTTGGAATTCAGAAAATTAGACGTTTATGTTGGCAGTGCAAAATTATTACTTAAATAGTTTATTAATACGCAGAAAGAAACCACTCCCTCCCTGCCCACGCCTTTTTTATGTATTTTGTATGATCTATTTCTCCCGCTTTGTGTGGAACGAAAGGGAGTGCCTTTGCATTCCAGGAATGCGGTGACTCTTTAGAGCAATCTTGAAGTTTCGGCAGGCATCGGCCTCAGCGTCAGGTTCATACTCAGTCAGGCGCATTACTTTGCGTAATTTATTTCCTCACCACTGCTCTCAAAACGGTGAAGGAAAACATCGTGAGGGAACCGGTATATCTTAGAACCAAAAATTCGTAGACATGTGATATTCACCAATCCGTAAAAGCCCGCGTGGTGGATCGTTCCTTCCCATAGAGAGGAGGCCTGAGTCTCAGCAGTGTGAACATTAAACTGCGCACACGTGTGTCACACACGCTGATCTGGGCGCGTCGGTCTCCATACATTTCAAATGTAAACTATACTTGATACACGCCACGCAACGTCGTACTACAAATCAGGCGTGTTACGCGTTCGCGTTGGTCTAATGTAGTTCTAGATTTAAAAGCTGATTATACTATATGCTATGGGCAAAGTAGCTAGTAGGAGCTAGTGTAATGAAAGAGAGAACCTCACAAACAATAAAAATTCACGACCCCACAAAAGATAACACACATTTTTTGTTTGTCGTGTAAAAAGCTTTTAATTAAAGTTTTTCCAGCCATCAATCGGCGCGACCCTTAAATCCCTTTCAAATTAAAACGTAAATTGGTTACGTAAATAATGTTACGAACGAAGAAATAATTCGGTTACGTTTATAAATTGCTTATCCAGACGATACCTATATTTCCTACGAAGTGGGCACTTTGTTTTAACAAGGTGCGATTTAAACGAAGATTTTTGCTGAAACCGTTTCTAGAAATCCGTTTTAATTTTGTTAGTAAAAATAAGTTCGTTGATGAGAGAATGGTGAATACTTATGCAATAATTTGTAAATAAAAATTCAGGCAGTACCGTTATTATTAAAATAGGTATTATTTTTTTTTCTAACCAATTTTATATTTTTTTTTTATTTAATATTTTTTGTTTGGACACTAAGTCCTTTAAGCTATATCATCGTATGCAGTATTTTTATTTTGAGTTCTTATCGAAAGCGAATGTAACAATTTTTTTTTTTACAATATTAGGCAGTACAATTTCTTCTCGGCAAGGCTTGCTGGGGTAGTCAATGCTATAATAACTTTGCTCCATTTTACTAAGATCACGCCTGCTTCAATAATTCTACGAAGTGTCAAGTTGTGTAGATATTTGAGATAAAAAACTTTTTTAAATCACAACATTTTTTGAGGTGGGAAATCATCCAATGACTACTCCTGCTCCAGGGTGAAGGGAGAAGGCGTGTCGGACTTTTACTGACTGAAACCACACCTGTATGCTTTAGTTACCCTTTTTGTACAAAGACCACATGCTTCCCGTTATAAAATTCTACGTAGCACTAGCGGGCATCGGCTTTGCTGGGCCCCTACTATTTTACTGACATTTCTTTGAGGCGCACGTGAAACACTACGTGCAGTCGGTGGCCAGAGAATCCCAATACCCATGAGAAACCTATTTGCAAATAAATTAAAACGGTCAAAGGTAATTTTTTTTTCTTTTGATTTTTTCAGAGTGTTGTACTCTAAAAAAGTCAAAAGAAAAAAAATACATATCGCACAACATTTCACATTTCGTCTAACTTGACTGTTTGTAAAAGTGACTGTCTATAGGTAAACTGATTGATAAACATGCCTGTTTCAAGAAAAAAGCCTGATGATATCGCCCGACAAACCTAATACTAGTTTAGCTAATACTAGTCTAGCTAATACTAGTTAAGCTGATACTAGAATAGCTAATACTAGTCTAGCTTAGTATCAACTAATCTAGCTAATACTAGTCTAGCTGGTACTAATCTAGCTAATACTAGTCTAGCTGATACTAGTCTAGCTGATACTAGTCTAGCTGATACTAGTCTAGCTGATACTAGTCTAGCTAATACTAGTCTAGCTAATACTAGTATAGCTAATACTAGTCTAGCTAATACTAGTCTAGCTAATACTAGTCTAGCTGATACTAGTCTAGCTGATACTAGTCTAGCTAATACTAGTCTAGCTAATACTAGTCTAGCTAATACTAGTCTAGCTAATACTAGTATAGCTAATACTAGTCTAGCTGATACTAGTCTAGCTGATACTAGTCTAGCTAATACTAGTCTAGCTAATACTAGTCTAGCTAATACTAGTCTAGCTGATACTAGTCTAGCTGATACTAGTCTAGCTAATACTAGTCTAGCTAATACTAGTATAGCTAATACTAGTCTAGCTGATACTAGTCTGGCTAATACTAGTCTGGCTAATACTAGTCTAGCTAATACTAGTCTATCTAATACTAGTCTGGCTAATACTAGTCTATCTAATACTAGTCTAGCTAATACTAGTCTAGCTAATACTAGTATAAAAGAATAGAATAGAATAGAATAGCATTTATTCGGCGCAAGCAACACAATAAACAACAACATAAAAAATAATAAAAAAAGAGTACAGACATACAATACAGTTGCAGTAACTGTGCCTGAACCGAAAGGGTCACCAACTCAGCAATTGCTGGGCGTCAAACACCCAGCGCTGATTTTCAGCTGGCACCCCGCAGTGACGCACGGATGATGGTAAATAAAGTATACTTAAACAAATAAATATAATATATATAAATATAACCCATAATTAAAATAAATATTGATACTAGTGTATTTGTGTGATAATATTGTTTTCACACAAATACACTAGTAGTAGTAGTAGTAGTAGTAGTAGTTTTGTTTGTGTATTGTTGTGCTAGTCTATCTAATACTAGTCTAGCTAATACTAGTCTAGCTAATACTAGTCTAGCTAATACTAGTCTAGCTAATACTAGTATAGCTAATACTAGTCTAGCTGATACTAGTCTGGCTAATACTAGTCTAGCTAATACTAGTCTATCTAATACTAGTCTAGCTAATACTAGTCTATCTAATACTAGTCTAGCTAATACTAGTCTAGCTAATACTAGTCTATCTAATACTAGTCTAGCTAATACTAGTCTATCTAATACTAGTCTAGCTAATACTAGTCTATCTAATACTAGTCTAGCTAATACTAGTCTAGCTAATACTAGTCTATCTAATACTAGTCTAGCTAATACTAGTCTATCTAATACTAGTCTAGCTAATACTAGTCTAGCTAATACTAGTCTAGCTAATACTAGTCTAGCTAATACTAGTCTAGCTAATACCTCAATTTTTTTCTGGGCCAAAGTATTCATAATTTAGTGTATAGAACCACTGAAAGGGAAACCGTAGTCCTGGAACGCAAGGGGCAATACATAAGAATACAGGTGAGATTTTATTTTAGTAAAAGTCTGGCTCAACCTCTCGTTCATCAGAAATCAAGATATCCGCAGGAGACAAGAACCAACCAACCACCAATCCACCAAGAACCAAGAACCAAGAACCAACCAAGAACCAAGGAACCAAACCAACCAACCAACCATCCTTGGTTTGGACAACCAAGGTTGTCGATATAGCTCGAAGAATTGCCAAACTTAAGTGGCAATGGGCAGGGTACATTGCACGCAGAATAGATAGTCGATGGGGACGAAAACGTTGGAAGGCCTCTCACAAGGTGGATCGATGACCTGGTCAAGGTCACGGGAATTCGATGGATGGATGATGCGAGACGCACAGGACCGGTCGTTGTAGCGACGCTTGGAGGAGGTCTATCTCCAAAAGTGGACGATTTTCGATAGAAATTATTATTATTATTATTTTTACACCACCTGCTCGATAATGTCGTTTTACACGTCATACAAACCTCACTTAAAGCAAGTCATTATATGCCTAGGGAGATAATGCAGTATGGCCGATCCCTAGGGAATAATGAGATTTGAATTTGGAGCATCAAGAATCGTCAACATTGTGAATTAAAAATGTAGGCGCATCGAACAAGTTGACTCGAAATTCAAACCAAAGAGTATGTAATCACTATGATTCAAACTGGCCACTAACAAAAAAAAAGAAAATAGAATAAAACGTGCGTACTGACGACACGGGAGCATTATAGAAAATTGAAACTATAGAATCTTGGAGTAGTGAATTTTGTTTGTTTGATGATCTTGTAAATATAATACTTATATTTCTCTAATATATGATTTGGTTGACCAAATTGTCTTTTAATTATCTCACAGATGGTGTAAAAAGTAGAGTATGCAACACGGGGATAAAGCTGTCTTTGTCTTGGGCGGCTTAAATTCCTCACTTCACTCAGGTTTCTTTATTAACTCCCTCGCAATGCTCGGGAGTTAATTTTATAAATCCCTCACTATCGTTCGGGATTAAAATCTACAACCTTCGTTTCGTTCGGAATTCAACATGCCGCCCGCGACTTAAAGACACTGCTTTATCCCCTAGTCACATAAACTACTATTATTTACTTATTTAATTGGATCTCCAACAAAGGATACACAGTAACCACATTAAAAAAATACAAATAGTACGAGGGGTCCGTTAGCGTGTGTTCCTCCAATTACAGGAGACCACAGCATGCACATATAATAATAATAATAAGTTCAGCAGTTCTTCTGGACACGGCCCGTATCGTTAGGAGGTTCCTTTTTCTGGAGCCCTGACCGCCGGTAGCTTGGACCCTGTTCCCGATACCGGTGGGATACTGATTTTTTTTTATTGTTTTTTTTTTTAAGGAATATTTAAAAATATATTATAACATGTATATAAATATGAATAAAGGAATAATAATAATATTCCACAACTATCACACAATGCCGTCTAGTCCCAAGCTAAGCAGAGCTTGTGTTACTTTGCTCTTTGATATCTCAAAAACAAAACGGTCTTGCCACAAAGTATTGCGACAAACACTCCTAAAGTTAAATAAATAAGCAACCACACAGCTTTTCCACAGCGTCTAGTCAAGGGCTTAGAAAAAACAATGAACAGAATAAAAACAAATAAACATCGAACTGAATGAATACTTTGTAAAACGCGCTGTTTCTACTTGTGGGTTTACAATTCCATTATCATGGCCACTGTTTTTTTATCTGTAAGAAAACCGGGATTGTGCATGAAAATAGTACAATTTGATACAAATTCAGAAAGTTTGTCAAGGAAAGTGTGTTAAGGAGCCGAGTGCTGAAGTGACAAATTTCCAGGTGTATCAAACGACGTTTTTCAACACACTTACAATGATATAAACGTCGGTTTACAAGCGATTCATAGGGGTCGCTTAGCGCTCAACCTAATACGATAAATGTAACAAAATGTGGCGGGAGTGAGCTCGAACACTTTTCTGCACTACTGCAGATAACAAATAATTGCGTGACTGAAAGAAGTAGGAATAGGAACGAGTTTTCAAGTGTATTGAAAAATATTTATACATAACCATTTTTTAAATAAATTATAAATACTTACAATAAAAATAAAAAGTTTATATATTATTAAAATCTATGTCGTGTTCTGAGACTGGTGAGGCTACCACCAGTCCACGAACACAATAAATGTACACTAGGGTTATTAAGTTAATTAAAATGTACGGGTTGATGTAATGAGGCTACCATTAAATGAGTTGATCTTATTTCGCGTTCATTCAGATTTATTTCGACGAATAGCTAATTATCATATAATGTGTGTTGGAAAATTATTTGGATTATTGTAGTCTACTATATTGTCGAGAAATTCATTTAGTTTAGGCCATGTAACATATACTAGCCATATGACTACCTCGTTAGTATAGTGGTCACAAAGTGCGACTATTGAAAGAGAGGTCTGTTTCTTTTTAGGTAAGAAATCATTCAATGAATCCTCCTGCTCTAGGGCGGGACGGGTGGGCTTGTCAGACTTTTACTGACTAAAATCACACCTGTGTTCTTCCTTTGCCCTTTGCGTTCTAGGCCCACAATGACTCTTTAGAATAATCCAGAGGCACACGACCGACTTCTAAACACCGGGTTGGACTCCACCAAACCAAAGAAACCAAACTTTTATTAGGTTTGATTTGAGCTGACTGTACTAAATTCAAGTCACTTTTATGGGTTCGTACATTAAATTAAATTATTAAAAAGAGTGGTCTCTGTCCAGAATAGGTAATAAAATTTCGTTCAAACAAATACTAGTGGTATTAGATGAGTGGTGTCAAAACGGAACAAATCAGGAATTTTGATGAAAATACTTAGGACATCCTCGTCCAAAAAAAAAAAAATAATGTTATCGAATAAATCAAAGAATTGATAATGTTGTAACTGGTGATAGATTCACAAAATGCCTATCTCGGATGTTCTTAGGTCGTTAAGCCGCATCAGCAACCCATAAAATTCGATTATTGCCTAAATCGGATCTGTTGAAAAATCTTCGATAAAATTCCGACTCAGAAATAAGTTAACCCGTTATCATTTTATAAGTGTTACGTGACCCCTGAAGAATTGAAAGATTTTCATTAGTAATGGCCTTACTTCAATAAATTAATCACACAAATTTATAAAGTAAAAATAATAATATGCTTTATTTTTCACACTACAATATACAGTAATTATCAAACATTTTAATGAGTTTACAAAAAAAAAAAAAATATGTAGATAAATCAGCTACAATTAAATCAATAAATCCATTATATATTGTAGGAGACTGGTGCCTAAGCTAGGCTCTAGGCCTGTGTTTCAGGACACATGGGCCCCAAGTCTGCTATTTTTATAAATTCGTCATTCCAACACGATCCCATTGTCATTTTGCTAAAAGTTTGTAATCTGCTAATTTGTAATGATCGATCATTATATTAAAACCAATAACTGACAACAACGTTCTAATGGTCAAACACTGATCAAATAAACTGTCAAAGTTTTAACAGATTACCGCAAACGTCAAATATTCATTTGTCAATATGTACGAGATTACCATTTTATGCCACTTCTTTCAATGGAGTGTCAGTGGTTGACCATTGGAAAGTCATGATGACGCCATTATATTAGTAGATTACCAAACTTGTCAAAATCGACAATTATGACATCAATGATAGACCATTCTGACACTATTGTAATAGCAGACTTAGGGCCCAGGTTCCCACCCCTTAACTTTTACGTGACTTAGATTTTGCACTAAACGCGCTGACAACCTAGTAGCTTGATACTCGACAACTTTATATGAAGATAATAATTAGTTTTATTTTTAGTAAAAAGGTAGTGTAGTACAGAATATGCGTTGTGTAGTGTAGGTGTATGTGTGTGTGTGTGTGATGGCTTGCGTGTGCATGTAGGTGCGTTTATGTGGTTCTAGTTTTAGTTTCCAAAATATGATTAGACTCACCATTCTGTTAGCTTCTTTTTGCATTCTTGTTTTTTGAGATTATATGTGTTTAGCAGTTTGTGAGTTTTGTTATAAAGATGACTACCCAAATGCATAAAAAGCCATATTTAAAAGTGGGTAATACGTTTTGCTGGATTACACCGCCTTTTCCCACTAGACAGCGACGGGTCATATATTAAAAGAGAGTGTTGTAAGTTGAAAGTTTGTATGTAAGTATGTGTGTATGTTTGTTACTTCTTCACACTGAAATGGCTTAACGGTTTTGGATGAAATTTGGCACACGGGTTGACTATGCCTTGGAATAGGATATACTATACTTTTTATCCCGGGGGTATGTTCCTCTTGGACAATTTGAGAATAGTAGCTATTAAAATAGTATCGTAAATAGTTCGTCCATCATACCAATACGTTTTTTTCTTCCATTCTGCCCTGTCACTCGTCATGCTATCACTAACTTCCTTTTCTTTCATCTCACTCTTCACACAATCCATCCGTCTTTTCTTTCACTCTCCAACCATCCACACGTATATGTACTTATAACTTTTTTAGTAACATGCGTTTCATTCCTCCTCTTTAAATGACCACACCAAGACAAACGATTCCAATACAAATTTAATGTATTTAAATACAATTATTATAATTTGAAAACAAATACAATAAATGTTGAGTACATAACCCATTCGTCCAAGTAACTCAATTTGTCGCTTATAATTTAGTACAATGCTGTAAAGAATCAGAAAACAGAATTTCCTAACTGAAAATTAAATAACGCCATTTTATTTTCAAACGTACAATGCACATGCAGTGCCATGAATAGAGAGAGATGGAGAAGTCTCGCAAAAACCGCAACCAAACTAACAGACGATCCACGACCACGACCATTCCGCCAAGAGTTTACAACAAAGAAGAAGAAGAAGAATTTTCAAACGTTACCTTTCTACCCTCAATTTAAACCCCACAAAACCTAAATTAAGACATATAATACTTATTTATCTCCATTCCAGTCCTAACTCATTAAAACCTTATCTATCTAATCCTCACCTCGCATAAACCGGGCTTAGGAATACAAAAGCAAGGGCACGAAAGGTTGCCACAAATAAAACGCCAGACGAAGAAAAAAAGTTTCTTAAGCTTGAATGATAACTTCATAAGACTGTATTCTTTACAAATACTAATACACTGGCTTGTATGTGTCGGTGCAAGTTAGAAACTTACAGTAGGTTCGTATATACCTAGATGTTAAAACCTGATTGTAAAATTTTTGCAGAAGATCTTGCCTATATATCTGGAGTACAGTGAGATGAGTTTGTGACTTCTTCTTCTTCTTTTCGTGTCGATGCTCTCAAATTATACTTCTTCTGGCCAATATTTGGCAACCTGTACAGCTCTATTATTGGCCTCGTATAGATCCTGAAAACTTCAGGTCGTTACGCAGGATGGGCAGCATAGCAGGCGGCGCATGTCCTGTGGTGAGGCGCCACACTGGCTCTGTGTTAGTGATGGGTCGAGGAAACTCTATTTGGCCAGATTGTTTTTACAGCGGCCAACCTGGGTTCGCAGTCGGTTTAGAGATTTCCAAATTGGCCACTGTAGTTCGCGTCCAGGGGGAAGATGTTCCGATGGGGTGATAAAAAGTTTGTAACTACCATTTAGTTATATACCATCAAAACTTCAGCCAAAAGCTGTTGCTGCTGTTGGACATAGGCCTCCCCTAAGTGTCGCCACAACGACCAGTCTTGTGCATCTCGCATCACCAGGTCACCCATTAAAAGGCCTTCCACCTTGTGGGAGGCCTTTCAACGCCTCCTCTTCCTACGCGGCCGCCACTAGGGGACCTACACAAACTCAAATTATAATGATTAAGGTCAATAGATGGACTGATTTGGTTTGGAAGCGAACCAAATTCGTGGGCCTATTTTACCGAGTCCGAGTTAAGTCCGAGTCCGAGTCCGAGTCGAAGTCTGAGTCTGATTTAAGTGTCAGTCACGCTATCAGTCTGTCTCAGCCATAGCCTAGACGCGTTAGGATTCTTGTCACGAACCTACCTCATGTTAGGATCCTACGCATAACAGAGTGTCCAGTTTTTTGTTTTATACTAGTTTCTGACAAAATAAAAAGTAGTTTATGTGATCACAACGTTTTTCAGAACGCGGTTATGAAAGTAGAATTTTTAAACATATTTTACAATCAAGAACAAAATTGACAGAAAAATCTACTTACTAGACCGAATTTCAGTCTTGTTAGCCAATCTCAACGGAGATTATTTATTAATTTTTTTTAGGTGGGAAAAACTCACTCCTGTTCCTTCGTTGCCTTTCGTACCAGGGCCGAAACTTTTTTTCAGAAGCCGAACCTACTGGGCCCCTACGGTTTTCTGACCACTCCTGAAGGCGCGCGTGTAACAATACGCGCCGTTGACGTCTTGGACTCGATCCGAACGGTTACCGGACGGTCGGACGGCGAGCTAACGGGGACTACAGAACGCACTAGATATTACAGTGCACAAGTGTGTGTGTGCGCAAATATACAAATAATACACACTTAAATTTTGATCGTTTTAATCCCGTGGAGGACATGGTCGATCCGGTACATGAAACACTATCGATTTGTAAAGATAAAATTAAAAAATAAAGTACCTTTTTTTCAAAACTCGTATTAATTCACGCATGTACGAAATTAATTTCTTTAAGAAAACGTCAGCTGAGCGAGTTCAATGACGTGTTTGTAGTAGTCGGCGTTGCATACAAACTAAAAAATCCAATGTCCAATGGTGAAAGATTTTTTAAATTTTTAAGTTTATTCATTACAAACATACACACAAAAATACAAATTTTCTCCCTTTATAATATTAGTGTACATAGATGACAGATGATAAACTAAGTTAAACCCTTTTTTATTTACGCTTTGACTTCAAAAACAATAATGTTGATAAATGCAAACATATTAATTTACAATTAAATATTAGATAGGCACACACAACAACACTAATTAAATTAAAAAAAATATCTTAACAGTCTACACTAATATTATAAAAAAAGGTAGTTTGTTTTTTTGTTTTTAAGAGGTAATCTCTGGAAGTATTTGTCCGTTTGCTAAGTTTTTTTCACCGATAGTAAGTTGCTTTTTTCCCGAGTGCTTATAGGCTGTATTTGATGTACTGCGGCTTCGCCCGTCACCGCAATTCGAGTATTTGTGTTTTTATTACAATATGCATTTAAAATATAGGATAATATAATTCATAAATTCAACATTTCAATAATGACAAATTACCTACAGCTAAGAATCTGATAAATATTATATTATTGTGACTTTCTAATAATTATTCTGAGTAATGATTTACATTAAAACATTTGAAATGTAAATTTATTTTGTGTATACCAAACCAAAGACACGTGTCTAATATTTTTATGCAAATAGTTTATGTACAAAATTTCATAACTTTATCATGAAAAATCACAAAGTTATAAGCTTGTATCTGGTGGCCCGCATAAATAAACGTTCACCGGGCCACCCGAGCCACTGAGGGGTTGTTTTGCTCCCGCACCCAGTTGTGCGCTGGTACCCGATGCCCACTATGACCTACCGTGACCATGTGTTGTACTTAGTTTACCTGGAGTCCAACTTGTGATTTTTATTTTAATATTTTGGAAATAATAAATTTATTTATTTTTTATTTATTTACATTGAATAAATCAATAATAAATCAACAAAAACAAATGCTTTTTAGTTTGAATCATATTTTTTATTATAGCGTTATTAGTATTAACATTAAATGAACGACGTACGGAGAGTATCCACACTTACGTTGTTGAAACCTCTACGGACCGAACTAAGCGTTTCGCCTCGTCGTTTATACCGAGTCGGTACATCGAAGTAAAGTCTTCCGATCTGATTATAATTTAGGCGTCTTCAAGGTTAGAGTGAATAGGCTGTTAATAAACTAGTGCACCTCGCCATCAACGATTGCATCACTGCTTACCATCAGGTGGGATCGCATTCAAGCACTAATTTATATCAGGGAAAAAATACTGATTTAGCTCCAGTAATATTTACAGCCCTCGTTCCCGCTATCATCTCTGTCTAGGCCGTGGTCTGCTCTTCAAGATTCCACTCACGTCCATACCCCAAGTAATGATTGTACGCATTAGCGACCGTCCATTTTTGCTGTCATCTCATTATGGTCACGTGATCCGTATTCAAGTAATTTGTTGTGTGCTTTGGTATATTTATTTATTTGTTATGTACTTCTTTGTGTACCACATATAAACACATATGTTGGAATTTAGTTGTCTGAATGGAATTCTCGATTGATGTGTTTTTTATTGCTCTGTGTAGCGGCGGTTATCTAAATAACCGGCGGCGGTTAATATTTGCCAAAATACATTGCGGTATTACTTAGTCATTAGCACACTTTGACACGTATAATCTGACGATCTAGGCTGAATTACGCTGGTGTTAAGGTGACTTACAGACCATCACAAGTTGCTAAAAGCCTGCTGGTTAAGGCGTATAGTTCCTTGAACCATCTGGCCGAAATTATGTGAACGCAACTCTCGCACTCGTCTAGGCGGCAGTACGCAAATCTGTGCATTTATTTGCGGCCAGCAGCGCCCGGAAAGCGCTTTAAGTCCATTTTCTCTGCGAGATATTGATTGATTTACATATTATTATGCAATGTTCACTTTGAAGAATATTTAAAAATATATATATATTTAAAAGTTGCGAAATTGCTAAATATTTTTTTTTGACAAAAGTATTAATTGCACGAAAAAATCAAATGTTGATATTATTGTTCATGAATCTATAATAAACATATATTTTTTTCAAACCAATTGACTTAGCCGTTACGGAGGAGTAGGCCTCAGAAAATCACTGTTTTATGGCACTTTTCGGGCGCTTGGCCCTTAATCTTCTGACGCATCCGAGTATGAAGGCCCGTTCACGACCTTGCCCCTGTGAGCGGTAGCTAAGCGCAGCAGCGGCGAGCGGTAAGAACAAAAGTATGAAAATATTTGAAGCACCGCACGCCACGAGTCGCCGCTCATGGCGGGGTGCGCGCCCACCTATCAATGCCACCCTGCCCGCATACGTGACCAGGCCGTAACACTTATTGTTCTCCTTATATGCGAAATACATGATCACAACTCCCACCAGACAAACAATGACTACAGATATAATGGTTTGAATGTTAATATGCGCTCAGAAGCCCGATTCACGTACTGAAAACCGTAACGATATCGTAGCGATTTAGTGGTTTAGACTATTTTCGTTTTCACATCCATCAATCGAGTTTGAACGACACCGATTTTAAAGTCGTTTGAAATTCCGAGTTTGAACGACACCGATTTTAAAGTCGTTTGAAATTCGTCGATTTAAAAAAAATCTGTATTACATTATCCTGGTAGAATACCTATTAATATAACTGGAAATAAGTCGATAGATCGCGATACCGCTTTCAGAGTCCATTCTGTTTTTAGTGAAAATTCAATCTTCAAATTCGACCAACCTCGACCAAACTTACTTGATCAAATTTTCAAATAACCAAAGTTCAGTTACCTAAGAGCAAAATTTGTAAACGACAATTTATTTCCAAACTTTGACTTTCTAGCCGAAACACCAATACTAATTTTAGCGACCAAGAGAGCCCTCCGTAAACAAAATAGGCCTCATTTCAAATGCAATAACACAACCTCGTTGGTGGAAGTTTAAGAAAGATTTACGACTTTGATCAGGCGTTTATTTTACATTGAGACATTACGTGACCTTTGAGCTAAATTTAGAAGAATTTATATAGCTGCGTCTGCTCATAATACCAAAATATATTTTTTTTTTTACAAAGTACATGTCACAGTATATTCCGTCCGTCAAGTCAAATTTTATTTTTTAAGTGACAACCGTACACCGCACCACACAGACTTGGAAGGCTTCCCAAGATCTGAGCCGTTGGCCTAGTGAAGGCCGAGGATGACACTTAGCGTCCCCACACACGGGACTCAAAAAAACGCCGCCACAAAAAAACACTAGAAGCGGCCACAAGAAGAGCTAGAAGCGGCCGCAAAAAACAGCTGAAGCGCGCGACACCTCTTGTGTCCAGAGAAGCTTGAAGCCGCTTCAAGTCCGCCTCAAAAAGAAGCTTGAAACGGCGTTTTTTGTGGCCCATATGCGGGGATAGTTAGGGCTATATTTCACCGAGACACCATGGCGTCGCGACCAGTCGCTGCTACCAACAAAATGTATGCAGCTCTATAGAGCGTTACTCACCTGGTGTCCGTTTGGTTGCACAACCAATTTGGTGGCGCGACAAGCTCGGACGTGTGGTGACTCTGGTGTCTAGTTTGGTAGCTTACGGCTATATTTCACCGGGAACAATTGCGCCGCCATGGTGTCCTGGTGAAATATAACCTTTAGGAAAGATTTAAAGGCTTCAGTGGATGTCTTTCAGCTGATATGATGATGATATTGATAACCAGAAAACTGTAAGTTATCCGAAGGCTCGTTAGTTTCAGATAACTAGTATTTACGGCCACGTGATTAATGCTTAATCACATTTGCATGTCTAACGGTTCTGACACACTGTTAGAAAGCTTAGCATGGTCTTGTGTCGCAGTGAACGATCATGCTTACGTTTCCATACGGCGAGGCCACAACATAGCGTTACGGGATCGACAAAACGATGTTGTACGATGAGACAACATCGTAATGTAATGTTCCCACTGCTGGGACCCAGGCCTCGTCTCTAGGAAAGGGAATGGCCGTAATCCACGAGGCGGGCCTAGTGCGGATTGGTGAATGTCACATGTCTTCGAATTTTTGGTGTCCATTGTCTTGAATGAAATTTTTGCGTTGTGTTGTCTCATCGTATAAAGATGCGACGACGTTTTTTCGATGCAATGCCGTATCGCAGTGTTGTGGCCTCGTTCATACTTTTAGACCCTAATTTATGTACGTCACGTACGACCTGGACTTTAAAAATATCCGGAACAGGATGTAAAATCCAGCTAACGCCCATGAAAAGGGAGAATTCTCCGACTAGAAAGGTGTTGTGTCTAGTACGGGCAATGTTATAATCCCACGAAGAATCTTAATACCATGACGCAAGATTCTGAATTTTAGTTCCTATGTGGCGTCATAGATGTCGCTACTACTATATATGGTAAGGTTTTTTCTTACAAACATTGGACCCTTAGGTGGTGAATTTTGGAAATTCCTCTCTTAATACTTGTCTACGTCATAAAAAGAAGCCTTGTGCAAAATTTCACGCTCCTAGTTTAAGGCTCGGTTTGGCTGTGCATTGGTATATCAATCAATCTGTTTTTCCTTTTAGACAACATTAATTTTATGTGATACGCGTTCACTATTTTTATGTGAAGAATCTATGTACGAAATTTCATAACTGTAAGATGAAAAATCACAAAGTTATAAGCTTGTTATGTCAGCAAAAATACATGGTCACAGGGCCATCCAGGCGCCTAATACCCGCTATAATCTGCCGTAAACTGTGTTGTAATTAGCGTCGATGGTATCCAACTAATGACCTTTTTAAATACTTTTAAACAGAAATATTTAAAAAGTACGTCGAAGGACTTTTTTTTTTTTTTCCTTCGACGTGCCACCCCTCTTTGAGGCGTGGCACGTCGAAGGACTGGAACAGTTTGCCTGCTGCGGTCTTCCCGTCCGATTATAATTTGGGTGTCTTCAAGGCTAGAGTGAATAGGCTCTTAATAAATTAGTGCACCTCACTATCAAAGATTGCATCGCTGCTTACCATCAGGTGGGATCGCAGTCAAGCACTAGTTTACATCAATAAAAAAAAAATAACATGGAGTAAAAACCACTGGAATCCATTCAGTTACTGATTCTGAACAATCTCTATTCGGGTTTCGCGTAAACTAAATATAACGTTGTATAGAATATGACCTCCCATTTCCATTACATTTATTGTATCCTAAATATTACACCACCCAAAGGGCGATGGAAAGGGCTATGCTTGGAGTTTCCTTGCGTGATCACATCAGAAATGAAGATATCCGCAGGAGAACCAAGGTTACCGACATAGGTCGAAGAATCGCCAAACTTAAGTGGCAATGGGCAGGGCACATTGCACGCAGAACAGATGGTCGATGAGGACGAAAGGTTCTGAAGTGGCGACCACGTACCGGAAGACGCAGCGTTGGACGGCCTCCAACAAGGTGGACCGATGACCTGGTCAGGGTCGCGGGAATCCAATCCGATGGATGCGTGACGCACAGGACCGGTCGTTGTGGCGACGCTTGGTCCCAGGCCTATGTCCAACAGTGGACATCTTTTGAGTGATATGATGATGATAATGATGATCCTATATATTTAATGTCCAGGCCACAACCTCTTAACAAAAAAAAGTTTTAGTTTTTTGTACGTTTAGCGTTCATTCGCCCACGACTGTGTGTACTTATATAAATCGCAAAGAGATTCTTTGAGAGAGGACATGAATTATTCATGTCACTATCCGCTTCAAAGGGCGATCGTCGGCAGGATGCATGTTTTAATATATAATTACCTTTATCTCATGGTAGACAGATGTTCGCTACATGTTTAATTTATGAAGAAAAGAATTTTGGCTGTGTAGGGAGAAACACGCTTATATTACAAAGGCGAACGTTTATAAGACCATGAAATCATCATATGGCTTCTTACGCTATAAGGTAAAAGCTAAAAGAGTGAGATAGCGAGCCAGAAGAATAATTGGCGATGATATACTCGTCGAGTCGAGGCCCTTTCGGGGAGTGTGCGTCGGAATTTCATAACCTAATTCCGCCTAGCCCGTTCCATCATCGGACTACCAGACGTACGGCTATGCGCCACCGGTATATGGTGGATATCCCACCTACACGCACAAAACGTTTTGGGATCACATTCATTGTGCGTGCGGCTAGGTAATGGAATTCCTTGCCGGAGTCTGTTTCCTGATAGCTATAACCCGGGAATCTTTAAATCGAGAGTGAATAGGTTTCTTCTAGGTAAGCGCGTTCCATCGTCGACCGCATCGTCGCTTTCCATCAGGTGAGATAGCGGTCAAGCGCTAACCTATCAACAATAAAAAAATAAAAAAAATAGTAAAGCTAGAACTACATTACGATTACTATGTTGACGCACACATGTAATCCGCCTGATTTGTACGTAGAACGACGTCGCGTGGCGTGGATCAAGTGTGGCACTACAAGTTTAGTTTCCACATTAAATGTACGGAGACCGACGCGCCCAGTAGCCCGATTCACGTAATGAAAACCGTAACGATATCGTAGCGATTTAGTCGTTTAGAACATTTCCGTATTCACATCCATCAATCGAGTTTGAACGACACCGATTTTATGGTCGTCTGAAATTCGTCGATTTAACCCTCGGTCCGTCGCGTGGGGTCTTTGAAAGCCTAGGTGTTAGAATTATGTAAAATTAACACATTTAAAACTATCCACGAGTTATGGTACTTTAGGTACCCTCTGAAATTGGATTATAGTTCACATGCATCGCCGCTAATTTAAGTTCTCACACCATCGAAGTGAGATATAGACGTGTTTTGTGCGCGCGGGCTGTGAAAGACCCCACGCGACGAACGACGTAAGTAAAAATGTATGGTAGATTTCCTGTGTAATATGGGTTTTTATTATTTTTTTGCTGTTTAAGGTTAAAATTAAGTTGTAATTGACTACTAAAATATGTGAATGATAACAACAACGTATAATGAGTTGGTGAGAAAATGAATCTGATGATGTTATGATGATGAGGATGAAAATGGAATCACTTCATACCTGGACGAAAAAAGTGAGCATAACACGGATTTGGAACAATAATGTGATGATTTGGTTCCTACAGAACAACATCAGGAATCTTTGAAGGAACCAGATCAGGTTTTAGAATCGTTGGATGAAGAATACATGAAGTTGGGAAGTTCATATAGATGATGATGAAAAGTCCTTGAACATATCATCACAGAACTTTTATACATCAAAAAGAGTCAGAAATGGTCCATGGATGGTAAGAGTTTTAGAGGATAGTGTCGATTTTGCCAATACATACTCATGCCCAGTACATCGGAAAAATACTGGATCAAGTGGTTTTCTCTGATGGATGCCGTTACATTCTACCCAAAAAAGTTGGAAATATATGTCGGAAAGCAACTAGAAGGTCCATATTTTCAAAATACGTGCCCAAACAACAACAAATGCCCTTTTCAAGAGAATAAAAAGAAAACACATACCCAAGCGGTATGTACCAGTCTGTGAATAAAGCAAAAAAAAATTGTCGAATTTCATTTGATAAAAGTTGTATATTTTTTTTGTTGTTAAAATCCAAATTTTATGTTAAATTATTAACTAGTCTAGTGTGATATCATACAGATATAATATAACTTAAATTTGATTGATTTAGTAGTATTAGAACAAAAATAACTGTGAAATGATCTCAAAGAGTGAAAATTGTGATCCCAATTTTAGTTTGTAAGTTCAGATAGTAAATATATGAATATTTTTGATTAATTTGTTGTAGTTTTATTGACATTAAATAAAAAAATAAGAAACTGCTAAAACAGTTCGAAAAATACAAGTTATAAAGGATTTTAAAGGTATCATACTGTTGGGGTCTTGAGGGACCCCACGCGACGAACCACGTTATTAAAAATGCGCGACGGACCGAGGGTTAAAAAAACATCTGTATTACATTATCCTGATAGAATACTTATTGTGAATACCTACCGCTTTTGGATTTTTGGATTTTGGATAGGACTTCGATCGAACGACTATAAAACTTCAACGATATTTGGCTTGTTTGATTTTACGTGAATCAGGCTACTGATCGGCGTGTGTGCCACACGTGTGAGCCGTGTAGCTTCAGACTTATATTGGTAAAAATCCACACGTGTCCTTCAATTGCCTTTTGCATTTAAGATTTTTCTTTCAGAAATTTTCAGTGGCCCTAGCAGACATCGGTTTTACTGGCCCCTTGCGGATTTGCTGACATCTCTTTGAGGCGTCAACGTTTCAAGCTTGGGTAGTCGCAGGGCGATTCCTAGCCGTAGTAGGCACAGGCTTGCGGACGAAGAGTAAAAGAAAAGAACTTTTCTCTGTCTAACCAGAGCGGTGGAAGCGCCTTAAGACGTCTGTTGCCTCCTCTAAGTCGGACGACCGATCCAGTGCGTCTCGCAAGCATCGGATTCCTGCAACCTTCACCAGGTCATCAGTTTATCTTGAGGAAGGTCTACAAACGCGGAAGAAGTTATTTGATTTTTTTTTTATTACTTTACTTAATCTATTTATTGTATTTATTTTGAGTTTGTTTTTATTTGTGTTGACATTATTGTTTCACTATATTAATTTTGTTTTGTTTTGTGTTGACATTATTATTATTGTCTGTGCGATAAAAGAACCGTCGTGGCATAAAGTGAAAACGACATTAAAGATTTTAAGTAGCAACCCAACCCAGCCATCCGTCAAATGCCAAACGTCATAAAATGTTGGCACCGGTTTGTTTAATATGTTATTTTGTTGTGATATTTAATTAAAATCTTCAGAAATGTGATAAAAAATTTCACCGAGCTGCAAGGGAAATAATATTTAAAATATTACAGTTTTGCCAAAGATAACAAATGGCAAATCACACCATAATTTATCAAAACAAAGTCACGAACTTGGGAAACATTGGTATACTGTTTTTTGGTACGTAACACTTTTATTTTAATCTTTTTAGACTTCCTAGGTAAACTCCTGTCCCTGTTATCTCCAAATATATATGAATTAAACGGAAATTCATTTAAACGACGATATTTGTTTATTTTGTTTTGGTCAATATTTTCGATGGCTAGTATAAAGAGTATTGATACTTTTAATTTATAATGCGTTTCGACTAACTAAGAATATTTCTTTTCAGGCTTGAGTAAGGATACAGTAACTAAAATAAAAAAGGCCAAGTGCGAGTCGGACTCGCGCACTGAGGATTCTGTACAAATTTACCTATGAAATAAATTCCCGAATTGTGTTACGAAGATTTTTCCGAATTGCAAACATTTTTTTTTGTGGCGGATCTACAAATTTACAATTTTTAAGATTTTTCCCTGTACTTGTTCTATGAGACCTAGATTTATGCCAAATTTCAGGATTCTAGGTCTACGGGATTCACCCTATGAACTTTGATTCCCTTGAGTATCGAAATATACGTTTTTTTTGCAACATAAACGGACGTATCTTTTTTTTCGTTAACTCGGAAGTCTAATTTTTTCACAACTTCAAAAGACCGCAGAATTGAGTGTATGGTTTTAATTTTAACTCGATACCTCCAAGCGTTCTCGAGTTAAAGGGTCTTAACAGATAAACAGACGGACAACCAAGTGATCCCAAGGATCTTATATACGAGATGGTCCCTTACAGGCTAAATAGATTTTTTACGAAGCAACATTACAAATTATGAAGTGTACTTTATTTTCATAGTCATTAAGTTCATAGTTTTCATTGATTAGCAAAAGGGAAAAATGTACTGAGGAAGACAACGAGAAAGTGGTAGTGTGTCCCATTTTTACTTTTATATTTAACTAGGGTAAAAATAAACTTGCTGTTAGCTACAATATTCCAGCCAGTGATAATAGACTGATCCCAGTCAAAGTGATAGAACCATTTCCGTTGGAACTGGGTAAGTGGTCGTTGGTGGAACCTACTTAGCTATGCAGTACAGCAGTTACTTCACGCAATTTTCCTTTACCGATTCGTGTTTGCATTTAAATTTTCATCATCATTACAATCGAAAGAAGTCTACTGTTCGACATAGGCCTCCCCCAGGTGTCGCTACAATTAACGGTTTGTTACTCATTACGCAAAAACTTATAAACGGATGAATTTAATGATAAACGTTGCAATAATATAGCTTATAACCTATTTTTTGCTAAGTTTCATCACGTGAGCAAGTTCAATAAATAGGCTACTAATATTATAAATGCGAAAGTTTGTGAAGATGGATGGAGGTACTCGTATGTATGGATGTGTCCCGCAAAAACTACTAGACGGATGAACTTAATCATAAACATTGCAATAATATAGCATATAAGCTATAACTTTGCAGTTTCATTAGGTGAGCAAGTTCAGCCAGTAGGATGATTTTTATTACAGGGTGAAGCCGCTGGAAGAAGCTAGTCTAACAAAGTTTCAAAATATCAAGATTAACAGTCGCACTGTAATGACGTCACAATGTTGCTCACATAACAAAAACGATATTTATCTACAGCAGCGCCCTCAAATCCCACGATGGTTTACTTTCCGCACAGACTCTAGTAGGTATTACTCGTAATCTCTGACATATATTAAGTATCCAAAATGTTTAATTTAGTACAATTTTGCCTAATTTGGTAAAACACAATTTACTGAGCAATTACTGAGAAATTACTGTCATGTGAGTACATGACATCCAGAAATGTATAATTGATTGTATTGTGTTCTGAAATAAAGATTTGACTTTGACTTTAACTTTGATTGATTTGATTTCCCTACTCTAAAATAAAGTCTTTCAGTAGAGGTTCACTAAGGGTGAGTTGCACCATTTAACTATAACGATAACCAAACCATAACCAGTCGTGAAACGGCCGCCTATTGGTCAATTCGACGATTTGACAGTTGTTAACGGCTTTGTTATCGTTATAGTTAAATGGTGCAACTCACCCTTAGTGTAGACTCCTGTCTTCCATCATTAAAGTTTTCTCGTTTTTTATTTCGTACAAAAAGAAACCAATAGCATTTTTCGCTTTCTTTAGTCTGATGAGTTTTTGAAACATATTTAAAAATGGATTAAGAATTACTAGATTAGACAAAAAAAATAGATTTGATTTTATTGCAATTATTTGGTATTATGTTGACTGACACGGAAGTAATGTAATTTTATTTTTGGCGTAAGTTGCAAGAAACTCTACCGTTTTTTCTCCATAGGAAAAGAATGAATTGAAACCGTGCATTACAGTTTTATAAGTACTCATGTAGGCCTACGTGAAATAAAATACTTTTTCCTTCTAAACTCGAATAACAGAACAAAAACATAAAAAATTTAAAGTCTCATCAAAAAATTACATGAAAATAAAAAAAGACCTCTATTCCAAGTTTCCTTTTAAAGTAAAAATTAGTTTTTTACTTTAAAAGGAAACCTATGTTCAATAAATTGAGGACTTAATACATTTACTTGAACGAATGGAAATAAGGCTACTAATGTATTTTTAAGTAACCTTCCGTAATTCTAACTTTATCAATATTCCAAATCAAATGAATTCCAATTTACATTTAAAAAAACGGATCCATTTAAAAGCAATTGCGTTAAGTGCGCGAACAAGGCAGAGCATACAGAATACGAAAGCTGGAATAAAGCTGTATTTTATCAGAAGACACAGATTAATTTAAATACATACTTATCTATATATTTAAAAACCAATAAATGTTATTCGTTCGTCTCGCTAGAACTCGCGAATGAATGAACTAATTTTGATAATTCTTTTATTTTTGTTTTGTTTATCAGCATACAAAGAAAGGTTCTGGAGTGACGACCGCGTACCAGAAGACGCAGCGTTGGAATGCCTCCTACAAGGTGGACCGATGACCTGGTGAAGGTAGCGGGAAACCGATGGATGCGGGACGCACAGGAACGTTCGATGTGGCGACGCTTAGGGGGAGGCCTATGTCCAACAGTGGACGTGTATCGGCTGAAATGATGATGATGACGATACAAAGAAGGTTTAAAAGCAAAAAAATAAGTAGGTACGCAGGTAAGTAGGTAGCGAAGGATAGGTAAGTAAGTAGGTAACGAATGGTAAGTAGGCACTTTATTACATTATCAAAACCGTACCAAAAAAATCACATACTATAACAATTTCACTCAGCACAATTTAACATACTTATAGAACAATTTACAGCTGTTACCTGAAGGCCGGGAAACTAGAAAATCGAAAATCAATCTTGCAAGGATATATCTTGATGTCCAGTTCTGGGTTATGGAAGACACATAGGAAGTTGCTTCATGTAAAATACTGGCGTACAAGTCCATGCTGCTAGATTTGAAGTTAACCCCAACATAGTCAGAAGGGCTAACAAAATTGACTGATGAAGTAGGCTTTTTTATTATAATTGTTAGGCTCGCACTTGACTGCTCTCTCGGCTGATAGCAAGCAATGACAATGGAGCAAGCTTGCCTAGAAGTAGCTTGACTTCAAGACTTCGAGGTTGTAGCTTTTCAGAAAACACACGACTCCGGTAGGGAATTCTACTCCTTAGCTTAGCAAAGATTTTATGTGGACGTTCACAATATTGTTGGTATCAGACCTTATATTCTTCACATATCACTTGACTGTCGCATGTCCTTTAAAATCAAATTTAATGAAGTAATCGTTTTTCAATAAGTAGATTAACATGAGTGACAAAATTATAGTAACAAATACAATAAGTACAATATGTCCCACAGGAGGTAGATAAGCTGCAATGATTTTTGGATAGTGAGTAATCCAATCAGAAACTATGTTTATTACGTCATCATTGGTATACATTCTTTTAGTCACTCAACTTGAAGTTCAACTCTTACGTGGAAGAGACACCACAATTTTGCCAATAACACGTGCGAACTGTTAATAAACCATAAACGTTAGAGAGTATGTAGCGTGAATTAACAGTAAAAATTAAGGAAATTTTTAATAATTATAATTATTATTAAAAGTTACTCAATCACTCATGTAGGCTATGTTTCAATCATCTCAAAATGAACCAGTCAGAAGTTTATTATGCTTCACAGTAACTTTAATCAGTAATACAATCGTTTGAAACGATAATATGTGGTGTATTTTTTTACGTATAACTTTATGTAAGTTTTTATTTAATTTACACAAGAATTTTAGATTTTTTGACTTCTTATGTCAGTTTTGGATCACAGAGAATTTATGAAATCATTTGAACCATAGATTTGGATTTATAGATTATAATCGGTTCATATTGCTGTATATTGCAAAAAAAATATATTTGAATAAAGCATACGACGCTGAGCTCCATTTCGATTGTCCTACAATTCTTTGAAATACCGATAACGCAACGCCACAATATCGTACCTCTCCATTAACAACTTCCTTTTAGACCTGCTTTTTTTAATAAAATCCCATTCCCCTCATAATTCTCCACAAAGTGGTGCGACTAGAGTCTGTGCGGAAAGTAAACCATCGTGGGATTTGAGGGCGCTGCTGTAGATAAATATCGTTTTTATTATGTAAGCAACATTGTGACGTCATTATAGTGCGACTGTTAAATCTTGATATTTTGAAACTATGTTAGACTAGCTTCTTCCAGCGGCTTCACCCTATAGTAAAAGTTATCCTATTGGCTGAATTTGCTCACCTAATGAAACTGCAAAGCTTATGCTTATGTGCTATATTATTGCAATGTTTATGATTAAGTTCATCTGACTAGAAGTTTTTGCGCGACACATCCATACATACGAGTACCTCCATCCATCTTCACAAACTTTCGCATTTAATTTTATAATATTAGTAGCCTATTTATTGAACTTGCTCACGTGATGAAACTTAGCAAAAATATATATATGGTGAAAAAAATATATGTATGGTGGTTATAAGCTATATTATTGCAACGTTTATCATTAAATTCATCCGTTTATAAGTTTTTGCGTAATGCCGTTAATTGTGGCGATACCTGGGGGAGGCTTATGTCGAACAGTGGACGTCTTTCGATTGTAATGATGATGAACATTTAAATGCAAACACGAACCGGTAAAGGAAAATAGCGTGAAAAAACTGCTGTACTGCCTATCGAGGTAGGTTCCAACAACGACCACTTACCCAGTTCCAACGAAAATGGTTCTATCACTTTGACTAGGATCGGTCTATTATCACTGACTGGAATATTGTAGCTAGCAGCAAGTTTATGTTTACCCTAGTTAAATATAAAGGTAAAAATGGGACACACTACCCCTTTCTCGTTGTCTTCCTCAGTACATTTTTCCCTTTTGCTAATCAATGAAAAATATGAACTTAATGACTATGAAAATAAAGTACACTTCAGAATTTGTAATGTTGCTTCGTAAAAAATCTACTTAGCCTGTAAGGGACCATCTCGCATATAAGATCCTTGGGATCACTTGGTTGTCCGTCTGTTTATCTGTTAAGACCCTTTAACTCGAGAACGCTTGGAGGTATCGAGTTAAAATTAAAACCATAACCTCAAGTCTGCGGTCTTTTGAAGTTGTGAAAAAATCAGACTTCTGAGTTAACGAAAAAAAAAAGATACGGCCGTTTATGTCGCAAAAAAACGTATATTTCTATACTCAAGGGAATCAAAGTTCATAGGGTGAATCTTGTTGACCTAGAATCCTGAAATTTGGCATAAATCAAGGTCTCATAGAACAAGTACAGGGAAAAATCTGAAAATTGTAAATTTGTAGATCCGCCACAAAAAAAAAAAATTGTTTGCAATTCGGAAAAATCTTCGTAACTCAATTCGGGAATTGATTTCATAGGTAAATTTGTACAGAATCTTCAGTGCGCGAGTCCGACTCGCACTTGCCCTTTTTTATTTTAGTTACTCTATCCTTACTCAAGCCTGAAAAGAAATATTCTAAGTCAGTCGAAATGCATTAAAAATTTAAAGTATCAATACTCTTTATACTAGCCATCGAAAATATTGACCAAAACAAAATAAACAAATATCGTCATGTTTATATGAATTTCCGTTTAATTTATATATATTTGGAGATAACAGGGACAGAAGTTTACCTAGGAAGTCTAAAAACATTAAAATAAAAGTGTTACGTACCAAAAAAACAGCATACCAATGTTTACCAAGTTCGTGACTTTGTTTTGATCAATAATGGTGTGATTTGCCATTTGTTATCTTTGGCAAAACTGTAATATATTAAATATTATTTCCCTTGCAGCTCAGTGAAATTTTTTATCACATTTATGAAGATTTTAATTAAAAATCACAATAAAATAACATAATAAACAGACCCTCTGTCAACATGACATGACGTTTGGCATTTGACAGATGGCTGGGTTGGGTTGCTACTTAAAATCTTTAATGTTGTTTTCACTTTCGGCCACGACGGTTCTTTTATCGCACAGACAATACCGTTAATTAAAATCGATTTCGTTTCACATTTCGTGCAACAATTTTGGTAGAGTAGGCAACTATTTTCTTTTTTCCTAGCTTTTTTCTGTAGACAGACAGGGGCGCCAACATTACGGCAAAGGAACTTCATAAGTGAAACCTGAAACGCACTGTAGATTGCAAAGTTGTACACAAAAGTAAAATAAAAAAAAGAAACAAAAATGATTAATTTCTGTTCTTGCTTTTTTGTGTACGTAGCGTACACACTAGTAGGTACTGTAGCTTATACACACTAGTGTACGCTATCGGCATCGTTGAGGTTTTCGTTGGTAGTTCATAACGCAGTTCCAGTTAAAAGCTGGGCAATTCCTAGCAGTTTTAGCCATCCCAACCAGGGAAGATAAGGATCACTTAATATGCACACTCTTGGATAATATAGCTGTCCTGCAAGAGCTAAACAGCCACACAGTTAACTCTGGGCTGATATATGAGTGCCACCAACGCCTAAGCCAAATGGATAAACACAAGCAAGTAACCACTAAATCACTTAAAAGACACTGATTTCCAAGATTTATAGAATAGGCACACAATCTAGATACACACCGTCGTAAGTATGCGGAACTCACGTCATGATGCAATTCTGAACCGATATGGACTGATCTTGTTCAAGATCGTCACACCAACTACGGCTGGATCCAAGGCCATTGATCGTTTGCCAAAGAATAAGAAACGAGGACGTGAAGCCAGTAATCCAGAGGACGAACTCGTCAGAAGGGGTTCGAGTATGGAAAGGAAACGCAGAGCTCTACACCAAACTATACGTAGACCATAATGAGTGCAGGCAGGCTAGGCTAAAGCGCTTCCCTTTAGTGATAGCCGCTTCACGAGACAGGTCCTGACTAACTTAACCTTGATTGCGCAAAATCACAGCCGTTGCAACTGGCTACGGACTTTTAATAAGCACCAGTTTGACATAAGAGTTACAGATCCCCTTTCGGACTCTGCAGAGCCTGCATGGAGGAGGACGAGATAACAGCTCATATACTTCTAAGCTGCCCAGCCATTTACAGAGAAAAGCACTTCAAGAACCCAGGTAGCCTACGCAAAATGGTTAGTCACACGAAGGCGCTTCTGGCCTTCCCTGAGGAGCTGGAGTGGATCAAATGACACATTTTATTTATTTATTAATAATCTTCATGCAACACAAAGTACATAGGCGGACTTAATGCCTTAGGCATTCTCTACCAGTCAAACTAGAGTGATGAAGAGACAATATGGTAGGTGCACAAAAAGAAAATTTTGGTATTTGTCCCACTTGTCGCTTTTGTTTTCACATTGGTCTCACCTTTACGCAAAATAGGCGCTCTAAACGTGGATTTGCGGATACTAGCCCACTAACTTATACTCGACCATCACCGTATTTTGGGAACTTGAACTGCAATGGAATAAAGCTACTAAAGTTTTCAATTTACCGTAGTTAACAACATAGTGCTTTCCAAGATTTAGACTATGCTTCTTTTTGCAAGCGTCTGGATTGACGGCCTACTTTTTTAGTCATAAAAGTATTAATTTACTTTTAAAAATTTATCACTAAACTTGATTTGTTTCATAAAGATTTATAGAATTGGCCCAAAATCTAGATACACACCATCGTAAGTATGTGGAACTCACATCATGATGCAATTCTGAGCCGATATGGACTGAACTTGTTCAAGATCGTCCCATCAACTACGGCTGGGTCCGAGGCCATTGATCGTTTGCCAAAGAATAAGAAACGAGGACGTGAAGCCAGTAATTCCGAACCATTCGGGAAATTCCTTCAATTTAACCGTTCATCGTAAACCTCCAGAAATCATTATTTGAACTGAAAAGTTAACGTCTCCCAGACTTTTTGCCATCGAAGAGTTTGTACAGATATATTTTAAAGTTCCAAGTAATTTCGAGCAATAAATCTCAGCAACGAACGAGTTTGGAAACTCATTACACGGTTTCGGCAACTCAAAATGTTACGATTGGGAAGAAATTATTAACATTCGCCAAGAAACAATTCCTTTAGGTATATTTCATGCAAGAATTTGTGGTAGAAGGCTAAAACTGACTTGATGAATTTTGGAGGTTTTGAGTCTATTTAGTACATTATGATATAAGTGCGTAATGTTAGTGATTATAGTCGAGGCGGTATTTGGACCCGAGCCGTGGCGAGGGTCTTAAGAGAGCCGAGAACGGTAATCATTAATTACTCACGTGTATCATACGATGTTTTTCAATACACTTGTGAAGAAAATAACAGAAAAACTAGTACTTAGATAACTTTTTTGTGACATGGCGGCAAAAATCTGTTTTCATATGCGAGCGGATATTTTTTTTATTTACCCCTAGGGAAAGGCTTAGGTATTTTAATCATACTGCCTAGTCTTACGTTTATGTTTTTTGTGTTGTGTTTTTACTATAATGTCTTTCTTAGTGACAATGGAATACGCATGTAACATTTTCTAATGATTTTGTAGTATTTAATTTTAGTAAATAATAAAGCCACTGAATTACAATCGAATAAATTAAGCCAAAAACCAAGTGAATCTTAAAATGGCGGTCATAGACCACAAAAAAAAAAAAACAATTTTTATGTGAATGTACGATTTATTTACTAAATGTATTTATTTTATTAAATAAATTCGTTTGTACAAGTTAAAATTGCATGAAATAAGTAAGTGAGACACTAACTTACACCATTGAACGCAATAACTTATGCGAAATTTTATTCGTACTCAAAATTTGTTTTGTGAATAAGGAAGTTTAACAAAAAGATTTTAACTACATTATAGCACGAGTGCGTAGGTAATGATAATCAAAATCTCACAGTTTGGTAACTAGCGCCTTTATATACCTAAGTGCAGTGCGATAAGAGTCACTTTCTGAGCAAGTGTATTGAAAAATATAATACTTGGATTTGGTTATACAGGGTTATTTAAGAAACAATAGCAACCTCTCAGGACGGTGTTACTAACATCATAAGCAACAACTTTTGTTCTATGACTTTTAAAAATTTATCATATTTTAGTTCATCAGATTTTCATACAAAAATATTTAAATTGAAAGTTCTAAATATTACGAAGTATGAGAAGCAAGCTATAGTACAACAGCCGAGCGGTGCGGGGATAGGGCAGCGGGGGGTGCTTGATGCGCCTACGTCACGTCATACAGACGTGGGTAGGTGTAGCAAAATACAGACTTGTTTTGTGTTAAATAGAACAACAAAATCTTGTAGGTTTGTTTTCGGCAAATGAATTATGTTTTGTAAAAAGTCATAGACCAAAAGTTGTAGTAATACTAACATCTTAAACAACACACATTCCTGCAAGGTTGCTGGTGTTTTACAAATAACCCTATATAAACACTCCATTTGACTTCTGTGGGTGTGGGCTTGCGGACGACAAGCAGTGGGTGGCTCACCATCCGGCAACCATTCAAATCGAGCCCGAGTCGCCAACAGCGCGAAGTGTCCCATGCGCGCCTCAAAGAGATGTCAGCAAAACTGTAGGAGTACAGCAGGACCAAAGCTTACTGAAGCCATGGGTTGATTTTCAAAAGAGGGAGTCATTGGATTATTTCGCACCTTAAAAAAAATCCTACTAAGGGTATTTTTTTTTTTTTGGGAATTCATATAAATCAATGACTTTTCTCTCTCGCTGTAAGGCGGAGCGCGAATGTGTCTTAAATTTTTACTGACTTAAACCTACTCCTATGTTCCTGCAGGCAACCCATGGTCCCAGTAAGCTTAGACCTATTATGGGTAAGCTTTTTATAAAACTGAAAAGTTAAATTAAAATATTTATTTCAAACACAGTAGCTAATAAAACAAGTCTATATAAAAATGTATAATTATGTTAGTAAAATTTAAAGTTATTTATATTAATTAATTTTATATATTGTTTTTTTATATTAGCCTTGATAAATAATGTGATATACAGAAAATACAAAAAAAAAAAAAACGAAAAAAAAATAGAAAGCAAAAAACAAAAACTTATTTCGAAGAAAGAGTAACGTATCATTAATATAAAATTTATTTGAAGTTATAATTGTAAGTCAATTGACTTACAATTATAACTTCAAATATTTTTTTAAAACTTTACTTATTTTTCAAGTTATAACTTCAAATAAATTTTTCGAAGATATCACAGATCAAGTAACCCGCTTACAAAATCGGCAATTTCATAGGTAAAGACTAAAGACCTGTTAGGTACATATTATAACAATGTGTAACGTTAAATGCGCTAAACCCTAGATATTATTTTAATTTTTAATTTGATTGACCTAATTCTGAGAGAAAAAAAAATCGATCAAAAAAATTTAAAGGTTTTATGTGCTGTTTTAGTTTGATTAAAATTCATATATGCATAAAAATAAGAACCATTATTATCCCGCTTATGAGAAAATTTCAATTGGTCAACAACCATTTGTGCTTATTTACCTATTTGGGCGAGTTTGCGCACGTGATGGCTTGACCTATAAATAGACAGGGCAACATTTTATATGAATATGTTTTTGAAAAATGTGACCTATAATAAAAACATCCGAATTGGTAACCTCCTCCTTTTTTAGAAGTCGGTTAAAAAGCAGTTTAATTGATTCTGCTTGTTATTCTTATCAAACATTTTTCAGGTCTTGCGCATTTAACGTTGCACGTTGTATAATATACACACAGCTATAGAATTGCAAAATGCTATGACCCAACACCAATAGTGAAGCAATGTATTTTTCTGTAATGTTAAATGTATATGATAGTCTTCTAAATAAATATAGGTATAGGCTGATGGAGTTTCCTTGCGTGATCACACCAGAAATGAAGATATCCGCTGGAGAACCAAGACATAGCCCAAAGAAACGCCAAACTTAAGTGGCAGAAGGCAGGGCACATTGCTCGCAGAACAGATGGTCGATGGGAACGAAAGGTTCTGGAATGCCGACCGCGCACCGGAAGACGCAGCGTTGGAAGACCTCCCACAAGGTGTACCAATGACCTGGTGAGAGTTGCGGGAAACCGACGGTCCAAGACGTACAGGACCGCTCACTTTGACGACACTTGGGGCAAGCCTATGTCCAATAGTGGTCGACTTGCGGCTGAATTGATGATAAGCTGATAAACACATTACCTCCTTGACGTTACGCAGTCGGTTAAGCGGTAATATGGAAAGATTAGCTTTCATTCCTAATTTCTAAAAACTTTTCTCATGCCTGTGAGGGAAGTTACCTACAATAAACTTGAAATTTTCTTAAGATCAACAGATGTTAATTAAAATTTAAACAAAACTTACCTGTTATTATTTAGTTAACAATGAACAGTCTCTGCAAGTAATGTTAATAAATTGTTATAATATTATACAAAACACTCTTAGCGAGCTTAAACGAAAAAGGCCACTATTTTCATACCGTTCGATATTTTTAGCAACAAAAATCAGACTTAGACTTTTTTTTTTTTTTTGTAGGATGCCACCGATAGAAAGCTGCTTTATTCCAGAGTGGCATTGGCTATATTTTATATACACCGTTAAATTTTAATCGTTTTAATCCCGTGGAGGGTCGATCTGGTAGCTGCTGCTGGTCAGCTGATGTTTTCAAAGAGAAATTAATTTCGTACATGCGTAAATTAATACGAGTTTTGAAAAAAAGGAACTTTATTTTTTAATTTTATCTTTACAAATCGATAGTGTTTCATGTACCGGATCGACCCTCCACGGGATTAAAACGAATAAAATTTAGCGGTGTATACGGGCGAAGCCGCAGGCAAAAGCTAGTTTCAGATAAAGTCCATAGTCGGTTAGTTACACTACTTAATAAAAAAATAGGAGAGTTTATTTTTTTTAAATAAATTACGAATATACTTATCGCACGATATTAAGAATAAGACCATTTTCACCTCTAAAAACACCTCACCTTTTCATATGCAAATACTTATATTATGAAGAGACCAGAGGTACGGAACTGGAGTAGAATAGTTGGTCTCTTCGTACGTAGACAGAACTTTTTACTTTTATAGTCTCTCATAAAATAAGCTGCCTGTATTATAAAACAAAGGACTTGTCTCAAAACTTTACATTTTCTTTGACAAAGTTTTGGCGTTATTCGGTTTATAATAAATTGCTGAGTTGCTTGTTTTATTATGTAAGTGTTACATTTACATGACAAAGGGGGAAAATAAATATGATGAATAGAGTGTTTGAAGAACGAAGATTTTGATGGAAGATGTGGTTTTTCAAAAGCAAAAGATTTTCTTAGAATTTACTTTCTAGAGAAAATTTGTACAAGGCCTTGACAAGCCCTTCTTTATTAATATAATAATATTAGGCTCTCGTTAGGCAGTTGACTAGACACGGCGCGTATTGTCCGGAGGTTCCTCTGTAAGGAGCCCTGACCGCCGGCAGCTTGGACCCTGTTCCCGATGCCGGTAGGCTACTATTTTTTATAATTTTAAGTGTTTTTTTTAATGTTATTTTTTGAAGAAATATTTAAAAATATGATAAGTGTGTATATAGTAATAAATGAATGGAATAATAATATTATTCCACAACTATCACACAACACCGTCTAGTCCCAAAATAAGCAGAGCTTGTGTTATGAGTAGGTAATAGACAACTGATAAAGCTACTTATATATTTCTAAATACATATATATTATTGATAAACTACACCCAGACACAGAACAAATAATCATGCTCATCACACAAACATTTGCTCTAAGTGGGAATGGAACCCACGACCTTCGGCATAGCAGTCAGGGCGACTAACTACTAGACCAACTACAGGCTAGTCAAATATTGAACCTACATGAAGATGTAAGATAAAATTTTGAAGCTCTTTTTACTCACTTCCTTTTATAATTATTCATGATATAGTATTTCTACATGATTCGACATAACAACTAACATATCTGTAAATATCAAAAGAAAACCTAACTTGAGACAGAGACTAGAGGCGTAGTGCAAAAAATCAATTCCAGGTCGAAATCCAGCTTTTTTTGGTATGAGTTTTGAGTCGGTGAGTTTTTTTAGACGACCTAACAGTAGAGAAAGCATTAAAATTACTTCGCAGAAGGTGGCGACTGCCTGCCATTCCTACAGGTCATGGTCCTGGAGCGTGGAGGATTGGCAGGCAGTCGTTTCTTTTTGCGAAGCAGTAATGTTAGAGACTGGACTGTGACTGACTGACCGATGACTGGACTGAATCCGTAACACTTCCGCTGCATAAGAAAGGGTCAACTAAGAGCTGCGGTAATTATCGAACCTTGTCCCTCATCTCACATGCCAGCAAAATCTTGCTCCATATTCTAAATAATCGCATCCGCTACTATCTGGATTGGCAAATCCCGCAGGAGCAAGCGGGTTTCGTTAAGGGCAAGGGCACTCGTGAACAGATTCTTAATATCAGACAGCTTATTGAGAAGGCATATGAGTTTGATACGCCAGTGGTAATGTGTTTCGTCGACTACAGCAAAGCTTTTGACTGTGTCAACTGGGGATGCTTGTGGAGGGTCCTACACGAACTGGGAGTGCCGGATCATCTCATTGCCCTACTTCGCATGCTGTACAGCTCAAGCCAGGGAGTCGTAAGAGTTGATAAAACAACATCGAAACCTTTTAAATTTCACCGAGGAGTGCGCCAAGGATGTATTTTATCGTCTATCCTATTTAACATTTATGGAGAATACATCATGAGACGTACCTGCGAGAATTGGGAGGGAGGCATCACCGTTGGTGGCATAAAAATTACCAACCTGCGTTACGCTGATGACACTACTCTACTTGCAGCAAATGAGTCAGAAATGGTTGCACTTCTAGCCCGAATGGAGCGTATTAGTGAGGAGATGGGACTTTCCATAAACAGGTCCAAAACCAAGGTCATGGTGGTGGACAGATCTGGAAAATTGGAGCTCACTGGCGCTTTGGACCTTGAAATTGTGAACAACTTTATTTACCTAGGCTCCAATATTAGTTACGATGGGTCGTGCGAGGGGGAAGTTCGCAGGAGAATTGGCATGGCTAAGAGCGCTATGTCTCAGCTTAGTAAAGTCTGGAGGGATCGCAACATCTCCGTAAAGACCAAAACCAAACTGATACGGACACTAGTCTTCTCGATCTTTTCGTATGGCGCTGAGACTTGGTCGCTAAAAGCTGCAGACTGCAAATGCATCGACGCCTTTGAGATGTGGTGCTGGAGAAGGATGCTCCGCGTTCCTTGGACAGCATTTCGGACCAACGTATCCATTTTGCAAGAACTTAAAATCGCCTCACGGCTATCGTCCGAGTGTCTTCGCAGGGTTCTGCAATACTTTGGTCACATTGCAAGAAAGGACGGTGGCAACCTCGAAAGGCTCATTGTGACCGGTAAAGTGGATGGAAAAAGGCCTCGCGGGCGCAGCCCAATACGTTGGTCCGACCAGATCCGCACCGCTCTTGACTCTACGATGTATAATGCCCTTCACACCGCCAGAGACAGAAACAGATGGAGGAACATCATAAAGGTTAAAGTGATGAAGCAAGGAGGAATGTTAGAGAAGGAGGCGGCTAGGATTTCAATAGGATTAAAGCGCGCCGTCGACGCACGTTATAAAAACGTGGTATGCGCAGGCCCTTAGTGGGTAAAAAACTGATCTCCCTCTAGCTCCATCCAGAGCCCGCCGCCGGGATTCTGATCCTGATTTCCGGCCACCGTACGCGCGGGCTTGTGGACGGTGAGCTATGGGTAGCTCGCTGTCCGACCGTCCGTTAACTGTCCGAACCGAGCCCAAGTCGTCGATGGCCCGCAATGTTCCCGTGCGCCTCATGGAGTTGTCAGTAACCGTAGGACCCAAGCAGGGTCAAAGCCTAATGGGGCCAAGGATCTGCTTCTAAAAAGAAGGCACGGCCCGGTATAAAAAGCAACTAAGGAATGGAGTGGGTTTTTTAGTCAGTACAAGTCTGACACTATCTCCTGCACAGCCCTAGGGCGGCGGATGTCATTTGGATGGTTTTTACCCTCCCTCTCGTTCCATCCAGAGCAGGATAATTTGTTTTATGATTTCCTATCTCAAAAAGTTAATGTATCTATAGCTACACATTAAGCACTCAATGTCAGGTGACTTCCGAATGTCCCGGCCTGAGCTCGTTTAATAAATCTCTGTCAGACTAACAATGCTTACCGGAACTCTGTGACACCGAGGCCGTGACTTCGTAATGTGTATTTGCTAGGTATGGTACTCTATGAGTACGGCTGTTAAGAGGCTGCTTTTCCACTTGCCTATCGTCAAAATCGAGCATAGTTTAAAAGTGTGTTATCTATGTCTATCTAACGCAATCCAACGCAATATTTGACGAAAAGGCAACGCGAAAAAAGAGAGATAACGCCTGAAAACACTGTTAGCATTCGGTAATTCCGTGATTTACTCGAATATCTTACAAAACTTGTTCCAGGAAATACTTGTTTTTTTTTTTAAAACCCTTAAAAGTTTTTGAAAAAAATTGTCATCACTTAGAATTTTGGTAAAATTTCTAAGACTTTTATTGTAAAACTTTTTTGACTTTTTAATTTTTGTGTAAATTATGAAGTTTTCAAAGTTAATAATATGCGATTTTTCACACTTTATAAATCGATTTCAATAGAAGCCTAATATAATATTAACAATATATTGTGTTTCCAAAATATCTAATGAAAAATGTGTAATAACGTCATAATCGCGTAAGAGCGGTTGCATGAAAAACAGTGAAACGTATGTCGAGTTGCGTCCCCTTAAGGCCCAAGCGCCCCGAGCAGTGCCATAAAACAGTGACTTTCTCAAGCCTACTCCTCAGTTACGGCCAGATTAAAAAAAAAATAAGCATGTTTATTTTAGATTCATGATTAACATCATCGACTATTAATTTTTTCGTACGATTTTTTTTTTATCTGATATAAACTAGTGCTTGATTGCGATCCCACCTGATGGTAAGCAGTGACGCAATCTTTGATTGTGAGGCGCACTAGTTTATTAAGAGTCTATTCACTCTAGCCTTGAAGACACCCAAATTATAATCGGATGGGAAGACTGCAGCAGGCAAATTGTTCCAGTTCTTCGATGTACACGGTATAAACTATGAAGTGAAACGCTTAGTCCGGGCAGTAGAGGTTTAAACAACGTAAGGGTGGATACTTGCCAAACGTCGGGTTGTCCAATGGTAAAAATGAGATGGCGGAGTCAGGTCATGCAATTCCGATTAATATTTTTGTCTAAAAAAAAATGGCAATTTCGCAAATGTTCCCAATTCCTTCCAAACAGCTTGAATCTTTAGAAACGTTTTTACACATACAAATTGGTGGTTGGTGGCACTATAGAAAAATTCCACCATTGGGGAATCCAGAATTATGTACTGGATCCATGGTACATATTTGTGCGTCCATGTCGGAGCCACAGTAGTTAATACTATCCTTGGCCTAACCCAAAGAATTACAAATCTGAATTCGCTGTGAGTGGGGCATATATCTTGCAGAACAGATGGAAGATGGGGCTGCAAGGTTTGCGGTCGTCACTCCAGAACCGAAGAAGCAGTGTTGGAATGACTTCCACAAAATGGACTACTGAAAAGTTGAAGGTCGCGGAATCTCTCCGGATGCATGACATACAGAACCGGTCAATATAGTGGTATTTTGAGGAGGCCCGATAATCTGAATAAGATGACCATAGATTTAGACATTTGAATAGTTGCATATGGGGAAAAATTTCTAATCTAATCAGAGATTTAGATATAACAACGTATATCGAATCATATTGTCATATACGCGAATGTACACATGAAAGATTCAGTTGATACTTTTAATAATGCTAAAAGAAATGATACACGTTGGAAATGAACACAATTGCAAAGATAAGGCAGTGCCTCAAAAGACAACTCGAGGTACAAGGTAAAACCGGGGCGGTAAATTATTCGTTCTCGCCGTGTTATCCGGCGGACTCGCCGGTTATCCGGGCCGTGTCCGCTACGAGGCCAGTTGACTGATGCTTTCCGGACCGTTCAACTTAATTGTGGTCTGTGGTTCGAAATGTGGAGGCCCTGGAATACAATTCTTTTAGGTGATGAAATGTTTTCAAGAGAACATAAATTTTTCGCGAGGGCGTTTAAATTTTTCGTGGGGACGTACCTATCAACGCTTCGTTCGTATAAGCGTCCGGTCGTAGTATTTGATAAATCTGAAACTTATGTCACTAATATAATTAATACTAGCTGGTAATCTCGTGCCGCCTAACTGCTCGACCACACTGAAAGCGCGGGTGCGAGGCGAGCGCGGTGCGGCAGTCTCAGAAAAAAGAACTTCATTTGAGTCTCCATAGTAAGCATGCAGCGGGCGCGGAAAGCGGGTCGGGCAGCTCTACGCGAGTTGCACGAGGACAACTCATGCCATAGCTCGTTCATACAAGTGGCGAGCGGCAACCCTCTGCACCCGCCTATTTACCCGCACCGCGCTGCCAGTGTGGCCAAGCAAATCGTGCTGCTACTCGCACCGCGCTGCCATTGCCATTGTGGTCGAGCACCAACAGTCAATGAATGTTGTATCTTTCGGTATAGTCAACCGACTGCGATAAAACAAAGCGTAAATAATAAATCAAGTTACACACAATTTTAACATATAGAAGTTGTCTACAACGTGATGCACGCAAAACTAAAAACTCCTACAGATTTATTATAATATGTGTAGATTATACTAGATGTTGGGTCTCGTACCATTCATAATTTTAATTGTAGGGTAAAAGTGTGGCCTTGCAAACGCGAAATCATCCTATCTATCTAGGATGATTCCGCGTCTCTCATCTAGGGGTCTTTAAGTCAAGAGTGAATAGATTGCTTCTAGGCAAGCGTGTTCCATCGTCGGCCACATCATCGCTTACCATCAGATGAGATAGTGGTCGAACGCAAGCCTATCCATTATAAAAAAACCGGCCAAGAGCGTGTCGGGCCACGCTCAGTGTGGGGTCCGTAGTTTCCCGTCCGTCACAATAAGTGTATTCACTTATGAGTTTAAAAAAATGCTTGCATATACGATTATACTACAAACTTAGTCCAGAAATTATTTTGTACAACCTTTTTGTCTTTTTTGTACAAAAACTGTTCTTTTCATCAAGTTCAAAATGATTTTCCTAGAAAGTCCTTATAAAGTTCTACTTTTCAGATTTTTTTCATATTTTCTAAACTTATGGTTCAAAAGTTAGAGGGGGGGGGACATATGGTTTTTACTTTTGGAGCGATTATTTCCGAAATTATTGACATTATCAAAAAATGATTTTAGTAAACCCCTATTCATTTTTAAATACCTATCCAACAATATATCACACGTTAGGGTTAAAATTAAAAAAAAAATCACTTCCCACTTTCCTTATAGGGGGGCTACCCTAATAAAACATTTTTTTCCAATTTTTATTTTACCACTTTGTCGGCGTGATTGATATACATATTGGTACCAAATTTCAGCTTTCTAGTGCTAACGGTCACAGAGATTAAGCGATGACGGACAGACAGACAGACAGACAGACGGACAGACAGACATGGCGAAACTATAAGGGTTCCTAGTTGACTACGGAACCCTAAAAAAAATCTATGCTCCATTTATTTATTTCCAACGTGCACACTTTGACTAGTAGATAACATACTCCGGAATTGGATAAAGCTAAATAAATAAGTATTCAGAACGGTGCAATAGAAGCATTTAAATATTTACGAAATTAATCAAAACAGGACGAACTTACCTTGTGTTTTATAACAAAACGTGCAAAGACCATATTTATGTCACTACATCCACCAGCCTTCACCGACCACCATCGCAATAGTGCATGGGGCGGGGTGGTGTGCTTACTATGCGCCAAAGTAGTAACATAGCTCTGCCATTACATACAACCGAAATATTGCAAGCCATATTTACATTGGTGTGAAAATGAGACAAGCCGTTGATGCAGTGATGGTCAACGATGAGCGTTTGGTGGCTCTTATGGAACATTATGATCATGGTTGATCAAGTTGTAAAAAAGTTCTTCGTGTATGTCTGTAATCCCGTCAAATGAAGTTGATGTATCAGTATAGCTCAGTTTTGGATTGGGAATTTCAGTATACATGGTCACTCTATGTTGAGGTCAGGAAGGGCGAACAATGATGCTGTTTTGATGTTGTCTTCACACGAGGACGTGTGAATCATCAGAGATGGCCGTTTCGGAGAACTGATTCCCACTACCGCACGCTAAGGTGACGTAACAGGATGAGTCATGCTAGGATGCGGCCGTTGGAAGGGCGGGCATTCTGAAATCGCGTACAGACATCGAGAAACGTGCGTCGCAAATGGTTTGTCACGCATGCATCAACCTGAGGCATACGACAGTACATTTTATGCGTGCGTCCCAAACGACACGTACTCAAGCTGAGCACGCAAACCACCAGGCACGGTGTTCGTCAGTAGAAAACGCAGACAGCACCTGTCCGTCCACACGGAGCGCACGGCTCGTACTGAGGCGGCGTCCGCAACGATCGTATGACGCGAATGCTCACTGTGAGGCCACATCTACACAGCCCGAGGCATGCGAGACGAACCATTCGCGACTCACACCTCGCAATGTCTGTACAGTAGTAGGCACAACGGATCTTGAGCGCTCGGCGTCAGAGTGGGGATTGCTTTGCGCATTCCATACATTGGCGAGCCAATCGTCTTCGTTGTTAGATACATGCAGCAACGCAGGGAACGAACGAGGAGTGACGTCAATGACGCGATGGCGCGGCGAGCCAATCACTGACACTCCCCGCCCCCGCGTCTCACTTCGCACCACTAAAGAGATAGAATATTTGACTTCTGCGCAACCGCTCAAGATCCGTTGTGCCTACTGTACGTGGCTTAAGATCGGAGCTCGCACCGAGCGGACGTCTCTTTTGTGATCTTGTTTTGGTTTTTGTTGTTCGCTTGATGGTTGCTTGTGGCTACCCACTATACCAAAACCCTACAAGGACATGTGCCCATTAAGCGTCATGGCCCACCCCTCAACAATATACTTATATTATTATTATTATATCTAGCCCATACTGTCCCACCGCAAAGTGGGCAAAGGCCTCCCTGCATTCCTTTCAATTTTCCCGGGTTTGAGCCACTTCTTTCCAATTCCCAAGGAAAACATCCAAGTCGTCCCGCCATCTCCTTCTTGGTCTGCCACGACTCCGTTGTGTGATTTCAGGGCACCAATTTTGCGTTTTACTGGCCCACCGCTCGATCGGTATGCGGCAAACATTTCCAGCCCAGTACCACTTAAGATGGGCATCCTTCTGAACAACATCAATGATTTTTGTTTTGGAGCACAGTGTAGTGCTTCGAACGCGATCCGTTATAGCGCAGCATAATAGGCGTTAAAACCTTCTATGCTGCGCTTCAGAGCAACGATATACTTATATTTATTTAACCGTATCTTTGTGTGTAATTGAAACGAAAAAAAATTAAGAAAAAAAAAAGTTTATTTGAGACAAGTATGACGCGTAAGTAGAAAACACAAAAAAAAAGACGAAAAACTAATTCACCACTTCACAGATTTGTTTTAAGACTATGACGGCAACATGCTGGCCGCATAGGCATCGCTTTGTCTCTTTCTATAAACCAATCCAATTCTTAAGAACAATTCATTCCATTTTCTATGTCATCAGTTAGATTAACCATAGCGTCGAACCGCCTCGAGTTTGCAAAAGTTATTATTAATTTAAAAAAAAAATGTATATAAAGGTGTCCACGGTCGATTTTCAAAATATATCGTCACCTTCGTTCATGAAAAAGCCTATTATTTGTAAAATTTTCAAAAATAGATCGATGATTGAGGAGTAAAGCAAATAAGCTCCAAACGTGTACTCGTCTTCACCGAGCGCTATGGATTTACCGCCAAGTATTGCCTGCAGTTCTATTATTAGAAACTGGAAAACATAATCAGGTATTAGGTAAAAAATAATACTATATATACTGGTACAATGGGCCGCGGGAATCTGATAGATGCGAGACGCACAGGAACGGTCATTGTGGCGACACTTGGGGGTAACACTATATCTAGCAGTGGACGTCTTTCGGTTGAAAAAGTATTAGCACAAGTGCCCACAACGGCAGCGACTATAGAATTTGAGTTGTGGTTACTTGGGCAGATAAAACGCAGTAAAGGTGTATAAAAACCTTAGTTTCGTTAAAGTTAGTATTAAGCTTGATACTTTTAATTTTTTTTTGGGATAACTTTAAAGTCTCGTAATCTATTGCCGGACACTTATGACAGTTATTATTTTCTCTTTAAGTATTTGTTTTTTTTACATATCATTTACATTTTTAAATATTTAAAAAAAAACATTAAAAAATATAGTTATTATTATTATTATATAACTTTATTGCACATCTTAACTTAATAAAGGACAAACATTTACAATAATAAGTGTACAATAGGTGGTCTTATTGCACAAGGCAATTTCTGCCAGACAACCTTTGGATGGACTGAACGAAAGGTTTTTGAAATTGCTACCCCCTGTCAGAGAACTTTGATAAATTATAATTATACTTCCTTTATAGTATACAGGGCTATTTGTAAAACACTAGCAACCTCTTAGGCGCTAGTTAAGAACATCATAAACAACAACTTTTGTTTTACAACTATTTACAAAACCACACATTTACCAAAAACAAACCTTCAAGATTTCGTAGTTCTATCTAACACATTTCAACTCTTTATTTTGCTGTATCTACTTACGGCTCCCGCGCACTGTTCTCGTAGTAATAGTAAGCAGGTTTTCGAAACATTGTCATCACACCTAGCAAGCATTCGCGCCATATCCGTGTTCTCGACCTTAGAATATTGATACACCGTCATGTAAAGACCGGACTCCCAAGTTTCGCTACAAGATTACGTATGACGCGACGCAAGCGCATCAATGAACTGACCGACTAGTGAGGGTCGCCCGTAAATATGTTAAGTTCATGTTTAGCTACCCTCCGCTATTGTATTATCGCTTGCTTCGCATAGACTTCGTAATATTTAGAACGTTCAATTTAAATACTTTTATTTTTGTATGAAAACCTAATGAACTAATATAAGATACATTTTTAAAAGTCATAGAACAAAAGTTGTTGTTTATGATGTTCTTAAGGGCCAAGCGCCCGAAAAGTGCCATAAAACAGTGATTTTCTGAGGCCTACTCCTCCGTAACGGCTAGGTCAATTGGTTTGTAAAAAATATATGTTTATTATAGATTCATGAACAATAATATCACAACATTTGATTTTTTCGTGCAATTAATACTTTTGTCAAAAAAAAATATTTAGCAATTTCGCAACTTTTCCCTACTCCTTCGAAACGGCTTGGACCTTTAGAAACATTTTTACACATAAAAATTGGTGGTTAAATATTCTTCAAAGTGAACATTGCATATGTAAATCAATCAATATCTCGCAGAGAAAATGGATTTAAAGCACTTTCCGGGCGCTGCTGGCCGCAAATAAAGCCTAGGCGAGTGCGAGAGTTGCGTTCACATAATTTCGGCCAGATGGTTCAAGGGACTATACGCCTTAACTAGCACCTAAGAGGTTTCTAGTGTTTTACAAATAACCCTGTATAAGCTAATTTTTTTATATGTTGCTCGGGGAACTAAAAGGATGATACGTCAATAGCCGGACAGTTTTAATGTTTTTTGCATATTGCCAGACACATCGAAAGTTCGCTGAGGGTGCAAGCGTTAGCGCTTAATCAATTGCAATCTTTTAAGATATCAAATAAAACAATAATTTTATTACGTTCATATGTACACATGACAATAAAGTAAAAAATGTTATATTCATATAAAATACCAAAAATAATAAATCAATAGGACTTTCTACAACTTCTGAAGAAAGAAAATATTGAAATTTTTGAACCAGATGTTACTGAAGATAAGGATTCAACTCAGGATGCAAATATTCTAATCGAATGAAAACTAATAATATTGACTATCAAATTGTTTGTGTGTTTGTAACAGGAAACATTATGAATACGTTCAAAAATGCTTCCATTTAATAAAGCTAATACCAACCAATTTAAACCTAGCGTACTACCTAACATTGAAGGGCAAAAGGAGTATGCAGAATTATAAAATAAATTGAAAAAAAAAAATAGTTCAAAAATGTCTTTTCATATAGAATTTAGAATTAGTTTCAATAATAAAATATCATCTTCTAAAAACTATCCAGTAAAAGCGATTGGCAGTTTCATCGGGAATATCACTAATTAGCTTTTACTTAAATAAGTGGCATCATCGAGGAAAACGTTGTTATTTCTGCATGAGAGGATTGACCTATTTTCGAGACATGAGACAGAAAGTATTCGCAAGACTTTTATTAAATTTTATTACTTATACAAGGTGTCGTTTTGAAGCTGCAAAAAATTTCAGGAGGTAATTATGTTAGTGATTCTCGACCCGAATCAATAATAAAATAAGTAGGTAATTTTTTTTTTTTTATAACCGCGCTTTTTTTCACACACACAAACACGGAACAATAAAGGGCGTTTTCACACACACTAACTCGCAACGATAGTTTCATAAATAATGTATCCTCCAATCATCATCCCGCACGCCACACCCTAGCCACGCCCCCGCGGCCATCGATCAATCGATTTAGTTTAGTGTAATTAAAAAATTAAATAACAAGTATTACTGATTATTGACCAGGTTTCGTATTTTTACATGATTATTTATGAGTTTTATTACAACCTCCTGAAATATTGTGCAGTTTTAAAACTGCACCTTGTATTTAAATATTACTTAATATTGTTGTGTATTAAGTCTGATTTTATAGTTTATTTACATATAGGTTAAGGTTATATTTTTATTATTAATTTAGTATTTTATTGATAGGCTCGTAGGACATGCCGGTTTCCTCACGATGTTTTCCTTCACCGTTTTGGGAGCAGTGGTGATGAAATTTTTTTTTTTATTATTGTTGATAGGCTTTTTTTTTTTCGATGGGAAAATCATCTTATGACAACCCCCGCTCTTGGGCGGAGCGGGAGATAGTGTCAGACTCTTACTGACTAAAAAACCCATCCCGTTCCTTCAAGCCTTCATACCGGGGCTCGAGCGCCCTTTCGCCCTTTCGGCTCGCGTTTGACCACCATCTCATCTGATAGTAAGCGATGATGTGGTCGACGATGGAACACGCTTGCTTATAAGCAATTTATTCACTCTTGACTTAAAGAACCTTAAGTTGTAGCTATCAGGAAACACTGACTCTGGCAGGGAATTCCACTCCTTGGCTGTGCGCACGATAAATGTGCGTATATTTACACAAAGTACAGCGCCTGGCTGGATTTGAACCAGCGATCGACAACTCGTAAGTCAGGGCCGTTACTACTTGCCCACCACTGCTCTCAGTAAAGTATAATTTAACGAAACTAAGGTACTAATTTTATACACCTTTACTGCCTGTTATCTGCCCAAGTAACTACAACTCAAACTCTATATTCGCTGGTCGTTCTTACCTATATAGGAATCACACACCAAAAACCTTTCAGCTTTTATAAAATGACGAAGGTCCGGCCATCGTGGGTTTTTTATGGTGGGAAAATCATCTAATCACATCCTCCGCTCTTGGACGGAGCAGGGGATAGTATCAGACTCTTACTAACTAAAAACCCACCCTGTTCCTTCATGCCTTCATACCGGGGCTGAGCTACTCTTTCGAAACTATTCCTGGCCCCAGAAGGCTTCGAACCAGCTGGGCCCCTGCTATTGCTGACAATTCCTTGAGGTGCACAGGAACAGTGCGCGCCGTCGACAACTTGAGCTCGGTCCGAACAGTTACCGGACGGTCGGCCAGCGAGCTACCCATTGGTCGCCGTCCGCAAGCCCGCGCCTACGGTGGCCGGAAATCGGGATCGGAAACCCGGTGGCAGCAAGAGCGCCGTTGCCTGATGCGGTCGGCCTCCACCTTTGCTAGTATTACTGCTTCGCAGAAGGAGGCGACCACCTGCCACTCTTCCTTGCTCCGGACCATGGCCTGAACCAAGGCCCGGCGCGAGAGGTCTCCGCCGCCGATCGCCCCCACAAGGACGCGGTGATGCTCCGCTCAAGAAGGGCATGTCTCGACTGTATGCTTCACCATGTCCTCCGGGCGTTCCGCACAGTGGCGAAACCCGGGCGTCACTTCCGCATGAAGCCGGTACAGGAACCTCCCGAACTTGCCATATCCGGTGAGGACCTGCGTCATGCGGAATAGGTAAGGACGCCGTGAGGTCTTTCCAGCCACGCCTCAAAGAGGGGACTTCCCGCCATAATTGTGGCATGCCCAGGCCATCATGGGCTCCTACTCTATCACTAAGTCGCTCATGTGATGTCACAGTAGGTAGAAAAATAATGGCACGCTTGGTTTCTATACAGACAATGAGACTTGCGTAATCTAGTCAATATAAATCTGAGATCTCTCTTATTACAAAGATAAGTCTGCGTTCTAGTACTCTGCCAACAAGTGAAATGCCAAAAAGTACTTACGACAACTTCAATTAATGTTCCACCGAAAAGTATAACAAGGTGCAGAGTTTGCATATAAATCCCTAGGATGGCAAAAGATGCGAAAACTATCATGCTCAGCACTGTGAATGCTACTGCAATAACAAAGAGGTAGATTGTGAACTTTGTGAAGTCAAACTGAAAAAGAAAAAAACATTACCAATACTACAATAAACGGCTATAATGAATCACTGTAGCATACATGAGGAGAAAGAAGCTCTATTAATGACGTCTCGATACACACGCCGCTAGGTGCTTCTTCCTAAGTCAGTCAAATTGTGACCACAGTAGAGAGCGGACATCTATAAGTATGAGTATTGTTGAGCAGAACCGGTAATATGGTATTTACTTCTGTTTTCTACTGTGCCTACTTATACATCATTCCTGAGTTTCAATAACTTATTATCAGAGTAACCCTATTACACAACACACCAAATATGCACAAACGATATCGTTACATTGATTTTCTTGATCTTGAAATATAATATTGATGGCTATAAAACTTTTTATAAAAAAATATAACCGACTTCACTAAAAAAACATTAAAACGATCAAAATAATTTTAATTTCGGAAGTCGGTGTTTTTCGTTATTGTTTGTTCCTTATTTAACACCGACTTCCGAAATTAAAATTATTTTGATCGTTGTTTAATTATTTTTTTTATAAATAGTTTTTTATTTCACACTTTTTAGTTGCATTACACTTACAGCCAGAGTACCTTTTTCTCATGACAATTCCAATTAACTCAAAACCTGATAGAATACATCATTTTCTTATGAAGTTCCCGAGTCTACCTTCCACCTTCTGGCTCCATCATCACTTCGATAGTACCTTATAGCCAAAGTGCATCTCATAACATTTCTAATAAGCCCAAACACGGGATACATTGATTAATTATGGAGTTACGGTGCCTATCTTCCAGTTCTATAATCATCATCATCAGATCAGTTCGATAGTATCATAAAGCCAAAGTGCATCTCATGACAATTGTAATAAGCTCAAACACTGCTAGAATACATTTTCAAGTCAAGTCAAAGTCAAGTCAAATCATTTATTTCAAATAGACCATTTACAGGCACTTTTGAATAGTCAAATGTCGGTCAGTCCAAGAAAAGTGAAGCTAAATTGCACGTTCCAAAGAGTAGGTCACTATGGAGAAGAACGTGCAAGAAACTCCATGGACACTCTTTTAAATCATATTATGTGTTACATATAATGCTTGGTTACATATTACTTGTTGCTTCTATCATGTGAGCACAATGTCGATAATGAAATAAAAATGTAAAATAATTAAAAGATACAAACTGAATTAAGCCACTGGCAGCTAAGAGATGACCAGTCCCATCTGACGGCACCCGTTCACGAGCATGACGCGTGCATCAGCCCCACTCAGCTCAACCATTTTGAAGGGAACTGAACGACCCAATAACACGTGCCACCAACAGCGAGACATTTGAGTGAGCATGACAAACTCTCAACTGCCATGCTCGTAATGTCAAAAAAAAAAAAAAAGTTGTAACCTAATAAAAATGCTCCATGGTGCTTCACATTCACAAACTTGAAAAAAGTGCTTCTACATTATACAATGCAATTGTCTTTCAAATTAAAAAATATTAATATTAGTTTCCAACTAATCAACTAATTAGTACGCCCTAGTGGTAGTGGAGCTGGACCAGCATTGAGCCAAGCATTTTTATCTTGAATATAATCCTCCAACTTATAATATGCTTGTCTGCATAGTGTGCGTTTAATACAAGATTTAAATTTCGTTTCATTGAGGTCTAATATTTGGGGTGGTATTTTATTATAACATTTCAAACAGTACCCCATGAAAGAAGAGGCCACTTTAGCCAGTCTGAAACCTGGTTGAACTAATTGATCCCTATTTCTTGTAACATAATTATGTCTATCGCCTCTTTTGCTAAAAAGATGAAGATTTTTTCGAACATACATGATGTTTTCATATATATATTGACAAGGTACCGTCATTATGTTAATTTCTTTAAACAGTTCCCTTAAAGAATCGCACCGGCGGAGATTGTAAATAGCTCTGATGGCTCTTTTCTGTAATATAAAGATTGACTCGATGTCTGCAGCCCGTCCCCATAGTAAGATACCGTACGACATGACACTATGAAAATAACTAAAATAGACTGGCCTAGCGGTATCAACATCCGTAAATTGGCGGATTTTTCTTACAGCATATGCAGCTGAGCTGAGCCGCCCTGCAAGAGATGTTAAGTGAGGACCCCATTGTAGCCTTGAGTCTAGCGTAATCCCCAGGAAAATCGTTTTATCAACAAATTCTAGTTTTTCATTATTCAATACAATGTCACAATCACTACTTTTGACATTCGGTAAGGAAAATCTTATGCATTTAGTTTTTTTCCCATTTAGAACCAGATTATTAGCAGTGAACCAGTTTTGAACCTGCAATAGGGCGCTATTTTCGTTGTCAAGATTGTTAGTCTTTCTATTTATCTTAAAAATCAAAGAAGTGTCGTCAGCAAACAACACCATATTAAGTTTATTTTGCAACAAATTGGGTAAATCATTAATATAAACTAAAAATAAAAAAGGACCTAAAATTGAACCTTGGGGCACCCCCATTTCAACATTCAATCCCGACGAATTGACACCGTTTATTTGCACTAATTGCTGTCTATTATTTAAATAAGATTTTAATAAGCTTAACGCTATTCTGAAGTCGATTGTTCCCAAAAAATACAAAAAGACGTAACAGCTGTAGATTCCCAAAATAACTCTCAGTTTTTTCTGTAAGTATATAAATATACTTCACCAAAACATAGCGGGACTGATGAACAAATCAGATGCACTAACAGTTAAAATAGAAGAGCTTCACCAGGAAGGAACTAACATTGATGTGATTTGTATGACAGAACATTTTATTGAGACGGGTTATGAAGACTTGTTACATATACCTAATTTTTTACCAACAGCTTTCTTTTCAAGAAAAGCTAAACGCGGTGGAACGTGTATTCTTGTTAGAGCCGGACTTCAATTTAGAGATATACCTGACGTAGCAAAACAGTCAGTGTCGGGTGTCTTTGAATCCTGTGCTATAGAACTTTTACATCATAACATTATTATTATCTGTATATATCGTGTACCTAAGCATAATTACAGTATATTCTATGAAAAATTAGAGGATATATTAAGAAAATATTGTTCTCTCTCTAATAAAAATGTAATCTTAACTGGCGACTTTAACATTGACATCTTAAAAAGAAATAATATTACTCTAGAATTTGAACATTTTCTTGCCCAATTCAATCTTAACTTAGCCCTTCACAAGCCTACTAGATTAAGCAGCAACTCCTGCATAGATAACTTTGCACACGCCTACAGAAAAGACTGCAAAGCACAAATAATAGACCTACTTCTGTCAGATCATACATCTCAAATACTAAGTGTACCTATAAATAAATCATGTAAACTTAAATATTGGAAAACTCAAAAGCAGGATATATGCCTAGAAAATTTAAAGAAGTTTAAAAACTATTTAAACAATTTATCTTTTACACAAGTTTATAGTACTAGTGATGTGAATGACTCGTATGACTTCTTTGCAGATGATTTTTTAATGTTGTATAAACTATGTTTTCCAACAAAATATGTAACGGTAAAAACTAATGCTAAAACTAAATGGATTTCTCGGGGAATAAAAATCTGTAGTCAAAAACAAAGGAAATTACTTTGGACGTATCGATTTAAACCTAACAATAAAAATAGACAAGATTTTAAAAATTATACTAAGATTTACAAAAAGATTATACGACTAACACAGAAAACTCAAAATAATCACTTCATAAACACTTCTCAAAACAAATCAAAAGCTGCATGGCAAGTAATTAACAAATCCAAATTTCGCCTACCACAACATCTAATACCGTCCATAAAGAATGGGAATTCTACTATCACACATCCCACGGATATCGCAAGCGAATTTAATAACTTTTTTGTAGATGTTATTGAAAAAATGTAAACAATAACGTTACTTCGAATAGTAATAATACTTATAACAACTTAACTACACAATCATTATATATGCAACCAGTTTTACCTATTGACATAATAAAAATTATAAATAATCTTAACAATACAAATACTGTTGGCTATGACGGAGTAAGTACTCAAGTTGTGAAATATGTCAAAGAAGTTATAGCGCCACCACTAACGCACATTATTAATTTATGCATAACAAATGGTGTTTTTCCTAATAGTCTAAAAAAAGTAATTATTAAGCCCTTATTTAAAAGAGATGATAAATCAGATGTCAAAAATTACAGACCCATTGCCAAAATACCTATATTTTCAAAAATTTTAGAAAAAGTCATTTATAATTCAATCTATAACTATTTTGAAAAAAATATTTTTTTTTGCAAAGAACAAAAAGGGTTTCGAAAAAATACGAATATAAATATGGCATTGTTCGACCTCCTTTCTTATATTATGACATCAGTCGATGAAAGAGCTCCGGTATGTGCTATATATACCGATATGACAAAAGCTTTTGACTACGTGGATCATAAGATTTTGTTAAAAAAACTACATGGATATGGAATTCGAGGAAATATTTTAAAACTTTTGGAGTCATATCTTGAGAACAGATCCTAGTGCACTGAAATCTCACAATTATGTAAAAAAAGGAATTTAGTAACCATTTACACATCTGAACCAAGAATTATAAAATACGGGGTGCCCCAAGGTAGCGTGCTAGGGCCTCTACTTTTTTTAATATATATTAATGATCTCCCAATATTCATATCTCAAAATATGGTTCTTTTTGCCGATGACAGTACAGCAATTGTAAAATGTAATAATGCTGTCTATTACGAAAGTGATATAAATGATTGCCTCAATAGAATAATTAACTGGCTTAATAACAATAATCTAGTAATTAATTTAAAAAAAACAAGAGTAATGCACTTTCGTCAAAGATGTGAAAAACCTCCAGTTCATGTTACATATAATAAGTGTCAAATAGATGATACAGATAAGGCCAAATTTTTAGGTATAACCATTGATAGTAAACTGACATGGAAACCTCATATTGAAGAAATCTGTCTTAAATTAAATAAATCTGCTTATGCACTGTTTCAGCTGTCGAAAAAAGTGAATACACAAACACTTTTAATTGCGTATCACGGATTGGTTGCATCGGTTCTGAGATTTGGAATCATTTTTTGAGGGCAATCTAATGAAAGAGAGTTTTTTTTTAAAGCACAAAAACGATGTATTCGGTCCATGTGTAGCCTAAAAACTACCGAAACATGTGAACCTCATTTTAAATCATTAAAACTACTGACTATGCCAGCTATGTACATTTACGAAACTGCTTTGTTTGTTAAGATCAATTTAAACCTATTTCAAAAACTATCTGATGTTAAAAAGACCCCAATGCGTTCTCAGTATATGAATAAACTGTGCGACAGAAAATGCAGAACCGCTTTAATGAAAAAGAGTTTTTTTGGGATGGCCCCGAAAATTTATAATAAAATACCTGATAGTATAAAAAATTTGCCCCTATTACAATTTAAGAAAAGTCTCCACTCTCTATTACTTAAAAAATGTTACTATTCTGTAGAAGATTTTTTAAAAGATGTATTTTAATATTTTACATGCATGCTGCATGTAATAATTGTTTTATATAATAATATTGTATTATATTTATTTAAAGACTGATTTCCAAATTTTAAGTATGTTTCCTTTAATTATAAATTTATAAAAAAAAAAAAAATATGTAAATGTAAAATAGTTATTTTTTATTTCTTTTTTCTTGTGAGAGTTTAATTTTGTTTTTTATTTGTGTTAGTTTATTTTTAGTTTTTAACGATCTTATATGATCTCAACATTTGTACGCCTTCACGGCAAAACATAGCGCTCATTTAATTAATGTAAGATCTTCCTATGTTCCTTGTACCTATGTTCTACAAATAAAATTCTGATTCTGATTCTGATTCTGCATTGCCTAGTCCGTAATGCTTGAGTTTCAGAAGCAATGTTTCATGAACTACACAATCAAACGCCTTAGATAGGTCGCAGAAGATGCCTATAGCATCTTGTGCCTCTTCCCACGCATCAAAAATGTGTTTTAGTAAGGAAACACCCGCGTCAGTTGTACAACGCCCTTTGGTGAAACCATACTGTTTATCATGTAGGATGTTATTGGAGTTAAAATGACTAAGCATTTGATTTAACATTACCTTTTCAAATATCTTGCTAAGAACCGGCAAAACGGACAACGGCCTATAATTATTAATGTCTCTACTATTCCCGGATTTAAAGAGTGGTATCACTTTACTATATTTCATTAGATCTGGAAAGACTCCTTGATCTATACACAAATTAAATATTAAAGCCAAGTACGGCGCTATAGTCTCAATAATTGAGGTACAAACTTTGATAGACATACCCCATAGATCTTCTGTCAATTTAATCTTGATTTCTTTAAAAGCTTTTATTACTGTTATGGGGTTTATAATTATGTTTAAAGTTAAATTATATATACGGCTATAAGGTACTATCGAACTGATCTGATGATGATGACGGAGCCGGAAGGTAAACACGGGAACTTCATTAAAAAACCATGTATCAACACGGGAACTTCATTAAAAAACCATGTATCCTAGTAGGGTTTGAGTTAATTGGAATTGTCATGTGAAAAAATTTCTCTGGCTGTAAGTGTCTTGCAACTAAAAAGTGTGAAGTAAAAATATTTTCAAAAAAAAAAAAAAATAACACAATAAAAATCAAAATAAATTTAACTTCGAAAGTCGGTGTTAAATAAGGCACAAACAATATCGAGAAACACTGACTTTCGAAATTAAAATTATTTTGATGGTTTTGGTGTTTCTTTTTTAGTGAAGTCGATTATTTTTTTTTTTGTAAAAGTTTTTTTTTTAATTTCTTCAAAAATTCCCAAGTCAATTGACTTTATAGACAGACTATAAACAAGTGTATTTTGAATAGCACGTTTCGTTTTTACTACAATATATCTACAATACTTACACTCGTCAGTGCTAAAAGGAAGCATACAAGTACAGTGACTGCCGTCGCTAGCATTGCATAGGCGATAATAGTGGTTCTAAAAGCAGCTGTTATGTATGCTGTTACCAGACTCATGAAAATGACCTGAAAACCAGAAAACGTTTATAAAACCATTAAAACCTAATTTACAAGATAGTTTCAGAAGATGATTTCTTGGCTAATAATAGAAGCATGCAAAGTAAGCATAAAACAATGCTAACCAACGTCTGTTATTTTTATACAATACACAGACAAAGTGAGAAATAAGTATATTAATTAGAGGAAGTTTGAAAATGGCGCCAGTGACCAAAAAGTTGAAAGAAAATCATTTGTCCTAAAGATTTAAGATTTATATACCAAGTGTTTTGGTCATGCACTATGCACTTTTACTTTTTAATAAATATATCTAAAAGAGTTGTGTAAAAAACATAATAATATGTAGTGAAACTTACCGTAAAGACTAAAGCTATGTAATCGCATGGAAACATCCTCGTGCATGAGCTACACAAGTATGCATAATTTACTATCATCATTCCAAACCTGAAAAAGAATAAATATTTTATGTTAGTTTCTATAACAAGTTGTTTCTTTTTGTGTAACGGTTTGATCCAGACTCCACCAATACAGAGAAGTAGAAAGACGAGATGAATTTTAAAAAAATAAGGGTCACGTATTTTTTTATTTCTAAATTAAACCAAAAATGACAAAGATATAGCCCATTAAAGTTACGTGTGACGTCACGCCGTGCTGCATTTTTTGCACGGGGTGAGGCTATATCTTTGTTATTTTTTGTTTAATCGAAAAAAGAAAAAATACGTGTCCAATATTTTTTTTTATAATCTAAAATACGGACTGAATAAAATGTAATTATTTTGACCCTGGACACTACCTTATTGTAACCATAGACTTTGACGTGATTTTGGCGGCAAAACAATGTTGCCAATTTAATTTTTAAAAAAAATTCCAGCATACGCTTTTAGTAGACGCAATCGTGTACGGGTGCCGTCAGATGGTACTGGTCATCTCTTAGCTGCCAGTGGCTTAATTCAGTTTCCATCTTTTAATTATTTTACATTGTTATTTCATTATCGACATTATGCTCACATGATAGAATCAACAAGTAATATGTAACCAAGCATTATATTTAACACATAATATGATTTAAAAGAGTGTCCATGGAGTTTCTTGCATGTTCTTCTCCATAGAGATCTACGCTTTGGACCGTACAATTTAGCTTCACTTTTCTTGGACCGACTTTTGACTGACCGACATTTGACTATTCAAAAGTGCCTACAAATGGTCTATTTGAAATAAATGCTTTGACTTTGACTTTGACAATCTATAAGATAGTTAGTTTAAAAGAAAGGCGGATCCATTCTGCTTTACTTTTACTACACAAATTTATAAATGGTTCCATATGGTTGATTAACTATTTTGAGAAAAAAAAAATATTTGATTTGTAAGTAACAGTGCTATTGGTGTGCTTTTTATTAATAAATTAAATAAATAAATGAATAAATTCCTACCTTACGAAAATCTGAAAAAAAAAATAATTGAGAGGTGTCAAGGGACACCCGGATGGAAAGAAGTTCATATATATATATATATATGTATGTATATATATATAAGAGAGAGACACACAGACAGAGAAACATGCGCACGCCGCACGGCTTACAATAGCATACTATAGCAAACAGTGTCGTTACAACTTTTTGTGAGAATTTTTTCCGTCTAGCCCCCTTTCACAACGCGCGATAAGGAACTTCGAGAAAAAATTGAGAGAATTACATTTTGACAGCACTATCGGCTTCAGCAACCTCGAAAACCATGAAAAAGACACCCATGTCGAAAAAGTTGATAATTTATTGCAGCCGCCATCTTGGATTTACATTTTGACAGTAAAATCGGTTTCAACACCCTCGAAAACCATGAAAACGACACCCATGACGAAAAAGTTGATAATTCTTGCAGCCACCATCTTGGATTTACATTTTGACAGTACTATCGGTTTCAACACCCTCGAAAACCATAAAAACGACACTCATGACGAAAAATTTGATAATTTCTTGCAGCCGCCATCTTGGATTTATATTTAGACAGTACCATCGGTTTCAACACCCTCGAAAATCATGAAAACGACACCCATAACGGAAAATTTGATAATTTCTTGCAGCCGCCATCTTGGATTTATATTTTGATAGTACCATCGGTTTCAACACCCTCGAAAACCATGAAAACGACACCCATGACGAAAAAGTTGACAATTTCTAGCAGCCGCCATCTTGGATTTATATTTTGACAGTACCATCGGTTTCAACACCCTCGAAAACCATGAAAACGACACCCATGACGGAAAATTTGATAATTTCTTGCAGCCGCCATCTTGGATTTATATTTTGACAGTACCATCGGTTTCAACACCCTCGAAAACCATGAAAACGACACCCATGACGAAAAAGTTGATAATTTCTTGCAGCCGCCATCTTGGATTTACATTTTGACAGTAAAAGTGTCGGTACAACTTTTCGTGAGAATTTTTTCCGTCTAGCCTCCTTTCACAACGCGTCATAGGGAACTTCGTTCCAAAACATAGGTTTTTAAGATCAGTTTTAGTCCACCTGTCATAAAAGTAGTATATCGCAAGATAAAAAAATCTTAAATAAAAGCACGACATCTTTATCTATAAGTAAAGAGAAAAAAGCATTTTTCTTAAAAGCCTTCACTGCCCTTTTCGCGCTATGTGGCTCAAAAACTATGATTTTCAAACCTGTTTATATCCATTATAACTAGCTTTTGCCCGCGCGGCTTCGCTTCCGCTCTTCCCTACCCATACCCACTACCCGTACCCTACTATACCCTACTCTATCGTACTCTACCCTACCCTACCCTACTCTACCCTACTCTACCCTACTCTACACTACTCTACCCTACTCTACCCTACCCTACTCTACCCTACCCTACTCTACCCTACCCTACTCTACCCTACTCTTCCCTACTCTTCCCTACTCTACCCTTCTCTACCCTACTCTACCATACTCTACCCTACTTTACCCTACTCTACGCTACCCTACTCTACCGTACGCTACCCTACACTAACCTAATCTACTCTACCATACACTACCCTAATTTTCATTTTTTTTTTCGTAAGAACCATCTCCTCACAATAACGAACACAACAATTAGCATAACAGAATTAGCGAAATCGGTCCAGCCGTTCACGCGTGATGGCATGACCAATGAAATAGGGATTCATTTATTAACCGACTTCGAAAAGGAGAAAAGGAAGAGGTTCTATGTTCGGCTGAATGTATGTTTTTTTTTTTTTGTATGTATGTTCACCGATATCTCGGTCAATTGTAGACAGATTTTGAAAATTATTTTTTTGATTTAAAGGTTTTGCTTCCAAGTTGGTCCCATTGAAATATTGTTTTGATCTGATCATGAGCTTCGAAGATATCGCACAGAACTCCTCATAGGATCACAGCAGAACTGTCGTAACAAGTAAAATTGCTTTGTTTATACGTGTAGTCGATGACTGGCTGAAGGAAAAGGGGGATGGGATGTATCGGACTGATATGATGACGAAGCCAGAAGGTAAATTAATGTAATCTAACCGTGTTTGGGATTATTAGAATCGTTATGAGATGTTTTCTGGCTATAAGGTATTTAAGTTTGGCTGAGAGATACTTTTTAGTGGTGGCAGGTACCATAACTAAAAAGTGTAAAATAAAAAACTTTTTACAAAAAAAAAGTACAACCGACTTCAATGTTAAATAAACACTGAAAAGTACAAAATAACTTTAATTTCGAAAGTGGGAGTTAAATAACGAAGAAACAAAACTATTATAGAAACACCGACTTCCGAAATTAAAGTGATTTTGGACTTTTTAGTGTTTATTTAACATTGAAGTCGGTTGTATTTTTTTTTTTTTTGTAAAAAGCTTTTTTATATCCATATCGATGACATATTGTGCAAACATGTGATTTGCTAATAACATTAGGAAATATTCTTGTCTAAATAATTAGATTTAGCGTCATTTGAAGTGAACGCTCTTAACTAAGGAGGACAGTTTTTTTTTTTTACTTACAATCCACACAAGAACAGTCCCTGCCCAAGTATTGTATATCTAAATATTGCCCGCAAATCGTCCCTGTAAATAAACAATAATTATTTTAGATATGAGCAGAAAATAAAATTTGGTTAAGATAGTGCTTTAACTTTTCGTAGCAAAAAAAAAAAAAACAGGCGTGAGAGTAGTTTCCTGATAAATGATATTAGATCCGCAAGTAATATTATCAAAAAATATTGGACGTGTATTTTTTTTTGTCACGTAACCAAAACTTGTAGATATGCGAAGTTATTTCGTGAAATACGCGAATAAGTCTCAGGGCTGCTGGATTGTTGAAATAGGCGCCTTTAAATTAGTCGCAAAGTGCAGCATGACGGTGGCGGTAGGCGCTTCTGCCGCGCTGCCGTCGTATAAACAATTAATAAAATGATTCTTAGCATTTGTTCAATGAATTTACTTGTGTAAAAAAAAACTGGGCAAGTGCGAGTCAGACTCGCGCACTGGAGGTTCCGTGCAAACTATAATTTCCGAATCTCAAGGAGTCTCAAAGATTTTTCCAAATTGCAATTATTATTTTTTTTAAATAAAATAGGCATTAAATGCCTTTAGTTCTAAGTTTTCGTTATATTATATTTTACAATATTAGTAACTTGTTATGTATAAAAATCCTTTAAGGTTGTTCTTCAATAATTTAGTTTGTATGTACTCTAATTAGTATCTTTGCAATATTAGGTATAATAGACATATTGCAAAACTGTTTCATCACTGTTATTATGCGCACACATATTTATAATTTGTAACTTCAAAGAAAACTTGTAAGCTTCCTGCGGGACAGGCCTTGCCTAGTTCAGGAAGTCTTCAGAAATTTATATTATGTTAATTAAATAATGAAAATCAAAATGTTATAGCAATACCTACACCCTGCAACCTCTTTTCATTAATAAATATTATTATTATTATTATTTTGTGACTTAGGTAACAACAAATTTAATGTTTTCAGTTAGATTTAGTTGTAGTATAAATAACTTAGTTAATATTCAAGTTTTTTTTACATAATGTAGATAGTATTAATAATAAAGAGGTAAATTATTCAAAATTCTTAGAACTGAATTCTCGAAAAAGACAGAGAAATGTTTAATGTACTTACGTTACATATACGACCGTAACAAAAGCAAAGGTAGCAGCTAACATGATAAAAGTAATAAAAAAAACTTTTGCGACGAATGAATTTCTCTCTGGGCTGTAATCCAATGGCGAGTCAGGCTCCTCCATGGCTGTAACAATATATACATATACTCATCAATCCACCAACAAATAATCCTAACTACTTGGCATAAGCTTAATTTTAGATTTTATATACCTAATTCAGAAATCAAGAAATCAGAAATCAGAAACGTTTACTTCAAATAGACCAGTTGCAGGCACTTTTGAATTGTCAAAATGTCGGTCAGTCAAACAAGTGAAGCTAAATTGCACGTTCCAAAGAGTAGGTCTCTATGGAGAAGAACGTGCAAGAAACTCCATGAACACTCTTTTAAATCGTATTGAGTTACATTAATCATCGTTACATATTTCTTATTTGCTTCTATTATGTGAACACAATGAAGATAAGCAATAAAAATTAAATAATAATGGTAATAATAAGAATAGAAATTGAATAAGTCACTGGCAGCTAAGGGATGACCAGTCTCAACTGACGGCGCCCGTTTACGAGCATGACGCGTGCATCAGCCCCACTCAGCTCAACCATTTTGAAGGGAGCCAAATGACCCAACAACACGTGCCACCATCAGCGAGACAATTTAGTGAGCATGACAATCTCTCAACTGCCATGCTCGTAGTGTCAAACAAGTTGTAACCAAATAAAAATGCTCCATGGTACTTCACATTCACAAAATTCGAAAAAAGTGCTTCTACATTATACAATGCTGTTATTTCCAAATGTAATAGTTAATAAATCATAAGTTCTATTGAAATAAATAAATAAAATTAAAAAAATATATATATTATTATTAATTTATTATACGGTTTTATTTAATTTTACCTTTTTATTTGGGTCTAATCTAGTGATTGAAATGCCTCATTCCTGTTGACAGATCGATCTGATTTTTGGGATTGATTAGGATTTAGTATACACCTTTCATTTTTTATTACATCACAATATAATATATTCATTATCATTGTAAATATTTATTGTTGGAAAAACGCTAGATGGCGCTGCACCTAGCCTGACGTAAAAAGAACGCTGTGTTAAAATTTATCTTTTAAAAATACTATAAGTGAGTCTATGTAATTGAAACCAAGTTTAACAGTTAAAAACATCAACCAATAAATACGTGAAAGTGTTATCTACGAAATTGATACTCCAATTAAGGAATCAAAACAAGATACTTAACCCAAAAATTACCAACATCATTTATTGGTGACGACGGAAAAACCAAACTCAAAAGAAAACAAAGATTTGTAGGGCAAAGAAACAAATTGTTCGTGGTTCATAAGATAAATTACCCTCAAAATACAAGTGAGTTAATTAATTAATCTAAATCGAAATTTTTTGTCAAATAGCTGAATACCCAACGGCCCTATATATTATATCCTCGAATAAAGCAGCCATCACCGAAAAGGAACACCAAAATTTGACGAGCAAATTGCAAGACCAATAAGCCCTATGGTTGTGTAATGTGACTGAGAAGAAAGTGTTCAGAGTTTGAACCGCTTGACAGCGCGCTGTCACACACAGAGACTTTTTGAGATTGTTTCTGCAAAATATTGCAATCCTATCTTTCAAGTAATTTAAATAAAATTTGAAACAATTTCATACTAAATAAGGTAATACTTAGTAAGATCCATCAAAGTTAGAGAATAACCGATTATTAGAATGAATTACAAAGCATGTAAGCACCAATAGTACGCGGCGAATTACTACGTTGGTCCTCTTGTAAACATGTACACCATTATCGATGTGTAAACATGACAAGATATTTTTATATGGAAAACAAACAAAAATTATTAATGTCTTGGAGCTGCCCATCGTGTGAAAATGTAAAGAAAAGGATCCAAAGAAATGATGATACTCCCGTCCGGAGCCAGGTGTTGCCTACGCTGAACGACACTATTCTATTGACACTACGTCTATTGACGATCACATTGAAGACGATCACAATACACTGGGTTATCCGAAAGGGCGCTCGAGCCCCGGTATGAAGGCTTGAAGGAACGGGATGGGTTTTTTAGTCAGTAAGAGTCTGACACTATCTCCCGCTCCGCCCAAGAGCGGGGGTTGTCATAAGATGATTTTGATGATTGAAAAAAAAGGCCATAATAGAAGAAGTATCTCTCCAGTAAGTCCAGCAAATGCACAGTTCAGTTCACAAATTACAAATTCCGTTACTTTACAACAAATAGACGAGAAACTACAAGATAATAAAACAGCAATATTAAACGGAATAAAATCCACAGTACAGAGTGAAATGAGTATAGCAATACACAAACTACAGTCAAAAATTACCCAAACTACAGATGCCTTACGCTTGGAACAGACCACAATAAATAATAGCTAATAAAATCGAAAAAATTCGGAAATTAGAAATTGAAAACGAAAAACTCAAGAACGAAGTAAATAAGCAACAAAACCAAGATACACGAAAAACGACAACATAAAAAGATTTGTTGTTTACGGCTTGAATACTATCGGGAAAATGAAAGAGACCTTGAGGATAGAATAATATACGCATTCCAAGACACACTGAACATTGACCTAACAGGTTATATTGAGGAACTACACCGCATAGGTAGAAATGGGCTAAAACGTCCAATACATACAGAGCTTATCAGCAAGAGAATGACTAAGTATATTATATCACAGGCAAAATTTTTGAAAAGGCAAGGACTCCATATTTCTGAATATTTCGATTCAGACGCACTAAATGAAAGAAGAAAATATAGAGAAGAACGAAACCTGTCATGAAGAAACAACAAAAAACCATACGACGATAAATTCGTAAGCCACACCCTGATCGCACCGCAAATCACATCAGTTGCAACCATGTCCGCTACTTCACAGCGTAGTTTCAGCCACCACGATGTAAGCCACAGTCAACCCAAAAACCATAATTTTCGACGTTAAAGTATTTAAACAAAATGTGCAAAGTCTCAACAACAAAATCCATATTCTAGAGAGCTTACTAGATAGTTAACCTTATAACGTAATTTGCCTTACCAAGACGTGGATAAGAAATCATCGGGTACGAGTTAATAATACGTACAGGAAATATACAGTTGTAACAATGAAGGAAAGTACGCTGTTGGACTATTCCTACACTTAAAAACCTGGGTAAGAGCGTGTCAGGCTACGCTCAGTGTAGGGTTCCGTAGTTTCCCGTCCGTCACAATAAGTGTTCCCACTTATGAGTTTAAAAAAAGGCTATTTGGTACGTTAACATACTCAGTACGGAACTCTAATAAATACGGAACCCTAAAAACGGCCCTTCAAAGGACGGTGATTTACGAATGTGATTTATGAATTACGAACATATTTAAGAAGCAACGATTTTTTACCACGGTACGTCATGAAAGCACGGAAAATCTTAACATCGACTTTTAAAAAGATGACGTCATTACGCAACGCCATCTATCGAACCATTTATGAACTGATTTTTACCTTAACATTTTGATAGATGGCGTTAAAAAATGAATTTTAATTTTGTTCTAAATTGCCTTAGCATGTTCCTGATAGAAGTTTTATGTAGTTATAAGATAATACCGCCAATGCCAAGGAGAGACCAACCGAACAATTCGATAATACCCGACCCCAAAAGGAAAAATCCTAACTGTGCGAACGCGAAATAGCCCAGCGCCATCTCTCGGGGAATTGGGTTACTAATTAATACATAGGTACCAGAAGAAGTTTTCGGTGGTAATTTTGGATTGCGAGAACCGATTTTAATAATTCTTTTTTTGTTTGAAAGAAGATACGTTCAAGATAATAAAATATGTAAAAGAAGTTAAAAAAAAATGCTTGCATAATTATACGATTATACTATAAACTTAGTCCAGAAATTATTTTGTAGAACCTTTTTGTCTTTTTTGTACAAAAACTGTTCTTTCCATCAAGTTCAAAATGATTTTTCTAGAAAGTCCTTATAAAGTTCTACTTGTCAGATTTTTTATATATTTTCTAAACTTATGGTTCAAAAGTTAGGGGCACACAAACATTGTTTTTCACTTTCGGAGCAATTATTTCCGAAATTATTGACATTATCAAAAAATGATTTCAGTAAACCCCTATTCATTTTTAAATACCTATCCAACAATATATCACACGTTAGGGTTGAAATTAAAAAAAAAAAAACACTTCCCGCTTTACATATAGGGGGGCTACCCTAATAAAACATTTTTTTCCAATTTTTATTTTGCCATCTTGTCGGCGTGATTGATATACATATTGGTACCAAATTTCAGCTTTCTAGTGCTAACGGTCACAGAGATTAAGCGAGGACGGACAGACGGACAGACGGACAGACGGACAGACAGACAGACAGACAGACAGACGGACAGACAGACAGACATGGCGAAACTATAAGAGTTCCTAGTTGACTACGGAACCCTAAAAAAAGATAACTTGATCTCCGCGACAGCTGTCAGTAAAATCACGCCTATGAAGTACTGAATTTAGCAGTACAGACAAACGTACCTGTCAATGTCATATTTTATGGTGTTGGGGTTCCTGACCCGACCACGACATGGAACCGAAATTTTACTGTGGCACAAAATGGTTATTTTGTGCCACTTATCCCAGGAATTTGTGCCTTGTACTTTTTGAGTAATAAGAGTACAATTGTGGTTGGACTGGGGATCACGGTTCCTGACCTGACCACAACCAGATCGAATAAAATATCAATGGTGGGAAGTTACTGATTGAGCCAAAAACATGTGTCAAATTGTGCCTATGGCACACGAAATTCTTTTACTATTCATATCACAGAATATATCTTGATTCGGATAAAATTGAATTCAAATAAGACACTTACAAAAAATTTATACCAACTACCCACATTTCAGCTTTAAAACTAAAAGCAATAAAAAAAGTAAAAACTAAAACCCGACTACGACAAAAAAACGACACTGAAAAAGTATTAAACAAGTTTTCAGGATGCTACACACAACAAGACAAGTTAACTGGAAAAACAAGAACAGAACAAAAGTTTATTTCAGCATCCCCACTATTGATATTTTATTAGATCTGGTTGTGGTCGGGTCAGGAACCGGGATCCCCAGCCCGACCACAATCGTACTCTTATTACTCAAAAAGTACAAGGCACAAATTCCTTGCTTGCACTGACTGAACAGGTCACTCAAATCCGTGTTTTTTTTTTCCTCTAAAGACTAACTCAGACACAAATCTTCATGGTTCTCATATGATTAACTATAACATGTTTACAATATAAACTTTAAAGACTTTTGACCTCTGAGTTTGTTGTTTCGGTATATTTTCTAAGGGCAGTCCAGAAAACACCAGCCTCATCTAGTTTAAAATGACGTGTGAAGAAATGTTATTTACAACGAATTTGTTAAACAAATATCATTTGTTACAAGTGAACTTACCTCCAAATAGCACCCAATAGTTTGTTGGGTAAAGCCCTGATTTCTTCCTTTTAGAATCAAGGCCCTCTTTTCTGGCATTTGCATCACCTGTCTCCATTTTGTATACGTTTGTAGATGTAAACAGCTTTCCACATAATTGTACATTGGCTGCACTTGGGTTTCCATTTACAACGTTATTTATTTCTGCATTCCTTTTACATTCTTTCGAATTTCCCTGTCTTAGTAATTCACCATATCTCACAGAAGTGAAACTGTTATTGGATTTCTTTTTAGTTTCTTTGGTTTTGATTTCATTTTGTATTTCAAATTGGGTAACATATGTTTCTGAATTTAGAGTAATAGGGATCATTTTATTTCTTCACTTTCTCATAATGAAATAATTGTTTGAGGTAAAAATTATCTAAAAAACATTCTAAAGTTTTTAGCCAACATACTTCTGGCAGGAGTCACTATGACATAAACTGGCAGGCATGCTGTCAATCATTCTGGTCTTGGTCTGCAATTCTGAAAAGTATTTGTTTAACTGACATGAACATAGATGAGTTATGTGTCGGAATCGGCAATGGGGAAGATTTTTGCCATTTTTTCCCGCTAGGTGTCGCGATTCTTATGATCCGTTATCGGATTATCTATGCAGCGTTATTTATAACTTTTTGGCATTCTATTCAATATAAATAATAAAAATGATGAACTGTGCAGTGCCGGGATGCAAAGAAAATGGTAATCATTTATTCCCAAAAGATAAAAATAGGAAAAGATTGAGGGCTAAAGCAATAAAACGACCAGAATTCGTAAAATCCCAATCTACATATTTACGATTATGTGGGCATCATTTTACAGAAAATGATTATAAAACTGTGTTAAATTAAGTAGAATAACACAGCATACTTTTTTCCTGCTTATGAAAAATGATCAAAGAAAGGCACAAAAAATTTATTAGATGAATAAACTCACTCTCCACAATATTCTTTTTTTACACATAATGTACAATTTTACTATATCAATTAATCTAATAAATAATAACTAGGTATATATATACAAACTTAAAATAATAATATGTACAAACGAGTAGAAAAGGCTGAAAAACGGGGAAAACTCAGAGGGCATTTTTTTTTTTTTTCGATGGGAAAAATCATCATAAGACAACCCCCGCTCTTGGGCGGAGCGGGAGATAGTGTCAGACTCTTACTAACTAAAAAAACCCATCCCGTTCCTTCAAGCTCAAAAAATTCGTCCACATCGATGTCAATGGGAATATTCCACAATATTCTTGTATTTGATGTTTATTTAATGGTGGCAATGGGATACCTCATTGCTGTTTATATCTTTATAATAATCGTCTTTTGGTATGTCCATAACTTCGGTTTGTACTGTTTCTGAGGGATATGAATTATCGGTGAAGTTAAAATTTCTATCATACGCCTCTAACCTACAAAAACAGAATAGCATAGATTTTGATTTACACAAACAATAATAAACAAGTGGATAAAAGTTCATAGGGTCAGGAGTTTATTGTTAATCAGTAAAAACATTCACCAAGAAAATATAAAATACTGCAGTATTTTTTTTACTTTTATTTACCAACCTCTCTACAAGGTCTGCCTTTCTTTCACTACTGGTCGCACCCCTCTTCTTTAGTTCCTCTTTTAGCTGATTTAATTTCCACGTACAATACATCGTCAATACAAAAATATTGAATATTTCATACAATTTCATAAGAACCGCTCCGAACCACAGAATGTAAATAGATCATACGCGTGGCGCCCTCTGAACACAAAATCTTCCCCATTGATTTTTACAATTATTAGTCTAGAGCACGAGCAAGATAACTTGGCGCGTAGCTGGGGGCGTGCTTAATGTTGCCAGCCTAACAAATCAATTTTTCCTAATTTGATTAAAAACGCTCTTTCATAACATAGTGTAATTTACTTATTTAATTTTTACCTTTATTATTAAACAAAAAAATCATGAGAACTTAGTAGATCTTTTATTGAATATTTTAATAAATTAATTAGCACTTTTAGTACTAGAATTCCACGCTAGTCTTTATCAGAAGAGTTGGTTATGTCCATTGTAAAAAAAAAAAAAAATGTTAATTTGTCCATTTTGAGATCCATTAACGTATCAGATTTAAAAAATATTTTCTTGTAGAGATACATTGTCATTCTTCTGGCATTACAGTAACGCTTGCGCTTTTGTATTGTCTCTTATAGGGGCTTTGTTTATTTATGTGTAGTGGTATGATGCATGATCCATTACTACAATACAATTCTGTTTTAGATTTGGCATTATTTATTTTTTCATGGATGAAGTTTGCAGAATTAATATCGTCATGACAGTCACTTGATTAAGATTTAAGTACATAGTAGTAGTCCATTTTCAACAAACTTTGTTGACTTGCTAGTTACCGCTCGGATACGCCTATTTAGGGAAATTTTATTGTGATGGTCACCCGTAAAATTATTTGACAAATTGGTCTAATTTTGGAAAATGGTACCATAGGCCCAATATTTTCTCATTTCTCTTCACAAACACTGTTTGACTTTCAAGATAATATCCAGCCACTACCAGCACTTTTAATCACTTTTGGTATAATAATGACGACTTTATAAACGATAAAAAACACAGAATATCACTTCCCCCTATTTCTCTTGACGATAACATTGTTGATGTTAGAGTTTTTAATATAACTTTCCTCTCTGTATATATTCCTCATCCTCATTTTAGGTTAATTCTAGACCTTTTATATATATTTTCTTCATTTCGTCTTTTTCCTCATTTCCTCCAATAATTTTTATGGGTGATTTAAATGCCCACCATCGCTCATTGGGTTCGAGCCATGACGATTACTTTGGTCGTGCCCTTCTTGAAATTTTTGATGAAGTATGTGTAATGTATTATTAACAACGGTTCCCCCACAAGGAGAGTTCGCCCTACTCAAAACCCTAGTTCAACTGTGGATATTGCAGCATGCTCTGCCTGTCTTGCTTCCATTAGTTTGGTTGGACGGGCCTGTTGGTCTAGTGGTTAGTAACCCTGACTGCTATGCCGGAGGTTGTGGGTTCGATTCCCACACAGGACAAATGTTTATATGATGAGCATGATCATTTGTTCTGTGCCTGGGTGTAATTAATCTATCTATAATATGTATGTATTTAGAAATATATAAGTATGTTTATCGGTTGTCTAGTACCCATAACACAAGCTCTGCTTAGCTTGAGACTAGACGGCGTTGTGTGATAGTTGTGGAATATTATTATATTATTATTAATTTCTGGAATATTTTGTCTCATTCTTATGGTATAGTCTGTCTAATAAGTCAACCGACTTGGGAATTTTGTGTAATATTTAATCATTTAAAAAATACTTATATTCGATACTTTTCATAAGGTTCTTCTGTTAGTAAACAATGATCTCTATGTCTTAATCAACCTTGATTATTGAACCCGTATTGACTACATCAGATTTCATTAAATCCTAATAATTACCCAAGTCGTTTAACTTATTAGACAGACTCTAGTGATCACTTTCCCATTATTATCTGTATCTCTGATAGAGTAGTACCAATGCGTAATTTTAATCCCTCCCTTAAATGTAGATTAAATGATGCAAGATGGTCTTCTTATTCTGATTCTCTTGAAATTAAGTATGTCTTTCTACCCCCTCCTGACAGTATCAATCTTGTTGATTGTTATTTTAAATTTGTAGACTCCATTATTTGTAGTGCTGATTTTATATATTTTTTTAAATTTTATATATGTGATATATTATCTAGATCTTGTCAATAACTTTTTTGAGTACGGTTTTATTCCTCAACCGTGGAAACACCAAATAATAATTCCGGTCATTAAACCTGGAAAAAACCCGTCAGACCCTAATAGATACGGGCCTATTGCTTTGTCGTCTACTTTGTGCAAGGTTGCAGACCATATGATGAAGCATAGACTTGAGTGGTTGGTGGAAGATAGGATTTTGTTGCCAGTTTGGATTCCGTAAAGGTATGAGCACAATGGATACTTGGATAGTCTTAGAATATTAATTCTAACATTCGTATTTCTTTGATAAGTGGACAGTTTTTAGTAGGAGCTTTTTTTGATATTGCCTCAGTTTACGATAATGTTTTACTTCCGGTGCTCAAGGTTAAACTTGAGCATCAGTTGAATGTTTTTAAAAAATTGGTCCGTTTTATTTTTAATCTATTGATGGAGAGAACCATCTCCATTAAAACTCCTCTCTTTCTACTAATAATATCTGGAAAGGCTTCCCACAAGGTTCAGTTTTGAGTCCTCTCTCATTCAGGTTTTATACTTATGATTTACGTTTTGCTACTGATTCATTTTGTCAAATATTGCAGTATGCAGATGATTTAGCTTTATACTGTTCTGGTAAATCTCTAGATGGGGCTACTAACCGTCTATATTCTGCCCTTGGAAATCTATCTGATTGACTTCTAAAACACGGTGTGTCCTTATCAGCCTCTAAGAGCTCTGAAGTTATGTTTACAAAAAAAAAGATCGTTCCTCCTGTTGCTATTAAAGTTAACGGTTAAAAATATCTCTCATGTGAAAAATGTTAAATTTTTAGGAGTTTGGTTAGAAATAAAACTATCAGATATTGCTCACACAGATTTTTTTCTCAAAAATGCGAAAGAAACGTTAATGTTCAATGTGAAGACATCCGTGACCACCTAAACAATTACTTCGACGTAGTTGGTAAACTTTATTTTCATGTCTTCATATGCAAATAAAGATTTAATATAAAGATTTTTTATTATAGTCCTGTACAGCTTGCCAAAATCTTTCAAAAATTCCGAATTGCCATCGAACCAAGAGACATGCTACCGAATCCCGAAGACCTCAAAATCAAAATATTTGAAGAGTCACAGGCAAGAAATAATAAAAATATTGAGCAACAGGACTACGAAGAAAGAACTGAAGCTTTGTACGTAAGAAAAAAAAAAATAATGTACCATCAATCTTATTGGTCCAAGAAGAAAGAGAGCAAAACTCATTTAAAAGTTTTAAATAGAGGCATCAAGCAACAGCAAAAACGTTTTTTGTCTAAATGTAAATAATGTATAAATGTCAAATATGACGTGGTGTTTAGACAGTGGCTGTACATCACATATGACCAATAACAAACAAATGTTTGTAAATTTTACCGAAAACAATGGCTCTGTAAGATTGTCTAGGAACAAAGACATTAAATATATACTACCAATAGACAGGACATAGCGAACAAAAGTCCAAACCGATACTTGTTACTTGGTAGTAACAAGTCGCTCAGTCTAGTATGACACCCCTAAACGTCAAGTCGTGTTTGTATCCGCTTTAGGCACTAAAAGAAAATCATTTACAATACTTACTCTGCCTTCTCTTTACATCTTGGAAAGCATTTTGTATGTTCGTAAAAACTTAGGGATGACAGTTTTTCTAAGACATTTCTCCTGATAGCCGCTCTATTGTATCTCTTTAAATCTCTTTGGCTAGGAATGACCATATTTATTTATTTATTTATTTATTTATACTTCATGCACATAAAAGTACAGAGGCGGACTTAATGTCTTAGGCATTTTCTTCCAGTCAACCTTTGGGTGGTGCAGAGAAAAACAGTGGTAGGTGCAATAAAAGAAAGAGATAAGGTGATTCCAAGAATTGATATACTAATAAACCATAAATATTACAATACACTTACAATTATATAATATATACATACTCAAATTAATAAACTACATACATATATACCCTAATATACTCAAACAATTGGTTCAAATCGGCAATTGGAAAACTTTAACGCTGTGATGATACTACTGCCAACCTCTTGCGAATTATCTCGCGAACTTTAGTTTTGAATGCTAATCGGTTTGTTGCCATCCTGATCTCCTGGGGGAGCGCATTCCACAAAGAAATCGCTTGAACAAAGAAAGAATGGTGAAGAAAGTCAGTATGGTGAATGGGACATTGAAGTAGGCGGTTATGAGATGAGCGCAGATTTCTATTGTGGTTGGCGCAGATATATTGAAAGTGAGGGGCTAAATAGCTAGGGGAATTAGGAGAATCAAGAAATGAAAACAAGGTTGTGAGCGCCCGTTGCTCTCTGCGCTGACGTATGGGCAACCACTTTAGACGCGATCGATGCACTGAAACATGATCATATTTACGTAGATTGAAAACGAATCGAATGCAGTAATTTAGAAGACGGTCAAGTTTATTGAGGAGATCTGCATTCAGGTCGTAGTAGCACACATCGCCATAATCGATGATTGGAAAAATCAAGGTCTGCACAAGCATGGTCTTCGTGCTCGATGGTAACAGGTTCTTCAACCGATACAGAGCTCGCAGCGTTCCTGTAACTTTCTGGTACACTAGCCACTTGAGTACGCCAGTTCATTGTACTATCGATGCGCAAGCCCAGATCCTTTACATCGGCGCTAAATGGGACGATCGTACCGTCGAAACGAATTGGTGGCAAAGTAGTAGTAGTACAATCCATTTTAGCGATGCTTCGAGGACTCCCAATGATAATAGCCTAACATTTATTGGGGTTTACTGCAACACCAAATCTATCGGACCAGGCTTTTATGGCTGTTAAGTCCCTATTTAATTGGTCGATAGCGGCAGAAATTTCGTCAACTCTCGCTTGACAGTACAACTGCAAGTCGTCAGCGTACAGATGATACGAACACTGAAGTACAGTAGTGATGATATTAATAAAAATAGAAAACAGAAGAGGAGAAAGGATACCGCCTTGAGGAACACCAGTTTCCAACCCACACCAGCGAGAAGAAGAATCCCCGACGTGAACTGACTGCTGACGTTCCTGAAGATAGGAAGAGAACCACTCCAGCGCTTCGGAAGAGACCATAATGTAGGAGAGAATGGCTAAAAGGATTTCGTGACTAACGGCATTCGAGAAATCTACCAACACTAATACAGTGACTTTGGTATCTTCCAGTCCTGCCCTTATATCGCCAGTACAACGCCAGTGGACGGGAATGGCACGAATGGCACTAGGCAAATATTCATGTAACTTATATGACACCCTATATGTGCCAAATCTCTCAACAAACCTACTTTCAATTGGGAAAATCACTGACAAAGGCAAGAAAGTTGTGTTCGAAAAGGACAAGGGTACATCTTAGAACCTAATAGCGAAATGTTGCTAAAGGCACGAAAAACTGACGGCTTGTATTATGTACATAGTAACAAATTCAAAGATATGGCTAACTTAGTAACAGTCGAATCCGAGATGTTGACATGGCACAAGAAGCTAGGCCACATCAACGAAAAAGATCTGAAACAAATGACAAAAGACGAAAAGTTACGAGGACTCGCTTTCAAGGAAGACAAGCTAGAAACGTGCGAAACGTGCATCAAAGGAAAAATGTCACGTTTACCTTTTCATATGAAAGATTCTATAAACAGCACTCATCCACTACCACTACGCCACGCCACACCACGAAATAATTCATACAGACGTATGTGTCCCATTCGAAACTTTCAGTTTCTTTGGCCGGATCAAAGTATTACGTCACATTCATTGACGATTATTCATCTATGTCTATTTTATGAAGATAAAGAATCAAGTATTCACATTATTCAAAGTGTTCAAAGAGGAAGTTGAGAATTATCATAACACAAAGATATAAAACTTACAGTCTGATAATGGGACCGAATACATAAAGAATTAAAACAGTACCTAAAAGAACACGGAATAAAGTGACGACTAGCTGCTCCGTACACGCCTCAAAAAATGGAATTGCTGAACGCAAGAACCGGTCTTTATTAGACAAAGCCCGATATTTGTCATAGACGCAAACACGCCCAAAAACTTATGGGCTGAAGCTGTAAATGCTGTAAAATTACCTTGTAAAAACAAGCCCAACAAAACTACTCAAAGGTAAGTACACCATACGAACTGTGGGTGGGGAGATCAGCATCGGAAAATCATCTTCACGTGTTTGGAAGCAAAGCGTTTGTACTGTGAAAGACACGACGAGGAAAGCTGACACCTAAAACCCTAACAGGCATATTCAAAGGCTATGCGTCAAAAGCAAAATGCTATCGTATTTTCATTCCAGAAAAAGACGATATAATAATAAGCAGAGACGTAAAGGTAGTAAACCAAATGTATTATGGAAATAAAAATGAAAACTGAAAGTCTCATCTACAGTGAAGATGAAGAGAAAGAAAAAAGAGGGACGAATAGAAAGGAAAATGATAAGAAAGGTAAAGCAGAAAACATTGAAATAGATTTTGAAACAAAAAAGAAAAATTTCCAAACTGTACAGCAACCTGATCATGGAAATTTTCACAACTTGAAAGAAAATTACCCTAATCAGAATGAAAGTCAAAGTGAAGAAATTGAAAATGAAATAAATCCAAATGTCCGCTCCCAAAGAGAACGTAGGTCACCACAATGGTTAAATGATTATTATGTATCAAATGATAATAGCATAAGTGAACCCGACGAATTCTACGATGTTTTTATGGCCTCACATAAATACGAAGTAGATGATGAATATTGGCATGATGCAATTAAAGCCGAGATTAGAACACATGTTATAAATGGAACCTAAAAAATAGAGAAGCAAAACGAAAACATAAAAGAAGTAGATTACAAAATGGTTCTAAGAAATAAATTAGGATCCGCTAACAGTATCACAAAAAAAACCAGACTAGTAGCACGGGGTTTCACTCAACTACCAGGCGTTGACTATAACGAAACATACGCTTCTGTAGCTAAACTGAGTTCCATAAGATCTGTTATTGGAAAACCCTCTTGGTTTGAAAATGAACCAGATAGTCGTTACAACGGCGTACCTCAATGGCGAATTAGAAGAAAAAATATGTATGAAGTATCCTGGAGCATCCCACCAAACACCTGATAGAGAGCGAAAACATGGGAGATTTTAATAATAAAATCAGTAAAATATACACGAGCTTTTTTCTGTAGCTATGGTAACTGCGACATGCAGTGGCACTGTACTGATGGTGTAATGTTATTATTTTATACTCACATTATTAATTATTTCTTATCGTTGTTCACATCCTTTTTATTGTAATTTATATCTTTCTTGTGAAACAGCAATGCTGGCTGAAACCTGTTTTTCAAATTTTAAATTATGAATTGACAGCCAGCATAGCCGTCAAAATTGTTAAAAAACCATGTTGGTGAGTTTCTGGGACAGTTTCGTTCAGCTCCTGGTGTCAGCTCCTTGTGGACAGTTTCTTGGCATAACTTAACTTTTCCAGGACCTTCATAAGAAGAGAAATGTGACTTTCGAAGCTGTCAGATATGATAATGATATCATCTAAGTAACAAAATACTTTGTTATCAAACTCAGGAGTAAAGAGAGTATCCATTAATCTCTGTTGAGTTGCAGGGGCATTCGTCAAACCAAAGGGCATAACAACAAATCTGTACATGCCTCTACCAGGTACATAAAATGCGGTCTTATCTTTGTCAGGAGAATTTAAAGGGATTTCCCAAAAAGCTTTAGCTATATCAATGCTAGAGAGATATTTAGCATCCCTAAGGTTATCAATGATTTCATTAATAAAAGGAAGGCTATAAGCGTCACGACGAGTTACAGAATTAAGTTTCCTACTATCCACGCAAAAACGCTATGAACCGTCTTTCTTAGGAGTGATAAGCACCGGCGAGAGCCAGGGGCTTTCACATTTTTCAATAACATTCCACTCCAACATCTTATCAACCTCTTTAATAAGAGCCCGTTGTTTTTCAGGAGATAACCGGTAACAACGTTGTTTAATGGGAGAACAGTTCCCTGTATCAATAGTTCTGACAATCTGGCTCCGTGTTCCTTCTTTTTCCAATTTTAAAAATGAAGCTTGATGTAAGAACCAGCCAGTATTATTGTCTCACAAAAGAAATATTATATAAAATTATATTTATGAACATGAATGTAAGAATAATAACAATTAATACTTAACTAAAAACATATGATTAATTTATATTAATTCATCATGTTTACTTATGAATACAATATTCGCTACCATACTCTTTGTTTACCATAGCTAACATTCAGTTGAAAAGAACTTAAATATTGACAACGTCATTTCATACAGAAAATAAACAAGACATGAAATATAAAAATTTACAAGAATTAAATAATATAAGCTATCAGAAGACATAATTACAATAAAAAGGATGTGAACAACGATAAGAAATAATTAATAATGTGAGTATAAAATAATAACATTACATTTTCCCCCTTCCCCAGAAAAAATTTTTTGGCTGTTACAAAAAAATTTTGAGGTTTTTTAGTAATTACCTCCCAAACATAAATCTCTGCCATACCTCTCAGCCATACTTCACACAAACAGAGTTAGGGGTTTTAGTGGTTCACATTCAATGACGCACTACTCCAAGGCAATACTAATTGCATACGTCTTTAGGCTTGTTTTAGGAGTTGACGTAAATCCGCTCACGTATAAGACCCATTAGAAAAGAGCTTGAGCTAGTATGCTCAGAAGATAAAGAGTGATTTAGGCTTATTTATTTACAAGGTGTCATCAACCGCACCTGATAAGAGAGAGAGAGAGAGAGAGGCCTAACCATTGGTTTAAGTTCCCAAGGTTAGCCCAAAGAGGCAAAGAGTGATGATAAGGGCTTATTTATAAAGGTGTCATCACCCGCACCTAAGAGAGAGAAAGAGAGAGGCCTGACCATTGGTTTAAGTTCCCAAGGTTAGCCTAAAGAGACAAAGAGTAGTACCCAATGGTATTAGACCGTAAAATGGGTAAGTTAAATAAAACTATTTTTTTTTTCAGATTATTAGAGGTAAACTAAAAACCGAAAGAAAAACATTATTAGCAAAAGAAAACTTCGAACATATAAGAGGCCTAAATAATCGAAGCTTAAGAGATGAATAAAGAAAAAAAAATGATTAAGTATATTGAAAATAAAATAGTTAAAGTTTGAAGTCTTTGATATGATATTTATTTGTAACACCATTAGAGTCTTCGAGAATATAAACTAATGGAGATAACTTTTCAACTACTTTGCTTTCAACATACCTAGGTGCTAACTTAGCACTAAAATATGATCCAGCATCACTTACAACAAAATTCTTGCGCCACACAATATCACCAACAGAAAATTCTCTAAATGTATGGCGTAGATTATATCCAGTAGAATTTCTCCTATGAGCTGCAAATAAAGCAACTTGAACTTTGTCAAAAATATTAGATAATAAGCCTAGATTACAAGCATAGACATCTCGAGGTAGAAGAGTTATCTCATCCAAATCCTGAAGAGTAGAGTAAAATGAACCACAGGGAATAAGTTCCCGTCCAAATACTAAGTAAGCGGGTGAGAAACCAGTTGTGGCGTTAACAGCGCTATTCATAGCAAATTGAATTTTGGGTAAGAAGGTATCCCAACTTCTGTGGTTTTCGCCAACCATGGAAGACAAAGCAGTAATGATAGTTCGATTATAACGTTCGGTAGGATTAACTTGAGGGCAGTATAGCGGAGAGTAGGAAACAAAAGGTATGTTGTAAAGTTGCAATAAATTTTGGAACTCTCGAGATTGAAATTGAGAACCATTATCCATAATTATGTTCTGAGGGATACCATGAACCAAGAACACGAAATTCTCCAAATTAAATATAATATTTTTAGCAGTGGCACGTTTCAAAGGAAAAATTAAGGAGTATTTTGTAAATAAGCAATTCACAACCATAATAAATTGGTTGCGTCTAGAAGTCATCGGAAGAGGACCCATAAGGTCTAATGATATAGACTGAAAAGGTCTGGAACAGATTTTTGGTTTACCCATAAGGCCATAAGGGGAATGGTTAGGATGTTTATATGCTAAACAAGTTTCACAAGTAGATAATAATTTAGCAACATGTTTAAACATATTAGGCCAATAATATTTAAGAGAGATTTTTTTATAAGTTTTAAATATACCTACATGGGGAGAATGAGATGAACCATGATTGGTTATAATTATTTTATCTCTATCCTGAGGTAATGGTACCTCTTTCCAAGCAAAATCTTCTAAAATATTATTATAATAAGGCGAAGAAATATAACGATAAAGTTTACCATCTTTAATTGTGTAATTAGGGTAACCATCCGGATTATTCTGACAACCTAGGAAAATCTTATTATAAAACTCGAGGTCAGAAGTAGTAGTGCCATCAACAGTTATAGGGTGAGCAGAAACAGAACCAATGAGGTTACATACATCAAGAGTAGGACCTTTTTTAAAACGAGATAAAAAATCAGGCACTATATTATCTTTGCCTTTTTTATGTTTTAGAATAAAATTAAAACTAGATAACCTTAAAGACCACCGAGCCAATCTGCCAGAAGGGTTTGACAGATTGAGAAACCATTTCAAGGCAGCATGATCAGTGAATACGTAAAACTGTTTACCATTATCAATATAGCAACGCCAGTGCTCGAGAGCAGTAATTACCGCCAAAGTTTCTCGTTCAGTAGTAGAATAGTTTTGTTCGTTTTTATTGAGAGACCGACTCATATAAGCAATAACGACATCTTTACCATTCTGTTCTTGAGTCAACATAGCACCAATACCAAAGTTGGAAGCATCACAATGGACAGAAAAAGGTAAATTAAAATCTGGACAAGCAAGAATAGGGGTAGATACTAAAGCCTCTTTCAGTTTACTGAAAGCTGAATCTCTTTCTGGACTCCAATAGAATTTAGGGGCGTTTTTGCCACATGAAGTTAACTTGTTTAAAGGGGCAGCAATTGAGCTGAAATTAGGAATAAATCTGCGAAACCAACTGCAAGTGCCTAGAAATCTTCTAACATCTTTACGACAAGTGGGTGTTGGATATTCCAAAATAGCTTGAATCTTCGAGGGGTCAGCAGAAAGACCATGTTCATTGACTATATAACCCAAATATTTTAACTCTTTTTTGAAAAAATTACTTTTTTCGAAATTGATGGTTAACTTGGCATAACTTAACTTTTCCAGGACCTTCATAAGAAGAGAAATGTGACTTTCGAAGCTGTCAGATATGATAATGATATCATCTAAGTAACAAAATACTTTGTTATCAAACTCAGGAGTAAAGAGAGTATCCATTAATCTCTGTTGAGTTGCAGGGGCATTCGTCAAACCAAAGGGCATAACAACAAATCTGTACATGCCTCTACCAGGTACATAAAATGCGGTCTTATCTTTGTCAGGAGAATTTAAAGGGATTTCCCAAAAAGCTTTAGCTATATCAATGCTAGAGAGATATTTAGCATCCCTAAGGTTATCAATGATTTCATTAATAAAAGGAAGGCTATAAGCGTCACGACGAGTTACAGAATTAAGTTTCCTACTATCCACGCAAAAACGCCATGAACCGTCTTTCTTAGGAGTGATAAGCACCGGCGAGAGCCAGGGGCTTTCACATTTTTCAATAACATTCCACTCCAACATCTTATCAACCTCTTTAATAAGAGCCCGTTGTTTTTCAGGAGATAACCGGTAACAACGTTGTTTAATGGGAGAACAGTTCCCTGTATCAATGTGATGACAAACTAAGTCCGTACGACCTAAACGACCTTTCTCTTCAAAAGAAATGCCTTTAAAACGAAGAATAATATCATTTGCAATCATTTTCTGTGAATCAGAAAGATGATCATAAGAAAACACCTTATTTTCTGGTGTTATAGAGTTACAAGAAGAAATAGGTCCAAAAGAAGAAGATAAAATATGTGGCAATAAGTAAAATTTCTTCTATCTTCTATGACAATGAGAAAGATGGTAATAGACCTTTTATTTCAGTTTCTATAAATGGTGTTTCCTTTTCTGGTCTACTAGACAGTGGTAGTTCAGTAACAATTTTAGGCAATAACTCTCATTTAGAAATTCTTAAACTTGGCTTTCAATTATCGAAGTCAGATATTATCACAGTTTCTACAGCTAGTAGAAATAAATTAAAATCAATCGGTTATTTTGATTTACCAATTTATTTTAAAGATTCAACACATCTTATTAGAGCTTATGTTCTTCCAGATGTATCTCCTTCCTTAATTTTAGGTATCGACTTTTGGAATAAATTTTAATTATGTCTTCTGATAGCTTATATTATTTAATTCTTGTAAATTTTTATATTTCATGTCTTGTTTATTTTCTGTATGAAATGACGTTGTCAATATTTAAGTTCTTTTCAACTGAATGTTAGCTATGGTAAACAAAGAGTATGGTAGCGAATATTGTATTCATAAGTAAACATGATGAATTAATATAAATTAATCATATGTTTTTAGTTAAGTATTAATTGTTATTATTCTTACATTCATGTTCATAAATATAATTTTATATAATATTTCTTTTGTGAGACAATAATACTGGCTGGTTCTTACATCAAGCTTCATTTTTAAAATTGGAAAAAGAAGGAACACGGAGCCAGATTGTCAGAACTATTGATGTGGAGGGGAGCTAGAAAAGAAAAGGAGCGTGTTGATTGGTAGATTAGAGTACAGTGTTTCTTATATACCTAGTGTACTTTGCGGGTTGATTGGTAATCCTACTCGTGCATATTTGTTGCTGGTGGGTCTGCCGCCAGTTGAGGAACCTGCTCCTGCTCCTTACTGCCGAAGAAACAGAACGTTGTATGTGCTCCGGGCCTCTGGGGGCCGCACTCCTCTACTTGGCAAGAATATACACCACCAAGCTACACCGTTTTGACCCTACGGACCACCCTCAAGGTCCGCGTGAGTTGGTCTGCCTGTCTGCTGCTACCTACCTACGAGCTGCCAGTCTTCAAAACCTGCCAGCGAGCTGCCAGTCTTCAACTACCTGCCTGCGTGCTGCCAATCTTCCTACCCACGTGTCACTAAATTCCCTATATTAAATTACCTCTCAAGGACAAATCCTGTTTATTTACTGTTCTCTCATTAACACTCAATCCATAGCGTTATATTACGTTACAATGGTCAGTACTCATACTCCTCTTCACAGCATCGTCGCGGTTATCAGGAGTTCAGGAAACTCCTAAGTACTAGACAATTGATAAACATACTTATATATATTTCAAAATACATATACATATTATACATTATCTTATCGAATGTTATGTATGTAATGTAATTGGTTATCTCGGAATAATTCTATGCTATTCCATTCCGAAAATGTTTTGCACAATCCGATTTGGCTAGTTTTATGTGGTAAGTCCACAAAGCAAATAATATAATATTTATTTAAACTTCATGTACAGTAGTTACCACTACTGTACATGAAGTTTAAATAAATATTATATATATTTTTACTGGGCATAGGCGGACATATTTTTTTACTGGTGAGTACAAATCATCCAAATGACTTCCGCCGCTCTTGGGCGGAGCGGAAGATAGTGTCAGACTCTTACTGACTAAAAAACCTACCACGTTCCCTCTTGCCTTTCGTACCGGGGCCGAGCTTCCCTTTCGGACAAACCTAACCCCTACCAACCCTACCTTTGACCCAGCCGGGCTCCTGCTGTTGAAAACTCCTTGAGGTGCGCGGGAACAGTGCGCGCCGTCGACGACTTGGACTCGGTCCGGACAGTCGTCAGGAGGTCACCGCCTGCCACTCCTCCAACTTAAAGAGGTCTTTGGGTTCTTTGTGTGTATTGCGCAACTAAACCAACATTCACAAAGTGTCAATGTATAATGTCTACAGCCATTGGCTCCTAGATTAAATATATTATGATATTTGCTTACTTGTATAATTATTTATAAATATTTGAATTACATGTATAGATTTATTTGATACTTAACATTAAGATTTCTTCATAATCTTTTTCTCTTATTTTTACTCACAATCATATGGATGATTGTGAGTTCTTTTCATTTTTCATTCGCGGAGCTTCTGGAAGAATTTTTTTTTAGAAATAAGTAGTTTTTTGTGCTTATATTTATTTAACCATATCTTTGTGTGTTATTGAAATGAAAAAATAAATAAAGGAAGAAAAACCGTTTATTTGTGGCAAGCATGACGTGTAAGTAGAAAAGACGAAAACTAATTGCGCCATAAGTGTTTTACAGCAAAATGCTGGTCGCATAGGCATCGCTCTGTCTCTTTCCATAAATCAATCCAATTCGTAAGGGCAATTAATTCCATTTTCTATATCATAGTATGCATAAATTAACCGTAACGTTTTACTTCAAGTTTGCAAAATTTATTATTAATTAATAAAAAAATATATAAAAAATGTTCTCGGTAAATTTTCAAAAACGAGACTTTTGGGAGAACAAGTCTATAATTTGGAATATTTTAAAACATAGATCGTATATGGAAGTGTAGAGCAAAAAAGCAGCAAACGCGTACTCATCTTCACCGAGCACTATGGATTTAGTGGCAAGTATCGTCTGCAGTTCTACAACAAGAAACTGAAAAACATAATCAGGTATTAGGTAAAAGTTAATACTAGGTAATAGTTATACAATGGTTCGCGAGAATCTGATAGATGCAAGATGCACAGGACGTGGTGACACTTGGGGTTGACACTTTGTTTAGCAGGGACATCTTTCGGCTGATGATGATGATGAGGCATACAATATTGCTGTGGTGCACTTACGCATATTACAATCCAGAATTCCATGTCTTATGTAAGAAAGTTCGAATACCACTACATCCGATATATTTCGGACCTACAATGATCTTAATACAAATGATCACTTAAAAAGCAACTTAAAATTCACTGAACTAAAGTCAATGTTTGAGTTGTTGGCAATGAAATGAAATTATTCTGAAGTATAAATTAATGTATAGTCTAAGATAACTTCTCCTCAATATATGATGACATATGGCACTGAATCATGGGCTTGTTTTTTGGGTGACTGCAAGCTTCATCAGAAGACTTACAGTCACCCAAAGGGGAAAAGAGCTCAGAATTTCCTTGCGTGATTGCATCAGGAATGAAGATATCCGCAGGAGAAACAAGGTCGTCGATATAGCCCGTTGAATCGCCAAACTTAAGTGACAGTGGGCGGGCAAAGTGATCATAGGACGGATGGTTGATGGGAATGAAAGTTTCTAGGTACTGGAAAACGCAGCGTAGGAAGGCCTTCCACAGGGTGAACCTGGTGAGAGCCGCGGGAATGCGCTGGATGCGAGACGTACAAGACCGTTCGATGTAGCGACACTTAGGAGAGGCCAATGTTCAACAGTGGACGTTTTTTGGCAGAAATCATGATGATCGTGATAGCTTTCCTCAATAGCCGTACGAGAAAGGTAAACGGCACGAGTTTCGTGTCGGGTGCTGTGAAACTTCCACCAAAACTGTGTGTAACTGAGCGATTCTATTTTGATATACAAAGGAGCATTGCGGTTGTTCGTATATATCTCTAACACACGCGCTGAACTCGGCTGGGAAAATAAACGATCCATACGTGGATTTATTTAGCCAATTGATTACATCTCGTAAAAAAACAGCCTAATGGCGTAATGTATGTGTAATACTTATAAAAATAACAATATGATAAAAAATATGAACTAACAAGAAATAAATTAATTTCAAGTTAATTTTTAAGCGACCGTTTATATAAAAACCTAGCTTTTGCCCGTGGTTTTGCCCGCGTACCTAAAAAAATTATAATAATAAATAAATATTGTCTATGTCACTTAAAAATAAATCAGCTTTCTAATAGTGAAAAACATTTAGCCCTCGGACAAGAACTTCCAAAGACTACATCCAAAAAACAAAAAAAAAAATTAAATAAAAAAAAAAATACCCTTTATAATATTAATAATGTAGTTTAAAAATGACCGTTTTATGAAGGCTGCAATGTAATTAAAACTTTGTCAAAATATCATAGAGTTTATTGTCCTTGAGATCATCATCATCATCATCAACCTTTTTAATATTCCCACTGCTGGGACTCAGGTCTTCTCTCTAGGAGAGGGGATGGGCCGTAATCCACCACGCGGGCCCAGTGCGAACTGGTGAATGTCACATGTCTTCGAATTTTTGGTTCTAGGACATGCCGGTTTCCTCACGATGTTTTCCTTCACCGTTATGAGAACAGTGGTGATGAAATAAATTACACAAAGTAATGCGCCTGGCTGGGTTCGAACCCGCGACCTATAGCTGGTAAGTCGGGGCGATTACCACTTGGCCACCACTGCTCTATCTATCCTTGAGATCACTCTTATTATAAAGATAATTTGTCTAAAAGGCTGCGTTCGACACGACACTACCAAAATGTGAAATGACAAAAAATACTTACGACAACATTAATACTTGTTAAAATATAAAGTATAGCTATGTGCGCAAGTATTAATTTAGACCCTAGGATGACTGAAGTGAATAAAAGTATCATAGCCAGCACTGCGTATGCTATTCCAACAACAAAGAGGTAGATCGTGAACTTTGTAAAGTCAAACTAAAAAGAAAAAATAATAATTTAACAAAACTACAATAAACGGCCATAACAATTATTGCAGTACTAGCTTTTACCCGCGCGGCTTCGCTGCCACTCTTCCCTGCTCCACCCTACTCTACCCTACTCCACCCAACTCCACCCTACTCTACCCTACTCCACCCTACTCTACCCTACTCTACCCTACTCTACCCTACTCTACCCTACTCTACCCTACTCTACCCTACTCTACCCTACTCTACCCTACCCTACTCTACCCTACTCTACCCTACTCTACCCTACTCTACCCTACTCTACCCTACTCTACCCTACTCTACACTACTCTACCCTACTCTACCCTACTCTATCCTACTCTACCCTACTCTACCCTACTCTACCCTACTCTACCCTACTCTACCCTACTCTACCCTACTCTACCCTACTCTACCCTACTCTACCCTACTCTACCCTACTCTACCCTACTCTACCCTACTCTACCCTACTCTACCCTACTCTACCCTACTCTACCCTAATCTACCCTACTCCACCCAACTCCACCCTACTCTACCCTACTCTACCCTACTCCACCCTACTCTACCCTACTCTACCCTACTCTACCCTACTCTACCCTACTCTACCCTACTCTACCCTACTCTACCCTACCCTACCCTACTCCACCCTACTCAACTTTACCCTACAATACCCTAATTTTCATTTTTTTTCCTTAAGAACCTTCTCTTCACATTAACAAACACAACAAAAAAGAATTAATGAAATAGATCTAGCCGTTCACGCGTGATGGCGTGACCAAGGAAATAGGGATTATTTTTTATATAAACCGCTAAATTTTGATCGTTTTAATCCTATGGAGGGTCGATCCGGTATATCAATTTGTAAAGATAAAAATAAAAAAATAAAAAACCTTTTTTTAAAACTTGTATTGATTTTCGCGTTCGCAAACGTCAGCTGAGCGAGTCCAATGACCTGTAAGTAGTAGTCGGCGTTGCGTACAAACTATCTACAGGTCATTGGACTCGCTCAGCAGTTCGTTACTAATCTTCGGTATTTCCGCGTGACACTAGAGCTGATTTGTGCCAACTTTCTATCATACCATTAACTTATGGATGATTTGCAGTGATACCTACATATGTTGTTATCTTTCTTAGACCGAAACGCAGCTTATTCTAGCCTGCTCCCAATGATATCGGGATCATAGCATGGGTCAAATATCAATAAATTGCAGCTGGGACTAAAACTGAGATACGAAAGAGTCACCACATTTAATCGATTATCACCCATCCATGCCTTGATCTTGGCAATCATTGTTTAATCTAGAAGATCGACCAGTGCTACTGTTTTTGCTTAAACACGAGTTTTTATAAGCGGCAAAATCTTGTTCGTACACACATCATGAGTCTTAACAAGTGCAACAATTAAAATTTTGTAGATAACCCTTGCGCTTTCACCCGTATCTATAATAGGTACTTACACTTGTCAGTGCCAAAAGCATGCATGCAAATACAGTGACAGTCACTGCTGCTAGTGAATAGGCAAAGACAACGATGTTGTAAGAAGCTGTTATGTATGCTGCTACCAGACTCAAGGATTTGACCTGAAAACAAGAGAACATTCATAAACCTCCAATCATTAAAACCTGATTTACAAGGTAGAAATTTCAGTACAGGATTTCGTGGTTAATAATAGGAACGCATGCAAAGTAAGCATAAAACAATGCTTACCGTCGTCTGTTAAATATAGATAGTGTCAGACTCTTACTGACTAAAACACCCACCCTATTCTTTCTTGCCTTTCATACCGGAGCCGAGCTACCTTTCGGAGCTAACCCGAGTAGGCTTCGATTCAGCTGGGCCCTGCTGTTGATGACAGCTCCTTGCGGCGCGCGGCAGCAGTGCGCGCCGTCAACGTCTTGGGCTCAGTCCAGACAGTTATCGGACGGTTGGACAGCGAGCTACCTATTGCTTGCCGTCCGCAAGCCCACGCCTACGGTGGCCGGCAATCAGGATCGGAATTCTGGCTGCAGCTGGGGTGCTGTGAGCACCTTTACCTGATGCGGTCGGCCTCTTCCTTTGCTAGCATTACTGCTTCGCAGAAGGAGGCGACCGCCTGCCACTCCTCCTCGCTCAGGAACATGACTTGTACCAAGGCTCGGTGCGAGAGATCGCCGCCGCCGATCGCCCCCCCCGCGAGGGCACGGCGATGCTCTGCCCAAGCGGGGAACATCTCCACTGTGTGCTCTACCGTGTCCTCCGGGCGTTCAGCATAGTAGCGACCTCCGGACGTCACTTCCACACGAATCCGGTGCAGGAACCTCCCGAACTTACCATGTTCGGTGAGGACCTGCGTCATGCAGAAGGTAAGGACGCCGTGAGGTCTTTTCATTTAAAGGTATAGAAAATTTCTAAGTTAGAGTTATGTAAAAAAAATCTAAGCAGCGTAACTTACCACAATGATTAAAACTATGTAATCGAATGGAAATGTCCTCACGCATGAGCTACACATTAATGCACAACCTAATGCTAACAACCCCAACCTGGAAAAAAATATATTTTATGTTAGACTCTAAAACAAGGAACTTGTTTCTTTTTGTGTAACAGTTTGACCCCCACTCCAACAATGCGGAGAAGTAAGGGAAGCCAAGAGAAGATATTTTGTAGCGAAAGCGCATCCACTGTAGCTGTATAGAGATGAGTGCGGCGAGTCTTATGCAAATTGTATGAAATAAAATAAAAAAATCTGTAATTCACAAAAGTCGTGGTTATTTGTCGATTATAAAAATCGGTAGTTAAACAAAATGAAAAATAACATGATTTAACTGTGATAAATGTACCTGTGTACGAAACTGAGTGTTAGTGCGCTTAAAATACTTATTAAAACTGCATGTTTTAATTGGAATTGTCCAAGCTGTCTGAGGGTTTGGTGATAGCTTTGAAGGTGAAGAAGACAAGAATAGTGACATACGGGAGAAAAATTGGAGTATATTGTGAATTGAAGTGAAGAATATGATTAGTGAGCTGAGATTTGAAATGGACGAGCTAAGGAAACAGATTGACAAGTTGATGCTTTCTGGATCCTTTGACATCTCACAAATGAACAACTTAAAAACTGAACTCAGAGGTATGCAGCGTGAGAACACTAAACTTCGTTCTCAGAACTCTGATATGCAAAAACCTACAACTCATCTGAAAACAAAATTAACTCTTTTGATTAAATCTTGTATTAAACGCACACTATGCAGGCAAGCATATTATAAGTTGAAGGATTATATTCAAGATAAAAATGCTTGGCTGAATGCTCGTCCAGCTCCACTACCACTAAGGTGTACTAATTAATTGATTAGTTTGGAAACTATATAACCATAAATATTATTTTTTGTAATTTGAAAGACACAATAGCATTGTATAATGTCGAAGCACTTATTTCAAATTTGTGAATGTGAAGTACCATGGAGCATTTTTATTAGGTTACAACTTATTTTTATTTATTTTTTTGATATTACGAGCATGGCAGTTGAGACTTTGTCATGCTAACTCAAATGTCTCGCTGTAGTTGGCACGTGTTATTAGGTCATTCAGTTTCTTTCAAAATGGTTGAGCTGAGTGGGGCTGATGCACGTGTCATGCTCGTTAACGGGTGCCGTCAGATGAGACTGGTCATCTCTTAGCTGCCAGTGACTTAATTCAGTTTCTATCTTTTAATTATTTTACATTTTTATTTTGTTATCTACATTGTGCTCACATAATAGAAGCAACAAGTAATATGTAACCAAGCATTATACGTAACACATAATATGATTTAAAAGAGTGTTCATGGAGTTTCTTGCATGTTCTTCTCCATAGAGATCTACGCTTTGGAACGTGCAATTTAGCTTCACTTTTCTTGGACTGACCGACATTTGACTATTCAAAAGTGCCTGCAAATGGTCTATTTGAAATAAGTGCTTTGACTTTGACATTGATTAATTCATTGGTAAGGCTTTGAAGCCAGGGGTCAGATTAATACTGTGTATACAGATTTTGCAAAAGCCTTTGATCGTTTTGATAATTGAGTAATCTCTTTTATCAAATTGAATTGCGCTGTTAATCATTATGGCTCTCTGTTACGAGGGTTTGCGAGTTGCCTAATTATTCGATCTCAAATAGTTGCCTTGGTGGGAGCCAAGTCAACTGTGCAACAAGGCAACTTATGAATCTGCACCTTTGTCTCCTGGCTCTGGTGTGCCACAGGGTTCTAAGTTAGGCCCAGCGCGTTTATTTGTATTTTTTAATAATTTTTTAGATATAATCAATTTCAATTCTTAAGCCTATGCTGATGAGTTAAAATCTTACTGCAGGTTATTTAATATGTGTGATTGTATGAAGTTTCAAAGATATCTTGACGTCCTTCAACAATAGTGTTTCAACAACAAAATGACGCTATTTAAAAAAAAAAAAGCCAAGCTATGTATAACATTCACGAATAAAGTGAATTACATTAGATTTTATTCTTATCATACAGATGGATCTGTACTGTGCAGAGGATCAGTCATCCGTAATCTAGGTGTACTCTTTGATACTTCCCTATCCTTTCGTGATCATGCCAAACATTCACATCATTCATAGCCCTGGCAACTATAGTATCTACTAGTTGCTTTTGGGCATTGGGCTATGAATGATCTGAATGTTTGGCCTTATAATTCGCATGACAAAACCTTTCCGTAATCATAGCAGCATTATTCCTTTCTAAATAGCACTGGTAAGGTGCTCCTTTGAGTATTGTTCCTTTATTTGGTCTGCCGATTACTCATCCTATACTAATAATGTTCAATCTGTCCAGATTCGTTTTTTAGGTTTTATGTATGAAGAATGGGATCCGAAAAGCAATACCCGAGAACACCGATAGGTAAAGGTACTATAAGATGGTTAGTTTAAAAGAAAGGCGGATCCACTCTGACCTACTTCTGTTGCACATTCATCAGCGCAGCTCAGGGCTTTTACTACACTGTTCTCTTTTCTAAATAAGCCTTCTTCTCTTTCTTATCTGATTTCAAAAATTCATTTCAATCATCACAATTCATCAATTTTTCATTTCATTTTTTTTTTCTGGTTTTGGTTTCTTTGCTCTGGGCACAATAAACATCTTCGGTCTACAAATAATCGTCTTCTACGATGTCCCTCACATCGCTCTGGGCTTACCTACTCCTCCTTTTTCGTCCAAGCGATATCTTTTTGGAATGCGCTCCCTCTGGATATCAGAATGGCGACAAGCTAATTTTCCTTTAAGGTGAAAGCACGGGAGCATATTGGCAAGAAGTTGGTAGAATCATCACAGCACTGATTCGTTGGATTTTGTTTTTTTACTACAACATTGCTTGTTTATATGTATGTATCGAAGTATGAATTTACTATTGTATTTGTTTCTCTTGTGTTTGTCTATTTATTAAGTTGCAACTGCCATATTATATTTCTACACCACCCTAAGGTCGACTGGCAGATAATGCCTAAGGCATTAAGTCCGCCTTTGTACAGTGTAATGTGCAGAAAGTTTTTAATAAATAAATAAATAAACAAATACCTACTTAAGAAAAAAAAAAAATTATTTAAGAGCACTTTTAGTCCACCTGTCAAAAAGTATATAACCGTGGCGCTGATGATACGACATTAAACTAAGAGGCTGCTTTTCCACTTCCCTATCGTCAACATCGAGCATGGTCTATATGCTTGTTACTTCATCTAACGCAATCTAACGCGATGTTCGACGAAAAGACAACGCGAAAAAAGAGAGATAACGCCTAAAAACTCTGTTAGCATTCGGTGATTTAATAATTCCGTGATTTACTCGAATATTTTATAAAACTTGTTCCAGGAAATACGTGTTTTTTTTTTAAACCCTTAAAAGTTTTTGAAAAACATTGTAATTATTTAGAATTTAAATAAAATTTGCTAGGCTTGTTTAGTTGTACTTTTTTGACGTTTTGAATTTTTGAGTAAATTATGAAGTGTCAAAGTTCATGCAAAATAGCAGATTTTCAGAGATCTTAACTGGATTAGTTTTACACAAATTTATTAATTGATTTCTATAGAAACCTAGATAATATCCACAAGATACAGTGTTTCCAAAATATGTAATGAAAAATGTGCAATAACTTCATAATCGTGTAAGAGCGGTTGTATGAAAAACAGTGAAAATGTATGTCGAGATGCATCCCCTTAAGACATTCGCAGTACCTACTAGTCCATAGGAATATCATTTTTGGTCGGATCAGGTCGTGCCCGACCTGGTTCGATTCGGTCTTTATGGTCAAAGCGGCGTGTTTTGGTACTCTCCAAAATTAAAATCATGTCTGAAGCTGTGTAATTGTTACGAGGCATGATAATTAACAAAAAATACTTTATTACAAAGCAATACTTTTAGTGGAGTGCCGTAAGGCATTAAATTATTAAAACCTCGGAATCCGGGGCCAGTCAATGAATTTTAATATAAACCATTGGACTGTATTGTTAAAAGCACAAATAAAAAATTGTCCGCTCTTTTTTTTTTTACCTGATATACTTAAACTAGCGCTTGACTGCGATCCCAACAATTGAAAACAACAATTTACTGAAAAATAATAGGGACAAGAGAAAAAAAAAAGGTTTAACACCCAAGTTTGCAACCCTGAACACCGAGCATGGTGCTCGAAAAACTGCGAAATGTTGGCACTTTTTTCAGTTTTTTCGTAAAAACTACCTGAACAAAGAATGTTTTAAGTATATTTGTTTATAATATAATAAAGCTAACTAAATATACTACAATTTGAGCTTAACTCCAGTACTCTAGGTTCATCAGTTGCAGAGATACAGTATGTCAAAGTAGGCTTTTTTTTTCGAAAAGTGAAAGTTTTGTGTGTTTGCGTCATATTCAAAGACACGTACTGGCTACACTAATAGTCCTAGAGAAAAGTATGAGGCAACAATTTGTATCAAATTTAATTAGCTTAAATACCAGACGACAGGGTTGGCGTTGTTGCAATTTCGACCTTGGCAAAATAAACATAGGATAGAGCACTTGAGCCTGGTCTATTGCAAGTGCACGACCTTAACCCAACCAAAAAAAAAAGAAACTGTAACAAGTGACAGAATTTTACAGTTTTCCGAGCACTACGGTTAAATTGTTCATATTTGACTCGCTGTATCTTCGTAATAAATGGACAAATTTTGCTCAAGTTTCACTTAAATTGTAGCAAATTTAGCTACCTTTATAAGTGTCTATATCGCATTACGATTCGAATAATAATAATAAAAATATCGATACGAATCGTAATGTGATAAAAGTCAGTTTTCGAGTATTGAAAAATAATAAAAAATGAAGATCGGATATTTTTTTTTACATAATATGTATAATATATAATATTGTTTTTTTTTTCGTTTATTTGTTTATAAAATACAAGTAATAAGTACAATACAGATGATGCAAATCATAAACTCATTAGAGTTTTACCGTGCATCATAATCATCGATATAAAAAAAAAACTTTGTGTAACTGTTTTAGTTATTTTACAATAAAAAACTTTTTTTTTTCTTTCCAGACCACATAATTATATCCGAATAGGGTATAACTAAAATAAGACACCAAAATTGTCGAATGAACGAGCGTAACAGCGCATCAGAGACTGACTACCTACCCGCTTTTCTAATCATAATGTAGTTAAGGAATGTTTTGAGAGTGATACAGGTTGTTCCTTTATTTTAATCACCTATCTGTGTGCATACCTCATCGCCTAAATCAATTTATGGGCACAGATGCATAAGTTTTTTTTTAAAATTATTATTTAGTTAGGTTTTCAAATGTTCTTAGTGTTGTTTTAATTTGTATTTTATGTTTTTATGTGTAATTTCATCTAAAATCTCAATCTATTAATTTTGTCGGTAAACGATTTATAAGGCAGGGTATCATATATTTCAATAATCTCTAGGTGCAACTCACCCTTAATCATTGATTGTTTTATGGCTTTAAGGTTTTATGTTTATAGCACCAATTTTTAATACGATGTTTTTCTCAGTTGCCAAGGCATTTATTTTATTTTTAATCGTGGACTACATTATATATCATGTAGAAGATGCTGAAATTGGAAAATAATGTCCTGTGACTGAACTACAGGACATAGGTATTCGAATAATTTTTGGTATGCAGACTGTGAACATCATGAGGTATACGCAGTTTAATTAAATGTCGTATTATCGGCGCCATCCTATATAACCCAAGACCAAAAATCTTATAAAAGCAAGGTCAAGAAATCTTTGTCCTCAAAGGGAAAAAATAATTTTTCGTAACTAAAGAGGATAGTTTTTTTTACTTACACTCCAGCCACAAGAAGTGCCTTACCAACTAGTCTATCTAAAAATATTAGCCGCATACGGTCCCTGTAAATGAACAATAATAGTTGTAAATATGAGGTGAAAAATAAAGAACGACGGCGAGATAATTGATGATGAAATTATTAAGTATCTACATCACTGTAATATACACCGCTAAATTTCAATCATTTTAATCCCATGGAGGGTCGATCCGGTACATGAAACACTATCGATTTGTAAAGATAAAATTAAAAAATAAAGTACCTTTTTTTCAAAACTCGTATTAATTTACGCATGTACGAAATTAATTTCTTTAAGAAAACGTCGGCTGAGCGATTTCAATGACCTGTAGGTAGTTTGTACGCAATGCCCACTATTAACTACAGGTCATTGAACTCGATCGGTACCCGCGTTATATTATTTAATATACTAAATTTATCATAAAATATGTTTCATCCATTAAACAAACCGGTGAATGTCGTTCTGAACCGTATCTTCTACTATAAGGTAGTACATCAGAATCTATGATCTTCTACAGTGTTTTTTATATGTTCGACTAGCTTAGATGTTAGTCTTTAAACAAGGTCAACATCAAAGCACATAAAAATCACAAGTAATTCAAAAGCCGAGTCCTATTACTAATAATGGGATCCCTTTTTTACAATTGAATACCTTAAAAAGACAGAGAAATGTTTAATGCACTTACGAGTACCATACGAAGTTAACAAAAGCAGCGGTACAAAAAAACATGATAAAAGTAATAAAAAAAGCTTTTGCGACGAATGAATTTAAATCTGGGCCATAATCCAATGGTTCGTCAGCCTCCCCCAGAGCTGTAACAATATATATACATATACAACTCTTACAAAAATTACTTTAAATTTACTAAAAATCTTTATAAATTTATAATTACTTAAAACTAACTTACAGTCTTAAATTTTGCAAATCAGTCACTAAAATTTAATACTTAAAATCATATCGCAAGTTTATTATAATATTATTAAATAAAACAATTATTACATAATGCAGATAAAATATTAAAAAGAAAATATCCTTTATAAAATCTTCTACAGAATAATATTTTTTTTTAGTAGAGTAGAGACTTTTCTTAAATTTAAATAGGGTCAATTTTTATGCCATCGGGTATTTTATTATAAATTTTTGGGGCCATGCCAAAAAGAAACTGTTTTTTATTAAAGCGGTTCTGCATTTTCTGTCGCACAGTTTGTTCATATATAAGAACGCGATGGGGTCTTTTTAACATCGGTTGCAATGTCCAAGGACTGTCCAGTACCGCGCGCAGCTAACGCGCATGCCGCCACTGAGCCGTCGCGTCGGGCGCCTCCCACCACTTCTCCCACCAAGAAATCAATCGAGCGGGCTATTACTGACGGTTGTGTCTCAACGACTTCATTAAGAAATTTATTTCCAGTGCTTAAATCATACTTTTGATGGATAGTTTGATTTGATTGATAGTGTATCTTTTATAATTCCACCAATCCGATCTTCTTATCTTATCTTAATCTATACATCTGTACATCTATACATATTAATAAAATTGGAGTGTCCGTTTGTAATATTGAAATAACCGCTTATACTACATGCATATGAATTTTCTATATATACGGTACATACACCAAAATAACTTTTTTTTCAATTTTTGTCTATCTACCTGTATGTTCCTTCCGGCTAATCTCTGAAATAGCTGAACCGATTTTGACGGGACTTTTTGGCAGGTAGTTGACGTAATAAGGAGTAACTTAGGCTAATTTTATTTTAGAAAAAATAAATTCAAAATCCTCTAGTCTAAGCGAACAAAGTCGCGGGCACAGCTAGTTTATATATATAAAAAGTAGAGGCCCTAGCACGCTACCTTGTGGCACCCCGTATTTTATCATTATTGGTTAGGATGTGTAAATCGTTACTGAATTTCGTTTTTTTGCATAATTGTGAGATTTCAATGGACTATAGGAACTGTTATCAAGATATGTCTCCAAAGATTTCAAAATATTTCCTCGAATACAGTTTTTTTTAGCAAAATCTTATGATCCACATAGTCAAAAGCTTTTGTCATCTACTATATAAAAATAAGTCGGGTTTTCCTTCCTGACGCTATAACTCCAGTACGCACGAACCGATTTCCACGGTTTTGCATTCGTTGGAAAGGTCTTGGGCTCCTTGAGGTTTGTAGAGTAGGGTAGAGTAGGGTAGAGTAGGGTAGAGTAGGGTAGAGTAGGGTAGAGTAGGGAAGAGCGGGAGCGAAGCCGCGCGGGCAAAAGCTAGTATTGGTATAAATAGCACATACTGGAGCTCTTTCATTGACAGACGTCATAATATAAGAAAAGAGGTCGAACAATGCCATATTTATATTTGTATTTTTTCGAAATCCTTTTTATTATTTGCAAAGTAATTTATTTTTTTCAAAATAGCTATAGATTGAATTATAAATTACTTTTTATAATAGGATATTGCCGGGGTTTGGACCAAATGCTGCCCAGGAATGAGAGTAGTTCCAGTGGTCTCGTAGCATTAATATACACTCAAAAATATATTTAAAAATATACTGCGCCCAGGAGAACCAAATAAATACCACTTTTGTTTTTAATAAATATTTCTCTTTAAATCAGGTTTCTTTTATCAAAACCGTTCGAGTTAGTGTTTGAGGATAGTGTATAGTCTACAAACAGTTCGCCAAACATTCCTAAGAGATAGAGTTTGGCCATCGATAGATGGCAAAACAAAAAGAAGGCCGAATTTAAAAAATCTGTAACTGTTCACCCTGACTCTACGCTGCTTAAACATAGTCGATGCTTTTGATATAAATTATTTAAAATAATATGCAAGTTTTGTTTAACAATTCATGAATAACGAATATTATATTAGTAAGTTTATTTATGAAATAAAGCGTTTCTTACCTTTAAATTTAAATAAAACAAATTGTTTGTGAGATTTCATCGAATTTTTTTTTATTCGTTTGAAAAACCTATCGATGCTATATCATCATCGTCAAAAAAACAAAGGACGACGAGAAGGCTTCCCTTCAAGATTATTGATAAATTTAAAAATCCAAAAGTGAGATTAATCAGAAATCTGCAGAGAAAATGCGACGGCCGGGTACAATAATTTCATTTATATGTATTTAGGAAATCATTCAAATGTCCACCATGGTTTTTATAGACAGCGCGTATCCAAAATGTCAAATTTTCCATGACTCTGGTGCGTAAATCAGGCTGATGTTCATATCATTCCATTCAGGCTTAAAGTTGGTAATCATAGAGTTATAACGCCCGTTTATGGACGACACACAACTCTACCATTTTGAACTGGCGCGTGTGTTGGATCATTTGGTTCCCAATGATCTCACATACTTGCCATTACCAGTGATTTCAAATTTCAAACTAACAATTTGTACACCCTAGTAGTAGTTGAACTGGATCAGCTGTCAAGCATTTTTATCTTCAATATAATCCCCCAACTTATACGAGTATGTCAACTGAACTGAACTTTAATGTTGCTAGCCTGCATAATGTGCGTTTAATCTTCGAATACTGTAATTAGAGACACAATAAAAAGACATTGAGAGAGACCGCTGGCGTTCGCGAGGTTTAATGAATTAAAGCAAGATTTAAATTTCGTTTATATAATTTATTTACTGTAACATTCACAAACAGAATATCAAAAAAAAATATCCAAATTGGAAACTGTTGCACAATGAGAGCGCTTTTTTCCCGGAGTGTTCCACTTTCTTTGATTAATAGACCCTTCTTTTTTATTCTTTTCAGTGTCCTCACACTTAAGTCCGACATCAAAAATCACAATTATTTTGAAACAGTTTAATAATACCACTAAAAATAAGACACAATTAAAACAATCAAATGACATAATAAAAAACTATTATTATAATAATAATACGACTATTATTTAATTTAGCCAACCTTACGCGTCTCCTGTAAACAATAGTAAATGACTGTTAAATCTAAAAGGTCTGAAAGGCAAAAAATACCCGTCATTAAAGATATTATTTTTTATGTATTGTGATTCAGAAGTCGATATTTCAATTTCTTCAAGAGTGTTCAATGCCTTTACCGTTCTGGTAATTTGAAGTTAACTGAAAAAAATCTGCTCCTCCTCATTGTCTATAAAGTATATTAAAATATTACTCATTGCAAATTGTTATAAATAATCGAAAAGTATCAAGCTATTTTACTAGATATTCAAAACATTAACCTATAAATGAACTTATAGTATCTAGCCGTCGCATTTTCTCTGCAGATCGCCGATTAATCTCACTTTTTTTGGTTTTGACTTTATCAATCATCTTGAAGAGAAACCTTCTCGTCGAATTATTTATTGTTTATAGCATTATTATAACAAAATAAACGAAAACAAGATGCACGTAAACACAAGATGAATGAAGTTGAAATGTCAAAGACACATTTTTGACAGTGCTTAATTTTTTTTTAAATACTACCATATGGACTTTAATAAATAATTCACTTTCATCTTTCGTTGGCCAGAGTCTAGTAATCAGTTACACAGAAAACTATTGTTGAGTTTTTTCTTATAAATAATTCATAACAAAACATTTTGTTCTCCTGACTCCTGGGACAGATTTTAGAGCGTTTCGGTTTACAGCTTGATGTTGGCCTGAGGAATAAAATGCACTATGTGTGCATTCTGGGCGGGACTTGTTCCAACTTCCATACAAAGAATGGCAATGTCTTTTTTGAAAAAATAGGTATTTTTGGCAACGGATTTGTAATTTTTTACATCTGATTTATCATCTCTTTTATTAAATAAAGGCTTAATAATTACCTTTTTCAGGATATAGTTTCAAATATACTTTCACAAGCTGTTAATAAAAATACATATCATCACCAGCCTTTTTAATGTTCCCACTGTTGGAACTCAAGCCTCCTCTCTAGGAGAGGGAATGGACCGTAATCCACCACGTGGGCCCAGTGCGTGTTGGTGAATGTCACATGTCTTCGTATATAAAAAAAAAAATATATTTACATATATTTCCATTAAAAATTTTATTTTTCAAATAAGCTTTAAAACTACTTGGCCACGTCGATTAATCGTTAATTTAAACTTAGATAACTGAGGCCAGTGATTCCTAGCTACCTTGATTAGAAACACCAAAATAAAAACTAAGAAGTTTACTAGTTCAGTCGCTTTTACAGTCCACACAGTAAATATTTAGTGCTTCAGACACTAATTTTATGTATATGTATAGATAATAATTATAATTTCCTATTACTTATTACAATAAACCGTAGTAACATATATCAATACCGTAATCGCTGTCAATACCGTGATTAATAAAAGACCATGTATATCCGGGATCACGATATTACGGGATTCCGTAATACCGGTATTGAAAGCCCTAGTTCAAAGTGAGCTTACCTCCATATTGCACCCAATAACGAGTTTGGTAAAGCACTGGTTTGTTCTTTTTTGAATGAAGTCCTTTTTTTCTGTCATTTTCATCACCTATCTCCATTTTGTATACGTTTGTAGATGTAAACAATTTTCCACATACTTGTACATTAGCAACACTTGCATTTTCATTTACAACTATAGTCGTTTCTGAATCTTTTTTATTTTCTTTTTCATTTTCCTGTCGTAGTAATCCATTATATCTCACATCAGATCTCACAGAAGACAAACTGTTATTGGTAGATTTTTTAATTTCGATGGTTTTAATTTCATCTTGTATTTCGATTTGGGTAACATGTGTTTCTGAATGTAGTGTACTAGGGATCATTTTATTTCTTCACTTTCTCATAATGTAATGATAGTTTAAAATTTCGCGACCCCACCTCTTCATCAAAGGTTTCTAAGTTAAAAAAATATCTAAAGAAACGTTCAAAAGTTTCGACAACATTGACAACATACTTTTGGCAGGAGTCAACAATGTAACAGTGACAGAAACTATCAGTTGCTGTCAACAAGCATAAAAACCGTTCTGATCTATGGTTCTGACAAAAGTTATACTATAGCTAGCGCAAGATAAGTTGGCGCGTGGCCGAAATTGGAAACTAATCGTTTGCCGTCTTGACGTTTGTGTCATGTGTCAGGAGAATGCATTGTGTTCTGTGTTTTTAATCGTTTCCAAAGTAAATAATTGTCATCATTATACCTAAAGTGATTAAAAGTGTTGGCTGGGATATTATCTTGGAAATCAAACATGCTTGTTAAGGGCCAAGCGCCCGAAAAGTGCCATAAAACAGTGATTTTCTGAGGCCTACTCCTCCGTAACGGCTAGGTCAATTGGTTTGAAAAAAATATCTGTTTATTATAGATTCATGAACAATAATATCAACATTTGATTTTTTCGTGCAATTAATACTTTTGTCAAAAAAAAAATTTAGCAATTTCGCAACTTTTCGTAACTTTTCCCTATTCTTTCGAAACGGCTTGGACCTTTAGAAACATTTTTACACATAAAAATTGGTGGTTAAATATTCTTCAAAGTGAACATTGCATATGTAAATCAATCAATATCTCGCAGAGAAAATGGATTTAAAGCGCTTTCCGGGCGCTGCTGGCCGCAAATAAATGCACAGATTTGCGTACTGCCGCCTAGGCGAGTGCGAGAGTTGCGTTCACATAATTTCGGCCAGATGGTTCAAGGAACTATACGCCTTAAGAGGAATCAGAAAATATCGGGCCTATGGTACCTTTCCAAAGTTAGACCCATTTGTCAAATAATTTTTCGGGTGACCATAACAATAAAATTCCCTTTTATATTCGTACCCGAGCGGTGCCTAGCAGGAAATCAGAGTTTGTTGAAAATGGACTGCTACTTCGTATTTAAATCTTAATTAAATGAATATAATGACGATATGAATTCTGCAAACTTTATGCGATGGATGAAAGAAAAAATAGTGTCAAATCACAACCGAATTATATAGTAGTAAGTAATGCTGGAAATGTATCATAGCACTGCACATAAATTAACAACGGATTCATCCGATTTTTCTGATAAAGACTAGCTGGATTCTGATGCTAATTCTACTAGAGCGTAGGACCGGGATAACGTACTACGCAATTTGTAGGACAACATGATTGTTAAATTATATGAATAACAACTAAGTAACAAAAAAAAATCAGCTAGTTAGTGATTTATGATGACCTCGTTTTCGATACATGTTGGAAGAGGGGGACTCTTTTATCAAACCATTCATTTTGTAGGACAAATACTTTTTCGAATGATTTAGATAATTATCTTGAGATTTAACAAAAAAAAACCTGTTAGTAATAAATTTTTTAGAGTCATCATCTCATACATATTTTATCCTTGGTATCTCTGTTAGCTACCACAATTGAGAGTTGTGTATAGGAAATCCCACTAAAAACATACCTGTTAAAAGGGGGCCAAGTTCCTATCGGCTAATTGTTCGCCTAAAAAGGGTTGAAATCCAATCCAATGCCAAGTTTAGATGCACTTTAAAATCGATCATAATCATCTTCATCAACAGCTTGATCATCGTTTTTGAACTTGGTAGGTTTTCATGCTAAACATAACACTTGATTAATTGTATAATTAAATTTATTATTTATATAATTAAATTAACCTGCCAAGTTCAAATTTAACAGTTTTACAAATCTGTCGCATCAAAGCAAGTCGCACTTCAAAGTCAAACGACCTGGGTAATTATTAAGGTAAAATGAAATCTGTAGCCCGATTCACGTAATGAAAACCGTAACGATATTGTAGCGATTTAGTCGTTTAGACCATTTCCGTATTCACATCCATCAATCGAGTTTGAACGACACCGATTTAAAAGTCGTTTGAAATTCGTCGATTTAAAAAAGATCTATTTTATATTATGGTAGAATACTTATTAATGTAACTAGAAATAAGTCGATAGATCGTGAATACCGCTTTTGGATAGGACTAAGATCGAACGACTATAAAACTTCAATGATATTTGGCTTGTTTGATTTTACGTGAATCAGGCTACTAATGTAGTCAACACTGGTTTAATAATTAAGGTTGATTAAGAGACCTTTATCATTGTTTACTAATAGTAGAACATTATAAAACGTATCAAATATAAGTACTTTTTAAAGATTAAATATTATACAAAATTTCCAAGTCGTTTGACTTTTTAGACAGACTTTACGACCTTTTAGTGTCAGAAATATTTTGCACACATTCACAATCTCGTATTATTATTTTTTTTTTTTTTTTATTGTTGATAGGTTCGCGCTTGACCGCTATCTCACCTGATGGAAAGCGACGATGCGGTCGACGAAGGAACGCGCTTACCTAAAAGAAACCTATTCACTCTCGACTTAAAGATTCCCGGGTTGTAGCTATCAGGAAACACAGACTCCGGCAAGGAATTCCACTCCCTAGCCGCACGCACAATGAATGTGTTCCCAAAACGTTTTGTGCGTGTTGGTGGGATATCCACCATATACCGGTGGCGCTCTTTACTGCCACCTTGGAGGAAGTATTTAGAACCCTAGCACAGAACTGGTCAGACAAAGGGTTAGTCATCGGTGACAAGAGGCTATCAAACCTACGATTCGCCGATGACATCGTTCTTTTCTCTTCTTCGGCAGCGGACTTGGGTAACATGCTCGCAGATTTGAACAAGGCAAGCCTCGAGATTGGGCTTCGGATGAACATGTCAAAGACCAAACTCATGACCAACAGTATTAAAAGGAAACTGTACATTGAGGGTGAGGAGATTGCATATGTCCAGGATTATGTGTATCTTGGCCAAATAGTCTCCTTTCAGGCGCGACAAGATAAAGAAGTATCTCGACGCACTGAAAGTGCCTGGAGGAGCTTTTGGTCAATGAAAGACCTTCTCAAAGGAGATCTCCCGCTATGCCTAAAACGGAAAATTATGGATATGTGCATTCTCCCCATACTTACGTACGGAGCGCAAACCTGGTCTTTGACGCTTCAGCAGAGGTCCAGGCTCGAGGTTTGTCAGCGAGCCATGGAGCGCAGTGTCCTGGGTGTTCGAATTTCCGACCGCATAAGAAACACAGAGCTGCGCGCCACAACTAACATTAAAGATGTTACCCGAAAAGCTGCCACTCTAAAGTGGGATTGGGCCGGACATGTTTGCCGCATGTCGGATGAGCTGTGGGCTAAAAGAGCCACTGATTGGGTCCCATTAAACGCAAGGCGACATCGCGGCAGACCAAGGCGAAGGTGGAGAGATGAGCTTGATAAATACCGGAAGGACTGGCCCGCAATGGCCAAAGACAGATGTGTGTGGAAAAGGGAGAGGGAGGCCTTCGCCCAGCAGTGGGACATAAATGGGCTAACTAACTAACTAACCGGTGGCGCATAGCCGTACGTCTGGTAGTCCGATGATGAAACGGGCTAGGCGGAATTAGGTTATGCAATTCCGACGCACACTCCCCGAAATGCAACCGGTAGAAAACCGACAGGCTAGCAACTCTGCGTCGATGCTCAAGAGTTTGAAGCCTCGACTCGACGAGTGTATCATCGCCTATTATCCTTCTGGCTCGCCTCTCAATTGCCTCAAGTGCATCAAGCTGGTATCGGGCAGATCCGTCCCAAAGATGAGAGCAATACTCCATACACGATCGAACTTGCGCTTGATAAAGTTTGAGCAGCTGTTCCGGCGTGAAGTACTGTCTGACCTTTGCGAGAACTCCCAGCTTTTTTGCAGCCAGTTGAGTCTTTGCTTCGATGTATGGCCCAAAGTTGAGTGTTGATGTCAGCGTAACACCAAGAAGGTCAAGATGGTCGGTTATCGGCACGGTTACACCCCGGAAAGTTGGAGCAGGACTGAATTGGCTCCTTTTAGCGGAAAATAGACACGCCTGGGTTTTTGCAGCGTTGAACCTGACCAAATTGGCATCGCCCCATTCGGAGACTGCCTCCAAGGACAAGTTCAAGCGCTCAACCATAGCCTCTCGAAGAGACTGGATCTGTGACCCACTAGCTCGCGCGCTGGATATGTAACTCTCAGCAACAGTGCTGTCGTCTGCATACCCAAAGGTATCGGGCTTAAGCAGATCATTTATGTGCAGCAAGAATAATGTTGCCGAGAGTACTGACCCCTGAGGGACCCCGGCATTAATAGCCATTTGATCAGACGAGCAGCCATCGATAACCACTCGGATGGACCGGTTATTCAGGAAGTCTGCGATCCAAGCACACAATCCAGCGGGTAAACCGAAAGAAGGAAGCTTACTAATAAGGCCTTCGTGCCAAACCCTATCGAAAGCCTTCGAAATATCGAGGGAAACGGCAAGCGCTTCCCCGTGCTTCTCGATGGCCTCACTCCAGATGTGGATGGCATACGCTAGAAGATCTCCAGTTGTCCGATTTCGGCGAAAGCCGTATTGACGGTCACTGAGAATATCATTAGCTTCTAGGTATGCCAGGAGCTTAGTGTTGAGTACACGTTCCATAGTCTTACAGAGAATGGACGTTACTGAGATTGGTCGATAGTTAGCTGGGTCAGCACGACTCCCTTTCTTGGGCACGGGCTGGACATTAGCTTGCTTCCATGCCATCGGCACTTTTCCAGCCTCAAATGAAAGCCTAAATAGGCGTGTCAGGATCGGAGACAGTTCAGGCGCACACGTTCTCAGAACAATTGCTGGTATCCCGTCCAGACCGCTAGCCTTGTTCACGTCAAGGACGTCCTTCTGATGGATGCGAATATCTGACATACTCGCATCGCAACCATCAGGATGAGCAGGGGGCCGCGCGTTACCTGGGTCTAGACGCGAAGATTCCGCAAAGAGTGAAGCAAACAAATTTGCTTTCTCCTCAGCGGTATGTGCCAGCGACCCGTCGGGTTTCAGCAGTGGCGGTAGTTCGATTCAACCGACTTAGCCAGGGACCAAAACGCCTTACTACCCGCAGGGTATGAAGCTAGTTTGTTCCCGATGCGGCTAATGTGGTCGAACCGAGACCTCCGCATCACCTTCTTGCAAGACTTGGCAGCTCTGTTGAAGGCTCTCTTCTTCTGGCTTACGTCATTCGTCTTGCGCATACGAGCGTCGGCCCATGCCTGATATGCTGCGTGCTTGAGCGCGTTAGCGCGGCCACACTCCGCACCAAACCAAGGGTGAGCCCGGCCAAACATGGTTACGTCGGAGAATGGAATATAGTACTCCATCCCCCGCCGCAAAACATCCGTCACAGCATCTGCGCACGACGATGGATCTCCCGAAGAAAAGCAAGTAGGCTGCCAAGGATAACATGCGAAGAAAGATCGCATGCCATCCCAATCTGCTGACCTGTATCGCCAAACCCGCCTGGTGCCTCTAGGGCTGGGATCGGGCGGAGAGTAGACTGATACAGATTTCACCAGACAGTGGTCGGAACTACCTAACGGTGATGATATTGCCACTGAATAGCGGTCTGGATCTGTTGTCAGCAGAAGGTCTAAGCAATTGGCCGTGTGCGAATCAACGTCCGGCACCCTTGTTGCTCCCTGGACCAGCTGGGTGAGATTTAACGCTAGCGCAAGCTTTCGCGTCTCTCGACCAGCATGGTCTGTGCACTGGTATGGGAAGAGCCACTCCTGATGGTGTGCATTAAAATCCCCCAGTAACACCAATTGTGCAGAAGGGTACCTCTGCTGAGCCGCATCCGCCGCCTCACTAAGGTACTGTATGAGCCCGGTCGTCTCCTGATCGCCACTGTGCGAACGGTAGACACAAGCATAGATAGTTTTATCCATGCCTGTGTCCACCAGAGCCCAAAGCGTTGAGAACCTGGAATCTTCAAGGTTGCGGAGACGCCGATAGCAGATGTCGTCCCGGGCAAACAAACACACTCCAGCGTGCGGTTTAAAATTGTGCTCCAGGGTAAACCCTGGGTAAGACAGGTACGACACATCTGACCGTTTTCGTATCTGCGTCTCCGAAAGAAAAAAGAGAGATGGTTTTTCAGTCTCCAGGTGATGATGGACTGATGCGAGATTGGAGTGCAGCCCTCTAATATTGCAGAGGTGCACTTTTAGTGAGAGGGAGTGCAGCCGCTGTTTGACAAATCTCTTTTTATTGCTGTTCATATTGAGAGTGAGGTAGGAGAAGAGAAGGAAGTAAAATGGAGTCCCATGCAGCTAACCTTCAGTCATGTACTGGCAGGACAGCATCATTGGGGTACTAGTCTGGAGACTGCGGGGACGCCCGAGCCCCCCCGGAAATGACCATCGGGCCCTCTCATCTGGTCGCCAACCAGCACGATGGTGCATTCCGGGATTTTTCGCTAGTTGGCGGGGCAGCCTTTCATGTGTGGCTGGCACATTACTTGGGCCCCCAACTAACTGCGGTCGGCCAGCGGTGCACCGTGCCTCGGATCCCGCTACCCTCCACGACTAGTCTCCCGATACGTCAATACCAGCACGAGTCTGGCTGGTCTGCAAGCATTGGAACTGCCACTTTGACCCAACTCCTCTGAATCGGCTACACAGGGCATCGTACCGAAACACGGCTAGGCCGCTTGACGGTACGTCTTTGCCCAGTGGGTGGTCACAAGCCGTCGGTCGAAACCTACCACCAGTTAGTGTCACCTAGCACCACCCGGGGACCACGTTTAGGGCCTAGCAATGGGTATCCTCCTACGGACGCGGGTGACTCAGCCCCCAATTAGCACTTTTTCATCATGATCTAGTCAAGTAAATAGAAAGAGCGCAATATAGTGATAATTTGTATAATAGTAAAGTCGGTGCTCTAAGTGGGCTGAATCCCCAATTTGATATGCTATTTTAATCATCATATTGCTATTAATATCATTAAGGATGAAATTACTTTGTCAGCATTTCAACTCTGTATTTTGTTGCACCCACCTACGCCTCTCACGCACGGTCCCCACACCCCTCCGCTATTGTACTATCGCTTGCTTTGCATAGACTTCGCAACATTTAGAACGATTTCAATTTATATATTTTTATTTTTGTACGAAAATCTGATGAACTAATGTAGATGATTATATTGTGTATGATGATTTTCTATGATATAAATTTTTAAAAGTCATAGAACAATGTTGTTGTTTATGATGTTCTGGCTCTCCACGCCTCCAAGAACTTCAATTTGTCATTGACGAGAAGTGGAACGTTTATCAAGCAGTTTTATAGTTCTCTAACATGGTCTTTGCCAGGTGTCAATTCTGTTTATGGACAGTAATTAACATAGTCCTGCGGGCCTATTACGACCTCTTAATTCCAGTCAATTTACGCCGTAAAATGAACTGACTTGCTTATCCGTATTATGACATCTTATTGCCAGCCAGTCAGTAGTCACGTGACACTTGACCGTCTTCTGCATGGATATTGGCTGGGAATTCCGTATTATGAGCGTCCAACTGACATTATGTAGCTTGCTAAAGTGTCAAAAATTGTGACAAACAAGCCAGTCAGTTTAAGCCGGTTTCTAGTAACTTTAAGTGAATTGTTTTGACTTTTTATTATATTTGAATCTATTTGATAGTTAAATAAAACATTAAATATGTGTGATGAGTTGATAATCTTCGAATTTCTCGAAAGTGATGCGTTTATAGTTTTAGAAATGATCGAAGTCTGTAATGTTCGCGATCCCGATTTCGTAATTGTAAACTGATGTTTACCTTTTTTGTTTTGTGTTCAATTCTCACCATTACTGTATTTTTAGTTAAAAATTACCTAAAAAATGATAATATAGCAGTTAGATTGACAATTCGTATAATATTGGGTGAGAAATTGAAAGAGTTGTGTTTCAGAATATGACCGAAATTGTCTTTTGCAGTTTTTGTTCTAGAAACTTTTTTATGTGTTAAGTTATGCAAAAGATTATTGTTTTATATGAAAGTAGACATCATAACGAGTATTTTGATGTGCATATTGTATATGTTATGTGAAAGAATAAATAAATATGACATCCGAAAAGGCAGAAGCTTATAGCCCCTAGGAACCTTTTCGTCGAAAACGTGTTTTATTGATCCTCTTCGATACCCGCTGTGAGGTGCTGCTACGTTCCCCCTTAGTCGAAAACGTACGCATTCAAGGGTGCGTGGTGGCGTACGAGACCAGCGCAACAAGCAACGTACGCCAAAAATCGGGTTGAACTGTCCCGAGGGTACTGCCTGCTACCGTCACCGCCTCCTAACAGGGGCCAGTCCACCGTAGGTTATCGGATGTTTACGTCTGGGCTCAGGGTGGCGCAGCACTTCAACACCGTCACCGCGGCGACCACCATGCCGCAGCACAGCGATCGCCAAGCTAACATATTTTTGTTAAAAAGTTTTGTTCAAGTAGGTACGTACACACGCTCACCCTTAGTTCCGAGTTACGTCTAAAGCGATTATATCGCAAATCCGACCAAATGTAATAGTCACAAAATATAAGGATTATCAAGTACTATTTGTGACATTGCGCGTTGGTCGGATTCGCAATATAATCGCTTTTGACGCAATTCGGAACACGGGGTTAATTTTGTTTTTGGCGGGTTAGGAGTTATCCTAGTACGTTCAGAAATGAAGTATATGAGACAATGCTCTATTTTCCACTTTATGACATTGTATTTACGGAAATAACACATAATTCGTTTTTAAACTCGTTGTTAATTTAGATTTCTGTTATAAAATTACATTAATTTCATCAATAAACAATATTTCATACAAAAATTTAAAAACCGTAAATACCGGTAACCTTTGTTTTTATGTTTTCGAACGCAATCTTTCAAAGCAGTGCAAACCAGCCACAGACAACTGTCCAGGATGATTCCAGTCAGAAGGACGTACGTCATAATACGAAAAAGAACAAGGCAGTTTACGGCCGTAAACTGACTTGCCTGGAAACTGACTGGATTTTAAAACGGTCGTAATACGCCCTCTGAGAGGTTGTCAGTGTTTTACAAATAACCCTGAATAAAAGGAGAAACTGACTGACTGACATATCAACGCACAGCTGAAACTACTAGGACTGGCAACGTGTTTTGTACAAGGTTTCTTTTTATTAGGATTTCCCAAAAGTTACCCCTAAAATACGTTTGTATGCAAAATCCAAACGTATATTCCAATATACTTGTTTGGCATAAATAAACTAAGTAAATAAAAAGGTTTTCATTATCTCTTCTCCGCTACGTTTCGCTCAGCCTTCTACCTACCCTGTCCGTGTTGGAGTGCCCTAAAATATATGTTGTCAAATTTTAGATTATTACTTAATTAATCCTCCTACAAGGTGGACCGATGACCTGGTGAAGGCAGCGAGAAACCGATGGATGCGGGACGCACAGGAACGTTCGATGTGGCGACGCTTGGGGGCAGTCTATGTCCATGATGATGATGACTTAATTAATTCGTATGTTTTAGTAAAAAAAAAAAAACAGTTTTATAATTTAACTGTATATATCAACCAAGAAGCCTGCAGATTATCTAGTTTATAAAAGAATTTAAAAAAAAAACGCTTTTACGGAATCAATCAGGTAATCTGCAAATTAACTAGAACTAGTTTCTAGTTAATCTAACTAGCAAAATACCTGTGGAGTTACATAAATCAAGTCGCAAAGGAAAAGCAGGTATTCCATCTACAATGGTTTACTGAGATCAAAGCTCTAATGATCCAGAGACAATTTGCAATATGTTTGCAATTTTTTTCACTCGGTTTATGAGAGTTCCACTTTTAATTTTGATACATGGTCGCCCCCAGAACACAAAGACACACACACACACACTCATATCACAAATATAATTTACTGCTCAACAAATACTCAACGCTTTGAAAACCTTAGACTCAACCAAAGGTCCAGGACCAGATAACTTACCCTCTTACTTTCTCAAAAAAACTGCAGATAGTATGTGCATACCTCTTCATATTATTTTCAATAGGTGTTTGTCGGAGGGCATTTTTCCAGAAATATAGAAAAGTGCTAACATAACTCCGGTATATAAAACCGGTTAAGACAGGACGTTCAAAACTACCGTCCCATATCAATTTTGTCTGCCTTGTCGAAGCTTTTTGAAAGACTGATTTATAACGAGATACACGACACCATCTATAAAATTATTTTAAAACAATGGCACGGATTTATCAAAAGAAAATCTACCACTACAAATCTACTGATTTTTACCGATTATTTATTTAATAATATAGATCAGCAAGTTCAAGTTGATGCTGTCTACATAGACATTCAAAAAGCTTTCAACAAGATAGACCATGAATTATTGCTTACAAAAATAGCGTATAATGGTATCCGATGTAATTTACTTCGTTGGTTCTTATCGTATATTTTAAATAGAACTCAAAAAGTAGTTAATAGAGGGTTCAACTCAACTACTATACATGTTACATGTGGCGTACCTCAAGGACCAATTTTGGGTCCCCTCCTATTCATTTTATTTATAAATGACATCAAGGACTGTTTCAAATTCTCTAAATTTTGGTTATATGCCGATGACTTGAAAATCTTCAAGTCAATAAAGAACTCTAGAGATTGTGAACAGTTGCCAGAATATCTAGAAAAAAATCATCACCGGGTTTTTACGACATTAATTTTAACGTTAAATTTAACAAAAATGGATATACGATTTTAGAGTTATTTTTAGGTAAATTTTCATGATCGTAATCACTTCAAACCGTTTTTTATAAGACATAGATCCAGGCTAATCTTTAAACAAAATAAAATAGTTAAGTTTTGATAATCTAGCCTCTTTCATCTTAATATTATAAGAATCTTTTACCTTGAAAGTTTTTTTAAAAGTTCAAAAGCTAAAAAGTTATGAATTTTTATTTAAAAAAAGAAACGTTTTTTGCACTCCTAAAAAGTAGGGTTTTGGTTTATATGACAAATGAACCCATGTATCGGCATACAAATTATTTACATAGATTTTGTACACTTCACTTGATGCGCGCACAACTAAAACTTTTTTACAGATTTATTATAAGTATTGATTACCAGCAAAAAAATATTTTTGATTAGTGTAGACCTGTATGTAATGCGTTATATTTATCTATCTGTTAATAAATTTGTTTTTTTTTGTGTGTAATTGTAATAAAAATAAAAATAAAGAAATAAGATCAGTTTATTTGTGGCAAGTTTGACTCGTACTTAGAATAGACAAAAAAAAACGAAATACCCATTGCGCCATATCACAGTTTTATTTCGAAACTATAACAACATAATGCTGACATAGGCATCACTCTGTCTCTTTCCATAATTCAGTCCAATTTATGAGGGTATTACACATTCCATTTTGTATCATAAGCATAATAAAAACATAGCGTTGTTACTACCTCAAGTTTGCAAAATTACACTGTGCAACAAAATTTGTAAAAAATGAAGTACCCACTTTAAAATGCCGTGTTTTCGTATTTATTGTGATCGTTCAGTATGAATAATATTCTTAATAAACGACATGAATAAAAATAAGACGTCTCATTTTTGTTGTGAAGATGTGCCAAATCCTACAAATCAACTTTTCGTATGCATTTAGTATAGCACGAAATATAAAAAATTTTAGTATCCATGGTTTCTATTGATTTATAGCACGTCCATACTGAGAAACAATCGTTTATAAACTCTGTTTCAGAAACAAATAACAAACATTCAAAAACACCACGTACGCGTTTATAGGATCTTTCGGAACTTCCTACTTGCGACGGGGAGCACGAAACCAATAAGTGTTTTTTTTTTGGTTGTAAAATCATCCAGTGACATCTCCCGCCAGCGTGTCAGACTTTTACTGGCTAAAAACCCACACCTGTTCTTTCTCTGCCATTTTTCCAGGGCCCCGGGGGTCTCTTTCGCATCACAAATGGCCAGATTAGGCTTCGACCCTGCTGGTCCCCTACGGTTGCTGACAACAGCTCCTTGAGGCACGCGTGGAACACTACGCACCGTCGACGACTTGGGCTTGGACTGGACGGTTACCGGACGGTCGGATGGCGAGCTACCCATTGCTCAATGTCCGCTAGTCCGTGCCTACGGTGGCTAGAAATCAGGATCGAATTCCCAGCGGCTGGGGAGCGAGGGCCATTGCCTCGCGCGTGCTGCTGCCTCTTTTTCTAGCATTACTGACTCGCAGAAGGAAGCGACCACATGCCACTCCTCCTCGTTGCGGACCATGGCCTGTACCAAGGCCCGGCGCTAGAGATCGCTGCCATCGAGCGCCTCCTCGAAGTCACGGCTGTGCTCTGCCCAAGCGGGGCTCACCTCCATCGTATCCTCCGGGCCGTCCACACAATGGTGGCACCCGGCCGTTTCTTCCACACGAATCCAGTGCAGGAATCGCCCGAACTGACATATCTGCTGAAGACTCGCGTCTTGCGAAAGGTAAGAGCGCCGTGTTGTCTTTCCAGTCACTCCTCGGTCTTACCACCATAATTATGACGTGCCCAGCACTAGATTGCGACACTCGCTGTCGCTATTCCGCCATGAGATCCCGCCATACCGTGACTTGGCGCGCAAGCGGAATTTTGTCCCGGCTTTGCATCTCCACGCACAGATTATGGATGTGTGCAAGGACAGTTGCCTTCAAATTTCACGGTGGTAGGCCAGCAAGAAGGCTCGCGGCTTCACGAGAAACCGTGTGGTATCCCCGCACCATCTGGATGGCCATGACCCACTGGCTTGCATTCAGCTTGGCCGTCGGTCGCTTTCTTAGCGACGGCGCCCATACCGGAGTTCAGTAGAGACCCATGGACCGCACAAATCTTGCATAGGTGGAATGAAGTCGCCGAAAATGGAATATATTTTTAAACATTAAGGAATTCGTAAATTAACAAAATCACATCGAAGGCATTATTGAGAAAATCAAATCCTCGGAGCCAATGCATACCTGATCTCTTAGAAAAGACACCGTAAGCTGTAGAAATGGTACTTGGTAGCTAAAAAGGCTTGTCGTTAAAAGTGAAGTAAACGAAAGATCCTGCCGACGGAACGTCCATAGTTGAAAGATCCTACTGAGGAACCGAAAATGAATCGTCCTGTCGACGAATAGTCCAATGATGAATCGGTCTTAGAAGAACGGTTGCACAATCAGATACAACATGTGTTTGGAACTTTTTCTCTGTGGGTCTCTTTCTAATCTAATCTATTTTCTAATCTAATCTTTTTTCTTTTTATTCTTTCTAATCTAATCTTTCTAATCTTTTCACTTCAGCTATCAGTTAAGCTGGTACCAAAATCATTTTGCACAGTGGATTAATTTAAAAAATCTAAATCCAACTTTCTTTCATCAATATATTTAAATAGAATATGTATATCAAATAGGTCACGATCGATTTTCAAAATGTATCGTCTTCTTCATCGAAGATAAGTCCTAATATTTGTATTATTTTCAAAAACAGATCGATGATTGAAGTGTAGAGCATATAAGCGCCAAACGCGTATTCATTCTCACCGAGCGCTACAGTTTTACCGCCAAGTATCAACTGCAATTCCATTATAAGAACCTGAAAAACATAATCAGGTATTAGATAAAAGTCCATAATAGGTATAAAATGGTTCGCGGGAATCCGATAGATACAAGTCACAGTACAGGACGTGGTAACACTTGGGCGCGACACTAAGTCCAGCAATGAACGTCTTTCTGCTGAAATGCTGACGATGATGAGGAGAACATTGTATAATGTTGCTGTAGTACACTTAAGAATATTTGAAATCAGAATTCTATGCCTTACGTAACAAAGTTCAAATTCTACGACTGATAATTATTTTTAAGGCCTCTATGGGAGTATTCTCACACATCAGTGTCGTGTCAAGAACGGGACAGAAACGTGTTTCGTCAGGAGTCTAAAAAATATGGGTGCTTACATTTTCTATGAACACGATCAAATACAGGGTTAATAGTAAAACACTAACAACCTTGCAGGACTGTATTACCTACTAACATCATAAATAACAATTTTTTTTCTATGACTTTTTACAAAACATAATTCATTTACCAAAAACAACCTTCAAGATTTCGTTGTTCTATCTAACACATTTCAACTTTGTATTTTGCTATATCTACCTACATCTGTATGACGTGACACAAGCGGATCAAGCCTCCCCCACCGCCCGATCCCCGCTCCCCTCCGCTATTGTACTAATGCTTGCTTCGCATAGTCTTCGTAATATTTAGAACTTTCAATTTAAATATTTTTATTTTTTTATGAAAATCTGATGAGCTAAAACATAATATATTTTTAAAAGTCATAAATTACTAGTCGTTGTTTATGATATTAGTAAAATAGTCTTGAGAGGTTGCCAGTGTTTTTCAGATAACCCTGTATATCCGTGCCCATGTCGACAAAGGAGCGTCAGTGTCAAAGCCGACACCTTGACATGTGCAAGCACTCCAATTATTCCACGCCGTGACGTGCGAGCGTTGATAATATTCCCTTGCAGTTTGTCGACTTTATTTATGGTAAAAATAAATGATGAGTTATTAATAGACACTGTACGCTTCATAGCGACGTGTCTAACCCAAAACATTTATTTATTTATTTATCCTCTTTACATCTATCTATACAGGCCTTATAACCTAATGTGACAGTGCAGCTGCTAACAACTATAATTAACCCTAAACATACATTTATGATTAAATCTAAACAATAAAAATAAAAATATGTATATATTCTATTAAAAACAAAACTTAACATATGGATTGCAAGTATAAAAACCAAATATGGTATGAGATCGCTCGAAATTAAACTGCGAAGGTATGTCAAAATTTGAAGTACACTACACTTAGGCTACGTATACACGGATAAGGAAACAGAATGATGTAAGGAAAGGCGACGTTCCACGGTACTGTCATGTCAGTGACGTGTGTGAACAGAAACCTCTGACGGGGCCCAGATGACTGAGAACGGATATGTGGCGAGACCCCGGTCGAGGAATTTTTTATTTTTATTTTTTATTATTGGTAGGCTCGCGTTTGACCACTATCTCACCTGATGGTAAGTGATGATAAAAATGGTGGTGGTGGTGGAAATAGTGCAACTGAGGGTTAAGGTGTGGCAGGTCCATCCCTTGCACAAATTATTTGCTCGTAACTCTAACTCACGCGCTAAACTTGGCCGGGAAAATAAATGATCTACAAAATAAGTAGATTTTTTGAACCACTTAATTACCTCGCACATCTCGTGAAAAATCAGTTTAATGGCGCAATGTATGTATAATACTTACAAAAATATCAACATAATAAAAAGTGTGAACTGACTCGGAATTAGTAAATTGATTCTGGTGTGAGCATGGCCTTGTTTTATATTTCAAGTTAATTTTAAAGTGACCGTTTATATTAAAAATGTCCGAAAATAAAGGTAAAAATGTAATTAAAACTTTGTCGAAATATGAATATCATAGAGTTTATTGTCCTAAATTTATTTGAGATACACACTAAACACACTTATTATAAAGATAAGATGTCTAAAAAACTGCGTTCTAATATACATACTACAAAAATATAAAATGTGAAAAAATACTTACGACAATATTAATTAATGTTCCAGAGAAAAGAAAAACCAATTGCAAAGATTCATACTTAATCCCTAAAAAGACTGAAGTGAAGAAAATTATAGTGGTCAGCGCTGTGAATCCTACTCCAATAGCAAAGAGGTAGATCATGTACTGTGTGAAGTCAAACTAAAAAGAAAAATAAATAAATAACACCACTACAATAAACGGCCACAATCAATTTAGAGAAAAAGGCTGTATTACTGACGTCTCAATACACACCCCACTAGGGGGCACTTCTTCTTAAGTATAAGTGTTGTGGAGCAGAACCGGTAATCTGGTATGTTATTGCATGTTTTCTACTGTGCCTATTCATACATCGTTCCTCAGTTTTAATTGCTTATTATCTAAGTGGCCTTCCTACACAACACACCAAACATGCACAAACGACGCGACGATCTTCGGTATTTCCACGTGACACGAGTGCTGATTTATGCCACCTTTCTATCATACCGTTAGCTTATGGATGATTTGCAGTGGTATATATATTTAATATATCCAAAGGCAGCTCATTCTAGCCTGCTCCCAATGATATTGAGATCAACTGCAGACTAACCAGATGTAGGTGAATACCAGTATTTCATTTAGAATGACTGCTAGAATCAGGTATTCTGGCTCCTGACTATCCGTAGCGACTGTCAAAGATTAACAAGTTGCAGCTAAAATTGAGATACGAAAGAGTTACGATATATAATCGATGTTCACCCATCCACGGCTTGACCTTGGCAATTATTTTTTTAATCTAGAAGATCGAACAGTGCGACTGTTTTTGTTTAAACACGAGTTTTTATAAGCAGCAAAACCTTGTTTGCACACTCATGCAGCTTAACAACTGTTCTGTGAATTACAAAAATCATAAGATTTAAATTTTGCGAATAACCCTATGTACAAACGTTTTCACCCATATCTACAATACTTACATTCATCAGTGCCAAAATCACACATAAAAGTACAGTGATTGCCGTAGCTAAGAGTGTATAGGCGATGACAAAGGTGTTGTAAGAAGCTGTTATATATGCTGTCACCAGACTCATACTAATGACCTGAAAACAAGAGAAGGTTCGTAAAACCTCCAATCATTAAAACCTGATTTACAAAGTAGAAATTTCAACTGAGAAATTCGTGGGTTAATACACAAGCATGCAAAGCAAGCATAATAGTAGTACATTTTGATACAAGTGGGGAAATTTTGTCATTGCAACCGAGGAGAAATTTACCCAAGCCGTAGAGGCGAGGGTGTTATGGAGCCGAGTGCTGCAGTGACAAATCTCCACGTGTATCAAACGATGATTTTCAATACACTTACGAAGAAATACTTACTTTCTCTGAAAATAATAATAATAATAATAATAAGATTATAAATTAATAATTTTCGGTACCGCAAACCCACAATTTTTTATTCCAATATCCCTACAGTAAGCAATAAACCAAATCTAAACTTCTCTTCAACAAGTAAAGGCCGAAAAATGAAAGGAAAAGAAAATATAAAATTGACTAAAGACAGATGACATTTTATGTCATACAATAATATTTTGTACTGGAATGATGATGAAATAAAACGACAACAATGCTAGAATGTTGACAAGAGCTGCTGCACGACGTGCACGCCCACCACCTCCGGCCTCGTCGCTCAGCTCCGCCTCGCCGCCGTCGGAACCCAGCCTCACTGAGAGTGCTGTGACACCGGCCGTGGCAGCTGCGTCGAGCTCGAGCGACGAGTACTACTCGCCGCCGACGACACCACCACCTACGCGTCGTCGGGGAGGACGCCGGCCGCCGGCGTGCTTAGGACCTCGAGGCCCACCGGCCTCTGATAGGGTCCCAGCTGCCGGCGGAAGTGTGCCGCGCATGCGATGGACGCAATCGACCAATGAAAACGTCATGCGCGCATACTATGGGGCTACAGAGGGAGGAAACAACCTGACCGCGTACCGTGTTCGGATGCTCTCTTTGTTTCAGGTGCTTGAGCCAGCCGTCAACGTTTCGGCACAACGACTATCGGATCAGGTGCGGGTCATCCAGCGTAATCATATGTTGGACGATACTGTACTTGATCGTCTCCGAACGGAAATGAGTGACCGTGTCATTACCGCCCCGTCGCAACCTGTGGTGCCAGTTGTGGCACCACCGCCCAGCCACATATCCTTTCATACTGACGAGGTGAGTACTGACACGGTCACTAACGTAAGTACCCAGTGCAATAATGAACTGAGGAGTGCTTTGGAGTGTGCTATTCGGGAGTATCGCAACATGCCGCTTGAGTTTAGGCCGCGTTTACCTCGTTTGCCCATGCGTAATAAGAATAAGGCGCTGGTGGCTGCTCTGGATTCGCAGTTGTCAAACTATTTTGATGACTGCGAAGATCTCACCGATACACACTCGATCATGTACTGCGTGGCCGTAGCGGCATGTCGTGTAGCTCACGTAAAATTTCCAAACAGTGACGTAGCTACACGACCAAAACCAGCTGTGCCGGCCTGGCAGTGTAGGATCGAGCGTCGTATTGGTGGGGCCAGAGCACTCATCGGCAAACTAATCTGCTTCAGGGAGGGCAACACTCGCCCACGAGTGATGCGCTTTGTGAGGCGGGCGTTTTCGGGGACTGACATCAGCCCCCGAGACTATATGTCCCGAGTCACAGAGCGCATCGACTTCCTGAAGCAGAAGGTGTATGCATGGGCAAACCGTATACGAAGGTATAAGCGGCGGGTTGAAAGATACACTCAGAATAGCACATTCCGGAGTAATGAAAGGTGGGTATATAGGGCTTGGGAGCGACCGGACCAAGGTGTGACTGACACGCGCCTTCCGGATGATGACGCCATGTGTTTGTTCTGGCGCAACATCTGGTCGGTGCCTGTCAGTCATACTGAAGGTGGTTGGACTCGAGAGGTCGAACGAGCGTGCGAATCGATAACAGAAATGGGGGCAATCACAATCAGCCCCCAAGATGTGGCCCGTGCAGTCCGTCCGTTGCCTAATTGGAAATCTCCAGGGCCGGACGGACTGCACAACTTTTGGATATAGTGGTTACAAAGATCGCACGCTCGTTTGGCATCTCAGTATCAGGCCGCCTTAGAGTCTGGCTCGCTACCCGAGTTTCTTACAACAGGAGTTACCCACCTGCTCCACAAATCTGGTAGCACCGCGGAACCCAAAAACTATCGGCCGATTACGTGTCTGCCGACGGTTTATAAGGTTCTTACATCCATTTTGAGAGCAAAGATTAACCACCATGTTGATAATAACGCTATCATGTCTGCCTCTCAAAATGGATGTAGGAATGGGTCCCGCGGTACGAAGGAGCTACTCCTCATCGATATGGCCATTAGCCAACAGGTTCGGCGTTCCCGAAAGGATCTGTCGACATGTTGGATAGACTATAAGAAGGCCTATGACTCAGTTCCTCATACATGGCTCATGAGGGTGCTGGAGTTGTATAAAGTTGATGCAACTCTTCGCACCTTCCTGATGTCATGTATGAGGCAATGGAGGACAGTCCTTCGCTATCCAGGATGTCGAAATATTCAGAGGAACAGCGAACCGGTAAGGATCGAGCGAGGTATATTCCAGGGTGACAGTTTGAGTCCGCTTTGGTTCTGCCTAGCCTTGAATCCTCTGAGCACATTGCTGGAGAATTCAGGCCTAGGCTATCGGTTGAAGAGAGGTGGTCAGGCTATATCTCACCTCCTTTATATGGATGACTTGAAGCTCTTTGCCCCCAACAATCTGCAACTGATGGAGCTACTGAAGGTAACGGAAACCTTCAGTAGTGCCATCAGGATGGAGTTTGGTGTGGACAAATGTGCGGTCATGCATATAAAACGAGGGGAGATTGTGGAATCCGTGGGTATCCAACTCTCGGATTCCATACACCTGAGATCCCTCTCTCCAACCGAAACCTACAAGTATTTGGGTATGTCGGAAGCGTTAGGCATCAATGCCACTGACATGAAGCAATCGTTGAAGGAGCGCTTCTTTGGCCGCCTGAAGAAGGTACTTAACAGCCTTCTGTCAGGTGGAAACAAGGTGCGTGCCTTCAACGGTTGGGTCATGCCGGTATTGATGTACGCTTTCGGTGTACTCAAATGGACTCAAACGGAACTTGACGCCCTGGATAGAAGGGTTCGTACACTGCTGACTGCATATCGAATGCATCACCCTCGGTCGTCGGTAATGAGACTGTATATCCCGCGGAAGTGTGGGGGTCGAGGCTTTTTAAATGCTAAGACCCTGCACAATCGCGAGGTATGCAGTCTCAGGGAATACTTCCTAGCCGCCGACGGGGGTATGCATCGTGCTGTAGTAGCAGTGGACAAGGGACTCACCCCGCTCTCCTTGGCTAACGAGAACTGGCGCAAACCTGTAGTGCTTGACACTAACGTACGCAAGGAAGTATGGCAGAGTAAGGAACTTCACGGACGCTTTTTCCGGGCCCTTCATGGGCCCGATGTAGACCAACTAGCGTCCGTAGCCTGGCTACGCGTCGGTGACCTCTTTGGGGAAACCGAAGGTTTTGTCTGTGCAATTATGGACGAAGTTATCATGACGAATAACTACCGGAGATTTATTGTGAAGGACGGCACGGTTGACATCTGTCGGGCATGTCACCGACCGGGTGAATCAATCCGCCACATTATCTCTGGTTGTTCTCGTCTAGCTAACGGGGAATACTTGCATAGACACAATCTTGTAGCCAGGATAATCCATCAGCAACTTGCTCTGAAGTACTCTCTTGTGGAATCGGAGGTGCCATACTACAGGTATGTGCCCGACCCAGTTCTCGATAGTGGCGATATCACGTTGTACTGGGATCGGTCCATCATCACTGACAGGACTATTGTAGCCAATAAGCCTGATATAGTGGTGGTGGACCGAAGGGAGAGGCGTGCAATGATTGTTGACATATCCGTCCCGCATGACGAGAACCTCGTGAAAGCCGAGAAAGATAAACAAATTAAGTATATCGACTTGGCTCGCGAGGTTGTCGACATGTGGAATGTGGACTCAGCGATCATTGTACCGATAGTCGTGTCAGCCAATGGCTTAATTGCCAAGAGCCTCGACCAACATCTTAGGAAGCTCTCGTTAAGCGGCTGGATCAAGGGCTTGATTCAGAAAGCGGTACTCCTGGACACGGCTCGTATAGTTAGGAGGTTCCTTTCTCTGGAGCCCTGACCGCCGGTAGCTTGGTCCCTGTTCCCGATACCGGTGGGACACTATTTTTTATATTTTTAAATGTTTTTTTTAAATATATTTTTTAAGGAATATTTAAAAATTTAATAAATATGTTAAAATGTATAATAAAGGAAATAATAATAATAATAATACTCCACAACTATCACACAGCGCCGTCTAGTCCCAAGCTAAGCAGAGCTTGTGTTATGGGTACTAGACAACTGATAAACATACTTATATATTTCTAAATACATACATATTATAGATAAATTACACCCAGACACAGAACAAATGATTGTGCTCATCACACAAACATTTGTCTTGGGTGGGAATCGAACCCACGACCTCCGGCATAGCAGTCATGGTCACTAACCACTAGACCATCAGGCCTGTCAAAACGTCAAAAAATTACGACGGATTTTTGTTCATTTTGTTGTGAAGAAAATTTTCCGAAGTTCCCGTACATTTTAGTTTTGATTTAGATGTCAGCAAGCTATCGCCAGTATTTTTTAACTTGATCACAATATCAGACGGTGCCGGCACCATCTAAAGAATTCTCTTCAAATCTTAAATTCAACATTTTTTTCACAAAATATAACACAAGTAGAAAATAATAATTAATAGACTTTTTTTCCGCGTTTTACCTTTGCAGATTAAAGAAGAAGCAAAGGTATCAAACCGTATACATCCTATTTAATATTAAAAATAGAAATTGAAATATTTTTGAATTTAGAACACAGATAATGTTAAATTGTTGATAATAACAAATTATTGTGTGAATAATCTTATTTATTCATTTTATTCTGTTCATAAAACAAAATTTAAATTTTCATTAAATATTAAAACCTTAAGAGTATTCACTTCTTTGCTTAAAAAAAAAAATAATAATCACGGTAAACCGTGACGAAATAGGAATGAAAAAGAAACACGAGGGTAATAAATATGGCATGTCGAACCTATTCTTAGTGCGATACGCTGTTTTCTAGTAAGTGTATTGAAAAACAATTTGACGACGACTGTTATACACAGAAAAAGAGATTCAGATTCGTTTATTCATTGTGAAACATAGGTTAACATTACAAGTTTTTATTTAATACATTGAAGGCGCTATGTTTTGCCTCTAGGGTGTACAAAGTAGTAATACATGCATAATTAAAACAAGAAATTAATATAGATTTATGAACCACAAATAAAGAAATAAATAATTTAGATCATTCAAAAAAAAAGCAAAATAAAAGCATAGAAATAAAAAAAATGTCCACAGTTATTGTAATGTAATGAAAAATTGTCAGCACTTATTTAAAGAAAATTAAAGAATTTGAATTATGTCATAACTTAAAATTAACTATTGAAATGGAAAATTAATGCCAGTGACCGAAAAGTTGAAAGGAAATCATTTGTCTTAAAGATTTGACATTTTAAATATTAGTGTTTTGACCATGCATCGTACACATAAATTCTAAAAAAAAATATTAAAATATATATTAATATACATGTGAATGAATGGACAACACGAGGGAGCTATAGAAAAGGCGAATAAAATGTGTGATGAGCATCGATATATGTACTTCGCACTTGATTGGGCGTGCCGAACACTCCCTTCAGTCGACTCAGGTGTAATGTCGACTGTACACTTTGAACATTATACTACGTTGAACGAAACGCGTAAGTGCCACGAAATTCTTGGCGCTTAAGACCTTTTCGCCGCGAAAAAAGTATCCTCTAAAAGCTATCTTTGCGCTGCGAGTTTTAATAGTTCTGTTAGACGACATAATGCCAATGTAGAGCTGCAGCGAACTTTTGTTTTAAATTTTTAGTATTTTGACAAATAGTTTCCAGCCAACTTATATTCTAATGATAGACCAGCCCTTTCAGGGCTCGTCTATCATTAGAATATCAGTTGCTGGTGATAAGTGATACGGCAGAAAAAAGGAGTTAGGGTCCAAATAGACGGACCGCCTTTCAACTGCAAATTGCAGCTTAAGGGCAGTTTGAATGCAGTTGACACGACTGCAATAGAAATGCAAACCAAACGTGCGGTCCGATTGCAGTCGTGTGAACTGCAAACCAACTGCATCCGAACCGCATCATACCCACCCGCCCGCACGCTCCGCCCTCCCGTGTATGGTGCAGCTCGGATGCAGTCTGTGTGCAGTTCACACGACTGCAATCGGACCGCACGTTTGGTTTGCAGTTCTATTGCAGTCGTGTCAACTGCATTCAAACTGCACTTAAACAGGAATTTGCAGTCGTGTCAACTGCATTCAAACTGCACTTAAACTGCAATTTGCAGTTGGATTGCAGTTGAAATGCAGTCCATCTATTTAGACCCTTAATGATAGCGTGACGGTTGACAGGAAAGTATGGCAGGAGAAGGTGTTGCATGGACTTCAAATCACATGGAACAAGGACAGGAAGAAGATGATAACGATACTTTAAAGAAAATAAGAGTTTTTTTTTACATTGAGGATAATCTCCGGAACCATAGCAACCATAGTATCTGTTTGAAAAATCTTTCAACCCTTCTCTTTGACTTTCCAGATAGTCATGAACAATATGATAATCCATGATGAAAGCCGTGTAAAGCCGTGATGGTCAACTCTTTATTAATAAAAAAAACTATGTAGTGAAACTTACCGCAAATATTGAAACAACCAAATTGCCTGGAAACCTCCTCGTGCATGAGCTATACATTAAAACATAATTAAGTACTAGTAACCCCCCTCTGAAAAATAAAAATAATTTTGTTAGATTCAAAACAACTTGTTTCTTTTTGTGATTTCACCCAGATTCCACCAATGTGGAGAAATATGGAGACGAGAAGAGATATTTCTCAGCGTAACCGCATTTACTTAAGCTCCATAGACATGAGTGCGGTGAGCCTTATGAAAATTATATGAAATAAAAAAATTATCGTTATTGTCACCAAATGGCGCTTATTAGTTGTATCTATACAGACAAAAGTGGAAAAATTTAGATTAAGTATGCTGAGTTTATTTATATAGCACAAGAAGTGAGGCGGGTACAAGATACTTCCCTGAAGGACCCTGAAAATCACCGATCTCTACTTGTTTACAGTATTGCCTATCTCACTCTTTGCGGACGATTTTTAAGATAGACTTAGTAAAAAGGAGCAATTCATCCTCTTTTCCAACGGGTACGGTGGAACAACCCGGTTTAGGAAAAGCATCATGTTGTGTACAGCATTTTCACAAGAATTACTTGGCTTAAAGTCATATTGAACACGCAAGAGTAGCTTTTCTTTTCTTTTCCAAGAAATTTACTAGACTTATATTGTTTAAATGAAAGCCTATTACTACACTCTTGCTGCCTGTCCGTCCATTCAACCGTCTGTCTGTTACAATTATCACTACAGATAGACATGACGTGATCACCGCACGCTTCCCTACGTCTCCTTTAATCTCTTCTGGAGTTTCTGTTCTTTTCATACAAATATGAATCCTCAACACTTTTTCTCTCTGATCAGTCGTATTCACTGACACTATGCAGAGAGCAAGAGGGTCGCCGATCAAACTCTCCAGCTTATGAAGGAGAGGCGTGAGATGATTCTGCAGTCTTCAGACGATTCGTACACATATCGGCAGCTCAATAACCGGATCTCTAAGTTCTTGAAACGGGAAAAGTTAAAGACGCGATTGAGCGAAATAAGGGCTCCAAGGTGTTTGCAAGAGATCTGTCTATTGGGCAGAGCCAGTTCACGAAACTGAAGACCGAAGATGGCAGAGTCATATCCGCCAAACCAGAGCTTCTAGGAGCGATCGAGGCTTTCTATGGACAGTTGTACACGTCAATCACTAAACCCACTGCAAATCTAGCAAACGATCCAAGAGCTACATTGAGCCGACCCTATACCGAAGATATCCCGGACGTCAGCCTGTACGAGATTAGGATGGCTCTGAAGCAGCTTAATAACAATAAGGCGCCGGGTGACCACGGAATTACGGCCGAACTTCTGAAGGCGGGTGGAAAACCGATCCTTAAGGCCCTTCAGAAGCTGTTTGATTCCGTCATACTCGAGGGAAAACGCCACAGGCATAGAGCGGAAGCGTGGTGGTACTGTTCTTTAAGAAGGGCGACAAGACCCTACTCAAGAATTATAGGCCCATCTCACTTCTGAGCCATGTCTACAAGCTGTTTTCCAGAGTCAACACGAATCGTCTCGCGCGCAGGTTCGACGACTTCCAGCCTCCCGAACAAGCCGGATTCCGAAAACGCTTCAGCACCGTGGACCACATACATACGCTACGATAGGTTACACAGAAGACCGAGGAGTATAATCTGCCTCTCTGCCTAGCGTTTGTGGACTACGTGAAAGCCTTTGATTCGATCGAGACTTGGGCTGTACTGTAGTCTCTCCAACAGTGCCAGATTGACTATCAGTACATCGAGGTGCTGAAGTGTTTGTACGAAAACGCCACTATGTCAGTCCGACTTCAGGACCAGACCTCGAAACCTATCATCCTGCAACGAGGTGTGAGGCAGGGAGACGTTATTTCTCCGAAACTGTTCACGGCCGCAATGAAGGATGTCTTCAAGGTTCTGGACTGGAGTGGACTAGGCATTAATGTCAATGGCGAGTACATCACTCACCTTCGGTTTGCCGACGACATAGTAGTCATGGCTGAGACTACAGAAGAGCTCAATACAATGCTCAATGACCTCAGTAGAGCTTCCGAAAGAGTGGGTCTTAAAATGAACATGGACAAAACTAAAGTCATGATAAACAACCATGTAGCACCCACTCCTATCAAGATCGGAGACTATACTCGAAGTTGTGGACGATTTCGTCTACCTCGGGCAGACAGTCCAGTTGGGTAGATCTAATTTCAAGAAAGAGGTCAACCATCGATTCCGACTCCGCTGGGCAGCGTTCGAGAAGCTACGCGGTATCTCCTCATCTGACATACCACAGTGTCTCAAGACGAAAGTTTATGACCAGTGTGCGTTGCCAGTGATGACATATGGATCCGAAACGTGGTCGCTCACAATAGGACTCATCAAAAGGCTTAAAGTCACCCAAAGAGCAATGGAAAGGGCTATGCACGGAGTTTCCTTACGTGATCGAATCAGAAATGAAGATATCCGCAGAAGAACCAAGGTTGCCGACATAGCACAAAGAATCGCCAAACTTAAGTGGCAATGGGTAGGGCACATTGCTCCCGGGCCTTGGTTGAGGCCATGGTCCGGAGCGAGGAGGAGTGGCAGGCGGTCGACGACTTCTGCGAAGTAGTAATGCTCGCAAAGGAGGAGGCCGAACGCATCAGGCAACGGCGTTATCGCCGCCGCCGCCGCCGCCGGGATTCTGATCCCGTTTTCCGGCCACCGTAGGCGCGGGCTTGCGGACAGTGAGCAATGGTTAGCTCGCTGTGCGGCCGTCCGGTAACTGTCCGGACCAAGCCCAAGTCGCCGACAGCGCGCACTGTTCTCGCGCGCCTCAAGGAGTTGTCAGCAACAGCAGGGACCCAGCCGGGTCAAAGCCTACTGGGGCCAGGGTTATTCGAAAGGGCGCTCGAGCCCCGGTATGAAGGCTAGAAGGAACGGGGTGGGTCTTTTAGTCAGTAAGAGTCTGACACTATCTCCCGCTCCGCCCAAGAGCAGGGGATGTCATTGCATGATTTTTTCCCACCATAAAAAAAGGGCACATTGCTCGCAGAACAGATGGCCGTTGGGGCCGAAAGGTTCTGGAGTGGCAACCGCGTACCGGAAAACGCAGCGTTGGAAGGCTTCCTACAAGGTGGACTGACAACCTGGCGAAGGTAGCGGGAATCCAATGTATGCGGGACGCACATGATCGTTCGTTGTGGCGACGCTTGGGGGAGGCCTACGTCCTACGAGGAAAGCAGCGGCCAAGTCTCGATTCAGAAGCAGACCGAATTCGTTAAATAGAGAAAAATATGTTGCAATCCGCAATCGCAGCAACTTGATGTGTAGAGATGCCCAACGCCGCCACGTTCATAAGTCCGTTGAAAACGGTGACCCAGCTAAAGTCTGGAAATTTCTTAGATCAATGGGAGTTGGTAAGTCACGCCAAGATTCTATTCCTAAGGATGTAGATCTGCAATTACTTAATCAACATTTTTCCACATCTTCTAACTTCAGTGGTGCTATGAAAGCAAAAACTCTAAATGATCTTTCAACACTTCCTACTCCCGATTATTCACCCTTTGTCTTAAATCAATTCTCTGATTGTGATGTTAAGAAGAGCATAGAATCAATCACGTCTAATGCTGTTGGTAGTGATTGTATCAGTCGCAAGATGATACTCCCTATTCTCGACGAAATCCTTCCTGTCATCTGCCATATCCTCAACTATTCCGTATCCTGTGGTGTTTTTGCCGCTTCTTGGAAAGAAGCCCAAATCACCCCGCTTCCAAAAAAGCGTAATCCTGTTTCCTTCTCTGACTTCCGTCCTATCTCCATATTACCATTTCTATCCAAAGTCCTCGAACGCCTTATCCATAGTCAACTTAGTGCTTTCCTGTGCAAAAACCGCCTCCTTAATCATTTCCAATCCGGATTTCGTCCAGGTCACAGCACTACAACAGCTCTCGTTAGCATCACAGATGACATTAGACTTGGTATGGAAAATGGAAATCTGACGGTCCTTTCCTTGTTAGATTTTAGTAATGCATTTAATACCGTTGATTTTGATGTATTACTTGGAATACTCAGCTCTCTTAACATATCTCCAACGGCGATTGATTGGTTTCGTAGTTACCTGTGTGGCCGTCGGCAACGTATTTGCATTGAAGGTTCGTCCTCGTCGTGGTGCAATACCTCTGCCGGCGTACCGCAGGGGGGCGTTCTATCTCCTCTTCTTTTCGCTATCTTTATTAACTCTATTTCCAACGAACTCCTGTCATCCTACCATCTTTATGCTGACGATTTGCAAATATATTCGCAAGCTCCCATAGATGAACTATCTGAAGCGGTTAAAATGATCAATAAAGATTTGACTCATATTGCCGAGTGGAGTGTGGCTCATGGTTTAAAGGTCAATCCTACGAAGACTCAGGTCATTGTTGTCGGCAGCCCCAGGTTGCGCTCAAAAATCAACTGGACTCAGCTACCACCGATAGTCTTTGATAACTCAACTATTTCATACAGCGATTCAGTGAAAGATCTTGGTATTTTTATTGACAAAGACTTTTCGTGGGCTCCTCAGTTGCAGGAAGTAAGCCGTAAGTTGTTTGCGTCTGCGGGGTCTTTGCGTAGGCTGCGCAATTTTCTTCCAACTGCCACCAAAACTGCGCTTGCCCAATCCCTCCTTCTTCCAATCCTTGATTATGCCGATGTCAGTTATTTAGATCTAACTGAAGTGCAGCTAGATAAGCTTGAGCGACTTCAAAACTTTTGTATAAGGTTCATATTTGGTTTACGCAAGTATGACCATGTCTCTGAATTCCGTAAAAAGCTCAAGTGGCTGCCGATCCGACTTCGCCGGAATACCCATATCTTATCGTTACTTTACAGTGTCCTGTTTGTTCCCACAACCCCCTCATATCTCAAAGAACGTTTTAAGTTCCTTCATGACACACATACTAGACATTTGAGATCATCGGAGAACTTGAAACTTTTGATGCCTTCGCATTCTACCAAATTCTGCGACAAATCGTTTACGGTTCAGGCGGTGCGATTATGGAACGCTTTGCCATTGTCAATTAGACAAGCCCAGTCGCTAGGTTCTTTTAAAAACCTTGTCAAAGAACATTACCTTTCTCTCTAATATTACTCTGATACTGCCAAATTTAATTTCTTCCATCGCCAATCTTTATTCTATTCTTTTCTTTTTCGCTTCCATTTAATTGTAACACATGATATATATATGTATATTGTATATATTTATATATGTATATATGTACTTGCATATTATTATTATTATTTTTTCCCCCTTAATTAATTTGTCCCTTGATATATTGCTTGAAGTACACTGCAGACTACCCCCTTTTTTTAGTTTCAGTTCTTATATTCCATCCCAAGGTTGTCTGGAAGATATCGCTTTCAGCGATAAGACCACCACTGTGCACATAGGTTTAAGTTTCTGTGAAATTGTTACTATTTTGGTGTACAATAAAGTTTATTCTATTCTATTCTATTCTACGTCCAACAGTGGACGTCTATCGGCTGAAATGATGATGAATGATGATGCAGAGATTAGACGTATACATAACCAAGTTCTATTATTTGTGTACAATATGTCTCCTGTGCACCTCTCTCCACTTTAAAGGAGAGTGGACTTAATTTACTCTGCCATCACAATGTGGCATAGTGGATTTCACTATATCTTTTTATTTTCCTACCTTAAGAAAATCTGTAAAAACATAATTATTTAAGATCACATTTAGTCTATCTGTCATAAAAATATATATCGCACGATCAAAAGATATCTCATATAACAGCAAGATCAAGATTTTATTTTCTACAAAGGAAGAAAAAAACCTGACCTTCCTGACTAATTAGTTTTTTTTTTTTACTTACATTGCATACATGAACAGTACATTCCCCATTGGTGTATGAAAAAAATTTCGCATATAGTGCCTGTAAATAAACAATAATTGTTGTAGATTAGATCAGAGAGTAGAGAGATTTGGTTGAGATTTTGTGTTAAATTTTCTTAGCAAGAAAAAGGTAAAAGAGTAGTTTCCTGAAAAATTGTAACAGGTCCGAAAGTTAGATTACCAAAATAACATTGGACATGTATTTTTTCTTTTGTGACGTAATCAAAACATATAGATATGCGTGGTCATTTTGTGAAACACGCTAATGAGTCTCTGAGCTACTAAATTTGAAACAGTTAAGAATTACCACAGCGCTGGAACGCAAAAGATCACGAGCGAATTTTAGTAATTAAAATTATACATAGAAAAATAAAATATTAAAAAAAAAGAATCAAGTATTTTTTTTTGTATTTCACCATCAGAGAGTAGAGATTATTGAATGGAAGCCTACTGAAAGGATTATTGAATGAAGATCGAACATTCTGGAATGACTATTACGGCAGTTGTAGTAATAGTAGGAGCGGCGGTATGGAGATCTTGCGGGATACTCGAGCGCATCAGAAAATCATATTATATCAAACGTTGTATCTTGTAATGTACTCCTTCCACATAATTATGGTCCCTTAATAGGGTGGAATTCGTTGAGAGCAGCCTGTCAGATTATTAAAAAAAATTGACCCTCGAAAAATCTCTAGCGTGTCAAATTAAGACAACTTAAGTGTATGCAGAAAAGTGTATATTTCAATAATCTGACAATTTGAGTGTGGCTTAAGCAAATGGGCGAGTCATTAAGTTAGATTATAATGTTCTTGTTAATATTTTGTTGCCACAAGTCAATTTTTTTTTTTGTTTATATTTGTAATGAATAAACTCAAAAACTACTGTGCCGATTTCAAAAATTCTTTCACCATTGGAAAGTTACATTCACCCTGAGTAACATAAGCTATATTTATTGCCCATGTAAAGCCAAGACGGGCTGTTAGTCGCTAATAAGACTATGATGAGTCTCCGATATGTAATCATTACTAGCTTTTGCCCGCGCGGCTTCGCTCCCGCTCTTCCCTACTCTACCCTACACTACCCTAATTTTCATTTTTTTTCCATAAGAACCTTCTCCTCATAATAACGAACACAACAAAAAAAAAAAAATTAGCGAAATCGGTCCAGGCGTTATTGAGTTATGCGCTTACCAACACATTTTGCGATTCATTTTTATATTATAGATTACAAATCTGATGAAACCCATTGCCTGTAGTTGCGAGTAATTGTTTTACCACAGTTTGCTACGATAATTTTCTTTGGATCGTCAAAAATTTATTCGATGGTTTAAGCTACATCGCAACATGGAAACCGTCAGGTTTTTCGTACTTTTAATAGATACTTCAAAATAAAAAAAAAACCAATCGCGCCCGAGTATTTCGTGGATACGAATTTTTTTCGTTTTTCATTTTTGAAAATTCTTTCTCACCTTTCTTTTCTTTCTTTCCCCCAACTAAAATGGACATTTGTCATAGACTTTTTTCGTTTTAGAACCTAATCTTTACAATGCAATAGGTCCCCATGGCGCTTTAGTGACTGCAAATTTAGCATCCGTCCCTCCCTTACTATAAAGACAAAGTTGATTGACAATCTTTATATTACAGAAAAGAGCCATCAGAGCTATTTACAATCTCCGCCAGTGCGATTATCTGAGGGAACTGTTTAAAAATATTAACATAATGACGGTACCTTGTCAATAAATCTATGAAAACATCATGTATGTTTTTTTTTTCGATGGGAAAAATCATCTTATGACAACTCCCGCTCTTGGGTGGAGCGGGAGATAGTGTCAGACTCTTACTGACTAAAAAACCCATCCCGTTCCTTCAAGCCTTCATACCGGGGCTCAAGCGCCCTTTCGGATAACCCTGGCCCCAGTAGGCACATCATGTACGTTAGAAAAATCTTCATCTTTTTAGCAAAAGAGGCGATAGAAGTAATTATGTTACAAGAAATTGGGACTAATTAATTCAACTAGGTTTCAGACTGGCTAAAGTGGTCTCTTCTTTCATGGGGTACTATTTGAAATGTTATAATAAAATACTTCCCCAAATATTAGAACTAGGCAAGCATATTATAAGTTGGAGGATTATATTCAAGACAAAAATGCTTGGGTCAATGCTGGTCCAGCTCCACTACCACTAGGGCGTACTAATTAGTTGATTAGTTGGAAACTAATTATTATTTTTTTGTAATTCGAAAGACACAATAGCATTGTATAATGTAGAAGCACTTTTTTCAAATTTGTGAATGTGAAGCACCATGGAGCATTTTTAGTAGGTTACAACTTATTTATTTTTTGACATTAAGAGCATGGCAATTGAGAGTTTGTCATGCTCACTCAAATGTCTCGCTGTTGGTGGCACGTGTTATTGAGTCATACAGTTCCCTTCAACACGGTTGAGCTGAATGGGGCTGATACACGCGTCATGCTCCTGAACGGGTGCCGTCAGTTGGAACTGGTCATCTCTTAGCTGCCAGTTGCTTAGTTCAGTTTCTATCTTTTAATTATTTTACATTTTTATTTCATTATCGACATTGTGCTCACATGATAGAAGCAACAAGTAATATGTAACCAAGCATTATAATTATGTAACACATAATATGATTTAAAGAGTGTCCATAGAGTTTCTTGCACGTTCTTCTCCATAGAGACCTACGCTTTGGAACGTGCAATTTAGCTTCACTTTTCTTGGACTGACCGACATTTGACTATTCAAAAGTGCCTGCAAATGGTCTATTTGAAATAAATGCTTTGACTTTGACTTCGACATCACAGCATCAGTCATAATATTCGTTGGTAGCCAGTGCAAGAAAAATATACATGTCGGAGAATTGACTCCTACTACCGAAAGCGTAACGTAACCCAATGGGTCGTGCTAGGACGCAGCCTTTGAAATGGCGAGTATTCTATGATCGGAGCTCGCACCGAGCGTACGTATTTATTCGAATACTATTATGATCTTACTTTAATAGAACATACTCGTAGTTCAGTTATTTCGCTTTATGGTTATTGCTCGTAGTTACCTACCCTACAAGAACATGTGCCCACTAAGTGTCGTGACCCACTCCATGGCGACATATGTGTATGCTTAGATTAGTTCTTACTCTACAACTGCGGTAAACATTGAAGCGGGTACCCTTTTGCAGTTTCTGCGGAGCCCCATTAAAAAAAAGTGTAAGTACATACTTTATGTTTACCTGAATTTGCAGGATAGAAGACAAAACTGAATCCTATGACATTGAACGGGATCTCATTTCTATACTTGAGTGTCCTAAAAATACAGAGAATGTTTTGTTGTACTTACGAGTTATACGTATATACAGTGAAAACAGCCGTAATAACAGACATGACGAGCGTAAGTAACAACATTTTTACGAGGAACGTTTTGTCAATGGCTGTAAAAAAAATACTTTTGTCATATTAGGTATATCTGGAGTCATATTAATAAGCCATTGACTCATAGCTTCACAAACAAAGAATCCCTGCAACTTGGTATAGGCTAACATTATGAGTGATCTTACTATAAGATGGTTCCACTGGGTAATCTTCTGGCTCCTTGCTTTCTGGTATATCATCCGTTTCTTTTAATTGAGTGGGAAGAGCCGACTTCTTGCTTACTGTTTTCTGACTCGATTTTTGTCTTTCAGTTTTTCGACTTGATACTTTGCTTTCAGATTTCCGACCCTCTTTGATTTGATTTACATCCTCTGTCTCAATTTTGTATACATTTGTAGATGTAAACCATTTGCCATATTTTCGCACACTGTCAGCCGCTGTGTTTCCATATATAACGTTTATTATTTCAGAATTGCTGTTACGTTCCTGTACATTTTGATGACTGAGTAATCCGTGGTATTTCACTGAAGTTATACTGTTATTATCAGATTTTTTAGTTTTGGCGGTTTTGACTTCGTTTTCTATATTAATTTGGGTAACATACATTTCTGAATTTAGTGTACCAGGGATCATTTTATTTCATTACTTTGTTATATTACAGTAAGTGTTTAAATGTCTTAATTGCAACTTTTCATTAAAGGCTCTTATGAAATAAAATATTTCTAAAAATGTTCGGTTTCAACCCAAGTGGCTTCAAAGTGTCAAAAACTGTGACAAGCTTTGGTGACAAGATACTTTTGTCAGGCTTCAACGATGACAGCCGTGTTTTTTTTAATACTGTAGCAAGAATCTTTTGTACAGGGCGTTTCACTTAAGAAGTTCTTTTGCCGTAATGTTGGCTCCCCTGTTTGTCAACAGAAAAAAGAAGGGAAAATAGAAAAGGGTTGCCTACTCCATCAAAACTGTTGCCCGAAATGCGAAACAAATTCTATTTTAACGGTAGTTGCAACATTTTTTGGAGAATTATGTGGGGAATGGGATTTTAGTAAAAAAAAGTTAGTCTAAAAGGAAGTTCTCAATGGAAAGGTACAATATTGTGCCGTGGAGTTTTCAGTATTTTAAAGAATCGCAGGGCCATCGGAATAGAGCCCAGCATACTACACTTTATTCAAAAATAGTTTTACCGTGTCCAAAGACAAAAAAAAAACAAGGCAATTACTCTTAGAAGTTTTTTTTTATAATTTCTTTTAGAAACTGTAATGACTATTTTTGAATAAAGCATACAACGTTGGGTTCCATTTCAATTATCCTGCAATTTTCAAATATCGAAAACGCCATGCCGCAATATCGTACCTCTCCATTCAACAACTTCCTTTTAGACTGGCTATTTTTTTTAATAAAATCCCATTCCCCTCATTTATTCTCCATAAAGTGGTGGACTACCGTAAAAACGATTTAGTTTCTCATTTCATGCTTTTGGTAGAGTAGGCAACTGTTTTCATGTTTCCCTTCTTTTCTCTGTAGACAGACAGGGTAGCCAACATTACGGCGAAGGAACTTCTTAAGTGAAATACACTGTATAGAAATCCTTCCTATTGCAGTAACTAGGATGATGTAACGAATATTTGCATTTGCATTCGCATTCGCGCGAATATTTGCACATTTTTAACATTCGCATTCAAATATTATTCGCGAACATTGATCGCGAATATTCGTAAAAATTTTACATTCTTTCCATTAGTTGTATTATCATTCTCGGATATAGAATGATAATACAACTGACGTAAAGAATGTTCAATCGAGCGGCTATCAGGAGAAAAGTCTTAGGAAAACTGTCATCCTATCTCTCAGTGACGCCATCTAGCTTTGAATAGCAATCACGCGAAATAAATTTGTCAAAATTTGTATAAATTTATTTATTGCTCGGTAGGTGGCCAGGGGTTTTACCATGATATGTTAAAATGTCAGTAGTACGAACGAAAAAGGATCTAACAGTTCGGTTTAGGTCGTAAAATAGATCACGTTAAGAGCTCTAGGTAAAAGCTTCGGTGTGTGCCAGTGGCGTAGCTTGGGAAGGGGAGGGCGGGCCATGGCCCCAGGCGGCATACGAAAGGAGGCGGCAGAAAGCGCCAATTTATTTATTTGTAAAAAAAAACTTAGATATTCGAAATTGCGAGCGCAATGTTACTTACGTGCCAAGCAAATTTTCATGCTGCAGCAGGTATACTGCTTTTTATTAATTTAAGTTCATTCTCTGACGTAACAATGTCGGGCCAAGCTCAACCATGACTTGGCATTGATTATTTATATTATTATTATATTATAAACACGCGCATACCGACCTGGGCCAATGCTCGTATGCGCAAGTCAAGTGACGTGACTCTTAAGGTGTTGTGGAGGTCTCAGTTTGACCACATTGGCCGAATAGGGAACAAACCCCGTTGGTAGTAAAGCGTTTTGGTCCCCGGCAAACTCGAGTGAATAGAACTTCTGCCGTCCCTCACCTCCACCACTGCTGAAACCCGACGGGTCCCTGGCTCACACCGCTGAGGAGAAAGCAAACTTAATTGCCTCTCTTATTGCGGAATTTTCGCGTCTGAATTCCGGTGACGCACCGCCCCGTTTCTCCTGATGGGTACGTGACGAGTATGTTGGATATTCGTATCCATCAGAAAGACGTAAGTAAGAATATAGCTAGTGGCCCTGACGGGATACCTGCAGTCGTACTTAATACTGGTGTTCTTAAATATAATAAACATCAAAGGGCGGCGTATTTCTGGTCGACCCCAAGCGGCGAAAACCCACGCTACGCCACTGGTGTGTGCTAGGTAAGGTTAAACTTTTCAGCAATAGAGCCAACCGTTCTTTTTAGTGCCTATATACTCGTCGACGTCCATTTAAACTTCTTAAGGCGCCTACCCCTTACCTATGAATCACTTACCTCAAAAACCCCCATTGAGTTACGAAGATTTTTTCGAGTTTTTGTTTTGTGATGGAACTACAAATTAGTTTTCACATTTTTCTCTATACTTTTATTATGAGACCTTGATTCATACCAAACAGGATTCTAGGTCAATGGGATTTACCCTATGAACTTTGATTCCCTTGAGTATCGAAATATACATATTTTGTGACTTATACGGCCGTATCATTTTTTTTCGTTAACTCAGAAGTTTAATTTTTTCACAGCTTCAAGAAGCCGCAGACCAGAGTATGGTTTTCATTTTAACTCGATACCTCCACGTGTTCTCGAGTTAAAGGGTCTTAACAGATCGACAGACGGACAACAAAATGATCATAAGGATCTTAAATACCTTACAGACTAACAAGATTAATTACGAAGCAATATTAATCTTTAACTATGGACGTGCGGTCTCACAGGCCGCGTGCAGTTTGTAATTCTCGTATCCCTCTCCTCCCGCGTATCCCACGCGCATGTAAGCCTTAGGCCTCATTTACGGAGACGCGGGGCGTCTCGCGTCGCGTATGGCGTGGCGTCTCGCGGCGCGTCGGACGTTTTTGCTGTTTACGGTGGGGCGGCGCGTGAAGCGGCACGCATCATCGCACGCGTAAACACAAACTTATAGCAATATACGACCATGTTCATAGAGAAGCGAGACGGGACGCGTGGCGGTGTCCGCCGCGGCGCCCGCGGTGAATCCTCTAGCGTGTAGCGAAGCACGCGGCGGGCATCGCGGCGATCATATCATACTCCATTGCGACGGTGACTACGTCTGTGTTGCGCGATTTCTAAATAAGACTGACAGAAGATTCCGCCTCGGACATAGCTTCATCGAGAATTGCCGCTGCGTGCGCCGCCGCGATAAACGCCGCGTGGGACGCGTCGGTGCCATCCGCGGGATCGGCCGCAAAAAACGCCCTAATTCAAACAAACGCGTCTTAAATATCTTCTCCGTAAACGCACTCATACAACGCCATATATTTGAATTCAGTGCGGGCCGCGCCACTCAACGCAACGCGCGACGCCCCGCGTCTCCGTAAATGAGGCCTTAGTAGCTTCGGTTTTAGTGGCGAAACGACCGCTGAAAGTGAAGTTTACATCGTCGGCTGAATGATGCGTGAGTAATTTTGCTTTATATTTTGAGTGCGGTCTGTGAGACCGTGCGTCTACGTTTGTGTTATAAATTGACGCTTACGGTAATTTAATTTGTTTTCGATTTTATAAACCAAAATGTCAAAAACGATCAACCAACGACTGCAGGTGAACGAACATCGAGTTCGTTGACTCATAGAGCCAGTAAAATATAGTGATTACATGATCCTTCTTTTGAAAACGAGTTTTAACGATTGCTTCTAAAATCGGATCAGTGCGACAGCGATGGGGATGTTGATAATTGTTTGTTTTATACAGTTTCTAAACGTTAGACTGGTAAATTATGCCAACTGCCCACCAAAGATAAAACAAAAAACGACCCATACTTGTGTAGGTTGTAAACAGCCAATTTGCCTACAATGCTCTAAGCCGCTATGCAAAGACTACCAATAAATATGACCAAATTGGGCTCTTGTCGAAATTTTTATGTTTGGTTTTGAGAAGATTATGTTTAGCTACTTATGTTCTTTGTTCTTTATATTACATTTTAAAAGAAGTAAACTAATTAAAAAAGTCATTTTCCTGTGGTAATATACCTATAAAGTGATCTCAAGCCAAAAAGTCTGAAAAGTAACTTTGATTGTTATATCGTTAGATTTAGTTTAAAATAAATATATTTTTAATTAAAATTACATCTTTTATTTACATTTAGTAACTCTTCTAAGGGATAAAAACCAAAAAAATTATACCAATATTTACTCATCAAGATAGAAACCAGCCCGTAAAGAAAGCGGTCTGTGATGCCGCACGTCCATAGTGGTGTTACAAAAATGGAACGTCCATAGTTAATTCTGAAATGTACTTTATTTTGCTAAATAGAAAAATATGGACTACTTAATGTCCATATTTCATTGATTAGCAAAAGGGAAAAAAATTTCCGAGCAAAACCAAGAAAAAGAGGTAGTGTCCCTTTCTTACCTCCATCTTTAACTACGGGAACCATACATTTTCTATTAGCTACAATATTCCAGTCAGTGATGATAGACCGATCCCAGTCAATGTGATAGAACAATTTTTGTTAGAACTGGCTTGGGCAGCTACTTATACAGGGTTAATTTTATTACACTAGCAACCTCTTAGGTGCTAGTTCAGAACATCATATACAACAACTTTTGTTCTACGACTTTTTACAAAACATTTACCAAAAACAAACCTTCAAGATTTTGTTTTTCTATCTAACACATTTCAACTCTTTATTTTGCTGTATCTACTTACGGCTCCCGCGCACTGTTCTCGTAGTAATTAGTAAGCAGGCTTTCGAAACATTGTCATCACACCCAGCAAACATTCGCGCCATATCCGTGTTCTCGAGCTTAGAATATTGATACACCATCATGTAAAAATTCGCACTGCCGTATTTCGCTACAAGAACAAGTATGACGCGACGCAAGCGCATCATTACTACTAACCGACTAGTGAGGGTTGCCCGTAAATAGGTCAAGTTCATGTTCGGCTACCCTCCGCTATTGTATTATCGCTTACTTCGCACAAAGTCTATCTTTGTAATATTTAGAACGTTTAGTTGAAATATTTTTATCTTTGTATTAAAATCTGATGAACCGAAATATGATAAATTTTTAAAAGTCATAGAACAAAATTTGTTGTTTATGATGTTCTTAACTAGCACCTAAGAGGTTGCTAGTGTTTTACAAATAACCCTGTATAGGTAGTGCAGCGGTTTCCTCACGCTGTTCGCAGCGACATATAGCGCTCCGGCGAATTGCCGGCGCACGTCTTTACGTGAGGAACGTACGTGCTGCAGCGGGACCTCCAGATTGAGAGCCTTGAAGAGTTCTGCGGACGCCTCTACCTGGCCCCACATCAAGGACATAGCGCCATGGCACGCGCGACCACCGGACGTGAGACGCCTCCCTTGCGACCTGCTGCCGGACGCTGACGTTGACTCCCATGCCCCACCGGACTGACCTATGATTAAGTCGCATACACCTACACGCGACTTAATCATTCAAAATGACTCTAAAACACTGCATACGCTCAGTGCGTGCTGTGTGCTAAGTTAATATAGGCATAGCGCGCATTGAACCCCAGACATGCACGACTCTAGATTCGTTAAACTCACGCAACAAGCTGCATGGTGCAGACACGCACTCTGTTTTCAGATGAGAACAGCATAGCCTTAAGAAGTCTAGATGGACGTCAACGAGTATATAGGCACCAAAAAGAACGGTTGGCTCCATGCGTAATAATCGGAACCGTGGGTTATTAGGGTGGGTGCATTATGGTTAGGAGAGGTATCGCTTACGAAGCTCGTACGGATCTTGTGGTGTTTGATAGAGGCAGTGTGAATGCTTAAAGACACGTGGAGGAAGTCTTACAAGCCCTGTCTTAACTTTTGCACCAATTATTATTGGGGAGAACTTTAGTGCACGATAATGCTCGATGCCATACCGCAAGATCCGTCACTCAATACCTGGATTAGGTCGGGATTCAAGTTTTTCCATGGCCGGCACGCAGTCCTGATCTTAACCCAATCGAACACATTTGGAACAACCTAAAAAGACGTGTTTGAATAAGAGTCCCAGCCCTTAAGTCCTAGGAGAGCTCAAGACGGCTGCGGTAAAGGAGTAGCACAATATTTCTCAGTAGGATATTCACGTCATCATGGATGGATTACCAAACCAGCTACAAGAAGTCATTAAGGTCCGAGGTGGTAGCTCCCATTAATAAAATTTAAATTAAAAAATAAAAATAAACTCATAACATCTTCACGTAAATTTTTAGATAAATCGATTTTTGGCATATATTTTTTTAATAAACGGGTTTTTTCAAGACTTGTCATTTTATTTACCTGGCTGCTTTTAACATAACTTCCATCAACTGTGGTCAAAATCTGACGATAATTGGAAACTGGAAGAAATACAAGGTGGCCGGTCAATTGTGCCGGTGAATGTAGCTTTATGTAGTTTAAGCGTGAAATAAAAATATTGTGTAACAAGACAACCCGCTTTATTGGCTTCCAGTTTTTAGGTTTTGACTAAGCACGGTCACTTTATGGGGTTATTACCTCAAGTAACTTTCTTTTTACTGCGAATTTCACTTATTGGATTAGACCAAAAAAATTAGATGCACTAATAAAACGATTTTTGGATTTTTCTGCACTTATTGGGTTTTCACACTATACTCTTGACATATCGATGTTACAACCATAATATATATAGGTACATACACACATTGCTTGCAGAACAGTCTGTCGGTCTTTGGATTCATTATAATATTTTTTTCAGAACTACTTACCCTCAAAACTATTAAACTATTATGATAACATTCTCGCGAACGAAGTCGCAGGCCAAGTGATTGTTATAGAAAAAAGAATAAAAATTACATCAAAATAATTTATTGGGTCAATTTTTTTTTTATAATTCACTTCACCGGTCATGGGTCTAACTTTTTTAAGGCCGGAGTTGACCTTAGAAGAAACCTCTTCTCCTTCTTCGTTTTTTTTTTCCGCTTGCCAGGACAAGCAAACAGATGATAATGATGATAATCGCAACTACTAAGACGATAGCAGTGTAGAGCATGGTTGCAGCAAATATGTAGATGTCGTCTCCGTATTCTGCAAAATTTCCGCCAAGCACATATTGCAGTAGGTATACGCAAAGCTAAAAAACAAAATCAGATATTAAAGCAACAAAAAGTCCTCAAATCTAGGTTGTCCCAATTTTGTTTTTTATTTATTCCCACTGCTAGCCAAAAGTCTATCCCAGTGTTTTCCACTCTCCCACTCCACTCGCAAATGTTTCGCCTTTTTCGGCTCGCGGACCTCTTTCATAATTTCCTTATATACGTAAATGATCTTCCCCGAGAGATACTGCACAACTGTGTCCTATTTGCAGATGACACGACAATCATTATTGAATGTAAAAAAAAAATCTTATGAATCTGAAATAAATCAAACTCTCCATTCAATAGTTGAATGTTTGAAAGGTATAAATATAGGTAGGAAAATTAAAAATAAATATTGACAAGACAAAACTCATATACTTCAAAACGCCTAGCCGAAAAGAGTATCAGTTTAATATAGGGTGTCTCAGTAAGAGTGCACTTTTTAAATTTTACAGCTGCCACCTCTGTTTATTCCGATTATTAAAAATGGAGCGCTTTTCGAAAGAACAACGCGTTATAATTTAGAAAACTCATTAAAAAAATGGAGAAAGTTACGAAAGTTATGAACGGCATTCGATAACGGACTTCTTGTGTCCTCAACTGGACGGCATGAATCTGGACAACATGTGGTTTCAGCAGGACGGCGCAACCTGCCACACCGCGCATGAAACAATCGACTTATTACAGCAACGATTTCCAAAACACATTATCTCACGAAATTCTGATGTCCACTGGCCACCAAGATCGTGCGATTTAACGCCGTGCGATTTTTTTCTATGGGGTTTTGTGAAATCTCGGGTTTATGCGAATAAACCCGAAACAATTCCTGAGCTCGAATCGGAAATCCAACGCGTCATCGGTGAGATACAGCCACATCTCTGTGCAAAAGTCATGAAAAATTTCATGAAAAGAGTAATGGCTTGTCATCGGAGCCGTGGGGGTCGCCGTTGCCGGATATTTTATTCCATACTTAATCGGAACATGTCTTCTTTACAATACAATAAAAATATCACAACTCTATCATAAAATACTTGTTTTTATTTTAAAATGAAAAAGTGCACTCTTACTGAGACACCCTATATAAGCCTTGACCATGATAAAGTGGAACAAATACAAAGTACTAAATTTTTCGGTATAAATTTAGACGTACATCTCACATGGAAGGATCATATTGACAGTATTTATAAGAAAATTAATAAATTCGTTTTTGCTCTTCGTAAACTTAAAGATGTAACAACGAGAGAAACATCTCTAATGGTGTATCATGCTTATGTTTGTTCACTCATTCGTTATGGCATTGTAGTCTGGGGCAACTCTTCAGAGGTAAACCGGGTCTTTATAGCGCAGAAAAAATGTATTCGTGCAATTTATGGTATGAAATGATTTGATTCCTGTAAACCGATTTTTAAATCAAAAAAGTTACTAACTGTCCCTAGTCTTTACATCTACGAAGTCGCCAAATTTGTTAAGGGTCATCCATTCCTTTTCAAAGGTAACGATAATAAAAATAAGCTAAATTAGAACTGTTTAGACGTAATTGTGCATATATGGCGCCACTTATTTACTACTCCTTACCCAAACATATTTTTGAATTACCATATAATAAATTCTGTCGTGTTTTACGGGACTGGTTGATAGAGGAAAGCTTTTATTCAGTAAAAGAGGTTTAGAAGAAAAGTTCATGTTGTTAAAATTTTTTTAAGGATGCATAATTTTATTTCATGTTTAATTTTTATCTATTTTGACATTGTTATGTAATCAATTTTGTAAACTTCAATTATATGTTAATCAATTTTATTAATTCATGTATCTATAAATTCTATTTTTTAAATATTTGCATACCTGTAACTTAGGTGAAATATGTCTCGGTCTATAACGGTCACTATAACAACTCTTGTAGTCCTGTACCTGTACCATATTTATAGCAAATAAATGATTGATTGATTGCTAAGGTCTTTGTAAAGGGTTATCGTAAACTGGCCACATTTTTGATTCATCACACTTTGATAATTTCCAGACATTCATTGTAAACTCATCTGCATCGTCGTCTCGTCTTTCGGCTGAAATGATGATGAATGTACATAAACTCGTCACCACTATAAAAAATTTCGTTACAGATAGATAATGATAGATAAATAATTGTTGTAAACTCGTCATACACTTTTATTTTACGTTATTATTATAGAAAGTAGCATCAGGAAGCAAAGTTCTAGGTCTAAGTTTTAATATCATTAATATCAAATAATTTAATATTAATGATTTAAAACTTAACTAATGCCAGACCACAAGACTTTTTTGGTTCCAGTTAGGTATTCATCTTTCATCTGGTCAAATATTGTAAAAAAATGCAAATTTTAATGTCTATTTAATATTTAAAAGTAAAATGAAGTAATTAAAATTCATAATCCAATAACAGCTTTCAATCAACAATGTAAACCACCTGGACACCTACTCATAAGACCTATATTATATTTCTCGTTAACCTAGAAACCAATAACAGAGAGTTCAGAAGTTAAAGGTATTTTTTAGATACATCTCAGTGTTTTTTTTTTCACATCTTAGTCGGTTTTTTTTTGTATTGTTTTTTATTTTTCACTTTTTAGTTATTAAGTCGGTGCCCTAATAGGGGTTTGGTATGCAACCATTTACGTCCGTTAAAACATCTTTGAAGTTGCTCCAAAATAAGTTTTTCAAATATTTTACTAAAAGTGGCTACCCACTTTTAGTAAAATATTTGACTTACTTGAAATATTTGATTATACTACTGAAATGGGTCTGTAATTCGTGGGGTCTGACACACGGTGATGACATTTGACTTGCTGGCTTCCGCATCCGGCGGGCGCATGCGGCGCCTGCAGTGTCTGACGTACCGGCGCCGCGCGTGATTGCATGCGTTGCGCAACGCTGCAATCTCCGGTGACCGCCAGTACATCTGGCGTTTAGCACGACCTGGACGGACTCGGGGTATTGTCGCGTCGCAGATTTGCGACATGGCCTCGACGTCGATGTCGACAGGCCTGTCCAGTGCTTGCACTTAGGCCTGTACCATTGCGGCTACCAGGAGGAGCTCCCGGTCCATCTGCTTTAGCGCCCACTGCAGACCACAAGGGCTCTGTCGACTATGTCGGACCGGCATGGTTGAGGCTCGTGCGGAGACGTCAAACCGGATGTACCGGTGGTTTTATTCCGTTGTTTAATTTTTCTACAGACTGTACAAGTATGTATGACGATTTTTCAATGCTCCAAAATATTTTTGTACGATAAAACAAAACTGTGGCGAGTTTACACATACTTTATTGTACGACGAATAGACAATGTGGCAAGTTTACCCTGGCGTGCGTTAAAAAGTTTTGCTGATTGCATATTCTTTTAAAAGTGTACCTACATTGTTTTAAGTACCTTGCCCAAAAATATCTGTTGCTACAATGCCAAAAATATCTGTTGCGATAATTAAATTGCTTAGCATATGACATGTCATCGTTTGGTTAGTATTGGAGCTAGTCTGCATCCTGGGTGCAAAGGACGTGTACCGCTTGCCGATTGTTTACATGCCACCGTGCACTTGTAAACAACCAGCGTATCGCGGCGAACGCTCTGCGAGTACGTCGTATCTCGCGGCGGATGCGCAGTGAGTCATGTAGTTATTGCTCGTTCTTCACGATAATATCGCTGTGTGGAAATAACTTGTAATAAAGCCGAAGGACGATAATATTGGAGGTAGTTCTAAAGTCTCAAATACGTTAAGGTACAAAATGACTCTCAACATGACGCACAACGCTAAAGACTCTGATACATTACGGTACAAAATGTTCCCTAACTTGAAAAAAAGAAAGAAAGAAAAGGAGTTTATTTGCATCAAACATTGACGCGCAACGCTCAATTTACGTGACGCTACAACGTTGCCGGTGTCCTGTAACTTGCTGCCAAACATTTTACATCGTATTCACGTGCCGCAGGACATGTTATCGGATAATTTGACAGCTTTGCGAGTCATGTTGGGGGACAATTTGCCCCGTAATGTTTCCGAGGTAAAAATATTGAATAAAAACTTACCACACAATTGGCCAACATGAAAAAGATGATTAATATCAGTTCCGCCACATGAAATTTGACTTCTAGGATTTTAGAGACCAATCCAAGCAAGGCAGTAATCGAGCCTAGACCTAAGAAGGGCACTAAGGCATACATGCCCCAAGAGTTGAAATTAAACTGTTGATAAAATTAAAAACAATTAGCACCACATGGAATCACTATATCGCGACAAGAAACGCCATTACTATGTAACTTAATAGTTACTTATATTCTGTACCTATATATTTTGTGGTATTACTAACATCATATATAACAACTTTTGTTCTATGACTTTTTACAAAACATAATTCATTTCAAGATTTCTTTGTTCTATCTAACACATTTCAAATCTGTATTTTGCCAATGTCTGTATGACGCGACGCAAGCGCATCAAACACCCCACTGCCGCCGGCGCAGCCCGATTAACTCTCCACTCTCCTATTATACTATCGCTTGCTTTGCATTGACTTCGTAATATTCAGAACGTTAATTAAAATATTTTTATTTTTGTATGAAAATCTGATGAACTAAAAATACGATATTTTTAGGTTAGCTAGCACTAGAAAGCTGAAATTTAGTACCAATATGTATATCAATCACGCCGATGAAGTGGTAAAATAAAAAATAGAATAAAAAAATTATTAGGTTACCTCGCCAACACGTAAAGTGGAGAATGTTTTTTTTTACATTTCAAACCAATTTTTTTTTTTAAACTATCACACATCGCCGATCGCCGTCTAGTCCCAAGCTAAGCAGAGCTTGTATTATGGGTACTAGACAACTGATAAACATACTTATATATTTCTAAATACATACATGTTATAGATAAATTACACCCAGACACAGAACAAATGATCATACTCATCACATAAACATTTGTCCTGCGTGGGAATCGAACACGACCACGACCACGACCTCCGGTATAGCAGTCAGGGCCACTAACCATTAGACCAACAGGCCAGTCAAAATGAATCATCATCATCATCATCATTTCAGCCGATACACGTCCACTGTTGGACATAGGCCTCCCCCAAGCGTCGCCACATCGAACGTTCCTGTGCGTCCCGCATCCATCGGTTTCCCTCCACCTTCACCAGGTCATCGGTCCACCTTGTAGGAGGCCTTCCAACACTGCGTCTTCCGGTACGCGGTCGCCACTCCAAAACCTTTCGGCCCCAACGGCCATCTGTTCTGCGAGCAATGTGCCCTGCCCATTGCCACTTAAATTTGGCAATTCTTTGTGCTATGTCGGCAACCTTAGTTTTCCTGCGGATATCTTCATTTTTTATTCGATCACGCAAGGAAACCCCGAGCATAGCTCTTTCCATTGCTCTTTGGGTGACTTTAAGCCTTCTGATGAGGCCCATTGTGAGCGACCACGTTTCGGAGCCATATGTCATCACTGGCAACACGCACTGGTTAAAGACTTTCATCTTGAGACACTGTGGTATGTTGGACGAGAAGATACCGCGTAGCTTCCCGAACGCTGCCCAACCGAGTTGGATTCGACGATTGACCTCTGATATCAAAATGAATAGGGGTTTACTAAAATAAAATACGAAAAAAATCTCAAAAGAGAACTTGCTCTGCTGAACGCTGCAGAGCGGGAGATAGTGTCAGACTCTTACTGACTAAAAGACCCACCCCGTTCCTTCTAGCCTTGCACGTGCTTGCATTCTATATAGCGTAACGATACCTGTAATAAAAATTGATAGGACATAATTATAACTAAATTTTTAAAATGTACCTCACTACGATTGAGGTAAGACTTTTTTTTACTAAGATGTAAATATGTCCTAATTGATATTTCTGGTATCGGTAATATTTAAAACAAAATTTGTCGGAACTCGGAAAGTTGCTCTACTAAATATTGTTCAATTGTAATTTATGAAACGTTGCATAAAGAGGGGTATTAATACGGTTCGGTTTAATAATATCACACGAATGTTTTATTACCTAATTATTTGCTAATAAATAATCACTAGGTATATATATACAAACTTAAAATAACAATATGTACAAACGAGTAAAAAAGACTGAAAAACGGGGAAAAACTCAGAGGGCATCAAAAAATTCGTCCACATCGATGTCAGTGGGAAAAGTGCCCAGAACGCTGGCAGCATTGCCACGCTGGATGGCAATGCTGATTCGTTGACTGAAGAACAGTCCAGCCCTCTGGTCACGCGAAGAGTCGACCAACTGTTTGCTGATATCTCGGACAACTCGATGAGCGCTCGGACCCCATGGCCCTAGAGTTTCAACCCCAAACGGCTCAAACACATAACTTCCAATGAGGTTATTATATTTACGCCGTTTGAGGTTTTCTGCACCTGCAGCAGCCGCCCCAGCACAGCCCGCCGTACTCAGAAGATGGGATGGCGCAAGGGTGTCGACACATGTTGCATCCCACACCAAAGGCCTACCCAATTTCCAAGGCATTATAGTCATCCCATCTGGCCTCTTCCCATCGTCACGTGCCAAGCCATTGGGTTCTAAAATAGCTGGCACCCCGGCGGTGACAAGAGCTCGACGGATGATGTCATTAATACTGGCATGCCGTGCTATCCGACCAGCGCTTCTGCTGCAAGATAGGCCATGGTGTCCGAGGCGGTCGACTGCTTCGCCACACTGACATCGATGTGGAGCTCCACTAGGAGCACCTAGACGCAGGCATGTAGTGATCCGGAAGGTGGTTTCACTTAGCAAAGTACCTATGTTCAGTGACGGTAAAGCCTGTAGCCAAAGGCCCGACTCCCATTCACCCACAGCCAGTAGGCGAGCGCGCTCAGCAGTATTGGTGGACGTATTAATGAGATTATTCCGTACCAACCTGCAGAGCGGCTCATCCCACTGTCTCTGGGAAGATGGATTTTCGGGCAACGCCTTGTCCGGGCAAGTGATTTTCCAGGCGCTTACTGCATCGGCCAAGCACGGCACCTCACAGCTAACCAGTGATGGAGTCAAAATTCTTTTGGTCAACTGTTGAGTGCTGTGGACCGAAGACAGGAACGCCGGTAGGCTTACACTAGAAATTTTGCGGATGCCGAGCCCACCAAAACGAATGGGTAGCGTGGCTTGTAGCCACGCTCGGTCATCCAGGGCCACATTTAAAATGGAAGTCAGAGTATACCGAATTGTCTGATCAATTTTGTCCAAGAGATGTGGCTGCTTCCATAAAGGGGAAGAGCGGAGAAAATACATGAAATTTGGTGCAAAACAACAATACCGTATGAGGGTGAAGGCCGAATGTAGGTTAATTTTAGAAAGTCTTTCCGAAATGTTTTTAAAACGTTCAATTTTGTCGTCAATGAATAAAGAAAAACTGTCTTCCAAAATTGGAGAACCTAGGAGGTGCAGTGTACTTTTATCTATAATTTTGATTTCGGGAGCTATTGAATAAAATTTCTGTAGAGTCGATTGTCTGTCAGTACTGTCAGGAACAAAAATTTCGCATTTTGAATGATTTAGATCAAGGCCGATAGATCGAAATTGGTTTTTCAGGAATTGGAAATCTTTCAAAACAGTATCTACCTCACCTCCCAGGGTATGGAACCCTTCCAAATACCATAGGTTAAATTTCGAATTTAGTTGTTGGATGATTGGATGGATAGCCAAACTGAAAATGACTGGCCCGAGAGGGTCACCTTGTTGGCATCCAACTGCAGATTCCAAAACCTTGTTTTTATACAATAATTTAGATGGATGCCTATAGCATTGCCACAAAAAGCCGAAAATTTATTAGATTAATTGATATTATATAAATAGTAAAATAATTATTCAAATAATTTCTAACAGTCTTAGAATGATTAAATTTCATTATTTGCAGTTTCATACATAACATACCTACTTTATTACCTCTCACACATAGAGATATTTTTAATTATTTATTTTCTGAATTTATACAAGTAATATAGAAAAACTATTGTTTTTCTTACTTCCAGTAGAAGTTTTTCTTTTTTAATAGCATATTCTAATAAAGATCCTGATTGATACTTGAAAAATAAGGCATACTTGCTTGTAGTCCAACCTTTGTTTGCGTAGGTTTGCAAAAAATTTGATTTCCACTCTGACCACTCCGATTGTAAACTATGCTTTATCATCATTGAAGAGTACCAATCAGCACAGGATTTTTCAAGAAATAATCGAAAATTTTCAATTTTTTCTTCATCTTTAACTATTTCAAACCTCGCACACTCTTTTTCAAATGTTTCCATCTAATTATTTGCACTCGTACCTTTTCCATCAAATTTTTCAATCACAAATCTGTTAGCCAACTTCTTCATGCATTGTTTTTCTTTGTTTTGTTGATTTTCAATTAATTTTTCAAAAATTTTCAATAAGGGATCTTCCAAATTCTTTTTAGTGTCAATAGTTGACTGTTCTTGGGTAACTTCCTCGAGAAATTGGTCCTGGAAAATCATGTTTTCATCCTCATCACAGTATGTTTGTAATAGACTTTCAGTCATTTTTATCCATAAGCTTCTGCTTTGATATCTTTTCTTCAAGGTATTTTTCACTGTAGCGAAAGCTTTAGAGGATTGGACATGTTTGTGATACTGTGATACTGCTTGATATTCTTCCGGAATAAGGTAAACTTTGTCGTCTGGTGTGTTAATTGAGGTTATGGCGATATAGTTTGACTTTCCGTCTATTGTTGATTTTACTTGAAACGTAAATTTCAACTTTTCCATTTTGACAATAATGTCGTTTTATAAGATAATTTTATTGTAATGATTTGGATGGCACCGTAAATCAAACAAAACTGACTTTCTCTGTAAAAAAGATTTTTAATGTGTTAAACATACAATCAAATTAAACTTACTCTTATACCGTGTGAATTAGCTCTAACAAAATAACCTGTACCTACCTGTAATAAAAGAAACGACATTAAATGTTATTTATTACAATGCCGATTCCCAAATCTAAATTATTTTTACAAAAATATTTCCTTTTAGCTGGACTTTGAAGTTCTGATTCACCACAGATTCAATATAGGTCCATAGTGCATGTTGAGATCTGTGACTATGATATAGACAAAGATTTTTTATATATCCTATAGTACTAGATTGACTACGAAAAAACATTACGCTCTCTAAAGTGTTCTTTATTTCTATAGACATTAAGTTCATGTCTGTTATTGACACACAAAAGGGAAAAATGGTTCCGAGCAAGACAGTACAGCAAAATCCTTTGTGTCCCTTTCTTACCTACTATCAGAAAAAAATTAGAAACAGATGGTATTTTTTAAATTGTTCAAGTAATCGTTAAATAGTCCATGTTCATGCATTTTGATGTGTATGCAATATAAAATCAATTGCAATTAAAACATTTATTTCAAAATAATGCTTCTTGAAATTTTATACGCATTCTTCTTGTATTTAATAATAATTTCATTTAGATATAGTAGCTATTCGTAGTAATTTTCAAATTATGAAGGGCAACACTCAGGAGGCTTCAATTTGACATCAATAAACAATATGGCCGATGTTTACATAGGGATAGAGTTGTATTTCTACTTGTTACAAGTTTTTAACACGTTATTTAGTTAAGTTTATATTGTGCAAGATGGTCAAACGTTGCTGTGTAAAGTTTTGTACTAGTGAGGCGTATCCTGGTTGTTGAATTTCATTTTTTAGGTAAGTTTTCTGTTTTGTTTACAAATTATTTATGTAGGGTGACAACAAACATCGTTTTGAATTTCATGCGGGAATTAAAACATATTAACTACCTGTAAAAATACATAGAGAGGAGGCATCATAAACAACTCACAAGACGGACTGGGCGATGCAATTTTATAAAATGTTGTTGTCTACTGTTCAAGTTTTTTTATTATTATTATTATTGATAGGCTTGCGTTTGACCACCATCTCACCTGATGGTAAGCGATGATGTGGTCGACGATGGAGCACGCTTGCCTAGAAGTAACCTATTCACTCTTGACTTAAAGACCCCTAAGTTGTAGCTATCAGGAAACACAGACTCCGGCAAGGGATTCCACTCCTTGGCTGTACGCATAATAAATGTGTTCCTAAAACGCTTTGTGCGTATGGGTGGGAAGTTTTATATTATTAAAAGCAAAGCTTGAGCCTCCTCAGATATTTAGTAATATATACTAAATACAATAAATACAGATATTAATAATGATATTTAGTAATATATACTATTACAATTAATTTAATTTTTTTTTTTTTTTGCTTTATTGTTCATTACATTTATTTTTCTTACATTTGTTACAACAAAAACACTTGTCTGAAACCTTTTAAAGGTTTATGTGACAAAGTGGAGGTAGCAAGCTCGCTCGCAGCATGTTACATTAAAATTTATATAATTTAGCTTAATGATATAATTTTTAATTAATAATAAATCAAGTACCAATTTTACTAATCTTATCTTCCCCGTTGATCGAGCGCCTTCGACCGCTCGGCAATCTTTGGCTGCTCTCGTGACACAACGGAAAGCGTCGAGCGGCGGCGGCGGCCAGAGGTGCGGCATGCGGGACACGTGTCTTCGGACTTCGAACCATTTCAAGTTATCTGTGACCACTTCGTTACCGATCTTTGAAAACAACGCGCGTGCACTCCAAACATCGATATTGTACATTCGAGAAATAAATTCATTTTAAATTATAGTCTACTAGTCTTTAAGTTTAGTCCTTAGGTTGGTCACTAATAAATGCCGCAAGCATAGCTGCACGTATGTGGTTTAATCGTTAACTACTAGTTATATGTATATATTATTTTTGATGTTTTGTTATAGTTTTCCAAGAAATGAGAATCTTTGGCAACAGTGGCTTGAAATTGTGCCACTTTAAATCTGAAGATATAATAGTCCATAGAGTTAAATCTATACTAAAACCTAATTCTATTCCATCTATATACCCTTTTGTAAGTTCATCCGCTGTTAAAAATCCGTTCAGTAGTTTTTGAGTTGATTGCAAACAAATATAGAAAAACGAACTTAGTGTGGGACTTTTTTGATGTGGGTAAGCGTCCAATAACTTATCCCGCTCTAAGGTGGAGCACCTTTCGCTCCATCTTAAAGCGGAACAAGTTATTTGAGGTTTATACTGAATAAATCTACCTGTGTCCTTCAGTTGCCCTTTGTGTTCCAGGATGGTTTCCCTTTCGGAAATTCCCTGTGCCCCTGGCGGGTATCGGGTTTCAGTATACTGGGACCCCCTGCAGTTTTGCTGACATCTCTTTGAGGCGCGCGTGGAACACTTCGTGCAAACGCCCACACCGGTGCCCCATAAAGAGCCATGGACTACACGATTCCCGGATAGGGTATCTGGCAAGTTGATGGCGGAGGACATGGTAATATAAGGTATACCTATACAGACATCAGCTATTTCCTAATCATTACAGAGAAAACTCACAGTTCCGTTTTGGTTATGGGGTATATTGGGAACAGTTGATACAATATAATAATTACCTAATTGTTTTTGAACTTGCATGTCTATATAATGCATCAAAAATATCTTTAACTACTTTAGAGCAAAATTGTCCCGTGGTATGTAGCTAGTGTATGGACACACTAGTAGAACGAGATGACGGGGGTCTTTCTAACTCTCCTTGTCGGGGACGCTTTTGAGGTGGTCGTAGTCAATCTAGTCTAGATTAGAAAATCTTTGGATATAGACAGAACTTCATACGCGGGAATTAAAACCTAACTTAAAATATCAAAGAAAATTACATTTTTCTTTACATAGAGATGATGCAAATCATAAACCTCGTTAGAGTTTTGCCGTCATCATCATAATCATCGACACAAAACTAAACTTAACTAAAACTCAACAACAATATTACATCCTCGATAAAACATATTCAAGGATATATATAAGCCCCACCAACTGTGTTCCCACGTTGTCGTCGTGGTGGGGCTTGCGTTTCTCAGTGACCTTGAGGGCTATGCTGGTAGAGTTACTCATGCCGGAAGGCCTGAAGCGAGAGACCAGACCAAGAGGAACATACGGTGGAGTCCAGTCGGACCGCCCGGAGGGTGCGCTGTCCAGAAGCGCTGGCACAACAGCTGTTGGCGCCTTCTGGATAGCGATGTCAGGGAGATAGGGTTCGCCTCGGTACGTGTCTGTTCAGCAGACATGACCAGGATGGCGAACGTGCAATGGGGACCCCACCCCATTTAAAACAAAAAGGCAAAGCTGTGTCCAGCACAATCATGAGCGCGAATGATAAAAATATTACTACCCCAGGAGGGTACCTGCTTGCAGGAGAATCCCTCCCCGAGCAGAGCTCGGGCTGCCTTTCGTATTCTGGGGGGGACAATCATCGCCTCGGGTCTTCGGATCTTGTTCCGTCCTCCGTGGACGCACAGAGCCAGGGTGGCTCACACTTCGGCAGCGCGGAGTCCCTGGGACCAGTTCCCAGCACGTCCGCGATGCTGGTGGAGGCCGGCCGTAATTTTGACCTCAGGGAGGTGAGTGACGACGCGCCGTCGGACTCAGATGCCGCGTCTTCACTCAACTCAGACTGGAAGGAGGTGGAGGAGAAGGTGCGGGAGCCCCTCCTTTCGATGGAGGTGGAAGAATCCACATCCAACGGAAGGAGGGCGTTCATGCGCGCCATGCACTCCGTGTCCGACGACGAGACGGGACCTGCCCGGAAAATCTCGTCGTCGGGGCGGGGTGCGGCCCGAAAGTCGGGCAGAGGGAGAGGGCTCCCCACTGAGACCGCCAGTGAGGGACGCCAGGCCAGCGCCTTGGTGCCGAGGATTCCTGAGGACTTGCCAGAAGGAATGGAGGAGGCGATGGCCAAGTTTAGAGCGGTCGTGGCAGCCGCCATCACGAGTGTGGTCTGGACGACTCTGTCAGGGTGGAAGAGGTGGTGGCCGCCATCGTCAGGGCGGGAGGGTGCACGACCGATCAGGTCCGGGCAGGCACCCTCCACGCTGACAGCACGGGCATGCGAGCCGTCACGGTGAGCTGCCCCGTGTCGACGGCCAAGGCCATCACGGCCGAGGGCCGAAGGCTGTTGGTGGGCTGGGTTTCGGCCCAGGTGAAGCTGCTGGAGCCCAGACCTCTGCGGTGCTACCGCTGTCACGTGGGGCACCACGTGGGGGCCTATTGCGCCGCAGAGGACCGCAGTGACCGCTGCCACCAGTGCGGACAGCCCGGGCACAAGGCCGTTGAATGCTGTGCAAAGCCGCACTGCTACGCATGTGCGGCTGCAGGCAAGCCGGCCGACCACTGGGCTGGGGGCAGGTCCTGCGACCCCCCTGCCAAGGCCAAGGGCAAAGTCAGGCCCATCCACCCTGACACCCTCACCGCAGCAGCCACCGTCTTGGCTGCCGCCGCTGTCGCCGCCGCTCCCGCCGCGGCGGTGCTCTCACAGGGGGCTCGGGAGGAGACTGTAATGGAATGTCACTAAGGACACCATTACGTCTCCTCCAGGCGAACATCAACCACTGCGCCCCGCTCAGGATCTGTTGCTCCAGAGCATGGCGCAGTGGTCGATCAATGTAGCCGTCGTCTCCGAGCCATACTACGTCCATCCCCACTGGGTTCCGGACTTAGATGGCTCGGTGACGCTAATTTCGTCAGCCACCGCCGGTACCCCGCCCCTCGAGGCTGTTGCGAGGGGACGGGGTTGCGTGGCAGCACGGGTCGGGGACATTGCAGTGGTAGGCGTCTACCTGTCCCCGACCAGATCTCCCGACTAACTCCATGTCTCCCTTATGGAGCTAAGTGCCGTCGTCGCTGGGTTTGGTACCCTTCCCGTGGTCGCTTGCGGGGACTTCAACGCCTGGAACAAGGCTTCGGGTTCCCGGCGCACGAACCCGTGGGGTCGGATGGTGGAGGACTGGGCCTTGGAGCTGGGCCTGGTCGTCCTGAACCGGGGTTCTGTCCGTTGACGTTGGTGCGGAGGCGGGGTGAATCAGTGGTGGACCTTTCGTTCGCCAGCCCCGCTCTGTCGCCGCGTGTCGTCGACTGGCGCGTTATGGAGGAGGTGGAGACGTACTCCGACCACCGGTACATCCGGTTAGACGTCTCCGCCGAAACCTCGGCCGCGCCGGTCCGACAGAGCCCTTGCGGTCCGCGGTGGGCGCTTAAGCAGATGGACCGGGAGCTCCTCCTGGAAGACGCGACGGTACAGGCCTGGGTGCAAGCACCGGACAGGCCTGTCAACATAGACGTCGAGGCGGAGTGGTTCCGGGAGGCCATGTCGCAAATTTGCGATGCGGAATGCCCCGAATCCGTCCAGGACGTGCTAAGCGCCAGGTGTACTGGTGGTCGCCGGAGATCGCTGCACTGCGCAACACGTGCAATCACGCGCGACGCTGGTACGCCAGATATTGCAGGCGCCGCATCCGCCCGCCGGATGCGGAGGCCAGAGAGGCGGAGCTGTACGAGGGTTACAGAGAGGCAAAACACACCCTCCGAGCGAAGATTAAGCGGGCCAAACTCGAGGCCCGCGACGTGTAGCTGGGGTCTCTGAACGCGGACCCGTGGGGGCGCCCGTACAAATTGGTACGGGAGAAACTGTGCCCCTGGGCTCCCCCGTTGACTCAGAGTCTCCGGCCCCAACTCGTGGAGGGTGTGGTAAGCGCTCTGTTCCCTGCGCGAGGGGAACACTCCCCCCCGCCCATGGCTCCACCTCCGCCAGCGGTGTCTGACGCGGACCGCAATAGAGACGACGACGACAATGCTCCAGAGGTGACCGAGGTAGAGATGAGAGTGGCGGTGCAAAGGCTGAGTGCCAAGAACGCCGCCCCAGGACCCGATGGCTTGCCTGGGAAAGCCTGGGTCCTGGCCATGGAGGCTCTCGGGCCTCGACTAAGAGGGCTCTTCAGCGCATGCTTGGAGAGGGGCCAGTTCCCACTTCGCTGGAAGATGGGGAAACTGGTCCTCATCGCGAAGCCAGGGCGCCCTGCGGACTCTCCGTCCGCGTACCGGCCCATTGTGCTGCTCGACGAGGTGGGCAAGCTCTTTGAAAGAGTGATTGCGAGCCGCCTCGTCGCGCGCCTTTCACGGGTAGGGCCGGACCTTTCGGACGGAGAGTTCGGCTTTCGCAGGATGCGCTCGACGGTGGACGCCATCATGCGCGTGCGAGCCCTCACGACGGGGGATGCGGTGTCCCAGGGTAGGTGTGTCGTGGCAGTGTCCTTGGACATTGCCAACGCTTTCAATTCCCTGCCCTGGAGTACGATCCGGAGGGCACTCCGGTACCACCGGGTGCCCGAATACCTCTGTCGAGTAGTCGAGGCCTACCTGTCGGACAGGTATATTGTCTGCCCCGGTCACCAGGGAGACTGGAAACGTCGGGAGATGTCGTGCGGTGTTCCGCAGGGGTCGGTACTAGGGCCACCCTTGTGGAACATCGGGTACGATTACGTGCTGCGGGGCGACCTCCCTGACGGGGTCCGCGTAGTCTGCTACGCAGACGACACGCTGGTTCTAGCGCAGGTAGAGTCATACCGGGCGGCGGCCGCTTAAGCGACACGCGGGGTTGCGATAGTCGTTGGTAGGATCCAGGAGTTGGGACTCGTGGTGGCGCTGCGCAAATCCGAGGCCATGTGTTTTCACGGTCGCGGCCTACGGAACGCACCACCGTCGGGTTCCCAACTAACGGTAGGAGGAGTTCGCATCGGCGTCGGGACATCGATGAGGTACCTGGGACTCATCCTCGACAGCCGATGAAATTTCGAGGAGCATTTCCGACGTCTGGCTCCCAAACTCAACCGGACTGGGGCGCTCTCAAGTGGCTCCTGCCCAACCTTGGGGGTCTAGATGCCTCCTGCCGGAGGCTCTACGTGGGGATCGTTTGGTCCATGGCCCTCTACGGGGCGCCGGTGTGGGCGCCGTCGCTGCAAAAGCGACCGGCGGCCATTTTGAACGCCTGCCAGAGGGTCATGGCAATTCGGATGGTGCGGGTATACCGCACGATTTCCTGCGAAGCGAAGCGAAGCGAGCCTTCTGGCTGGCCTACCACCGTGGGATCTGGAGGCAACAGTCCTTGCACACATGCACGACATGCGCGTGGGGATGCAACGCCGGGGTGAAAGTCCTCTGCCGCGACAGGTCGCGGCATGGCGGACAGAGCTCCGGCGGGATCTCATGGTGGAATGGCGTCAGCGACTATCGCAACCCCGTCATGGCACGCCACAATTATGGCGATAAGTCCCCTCTTTGAGGCGTGGCTGGAAAGACCTCACGGCGTCCTTACCTTCCGCATGACACAGGTCCTCACCGGAAATGGCAAGTTCGGGAGGTTCCTGTTCCGAATTAAAGCAGAAGTGACGCCCGGGGGTCGCCACTGTGCGGAACGCCCGGAGGACACGGTGGAGCACACAATCGCGGTGTGCCCTGCTTGGGCGGAGCATCGCCGTGCCCTCGTGGGGGTGATCGGCGGCGGAGACCTCTCGCGCTGGGCCTTGGTCGAGGCCATGGTCCGGAGCGAGGAGGAGTGGCAGGCGGTCGCCGACTTCTGCGAAGCAGTAATGCTCGCTAAGGAGGAGGCCGACCGCATCAGGCAACGGCGCTCTCGCCGCCGCTGGGATTCCGATCCCGATTTCCAGCCACCGTAGGCGTGGGCTTGCGGACAGTGAGCAATGGGTAGCTCGGTGTCCGGCCGTCCGGTAACCGTCCGGACCAAGCCCAAGTCGTCGACGGCGCGCGCTGTTTCCGCGCGCCTCAAGGAGTTGTCAGCAACAGCAGGGGCCCAGCCGGGTCGAAGCCTACTGGGGCCAGGGTTATCTGAAAGGGCGCTCGAGCCCCGGTATGAAGGCTTGAAGGAACGGGATGGGTTTTTTAGTCAGTAAGAGTCTGACACTATCTCCCGCTCCGCCCAAGAGCGGGGGTTGTCATAAGATGATTTTTCCCATCGAAAAAAAAAAAGGATATATATAAGGAAGTTATAAGTAAAAAAAAGAATTTGTGAGAGAATTGTTGCATGGTAGCAGGTCAATAATTTTACTATTTTATTATATGTTTAAGTTGCCTAGAATAGAATAACATTTATTTGCATAAAAACACGGTCTAAAAGATGTTACAAGGATTATTTATCATTTGTAAAACGTAAATTATCATTTGTAAAACGTAAACTTTGTCAAAAGGCTTTTTACACTGTAAATGACTATATTCAGGACGAGAAGGCTTGGGATTGACCTGCTCCAGTACTTACTACAACTGTTGATATTTTTATTTTTATCTTCTTTTTGTATTTTTTTTTTATTATTATTTTTATTTTCAAATGTGCCTTTTCTTTTTATTTTATTTAATTTTTTACAATTTGACATTGGAGATTATTTTTATTTTATTTTACAAATTGACGTGTATACATTTTAAGTACTTTTTTTAAAGTATTTTTTTTTTTCTTTGACACAAATATTTACTTTGCTAAATATTTTGTAAACTATTAATTTCCTTAGATTATTGTAAATGTGAGGACTATGTTGATTGCTTTTTCTTTTCTATTCAGTAATTTTAACGTATGTCTGGCAATTTGAGTATTTTCTGCGGCCTACCCAAATGTCCTTTCTTTGGTATTGTTCGTCAAGTAAAAGTGTTTTTTAAACCTATTTGCAAAATAAATATCATTTATCATTTAAAAACAGAGCATACATGTTTTTGCTTAACATTATAAGCGTGCAAATTTTTGTGCATACAATTAAGTCATTAATGTTTTTTGTCAAAGAACTCTTTAATACTATAAAAACTATTAGTAGACAGCCAATCGTACAATTTCATTTTAAATAATCTTGTATTAAGAATATTTAAGTCACTCGGTATCCTATTAAATATTTCTACACACATATACAAACAGCTTTTATTATATTTAGCCAGCCTTTGCATGACGTCCAGTACGAGCCTGTGAGGGTCGCGCCGGTTTCGAGGATGTACATCGTCCGCTTTTGTAAATAATTCCTTATTCTTCCACACAAACATACATATCTCATATATATATAAAGAGACGGTAGCGGTAACAAACCAAGTTTCTGAAATATTGGTCGACAAGAGTCGTCGGATTGAAGCCCGTAGATTGCTCGAATGCATTTTTTTTTTGTGCAACAAATGCTCTATTTTGATCAGTGCTATTGCCCCACATTATTAGTCCATACCGTAACACCGATTCTACATACGCATGATATGACATTATTGCCGTTTGCACATTTGTTATGTTCCTAATTTTTCTTAGCGCAAATACAAACTTATTTATTTGTTTTGCGACATTATCGAAATGGGTTTTCCAGTTCATGTCCTGATCCAAAGTAACGCCTAAAAACTTAGTTTTCGTTACTTCGCCAATTTTATTTATATTAATTTTATTATTATATTTAGAATTGTTTGATCGGTTAAATTGTATACATTTTGTATTTTGATAGATTTAATGATAAATTATTTTTATTAAGCCATTCAATTAGTATGTCAATTGTTATTAATGTCAGTTTCATGATCGTCAATGGTATTTTTTTTTGTCTGATGTCACAATAATCGAAATGCCATCAGCAAATAGTATGCATTTATGATTAGTTATATTAGTAATTGAATTAATATACAATATGAATAAAATTGGGCCTAACACACTTCCTTGTGGAACGCCATATCTGTTACTTTTGAGTTCAGAAGAGTGTGGTGTCATCTCGTTATGTCGATTCACTTTTGTAATTGTAACACGCTGTTGTCTGTTACTTAGATATGTCGATATCCATTGAAGTGCAATGCCTCTAATGACAATTGCCTCCAATTTTTGCAGTAATAGATCGTGAGAAACTAAGTCAAAAGCTTTAGATAAGTCAAAAAATAACCCTGTAGTAAAGTGATTTCGGTTAATATTAGTCAATATGGTTTTTACAAGAGTGAAAATTGGTAGTGTTGTAGACTTGTTTTTTGGAAGCCAAATTGGTCATTTCTGTAAAAGTTTTGAGTATTGAATGTAATTAATTTTATTTTTAATATTTTTATTTTTATAATACTGATAACGTAAGACCTTTTCGTTTTACAACTTTTTTTGACTACTTTACTTATCCAGTTCTGTTTTTTTTTTTTTATTATTATTAGTGTTTACCTTTATCCTTATTTTTAGGAAGCATAATTTAAAGAAGAAACACAATGTGTCATGAAATGAACTAAATGCTTTATTTATATGCTTCTCTGCATAAATTTCGGACCAAGAGAAATTCTGCAAGCAGTCTTTGAACTTCTGAATGTTGTTTGAGCTAAAAACTCTTTTGTAGGCATAGTATGTTGCTTGATTTTGTGTATTGCGTCCAACGGGGAAGCTCAACATTTGTGCCGTGTCATAATCGGATAGATGGAGTGGCAGTATTGTATCAATAGCATCAGGAATGTTGCTGAGAATATGGTCGATGCATGATGACTTACGAGTTAGTTCTTTAATGTGCAGTATAAGATTAGGCCTGCCAGAGGGTCATGGCAATAAGGATGGTGCGGGGATACTGCACGGTCTCCCGCGAAGCGGCGAGCCTTCTGGCTGGCTTACCACCGTGGGATCTGGAGGCAACAGTCCTTGCACACATGCACGATATGCGCGTGGAGATGCAACGCCGGGGTGAAAGTCCGCTGCCGCGACAGGTCACGGCATGGCGGACAGAGCTCCGGCGGGATCTCATGGTGAAGTGGCGTCAACGACTATCGCAACCCAGTGCTGGGCACGCCACAATCTTGGCGGTAAGTCCCCTCTTTGAGGCTTGGCTGGAAAGACCTCACGGCGTCCTTACCTTCCGCATGACTCAGGTACTCACCGGACATGGTTCGTTCGGGAGTTTCCTGCACCGGATTCATGCGGAAGTGACGCCCGGGTGTCGCCACTGTGCGGAACGCCCGGAGGACACGGTGGAGCACACAGTCGAGGTGTGCCCTGCTTGGACGGAGCATCGCCGTGCCCTCGTGGGGGCGATCGGCGGCGGAGACCTCTCGCGTCGGGCCTTGGTTGAGGCCATGATCCGGAGCGAGGAGGAGTGGCAGGCGGTCGCCGACTTCTGCGAAGCAGTAATGCTCGCAAAGGAGGAGGCCGAACGCATCAGGCAACGGCGTTATCGCCGCCGCCGCCTTCGCCGCCGCCGGGATTCTGATCCCGATTTCCGGCCACCGTAGGCGCGGGCTTGCGGACAGTGAGCAATGGGTAGCTCGCTGTCCGGCCGTCCGGTAACTGTCCGGACCAAGCCCAAGTCGTCGACGGCGCGCACTGTTCCCGCGCGCCTCAAGGAGTTGTCAGCAACAGCAGGGGCCCAGCCGTCTATTGACGATCACATTGAAGACGATCACAATACACTGGGTTATCCGCAAGGGCGCTCGAGCCCCGGTATGAAGGCTAGAAGGAACGGGGTGGGTCTTTTAGTCAATAAGAGTCTGACACTATCTCCCGCTCCGCCCAAGGGCGGGGGATGTCAATGCATGATTTTTTCCCACCATAAGATTAGGTATATTGTATAGGATACCTAAAACGTGTAGGTAATTTATGAAATATTATTTATAGGTATTCCATACAATACCGAATAATCAGCCGGTAATGTATGTAAAAGATGAGAGCAGGGAAGAAGGCATCAAGATCATCTAACTATAACATACCTACGATGCATATTTATTGTGAAACAAACCGTTTATTAAGATACAACATCAGAGAATTTTGATGAAATTGTTAGGTATTGAAAAATTAGGAAAATGAAAGATAATTAGAACAAACTTTAATACATTTTAAAAATGATAATGTTTAGATAATTATTCGTTGAAAAGATTTGTAAATTCATTCTATTATTACCATTAACGAAGCTCACAAACATAACTCGAAATGATGTTGGGCATGAAAGAGCTAAGTTTAACGCTTGATTTACCAAACATAATACACCCAAATTGATTTAAAAAAAATAACTAGTTGCTACTTATATTATGGTTACATATGTGCTATAATAATATTTCATGTTATCTCATTATTTTGTTCACAAAAAGCATACAAAGATGCGCGCTAATAATTTGCCGCGAGTGAATTTTCACAATACTACAGCTTTAAGTGAGGACACTTATTGTGACGGACGGGAAACTACGGAACCCTACACTGAGCGTGGCTCAACACGCTTTTAGCCGTTTTTTTGTTTAAGTCATAGAACAAAAGTTGTTGTTTATGATGTTAGAAACAGACCTGCGAGGCTGCCAGTGTTTTACAAATAACCCTGATATATGGTGTTATAGTCTGTGTAAAAAGTTAACCAACTTGGGCATTTTGTATAATATTTAATCATTTAAAAAATATTTATATTCGATACTTTTATAAGGTTCTTCTGTTAGTAAACAATGATCGATATCTCTTAATTAACCTAGATTATTGAACTAGTGTTGACTACATCAGATTTCCCAAGTCGTTTGACTTTTTAGACAGACTATACATATTTTTATGATCCTTGAAATAAGATTCTACTTTTTCTCAGGTGAAGCCGCCTGCAGAAGCTCGCTATAATAATATTTTTCTTACTATACTTACAGCTGTAAAACAAGCCATTAACATCAAGATAAAACAACTAATCGTCATCGCCATCAGTCCAAGTAAGGCAACATAAGTAGGAGCAAAAATGGTTGGAAATGCTAACATTAAACACGTGCAAGGCACCTGAAAAACAAACAATATAATAGTTAGAACATAATGGAGCAGTTACGTCGTTATGTGATCTCAATAAGATGGCATTTTTTCCGCTATCGGATCGGGGGGCACGGCGTATGGTTGACACTTGCTTGCCCACCGTCATGGACCTTAATATTGATAGAGTGCGTCTACTGAAAGCGTAACCTGGAGTTTTTTTTTTAAATTAAATTGGCAACATTGTTTTGCCGAAAAAAATCACGTCAAAGTCTATGGTTGCAATTGTCAGTTTTGGAAACAGATATTTATTTTTCAAGAATAATTGCTTAATTATGGGAAAAACAATAAACAGTAACGTGCAAAAACTGCTACACACTATGGTTAATAAGTTCAAACAAAAACAAGAAGAGAAAGAAGGTGTTTTCAATGAAAACCAACAATGTTTACAGACGATTTCTGTATTTTTAAGTTAGTATGACGTTTTAATCTTGATCCTTGTCGACTAATATTATTAGATAGTTATATTAAGGATATAATGATATTTTTTTTCTTATATTTTTAGATAATCTGACATATTGCGAATTTCATAATGGACAAAAACATCGAACAAAGAAGGCTTTTGGTGAATCGACTTAATCAAAAACACATGCTAGTGAGTGGTAGAATTTGTTCAAAAGCAGTTGAGATGTAATGAAAGATTTGCCTCACTTTGTCTGATAGTGCATCAAAATCTTCAACTGAAGTTAAAATTGCGAAAGTGAAGGAAATAGTGACTGAAATCCTAGTTCAAGTTTGAAAGCTGTTGAACTTTTTGTGTCTCACGAGTCGATTTGTATCATTTGAAACAATCATTGGAGTATAAAACATGTTTCCACTTGACTAATTCCAAAAGATCTGAATTTTCTCTATGCTAAAACGAATCGATTCCAACCCAACAATCTTGAAACACATTATTAGTGTTGTAACATGATTTCAACTGCATCACGTCTCGCGTGATGAAGTTGAAATCATGTTGACCATTTTATTTGACTATCGCGGTGTTGTGCACCTGGTATTCTTGCCAGAAGGCCAAATGGTAAATAAAAATATATATTATTTGAATATTATATAGCGACATTTGAGAGATCAGATAAAATAAAATAATTTGGGATAATAACTAACATTTTGTGTGTTATTGACCTTTACCATACACCCACCAAATAATTAAGTCTACACACATGTTTTTGACTAGAATTAACTATTATACAATTGTCATAAATACAAAAAATTCTCTAGTATCAAAACTTTTTTCTCCTACTATTTCAATAATACCACATTCAAAATTTTTGGTTGTAACCTCGTTTTCTCAGGTCACGCTTTCATTAGACGGACTCTAACACTAAAATTAATCGCTAATTTGTCCAAACTTGTCGCCAAATATTAGAATTTGTTGGTCACTGATTCAAAAGTTATAAGAGTTATAGGTGGCCGATCCTGGGTCAGTCTCTCCAGCTTGCCCACATTTGTATTTCACTAACTACTTTCACAAACCTAGCAAAGATCTATGTATTTTCTAACAGATTTAGTCACTAATTAACAAAAATCAGTCGTCATGTCTCAGAATTTATCGGTCACAGGTTTCAAAAGTATGAAGGTTTCTAGGTTGTTGACATTGAGAAAATCTCGCTTCTTAATATCTTAAAAATTAGAGCACCTAGCAAAGATCTGTTTTTGTCCAAGTTTAATTGCTAATTTGCCGCAGTTAGTCACAGAATTTTATGGTGATACATATTTTTTTTTTAAATGAGTATTCTATTTCTCCATACATTGGTACAACCAAGTACAAAATACTATACTAGTTTTTAGACAGTATCTATGATGTTCAATGATGTAATATTTGTTTCGTAATACATACATTTATATCGTTCCGGGCCCGTGGCTCCCCTAGATGATACCCCTGGGGGTGCCACGGGAACTGAATTCGGACCCGTGGCACCCCTAAGACCTCAAATCCATACAACGATGTATCAGTGGTATCACGGGTACTATTTCCTAGTTCCCATGGATCCACCAACCGAATAGTGATGGGACAGATGGTCAACTGGTCAATAGCGGACTGTGAGAATTAAACTGGTCCTCATATGATGCCGATAATGCTCCAGAGGTGACCTAGGTTAAAATGACAGTAGTGGCTCGAAAGTTGAATGCCAAAAACACCGCCCCTAGACCCCACGGCTTGCTTTGGAAAGCGTTGGGCCTAGCCATGGGAGCTCTCAGTCTTCTACTAAAAGGACTACTATTTACCGCATGAATGGAGAAGCGCCAGTTCCCTCGTCGTTGAAAGATGGAGAAACTGGTCCTCACCGGGGCGCCCTGCGGACTTTCCGTCTCCATACGCGCCCATCGTGCTGGTCAATGAGGTAGGAGGCATGGTCTTTAAAAGAGTAATTGCAGGCCGTCTCGTCGTGTAGCTGGTACTAGTGGGGCCGGATCTTGCGATTAGCCAGTTCAAAGTCATGCGCGTGCGAGCCCTCACGACGGAGGATGTGGTGTCCTGGAGCGGGGTCGTCTTAGCGGTTTCTTTGGACATCTCCAACGCCTAATACCCTGCCCTGGAATTGCGTTAAGGACCACTCCGGTATCACCAGGAGCCGACCTAACTCCGTCGTGTGATCGAGACCTGCATGACGGACAAGTTTATCAGTTCAAGTAGGGGAGTGGAAACGACAAGAGATGTCGGCGGTGTTCCACAGGAATCGGTACTAACTGCTCTTGTGGAACATCGAGTATGACTAAGTGCTGCGCAGTGACCTCCCCGATGGGGTCGGCGTGGTCTGTTACGTAGATGACACGCTCGTTTTAGCACAGGGAGAGTCGCACCAAGCGGCGGCCCCTGCTGTTGCTGACTTCTCCTTGAGGCGCGCGGGAACAGAGCGCACCGTCGACGACTTGAGCTCGGTCCGGACAGTTACCAAACGGTCGGACAGCGTGCTACCCATTGCTCGCCGTCCGCAAGCCCGCGCCTACGGTGGCCATAAATCGGGACCGGAATCCCGGCGGCGGTTAGGGCGCTGTGAGCGCCGTTGCCTGATACGGTCGGCCTCCTCCTTTGCTACCATTACTGCTTTGCAGAAGGAGGCGACCGCCTGCCACTCCTCCTCGCTCCGGACCATGACCTTTACCAAGGACCGGCGCGAGAGGTAACCGCCGCCGCTAATCGCCCTCACGAGGGCACGGCAATGCTCTGCCCAAGCGGGTCACACCTCCACTGTGTGCTCCACCGTGTCCTCTGTCCACCACAGTGCAGGAACCTTCCGAACTTACCATGTCCGGTGAGAACTTGCGTCATGCGGAAGTTGAGGATGCCGTCTTTCCAACCACGCTTCCGAACTGATCGGCGACACATCGGCGTTGGGTCGACGATGAACCACTTGAACTGGGACTCGTCCTCGACAGCCCAGAGAAGCACTTCCAACCTCTGGCTTCCAAACTCAAACGGACCGTGGTTGTCCTCAAACGGCTCCTCCATAATCTAGGGGACCCAGACGCCTCCTGGCAGAGGCTCTATGCGGCGAAAAATCGATCCATAGCACTTTACGGAGCGCCGGCGTGGGCGCCATCGCTGCGGAAGTGACCGGCGGCTAAGCTGAACGCTTGGCCATAGATTGGCTTCCGAAACGGAAACCCAAGGTCCTGGAAAGCAAGGCAGAGAAGAAACACAAGAGTGGGTTTTAGTCACTAATTTTTTGACACCTCCACCCGCTCCCCGCTGCTCGAGAGTAGTCATTGGATGAAAAAAAGTACACACAGTTTTAACACAAAGTACTAGTGGTGCTTACTAAACAGTAAGCACCGCACTAATTTACCTGGGGGTGCCACGGGTCCGAATTCTAGTTCCCGTGGCACCCCCAGGGGTATCTTCCAGGGGAGCCACGGGAACTAGAATAGCGGATAGAATATCGGAACGATTTATATAAATATAAAATATTTATATAATTTGAATCCACTAAAGGAAAGCTATGTCGTGCGCACTATGCTATGTAATTATTTATCAAAAACAAAATGTGCATTATAGTCGCTGGCAGATTGATCGTTGCGTTTCGTTTCTTTTACGGTGAGTTAGAAAGAGATAAATGATTCGCAGCATTCTAATAGCTAAATGTCTGGAATAATGATTCGTACCACGCACTAGAAAACTCAACAAAGGTACGTGTTAAAGAAAGAAAGAAAACATTTATTTCAGACTCGCACAGGACAAACAACAATAAAATTAAAAGTAACTATTTAATCAAGTAACTTAAAATAAAAGAAAACAATATTAAAAGATTAAAAGTAAAAAACCTGTAGCTCAACAAACAACAATAAAATAAAAAGTAACTACCCTATAATCTATATGTGACTTCATTTAGAACAAAAATTAAAAGTAATACCTATTAAAAGATTAAAAGTAAAAAAACCTGTACGAGGTCAAAAAGACTCATACGCTGAGATATTTAACAAAAAAGTAAAATAACGCAGAGCTGGCATTCTGATAGGGCCTGGTAATGCCACAGGCACACTCATGGAATATAAAGATGGATAATATACTTTTTGAATAATATAGATAGTAAAAAAATAAAATATGCCAATTAAACTAAACATATAAACAATTATAACAAACTTCAAAAACGTGTAAATAAGAAGGACTATTAACCATTCATCAACGCCCGATGCTCCACTAACATTTATCGTGTGTGTTAGTGTGGTTTTGGTCAGCTGTCAAAATGAGAAAAAACATAAATAAACCAACGTTAATTATACAATAAATAAAACGATTTTAAGTAATATACGGTGCGGGTGGTACAAAGTTTTTTATTGTACTTATGTGGCTGACTGTGACTGTACTGAAGCAAAAAAACTGTTTCGAAATAATTGTGATTTTTGTTTTCAGACTAAGTGTGAGGACACTGAAAAGAAAAGGAAAGTGGAACACTTCGGAAAAAAGCGCCCTTATTATGCAACAGTTCTTTATTTGGATAATTTTGATATTCTGTTTGTGAATGAAGTAAATAAGTTATGTAAACGAATCTTGCGTTAATTCATTCATTAAACCCTAAGCGAACGCATTCTTCATTCTTCATGTTCGCGCATCTATTGTCTTACTATTGTGTCTTTAATTATAGTATTCGAAAGGTTAAATGCACATTATGCAGGTAAGCAACATACAAGCACATAAATGTATACAAGTTCAGTTCAGTTGACATATAAGTTGGGGGATTACATTGAAGATAAAAATACTTGACTACTGGTCTAACTCCATTACCACTAGGGCGCACAAATTGTTAATTTGAAATCACTGGTAGTGGCACGTGTGTTGGATCATTGGGAACCAAATGATCCAACACACGCGCCTGTTCAAAATGGTAGAGTTGAGTGGTGCTGACTTATGCGTCATGACCGTAAACGGGCGTTAAAATATTATGTATGTCAGGAAAAATATTCATCTTTTTACTAAAATAAGTGATAGGCACAATTTTAATACTAGAAATAAAGACAAGTTGGATCAACCTCGATTCAGATTGGCTAAAGTATCTAGTTCTTTTATGGGGTACTGTGTAAAATTTTATAATAAAATTCCACTTGAAATTCTCCAATTAAACGAGTCAAAATTTAAAACATGCATTAAACGCACGCTATATAGGCAAGCATATTATAAATTGGAAGATTATCTACTTGATAAAAATGCTTGGCCGGTCCTGCTTCACAGTCACAGTCATTTTTAGCTACTAATTGGTCGTATTTTTTATTTAATTTTTATTTAATTATATATACTGGAAGAGATGCTGCTGGCCTTTTCCTATTGTTGTTTTCAGATTATTTTTTTTTAATTTTATTTGTTTATTTCAATAGAACTTATGATTTATTACCTGTTACATTTGGAAATAATAGCATTGTATAATGTAGAAGCACTTTTTCGAATTTTGTGAATGTGGAGTACCATGGAGCATTTTTATTTGGTTACAACTTGTTTGACACTACGAGCATGGCAGTTGAGAGATTGTCATGCTCACTAAAATGTCTCGCTGATGGTGGCACGTGTTATTGGGTCATTTGGCTCCCTTCAAAATGGTTGATCTGAGTGGGGCTGATGCACGCATCATGCTCGTGAACGGGCGCCGTCAGTTGAAACTAGTCATCTCTTAGCTGCCAGTGACTTATTCAATTCCTGTTTTTAATGTTACCATTATTATTTAATTTTTATTGCTTATCTTCATTGTGCTCACATAATAGAAGCAAAAAAGAAATATGTAACGATGATTAATGTAACTCAATACGATTTAAAAGAGTGTCCATGGAGTTTCTTACACGTTCTTCTCTATATAGACCTACTCTTTGGAACGTGCAATTTAGCTTCACTTGTTTGACTGACCGACATTTTGACAATTCAAAAGTGCCTGTAACTGGTCTATTTGAAAATAAACGTTTCTGATTTCTGATATGATGACTAACTTTAGGCCTGAATGGGATGATATATACATCAGCCCGATTTACGCACCAGAGTAATGGAAAATTTGACATTTTGGTTGCGTACTGTCCAGCAAAACCATGGTAGACATTTGAACGATTTTCTAAATACCTATAAATGAAATTATTGTACCCAACCGTCGCATTTTCTCTGCAGAATTCTGATTGATCTCACTTTTGGATCTTTAAAATCATCTTGAAGGAAAGCCTTTTCGTCGTCCTTCGTTTTTTAATGATGATGATGATGATGAAATGGCATCAATAGGTCTTTCAAATGAATAAAAAATTTTCGATGAAATCTCACACACAATTTGTTTTATTTAAATTTAAAGGTAAGAAACACTTTATTTAATAGATAATCTTACTAATACAATATTATTTTCATAAATAATTTATATCAAAAGTATCGATTATGTTTGTAATGAAATGACCTCCTTGGAAATGACATTTCATTAATTTAATTTTTAAGCTGTGAATACGGGGTGACGTATCATTCAATGACAGAAGATGTTTAGACTATTTTGTGCATTTTATTGTTATAAAAACTTGTAGAGAGATAATTAAAGGGATATAATTGAGGAGGCGATATTAGTGAACTTTAAATGTCGTTTCTTTGTTTTCAGGTGAGATAAAAGTGTAATTTTAGTTAAACGATAATTGTTATACTGTAAAAGCATGTTGAATAAAACAAATCTTTGTTTTCAGAGAAACAATTTGTGGTTTATTTCGAAAATCCTCAACAATATACCTTATAAAACGACATTTTTGTTAACTAAAAGAAGATGGACCGGCTGCAATTTGAGTTTACGATGATAGCTTCAAATGATGGCAAATCAAATGTATTAGCCATAACCTCAATATCTACAGAAGAAGGAAAATGTTATGTTTTACCTGATGAGCTGAAGCCGGTGATTCATCATACATATATTGTCAAAATGAATACTTTCTCAAAAATAAAAAATAGTATAAAGAAAAGGCATCAAAGTAGAAAAATATGGATAAAATTGGATGAAGATCTTAAGAAAACATATAGAGATGAGGAAGGTAATATGCAATTTTTAGATCAATATTTAGAAGAAATGAGCAAAAAACAACCTATAGACAAAAACGACAATTTGCAACATATCTTGGAAAAATTAATAGAAACTACTACAAAGAAAGAAAATCAACATAACCTAAAACATATTTCAGAGAAATTTATTATTGAAAAATTCACAAGCAAGGACCCTAATGCAATGCAATGGATTGAGAATTTTGAAAAGGAGTGTGAGCGCTTTAATATATCAAAAGATGAAACAAAAATAGATATATTGAGATTATTTTTAGAAAAATCTTGTTTGGATTGGTATAGCTCGATGGCCATAAAACTAACAATAAAGGCTGAATGGAATGAATGGAAAGACAAATTTTTAGAAACTTTTAAAAACCGAGGATGGGACATAGTTACATATGCTCTCGCATTTAGATATAAAGAAGGACTACTAATTGATTACGCTATTAGAAAAGAAAGGCTTATGCTAGACATAAACAAATCGATAGACTCCAAAACAATGATAGATCTTATTGCAACAGGTTTACCTGGGTTTATCTTAAATAGGTTAAACAGAGATGAACTCAATGACACTACTGATTTGTTCAATGAGATAAGAAAATATGAAGGTATGATGTACAAGAAAAACTCAAGTACAATAAAGAGTCGTACATTCCTTTATAAAAATAAAACTAATGAGAAGAAGCCATGTAACACTTGTGAATCTTTGGACAAAGGAATTAGATATCATCCGGAAGAGTCATGTTGGTTCAAGAAAAATAAAAATGAATCTGAAAAAGTTTTTAAACCCAGAAATGTAAATAACAACTCCATTATTGAAGTAGATATAAATACTGAGAAAAAAAACGAGTAAGTACACCATTAATCAAAATCAAGCTCTTATTAGAAAATAAACTAGAAGTGAGCGGCATTTATGATTCAGGCTCACAGATCTCTTTAATAAATTCAAGACTGATTAAAATAAAAGAAAAAAAGGACAATGAGAATATAGCATATATGAAAACGGTTAATGGTGTGAAAAAAACAGAAGGCTTGATAACAATAAAAATAAAAATATTTGATTTAGAAGAAGAAGTGGATGTATACATAGTAGAAAATGAATATTTTGATGATTTTGTAATCGGATTGGATATGATAAATAAATTCAAACTAACCCAAAACGAGGACTTGCGGATAGAACAAAAGATAAGAACAAATAAAATAGATGAAATGTCTAAAGATAACAGAAATGAAGAAAAGAATATAAAAACATTAGCAATAAATTTTAATGAACACATAGAAACAGAAGAGTTTGTAAGTATGACAGACCATTTAGATAATGAAAAGAAAATTGAGATCGAGAAAATAATAAAGGAATATAAAACAATTTTTGCAAAGGACAAGTATGATATAGGAACAGTTAGAGATTATGAAGCTCACATAGATTTACTAGTAAATAGATACTGTAGTAAAAGACCATACAGATGTACAATAGAAGATAAATTAGAAATTGAAGAGCAAATATCCATGTTACTAAAGAATAATTTAATAGAAGAATCCTACAGTCCTTTCGCTGCTCCAGTGACATTGGCATTTAAAAAGGGTGAAAATAGGAAATCCCGCTTGTGTATAGATTTCAGGGAACTAAATAAAATTGTTGTTCCACAAGCTCAACCTTTTCCGTTAATAGATGATTTGATTGTTAAAACTAGAAATTGTAAGTATTTTACTACACTGGATATAAACTCAGCATTCTGGGCGATACCATTACGGGTGGAAGATAGATATAAAACAGGATTTGTCACACAAGATGGCCACTTCCAGTGGACCTGCCTTCCCTTTGGTTTGAAAACATCACCAGCAATTTTCCAGAGAATTTTAACCAATATTCTAAGAAAGCACAATCTCACAGGATACTCCGTAAACTATATTGATGATATTCTGATATACTCAACACCTTTGAAGAACATATAAAACACATAAGAAATGTATTAGAGGCAATAATACAAGAAGGCTTTAGATTGAAATTTACGAAATGTAACTTTGCTTCAGACTCAGTAAAGTACCTCGGCCATGTAATTCAGAACAATTCGGTAAGACCACTAAAAGACAATTTGATCTCGATAAGACATTTTCCAACTCCTAAGACACAAAAGAATATCAGACAATTTTTGGGAAAAATTAACTTCTACCATGAATACATACCAAGAAGTGCAATTATTTTAGACCCATTACATAATTTATTAAGAAAAAATGAAAAGTTTGTGTGGTCAGAGAAGTGTGAAGAATCATTTAATCAAATAAAAAGATATTTATGTTCTCAACCTGTGTTGGAAATATTCGACAAAGACTTCCCAATAAAAATCTTTACAGATGCATCTTTAGAGGGTATCGGGGCAATATTAAAACAGACTCAACTAGACGGTAAAGATAAACCGGTGGCATATTTTTCAAAAAAACTAAACGAATCTCAAAAACGAAAAAAGGCTATATATTTGGAATGTATTGCTATGAAAGAAGCAGTTAAATACTGGCAACACTGGCTAATTGGAAAACATTTCACTATTTACACAGACCACAAACCTCTAGAGAACATGAATATTAAATGCAGGACAGATGAAGAATTGGGTGACCTCACATATTACCTATCTCAATATGACTTTACAGTAAAATATATACCTGGTAAAGAAAATATAGAAGCAGACTGTTTGAGCCGAAACCCTGTATTAGAATCAGAAGATAACAAGGAGGAACTATTAAAAATAGTTAATTTAATACAAATAAAAGATATAGTTGAAGACCAAGAAAAAAATGAAACATTAAAAGAAAAGAAACAAAATCTACTACATAAAAATAAAATCTATTATAAAAAAATAAAGAAACTTGAAAAGATTATACTCTCAGAAGAATTTAGTAAAAAAATTATAAAAAAGGTGCATGAAGATTTATGCCATATTGGAATCAGACAATTACAGAAAAAAATAAGTCCACTATATACAGCTAAAAACCTAACAAAAAATATCATAAATATTTGTAAAACATGCGAAATATGCATAAAAAATAAATCAAGATGTCAAGGAAAATTTGGGTTAATGTCACAACTGGGACCAGCAACAAAACCATTTGAGATAATGTCAATGAATACTAAAGGTGGCTTTGGAGGATCTAGGTCAACAAAAAAATACTTACACCTTTTAGTAGACCACTACACAAGATATGCGTTTATTGTGACTTCAAAAACACAGAACGCAAGTGACTTTATAAAACTAACAAAGAAAGTACTCGTGACAGATGAGATTGGAATAATTCTAACAGACCAATATCCAGGCATCAATTCAAAAGAATTTAAACAGTATTTGCAGGAGAATAACATCAAACTAATATTTACAGCTGTGAATACGCCATTTTCGAACGGCTTGAACGAAAGATTAAACCAAACAATAGTAAATAAAATGAGATGTAAAATAAATGAGAAAAATAATAAGAGAACATGGACAACAGTAGCAAGAGAATGTGTACAGAAATATAATGAAACAGACCATTCTGTTACAGGTTTTGCACCAAAATATTTACTGGATGGTACAAATGTCAGTATTTTACCAAATGAAATTAAAACAATAGAAAAGGAAGACAAGTGGATTGCTGATAGAAGATTAGCATTAGAGAATACAATAAAATCTCACAAGTACAACAAGAAAATATTTGATAGAAATAGGAAAATACAAGAGTTCGAGATAGGAGACAGTGTATATGTAGAAAATGGAAATAGCCTGAACAGGAAAAAATTAGACGAATTAAAAATAGGCCCTTTAAAGATAATAGAGAAAATATCGAACTCCATTTATAAGATTGACACTGGCAACAGAAAAACAGAATCAACTTTATTCCACATAACAAAATTACAACCTGTTACGGCAGAAGATGAAGTAGAAGAAAACGAATAGAGTGCGTCTACTGAAAGCGTAACCTGGAGTTTTTTTTTTTAAATTATTTGGCAACATTGTTATGCCGAAAAAAATCACGTCAAAGTCTATGGTTGCAATTGTCAGTTTTTGGAAACGGATATTTATTTTTCGAGAATAATTGCTTAATTATGGGAAAAACAATAAACAGTAACGTGTAAAAACTGCTACACACTATGTTTAATAAATTCAAACAAAAACAAGAAGAGAAAGAAAGTGTTTTCAATGAAAACCAACAATGTTTATGTACGATTTCTGAATTTTAAGTTAGTATGACGTTATAATCTTGATCCTTGTCGACTAATATTACTAGATACTATGCGTTCCAAATGAGAATAGGAAAGTCAATAAACTCGATCTGTCAAATTTTGATTGAAAAGTACGGTTTGCAAAAAAAGCTTATTTGCGTTTTAATGATTTTGTTTTTGTTTAACTGACCCTTAGTTAAGTCATATTAAGAAATAGATAAAAAAGTTATTCATAATAATTATTTAACAAATTATACTACTTTCTTTTTTATTTTCATTATTGGCTACATTTTAAATTCAAATTAAAAAATTCAAATTCAAAATTCAAATTGCCAGCCGCATTTTATCGTCGTTGTTGGTGTTTCTTCGTGCGACTGAGAATGACAGCGTTAGTTAGTGATATAAATATTAAAAACCTCTATTAATCCATGTTTTATTTTATAAGGGAAAGCAGCAGTGATGATGACGGTGATGACGCCACTACTCAGACACTTCACACAGTTACGTAAATATCAGCAAAATTGTAGAACTGGATTTTGATCAAAGATTTTTCGTTCATGATTCGTAAATAAATTAAATTTAACAATTTACTTTTTTTGCTCACCCTACTCAATTTCTTCGATTTGACAGTAAGACGTAACGTCACAACATGGCCGGCGCTCCTATTCTCATTTGGAACGCGTAGTAGTTATATTTAGGATATTTTGGTGAATCGACTTATTCATAAACATGCTAGTGAGTGATAGAATGCGTTCAAAAGCTGTTGAGATGTAATGAAAGATTTGCCTCACTCTGTCTGGTAGTGCATCAAAGTCTCCAACTGAAGTTAAAATCGCGAAAGTGAAGGAAATAGTGACTGAAATCCTAGTTCAAGTTTGAGAGAGATGGCTGCTGAACTTTTTGTGTCTCACGAGTCGATCCGTATCATTTGAAACAATCACTGGAGTATAAAACATGTTCCCACTTGACTAATCCCAAAAGATCTGAATTTTCTCTATGCTAAAACAAATCGATTCCAACCCAACAATCTTGAAACACAATATTAGTGTTGGCGAGACGTGATGAAGTTGAAATCATGCTGACTATTTTATTTGACTATCGCGGTGTTGTGCACTTGGTATTCTTGCCAGAAGGCCAAATGGTAAATAAGTAATATTATTTGAATATTATATAGCGACATTTGAGAGATTAGATAAAATAAAATAATTTGGAATAATAACTAACATTTTGTGTGTTATTGACCTTTACCATATAACCACCCACCAAATAATTAAGTCTACACACATGTTTTTGACTAGGATTTAGTTCTTATACAACTATTATACAATTGTCATAAATACAAAAAATACTCTAGTATCAAAACTTTTTTCTCCTACTATTTCAATAATACCACATTCAAAATTTTTGGTTGTAAACTCCTTTTCTCAGGTCACGCTTTCATTAGACGGACTCTAGGTATAAAGATAACTTGCAGGTGCATTGTTTGTATTATATTATTTAGAATTTTCGTTCCTATGGGGGGGAGATGTAAGGAAATGACCTCCTTGGAAATGACATTTCATTTTTTTATTTTTAAGCTGTGGATACGGGGTGACGTATCATTCAATGACAGATGATGTTTAGATTATTTTGTGCATTTTATTGTTATAAAAACTTGTAGAGAGATAATTAAAGGGATATAATTGAGGAGGCGATATTAGTGAACTTTAAATGCCGTTTCTTTGTTTTCAGGTGAGATAAAAGTGTAATTTTAGTTAAACGATAATTGTTATACTGTAAAAGCATGTTGAATAAAACAAATCTTTGTTTTCAGAGAAACAATTTGTGGTTTATTTCGAAAATCCTCAACAATATACCTTATATGTTTAAGCAGCTTAAAGTCAGGGTGAACAGTTACGGATTTTTTTATTCGGCCTCCTTTTTGTTGTGCCATCTTTCGATGACCAAACTCTATTAAGCCGCGAGATTTTCTCAATGTCAACAACCTAGATACCGTCTCATAACCTTGGAACCAATAAATGAATAAATTTAGAGATTTAGCGACATATTTTGAATAATTAGGGACTCAACCTGATAGAAAACAAATCTTCGCTAAATGCCCTCGTTTTTGAAATACAAATGTGTGCAAGCTGGGGAGACTGACCCTCAGATCGGCCACCTATAAACCCTTATAACTTTTGAACCAATGGCCGACTTTTGATATTTGGCGACAAAAACAAAATTAGCGATAAAATTTTCGTTTTTTCCACATTAAGATCTTTTCCAGGCCAGCTAGTGTCAGCCATAGGAGTGTGGCGGATACGCGGCGATACGGATTGGGTGTCCACGAAAAATTGTTGCGTTACTTGCGCTGCGAGAACGTCGCTACTAGTGGCGAGTAAGCTGCGAGAACGTCCCGTCTGGCGGTGACTGCGCTACGAGAACGTCACTCTTTCTCGCGACGAGTGCGAGAAAAATCAATTATATTTTACTCGTTATTGAGAGTCATCCTATCGCCATATGGAGATACGTTCATCAGATGTTTACAAAATGTAGAGATTGGACTATAATATCGTTGCGAGACACTTGCTCGTGTAGGTATCGTCATTTTGATTGACTGGATTGAACTGAACACTGTGTAGCATAATTTGAATGGAGCATCTGACCGCAAAGCGGTTTGATGGCATTTTTTGACATTAGCCGTATTGAAGGCATTTCTGTACTCTGTACTAATTTATTTATATATTTTTTTATTACGCTTAGGGTGAGTTGCACCATTTAACTATAAGGATAACCAAACCATAACCAGCCGTGAAACGGCCGCCTACTGGTCAATTCGACGATTTGACAACTGTTTACGGCTTTGTTATCATTATAGTTAAATGATGCAACTCACCCTTAGGTTCGTGTTTGAACACTATCCGGTAATCGATGATGTGGCCGAAAATGGAACACGCTGACCTAAAAGTAACCTATTCACTCTTGACTTAAAGACACCTTTTTTTTTTTTTTTTTTTTTTTTTATGGTGGGAAAAAATCATGCATTGACATCCTCCGCCCTTGGGCGGAGCGGGAGATAGTGTCAGACTCTTACTGACTAAAAGACCCACCCCGTTCCTTCTAGCCTTCATACCGGGGCTCGAGCGCCCTTACGGATAACCCTGGCCCCAGTAGGCTTCGACCCGGCTGGGTCCCTGCTGTTGCTGACAACTCCTTGAGGCGCGCGGGAACAGTGCGCGCCGTCGACGACTTGGGCTTGGTCCGGACAGTTACCGGACGGCCGGACAGCGAGCTACCCATTGCTCACTGTCCGCAAGCCCGCGCCTACGGTGGCCGGAAATCGGGATCAGAATCCCGGCGGCGGCGGCGGCGGCGGCGATAACGCCGTTGCCTGATGCGTTCGGCCTCCTCCTTTGCGAGCATTACTGCTTCGCAGAAGTCGGCGACCGCCTGCCACTCCTCCTCGCTCCGGATCATGGCCTCAACCAAGGCCCGACGCGAGAGGTCTCCGCCGCCGATCGCCCCCACGAGGGCACGGCGATGCTCCGCCCAAGCAGGGCACACCTCGACTGTGTGCTCCACCGTGTCCTCCGGGCGTTCCGCACAGTGGCGACACCCGGGCGTCACTTCCGCATGAATCCGGTGCAGGAAACTCCCGAACGAACCATGTCCGGTGAGTACCTGAGTCATGCGGAAGGTAAGGACGCCGTGAGGTCTTTCCAGCCACGCCTCAAAGAGGGGACTTACCGCCAAGATTGTGGCGTGCCCAGCACTGGGTTGCGATAGTCGTTGACGCCACTTCACCATGAGATCCCGCCGGAGCTCTGTCCGCCATGCCGTGACCTGTCGCGGCAGCGGACTTTCACCCCGGCGTTGCATCTCCACGCGCATATCGTGCATGTGTGCAAGGACTGTTGCCTCCAGATCCCACGGTGGTAAGCCAGCCAGAAGGCTCGCCGCTTCGCGGGAGACCGTGCAGTATCCCCGCACCATCCTTATTGCCATGACCCTCTGGCAGGCGTTCAGTATGGCCGCCGGTTGCTTTTTTAGCGACGGCGCCCACACCGGCGCCCCGTAGAGGGCCATGGACCGAACGATCCCCGCGACTTAAAGACACCTAAGTTATAGCTATCAAGAAACACACAATTCGAAAAAAAAAAAAAAAAAAGTTCAGGTATGTCAGTAAAACTGAACTTTAACTTACACATATAAAAATAATGACCACAGCTGCAGGTGACACAACGCCAACATGCAATATCATTTGAACTAATGTGATGATTAACAGGATTAATCTGAAAAATAAAAACAGTGATTATAAAATATATGTATGTTATAGATTCTAATACGTCTTACTAGTTGACCCAGTGAACTTCGTATTGCCTGACAGTCAATAAATGTAGTAATTATAGTTTTTTTTTTTATTTATTTCATTTGAATCTTTCCGATATTTTAATAGTTGAAAGCTGGATTTTGGTAAAAAAAGCATTGGACACCCGATTGCAGCGTCATCTGTTGGGTTCAATTGTATCTATTTTCTAACCCATACGACGTCGTACGTCCATAGACCCACTCAAATAAATACATAAAAAATCATCCTAATTGGTCTAGCCATTTAGAAGTAGCTCGGTAACAAACACACGTACAGAAGAATTATATATATATATATATATAGATTCTGCTATTCAGGGTGGTAACCAATCCAGCAAATTAAATATCGTCAACATGTGATATTCACCAACACGAACTGAGCCCCCGTCGATTACGACCCATTCCCTCTCCTAGGAGGCTTGAATCCCAACAGTAACATTAAAAAGGCTGGTGATGATGATGAAACATCGTCAAAATGGTTCTTTTTTATTTGTGGAAAATCATTTAATGCTATCTCCTGTCCATGAGCGGAGCAGGAGAATGTGTCAGATTTTTACTGACTAAAACCCACTTTTGTTCCTTCTTTGCCTTCGTTCCAGGGTCTCGGAATTCACTTTCAAACAACCCATGACCCCAGTAGACTTTGAACCTGCTGGGCCCTTACGGTTTGCTGATATCTTGAGGCGCGCGTGGAACACTACGCACCATTGACGACTTGGGAACGGTCCAGACGGTTACCGGACGTCGGATGGCGAGCAACCCATTGGTCACCGTTGGAAAGCCTGCGCCAACGGTGGCTAGAAATGGGGATCGTAATCCCGGCGGCTGGGGCGGGAGGATCGGTCCCTCGTGGGTGCGGCCTCCACCTTTGTTAGCATTATTGTTTCGAAGAAGGAGGTGACCGTCTGCCACTCCTTCTTGCTCCAGACCATGGCCTGTACCAAGGCACGGCGCGAGACATTGCTGCCACCGATTGCCCCACGAAGACACGGTGCCTCAGACTCAACTGTATACTCCACCGTGTCCTCCGGGCATTCCACACAATCGTGCATGCGTGCAAGGACTGTTGCCTCCAGACCTCACAGTGATAGGCCAGCAAGAAGGCTCGCCGCTAAACGAAAAACCGTGTGGTATCCCCGCACCATCCGGATGGCTATGACCCTCTAGCATGCGTTCAGCTTGACCACCAGTCGCTTTTGCAGTGACGGTGTCCATACGCCACCGCCCCTAAGTTGGGCAGGAGCCGCTTGAGAGCAGCCCCAGTCCAATCTAGTTTGGAAGCCAGACGTCAGAAGTGCTTCTTGAAATTCCATCGGCTGTCGAGAACAAGTCCCAGGTACTTCATCGTTGACTGGACGCCTATGTCCTCCTACCTTATTTGGAAACCTGGTGGTGGCGCATTCCGAGGGCCGTGAAAGCACATGGCGTTGGCTTATGCACTTTATGCAGTGCCACCTCGAGTCTTAAATGCTGGATCCTCTCCATGACTGTCGAAACCCCGCGTGTCTCCCCTTAAGTGTACAATTACAGTGGCAGCAGGATCCGATGGCGGGTGACGCAAACACACCTAGTTTTTGATTAAGACGCACCAAGTGCGGGTGGGGCGGATGAGCGGGGATCTCAGCGAGACGGGTGGACCTCGTGGTAATCCAACACGCGAGCCAGTGCGATGTGTATGTAGTCTGTCTAAAAAGTCAAACGACTTGAATATTATTAGAGTAAAATGAAATCTGATGTAATCGAACACTGGTTCAATAATCAAGATCAATCAAGGTCATCTTCATCATTTTTTACTAATAGAAGAACCTTAAAAAAAGTATTTAACCCTTTACATTGGGTTGTTAATTCAATGTACTGCGCTCACGACTCGTCACTGTGCCAGCGCTGAGCTCAAGGCTGTTGTTCTTAGAGAATAGCACCCCAGGAATTTGACTTCTTAGGGTCGTCACACACGGGCTACATGCTACAGCCACAAACGCCACTACGAGAAGCTAGAAGCGACCGCAAAGGCAGCTGAAGCGCGAAAAAGCCACTTGTAGCTGATAGCTGCTGTGTTTTTAACCCATACGCGCATTATCATAATTGAAAAAGGTTTAAATGCGCGAGTGACTTATGGCGGCATTAAGTGGCAGGTCCGGGCCACAAGAAGCAAGCAGAGGTGATTGATAGCGTGTGGCAGCCACCGGCGTCAACCGTGTGAGACAAGTCCTTATAAAACGTATGAAAACTATAGGAAACATATGTGGCGGAATTTTGTAGTTGTGGTCTTTGGCCGTTAGTGGCGACCCTTAGCCACACGCACATTGAAACTTAGTTTTATAAGATCCCGAAGCATTAAGGCCTAAGCGCCCGAGCAGTGCCAAGTGACTTTCTGAAACGTACTCCTCGGTAACGGCCAGGTTAATAGGTTTGCAAAAATATATATTATGTTTATTCATGATATAGATTCATGAACAACATTATCAACTACTGATGTTTTCGTGTGATTAATACTTTTGTCTAAAATAAATATTTTTGATATTTTTATTTTCGCAAATTTTCGAAACTGCTTGGATCTTTAGAAACATTTTTGCACATACAAATTGGTGGTTAAATATTCTTCAAAGTGAGTACGGCATAATGTAAATCAATCAATTTTTCGCAAAGAAAATGGAAAAAAGAAAAGAAAAAAAACAAAAAAATGGATTTATGTCAGCAGGGTTCTATCCGTGCGCAGCTGGCCGCAATTAAATGCACAGATACTCGTACTGCCCCCACAGATGTTCAAGGGACTTATAAGCCTTAATAAGACCGCCTATTGTACACTTATTTTTGTTAAATATTATTCTTTAGTAAGTTAAGGTGTGCAATAAAGATATATAATAATAATAATAACGTATTTATTGGTCAGGTTTTAGTTTTTGAAACTTGCTATACTTACATAGCAGGGACCGTTATATAAAGTCCTTTTATGTCAAGAAAAACACTTCCCATCGTTTCACTGTAAATTACAAAAATCACTTTAAAACACAGACAAACAAAAAAAAATGAAAATGTAACAAAAAAACAAGCAAAAAGTTTCTAAAATTATTTAAGTTTTGTCATTATTTATTTCTTGAAGGATTTGTACCACTCTATCGCTTATTTATATTTTTTTACCTACAAAATTAGTTTTAGTTTATAATGCGAAACCCAAAAATGTATTTTTATGTAAAGAATCTATGTACAAAATTTCATAACTTTATCATGAAAAATCACAAAGTTATAAGCTTGCTATATCAGTAAAAATACATAGTCACCGAGCCATCCAGGCCACGGAGTAGTTGTTTTGCACTTGCACCCAACTGTTTGCTGGCGCTTTATCCGCGTTTTGACCTTCCGTGACCTGTGTTGTACTTAGTACCGGTGGTATCCAACTTGTGATCTTTTTAAATATTTTTGGGAAAAATATAACATGGTGTAAAAACTATTGGAATCCATTCAATTACTGATTCTGAACCAACTATATTCAGGTTTTGCAAAAACTAAAAATAATTAAGTATAAATAAAGTAATGAAGCGATCGATTACAATTTTCAGCCGAAATCAAAACCTGAAGTATAAATAGACAAACCGCTCGAATAATGTTCATAAAACATGAATAAATTTATATAATATTTCGGTTTTTCTTTCTTCCCTTGTCTCATATATTAATTGGGGTCAGTACAACACGTTTTTTTTTTCTTCCATTCTGTCCTGTCACACTATCACTAACTCCCTTCTCTTTCATATCACTCCTCACACAATCCATTTTTCTTTTCTTTGGCCTCCCTCTCCATCGATCTACATGTATACTCAAAAACCTTTTAGTAATATGTGTTTCATCCCTCCTTTTCTCATGATCATATCAAGACAAAGGATTTCTTGTCAACTTTTCAGTCACTGGAACTTTTCGCCATTTTAAAACTTCCTCTAATACACTAGTTTCTCACTTTATCCATTTTCGTCACACCACACATCCATATTATGGTTCGGTTATTGATTTAAATTATTAGATAAATTGTATATTTATAAAAAATAAAACAAATTAAAAATTTAATAAAAGTGTTAGTGGTTCTGATCATTTTTTATAGGTCAGTTTTTAGACGAAAGTTTTCGATATTTAGATTTTCTATTTCGTTGTATGCGCTCGCTAATTGCATCGTGAGTTTTTTAAATTGTTCATTTAAGCCGCCTATAATGTAGCTATACTAACTATACACCAGAGCCTTCTTAAGGTGGCATTCCGTTCTTAGCGACCGCGACCAGACGACCGCGCGACCATGGTCGCCTGTCGCCGGGCGACCACTAGCTATCCGATGTCAGCGACCGCGACGTCTGCCATCAGTCTTCTCGCAGTTTTTATAGGGGATGGTTGAGATCTATTGCAGTATACGTTATGTCGGACAATATATCCGCAGCTAGAAAGAGAGTTATTCAGCAGCTATTGGAGGATGAAGAAGAAGATGATATTCTTATTATGTTATTATCAATATATAAGATTGGAGTCTTACGTCATATAAAGGGGGATTTTTATTCACTAACCCTATCATAATTTCGTGCTCGTATGATGAAAACGACGCCACTTTGATGTGTTTCGTGATGTCGCGTGACGGCACTGCTCCCGAAGCGACCGGGTCGCTCCGCGACACGGGTCGCTGGCCACGCCCACCGGTCGCGCGACGCGGGGCGAGGCATTAGTTTAGTGCTCCATATAAATTCATACTAAGCAGTAGTAGGTCGCGCGACCCAGTCGCAGTCGCGTGTCGCGGTCGCTAAGAACGGAATGCCACCTTTAGGTGACAAAAGGAAAATAACCCATTGGCTGATACGAATATCGCTATAATGATAACCCAGTCCGAGTCAACGATTAATATTATAAATATGAACGTTACGTATGTTTGTGTTTCAATCATGTAAAAATGGCTAAATGGATTTGAAAATGAATATTATGAGCAAATAAAGTTTTTAGCCTAGAGTTTTTCTTTCTTTCTTTCTTTCAACGCCGTCTAGTCTCAAGCTAAGCAGAACTTGTGTTATGAGTACTAGACAATTGATAAACATACTTACATATTTGTAAATACATACATATTATAGATAAATTACACCCAGACACAGAACAAATCATCATGCTCATCACACAAACATTTGTCCTGAGTGGGAATCGAACCCACGACCTCCAGCATAGCAGTCAGGGCCACTAACCACTAGACCAACAGGCCAGTCAAAATCAGCCTAGAGTTATAGAATGCTTTTTATCACGCTAAATGGCTTACCAGAGGAAGTGAGGTGAGTGAGAAAACAGAAACTTAGAGACTGAAATCAAGAGCGGTAAATACTCATAAACTACAAGGAGATCGGATTTAAATGGAAATCGTCTGTAATTATAGAGCCCAAACACAAAACTGCGATTCTACATCGGATCGAAAAAATCTAGGAGCAAGCACAATACATCGCAAAAATCCGTGAGCTAGCATGATGCATCTTGAAAATCTGCGAGCTCGGACGACCCATCGTAAAAATCTGTGAGCTAGCACGACCCATCGTAAAAATCTAAAAATTTGCGAGACGGCATGATCGATCGCAAAAGTCTAAAAATCTGAGCTCGCACGCTTCATCGTAAAAATCTGCGAGCTCGCACAACCCATCGTAAAAATCTGCAAGCTCGCACGATCCATCGTAAAAATCTGTGAGCTAGCACGACCTATCGTAAATGTGGGACACATTTACGATAGGTCGTGCTACCTGAAAAGATACTATGCCGCACGAAATAGCATCGTGGCCATTCACATCGCAGTTTTATGTGAGAGCACATGATTCGCGCTGCTATTGACTTACTATCGTGTCCAATTGACGGTATTCGAAAGTTAATTACAGAAATATGGTCGTCTACAGTCTGTCTAGTAAGTTAAACGACTTGGAATTTTTTCAAGGAAATTAAAAATCTAATGTTGGCAACCGGAATTTTAGTTGTCATTCACTTGTTTTTTGAGATGATGATAGTTTTACTACAGATCTTGATCGTAGTATGGCTACTGATGATGAATCAGTAAGTGGAATAGAATATTAAGAATCAGATTTCCCGTAAGAATCCAGATTTATTTTATTACTTATGACACTATTGTGTCTTTGCATCATTAAAGATACTGAAATAGGTATATTTTAAACGAAAATCTTTCGCATTTTTTAATGTTAAAAAGTCCCATAATAGTATTAAATCATTTAAAAAAATACTTAACTTGGATACTTTTTATAAGGTTCCATTATTAAACAATGACCAAAATCTCACAATCCACCTTGATTTCTGAACCAGTGTTGACTACATCAGATTTCATTTTACCCTAAAAATTACCCAAGTCGTTTAAATTATTAGACAGACTATACAATGGAACTGGAACAATTTGCCTGCTGTTGTCTTCCCGTCCGATTATAATTTGGGTGCCTTCAAGGGTAGAGTGAATAGACTTTTAATAAACTAGTGCGCCTCACCATCAACGATCGCATCACTGCTTACCTTCAGGTGGGATCGCAGTCAAACACTAGTTTATATGAGATTAAAAAAAAACTCATTAGAAGGTTTAGTAGGTAGTCACCCAAAGGGCAATTGAAAGGGCTATGCTCGGGGTTACCATGCGTGATCGCATCAGAAATGAAGATATCATCAGGAAAACAATGGTCGCTGGCATAGCCCGAAGAGTTGCCAAACTGAAGTGGCAGTGGGTACATTGCTCGTAAAACAGATGGTCGATGGGGCCGAAAGGTTCTAGAGTGGCGACTGCGCAATGGAAAACGCAGCGTCGGAAGGTGAACCGATGACCTGGTGAGAGTCGCGGGAATGCGGTGGAAGCGAGACGCATCTAAGGACCGTTCGTTGTAGCGACACTTGGGGGAGGCCTATGTCCAGCAGTGGACGTCCTTCGGCTGAAATGATGATGATGACGTTGACATTTTTCAACACACCCTCAAATGAAAGTGTGCGCAAGGTATAAATGCATTTCATAGGTACCTACTTTGCGCGCAAAGACATGAAAAAGTTACTTTATCATTAATATATTAATATAATGTATTCCATAACTCGCACACAACGCCGTCTAGTCACAAACTAAGCAGAGCTTGTGTTATGAGTGCTAGACAACTGATAAACATACTTCTTCTTCTTCTTCTTCCTGCCCTTATCCCATATTACTCGGGGTCGGCGCAACACGTTTTCTTCTTCCATTCTGTCCTGTCACCCGTCAAACTTTCACTAACTCCCTTTTCTTTCATATCACTTCTCACACAATCCATCCATCTTGTTTTCGGCCTTCCTTTCCCTCTCCGTCCATCTACATGTATACTCAGAACTCTTTTAGTAATATGCGCTTCATCCCACCTCTTCACATCATCATACCAAGACAACCGATTACTTTTCAATTTTTCAGTCACTGGCGCACTTTCAAACTTCCTCTAATATACTCATTTCTCACTTTATCCATTCTCGTCACACCACACATCCATCTCAACATTCTCGTCTCCGCTACATGCAATCTTTTTTCTTCCTTCTTTTTCACAGCCCAACATTCTGATCCATACAGTATGACAGCTCTTCTGACTCCTTCAACTTGAGGGGCATGCGTGGGTCACAAGTAACATACGTATTAGTATGTAAACATACTTATCTATTCCTAAATACATACATATTAGATAAATTACACCCAGACACAGAACGAATGATCGCGCTCATCACACAAACATTTGACTTGGGTGGGAATCGAACCCGCGACCTCCGGTATAGCTCCATCCCTCTTTCTCGCTCTCCTATATAGCTCCATCACTTTAACAGTTCAGTTCAGGTCGTCAAATGAATCGCGTTTAGAGCTCTAGGTGGGGCATCTGACCTTATAAGGGTGTTACCACACCAATCGATCGATCGTCAAACAATACCATATACGATTGGTGTGGTAACACTCTAAGGGCTACACTTTTTCAGAGGTAAACAATAGTAACTCCACTTTTTTGAAAATATGTTTTTGCACTGTTAAAATCGTAAGAACCAGTTCTACGTATGGTATAGGAGATCAAGTCCTACGACATCTAGAAAGAGAAATATCCAATCGTATATGACAAAAACATATCGTGTATAGGACTTAAAATGATGATAAGATTGTTTACTCCCCAGCTTTACGCGCACTTAATGTTGTTCTAAACTTTATTGTAACTATGTGTAATACATAATAATTCCATCTAATAATTATAAAAAATACAATTGAGTTTGTTTCAATATCTTTAAAGCAATTATGTTAAAAATACATTTAAAGTTACTATCCGCGCATTTTTGCCTCTCCTGTAAAATTTACTTTTTGGCACATACTGTTGTTTACCTCTGAGGTACAGAATTTGAAACCTATAGCTAAGTGTTTTACGACAAAACTGTCGATTTTTTAATTTTTTTTTTTTAACTATTTGGTTTATAATCACTAACTCCATAATCAAAACGGCAACAGTAGTTATGAAATACAGGAAAAACGATATAGAAAAAACTTTAAACAGCCAACGGTTTTTCGTCTCTGGTGTATACTCCCACTGATCTTCAGATTCGTCTGCAACAGAAAACTGTATTTATTAATAACCAGCAAATATACCCTATGTCACTCAGGAATAAAGCAGCTTTCTGTCGGTGAAAAAATTTTGCTATCGGACCAGTACTTTCTGACATTACCTCGAACAAACAAAAAAAAACAAATACATTAATTAACTAGCTTTTGTCCGCGATTTCATCCACATAAATAAAATATAGCCTATGTTACTCAGGAATAAAGCAGCTTTCTAAAGGCGAAAAAAATTAAGTTTTAAAAAATGAAAAAAATAACGCTTTCATAGCATACCAATCTAAAAAAAAATATTAATATCATTGTGCAAAAAGCGTGGGGTGCTCGATTTAGGTACGAAAAATATGGCACAAAGTGCCCCACGCTTTTTTCACAATGATATTAATATTTTTCGTTCATTATTATTATTTTCTACCTATATTGAAAATTATTTTACACTTTTTAGTTTGAAATGCTACGAAAGCGTGTTTTTTTTTTTTTTTTTTTAATATATTTTTATTTTTCACTAAAAAAAACGGATTATTGTATTTTAAAAAAAAGGTACTTTATTTTTTAATTTTATCTTTACAAATCGATAGTGTTTCATGTACCTACCGGATCGACCCTCCACGGGATTAAAACGATTCAAATTGAACGGTGTATAGCCCTCAAGGCCTGTTCAGACCAACGCGGTATACGCTACACATGGCAAAGCAGTAACTATTAATATTGTTATCCCACCATAGTCTGGAATTTCGCGACGGGAACGAAACCATTATACCACCCATGTAGACGGTGTCTTTTCGCTTGGTTTATGAAACATGTTTCGCCTTAGTGGCAGCGTGTTAAATAGTTTTGCAAGCACGTTTCGGTACCCTGAGCTATTTATTTAGGTTTAAACAGCAGTATTACCGCATTTTTGGCTTTAGCTGCTACTCTGGGTAGCGGAGGGAGACTACGTTAAGTCTAAACAGGTTTTCAGCATTGCTTCAAACCAAATAAATAATCCTAACCTGATGAACCTTCTTCTGCATCTTCATCGTCCTCTTCACCTCCTCCTTCTCCACCCTGTTCACCTCCTCTACCCTGTCGACCTCCTCTACCCTGTCTACCTCCTCCACGTTGTCCCCCAAAACCTCCCCGATTTGGAGCGCCTGATGGTGGAGGCCTAGCAGCTGGAGATCCCCCTGTGGGGTATGCATGTGCTTGTTTTCTTACGGCAGTTCCTCCAAATTGCGTAGGGTAACCCCCTTGTGCAGTTTTAGGTTGTACTTGAGTTTGTGGAAACACAAAACCCCCTGGACCTAGAGGATATTTCGGGGTCTGGAGAGGACGATAAGTTGGACCTGAAAAAAGTTTTATTTTTAATAATGATAATGGTGAAGGCTATCTTAATTCGCTTCTCAGTTAACAACTTAAACCTTTTTACTAAACTACGCTATACAAGGTGTAAGGGACAGCCCTCCACAAACTTTAAGGGCTTGCTCAGTAGACGAAACTGAACAACCTTCCACAATTTTTTTTTCAGGAAACGAAAAAAAAAATCGGCCTCGCCATACAAATTGTCCAATCAAGTTTATCATTTTGTATGGTGAGGCTGATTTTATTTTTCGATTCCTGAAAAAAAAATTGTGGAAGGTTGTTCAGTTTCGCGCGCAGTCGTCGGGATCGGAATCGGTCGGCCTCCTCGTTTGCGAGCATTACTGCTTCGCAGAAGTCGGCGACCGTCTGCCACTCCTCATCGCTCCGTACCATGGCCTGAACCAAAGCCCGGTGCGAGAGGTCTCCGCCGCCGATCGCCCCCACTAGGGCACGGCGATGCTCCGCCCAAGCAGGGCACACCTCGACTGTGTGCTCCACCGTATCCTCCAGGCATTCCGCACAATGGCGACACCCGGATCAGTATGCCTTGGGTAACTGAGCGCAACTTACAAGTTGTAGCCAAATATATAGAAGTTCATAAAAAGTTCTGAACACCCAATACGTAGGGTGTTGTTTGTGTGCCTCGGGCACCTATATAGACTACATATACACGTTTCATTATTATAATATTAGCCAAAAAATTTCCTGTTGGATAGGCTTCCAGTAAGGACTTCTTCACACGTACCATAACCACACCTCAACCACGCCACGTGGCCGGGCGTATATTTCGTATTGAAAATGAATAGGACTATTCACACGTACCAAATTCTGCAGTCGTTATCGACCGTGTGTATGATACCGACTACATCACAAACACAACGTTGCATCGACGCAACTACAGTAGGCACAACGGATCTTGAGCGCTCGGCGTCAGAGTGGGGATCGCTTTGCGCATTCCATACATTGGCGAACCAATCGTCTTCGCTGTTATATACATGCAGCAGTCTTCGCTGTTATAGTATGACGCGATGGTACGGCGAGCCAATCACTGACACTCCCCGCCGCCGCGTCTCTCTTCGCACCACTAAAGAAACCGAATATTTGACATCTGCGCAACCGCTCAAGATTCGTTGTGCCTACTGTACAGTGCGTATCCGTGTCTGTACACCACGTAACCGTATCGCTACTACTGGCGACAACTCAACCACATCGACATTTTGCCGGTACCACAACACAACTACAAAAAGCTACAGCGACACTATTCACACGTAACCACTGCTTGACAGCATTTTGTAGTGGCGGCGTGGCATGGTTGTGGTACGTGCGAAGAAGCCCTAAGCTTCACCACAACAACCGGTCCTGTTCGTCTTGTATCAAGAATTAGTTCGTAAGGAAAATTTCAATTTATCTTTATCTTACTGTTTTTTGTATTAAAATTTCTTTGGGCAAAATTTTATACGACTCGCACTTAACTGCTTTTTTTATAAAATGAAATGTGTTAAAATGTCAAATGCCATCATAGCATTCATCATCATCACCATCATCATCATATCAGCCGAAAGACGTCCACTGTTGGACATAGGCCTCCCCCAAGCGTCGCCACAACGGCCGGTCATGTGCGTCACGCATCCATCGGTTTCCCGCGACCCTGAACAGGTCATCGGTCCACCTCGTTGGAGGCCTTCCAACGCTGGTCTTCCGGTACGTGTTCGCCACATCAGAACCTTTCGTCCCCATCGACCATCTGTTCTGCGTGCAATGTGCCCTGCCCATTACCACTTAAGTTTGGCGATTCTTCGAGCTATGTGGGTAACCTTGGTTCTCTTGCGGATATCTTCATTTCATCATAGCACAGTGAAATAATAATTTCTCCAGCGTTTGATAGTGATGTTAATAATTTGCTCAGTCATGTTATTGACAAATTTGTGATGTCTCTTATTAAGGCCATTAATGAAGAGTCGAAGTTGTATAAATAGATAGGATTGAATAAATGATGAATTGAAAGAAAGAAAACACAAATTTGAAACTTGGCAGCCATTCAAAAGCGTAAATGTTTATGGAGAGGAACAGACAATACGTATTTGGACTAATTCAGATCATGCTACACAATTTCGGAGAACTCCAAGAAACACACGATACTAACCGTAATGCGTCCAAACTTGTACGTCAGTGGGTGGATCCTTACTGTTATCGTCCATATCGATCACTATTTCTTTACTTTTTGCAATGTTTACCGGTCCCGCTGTAACTGTTTCTTTTTCGACCAAATCCATATCAAAGGCATTATCAGATTTTTTCTGCTTAGTAGAATTACTGTTCTCACATTCATTTTGTATCTTTGCTGCTGTATTGAGCTCTGGAATACTCATAGAGCATACAATAAAAAAAAATCGAAAAATATATGAATAGGAGTAAAAGGTCCTTTGAAATATTTTTTCAAAATGTCAAAACAATGTTTAGTTTCAACTGACAGAATTAGAGGATGATTTGCAAACGTAAGAACTTATTTGAGAGATCGCATTCTATCAAAATTTCCACCAAAACAGCTGCATCCGCAGAGTTTTATTTACAGCCGTAACAAATAAAAAGAATAAATTTTATCTTCTTTATTGACATAGTAGTTTTTCAATATGAACCACTCGCCTATTAAGTATTCAGCCAGACGGTAAGCGCGGGTGCTGGAAGCGGCGCGAGTTGCTCAATGCTGGAAGCGCGTGGGCAACTCACGCAATAGTTCGTTCATAAAAGTGGCCACAGGGCGTACGAGGGCGGCAAGCGGCAACTCGCGCACAGTGTTTTATAAACCCAAAAAAAGTGACATCGCCTTTTTATTCCCAATTCGTATAGATTGATTCAAAAGAAACGCTAGAGTAAAATACCCATGTTTCTAGGACATCTAGATGATGAGGTATAAATTTTTGAAAATGCGTAAATTTTTATCCGGATTATTAAATAAAAATCATATTAAATCACTAGTCAAAGTTATCAGGAAGCTGATTAAACTCAAACATGAAGATTTTAAAGGCGCAAATTAGAAAGTTATCAAAAATTATTTAGGTTCATTTAAATCGCCCATAACACTCACCGCATTACCTCGCTAAATAGCGATGGCCATTCTTTGCACCAAAAACGACCTGGACCGGGAGTCACCCGTTGCCTCACCGAGCCTACGGCCCAAATCCCGCACAAAAGACCTTGCCTCCGTACTCCAACTGCCCAGAGTCTCCACAGCAACCGGCACAAAATGGTAAAGCTGCTCCAAGGTAGCGTACTTCAGCCTTTTTTTAGAGCAGGCGTCTTCAGCGGCGGCAGAAGCAGTGTGCATGGTGCAACTCAGGTGACTGGCGGCGACAGTGCTGACGCAAGTTGCGTCCCAGATCAGGCACTTCCCGTTCTGCCATGGTACCAGAGTCAGCCCATCCGGCCTCTTACCATCAGACCTGCTAAGACCTGAAGGCTCAAGCACGCAGGGGATGTTTGCCGATATAAGGGCTCTACGGACTATGTCATTCAGGGCATGGTGACGTGGGAACCTCCCTGTGCAGCGCCGACAGTTCAGTGCGTGATGGCCATCGGCCTCCACCAGGGAACCGCAGGTGCATGTATGTGGTTCGCACACCTTACAGCCCAGGCGGAGAGCCACCGCCACACGCAAAGAGTCATCGTCGAGCAAAGTGCCCAGATGAGGCGAAGGAATCGCCTGTAACCACGCCCCGGACTCGGGTTGCGACACAGCTCGTAGTCTGGCCCTATCGACTCCCAACGCACCCTCTAACAATTGCTCCTGGAGCAGTATCACCCCTCCGTCATCCCACGCCCGCTGAACATGTTCTGATTCGGGGATTGTTGCACCCGGGTTGAGGGCCAACCAAGCTGACACAGCATCCGACGCAATGGGTATGCTTCCCCCGTCACCATTAGTATTGAGTAATACAGTGACTAGGTTGGCAACCCCATGCGCAGACGCCAAGAAAGCCGGCAGACCCACATCCCGTGCACACCGCACCCCGAGACCACCACATCGGATTGGTAGAGCCGCCTGCCTCCACTGGGGCCCATCTAGGGAAACATTGAGAATAGACTCCACCACCGATTTCAAGGCGTTGTCAAACGAGGAAACTTCCTCGGGACAGAGCCAAGTAGGGATGGTCCGCAACAGATATGTGATTTTTGGGAGAGCGAAGCACATACGCAACAAGACAATCGCAATGTGCGCGGAAAGATCTTTAAGACGCTCGTGAGCAGAAAGGAGAAGCTGAGTTCGAGAAGTAATAATAATAATATTCCACAACTATCACACTACGCCGTTTAGTCCCAAGCTAAGCAGAGCTTGTGTTATGGGTACTAGACAACTGATAAACATACTTATATATTTCTAAATACAAACATATTATAGATAAATTACACCCAGACACAGAACAAATGATCATGCTCATCACATAAACATTTGTCCTGGGTGGGAATCGAACCCACGACCTGCGGCATAGCAGTCAGGGCCACTAACCACAAGACCAACAGGCCAGTCAAGTCAGTAATGGCCTCAGGAACTGCACTAAGAAAAATAGGTGATCCTAAGAGATTGAAGTCGGAGCGTGAAAGTTCTCTGAGGCCAGGAAGAAAGGAGTCAAAACGAGAAAAGTGTGTACGAGCTTTTGTACTACAGGGGAAGAATTCGCACTTCGAAGGATTCACCTCCAGACCCAGGTCTCTGAGTCGAGGGACTAGAGTTTCTAAGTCCTGAAAAACATCTTCAGGTCTGCCCCCGATAGTGCCGTCGTCAAGGTACCATACGTTTAGACCGGATTTCAGCTCGACAATCGTCTTATGAATGGCCAAACTGAAAACGAGTGGCCCGAGCGGGTCCCCCTGCTGGGCTCCCACTTTTGAAGGAATAAGACTATTATCAGAAAAAAGATTAGGGATATAAAGAAGGGATTTTTTCCTTTACCTCACTCAATAGAACGTCTCTTTCCAAAGTATTGAACGCGTTGCGAATGTCGAGCTTCAGCAGTATCGAGTCTTCGTTCTCCGGGTCCATCACAAATGCTCGCGTGGCGTGGATGGCAGCCTCGCAACCCAGACGCGTGCCAAAACCCAACTGATGTGGCTGCAAGTAACGGGCCATATCCTCTTTGACTGCACGGCAAGCTAATTTAGCAGTAAGACGGCGAAAGACACTACCGACCGCAATTGGTCTTACTCCACCATCTTTCTTTTTCAGTGCAAAGAGTGATGCCCCGTACATGAACGGACAAACGCATGGGTTCAACTGACCACTTAGTAAGAAGTTTACCAGCCTAGTCAGACTCCCAACAAGGCGTCTTCCATTTTCTCCTGCCGACACAGAAATCAACTCCTTGAGGTGCCCCGGACGGATCCCGTCCAAGCCTGCTGCTGATCCAGAATAAAAAGAACCAAGCGCCGATACCACGTCCTCCACAGTGACCGACAATGCTGTAAATGAAGGGTCAGGGTCTGGTGGAAAACTGAGAGGACGTGAAGGATCAGGGTGCTTAAGTTTCAACGAAGCAAGGGTGTCGGCATCCCCCCGAGCGAACGAGTCGTCGGACATCATTAGCCGCACCGCGCCTCTTAAGTCGCCCTCGAAAACCTTTGTCTCGATACTTTTTTTAATAGAACGGGAATCCGACCTCCTCCCCGCGTCTACTTCACCGCCATGACAGTGTAGAGGTGACATTATATTTGCTTTGACTTTAGATGTCACATTACCAGGCAACTCTTTTGCTGGGACTCTTAAAGACGTATAAGCAAAAGAAAGAAGAGCACTCCACTCCTCCACCCCATTACTAGCAACACAAGAATCTATGAGGCTGCCGCCTGATTCCGGGCACCCTTGGGTATGTGTCGAAGAACGGGAATACTTGCCTTGCAAGCAGCTAGCCCATCTAAGGGACTCTGGGTCGGCGAATGCGCCGGGGCCACTTGTACCGACGAAAAGGTGTTTACTGTGGCGGCTGTCGGAACCTGCGACACAGCACTTGAATGCCGGGCATGTTTGTGCATGCGCCCGATGTGCACCTTGTGCAGTGGGGTGCAGACAGTGGGGGCAAGTTAAAAATGAAGGCAAACTCATTTTGTACAAAAATAAATATCGGGATTTGGGAAATGTAGATACAGCCAAATGTAAATTAAAATCGTGATAAAATATAAGTATCCAAACAAAATGGCAACAAACAATACCTACATCAAAAAATAAAATTATAAATAATTCAGCATTTCGATCATTCAGAATGTCAGATAAAATTAAAAAAAAAATATAATTTATAAAAAAAAAATATGCCAATAGGTATGTCACAGGGATAAAAATAAAATAATTAAGATTAATTAAGTACCTATAATAGCAAAATATTAAAACATAAATAAAATTGACGTATGAAAATACGGCACATCAATAAAAAAAAAACAATTATCTGATTATATCACAAATAAATAAAGACAAAAAAAAAACATTACAATGTAGGTACCTACTTATCAACAGATTATGATTTAAATCAAAAGTCAAAGGTTAAAACAATGCTATTTTACAAATTAACATACTACGTACTAATTATTTGCCTATTAATAAGTAATAGGTGCAAGAGAAATTAAAAAAAAAGGAAAAAAAAGCAGGTTCCAAAATTAAATTAGATGTGTAAGCAAATTCCTATTAGCTTTGGAGAGAACTGCCCTCTGCTGGCCTCTGCTGGAAATCTGACGAGCTTGAGCATTGCAAATTCGAAGGATTCACAGGTAGCATCGATCTATCCTGTGCGTACAGTATTGAATGACGACAAATCACGGTCGAATTAATACCAGGCTCCGAGACTAGATGGCGGTAAAAGTGGGTTCGAGCTGTGGAAATTTTAATTTTTTTTTTTCTCAATGTAATTCCTTTTCCTACTGTAATCCACTTTTCAAACACAGCACCACTTTCCACTTCACACTTTCTTGCCCATGAAACAAGATTATGACAGTTTCTTCAATCAAATACGAACAGCATCGACGAAAACTTCGGGATCCACAACACCAACGGATTGATTTTCAAATTATCAATCAGTTCTGGCCAGATATATAGGGAAAACATAAGAGCACTCCTAATTATACTGAATTATTATAAATATTTACTGGTAATTAACGGAATCGTAGAAATATCAATAAAAACAATAACAAATACGCAGAGGAGAAACCTCTTGCGGGCTTCCTACCCGCTTCCTCACTCTCGATCTCGATCAGGGGCGGGTTATTTATTGACATTTGACGTTTCCTTTGTGTAATGTTGATTCTTTTATATTTTATTTAATTGACATTTGTAATTTAATTTGATTGATTTTTAAGGTTTAGGCAGCTTGAAATGTATACATGTCATTTTGTAAAATAAAAATAATTTAAATCGCCGTAATCATTTTTTTTTTTAATTTTCGATTTTATTTTTTAACTCGACAATCCCTCAATTTCGCTACTTGATTTTTATGTAAAAAAATGCTTCATATGTAGCCTATACGCACAAAAAAAATCAAAGCCGGAATCCGTGGACTAACGAAGTTATAATCATTACAAATATTTTGTTAGGGTTGGCGCTTACAACCAACGTAAACCCGACTATAAATTGATTGCTGAAGTATATCATATTTACACATTGTAATTGATTCGAACTGTTGTATTGTGATATCCCTGTGGTTAAGGTCCGCTTTTCATGTACGAGGTTGCCGGTTCCATACTGAGCAAGTACAAAGGTTTAATTTTTAAATTCAAATGGACTTTCCAAGTTTATTATAGACATGGCTGGCAAAGGAAAATACCATGAAGAAACCTGGACGGTATGTTCTATTAACGTGTCTCTAAGTACAAACCCCGGTGGATGCAGGAGTATTACGGAGTGTGAAAATAAAGCATATTGGGTAATGGGTATGAGTGCCTAAGGTATACTAAGAATATGACAGGTAGTGTTGTGAGAAATTCGAGTCTTCATTTCGAGACTTGAGTAGATTTTCAAGACTAGGACTCGTTAGTCACATGAGTCCGAGTCTTTTGAGTCCTCTGAGTCCTTTTGAGTCTTTTCGAGTCTTTTAAGTTCTGCGAGCTAGACTGAGTCATGAACTTGAGTTGGTGTGACGAAAGCGATTTGAGCGATTTATTTTTCTAGCAATTTTGACGGAAAGAGAGTAAGCAAATATATTTTTGTTATTAAAACGAACGTATTTGGTCACTTTAAAATTGTAGCTTGTTCCCCGTACAAAAGTAATATTAAATAATCAATATGACTAGTCAAGACGATAAAGTAAAACCATCTTCACCCAGTATATTAAGTTATATATACGAAGCGAGCAGGTCTTTTCTAAATCAGGAAATTTAATTGGAACTGAAACTTTAAGGGCTTCAATGTGCCTGTTTTCGTGGCTTAATACACTAAAATAATTTAATCTAAAAATACAAAAAATATAAATATATAATAGTTACGTGCTTAATAAATCAATAATTTGTTAATTGCAATTTTATGTACTTCAAACTGTAACTATAGATTTAGAGGACTCAGTCATGAGTTCTTTTAAAAGACTGAGTCTTTGAGCTCTTTTTGGCAGGACTCAAGTCTTTTCACAAAAGACTCCAAATTCTAAAAAACTTGAGCTCTTAAGTTTTATTTATAAGACTTGAGTCTTCAAAAATAGCTCATCTTATTAAATGAGACTCCAAGACTTGAGTTTCTTCTAACACTAGTGACAGGACTATGTTGTTTGTACTTGATTCACACATACACAATAAATACACTCGCATATTAAATATGTACGTCGCTGTCGGAGGACCCAAAAAAAACCAAAATGATTTCAAACTAACTTTAATCAAAGTAAAATTACAAAGTAAAACTTATTGCTAAAGTACTACAATGAAAGAATCCTATTCCGATCGATATTAGATCTAGAATGAACAAATAATATTTTATAATTAATACGTAAAAGACACATCCGATAAACATGGGCATCGAGTGACGAGCGTCGCCAGCGTCGTCAGCGGTTTCGGTTACACGTGTAAGGCTGTTGCCACACGCTCTATCAAAGCCGGTGCATGCTTGCAATTTACTTAGTAGCATATACTATAACACCTCCACCGCCAGATCAGCAACTATTTCTGAAGTTTGAACTGAAGAAATATTGCTGACTGTGTCTTCGTTGCTCCAGATTGTCCAGGCTCCGCATACGTGTTATCTTCTGCAGATTTCCTCTTATCTTCTCGCTTGAATAGCTTGTACCGCTTCAAGATCATGAACGTAGCGAATGCCAGTATACTGAACAGCATGCAGTATAACGGGATCGTTGTGTGATAAAGGTATCCTGATTGTGCAGACAGTAGTTGCAGCGGATGCTGCGCCATCACTTTATGTTGGGCATTATGCAGTCTTGTAAGATCAATTGAATTCAGTTTGACTTGTGTTGCTCCCGGCTGGATGTTGGAGTGGTAGTTATCTAGGTGCGTTATCTTCACTGGTTGGCCCTCCACATGATCATTGAGATTGGTGATTTTGAATTCAGGGGTGTCCAGGTAGCAGTTCACAGGAATAGTTGCAAGATAACTTCCGTTTAGTATGTTGTAATCTTCTCGACCGCATAAGGTGTGGATCCTTGTAAGATTAGGAAATGATATAATGTAATGCTTCTCGTCCAACTCTTCCATGGCTACTCTTGTTAAAGATATTGTCGTGATTTCGCAGGTGTTGTCGAGAGTTTGGTTCATAATTAGGTTCTGGACACAATCGGGATGCTGCCGCAGCTGATGACACATTTTATCTCCACAGATGTACCAGGTATTGTACTTCGGGCATTCAGCCTCTATGTACACATAACCTTTCCTGCTCGTTGCAATCAATGGATAGGGAGCAATAAGGGCTTGTCTAAACCTATTAGGAGCTATTGACAATTTGTAAAGATCGTAATATTCTATGGCAAGTATTGGTACCTTAAATATGATTACTATCTGATTACCTGAATAGTAGTAACCTGGTTTTATTATATCGTAATATTGCCTAAGCTCTAAGTCTAGTATTTTATCCCTTAACTTTACTAACTTATATAACTACTTTAACTAACTTCTCAATCATATGGCGTAAAACTTCAATGCTGATCATAGAATGATGCGAACTAGAGCTATAGATGAAAGCTAGAATGTTCTCAATTCTTATTAGTACGTTTAAGATCTCATCTAGATTTTCGGTTATTATAGTTAATTGCTGACCAAATTGTGCATATCTAATGATGTTAGTGTCCTTATAGAAATCTTTGTCTAATATTAATTGTAATGTTTCATTTATCTTAGCTTGATTTGAGACTAATTTCGTGATTATTTCAGAATACTGGACCATCCACTCTTTACTGATACTAATATGATTATTTAACTCTTCGGTAATTTCAAGGTTATTATCCTGTAAAGTTTTATTTATTTATTTATTGTTCATGCAACACAAAGTACATAGGTGGACTTAATGCCTTAGGCATTCTCTACCAGTCAACCTAGGGTGATGAAGAGACAATATGGTAGGCGCACAAAAAGAAAATTTTGGTATTAAAACAAGAGTAAAAAGTATACATAACTATAGATAAAATACACATACATATATATTTAATATAATATATATACTACATATATATATTTATATAAAGTAAGGACAGAAGTTTTGAGACGATTCTGCTATTGGTGTAGAAAATGATTCCGCAACCTCCGCTTAAATGCATACCGACTTTCGGCCTTCCTGATATCGAGAGGAAGCGCATTCCACAGAAGGATGGACTGTATATAGAAGGAAGAATGAACAAAATCAGAAGTATGAGAAGGACAGAGCAGAAGGAGATTGTTTGAAGAACGCAGATTCCTTGCGTGTGAAGAACAAAGAAATTGAAAGTGAGTTATGAGATAGGATGGGGGAGAGGGTTGAGCAGAGAGAAAAGTGTAGTCAGTGCGCGCACATTTCTTCTCTGGCGTATTGGCATCCATTTAAGCTCAGATCTGTAAATCGAAATATGGTCATATTTTCTAAGATTAAATATGAACCGGATGCAGTTGTTGAGGAGCCTGTCTAGTTTATTCAGCAACACCGCGTTCAGGTCAAAGTAGCACACGTCACCATAGTCGATTATAGGGAAAATTAAAGTTTGCACAAGCGTAGTCTTCGTCTTCGCGGGCAAAAAGTTCCCCAGACGATACAGATACCGCAAAGTCCCGTTGACTCTTTGGCAGACACTAGAAACCTGACTTTGCCAGCCAAGCGTCGAGTCAAGATGCAAACCGAGATCCTTTACACTAGGACTGATGGGGATGATGGCACCATTAAAAATAATTGGAGGAAGGGAGTTAACCACCACTTTACCCATCATGCGCGAGCTTCCGATAATGATAGCCTGACACTTCGCGGGGTTTACGGACACCCCAAATCTATCAGACCAATCCTTGATAGCTTCCAGATCCCGATTTACATCATCTATAGCGTCTGACAAACCTTCTACCCGCGTAGCTGCATATAACTGAAGATCATCGGCATAAAGATGATACGAACACCGAAGACAAAGAGTTATAAAATTTATGAAGATGGAGAATAGTTAGGGAGAAAGAATACCGCCTTGTGGAACACCAGAATCCATCTGTAAAGTTTTGATAGTATTATCGTATTTAACTGCATCCGAATAATCTAAATTTCCTGTAACGCTTTTAATTATGAATCCTAAACCATCAATGAGACCTCGCTTTACGCGACCTGGTTTAAGAGTATCTAAGTGATGCATGACGCTAAGCATCTTGTCAGAAAGATAGTTTGATTGTACTTCGTATAACATGTATGTATCATTATTTAAGTTTTGCCTACATTTATCTAATTGATCAATTAAAAACTTGCAGTATTCTAAGCTTTTCTTCGATGTCTTTTATCTGGATATATTGTAAGAAAGTATGGTGATGGGTTATGAGCTTTGTTGCGCCAAGCCGAAAAGGGAGTACTCCTGGGCCATCGCCGAGGCTCTCAAGTGTTATTTCCTGGTTTACGTCCTGGGCCGCTATCAAATGAGCAGTCAGGACCAGTAGCACCCTGTAACAGTTGAGCACTTTTAGGTACTCTTTTTATACGACTTTTAGCTACAGGACCACGTAGTTTTAGAGGTGTAAATATGGATGGGTAAGTCGGCTAACACGGTGTCCTGAGTGTATCTGGGGGCCGTCTTCTGGCGACTAACTAAGGGATTTTTAACAAAGACACGTTGCTGTGGTTGATATTCAAATTCGGGCTCACGAGACTTGTTGCAGTTTTCTATAAGGTTAGTACGATCTGCTAAAGAAGATTCGTTTATCACGTCATAGACTAATTTCATTCTGTCCCTGTGGTTTTGTTTGTATTGTTGCATAAGATGGTTACTTAAATCTACTTCGAATGGGTCACGCGGATCAAAGTGACATTTAGTAAAACTATAAATTGCACTATTGTACGCTAGAATGCCATAGGGAACAAGATTTACTATGTCTTCCCCTTTATGAGTTAGTTTTAAAATACGTAAATGTTCTAACAATGTCGAGTGGAAGCGTTCCAGAATTCCATTATCGTTTGGGGCATGGGGCAGTGTTTTATGATGTGTTATTTTATGCATATTTATAAATTCACTGAACATCTGGTTGGTGAACTCTGTTCCATTATCTGATACGATGGTAAGGGGCAACCCATGGTGTGTACAGAATTTTAACAATGCCTGTACAATACTGACAGCTGTACCATCTCGTATGTGATAAGCTTGTGCGTACTTGGAGAATACATCCACGATAGTTGAATATTTCTCTGTCTGGATTGTTAGCAAGTCTATATGAACAGTTTCAAAAGGCCTGCTGGCAGGGGGTACTATTCTAATTGAATGTCGATCGTACTTCGCCTGGCCACATACAGTGCAACTATTAATGAATTTCGTGATCTCATCTCTCATTTTTCGCCAATAATAACGCTGAGAGAGAGCTAGGTAACATTCATTTATTCCACGATGGTTGGTTTTTCCATCGTGGTAGTGTTTTATTATTTCTTGCTGTCGCAAATACTCCTTGACATTTTCTACTTCTCTTTTAGTTAAGACCAAACTCATTGAAGAACTTTTAAACTTATCTTGAATAATAGTTATTACATCGTACATAACCAATGGCGGATTTATTAACAATGCTGTTTTGACTTTAGGATTAACGTATTCTTTTATAACGTTTATAATGTCAGTTTCCAGATTTGAACTAGAAACTTGCACACTTGTTCTTGTATGTGTATCAAAGGGCTTAGATGCTGTAAGACGCTTTTTAATATCGCCTACTACAGTTACGCAAATTTGTCTATGGAATTTATTTAATGGTTCGTCGACTATCGGGATTTCAAGAATTGGATTTTCCTGGCTGGTATGAGCAGAAACTGTGGATGAGTTACCTCTGGAAGGAGGACACTCAGATGCGTTAGCTATCATAGAACTCGTTTCTTCGTTATTAATTTGGATGCGAGAAAGGGCATCTGCGTTCGTGTTACTGGAACCCTTCTTATAAATTACGGTAAAATCGTATTCCGATAGTTTGAGCTTCCATCTGGTTAATCTTGAGTTGGGCTCCTTTAAGTTCATAACCCACTGGAGTGGCTTATGATCTGTAATGATCTTAAATTTTCTACCGAACAAGTACGGCCGAAAATATTTAGTTGCCCAAACTATTGCGAGGAGCTCTTTCTCAATAGTACTGTAATTTATTTCGCTCTCGTTTAGTGTACGGGATGCGAAACATACATATTATCTGAACCTATTGGCCCTTGCGAAAATACAGCTCCTAATGCAAAATTAGAGGCATCGGTTGTCAAGATGAAATCCTTATTGAAATCCGGGTATTGCAAGATTGGATCGTTAGTTATGAGCGCTTTGCATTTTTCGAAACTTTCGGTATAGTCGGAATTAATTACAACCTTTCTTCCTTTTTTTAAGCATTGTGTGAGCGGTTTTGTTACTCGTGCGAAATCCGGTATGAATTTGCGGTAGTAACCAACTAACCCAAGGAATTGTTTGATTTCTTTAGGGGTGGTTGAAATCGGGTAATTTTGAATTGCTATTGCTATTGTTTATTTTTGGATTGGGTTTTATTCCGTCCTTTGTTATAACGTGCCCTAAGTATGAGGTTTCCAGTTTAAGAAATTCGGATTTATCTTGTATTTTAAAATTAGAGTCCCGTAATTTTTGGAATACCTTCTCAAGATTGGTCATATGCTCCTGGAGCGATGTGCTAAATACAACAATATCGTCCAAGTATACTACGCAAATTGTGTTCTGGAGGTCCTTGAGGACATTGTCCATAACACGCTGAAAGGTTGAGGGGGAATTTTTTAATCCCATGGGCATGCGTAAAAACTCGTAATGGCCATTTTCTACATTAAAGGCAGTTTTGGGTATATCAGCAGGGTCCATTTCTATCTGGTAGAACCCGCTTGCCAGATCTAAGGTGGTAAAATACTGGCAGTTCCCTAACTTGTCTAAAACATCGTTGATGTTGGGGATAGGGTATTTATCGTCATATGTTTTTTCATTCAGTTTTCTGAAGTCGACAACTATACGCCACTTAGTTTCCCCGGAAGCATCAGCTTTCTTCGGGACAACCCAAATAGGTGAGCTCCAGGCGGACTCTGACGGGCGAATAATTCCCTGACTTAGCATTTTGCCTATCTGGTCTGTAACTTCGTCTCTATGTATGTAAGGATAGCGGTAGCTCTTTGTATAGACCGGGACTTCATCCGTTGTTCGAATGCGATGTTTGATTTTGTTTGTGAATGTTAAGGCTTCGCCTTCTATGTAAAAGATGACGGCATATTTACCACATAAAATCTCTAAATTAATGCGTTCTTCTTTGTTAAGGTGGTCCGTACGCAAACGCGAAATAACGTCTTTTGCGCAGGCTGGTTCGATAACAGGATACTGAGAGCCGTGAAGCGAACTCTCAGTACTTGTGCACTGAATATTGTAAATCTCTGCCTGAACTGCATGATCCATTGAAAATATTAAATCATGCGGAGTGGGGTTAGAAACCTCCAAAAATCCGCGATTGTTCGTTACCGTGGTTAGACAGTCCCTGATGACACAATTAGATATGGTCTGTTCGGGGATGATTGCATCTCCATCCTGTAAGTTAATTGGTACCCTAAGTATCTTTGATGAATTAACTGGGATAACACTTTCTTACAAGTTTATATTTCGTGAATTGTACATATTGATTTCATTGACAGAATTACGAGTAATAAGTTGTCTATCTTTAAGGTCAATTTTAACCTCCCATTTTTCTAATAAATCGAGTCCTATCAGCCCATCGAAATAGTTATGGAACTTATAAATGAACAGTTTAATGTTTTCAGACTCTTGGAATTCATTAAATGTTGGAATCGTTATGGATTAATTATTTCTATTTAAGGGAAAGTTATTATAAAATGTATCCACAGCTTCAGGGCTAATGAATGACTGATTTGCGCCTGTGTCAATTAGAAATTTTAAAGATGGTTGCGAAATTTGAATAAATTGAAGCTGCCTTTGCGTTTGTAGGTTAATTTCTATTTTAATTTGTCTGATCTCCCGTTCTTCTGAAAATCCTGTTCATCAGCGGAACTTGTACTGGCACCAGGGGAACTAGTACTGGCTCCGGCGGAAGTAGTACCGGGTTGAGGATCGCCTGCTACAGGTGGCGAGTAACCTAAAGCTAAATTATCATAGTATGGGCTGTTGTCCACGTAATAATCGGTTTCTATGTTATAATATTCGGTATTATCCGCATAGTAGTTACCATTGGGTTCACAGTAATAAACTGGATAGTAAAACTGATCACCGTAGTCAGCACATAAATTCATGTTCATCTCGTTAGTCTTAAAGTAATTTGATGGAGGCGGGTTACCACTTCTACGCCAATCGTGACCTGATGGTTGACCGAATGAAGGCTTTTCTCTAACTACATATGGGCTAACGCCACTCATAGGCTTAGGGCCAGTATTTTGTAGTACTTGTCTTGGTGGCAACTGTAAATTATGGTTGAATCTATTATAGTTGGGCGGTGCCGCACGGAACATCGGTTGCGTATTGGTCATCGGCGCACGGAACATTTGCTGAGTATGCGAAGGCATTCTCACCAAATTCGTCTGCTGGGGCTGAAAATTCGTAGCAGGGTCGCTTCGTGCGGGGAAATTGAACTGTTTAGGATTGAAGACGTGAGCTGAAGAAGCTAAAGGCAAAGGCCTATGAGAATTGCCGTTAATTTTTTTATCAGTTAATGGGTCGTGACGATGTTGCAGGTAAAGAACTTTCAATTCCTCCTGCACGAACGCTTTTTCAACACTATCAGGACGCATGCAACGTACGCGAGAGCCTAAGGGCTCTTTTAAACCGCGAACAAAAGCTTGCATAATTAACTTCCTATACAGGGTACGCTTGGCTTCCACAGTTGTCTTAACGTCCAACATGCAGGGTGACATATGTCATGATAGTGCTAAACAGATTAACGCAATGGTCATAGAATTCTTGTGGTGAATGGTTTCCCTGAGTTGCTAACATAAGGTCATTGTAAAGAGTGGTCTCATCTCTTTGGTCTGCAAAGTTGTTGATTAATGATTTTTTTATACTATCCCAATCTTCAGGTACACCGTTTGAGTTAATAATACGTGCGGCTGGTCCAGTTATTTTGTTCAAAATACCGTTTAAAGCATCATTAGGGTTTGCTACGACATACTCCTCACCAATCTGGTCACAAAGGTTTATAAATCTCGGTAAAACATGTGAATTGCCATCGAAATCTGGCACTAAGCATAAAGCTTTATAGATCACATCGGCACTACTCATTATGGTAGGTTCAGGGGTCTCTGACCTCAATGAATCCTCTAACGTATTAACCGTACTATCTAAATCTAAACTAATATTTCTATTTGAATCAATATTTAGCCTACGTGCTTGTCTAGAGGGCTCCGGCCCTTTAGGGGTAGATTCCCTGGGGTGGAAAATGATTACAACTTAGTAAACTAACTATAAAGAAAAGGGGATTGAAAGCAACTCACAGAAACGATTTTCAGTGTACTTACATTAACTGCATTTCGGTACCTCTGGGATCGTTGTCTGGATTTCTCCTCCGCGCAGGACGACAGGTTCTTCTTACAGGATACTCGGCGAACGCGATCGCTCGCGACGGCGGTAGCGAATATAGCGAGACGGTTTTCGATATTAGAACAGCCTATCTAGCTAGCTCGAGACGCCTCGACTATCCTACCGACTGCGCCAAATATGTACGTCGCTGTCGGAACACGCTGTTGTCTGTTACTTAGATATGTCGATATCCATTAAAGTGCAATGCCTCTAATGCCAATTGCCTCCAATTTTTGCAGTAATAGGTCGTGAGAAACTAAGTCAAAAGCTTTAGATAAGTCAAAAAATAACCCTGTAGTAAAGTGATTTCGGTTAATATTAGTCAATATGGTTTTTACAATAGTGAAAATTGCTAGTGTTGTAGACTTGTTTTTTTGGAAGCCAAATTGGTCTTTTTTAATAATGTTAAATTTATCACAATAGTCAATTAGTCTCTTATACATACACTTCTCAAAAATTTTCGATATAATCGGTATCAATGTTATTGGGCGATAATTAATAATGCCAGTTTTATCACCTTTTTTTAAAGTGGCTTAACTATTGATGCTTTTAATGATTCTGGAAAAGTGCCTTGTGAAAATGATAGATTTATTAAATATGTCATAATTATAATAAGTTCATTAGTGCATGCTTTTATAATCTTCGTATTAATTTCGTCATAACCTGCCGAATTTGTGTTTTTTAATGATGTCATCACGGCTCTGACTTCATTCTCTTACACAGGTTTTAGAAACATCGAATGAACTAGTGAACTTTCATCACAGTTCAGTTTTGTTCCTATGCTAGAAGAGTGCGTTGTATTTATATAGTGGTCATTAAACGCAGTTGCTATTTTTACTGGATCTGTAAGTATTGTATTGTCAATGTGTATATCGTCTATGTCATTTTTAAAGTTATTGCCCATTATTTCATCCTTAATTACTTTCCATACCGCTTTACATTTGTTGTCACTTTTATTAATAAACTTACATAGCATAGTACGTTGCTTGATTTTGTGTATTGCGTCCCACGGGGAAGCTCAACATTTGTGCCGTGTCGTGATCAGATAGATGGAGTGGCAGTATTGTACCAATAGCATCAGGAATGTTGCTGAGAATATGGTCGATGCATGATGACTTACGAGTTGGTTCTTTAATGTGCAGTATAAGATTAGGTATATTGTATAGGATACCTAAAACGTGTAGGTAATGCATGAAATATTATTTATAGGTATTCCATACAATACCGAATACGCAGCCGGTAATGTATGTAAAAGACGAGAGCAGGGAAGAAGGCATCAAGATCATCTAACTATAACATACCTACGATGCATATTTATTATGAAACAAACCGTTTATTAAGATACAACATCAGAGAATTGATGAAATTGTTAGATATTGAAAAATTAGGAAAATGAAAGATAATTAGAACAAACTTTTAATATATTTTATTGATGATAATGTTGAGATAATTATTCTTTGAAAAGATTTGTAAATTCATTCTATTATTGCCATTAACAAAGCTCACAAACATAACTCGAAATGATGTTGGGCACGAAAGAGCTAAGTTTAACGCTTGATTTACCAAACATAATACACCCAAATTGATTTAAAAAAAAATAACTAGCTGCTACTTATATTATGGTTACATATATGCTATAATAATATTTCATGTTATCTCATTATTTTGTTCACAAAAAGCATACAAAGATGCGCGCTAATAATTTGCCGCGAGTGAATTTTCACAATACTACAGCTTTAAGTGAGGACACTTATTGTGACGGACGGGAAACTACGGAACCCTACACTGAGCGTGGCTCAACACGCTTTTAGCCGTTTTTTTGTTTAAGTCATAGAACAAAAGTTGTTGTTTATGATGTTAGAAACAGACCTGCGAGGCTGCCAGTGTTTTACAAATAACCCTGATATATGGTGTTATAGTCTGTGTAAAAAGTTAACCGACTTGGGCATTTTGTATAATATTTAATCATTTAAAAAATATTTATATTCGATACTTTTATAAGGTTCTTCTGTTAGTAAACAATGATCGATATCTCTTAATTAACCTAGATTATTGAACTAGTGTTGACTACATCAGATTTCCCAAGTCGTTTGACTTTTTAGACAGACTATACATATTTTTATGATCCTTGAAATAAGATTCTACTTTTTCTCAGGTGAAGCCGCCTGCAGAAGCTCGCTATAATAATATTTTTCTTACTATACTTACAGGTGTAAAATAAGCCATTATCATCAAGATAAAACAAATAATCGTCATCGCCATCAGTCCAAGTAAGGCAACATGAGTAGAAGCAAGAATGGTTGGAATTGCTAACATTAAACACATGCAAGGCACCTGAAAAACAAACAATATAATAGTTAGAACATAATGAAGCAGTTACGTAAGTATCTCGAAAGAATAATCAATTCTAAAGGCACACATTTCCATCTGCCTAAAAAAGCCTTTGTCCAATTATGTTGATTGCTACCTGCAAAAGCGTCGTCGTCGTTATGTGATCTCAATAAGATGGCATTTTTTCCGCTATTGGATCGGGAGGGCACGGCGTATGGTTGACACTTGCTTGCCCACCGTCATGGACCTTAATATTGATAGAGTGCGTCTACTGAAAGCGTAACCTGGAGTTTTTTTTTTTTAATTAAATTGGCAACATTGTTTTGCCGAAAAAAATCACGTCAAAGTCTATGGTTGCAATTGTCAGTTTTGGAAACAGATATTTATTTTTCAAGAATAATTGCTTAATTATGGAAAAAACAATAAACAGTAACGTGCAAAAACTGCTACACACTATGGTTAATAAGTTCAAACAAAAACAAGAAGAGAAAGAAGGTGTTTTCAATGAAAACCAACAATGTTTACCTACGATTTCTGTATTTTTAAGTTAGTATGACGTTTTAATGTTGATCCTTGTCGACAAATATTATTAGATAGTTATATTATGGATATAATGATATTTTTTTTCTTATATTTTTAGATAATCTGACATATTGCGAATTTCATAATGGACAAAAACATCGAACAAAGAAGGCTTTTGGTGAATCGACTTAATCAAAAACACATGCTAGTGAGTGGTAGAATTTGTTCAAAAGCAGTTGAGATGTAATGAAAGATTTGCCTCACTTTGTCTGATAGTGCATCAAAATCTTCAACTGAAGTTAAAATTGCGAAAGTGAAGGAAATAGTGACTGAAATCCTAGTTCAAGTTTGAAAGCTGTTGAACTTTTTGTGTCTCACGAGTCGATTTGTATCATTTGAAACAATCATTGGAGTATAAAACATGTTTCCACTTGACTAATTCCAAAAGATCTGAATTTTCTCTATGCTAAAACGAATCGATTCCAACCCAACAATCTTGAAACACATTATTAGTGTTGTAACATGATTTCAACTGCATCACGTCTCGCGTGATGAAGTTGAAATCATGTTGACCATTTTATTTGACTATCGCGGTGTTGTGCACCTGGTATTCTTGCCAGAAGGCCAAATGGTAAATAAAAATATATATTATTTGAATATTATATAGCGACATTTGAGAGATCAGATAAAATAAAATAATTTGGGATAATAACTAACATTTTGTGTGTTATTGACCTTTACCATACACCCACCAAATAATTAAGTCTACACACATGTTTTTGACTAGAATTAACTATTATACAATTATCATAAATACAAAAAATTCTCTAGTATCAAAACTTTTTTCTCCTACTATTTCAATAATACCACATTCAAAATTTTTGGTTGTAACCTCGTTTTCTCAGGTCACGCTTTCATTAGACGGACTCTAACACTAAAATTAATCGCTAATTTGTCCAAACTTGTCGCCAAATATTAGAATTTGTTGGTCACTGATTCAAAAGTTATAAGAGTTATAGGTGGCCGATCCTGGGTCAGTCTCTCCAGCTTGCCCACATTTGTATTTCACTAACTACTTTCACAAACTTAGCAAAGATCTATGTATTTTCTAACAGATTTAGTCACTAATTAACAAAAATCAGTCGTCATGTCTCAGAATTTATCGGTCACAGGTTTCAAAAGTATGAAGGTTTCTAGGTTGTTGACATTGAGAAAATCTCGCTTCTTAATATCTTAAAAATTAGAGCACCTAGCAAAGATCTGTTTTTGTCCAAGTTTAATTGCTAATTTGCCGCAGTTAGTCACAGAATTTTATGGTGATAAATAATTTAAAAAAAAATGAGTATTCTATTTCTCCATACATTGGTACAACCAAGTACAAAATACTATAGTAGTTTTTAAACAATATCTATAATGTTCATACATACATTTATATAAATATAAAATATTTATATAATTTGAATCCACTAAAGGAAAGCTATGTCGTGCGCACTATGCTATGTAATTATTTTTCAAAAACAAAATGTGCATATAGTCGCTAGCAGATTGATCATTGCGTTTCGTTTCATTTACGGTGAGTTAGAAAGAGATAAATGATTCGCAGCATTCTAATAACTAAAACGCATTGTTAAGCTAAATATCTGGAATAATGATTCGTACCACGCACTAGAAAACTCAACGAATGTACGTGTTAAAGAAAGAAAGAAAACATTTATTTCAGACTCGCACAGAACAAACAACAATAAAATTAAAAGTAACTATTTAATCAAGTAACTTAAAATAAAAGAAAACAATATTAAAAGATTAAAAGTAAAAAACCTGTGCAAAGTCAACAAACAACAATAATATAAAAAGTAAGTACTTAATCTATAAGCAACTTAACTTAAAATAAAAGAAAACAATAATAAAAGATTAAAAGCAAAAAACCTGTAGGTTAACAAACAACAATAAAATAAAAAGTAACTAACTACCCTATAATCTATATGTGACTTCATTTAAAACAAAAATTAAAAGAAAAGTAATACCTATTAAAAGATTAAAAGTAAAAAAACCTGTACGAGGTCAAAAAGACTCATACGCTGAGATATTTAACAAAAAAGTAAAATAACGCAGAGCTGGCATTCTGATAGGGCCTGGTAATGCGACAGGCACACTCACGGAATATAAAGATGGATAATAAATATACTCTTTGAATAATATAGATAGTAAAAAAATAAAATATGCCAATTAAACTAAACATATAAACAATTATAACAAACTTCAAAAACGTGTAAATAAGAAGGACTATTAACCATTCATCGACGCCCGATGCTCCACTAACATTTATCTATAGCAGACAAACGATGGAATGCGCGGGCGCAGATGTAGGCTACAGTGTGTGGTTTTGGTCAGCTGTCAAAATGAGAAAAAACATAAATAAACCAACGTTAATTATACAATAAATAAAACGATTTTAAGTAATATACGGTGCGGGTGGTACAAAGTTTTTTATTGTATGTGGCTGACTGTGACTGTACTGAAGCAAAGAATATATAACATTAGTTTCTTATAATATGTGAAACCCGATACATGTGTGTAGTATTTTTATGTAAAGATCCATGTACCTTTTTTTCAAAACTCGTATTAATTTACGCATGTACGAAATTAATAAAAAACTGTTTCGAAATAATTGTGATTTTTGTTTTCAGACTAAGTGTGAGGACACTGAAAAGAAAAGGAAAGTGGAACACTTCGGAAAAAAGCGCCCTTATTATGCAACAGTTCTCCATTTGGATAATTTTGATGTTCTGTTTGTGAATGAAGTAAATAAGTTATATAAACGAATCTTGCGTTAATTCATTCATTAAACCCCAAGCGAACGCATTCTTCATTCTTCATGTTCGCGCATCTATTGTCTTACTATTGTTTCTTTAATTATAGTATTCGAAAGGTTAAATGCACATTATGCAGGCAAGCAACATACAAGCACATATGTATACAAGTTCAGTTCAGTTGACATATAAGTTGGGGGATTACATTGAAGATAAAAATGCTTGACTGCTGGTCTAACTCCATTACCACTAGGGCGCACAATTTATAATTTGAAATCACTGGTAGTGGCACGTGTGTTGGATCATTGGGAACTAAATGATCCAACACACGCGCCAGTTCAAAATGGTAGAGTTGAGTGGTGCTGACTTATGCGTCATGACCGTAAACGGGCGTTATAACTCTATGACGGTTCCTTGTCAATACATTTATGAAAATATTATGTATGTCAGGAAAAATATTCATCTTTTTACTAAAATAAGTGACAGGCACAATTTTAATACTAGAAATAAAGACAAGTTGGATCAACCTCGATTCAGATTGGCTAAAGTATCTAGTACTTTTATGGGGTACTGTGTAAAATTTTATAATAAAATTCCACTTGAAATTCTCCAATTAAACGAGTCAAAATTTAAAACATGCATTAAACGCACGCTATATAGGCAAGCATATTATAAATTGGAAAATTATCTACTTGATAAAAATGCTTGGCCGGTCCTGCTTCACAGTCACAGTCATTTTTAGCTACTAATTGGTCGTATTTTTTTTTTTTTTTTTTTTTTTTGTGTGTACACAATATTTAATATTATTTACATAAATTAATAATAAATAATCACTAGGTATATATATATTTTTTATTTAATTTTTATTTAATTATATATACTGGAAGAGATGCTGCTGGCCTTTTCCTATTGTTGTTTTCAGATTATTTTTTTAAAATTTTATTTGTTTTTTTCAATAGAACTTATGATTTATTACCTGTTACATTTGGAAATAATAGCATTGTATAATGTAGAAGCACTTTTTCGAATTTTGTGAATGTGGAGTACCATGGAGCATTTTTATTTGGTTACAACTTGTTTGACACTACGAGCATGGCAGTTGAGAGATTGTCATGCTCACTAAAATGTCTCTCTGATGGTGGCACGTGTTATTGGGTCATTTGGCTCCCTTCAAAATGGTTGATCTGAGTGGGTCTGATGCACGCATCATGCTCGTGAACGGGCGGCGTCAGTTGAAACTAGTCATCTCTTAGCTGCCAGTGACTTATTCAATTTCTATTTTTAATGTTACCATTATTATTTAATTTTTATTGCTTATCTTCATTGTGCTCACATAATAGAAGCAAAAAAGAAATATGTAACGATGATTAATGTAACTCAATACGATTTAAAAGAGTGTCCATGGAGTTTCTTACACGTTCTTCTCTATATAGACCTACTCTTTGGAACGTGCAATTTAGCTTCACTTGTTTGACTGACCGACATTTTGACAGTTCAAAAGTGCCTGTAACTGGTCTATTTGAAAATAAACGTTTCTGATTTCTGATATGATGACTAACTTTAGGCCTGAATGGGATGATACGAACATCAGCCCGATTTACGCACCAGAGTAATGGAAAATTTGACATTTTGAATGCGCACTCTCCAGCAAAACCATGGTAGACATTTGAACGATTTTCTAAATACCTATAAATGAAATTATTGTACCCAACCGTCGCATTTTCTCTGCAGAATTCTGATTGATCTCACTTTTGGATCTTTAAAATCATCTTGAAGGAAAGCCTTTTCGTCGTCCTTCGTTTTTTAATGATGATAATGATGATGAAATGGCATCGATAGGTCTTTCAAACGAATAAAAAATTTTCGATGAAATCTCACACACAATTTGTTTTATTTAAATTTAAAGGTAAGAAACGCTTTATTTAATAGATAATCTTACTAATACAATATTATTTTCATAAATAATTTATATCAAAAGTATCGATTATGTTTAAGCAGCATAGAGTCAGGGTGAATAGTAACGGATTTTTTTTATTCGGCCTCCTTTTTGTTGTGCCATCTTTCGATGGCCAAACTCTATTAAGCCGCGAGATTTTCTCAATGTCAACAACCTAGATACCGTCATAATCTTGGAACCAATAAATGAATAAATTTAGAGATTTGGCGACATATTTTGACTAATTAGGGACTCAACCTGATAGAAAACAAATCTTCGCTAAATGCCCTCGTTTTTGAAATACAAATGTGGGCAAGCTGGGGAGACTGACGCTCAGATCGGCCACCTATAAACCCTTATAACTTTTGAACCAATGGCCGACTTTTGATATTTGGCGACAAAAACAAAATTAGCGATAAAATTTTCGTTTTTTCCAAATTAAGATCTGACCAGGCCAGCTAGTGTCAGCCATAGGAGTGTGGCGGATACGCGGCGATACGGATTGGGTGTCCACGAAAAATTGTTGCGTTACTTGCGCTGCGAGAACGTCGCTACTAGTGGCGAGTAAGCTGCGAGAACGTCCCGTCTGGCGGTGACTGCGCTACGAGAACGTCACTCTTTCTCGCGACGAGTGCGAGAAAAATCAATTAAATTTTACTCGTTATTGAGAGTCATCCTATCGCCATATGGAGATACGTTCATCAGATGTTTACAAAATGTAGAGATTGGACTATAATATCGTTGCGAGACACTTGCTCGTGTAGGTATCGTCATTTTGATTGACTGGATTGAACTGAACACTGTGTAGCATAATTTGAATGGAGCATCTGACCGCAAAGCGGCTTGATGGCATTTTTTGACATTAGCCGTATTGAAGGCATTTCTGTACTCTGTACTAATTTATTTATATATTTTTTTATTACGCTTAGGGTGAGTTGCACCATTTAACTATAAGGATAACCAAACCATAACCAGCCGTGAAACGGCCGCCTACTGGTCATTCGACGATTTGACAACTGTTTACGGCTTTGTTATCGTTATAGTTAAATGGTGCAACTCACCCTTAGGTTCGTGTTTGAACACTATCCGTTAAACGATGATGTGGCCGAAAATGGAACACGCTGACCTAAAAGTAACCTATTCACTCTTGACTTAAAGACACCTAAGTTATAGCTATCAAGAAACACACAATTCGAAAAAAAAAAAGTTCAAGTATGTCAGTAAAACTGAACTTTAACTTACATATATAAAAATAATGACCACAACTGCAGGTGACACAATGCAAACATGCAATATCATTTGAACTAATGTGTTGATTAACAGGATTAATCTGAAAAATAAAAACAGTGATTATAAAATATATGTATGTTATAGATTCTAATACGTCTTACTAGTTGACCCAGTGAACTTCGTATTGCCTGACAGTCAATAAATGTAGTAATTATAGTTTTTTTTTTTTTTTTTATTTCATTTGAATCTGCGATATTTTAATAGTTGAAAGCTGGATTTTAGTTAAAAAAAGCGATTGCAGCGTCATCTGTTGGGTTCAATTGTATCTATTTTCAAACCCATACGACGTCGTACGTCCATAGACCCGCTCAAATAAATACACAAAAAATCATCCTAATAATTGGTCTAGCCATTTAGAAGTAGCTCGGTAACAAACACACGTACAGAAGAATTATATATATATATATATATATAGATTCTGCTATTCAGGGTGGTAACCAATCCAGCAAATTAAATATCGTCAACATGTGATATTCACCAACACGAACTGGGCCCACGTCGATTACGACCCATTCCCTCTCCTAGGAGGCTTGAATCCCAGCAGTAACATTAAAAAGGCTGGTGATGATGATGAAACATCGTCAAAATGGTCCTTTTTTATTTGTGGAAAATCATTTAATGCTATCTCCTGTCCATGGGTGGAGCAGGAGAATGTGTCAGATTTTTACTGACTAAAACCCACTTTTGTTCCTTCTTTGCCTTCGTTCCAGGGTCTCGGAATTCACTTTCAAACAACCCATGACCCCAGTAGGCTTTGAACCTGCTGGGCCCTTACGGTTTGCTGACATCTTGAGGCGCGCGTGGAACACTACGCATCATTGACGACTTGGGAACAGTCCAGACGGTTACCGGATTTCGGACGGCGAGCAACCCATTGGTCACCGTTGGAAAGCCCGCGCCAACGGTGGCTGGAAATGGGGATCGTAATCCCGGCGGCTGGGGCGGGAGGATCGGTCCCTCGTGGGTGCGGCCTCCACCTTTGTTAGCATTATTGTTTCGAAGAAGGAGGTGACCGTCTGCCACTCCTTCTTGCTCCAGACCATGGCCTGTACCAAGGCACGGCGCGAGATATTGCTGCCACCGATTGCCCCACGAAGACACGGTGCCCACAGTGATCTGCCCAGGCGGGGCACATCTCAACTGTATACTCCACCGTGTCCTCCGGGCATTCCACACAATCGTGCATGCGTGCAAGGATTGTTGCCTCCAGACCTCACGGTGGTAGGCCAGCAAGAAGGCTCGCCGCTAAACGAAAAACCGTGTGGTATCCCCGCACCATCCGGATGGCTATGACCCTCTAGCATGCGTTCAGCTTGACCACCAGTCGCTTTTGCAGTGACGGTGTCCATACGCCACCGCCCCTAAGTTGGGCAGGAGCCGCTTGAGAGCAGCCCCAGTCCAATCTAGTTTGGGAGCCAGACGTCAGAAGTGCTTCTTGAAATTCCATCGGCTGTCGAGAGCAAGTCCCAGGTACTTCATCGTCGACCCGACGCCAATGTCCTCCTACCGTTATTTGGAAACCTGGTGGTGGCGCATTCCGAGGGCCGTGAATGCACATGGCGATGGCTTATGCACTTTATGCAGTGCCACCTCGTGTCTTAAATGCTGGATCCTCTCCATGACTGTCGGAACCCCGCGTGTCTCCCCTTAAGTGTACAATTATAGTGGCAGCGGGGCGGGCAGCGGGATCCGCTGGCGGGTGACGCAAACACATAGTTTTTGATTAAAGCTCACCAAGTTCGGGTGGGGCGGATGAGCGGGAATCTCAGCGAGACGGGTGGACCTCGTGGTAATCCACCACGCGAGCCAGTGCGATGTGTATGTAGAGTCTGTCTAAAAAGTCAAACGACTTGAATATTATTAGAGTAAAATGAAATCTGATGTAGTCGAACACTGGTTAAATCCCCACCAACTGTGTTCCCACGTTGTCGTCGTGGTGGGGCTTGCGTGTCTCAATGACCTTGAGGGCTATGCCGGTAGAGCTACTCATGCCGGAAGGCCTCAAGCGAGAGACCAGACCAAGAGGAACATATGGCGGAGTCCAGTCGGACCGCCCGGAGGGTGCGCTGTCCAGAAGCGCTGGCACAACAGCTGTTGGCGCCTTCTGGATAGTGATGTCGGGGAGATAGGGTTCGCCTCCGGTACGTGTCTGTTCAGCAGACATGACCAGGATGGCGAACGTGTAATGGGGACCCCACCCCATTCAAAAAAGGCAAAGCTGTGATCAGCACATCATGAGCGCGAATGGCAAAAAAATAACTACCCCAGGAGGGTACCTGCTTGCAGGAGAATCCCTCCCCGAGCAGAGCTCGGGCTGCCCCTCGTATTCTGGGGGGGGCAACCATCGCCTCGGGTCTTCGGACCCTGTTCCGTCCTCCGTGGACGCACAGAGCCAGGGTGGCTCACACTTCGGCAGCGCGGAGTCCCTGGGACCAGTTCCCAGCACGTCCGCGATGCCGGTGGAGGTCGGCCGTAGGTTTGGCCTCAGGGAGGTGAGTGAAGATGCGGCATCGGACTCAGATGCAGCGTCTTCACTCAACTCAGACGGGAAGGAGGTGGAGGAGGTGCGGGAGCCCCTCCTTTCGATGGAGGTGGAAGAATCCGCATCCAACGGAAGGAGGGCGTTCATGCGCGCCATGCGCTCCGCGTCCGACGACGAGACGGGACCAGCCCGGAAAATCTCGTCGCCGGGGCGGGGTGCGGCCCGAAAATCGGGCAGAGGGAGAGGGTGCACTGAGGAAGCGTCTCGGCGACCCCAGGAGGTCGCGAACGACCAGACCAGCGCCGACGTCTTAGTGCCGAAGTTCCCTGGCTAGCCAACGCTTCGATTGAGGAGACACTGGGGCTCGTCTTCGAGCCCTACGAGCGCACCCTCGGCGGGAGGTTTGGCCGGCTCGAGGCGGCCGTGGCCGCTCTCCAGGGCTCTCGTCCCGAAGGGGGGAGCAGGCAGGAGCAGGGCCGATCCCGGCCCTCGCCCCAGGCGGAAGGCGAGGTTGTGTCTCTGCTGCGGCAAGAGCTGGCTGCCTTCAGGGAGCAGCAGCAGCAGCAGCAGTTCCAGGGGCACATCCAGCGCCAGTTTTCCGTCCTGAAGGGCATCGTCCTGCGCCCCCCTCTCGCGGCCTCTGGCCAGAAGAGGACGGCGTCTTATGCCGCCGTCGCCGCGGCTACGACGGCTGCAGCACTCAGGGCTGGCCCCTCGGGGCAAGCCGGGCGCGTGGCCGCGACGTCGGAGCCTGCGAGGCCGGTCCCGGCGGCCAAGCAGCAGCAGCGGCAGGGGAAGTCTGCCCCTCCCTCAAAGAACAGGGTGGCGGCTGCCACCAAACCGGCGGGTCCTCCCGCCGCGGCGGCGACTAGGTCGCGCCTGCCGCCTTCTCCACCCGAAGACCCCTCGGCTGGCGCCGAGTGGACGGTCGTCGGCGCCAAGAAGAGGGCGAGCAAGGCGGCAAGGGCGGCCAAAAAGCGCAGGCGGCGACGGAACGCAAGAAGCGGGCCATGGCTGCTCGTCTTCGCGCCCCGACTTCCGCAGCTGTAGTGATCACACTACAGCCAGCTGCGGAAAAGAAGGGCGTCAACTACGATGTAGTCACGGCGAAGGCGAAACAGGCAGTGGTGGGCCTCGACGAGTTCGGAGCCTCCGGGGGCTTCCGAATGAGGCGTACCGCGACCGGGGCCCGAATGTTGGAGGTCCCTGGGGCAGACAGCGGAGAGCTCGCCGACGCCCTGGCCGAAAGGATCAGGGCGTCCCTGGACGTCGAGGAGGCCCGAGTGTCCAGACCCACCAAAAGAATGGACATGCGCATAATGGGTCTGGACGACTCTGTCAGGGTGGAAGAGGTGGTGGCCGCCATCGTCAGGGCGGGAGGGTGCACGACCGATCAGGTCCGGGCGGGCACCATCCGCGCTGACGGCACGGGCATGCGAGCCGTCACGGTGAGCTGCCCCGTGTCGGCGGCCAAGGCCATCACGGCCGAGGGCCGGAGGCTGTTGGTGGGCTGGGTTTCAGCCCAGGTAAAGCTGCTGGAGCCCAGACCTCTGCGGTGCTACCGCTGTCACGTGGGGCACCACGTGGGGGCCTATTGCGCCGCAGAGGACCGCAGTGACCGCTGCCACCAGTGCGGACAGCCCGGGCACAAGGCCGTTGAATGCTGTGCAAAGCCGCACTGCTACGCATGTGCGGCTGCAGGCAAGCCGGCCGACCACTGGGCTGGGGGCAGGTCCTGCGACCCCCCTGCCAAGGCCAAGGGCAAAGTCAGGCCCATCCACCCTGACACCCTCACCGCAGCAGCCACCGTCTTGGCTGCCGCCGCTGTCGCCGCCGCTCCCGCCGCGGCGGTGCCCTCACAGGGGGCTCGGGAGGAGACTGTAATGGAAATCAATAAGGACACCATTACGTCTCCTCCAGGCGAACATCAACCACTGCGCCCCCGCTCAGGATCTGTTGCTCCAGAGCATGGCGCAGTGGTCGATAAATGTCGCCGTCGTCTCCGAGCCGTACTACGTCCATCCCCGCTGGGTTCAGGACTTAGACGGCTCGGTGACGCTAATTTCGTTGGCCGCCGCCGGTACCCCGCCCCTCGAGGCTGTTGCGAGGGGACGGGGTTGCGTGGCAGCACGGGTCGGGGACATTGCAGTGGTAGGCGTCTACCTGTCCCCGACCAGACCTCCCGACGAACTCCATGTCTCCCTTATGGAGCTAAGTGCCGTCGTCGCTGGGTTTGGTACCCTCCCCGTGGTCGTTTGCGGGGACTTCAACGCCTGGAATACGGCTTGGGGCTCCCGGCGCACGAACACACGGGGTCGGATGGTGGAGGACTGGGCCTTGGAGCTGGGCCTGGTCGTCCTGAACCGGGGTTCTGTCCCCACGTTGGTGCGGAGGCGGGGTGAATCAGTGGTGGACCTTTCGTTCGCCAGCCCCGCTCTGTCGCCGCGTGTCGTCGACTGGCGCGTTATGGAGGAGGTGGAGACGTACTCCGACCACCGGTATATCCGGTTGGACGTCCCCGCCGAAACCTCGGCCGCGCCGGTCCGACAGAGCCCTTGCGGTCCGCGGTGGGCGCTTAAGCAGATGGACCGGGAGCACCTCCTGGAAGCCGCGACGGTACAGGCCTGGGTGCAAGCACCGGACAGGCCTGTCGACATCGACGTCGAGGCGGAGTGGTTCCGGGAGGCCATGTCGCAAATTTGCGATGCGGCAATGCCCCGAGTCCGTCCAGGACGTGCTAAGCGCCAGGTGTACTGGTGGTCGCCGGAAATCGCTGCACTGCGCAACACGTGCAATCACGCGCGACGCCGGTACGCCAGACACTGCAGGCGCCGCATCCGCCCGCCGGATGCGGAGGCCAGAGAGGCGGAGCTGTACGAGGGTTACAGAGAGGCAAAACATACCCTCCGAGCGAAGATTAAGCGGGCCAAACTCGAGGCCCGCGACGTGTGGCTGGGGTCTCTGAACGCGGACCCGTGGGGGCGCCCGTACAAATTGGTACGGGAGAAACTGCGCCCCTGGGCTCCCCCGCTGACTCAGAGTCTCTGGCCCCAACTCGTGGAGGGTGTGGTAAGCGCTCTGTTCCCTGCGCGAGGGGAACACTCCCCCCCGCCTATGGCTCCGCCTCCGCCAGCGGTGTCTGACGCGGACCGCAATAGCGACGACGACGATAATGCTCCAGAGGTGACCGAGGCAGAGTTGAGAGTGGCGGTGCAAAGGCTGAGTGCCAAGAACGCCCAGGACCCGATGGCTTGCCTGGGAAAGCCTGGGTCCTGGCCATGGAGGCTCTCGGGCCTCGACTGAGAGGGCTCTTCAGCGCATGCTTGGAGAGGGGCCAGTTCCCACTTCGCTGGAAGACGGGGAAACTGGTCCTCATCGCGAAGCCAGGGCGCCCTGCGGACTCTCCGTCCACGTACCGGCCCATTGTGCTGCTCGACGAGGTGGGCAAGCTCTTTGAAAGAGTGATTGCGAGCCGCCTCGTCGCGCGCCTTTCACGGGTGGGGCCGGACCTTTCGGACGGACAGTTCGGCTTTCGCAGGATGCGCTCGACGGTGGACGCCATCATGCGCGTGCGAGCCCTCACGACGGGGGATGTGGTGTCCCAGGGTAGGTGTGTCGTGGCAGTGTCCTTGGACATTGCAAACGCTTTCAATTCCCTGCCCTGGAGTACGATCCGGAGGGCACTCCGATACCACCGGGTGCCCGAATACCTCTGTCGAGTAGTCGAGGACTACCTGTCGGACAGGTATATTGTCTACCCCAGTCACCAGGGAGACTGGAAACGTCGGGAGATGTCGTGCGGTGTTCCGCAGCGGTCGGTACTAGGGCCACCCTTGTGGAACATCGGGTACGATTACGTGCTGCGGGGCGACCTCCCTGACGGGGTCAGCGTGGTCTGCTACGCAGACGACACGCTGGTTCTAGCGCAGGGAGAGTCGTACCAGGCGGCGGTCGCTCTAGCGACACGCGGGGTTGCGATGGTCGTTGATAGGGTCCAGGAGTTGGGACTCGAGGTGGCGCTTCACAAATCCGAGGCTATGTGCTTTCACGGTCGCCGCTCTCGGAACGCGCCGCCATTGAGTTCCCAACTAACGATAGGAGGAGTTCACATCGGTGTCGGGTCGACGATGAAGTACCTGGGACTCGTCCTCGACAGCCGGTGGAATTTCGTGGAGCATTTCCGACGTCTGGCTCCCAAACTCAACCGGGCTGGGGCTGCGCTCAAGCTGCTCCTGCCCAACCTTGGGGGTCCAGACGCCTCCTGCCGGAGGCTCTACGCGGGGATCATTCGGTCCATGGCCCTCTACGGGGCGCCGGTGTGGGCGCCGTCGCTGAAAAAGCAACCGGCGGCCATACTGAACACCTGCCAGAGGGTCATGGCAATAAGGATGGTGCGGGGATACCGCACGATTTCCGGCGAAGCGGCGAGCCTTCTGGCTGGCCTACCACCGTGGGATCTGGAGGCAACAGTCCTTGCACACATGCACGACATGCGCGTGGAGATGCAACGCCGGGGTGAAAGTCCTCTGCCGCGACAGGTCACGGCATGGCGGACAGAGCTCCGGCGGGATCTCATGGTGGAATGGCGTCAGCGACTATCGCAACCCCGTCATGGGCACGCCACAATTATGGCGATAAGTCCCCTCTTTAAGGCGTGGCTGGAAAGACCTCACGGCGTTTTTACCTTCCGCATGACACAGGTCCTCACCGGAAATGGCAAGTTCGGGAGGTTCCTGTTCCGAATTAAAGCGGAAGTGACGCCCGGGGGTCGCCACTGTGCGGAACGCCCGGAGGACACGGTGGAGAACACAATCGCGGTGTGCCCTGCTTGGGCGGAGCATCGCCGTGCCCTCGTGGGGGTGATCGGCGGCGGAGACCTCTCGCGCCGGGCCTTGGTCGAGGCCATGGTCCGGAGCGAGGAGGAGTGACAGGCGGTCGCCGACTTCTGCGAAGCAGTAATGCTCGCTAAGGAGGAGGCCGACCGCATCAGGCAACGGCGCTCTCGCCGCCGCCGCCGGGATTCCGATCCCGATTTCCAGCCACCGTAGGCGCGGGCTTGCGGACAGTGAGCAATCGCTGTCCGGCCGTCCGGTAACCGTCCGGACCAAGCCCAAGTCGTCGACGGCGCGCACTGTTCCCGCGCGCCTCAAGGAGTTGTCAGCAACAGCAGGGGCCCAGCCGGGTCGAAGCCTACTGGGGCCAGGGTTATCCGAAAGGGCGCTCGAGCCCCGGTATGAAGGCTTGAAGGAACGGGATGGGTTTTTTAGTCAGTAAGAGTCTGACACTATCTTCCGCTCCGCCCAAGAGCGGGGGTTGTCATAAGATGATTTTTCCCATCGAAAAAAAAAAAAAAAAAAAACACTGGTTAAATAATCAAGGTTGATTAAGACATCTTCATTATTGTTTACTAATAGAAGAACCTTCTAAAAAGTATCGAATATGAGTATTTTTTAAATGATATGATGAATACTAAAAAATTCTCAAGTCGTTTGACTTTTTAGACAGGCTATAATACAATGTAATATACTCAGCGGCAATAAATGTGGCCCTAAACTTCAATGTGATCTTGTTTTTTTATTAAAATTGTCAATATGCTCGCTTGACCACCATTTTACTTAATGGTACATGACTATATTGTTAATATAGGAGCCACGCTTGTCCTTAAGTAACCTGTTTATTCTTGACAAATATACCCCTAGGTTGTAACTTTGAGGACACAACGTCTCAGGCAGGGAATTTGACTTCTTAGGGTCGTCACACACGGGCTACATGCTACAGCCACAAACGCCACTACGAGAAGCTAGAAGCGACCGCAAAGGCAGCTGAAGCGCGAAAAAACCACTTGTAGCTGATAGCTGCTGTGTTTTTAACCCATACGCGCATTATCATAATTGAAAAAGGTTTAAATGCGCGAGTGACTTATGGCGGCATTAAGTGGCAGGTCCGGGCCACAAGAAGCAAGCAGAGGTGATTGATAGCGTGTGGCAGCCACCGGCGTCAACCGTGTGAGACAAGTCCTTATAAAACGTATGAAAACTATAGGAAACATATATGGCGGAATTTTGTAGTTGTGATCTTTGGCCGTTAGTGGCGACACATTGAAACTTAGTTTTATAAGATCCCGAAGCATTAAAACCTAAGCGCCCGAGCAGTGCCAAGTGACTTTCTGATACCTACTCCTTGGTAATGGCCAGGTTTCCAAAAATATATATTATGTTTATTATAGATTCATGAACAACATTATCAACTACTGATGTTTTCGTGTGATTAATACTTTTGTCTAAAATAAATATTTTTGATATTTTTTTGTCCCAAATTTTCCCTACTCCTTCGAAACGGCTTGGATCTTTAGAAACATTTTTGCACATACAAATTGGTGGTTAAATATTCTTCAAAGTGAGTACGGCGCAATGTAAATCAATCAATTTTTCGCAAAGAAAATTGAGAAAAGAAAAGCTGGCCGCAATTAAATGCACAGATATTCGTACTGCCCCCACAGATGTTCAAGGGACTTATAAGCCTTAAATAATAACGTATTTATTGGTCAGGTTTTAGTTTTTAAAACTTGCTATACTTACCCAGCACTGAACATTACACAGTATCCATTTGAGCCAACACACAAAACACTTTCCATCGTTTCACTGTAAATTACAAAAATCACTTTAAAACACAGCACAAACAAAAAAAAATGAAAATGTAACAAAAAAACAAGCAAAAAGTTTCTAAAATTATTTAAGTTTTGTCATTACTTATTTCTTGAAGGGTTTGTACCACTCTATCGCTTATTTATATTTTTTTACCTACAAAATTAGTTTTAGTTTATAATGCGAAACCCAAAAATGTATTTTTATGTAAAGAATCTATGTACAAAATTTCATAACTTTATCATGAAAAATCACAAAGTTATAAGCTTGCTATATCAGTAAAAATACATAGTCACCGAGCCATCCAGGCCACGGAGTAGTTGTTTTGCACTTGCACCCAACTGTTTGCTGGCGCTTTATCCGCGTTTTGACCTTCCGTGACCTGTGTTGTACTTAGTACCGGTGGTATCCAACTTGTGATCTTTTAAATATTTTTGGGAAAAAATATAACATGGTGTAAAAACTATTGGAATCCATTCAATTACTGATTCTGAACCAATTATATTCAGGTTTTGCAAAAACTATCAATAATTATAAATAAAGTAATGAAGCGATCGATTACAATTTTCAGCCGAAATCAAAACCTGAAGTATAAATAGACAAACCGCTCGAATAATGTTCATAAAACATGAATAAATTTATATAATATTTCGGTTTTTCTTTCTTCCCTTGTCTCATATATTAATTGGGGTCAGTGCAACACGTTTTTTTTTTCTTCCATTCTGTCCTGTCACACTATCACTAACTCCCTTCTCTTTCATATCACTCCTCACACAATCCATTTTTCTTTTCTTTGGCCTCACTCTCCCTCTCCATCGATCTACATGTATACTCAAAAACCTTTTAGTAACATGCGTTTCATCCCTCCTTTTCTCATGACCATATCAAGACAAAGGATTTCTTGTCAACTTTTCAGTCACTGGAACTTTTCGCCATTTTAAAACTTTCTCTAATACACTAATTTCCCACTTTATCCATTTTCGTCACACCACACATCCATATTATGGTTCGGTTATTGATTTAAATTATTAGATAAATTGTATATTTATAAAAAATAAAATAAATTAAAAATTTAATAAAAGTGTTAGTGGTTCTGATCATTTTTTATAGGTCAGTTTTCAGACGAAAGTTTTCGATATTTAGATTTTCTATTTCGTTGTATGCGCTCGCTAATTGCATCGTGAGTTTTTTAAATTGTTCATTTAAGCCGCCTATAATGTAGTGTTCTTAAAGGTGGCGGTTCGCGCCGCGACAGAGACAAGCGACCGAGACAGGAGACCGCGACCGAAGACCGCGACCGTTACTTGACGTTAGGCAATGTATGAACGACAGTTCGCTAGCGAGAAAGAGAAAGGAGAACTGTCGCTCATACATTGCATAACGTCAAGTGACGGTCGCGGTCTCCTGTCGCGGTCTCCTGTCGCAGTCTCCTGTCTCGGTCGCTTGTCTCTGTCGCGGCGCGAACCGCCACCTTAAGGTGGCATTCCGTTCTTAGCGACCGCGACCAGACGACCGCGCGACCATGGTCGCCTGTCGCCGGGCGACCACTAGCTATCCGATGTCAGCGACCGCGACGTCTGCCATCAGTCTTCTCGCGGTTTTTATAGGTGATGGTTGAGTTCTATTGCAGTATACAATATGTCGGACAATATATCCGCAGCTAGAAAGAGAGTTCATCATCATCATCTCAGCCGATACACGTCCACTGTTGGACATAGGCCTCCCCCAAGCGTCGCCACATCGAACGTTCCTGTGCGTCCCGCATCCATCGGTTTCCCGCTATCTTTACCAGGTCGTCGGTCCACCTTGTAGGAGGCCTTCCAACACTGCGTCTTCCGGTACGCGGTCGCCACTCCAAAACCTTTCGGCCACAACGGCCATCTGTTCTGCGAGCAATGTGCCCTGCCCATTGCCACTTAAGTTTGGCAATTCTTTGTGCTATGTCGGCAACCTTAGTTTTCCTGCGGATATCTTCATTTTTTATTCGATCACGCAAGGAAACCCCGAGCATAGCCCTTTCCATTGCTCTTTGGATGACTTTGAGCCTTCTGATGAGGCCCATTGTGAGCGACCACGTTTCGGAGCCATACGTCATCACTGGCAACACGCACTGGTTAAAGACTTTCGTCTTGAGACACTGTGGTATGTTGGACGAGAAGATACCGCGTAGCTTCCCGAACGCTGCCCAACCGAGTTGGATTCGACGGTTGACCTCTTTCTCGAAGTTAGACCTACCCAACTGGACTGTCTGTCCGAGATAGACGTAATCGTCCACAACTTCGAGTGTAAAGTCTCTGACCTTGATAGGAGTGGGCGCTACATGGTTGTTAATCATGATTTTGGTTTTATCCATGTTCATTTTAAGACCCACTCTTAGAGAAGCTCTACTGAGGTCATTGAGCATTGTGCTAAGCTCCTCCATAGTCTCCGCCATGACTACTATGTCGTCGGCAAACCGAAGGTGAGTGATGTACTCGCCATTGACATTAATGCCTAGTCCACTCCAGTCCAGAACCTTAAAGACATCCTCCATTGCGGCCGTGAACAGTTTCGGAGAGATGACGTCTCCCTGCCTCACACCTCGCTGCAGGAGGATAGGTTTCGAGGTCTGGTCCTGGAGTCGGACTGACATGGTGGCGTTTTCGTACAAACACCTCAGCACTTCGATGTACCGATAGTCAATTTGGCACCTTTGGAGAGATTGCAGCACAGCCCAAGTCTCGATCGAATCAAAAGCTTTCTCGTAGTCCACAAACGCTAGGCAGAGAGGCAGGTTATACTCCTCGGTCTTCTGTATGACCTGCCGTAGCGTATGTATGTGGTCTACGGTGCTGAAACCTTTTCGGAAACCGGCTTGTTCGGGAGATGATGTCGCTACATCACTCCCCTCCGGAGATCGGAGATCGATTATTCTTGATGCGAGCCAGGCCAGCGTAGGTTGGTTCCAGTGGGTCGGAACCAATGCCGCATAGTTCTCTGTGAATCGGAACTGTCTGCTGTGATGCCCCAGTGAGTCGGGGTGTTGCTATCCCAGTGAGTCGGGATGATGCCCTAGTGAGTCGGGGTGATGATGTCCCAGTGAGTCGGGATGATGCCCCAGTGAGTCGGGGTGGTGCTGTCCCAGTGAGTCGAGATGATGCTGCAGGCTCCAGTGAGTCGGAGTAGTGCTGCTGGCTCCAGTGAGTCGGAGCGGTGCTTGTGCGACGTAGGGCTTGACTGCTGGCGTCGACCAGGAGAGGTTCTTCAAAGCTCTTCATGTGACTGGCCGAAGGTGCGGTGTGCCAAGGTCGCTGATGAGTTGAGGGGGATGACCACCTGGTCATCCCCCTCAACTTGTCTTGATGGTCAGGATACCCTTCATAGCCGTGGGTGCCGGCTGTATGGCTCGCTGCTCGAAAGCATGAGGAAGTGATGATGATGGCTGTCGTATATGTTCAAATCGCGCGGAGAACTTTGATTGCGCGATGCAGGATTTCGTAATTTATTTGTAGTTCTTATGTGGCGCCATAGATGTCGCTACAAATATAAATATGAACGTTACGTATGTTTGTGTTTCAATCATGTAAAAACGGCTAAATGAATTTGAAAATGAATATTAATAAATATTTTTTTTAGTTTAATTAATAAATAATAAATAAAGTTTTTAGCCTAGAGTTATCACACAACGTTTTTCTCTCACATCGTTTTTCTTTCTTTCTTTCTTTCAACGCCGTCTAGTCTCAAGCTAAGCAGAACTTGTGTTATGAGTACTAGACAATTGATAAACATACTTACATATTTGTAAATACATACATATTATAGATAAATTACACCCAGACACAGAACAAATCATCATGCTCATCACACAAACATTTGTCCTGAGTGGGAATCGAACCCACGACCTCCAGTATAGCACTCAGGGCCACTAATCACTAGACCAACAGGCCAGTCAAAATCAGCCTAGAGTTATAGAATTCTTTTTATCACGCTAAATGGCTTACCAGAGGAAGTGAGGTGAGTGAGAAAACAGAAACTTAGAGACTGAAATCAAGAGCGGTAAATACTCATAAACTACTAGGAGATCGGATTTAAATGGAAATCGTCTGTAATCATAGAGCCCAAACACAAAACTGCGATTCTACATCGGATTGAAAAAATCTAGGAGCAAGCACAATACATCGCAAAAATCCGTGAGCTAGCATGATGCATCTTAAAAATCTGCGAGCTCGGACGACCCATCGTAAAAATCTGTGAGTTAGCACGACCCATCGTAAAAATCTAAAAATTTGCGAGACGGCATGATCGATCGCAAAAGTCTAAAAATCTGATCCCGCACGCTTCATCGTAATAATCTGCGAGCTCGCACGACCCATCGTAAAAATGTGCGAGCTCGCACAACCCATCGTAAAAATCTGCAAGCTCGCACGATCCATCGTAAAAATCTGTGAACTAGCACGACCTATCGTTAATGTGCCCCGCTTGGCCACAGCACCGCCGTGTCCCCGTGGGGGCGATCGGCGGCAACGATCTCTCGGCCTTGGTACAGGCCATAGTCCGGAGTGAGGAGAAGTGGCAGGCGGTCGCCTCTTCAAAGGAATCGACCCCACGTGCGGTGTAACGGCCCTCACGCCGCAGCCACCGAGATCACGATGCCGATTTCCAGCCAGCGAACTTGCGAATTGATTCGCATCGCATATTGTATGATCACCTGAAAAGATACTATGCCGCACGAAATCGCATTGTGGCCCATTTTGTGTGAGAGCCCATGATTCGCGCTGCTATTGTCTTACTATTGTGTGTCTAATTGAGGGTTTTCGAAAGTTAATTACAGAAAAGTAAATTTTTCACCAGTGATGACATATGACACTGAAATATGGTCGTCTACAATGGAACTGGCACAATTTGCCTGCTGCGGTCTTCCCGTCCGATTATAATTTGAAAAAAAATCCGAAATATTTAGTATCTTCAAGGCTAGAGTGAATAGACTTTTAATAAACTAGAGCGCCTCACCATCAACGATTGCATCACTGCTTACCTTCAGGTGGGATTGCAGTCAAGCACTAGTTTATATGAGATTAAAAAAAAAACTCATTAGAAGGTTTAGTAGGTAGTCACCCAAAGGGCAATTGAAAGGGCTATGCTCGGAGTTACCATGCGTGATCGCATCAGAAATGAAGATATCATCAGGAAAACCAAGGTCGCTGACATAGCCCAAAGAATTGCCAAACTAAAGTGGCAGTGGGCACATTGCTCGTAGAACAGATGGTCGATGGGGCCAAAAGGTTCTAGAGTGGCGACTGACCAACGGAAAACGCAGCGTTGGAAGGTGAACCGATGACCTGGGGGCCGACCACATGCTCTTAAAACAGTATTGTTTTAATCTTACTTACGCTTTTCGTACCATGACGCCTTCAAAACAATCTTATTACAATATTAAAACAAGATTGTTTTCTTAGCGATTTTGTGACGTCACAGTTAAATAGTTCATTCTTTTCGTACTCTGACGGGATTTTTGACCGCTAGCAGTATTGTTTTTACGTCAAATTAGCAGGAGTAAAAAAGTTGCTCGGACGCAGCGGATGTATTATTGTTTTCCAAATAAACACTATTTAAAGTGTTTTTCGTGACATATAAAGTAAGTAAAACTTATTTCGATGCCTAAATGTGTCCATTAATTGTTTAATTTAGTGATTTTAGTACATTGCAGGTTATTAATTTATTATTGTGTTCTAGATGGCAAACATAAATGAAATTTTTGAGTTTCTGGAAGCAGATAACTCTGAATCCAATAGTGCACGAACTAATAGTGCACGAAAATATATTTTAGCATGGCATATTTTTAGTTAAATGTATTTTACGATGAACTTCAATATATAGCGACGGACGATAAACGTGAAAGAGACAACGCTATACAGATCAGTATAGCACGTCGTTTCTTTTGTTTTAGCAGGGAATAGACAAATCTTTAAAATCATTCGTTCTTTCCCAGCCCTTAGCAGGAATACAATCATACTGAGCGATTAAGTTCATGGTACGAAATGAAGTAATATTACTTTATTATGGAAACAAAACGTTCCTGCAATAATATTGTTTTCTAAACCTTTATGGTTGACCCCCTGGTCAGAGTCGCGGGAAATGCGGGGGAAGCGAGACGCATCTAAGGACCGTTCGTTGTGGCGACACTTGGGGGAGGCCTATGTCCAGCAGTGGTCGTCTTTCGGCTGAAATGATGATGATGACGTTGACATTTTTCAACACACCCTCAAATGAAAGTGTGCGCAAGGTATAAATGCTTTCATAGTTATTTTGCGCGCAGAGACATGAAAAAGTTACTTTATCATTAATATATTAATATAATGTATTCCATAACTCGCACACAACGCCGTCTAGTCACAAACTAAGCAGAGCTTGTGTTATGAGTGCTAGACAACTGATAAACATACTTCTTCTTCTTCTTCCTGCCCTTATCCCATATTACTTGGGGTCGGCGCAACGCGTTTTCTTCTTCCATTCTGTCCTGTCACCCGTCAAACTATCACTAACTCCCTTTTCTTTCATATCACTTCTCACACAATCCATCCATCTTTTTTTCGGCCTTCCTCTCCCTCTCCATCCATCTACATGTATACTCAGAACTCTTTTAGTAATATGCGCTTCATCCCTCCTCTTCACATGACCATACCAAGACAACCGATTACTTTTCAATTTTTCAGTCACTGACGCCGCTTTCAAACTTCCTCTAATATACTCATTTCTCACTTTATCCATTCTCGTCACACCACACATCCATCTCAACATTCTCCTTTCCGCTACATGCAATCTTTTTTCATCCTTCTTTTTCACAGCCCAATATTCTGATCCATACAGTATGACAGCTCTTCTAACTCCTTCAACTTGAGGGGCATGCGTGGGTCACAAGTAACATACGTATTAGTATGTAAACATACTTATCTATTCCTAAATACATACATATGAGATAAATTACACCCAGACACAGAACGAATGATCGCGCTCATCACACAAACATTTGACTTGGGTGGGAATCGAACCCGCGACCTCCGGTATAGCTCCATCCCTCTTTTTCGCTCTCCTATATAGCTCCATCACTTTAACAATTCAATTCAGGTCGTCAAATGAATCGCGTTTAGAGCTCGAGGTGGGGCCTCTGACCTTATAAGGGTGTTACCACACCAATCGATCGATCGTCAATCAATGCCATCGATCGATATCGGTTGACGTTGATCGATTGGTGATAACACCATAAGGGTTCCACTTTTTCGATACACGTGTAATGCCTTAAAATATAATTTGAAACCTTTAACTGTTTTACGACAAAACAGTCGATTTTTTTTTTTTTTTTTTACTATTTGGTTTACTAACTCCATAATCAAAACGGCAACAGTTGTTATGAAATGCAGGAAAACCGATATAGAAAAGACTTTAAACAGCCAAAGGTTTTTCGTCTCTGGTGTATACTTCCACTGATTTTCAGATTCGTCTGCAACAGAAAACTGTATTTATTAATAACCAGCAAATATATATCACTCAGGAATAAAGCAGCTTTCTGTCGGTGAAAAAAATGTTGCTATCGGACCAGTACTTTCTGACATTACCTCGAATAAACAAAAAAAACATTAACTAAATAGCTTTTGTCCGCGATTTCATCCACGTAAATAAAATATAGCCTATGTTACTCAGGAATAAAGCAGCTTTCTAAAGGCGCAAAAAATATAGTTTAAAAAAAAAAAACACGCTTTCATAGCATACCAAATTAAAAAAAAAAAAAAAGTATCACTAAAAAAAAACGGATTATTGTATTGTCATCAGTCTTTGATGGGTGTGCAAAGTTTGAAGAAAATCTGATCGCCCAAAGTTGGTCAAAATCGAGCTCAAAGGCGTTGGTTACAAACATACAGGTGAAGCTAATATAAGCGTGTTAACAAAAAAAAAAATAGCTATCGGACCAGTACTTTCAGAGATTAAGTCCTACTAACAAAAAAACTAAATATTACTTAATATCATTTCGGGCGTCTTTATCTACAAGGTGTCATTGTAGGGATATACTCAGCATTAAGAGCAACTTAAATTTTTGTTTCGCAAATGTCAGTGTTGATCAAAAAGTAGAAATAATTCAAAACTATGACTCTTATTATATTCACCGGGACACCATGGCGGCGCGACCAGTTGTAATAAATACAGCCCTAAGCTTTCAATCTACTCGTACATACCATACAGTCACCAGAGTCGCCACACGTCTGGCCTGGTCGCGCCACCAAATTGATTGCGCAACGAAACGGACTCCAGGTGAGTAACATTCTATAGAGCTGTATACATTTTGTTGGTGGCGGCGAGTAGTTACCATAGTGTCTCCGTGAAATACACCGTTAAATTTTAATCGTTTTAATCCCGTGGAGGGTCGATCCGGTAGATGAAACACTATCGATTTGTAAAGATAAAATTAAAAAAATAAAGTACCTTTTTTTCAAAACTCGTCATCAACTCAACTCGTCGTTTTTTTCAAAACGTCAGCTGAGCGAGTTCAATGACCCGTAAGTAATAGTCGGCGTTGCGTACAAACTACCTACAGGTCAGGTCGTTTTCCTATAGAAATTAATTTCGTTACGCATGTACGAAATTAATTTATTTATACGAATTTTGAAAAAAAGGTACTTTATTTTTTAATTTTATCTTTACAAATCGATAGTGTTTCATGTACCGGATCGAGCCTCCACGGGATTAAAACGATTCAAATTTAACGGTGTATAGCCCTCAAGGCCTGTTCAGACCAACGCGGTATACGCTACACATGACAAAGCAGTAACTATTAATATTGTTATCCCACCATAGTCTGGAATTTCGCGACGGGAACGAAACCATTATACCACCCATGTAGACGGTGTCTTTTCGCTTGGTTTACGAAACATGTTTCGCCTTATTGGCAGCGTGTTAAATAGTTTTGCAAGCACGTTTCGGTACCCTGAGCTATTTATTAAGGTTTGAACAGCAGTATTACCGCATTTTTGGCTTTAGCTGCTACTCTGGGTAGCGGAGGGAGACTACCGTTAAGTCTAAACAGGTTTTCAGCATTGCTTCAAACCAAATAAATAATCCTAACCTGATGGACCTTCTTCTGCATCTTCACCATCCTCTTCACCTCCTCCTTCTCCACCCTGTTCACCTCCTCTACCCGGTCCACCTCCTCCACCCTGTCCACCTCCTCTACCCTGTCTACCTCCTCCACGTTGTCCCCCAAAACCTCCCCGATTTGGAGCGCCTGATGGTGGAGGCCTAGCAGCTGGAGATCCCCCTGTGGGGTATGCATGTGCTTGTTTTCTTACGGCAGTTCCTCCAGTTTGCGTAGGGTAACCCCCTTGTGCAGTTTTAGGTTGTACTTGAGTTTGTGGAAACACAAAACCCCTTGGACCTAGAGGATATTTCGGGGTCTGGAGAGGACGATAAGTTGGACCTGAAAAAAGTTTTATTTTTAATAATGATAATGGTGAAGGCTATCTTAATTCGCTACTCAGTTAACAACTTAAACCTTTTTACTAAACTACGCTATACAAGGTGTAAGGGACAGCCCTCCACAAACTTTAAGGGCTTGCTCAGTAGACGAAACTGAACAACCTTCAACTATTTTTTTTTTTCAGGAAACGAAAAAAAAAATCGGCCTCGCCATACAAATTGTCCAATCAAGTTTATCATTTTATATGGTGAGGCTGTTTTTTTTTTCTTTTCCTGAAAAAAAAAAATAGTTGAAGGTTGTTCAGTTTCGTCTACTGAGCAAGCCCTTAAAGTTTGTGGAGGGCTGTCCCTTACACCTTTTATAACTAGCTACAATGATATTCAGCGAACGCGCCCACGATTCAAAAGTAATTCCAATATTTTTTTTTTTTAACACGAATGCTATGGAATCATCAACTTTAATTGTTTGACATTTCAGAAAAGCTGTGACGTAAAAAAATGTCGTGAAATTAATTTTGATTTGGATTCAGCCAATAATGTGCTAGCTTTGAGTACTCAATACTCTCGTTGAATCCAGTCCTGGACTAAATTTGCTCACTGACTAAGGCTGACAACAGACGGACTGCATCGCAGCGACCGCGCGCGGTCGATATATTTACGGTCGTTGCGATGCAGTCCGTCTGAAAATACGTTTATTTGGCACACAGGTACACACAATGATATAAAAATTAGGATCTTAAACTTAAAATATATCTACATTGTATGTCCCTCGGCTGCGCCAAATAGGTCCAGTTCAGCATGATGACAGGCTACTACGTAGCAGTTGCCTGACGCTGGTTTTCAACTTAGCCTTGCTATGAGTCTACGGATGTTAATCAGTTGTTAGGTGTGAGATAAATAAATGTATGTATATTATTATATGTAGGTTTAAATACGTGTGTAGTAAATGATAAATATAGGAAGGTGTTAAGTGACAGATATATATGAAACAGAAAAAAAAAACACATACTAAGAATGAATAAGTCATCATCAAAACTATTTGTAAATTCAGTAGCACAGTCCTTACGGCTAACATAAAAACCGGTCCTAAGCGATTCAAATTACAGCGATGCAAATTACGTAACACGAACTTTACGTAACAAATTTTTAAAAGTATGACTTTTTTTTATGGTGGGAAAAATCATCCAATGACAACCCCCGCTCTTGGGCGGAGCGGAAGATAGTGTCAGACTCTTACTGACTAAAAGCCCACCCCGTTCCTTCTAGCCTTCATACCGGGGCTCGAGTTCCCTTTCGGATAAACCTGGCCCCAGTAGGCTTCGACCCGGCTGGGCCCCTGCTGTTGCTGACTACTCCTTGAGGCGCGCGGGAACAGAGCGCGCCGTCGACGACTTGGGCTTGGTCCGAACAGTTACCGAACGGCCGGACAGCGAGCTACCCATTGCTCAATGTCCGCAAGCCCGCGCCTACGGTGGCCAGAAATCGGGATCGGAAACGGTCGGCCTCCTCCTTTGCGAGCCTTACTGCTTCGCAGAAGTCGGCGACCGCCTGCCACTCCTCATCCCTCCGTACCATGACCTGAACCAAAGCCCGAGCGAGAGGTCTCCGCCGCCGATCGCCCCCACTAGGGCACGGCGATACTCCGCCCAAGCAGGGCACACCTCGACTGTGTGCTCCACCGTGTCCTCCGGGCGCGACACCCGGATCAGTATGCCTTGGGTAGCTGAGCGCAACAGACAAGTTGTAGCCAAATATATATAGAAGTTCATAAAAAGTTCAGAACACCCAATACGCAGGGTGTTGTTTGGGTGCCTCGGGCACCTATATAGACTAGATATACACGTTTCATTATTATAATTTTAGCCAAAAAAATTCCTGTTAGTAAGGACTTCTTCACACGTACCACAACCACTCCTCAACCACACCACGTGGCCGGGCGTATATTTCGTATTGAAAATGAATAGGACTATTCACACGTACCAAATTCTGCAGTCGTTATCGACCGTGTGTATGATACCGACTACATCGCAATCACAAAGCAACCACCAGCGATATTGCGAACTAGTGGCCGACAAATCGCAAACACAACGTTGCATCTACGCAACTACAGTAGGCACAACGGATCTTGAGCGCTCGGCGTCAGAGTGGGGATCGCGTTGCGCATTCCAGACATTGGCGAACCAATCGTCTTCGCTGTTATATACATGCAGCAACGCAGGGAACGAATGAGGAGTGACGTCTATGACGCGTTGGCGCGGCGAGCCAATCACTGACACTCGCCGGCCCCGCGTCTCACTTCGCACCACTTAAGAGACCGAATATTTGACATCTGCGCAACCGCTCAAGATCCGTTGTGCCTACTGTACAGTGCGTATCCGTGTCTGTACACCATGTAACCGCATCGCAACTACTGGTGACAACTCAACCACATCGACATTTTGCCGGTACCACAACACAACTACAAAAAGCTACAGCGACACTATTCACACGTAACCACTGCTTGACAGCATTTTGTAGTTGCGGCGTGGCATGGTTGTGGTACGTGCGAAGAAGCCCTAAGCTTCACCACAACAACCGGTCCTGTTCGTCTTGTATCAAGAACTAGTTCCTAAGGAAAATTTCAATTTATCTTTATCTTACTGTTTTTTGTATTAAAACTTCTTTGGGCAAAATTTTATACGACTCGCACTTAACTGCTTTTTTTATAAAATGAAATGTGTTAAAATGTCAAATGCCATCATAGCATTCATCATCATCACCATCATCATCATATCAGCCGAAAGACGTCCACTGTTGGACATAGGCCTCCCCCAAGCGTCGCCACAACGGCCGCTTATGTGCGTCACGCATCCATCGGATTCCCGCGACCTTGACCAGGTCATCGGTCCACCTTGTTGGAGGCCTTCCAACGCTGCGTCTTCCGGTACGTGGTTGCCACTCCAGAACCTTTCGTCCCCATCGACCATATGTTCTGTGTGCAATGTGCCCTGCTCATTGCCACTTAAGTTTGGCGATTCTTCGAGCTATGTGGGTAACCTTGGTTCTCTTGCGGATATCTTCATTTCATCATAGCACAGTGAAATAATAATTTCTCCAGCGTTTGATAGTGATGTTAATAATTTGCTCAGTCATGTTATTGACAAATTTGTGATGTCTCTTATTAAGGCCATTAATGAAGAGTCGAAGTTGTTTATTAGATAGGATTGAATAAATAATGAATTAAAAGAAAGAAAACACAAATTTGAAACTTGCCAGCCATTCAAAAGCGTAAATGTTTATGGAGAGAAACAAACAATATGTATTTGGACTAATTCAGATCATAAGATAAGATAAGATAAGATAAGATTTATTTCGCAAATAAAAACATTGTACCACCATCACATGTACCCAACATGTGATGGTGGTACAATGTTTTAACAAAAAGAGAACAAGCCATATTTTGCCAATAACAAGGCATGCAAAAGTACAAAAGTTTACCCCACATAATTATGTAGGTACATGATACATGTTTTTTATAATTAATTACAAAGAAACTATTTAATTACTATTCCATACAATAAATAAAAATAAATTTAGTTCATTAGTCAAATAATTAAATGTCATGGCTATTCTATACATTCAATAAATAATATAATTCCAATAATCAGTCAATAAAATATTCAATATTACATAGGTATTCTCATTGTTGATTAAATACAAAATAAAAATTGTCAATTAATGTTTTTGTCCAATAAAAAATCTGCAACACTGTAATACATTTTGTCAACTAAAAGGTTCCTTAGTCTTTTTTTAAATAATGACACGCTGTAGTCTTTCCAACTACTGGGTATTTTATTATATATAACCGGTGCCATGCAGCAGACACTCCTACGCATCAGTGTTGTTTTAGCACTCTGGATACACAGCTTACTCTTGTCACGCCTATTTCGAGGGAATACATCAGACATTCGCGCGAAGCGCTCCGGGTTTAATTTTACAAATATTGCCATTTCCAAAATGTATATGCATGGTAGGGTTAATAGTTTATATTTTTTGAAGTATGGCACGCAGCTATCGGTACTTTGCAATTTAAAAATAGACCGTATACATCTTTTTTGTGCCTTAAATGCAGTTTCTTTTTCTGTTGAGTTGCCCCAAAAAATAATTCCGTATCGTATATGGCATTCGACAAGACCATAATACGCAGTGAGGAATGCGTCCAAATTTACAACACCCGTTAATGCATGTAGAGCGTATGCAGATGAACTAAGTTTCTTGCAAAGTAACTCAATGTGTTGTTTCCAGCTAAGCTTTTTATCTATTTCTAACCCTAAAAATTTAGTACTATCTACCTCGTTAATTTTACTATTATTATATTCCACATTTATATCATCCATGTCTGACATGCGTTGATTAAATAGGATTATTTTTGTTTTACTAAAATTTATTCTTAGATTATTTTGCTCTAACCATTTTATAATCAATTTTAAAGAATTATTAATGTCACTTTGGTATGTATCTATACTTTTCAAAGGTATTGTCACGGTACTGTCATCTGCAAATAGGGTCAATGGTTGTTCAATCCATTCTGGTAAGTCATTAATGTATATTAAAAAAAGCAACGGACCCAACACACTACCTTGCGGTACCCCATAACTAACTTTTCGCTCTCATCATGCTACACAATTTCGGAGAACTCCAAGAAACACACGATACTAACCGTAATGCGTCCAAACTTGTACGTCAGCGGGTGGATCCTTACTGTTATCGTCCATATCGATCACTATTTCTTTACTTCTTGCAATGTTTACCGGTCCCGCTGTAACTGTTTCTTTTTCGACCAAATCCATATCAAAGGCATTATCAGATTTTTTCTGCTTAGTAGAATTACTGTTCTCACATTCATTTTGTATCTTTGCTGCTGTATTGAGCTCTGGAATACTCATAGAGCATACAATAAAAAAAAATTCGAAAAATATATGAATAATAGGAGTAAAAGGTACTTTGAAATATTTTTTCAAATTGTCAAAACAATGTTAATTTCAACTGACAGAATTAGAGGATGATTTTCAAACATAAGAACTTATTTGAGAGATCGCATTCTATCAAAATTTCCACCAAAACAGCTGCATCCGCAGAGTTTCATTTACAGCAGTAACAAATAAAAAGAATAAATTTCGTCTTCTTTATAGACTTAGTAGTTTTTCAATATGAACCACTCGCATATTCAGCCAGACGGTAAGCGCGGGTGCTGGAAGCGGCGCGAGTTGCTCAATGCAGGAAGCGCGTGGGCAACTCACGCAGTAGTTCGTTCATAAAAGTGGCCACAGTGCGTACGCGGGCGGTAAGCGGCAACCCGCGTAGGAGCGGGAATCTCAAACAAGTTTGAACCATTCTATGGCAACCACCGCGCTGCCAGCACAAGTATAGGAAACTGAAAACTGTTTTCTGGTTACGTCACAAAAAATTTACTTTTCCGCGATTCAGAAAAATCTGTGAGCCTTGATTTGTGAATATTGAACAATTTACATAGGTAAAATTGATTGTACAGTGTGCAAGAACATGTTCGTTCCCACTGAGGGACCACATTTGAATTTTGCCCTTTTGAATTTTTCAACTTTTACCTAGTTTTAAGTTCTCAAACAATTGTAAATACAGGTTCAGTTTATAAAATTAGTCACTCAAATGTTACAATCGGTGAAAGGTCCCTCAGTCGTGACTGATAGGCATCCTTATCTCATAATCTAGTTAACATTTACAACTGCTATGGCTTGTCTTAGTAAAAGATTTGTAAAGCTAATTTATTAATTATCAACCTCTCTCAGATGAGGGGAGGTTGATATTAATAAATTAGCTTCATATTATTGTAGATACACAAATATTATAAAGAGGTAAAGAACGACGCCGAGGAAATTGGTGATGAAATTATTAAGTGTCTACATATATCAATAGTTCTTCTTCTAGTTTCAAAATTATTTGCTAAGTATAATCAAATCACGCTAATAGCCAGTTTATATAGCGCAAAACCATCGTCATAATTAGAAACTGAATTGACTAGATTTTTTTGATTATTTTCGATAGTAAACACTGACTTCTGCTATTTATTTATTTATTATCAATACATAAAGCAAAGCATATTCTATTATGTTACTTGACCAAGATTTATATTAGTGGCAACATTAAGAGTTTAGTTTAGCCAAAAGACAATGTAGTCAAGAAAGAAAAAAAAATGATTTATACTTACTGTCAACTGCCAAACGTCATATCATGTTGACGCAGGTTTGTTTATCATGTTATTTTATTGTGATTTTCAATCGAAATCTTAATTAATGTGATAAAAAATTTCACTGAGCTACAAGGGAAATAATATTTTAATATAATACAGTTTTGCCAAAGATAACAGGTGACAAATCACACCATTATTGATCAAAACAATGTCACAAACTTGGGAAACATTCGTATGCTGTGTTTTTGGTACGTAACACTTTTAATGTTTTTAGACTTCCTGTAAGTCCTTTAAGTAAACTGCGGTCTCTGTTATCTCCAAATATATATATAAATTAAACGGAAATTCATTTAAACATGATGATATTTGTTTATTTTGTTTCGGTCAATGTTTTCGATGGCTAGTTAGTATAGAGAGTGTGAGATGAGATGCGTTTTGACTGACTTAGAATGTTTCATATCAGCCTTGAGTAAGGATACAATAACTAAAATAAAAAAGGACAAGTGCGAGTCGGACTCGCGCACTGAGGATTTCGAGAATTTTCATATTAGTAAAAATATTCAAATGGCTGTAAATTTAACCTCTAGTTTGTAGAAGAATTTATTAAATTCGTCCCTTGTTTCATAAAATTGGCTCTAGTCTGAACTTCCTACACGACTTTGACCTAATTCGTGATGACCGCACGGGAAAAAAGCTTGGAGTGATGCCATTTACTAACGCAGCTACATCACCTATAGTCCAAGATCCCAGGGCCGCCAAACGTCACGTATTTTCTGACGAAGGAAATGTGGACGATTGAGTACTGTTACTATGTACTAAAAACGCATGCCTACTTGCTAGCTTGCTTAGACGGCCAATTTTCAGGTACCAGGTAATCAAGGTACATAAAATCATTACTTCACGTAAATTCTCCAAGCTGATTTTTACGTATATTTTAGGCAATATCTTTAAAATCTTATCGCCAATACTCCCAGACATATTCAGTGGGCCGTATCGCTTTACAGACCCTTTAAAGCTCCCAAAATAATGACATAACTTCACCTAACGAAGCTTGGTCCCGGTACAAAAGGCACGAAGGAACGGGGTGAGCTTAGTCTTAGTAGTTAGTAGTCAGTAAGAGTCTGACACTATCTCCCGCTCCACCCAAGAGCGAGGGTTGTCATTGGATGATTTTTCCCACCATAAAAAAAAACTGCAACTGATTATTTCTTTAGACTTGCTTTTCTCTTAGAATCTGTTTTCTCAGACTAAAAACATTATATTTATGTGTGATTTCAACACCGAAGGATAATTCCAAATCATGCAAGCTGAGAGTAATCCTGGATTTTTCAATCAGATCTTATTGAAATCTTGATTCAAGCGATTCCAGGTTTGATCTCATGCTTTTTTATGGTGGGAAAATCATCAATGACAATCCCCGCTCTTGGGCGGAGCGGGAGATAGTGTCAGACTCTTACTGACTAAAAACCCATCGCGTTCATTCAAGCCTTCATACTAGAGCTCGAGCTGTTTTACGAAACTAACCCTGGTCCCGGTATTTGATCTCATGCTCGCGTCTTCTGTGATTTGGTGGTTAACCATGGCAAGATTGCAGTCCCTGAGTTGTCAAAGCCCGGTTTAGTCTACCCGTTGTATAATATTAGACCACCTTTTCATCAACAATCACTCTAAATAAAGTGAGAGGGATTGTCAGACTTACTCTAAAATCTACCTGTGTTCCATCAGTTGCACTTTTCGTTCCAAAGCCGTTGTAAAGTTTTTTTTGACAGCTCTTTGGGAAAAACGTGGAACACAAGTTAACGTCGACCCGAGCGAGGACCTTACCGGACGGCGAGCTACCAGTTGCTTGTCATCCGCAAGCCCGTGCCGACAGTGGCCGAAAATGACGCTGTGACTCCCCACGCCTACGCTTGGGCCATACGGCCACGACTGGAGCTTAAGGATGACTTTCCTCCTCATACTTTTCACTACGTCCTTTGCTCGCATTACTATTTTGCGGAAAGAGGTGACTGCTTTCCATTCCTTCTAATTCGGACCGTAACTTGAACCAGGGTCGACAGGTTGGCACCCCTACCAAGGTCAAGGTCTTAGTGTTCGAATGTTGATAAGACGACGTGACAAAGCTTTCCAACGTCATAAAAGAGATCGCAGTGAAGTGAACTGGAACCTATTAAAGTTGGCTAGAAACCACTGTAACCAGATAGTAAGGACTTCTGAATGCTTACTTGTGAAAAAATATTACACTGGCTGATATCATCTCATGCTTTTCCCTCATAGACAGGGTGTAAGGAACAGGTTTCCGTAAACGACGAAACTTAACAAGGTTGATCAGTTTCTTTTACTTAGCAAGCCCTTTTGAGGGCGACTAAGGTTTGCGAAGACCTATCCTTTACATCCTGTATATCTTTGAATGATTTGAATAAATATTTTTCATTGTAGGTTATGCTTGCAGCTACTATTATAAGTATTACTGTTCTTAATATAACTTCCACGCCAATGTTGTCTCTTAATTTTTTCTCATTTTCTTTAGTAATCTGAGATCTTCATATTTAAGCTGCAATTAAGTTCAAGGCTGTCGGCTGTGATAAAGTCAACCAAACAATGTCATTAGTCAGGAATGGCCTAGAAATTTAGAGATTAAAGGTGTTAGTTTTCTTTGATTTCTTTAATGCTTTGAAAACCATGGATCACGACATTCTTCTGGATATCCTGTTTCAAATTGGGGTTACTTTTTAACATTTGATTAATATATATCTACATGTGGACATATACGTGGACATCATAAAGAGTTAAGTGCTGGTTAGAAATTTACTATCTGGTGAATCTTGAAAACTGGCGTTCCAAGGTAGTATACTCTCTCCAATGTTGTTTGTTCATACATTTTATCACTGCTATTCTCAAATATTCTTTCTATTTGTGTGATAATAACCTGGTCTTCTACATGCTAACTGATATAGACAATATAATATAGTTAATGATTACTTAATCTAATTGCTGAATATGCTATACTTACTATAAGTTCATGTTTATACGAAGCTTGGACATAGCCAAATATAGCTGCATTTATCCAGTAATATTATCATCACTCCCTAGCCACACTTTTAAGACTTTGGCTTACATATTGGCAGCAGGGAAAGCTGGAATCAACATATTGCTAAGTTTGCCAAAGAGCTACATTCACATTACGAAACTCTGTGGACTCAAGAGTTTTTTTTTTCTACTGAATACTAATATCACTTTGATCCAATCGCTTGTGCTGCCTTTGTATATACTGATTTTTATCACTCTGATCTATACTGATTTATTCCTGGAACTTTAATCCAAATTGGATAGACTTCTTAACAACTGCATTCATTTCATTTTTAGCCTTCGTAAATACGACTACATTTCTTACTTTTGTTGTCAGATTAAAGGGCTACCTATCCATCACAGGAGATACCTCAAATTCTTCTGCACTCTCTTCATTATAATGACCAATCTTTGTACTTCTGATTATTTTTAAGATATTTATAATAATAATAATAATAATGTTTTTTTTTAATTATTTTTTTTTAAGGAATATTTAAAAATATAATATAATATGTATTAATGTTAAATAAAGGAAATAATAATAATAATCTTTATTCAGGTCAAAGTACCCATTTTCACAAAATTATAACAAAATACATTACATTAAAATAATCAAAACAAGGTCATTAAATTAAAATAAAATTAATTAAAATCATTACAAATTAAAATCAATATAAATTAAAATCAATACAAATTACAATCAAATTAAATAAATTAAAAACAAGATAAATCTAAATTAAAATCAAATTAAATAAATTAAAATTACAATCAAAGTCCAAATAAAATAAATACAACCAAATCAAATTAACTTAAATTAAAAATTTAAATTAATACTTTCTCTCCGGCATTGGTACCGGAACATGTCTAGCCGAACAATGCCGGATGAAAGGACAATCCAGTCTAGCTGCAATCATCGCCAGTACGGTGTTGGAGCTAGCCCGCACCCTGTTCACTAGGGATGTTGCGCGCTTGCGCATAGTTGCGTGAAAGCAGTCAGTGCGTGCCTCCGCAAACATACCCGAGGCACTGCAGTAACGGGGTAGCCCCATCACCGCCCTGAACGCGTTATTATACTGGACGCGGATATTTCATCATTTGAAAGTGTTGGGTAATTCTCATAGTCTTGCATCCAAAAACATACTTTTTCACATTTCTTTATATCGCACAAAGTAGATCTTTGTACTTATGATACTTTTTAGCGATGGCAGCACAGTACCAGCGTGCAATACAAGTATACTCCCACAGAAGACTATGGAGCCGCCAATCTTGATAAGTGAAGTTCGAGCCGCAATTGACCACCTGAAGAGGAATAGGGCTGTAGGAGCAGACGCTATTCCAATAGAGATCCTTAAAGCAATGGGTGAATGCAGAGTGGATATTATGTATGTAATCTGCAACCGTGTCTGGGAAACAGAAAGATGGCCTCGAGACTGGGCTCATTCCGTTTTCATACCACTGCATAAGAAAGGATCAACGAAGAAATGTAGCAACTACAGACTTATACCCTTAATTACCCACGCCAGCAAAGTACTCCTTCATATCATCAACACCAGATTGCAAGCTTTTCTTAATCCTGAAATAGCTATTGAGCAAGCGGGATTTGTCAAGGGTCGAGGAACGAGAGAGCAGATCCTAATTCTTCGACAAATAATCGAAAAGTCTAGAGAGTTTAACATCCCTCTTTATATCTGCTTCGTCGACTTTCGCAAGGCCTTCGATACCGTGAAATGGTATATTCTATGGGATGTACTAATTCAAATGGGAGTACCGCTTCACCTAGTTAGTCTCATACGCCGACTTTATGAGGACGGAACTGCGACTGTTCGAAAAGACGACGTTGACTCAAAAAGCTTTTGCACCCGCGCCGGCGTTCGACAGGGTTGCATATTGTCTCCACTCCTGTTCAACATTTATACTGAGTATATCATGAGAATCGTGTTGGAACAATGGGACAAAGGGATCTCAGTGGGAAGTAGGAAGGTGTCTAACTTGAGGTATGCCGATGACACTACCCTTCTAACTCAATCAAAGTAAGATATGGAGCACCTGCTGACGCTTCTAGAGACAACAAGCCTCTCCTTCGGTCTTACGCTCAACAGAGATAAGACCAAGATGATGATAGTGGATCGAGCAGCACTGAATCTTCCTGACATTGCTGTGATTGGCAACTGTGAAGTTGTTCAATCATAATTATGTATACCTTGGTTACACTGTCACAAACACTGGAGGATGTGAGGATGAGATTCGAAGGAGATGTGCTATCACACGATCTGCTGTTGACAGGTTGAAAAAGATCTGGCGCAACCGTAACATCACTAAAGCTACCAAAGTTCGCCTCATGAGAAGCTTAGTCTTCCCAATATTTCTTTACGGCGCAGAAACGTGGACGGTTCGCCTGAAAGACCGACGCAAAATCGATGCACTCGAAATGTGGTGCTGGCGGCGACTGCTGCGGATCCCTTGGACAGCACTTAGGACTAACGTTTCGATTCTGGAGGAGCTAAACATCAAACAGAGGTTATCGTCGACTGTGCAAGTACGAATCCTCAAATATTTTGGTCACGTTGTTCGCAACGAACACTCCATTGAGCGACTCGTTGTCCAGGGACAAGTGGAGGGGAAGCGGTCACGCGGGCGCTCACCTACGCGTTGGACAGACCTCATCAAAGCTGCAACACAAACCTCCTTAGTTCAGAGTTCTCGAGACGCCGTAAACCGGGACAAATGGAGACGCATCGCGAGGGCCTCACTCGCAAATAAAAATGCAACATTATCAACCACGACCACTCTGTCAAGAGTGAACGACTAAGGAGGGAGATCTATGTGTGATTGTTACACTGTTACCTTAAAATTAAAGTAAATGCCTTCAAGTGTAAAATTCTAAACTATTCCACTTTATTTAAATCAAGTTCGAGAGGGTGATGAGGAGGAAACTTGATTTGTTATATTTTGAATTCTCCTAAATTAAATCGTATGATATTTATGTTATAATAGTGTTTAATATTTTGTCATGTATATTATAAAATACAATATTTTATTATAAGTACCTAATTTGATTAATTAAAATTGTAATTATTTTAATTTTAAATACCTATCTTACTGTTGCTCTCTCCTACCACAGTATAATCAATTTTATCCCAAAGTCTAACTGGTAAGAAATATATTGTTACTTTAAGTCCATGGTATACACGGACAGTCCAAACTCCCATATCTGCAGAAGTACTAAAAATAATACAGATTGTTTTACCTATGACGGTGAAAGTACTAAAGTTTTTATTAGCCTTATCATCTTCAAGATTAGACTTAATTTGTCATTGGAAAAATCTTATAAAATTATAAACATTGTACTGGCAATGAGAGTAAGTTAGTAATCGCTATAGAGGGTTTTTTGTAAAACACTAGCAACCTCTTAGGACTATGTTAAGAACATCATAAACAATAACTTTTGTTCTATGACTTTTAAAAATGATAAATCATCCATTTAAAAAAATAAAAAATAAGTTGAGCGTTCTAAATTTGACTAAGTCTATGCGTAGCAAGCGATAATACAAGAACGGAGGGTAGCTGAAACTGAACTTGATCTATTTACAGGCGACACTCAGTAGTCGGTTGATGCGCTTGCGTCGCGTCTTACGTGTTCTTGTAGCGAAATTTGGCAGTGCATATATATAATTGTCTTTACATGATGGTGTATCAATATTCTAATGTCGATTACACGGAAATGGTGCTAATGCTTGCTAAGTGCAATAACAATGTTTTAGAAGCCTGCTTACTATTATTACGAAAACAGTGCGCGGGAGCCGTAAGTACAAAAAGCAAAATACAAAGTTGAAATGTGTTACGAGTAGATAGAAAAACGAAATCTTGAAGATTTATTGTTGGTAAATGTGTATGTTTTGTAAAAAGTCATAGAACAAAAGTTGTTGTTTATGATGTAAGTAATACAGTCTTGAAAGGTTGTTAGAGTTTTACAAATTACCCTGTATAATGCAACTCTAAACAGAGTCAAGCAATTCAAATACCTTGGTTACTGGATTGTAAAGAACGGTACTGATAAATATAATATTGAGAGAGAGCGTTGGGCATTGACCGTACATTGCAACATGCTGGCCCACAAAGTGCGACAGTAATCAAAATCAAAATCAAAATCATTGAGACCATTTGCAGGCACTTTTGAATAGTCAAATGTCGGTCAGTCCAAGAAAAGTGAAGCTAAATTGCACGTTCCAAAGAGTAGGTCTCTATGGAGAAGAACGTGCAAGAAACTCCATGGACAATAATGTCAAGATAATCCTACTTTAGAGTATATTGCCAGGTTTTTTATAGCTGCTGTCTGTAGACTAGACACACAGAAAATGTTTAATACCCGGTGTGTGCTATAACAATGCTTTTAGGACACTACTGTCACTGCCACGTTTTTGTAGCACGACAGATATGTTCACAGCAGCACGTACAGAGAACTTCTTTGCGAGTATATAAAAAAGGTTCGCTTCATTACTACATCAGATACGGAGCAGCGACATTCTTTTAAACATTGGTCCTAACAAGACTGAAAGCCATCTAATAGGGTATCTGAGTGCAGTGCATGTACTGTTGCCAGGTGTCTCCGGCGTAATTATTTTATTGTTAAGTTTAGGCAGGGCTCAAACGTGTGTCTGGTGTCAGATACAAGCTACCGAGGAATATTTGATTTCTATGGAACCAGTATGAAATCATCCACTCCCTGCGCATACGTAAACATTTTTTGTGCCCCGTTGCTTCCACTTGACACATAGGTACTCATGACGATCAAAACGTGGTCGGTGTCGGTAACTGGAACAAAAAGTGTCTTCATTGGCCCAGAGCGCCTAAAAGAAAACCTATTCATAAAAATCCGGGTTTTCCAGTAACATTTTCTCAAAATGAATTATGAGATAAACACGTAAAACATAGTAAGAATATTAAGAATTTATTAAGCCAAGATTGCAGAATTTGGGAACACTCGTTCTGCACCATAAGAGGATTGATTGTTCAATATAAACCTTCATAAAATGCAAATTAAACGTTAAAATCAATTGAATTTTTTTTTATTAGTTTTCAATTTTTGCGCAGCGCCTTATTATCGATTATACTAACATAGGTAATGGAATACTAACTAATTTATGGATAAATAGATTAATTAATAAATTTATTTATTCGTGTATTGTCAACGACATCATCATTGACGAAAAAAAATAATTAAAAAAATACCTCTAGTTTTTTTTTTTCGTCTATGATGTTTTTTTTTTGTTTTTCAAGGGTTACGGAAGTAACTCAAAAGGAAAAAACGGAACCCTTATAGGATCACTTTGTTGTCCGTCCATCCGTCCGTGCATCTGTCTGTCAGTCTGTCTGTCTGTCTGTGTGTCCGTCAAGACCCTTTATCTCGAGAACGCGTGGAGGTATCGAGTTGAAATTAAAACCATATACTCAGGTCTGCGGTTCCTTCAAGCTGTGAAAAAACTTATATTTTGATACTCTCTAAGATTAAAAATAGGGTACTTCCGTTGACCCAAAAATATTCGAGACTCCATTCGGGAATTGTAGTTTGCACGGAACCCTCAGTGCGTGAGTCCGACTCGCACTTGTCCAGTTTTTTCTTACTACAGCCAACTAGTATAAATAAAACAATTCTTTTAATTTTAAATTATACTGCTGAAATTGACCGAATGCTTACTTATGGGAATCGTTCAACATAATCTATTACAACAAAAATAACTAAACTAATTTAAAAACATGACAAAAAAAGTGTTAATGTATAATATATTATCACACTTCTTTTTTTAAAAATGTCAATAAACAAACATCATTTTGTCAAGGAGAAATAAGACCTGCAAAAAGTGATTATATCGTAGTCATTATTTTATTAATACGTAATAAATAAATTGATATCGACAAATGCATACGTTTTATTTTAGAACTTCATTACTGTAGTTTGGTTACCAAAAATGTGTTGCAGGGGTATCATTGATAACGATTTTACTTAAAAAAACACAAAAAAAATTGTCTCATTCAAATAGTTTTAATAATTATCAAGAAGATTTTAAAAAATATAACAACTAGGACTGGGTTGGTAAACATTCAATTGTCAAAGGGAAATTATAAAACAAGCGATTAAAAAAAAAACGTAGCAACTGGTGATGAGATACTATTTTAATAACTTGAGCAGTATGAATTCGAGTAAGCGACACATTTAACGACAAATATTGATTAACAATAAAATCCAGAACGAGCTTACTAAAAGTAGGTTATTGAAATCTTAGTTAAACCAATAAATTAGTAAGTGAGCGACTAAATTCAAAAGTGAGCGACTAAATTAGTAAGTGAGCGACTAGAAATAAAGTTGAGGTTTTACATAACGAACTACTAAAAAGTTAACTATAGCAAATGTTTTCACCATTGTCTAATTATCAAGTCGCAGGTAGATTCATCATTTTAAACTGGGTTGCGAACCCAGGTTGGCCGATGTAAAAACAATCTGGCCAAATGGGGTTTCCTCGACCCATCTCTAATACAGTGCCAGTGTGGAGCCTCTCCACAGGACATGCGACACCTGCTATGCTGCCCATCCTGCGTAACGACTTGCAGTTTTCAGGATCCATGCGAGGCCAACAATAGAACTGTACAGGTTGCCAAATTTTGGTCAGAAGAAGTATAGTTTGAGAACATCGACACGAAAAGAAGAAGAAGAAGAAGTGGGTGAAATAGGTTAGGTTAGAACTGTGTTCTACACGTGAGCCGAGCGAGCGTAGCGAGCGGTGCCGCGGGTGCAGAGGCCGGCAAATGCTACGACCAAGTTGCTCGCAGATTTTATTTCACCATTTTCTAATTATCCGAGTTTTTGCAATATCCGAAATATCAAATTACTTTTAGTGGAGAACCGTAAGGCATTAAATTAGTAAAACGTTGGAATCCAGGGCCAGTCAATGAATCTTAATATAAATTATTGGACTGTATTGTTGAAAGCTCAAAAAAAAGTAAAAAAAAAATTACGCTCTTGTTTTTTTTTTTACCTGATATAAACTAGTGACAAGACAAGAGAAAAAGAAAGGTTTAACACCCATACCCAAGTTTGCAACCTTGAACACCTTGTGCTACGAAAAACTGCGAATGTTGACATTTTTTAGATTTTTCGAAAAAACTACCCGAAAAATGCGATTTTTTAAGTATAATTGCTATAATATAATAAAGCTAACTAAATATACTACAATTTGAGCTTAACACCAGTACTCTAAGTTCATCAGTTGCAGAGATACAGTTTGTCAAAATTGGCTTTTTTTTGCGTCAATAATGAAAATTTTGTGTTTGCGTCATATTCAAAGACACGTACTTGCTAAACTAATAGTCCTAGAGAAAAGTATGAGGCAACAATTTGTATCAAATTTAATTAGCTTTACTTTGATAACAAAGTAATACGTCTATTATAGGCTTCATAGTTTTCTCAAAAATTACAAAAATAACGGGTTCGTCTATGTACATATAATAAATCTGTAGAAGTTTTTGTTGTGCGCGTATCACGTAAAATGTACCGAATCGATGTTGATAACTTTTATACATTAAAATTTTGTGTAACTAGATTTATTACTTAGGCTTTGTTTCATCGCAATCAGTTGACTATATCGAAAGATATACTACATTTATTGACCGTTATGCGGTACGAAGTCCACAGACTTTCGCCCTTTTGGAAGGACCAGGTTTCATCCAGTCTAGATCAGTGGAGGGAGTGAAGAAGGTGGGATAATGTTTTCTGGAGATGGAGACGGGTCGGCCATATGGTGTTAGGTCTTCCACGTTCTCGTCCTTTTCATCCAGGACGACAGGGTTGGCGTTGTTGCAATTTCGACCTTGGCAAAAGAAACATAGGATAGAGCACTTGAGCCTGGTCTTTCTGCTAGTGCACGACCTTAACCTAACCAAAAAAAAAGAAACTGTAACAAGTGACAGAATTTTACAGTTTTTCGAGCACTGCGGTAGAATTGCTCATCTTTGACTTGCTGTATCTTTGTAACCAATGGACAAATTTTGCTCAAATTTCACTCAAATTGTAGCAAATTTAGCTACCTTTATAAGTATCTATATCGCACTACGATTCGAATAATAATAATAAAAATATCGATACGAATCGTAGTGCGATAAGAGTCAGTTTTCGAGGATTGAAAAATAATAAAAAAAAATGAAGATCGCATAATTTTTTTTTTACATTTTTGCATATATTGTTAAAAACACATTTCAAAAGTTTATATAAAGATTGATTGACTGGCCCTGGATTCCGAGGTATAAATCTTACGGCACTCCACTATTTGTCACGTACAAAATACATTAAATATCGATATTTAGGACATTCGATACTGTGTACTTCGATATTTAGGACTTTCGGAACACTTATAAATACATGATTTACCAAATATTAAAAAAAATGCAGGATGTAACGGTGACACTCAAACAAGTATAAGGTCGCTCAAATATTATGAAACTTCTCATTTTTTATTTTAAGTAACTCAAATTAAAGTTTGTGAGTCGCTGTTCTGTTGATTTCTCGCCACTCCCAGTCAGTCGCTCACTTATTATTTCTATAACCCAAAACACGGTAAAAATGTTCTACAGTATTCCAACTTCATACAAACAAAACGCGAGCTATGCCTACGCGCCTCGATCTCGCGGTGCGCTCGTGGTGCAGACAGTCGCGACTGTGCCGCAGTGACGATCGGACGGTGTGTTGTTTTTTTTAACAATAACCGCACGATTTTTTCACTAAAAACAAGTTCAAGTATATATTTACGTATTTAATATGACGAGTAGGATATATTGTACTGGTTTTTGGTTGCATGAATTCGTCAGCAACGCATCCAGAGATAACTTTTATAGATTTCCTGGAAATTCTGAAAGGTACTTACTAGTAAGTAGGTACATAATGTATATCTTTTTAATGGGTAAGTATTTCCTTTTAGTTCCTAAAAAAAAAAGATTTTTGGATTAATAAATAAAGGTAATAATATTATTAACGTGATTGTGTGATACTACGAGTATTACAGTGCGCAAAATAATTATTTTTGTCACTTAAAATTTTAATTGAATCACAAAGTAGACAAATGTAATTAGAATGCTGGAGGCGGGCAGCCCTATCGCATGTTTACGTACCGCCCGGCTGTAGGCATTTATTTCAAAGATACGGCCGAGTTATGATACTGTATCACGGATATAATATTATTACCGTGATCATACAGTCAAGGTAATAATATTATTACCGTGACTGTATGAAATTATTACAGTGCGCAAAATAATTATTTTTGTCATTTAAAATATTAATTTATAGTCACTCGTTTAAAAACTACCCTTTGTCAAATAGTCCTAATATTTGAACCAATTTTATGAATATATCAACTATGGATGTGTAAATCATAAAAGCTGCTAGGGCGTAGTCCGACTCGCTTATCGCTACTGCTCTACCGCCCAACACCATCTGAAGCTCCATTGAAAGTACCTGGAAGTTAATAATTAAAATTTAAGAATTAGGCTCATTCACTGGACGCTTGAGAAGATGATACGACGCTCTGTGAGCTTGGCCAAGTTTACAATCTACAATCGTTAACGCTAGTAGAAAAATAACCGTTAACCAAACCAACATCAATGACGTTAATTACCCGTTTTAATTAATTATAAATAAATAAATAATAATTATATATTTTTTTCTATTTTTATATTTTTAAATGTTTTTTTTATGATATTGTTAAAAATATATTTAAAAATGTAAATGATATGTGTTTATAATGAATAAATGTAATAATATTACAATAATATTCCACAACTGTCACACAACGCCCGCGTCGCCGTCTAGTCCCAAGCTAAGCAGAGCTTGTGTTATGAGTACTAGACAACTGATAAACATACCTACTTATATATTTCTAAGAGCGCCTTCACACTAGCGTTTGTCCAGCGTAGGCGTTCAATAAACATATACGCAGCGTAGACTACGACTACGCGGCGCCAGCGTCGCGTTGTTGCGGAGTTCAATTGAGTCCAGAGAAAAACGCTGCAACAACGCGATGCCTGTACCGCGTTAGCGCAGCGTTCAATTGACTCCAGAGGAAACGCCGCAACAACGCGACGCCTGCGCCGCGACAACGCGACGCCTGCGCCGCGTTGTCGCGGCCTCTGCGCTGCGCATACTTTTATCGAACGCCTACAAACGCTAGTGTGAGGGCGCTCTAAATACATACATATATAAATAAATTAAATAAATCATAAATGAATAAAACTTCAAATGTATGGGAATGACATAATCTCAACGTTATGTCATGTGGGCAGAACAAAGGAATCGGAGACGTTACCGACTGTAGAAAGAGTCGTAACTTGGCTAGGCCTGCTAATCATGTTCGTGGGGCAAACTTGGCCAGAGATTGCCCTGGACAGAGAGGTGAGGAAGGCCTTTACGCCATCGTGGGATACAAAATAAAAATGCTAAAACTAATTTTAGATTACAATGGAGCTGACATGCTCTTTGTAATTAAAGCCCCTAAAAAATTAAGAGAAAAAAAGCATGTCAAAGTCTGTAGCGATATCTATTTCACCACATAAGAACTAAATTTTAAAATCCGGCATCATGGCATCAGACTTCTCCGAGCCATTAAAGCATATTATAAAACAGTTCGAAATTAACCATTGAATAATTGCCCAGACAAGACACAATACCTATCAGGTCAGAGGATCCTCATTTCTCAATTAAAGTTTGCGGAACTTTACACCCTATTGCATACACCTTTAACGCTTTACACCTGCATAGCTCTATAGAATATTATAATCTTCGAGTATACAATGAATAATTTTCGTCTAGACAAGCATGCTTCATCGTCCACCACATCATCAGTTGTCAGTTAATGATGAAACATCTGTCTAAAAATAAGGTAACTACATAATATGTGTTGTATGATCCGATTTTTGAATGATTTATATATGCCAGTTCTGTATGGACTGAGATGAAAAAATTAGATTTCAATCTTATTTAATTGAAGTATGCTTAAAAAGAGTGCAGTTATGTTTTTAGTTTTATCATCACTAGCAACTTTGTCCCATTTACTCGTATTGTAGACAATATCTTTTTATATATAAAAATGAATCCCTATTTCCTTGGTCACGCCATCACGCGTGAACGGCTGGACCGATTTCGCTAATTCTTTTTTTGTTGTGTTCGTTATTGTAAGAAGAAGGTTCGGAAAAAAAATGAAAATTAGGGTAGTGTAGGGTAGAGTAAGGTAGAGTAGGGTAGAGTAGGGTAGAGTACGGTAGAGTAGGGTCGAGTAGGGTAGAGTAGGGTAGAGAAGGGTAGAGTAGGGTATAGTAAGATGGAGCAGGGTAGAGTAGGCTAGAGTAGGGTGACGCAGGGTAGAGTAGGGTACAGTAGGGTGACGCAGGGTAGAGTAGGGTACAGTAGGGTGACGCAGGGAAGAGCGGAAGTGAAGCCGCGCGGGCAAAAGCTAGTTATTTATATTTATTTATTTATTACAGCCTGGAGGACATATTCCCTGCCATATTGCCTGCCTGGACATTTTGCATGGGATATATTCTATTATTCGACAGTGTCGTGTGTAAGATACGCGCCTCTTGTGCATTTTGGTTTCAAAACCCGGCAAGTACCAAAGCGAATTTGTACTTTATATATGTACTTTTCTAAGTTTGTCTAGGAAATTACTGACACCCAATCTTTGACAGTCTTTTGTTAGGTAGTCAGACGCCAGAAGAAATTTTGACAATCGGTCTACAAGAAGTATCGTGTTACCAGTTACTGAGTAGCAGAAGGCAAGTTGAGTCAGTAGCATTGCATTTTTTTAAGGTGGCTGGAAACCATATAATGACTTTAATTGACTAAAACTACACTTACATAATCCTCTTTGCCTTGCGTTCTAAGAACCCGGGTTTCCCTTTCGGAAGTCAACTCATGGCCCCAGTAGGCTTCGACCCTACTAGGGGTTCACCCTATGGTTTTGCTGTCATTTTTTTGAGGCGCACATAAAGAACACTACGCGCTGATGACTCGGACTCAGTCTGGACAGTTATCGGACGGCCAGACGGCGAGGTACCCATTGCTCGCCATCCACAACCTAAGGTGTCTGGAAATTGGAGTCAGGATCTCGGTGGTTGGCGCGTGAAGACGTCCGTTTCCTCACGGATGCGGCTGCCACCCTCTCTGGTATTACTGCTTTGCAGAAGGATGCCACCGCCTTCCATTCATTTTTCACCAGGCCTTCGTACCAGACCCGACGCGTGAGGTCACTACTGCTGATTGCTCCCACGAAGACACGCCGATGCTCCACCCAAGTGAGGCAGGGCAACAGTGACACCCAGGCGTTTATTCCACACGAATCATATGCAGGAACCTCCCAAACTTACCATGTCTGGTGAGGACTTGCGTCATGCGAAAGGTGAGGATGCCGTGACGTCTATTTCGCCACTCAAAGAGGGGATTTATCACCATCATGTGGCGTGCTCAGCTCTGGATTGCGACCGTCGCTGTCGCCATATCGTCATGAGATTTAGACGAGTTGTTGCATTTGGATCGGGACGATCGAGTAAGAAGGTTGTGTTTATGAAGGTGGATATTGAGAATAATTTAGAGTGAATTTTGAAAATAAAGTATTATTATTTAACCTGTGTGTTACTTCGACTCTCTGGAATGTTAAATGAACGATATTTAAATACATGCACTCTGCAAAACTCCACACCGTTCGGTACATAAGGATCACGGTGTAATGTTCGACTTGATCATGTAAATTAATTACTTTTCTATAAGGCATGTGAATGTTCTTCGATCGAACATTGGGCGATCGAAATCGATGACATTGATTGACGAAATTTTGGAAATAAAAACAAGATATAATTGACTTTATACTCTTTAATTTATGATAAAATATTTAAAACAATCATTTAGGTATCAATTAATCCTTTCATTATAGGTAGGTAAGTTTTATCATTCAGAATCATCATTTACCTCACATACGTCCAATGTTGGACTATATTAGTAACCTTTGTTCTCCAGCAGACATATCTTCATTTCTGATGCGGTTGGTTTATCGTATAATCTCTTCATTTTATGGATTGGATTTTGGATGCACAATTTTTTTTCCTATTATTTTTAGTTTCTATTTCTTTCAAATAATTTAAATTCTTCAGTCCGAGTCATCGTCCTCAATATGTGCATAGTAGTCGTGGACAATTTCAAACAAACTAACCTTATTTTCATTTGTAAGGTCCATCTGTACATAGCAATATTTTATTTATTACTAACCACATAGATAGAAGAATAAACTGAGCGTCTGTGAAGTGGTCAAACAATTGTGAGAAAGACAAAGTCAATCAATCAATCGATCAATCAAAGCATTTATTTCAAATAGACCATTTGCAGGCACTTTTGAATACTCAAATGTCGGTCAATCCAAGAAAAGTGAAGCTAAATTGCACGTTCCAAAGCGTAGGTCTCTATGGAAAAGAACGTGCAAGAAACTCCATGGACACTCTTTTAAATCATATTATGTGTTACATATAATGCTTGGTTACCTATTACTTGTTGCTTCTATCATGTGAGCACAATGTCGATAATGAAATAAAAATGTAAAATAATTAAAAGATAGAAGCTGAATTAAGCCACTGGCAGCTAAGAGATGACCAGTCCCATCTGACGGCACCCGTTCACGAGCATGACGCGTGCATCAGCCCCACTCAGCTCAACCATTTTGAAGGGAACAGAATGACCCAATAACGCGTGCCACCAACAGTGAGACATTTTAGTGTGCATGACAAACTCTCAACTGCCATGCTCGTAATGTCAAAAAATAAATAAGTTTTAACCTAATAAAAATGCTCAATGTTTTTTTAGGGTTCCCTAATCAACTAGGAACCCTTATAGTTTCGCAATGTCTGTCTGTCCGTCCGCCCGCGGATAATCTCAGCGACCGTTAGCACTAGAAAGCTGGAATTTGGTACCAATATATATATATATATATATCAATCTAATATCAAAACAAAATAAAAAGTGGAAAAAAATGTTATATTAGGGTACCCCCCCCCCCCTACACTTAAAGTGGGGAGTGACTTTTTTTTTTCATTTCAACCCTAATGTGTGATATATTGTTGGATAGGTATTTAAAAATGAATAGGAGTTTACTAAAATCATTTTTTGATAATGTGAAAAAACTTTTGAACCATAAGTTTAGAAAATATGAAAAAAATCTCTAAAGTAGAAGATAAAGACTTTCTAGGAAAATTATTTTGAACTTGATAGGTTGAACAGTTTTTGAAAAGTTGTACAAAATAATTTCTGAATCAAGTTTGTAATTTAACCGTATAAGCATTTTTTTTTTTAACTTTGTTTACATATTTTATTATCCTGAACGTATCTTCTTTCAAATAAAAAAAGAATTATTAAAATCGGTTCACGCAATCCAAAATCGACCCAGCTGGGCCCCGACAGCTCCATCAGGCGCGCGGGAACTGTGCACGCCGTCGACGTCTTGGGCTCGGTCCAGACAGGCGACCGCCTGCTACTCCACCTCGCTCCTGACCATGGCCTGTACCAAGGCCCGGCGCGTGAGATCGCCGCCGCCGATCGCCCCCACTAGTGTTCTGCCCAAGCGGGCACACCACAGGACAGTCACACCAGCGGACTTTCGCCACGGTGTTGCATCCTCACACGTAAATTGTGCATGTGTGCAAGGACTATTGCCTCCAGATCCCATGATGGCAGGCCAACCAGAAGACTTGTCGCTTCGCGGGAAACCGTGCGGTATCCCCACACCATCCATATTGCCATGACCCTCTGGCATGTGTTCAGCTGGGCCTCCGGTTGCTGACGCAGCAACGCCGGTGCCCACACTGGCGCCCCATAAAGGTCCATGGACCGAACGATTCCTGCGTAGAGCCTCCGGCAGGAAGCGTTTGGACCCCCAAGGTTAGGGCAGGCAGGAGCTGCTTGAGAGCAGCCCCAGTCCGGTTCAGTTTGGGAGCCAGAAGTCGAAAATGCTCCACGAAGTTCCACCAGCTGTCGAGGACCAGTAGTCCCAGGTACTTCATCGTCGACCCAAAGCCGATGTGAACTCTTCCTACCGTTAATTGAGAACCCGGTGGTGGCGTATTCCGAGGGCCGTGGAAGTACATAGCCTCGGACTTGTGCAGCCGGCCGAGACATTTCACACTAACAGAGCTGCTTCGCGCGGCAAATGCTTCGCGCGGAAAATGCCTCGCGAGGCTGCTCTCAAAGGAAAACCTATGTAACTTGGACGACATTACATTAATATGGTACTATAGAGCTGATCTGATTAATGTAATCGGATAGTGGCCATAAGAACAATAAAATTGAGCGCAACAAGATAACTCCATCGTTTAAGAGCTCATCAAGATAATTTCAAAAACCTTGATGAGTAATTTACCAAAAGATAAAAAAAAAATATTGTTAAAAAAGGTTTCTCTTTGAAAACTTATTATAAATTACTCGTGTCAAAAAGTAATTTTCAAAATTAAATAATTTAGAAACTTTTCAAATCTGGTGGAAGAGTAAACCATCTATGTTTACTTACCACGTCCCCACTCTTTCTCATCATAATGATGATAATAGCTAATTCTTTTAATAACTGGCCTGTTGGTCTAGTGATTAGTGGCCCTGACTGCTATGCCGGAGGTCGTGGGTTCGATTCCCACCCAGGACAAATGGTTATGTGATGAGCATGATCATTTGTTCTGTGTCTGGGTGTAATTTAACTATAATATGTAGATAGATAGATAGATTGATGATTGTATGTATTTATAAATATATAAGTATGTTTATCAGTTGTCTAGTACCCATAACACAAGCTCTGCTTAGCTTGGGACTAGACGGCGTTGTGTGGTAGTTGTGGAATATTATATTATTATATATTATTATTAACTACTTTTAATACTGCTTTCAGTTGAAGTCTAGACTTACAAGGTGTTGTTGGTCGCAAGATCAAACACATGTAGACTAACGGTGTAAACATAAAGGTACATATTTTTCGGTCCCGATAAATCGTTACGGGTCGGTACAGATAGAAAGTATCGGCGGGTTTCTGAATTGAGTATTTTGATTTAAGAACGTCTCAAACCATACTTAAGAGCCAAATTTTTACAGGTTTTAAGGCTAAAATAGATTTTGAGAAATACTCAACTTCAAATGCTTAAATCAGAAATCGGGGTTAATCTGTATGAGTAAAACACTACACTGGCCAATGCTCAAACCCGTATGACTCGGTCCAGGCAGTCGGTACCGACCAGTATGAACATGTTTCTTTATAAATGAGCGCATGAAAACACGGGAGAATTTTACCGGCACCGATCGGTACCGATCCGTACTGACTTGCCTGCACCGGTAACCTGTTTCTTTATGGTTGCACCCTATGGCCGGACGCGTCGCTTCACAGACGCTTCAAAATACGCTAGACAGCTTATGCAGCAGAGCGTACTAAACCCTGTCCACGAGGCGTATTGCACGCGTACGTTTTCAATCAGTTTAGTCTAAGATCCGATTAAGAACGACCTTCACCGGTCTGTTTAATGGGTGAAACGTATTTTATGATAAATTTAGTGTATTAAATAATATAACGCGGGTGGGTTGCCTGAGAAATTCCTGGCCAGACTATTATTAATAAAAAATTGAAAAATACTTTTTTTTTGGAAAAATGCACAACCGTTATTCATACCAGATTGTTTTGCAGACAACACTATAACATCGTATTCGTATTGAAACAGCAATTATTTTGATATATTATTTGTTGTATAAACACATCTGTTTATACATACCTGTTTATACCTTGAAACCCATAGATATGCCAGGAAACAAATAGGCAACCCAACATTTTTATATTCTATAGGCTTCACTGTTTCGGTTAGTATTAAATTTATTCGTTAAACAACCCTAGCATTAAAAAAAAAATTTTTTTGGCCAGGAATTTCTCAGGCAACCCACCCGCGTTATATTATTTATTATACTAAATTTATCATAAAATACGTTTCATACATTAAACAAACCGGTGAAGGTCGTTCTTAACCGTATCCTCTACTATTTGTGATAATACCGTGGGACGACGAAGATGTACCAATAAAGACACTTCCGCCTGACCACCGCTAAGTAAGTTCATTTTTGCTTGCACTCGAAACGAAAACTTCAAAGCGTTTTGCTTTGGCACCGCGCCGCAGGATTCAAGCGATTTTTTATTTTAAGCGATCATGCAGAAATGACCGCGGTGGTACCTGTAATTTTTATGAAAATAAAAACGTGCTTTCGCTCAATGTACGCCCCGACGTGTGACATACGTCACTGCAGGCATCATGAAGCCTGTATGCAGCGACGCAAGCATGACGCGATGACTTTGCCGCTTCGTCGACAGAGTTTTATAGTTTTTTATGTAAGCTGTGACCAAGCGTGTACGCCAAGCGTATAATAACGAATACGCATCTATGAAGCTACGCTTCCGTGGGCTGTAGGTCTAACAATGTTATGTAATTTTCTAATGATGATAGAGAACGCTTCGGAGACCTAGGCTGTATCCTAGAACTAGAAATAGAAACTATTTATAATGTTTTAAAACTCACCACAACTTGTATTAGGGTTCCTACAATCAATATTCCAATAAGCAAGGGTTTCATCATCGCTCCTGTTACTGAAGATACAATGAAAATTATCAAGACGATCACGGAAAACGCAACAGATACTCCGACGATGTACAGCATGTAACTTGTAAAATCGAACTGAAACAGAACGAAAAAAAAGATCAAATGCGTACACATGTTATGAACAGGATTTTTCATTAAGAGCGCTCGAATTTTGAAATGAAATAAAACAACGTATTAAAGTAATATTAACATAATTTTTATAATATTTTAGAGTTTTTAGGGGAGAGCAATGGTAGCCGAGTGGTAATAGCTCCGACTTACGAGTTGTAGGTCGCGGGTTCAAAACCTGCCATTACTTTGTGTAATTTATTTCATCACCACGGCTCTCAAAACGGTGAAGGAAAACATCGAGAGGAAACCGGCATGTCCCAGAATCAAAAAATTCGAAGACATGTGACAATCACCAACCCGCACTGGGTCCGCGTGGTGGATTCTAGAGAGGAGGCCTGATTCCCAGCAGTGGGAACATTAAAAAGGCTGATGATGATGATGAAAGGGTATTCGATGACATTGTGTATGAAATAGTCACCGCGTCTGCGTCACATAAATGGGACTCGATTTCACGAAGAATGCGATCAATGTTGGCTTTTAAAGCAGCAATTGACTGTGGTTTGTCTGCATAGACTAGAAATTTCACGTAGCCCACAGAAAGTAATCGGACTGTGTTAATTCACACGATCCCGATGGCCAATTGATGTCGCTACCACACAAGATTGACGGTAAGCAAATAGCGCTTACCGTTTGGGGGATGTACTGCTCGCGTCCGTAGGATTTACTTATTTCTGACCACCCTACACGTGTCCCCTGGGTAGTGCTAAACGAGCAGTAAATGCGGTGGTGGGTTATAGCATCGGCTGCCGGCTTAAAAGTTACCACCCACCAGGCAAAGCCATGCCGCCAAGCGATTTGTCGTGTTCCGGCGTGATGACTGGTGAAGCCGTATGGTGGAAGATGGGTCTGAGCAGTTGTGTTGCGTTGTATAACGGGTGTGATGCGCCAGCTCTTGTTGTGTCGGACGTTTGATCGCGGAGGGTAGCGGGATCCGAAGCACGGTTCTCCGCTGGCCGACCGTAGATAGTTGGGGGCCCAAGTAGTGTGCCAGCCACACATGAAAGGCTGCCCCGCCATCTGCGAAAAATCCCAGGGTGGCCCCATCGTGCCGGTTGGCGACCGGGCGAGAGGACCCGATGGCGATCCCTGGGGGGGTTCGGGCGTCCCCGCAGTCTCCAGATCAAACCTCCAATAGCCCAGCAACTCTGGTCGTGTTGCTGGTTTTGCATCGCGTCACCTCGCTCAACTGCCATTTTCCACCTAGTCTATTCACTCATAAAACCAACATGAAAGGTACTAAAAAGAAAAGTAAGTGTGTACAGCGGATGCACGTCCTCTTACTCCAAGTGCACCTCTCGAACATCCGAGGATTGCACTCCAATCTCATTGCGGTCCACCACCATCTTGAGACTGAGAAGCCCCACTTGCTTTTCTTGACGGAGACGCAGATCAGATGTCCGTTAGATGCGGCGTATCTCGACTACCCGGGATACTCCTTGGAGCATCATTTCCTGCAGCGTGCCGGGGTCTGTGTGTACGTCCGCAATGACATCTGCTGCCAGCGTCTCTGTCACCTTGAGGACCCTAATTTCTCGACGTTGTGGTTGCTGGTGGACACCGGTGTGGACAAAATTGTCTATACCTGTGTCTACCGATCGCACAGCGGTGTCCAGGAGACGACTCAATTGTTTGGCCACCTCAGTGAGGCCGCCGATAAGGCTCTACATCGGTACCCCGATGCGCAGTTTGTCGCTCTGGGGGATTTTAACGCCTGTCACCAAGACTGGCTTTTCCCGTACCAGAAGACCGACCACGCTGGGACAGAAGCGCGAAACTTTGCGTTATCTATGGGCCTCTCACAGATGGTAAAGCAAGCGACTAGGGTGCCTGATGTGGTGAGTCATACTGCCAATTGTCTGAACCTTCTGCTGACCACCGATCCGGACAGATGTATCGTAACAGTTTCCTCACCACTTGGAACTTCAGATCACTGTCTGGTGAAGTCTGTATCGTCCTTCTCCCCACCTGACTGCGACTCACGTGGTGAACGGCGAATGTGGCGTTACAGGTCAGCAGATTGGGATGACATGCGGCATTTCTTTGCGTCTTATACTTGGCAGCAGGTCTGCTTCTCTTCCGAAAATCCGTCGAGTTGTGCAGACGCTATATCCGATGTGATACGTCAAGCTATGGAGTATTTCATCCCTTATCGTGACGTACCCACCGGTGGCTCAGCTCGCCCATGGTTCAACGCCGATTGCGTTGAAGCTGATCAGCGTAAGCATTCGGCGTATCTTGCCTGGGTTGAGGCTCGTGACTGCAAAGCTCCGGATCTGAGCTCAAAGAAGAGAATCTTCAACCTTGCTGCTAAGTCCTACAAGAAGGCATTAAGGAAAGCTCGCTTCGACCGCATCACCCATATTGGCACAAAACTCTCTGCTCAGCCGTCCGGCAGCAGAGCATTCTGGTTCCTCGCCAAGTCGGTCGAAGCGAACTTCTGTCGGCCCTCACTGCCTCCGCTGGCTAAACCTGATGGAACACTGGCTCATACGGCGAGAGAGAAAGCAGATCTCTTTGCATCTCTCTTCGCCCATAATTCTCGTCTTGATACTGGCAGTGCTACTCCACCGACTCTACCTCACTGCGACACTTCGATGCCCGAGGTTCGCATAAGGAACAAAGAAGTTCTGAGAGCACTGTGTCGTCTAGACGTGAACAAAGCTAGTGGACCAGATGGTATACCTGCCATTGTTCTCAAGGCTTGTGCGCCTGAGTTGTCTCCTGTATTGACACGCTTGTATCGCCTCTCATTTAGGACTGGTATAGTGCCCAAGTCCTGGAAGCTTGCCAACGTGCAACCCGTGCCCAAAAAGGGCACTCGTGCCGATCCTGCCAACTATCGGCCGATTTCAATAACCTCCATACTATGCAAGATTATGGAGCGTGTGTTGAACTCGCGCCTCATGGCATACCTGGAAGGTAACGATCTCCTCAGTGACCGACAGTACGGATTTCGTCGCAATCGGTCTACTAGGGACCTACTAGTGTATGCCACCCACTTGTGGGGCGAGACCCTCGAGAGGAATGGGGAAGCGATTGCCGTTTCCTTAGACGTCTCGAAGGCCTTCGACAGGTTATGGCACGCTAGCCTTTTGAGTAAGCTTCCAGCGTACGGCATTTCCCCTGGTCTGATTAACTGGGTAAAAGACTTCCTGAGTGAACGGTCTCTCCGAGTTGTTGTCGATGGATGCTCATCGGAACCCATGACGACTAATGCCGGGGTTCCTCAGGGTCTGTTCTCTCTGCAACTCTATTCCTACTGCATATCAACGATCTGCTGATGCCCGGTATCTATGGGTATGCAGATGATAGCACAGTTGTAAAGAGATACCTGCCTAGTGCTCGGGCTAGTAAGGAGCTAATCCGATCCGAAAGAGAGGCTATGGTAGAGCGTACAAATATCTCACTTCAGGCAGTCTCCAAGTGGGGTAAAGCCAATGTGGTGGGATTTAACGCCTCCAAAACGCAAGCGTGTCTGTTCACCGCTAAAAGGAGCCCGTTCACCTTGGCTCCTACTTTTCAGAATTTATCCCTGGAGTACACCGACCGCCTTCAGCTCTTGGGGGTTGAAATTCCCTCGGACCTTAACTTTGGGCGGTTCATTGAGTCCAAAGCCAAGGTAGCTGCTAGGAAACTAGACGTTCTTGCAAAGGTCCGGCGGTACTTCACACCGGGACAGCTTCTAATGCTATACAAACACAAGTCCGTTCGTGTATGGAGTACTGCAGCCACATATGGGCTGGTGCTGCAAAATGCCACCTGGCAGCTTTGGACTCTGTGGAAATGCGTGCGAAGAGACTAATTGGCGATCCAGATCTGGTTGAGTCCAATCTACAGAGTCTTGAGCATAGGCGAAGGGTAGCCAGCCTTTCGGTGTTTTACAGGATGCACTTTGGAGAGTGTGCGCAGGAATTACATGACTTAATTCCACCATCTCACTTCTACCATCGGACAAGCCGACGAACGGCTAGTATCCACCCTAATGTTGTTGAAACCTCTACGATCCGGACCAAGCGTTTCGCTTCGTCGTTTATACCACGTACATCGAGGGACTGGAACAATTTGCCTGCTGCGGTCTTCCCGTCTGATTATAATTTAGGTGTCTTTAAGGCAAGAGTGAATAGGCTCTTAATAAACTAGTGCGCCTCACCATCAACGATTGCATCACTGCTTACCATCAGGTGGGATCGCAGTCAAGCACTAGTTTATACAAATTAAAAAAAATAAAAAAAAATCTTGCGTGACAGTGACTATGATAATAAATTAATTTCTTCTCATTGTTGAAGCAACATATTGTTCCGAAACGTAGCCGCTCACAATGGGCCTCATCAGAAGGCTTAAAGTCACCCAAAGGGCAATGGAAAGGGCTATGCACGGAGTTTCCTTGCGTGATCGAATCAGAAATGAAGATATCAGCAGGAGAATCAAGGTTACCGACATAGCACGAAGAATCGCCAAACTTAAGTGGCAATGAGCAGGGCACATTGCTCGCAGAACAGGTGGCTGTTTGGGCTGAAAGGTTCTGGAGTGGCGACGCGTACCAAAAGATACAGCGTTGCAAGGCCTTTTACAAGGTGGGCCGATGACCTGGTGAAGGTCCGGTGGATGCGGGACGCACAGGATCGTTCATTGTGGCGACACTTGGGGGTGGTTTGTATTTATGCGAGAGCTATGGAATTTGAATGTATACAACATTATTTTTACCTTTCTTTTTTTATCTTTCCACCATGTTATATTTTTTTCCAAAAATATTTAAAAGAGATCACAAGTTGGACACTACCGACACTAAGTACAAAACAAGTCACAGCAGGTCATAGCGGGTATTCGGTGCCATCAAACAGCTGGGTGCAAGTGCAAAACCACCCCTCAGTCACCTGGATGGGCCGGTGACCTTGTATTTTTGCTGACGTAACAAGCTTATAACTTTGTGATTTTTCATGATACAGTTTCAATTTTTATATATAGATTTTTTTCATAAAAATACTAGACATTTGTTTAGGGTTTCACATATTATAAAATTAATGTTGTCTAGGTAGATATAAATGGCTGACTTACAGATGTAAATGCAAGCATAACGCAAACCAACACTACTGCAGCAGTAGCAATGACTGCATACAATATTATCGCAGTTCTAAAGTGAGCCGTTACTTTTGCAGCAAATAGACTCATTCCAATCACCTGAAAAAAAAAAGAAATTAATTCCACGGGTTTATATTTTTTTAAAGTATTAAAAAAAAAATATGGAGATTTCCGTGTGATTGTTATTGGCAATCAAATTTAATTTATAGATTTAATCTATCGGTCTGGACCTGTACGAACTGACATATTAAATTCGTTATACCTACACCTGTACTTCTTAACCCCTCAAACCCCAAGCGAACGCCGGTGTTCGCGGGAACGCGGGCGTTCGCGCGTGGTTTCGCGCCATTTGGTTGAACACTTATATTATTAAAAGTCCGCGTACCTAGGTTATTAAAATTTTGAGCGTTTATTTATTGGGTATGTATTTAAGAATGTAAATAAGAAATTCTTCATAAAGTAGTCGGTAAATTTCGAAAATAAGCAACCTTTTCTATTTATCCGTATTAAAAGCAACATTTAAGAAAAACCCCTTTCTAGGTCCAAGAACTTAGGGGGTTTTTTTTTTTCGATGGGAAAAATCATCTTATGACAACCCCCGCTCTTGGGCGGAGCGGGAGATAGTGTCAGACTCTTACTGACTAAAAAACCCATCCCGTTCCTTCAAGCCTTCATACCGGGGCTCGAGCGCCCTTTCGGATAACCCTGGCCCCAGTAGGCTTCGACCCGGCTGGGTCCCTGCTGTTGCTGACAACTCCTTGAGACGCGCGGGAACAGCGCGCGCCGTCGACGACTTGGGCTTGGTCCGGACAGTTACCGGACGGCCGGACAGCGAGCTACCCATTGCCCACTGTCCGCAAGTCCGCGCCTACGGTGGCCGGAAATCGGGATCGGAATCCCGGCGGCGGCGAGAGCGTCGTTGCCTGATGCGGTCGGCCTCCTCCTTAGCGAGCATTACTGCTTCGCAGAAGTCGGCGACCGCCTGCCACTCCTCCTCGCTCCGGACCATGGCCTCGACCAAGGCCCGGCGCGAGAGGTCTCCGCCGCCGAAGAACTTAGGGTGAGTTGCACCATTCAACGATAACCAAACCATAACCAGCCGTGAAACGACCGCCTATTGGTCAATTCGACGATTTCACAACTGTTAACGGCTTTGTTATCGTTATAGTTAAATGGTGCAACTCACCCTTAGGCTAAGCGTTGATTAGTCTGTAGGCGTCACATGAGAGGTGGCGCGAGCGGCTACAGCAGCCGCAATTCTCGTGCAAGCGCGTTGTCGAAGCCGTTCTACCGCACTTCGAAACCTGGCTGGCAAGAAAGGAGCGCATCTCCTATAGACTGACTCAGGTGCTGACCGGGCACGGCTGCTTCGGTGAGTACCTGAACAGAATTGGGCGAAAGGCCACGGCTAATTGCCACCATTGCGGGGGCAACCTGGATTCAGCACAGCACACGCTGGAAGAGTGTCCAGCGTGGGCCACAGAGCGACGAGTCCTGGTCGGCAAGATCGGGCGAGATCTGTCTCTGCCAGCAGTAGTGAGGGCTATGTTGGCGGAGCCAGAAAACTGGAGGGAAGTTGCTTCCTTCTGTGAGACCGTGATGGTCCAGAAGGAGGCGGCTGAGCGAGATCGTGAAAGGGCCGATCCCGCTCGGAGAAGAAGGCGTCGGGGAGGCAACCGCCTTGATGCCTAACACGCCGAAACCCCGCTTGCATTGAATGCAAGTGGGACTTTGGAACCATGGGCGCGCAGAGTGGGGACTCTACTCGCTCATCGAGGGATTCCAGGGAAGACGGTAGCACAGTGATCACGTGCTGCCGTGCATAAAGAAGGTCAGGGGAGACCGTTATAAAGTCTCCTCAGGGATGTGTCGTTACAGGCGTTGCACTGAGGGGGTTCCGGAATGGTCTTTTGAGAGGTAACGGGGCCCCTTCTATGTGCTGATGGTGATCACCGGGGTGGTTTTAGTGAGGTAAAAATCCCACACTCCCCGGACTTATCCCCAAAGTCCGGGCGCCTTTTGAAGGTTTCCCCTCGAAAACAAAAAAAAAAAAAGGCGTCACATGAGAACAGCATAAATGAATATTTAAATGATAAATGTATACAGCTCGAATAATAATTTAAAATAATAGTAATAATAAAGATTTTAATATAATGCAATAATGTTTAATGTAATGAAATGAATGCTTAATATAATATAATGAAATGAATGTTTAATATAACGTAATGATTTTTTTACTATACATGTACTATACTTAGAATAAGTTAGTCCATAAGTTCTTTTCATCTTATTTAATATTGTCTTTTGCTGTGCCCGATAGGGTGATGCACGTACATTGTGGAATGCAATAAATAATTGAGTATTGAGAACTAATCCTGCATCGCGCAATCAAAGTTCTCCGCGCGATTTGAGGTCTTATAAGCAGTTTTATTTTGTTTAAAATTCGTATCTGCATTCAAATAAAGGGAGGCCTATGTCCAAGAGTGGACGTCCATCGGCTGAAATGATGATTGAAATAAGAATTTTTATTATCCTGCGTATGAGAAAATTTGATTGAACTGCAACCATTTGTGTTTGTTTAAATATTTGGACGGGTTTGCACACGTGATGGCTTGACCTATTAATAAATAAACAGTGCAACATCTTTAATGAAGACTTTTTTGAAAAATTCTTATATTCTTTATTGTACAGAACTTTACAAAATCTACATAGTAAGAAAGCCGATGTACACAGGCGAGCTTAACCCAAAATTGAGTTTTCTTACAGCAAACCTTAATATCTGTACAAGAAATTTTATAAAAGAGGATAACTTAACAAATGCACAACAAAAACTAAAATAATTTACATTGATATGTGCGCAGCACACAATACTTATAGACATACTACATAAATACAATAAATACAACCTATATATATATATACAAGAGTCATGTAGACAATGTCAAAATGTAACCAATATTAAAAAGTGATTCAAATGATTCTACTTTCTATTCTGATCTAACTATTTTTAGGTTTTGCGCATTTAACGTTACACGTTGTATAAATATCTAGATTATTTATGCATACGTTTGTGTTTATTATACAGTGCCTTACCGTTAAAATTAAACAGATTAAGTTGCCCGGACACACCCTACCACATGGTGAACACACTAAGCCGTAGTTTGCTAACATTAAGCATATCCTGAAAAATACTTGATATAAAATATTGGCAGACTTATCTTAATAACATAAAGCCTATTTATTTAATTAAACGCCAAGCACAAAACAGATATGTACAGAAGTCAATCTACATAAAAAGCGCGCTCGAGCAACGCACACATAGACACCGCTCACTGACACGATATCTCGGAGCGCCTCCGCCCACTCGTCGAACAGTTCCGGCTCAAATGCTCATTAGTGTACGTCCACCGAGCGTAAGTATAAAAAGTGAAGTACATACATGAGATTGTCTTCTGTACCTATCTATTTTGTGCTCCAAGCTAAAGTCGGCGTTCGCGCACCCATTGTCATACAAAAAAGGGAAACAAAACTAAAACACAGACATAAAATGGGCGGCCTTATCGCAGCGATCTCTTCCAGGCAGATTGAGCGCGCTTAATTGTGTTTGGTAATTCAATCCACAGACGAGCAGCCTAAATAGTAAATGATTTGTCATAGAAAGTCGTGGTATGGATTGGCAATTTAAATCGCAACTCCTCTGATGATTCCATTATGTCTCTAATTCTCACGATTGAAAGGTTAAAGACTGTTTCCTAATATAAATACTGTTTATGTTTGTGCTTATACTTTAAATGTAAGTATAAACTCATAAAAAATAAAAAGCTCGTTTTGACATTTAAGAAAGACCATGAATGTAACTTGGAATGAAACTAAAAGAAACAACATTGTGTGTACAGCTAAGGAGTGGAATTCCCTGCCGGAGTCTCCGTTTCCTGATGGCTACAACCCAGAAATCTTTAAGTCAAGAATAAATAGGTTACTTCTAGTTAAGCGCGCTCTATCGTCGACCGCATCGTCGCTTTCCATCAAGTGAGATAGCGGTCAAGCGCAATCCAATCAAAAATAAAAAAAATACAATAAAAAATTAGGTAGGCATATAAAGTGTTTAAAAAAAAACATTTTTTGGCGCGTTAAATATATTGCGGGTACTCTTTTTGCGTATTCAAGTATTCAATAAACCGGCGCTAAGAGATTTATTGAAAGTCGACTTACAATGCGGGTATCATTACAAGCCAGCCTGCTTGTCGGAACCAGATTCTCAAATTGGGACTGAAAAAAAAAAAAAAAATATAAGTGCAGCTCAGGGATTTAAACAATTTAATAAGCTGAGTATAGGTATTTACAATTCAACTCCAGGATTTAAACCTTAATAAGTATCTATGATATTGCCGTTTTTAGGGTTCCGTAACAAACGATAAAACGGGAGTTTATTACTAAGACTACACTGTGCGTCCGTCTGTCTGTCTGACCGTCTGCCACCAGGCTGTATCTTATAAACTGTGATAGACATTTGAAATTTTCACAATCGATGTATTCCTGGTGTCAAATACTGGTACAACAAATACTAAAAAACAGAATAAATTAAATATTTAAGGGTGCTCTCATACAAGCAAGGTAATTTTTTGCCATTTTTTGCTACGGACGGTACGGAACCCTTTTTTTATGGTGGGTAAAATCAACCAATGACAGTCCCCGCTCTTGGGCGGAGCGGGAGATAGTGTCAGACTCGTACCGGGCTCGAGTACCCTTTCGGATAACCCTGGCCCCAGTAGGCTTCGACCCAGCTGGGCCCCTGCTGTTGCTGACAATTCCTTGAGGCGCGCGGAAACACTGCGCGCCGTCGACGATTTGGGCTTGGTCCAGACAGTAACCGGACGGCCGGACAGCGAGCTACCCATTGCTCATTGTCCGCAAGCCCGCGCCTACGGTGGCCGGAAATCGGGATCGGAAACCCGGCGGCGGCGGCAAGATCGCCGTTGCCTGACGCGGTCGGCCTCCTCCTTTGCGAGCATTACTGCTTCGCAGAAGTCGGCGACCACCTGTCACTCCTCCTCGCTCCAGACCATGGCCTCCACCAAGGCTCGGCGCGAGAGGTCTCCGCCGCCGATCGCCCCCACGAGTACGGAACCCTTCGTGCGCGAGTCTAACTCGCATATGGATTTTTTTTTTAGCTATGAATATGTAAATACTAATATTATTTGAACTTATAATCAAAAGTTAAGCCGAGCTGTTATAAACCAGCAACCTATAGGTAAAGACTGATATCATCATCATCATCAGCCTTTTTAATGTTCCCACTGCTAGGAATCAGGCCTCCTCTCTAGGAGAGGAGGCCTGATTCCAGCTCATAATTCACCACGCAGGCCCAGTGTGGGTTGGTGAGTGTCACATGTCTTCAAATTTTTAGTTCTAGGACATGCCGGTTTCCTCACTATGTTTTCCTTCACCGTTTTGAAAGCAGTGGTTATAAAATAATAGTCTAAGATCCGATTAAGAACGACCTTCACCGGTCTGTTTAATGGATGAAACGTATTTTATGATAAATTTAGTGTATTAAATAATATAACGCGGGTGGGTTGCCTAAGAAATTCTTGGCCAGACTATTATTAATTAAAAATTGAAAATTTACTTTTTTTTTTAAATGCACAACCGTTATTCATACCAGATTTTTTTTGCAGACAACACTATAACATCGTATTCGTAATGAAACGGCGTTTATTTTGACATAGAATTTGTTGTATATCAAAATAAACACACCTGTTTATACATACCTGTTTATATGTGGCAACCTATAGGTATGCCAGGAAACAAATAGGCAACCCAACATTTTTATGTTCTAAAGGCTTCACACTTTCGGTTAGTATTAAATTTATTCTTTAAACACACCGGTGCATTTTTCAAAAAAAAAAAAAAATTGTTTGGCCAGGAATTTCTCAGGCAACCCACCCGCGTTATGTTATTTAATATACTAAATTTATCATAAAATATGTTTCATCCATTAAACAAACCGGTGAAGGTCGTTCTTAACCGTATCCTCTACTATAAAATACACAAATTAATGCGCCTGGCAGGGTTTCAACCCGCGACCTACAACTCGTAAGTCGGAGTCATTACCACTCGGCCACCACTGCTCTCAATTTAAATAATAACTTAAAAAGAAAAAAGAAAATGGAGACTACTTACGTCATCAGAACAAACGCTACGAAGACGGCAGTAATCAATAACATAAGAAACACTATACCCATGACGAGTTTGACAAAATCGTTACGCGTACTCGGGTCGTAATCTAACAGTGGCCCAGCTGAAGGTGCCTCTCCTATCATGCGATGTGGAGGTGGATGTCCTTGGTAACCTTGGTTATCAAAGTAGCCTTGTTGTTGGCCATATCCTTGTTGACCGCCATATCCTTGTTGGCCGCCATATCCTTGTTGGCCGCCATAACCTTGTTGGTAACCATATCCTGGCCCCTGAGGAGGGCCATATCCTTGTTGATAATAACCCTGTTGGCCATATCCTCCCTGGTATTGTGCTTGTGTTATTTGTGGACCGGGAAGATTCACTGGTTCTTGCGCCGGCTGAGGGCGGTCAAGAGGATTTGGGAGCGGACCTTGAACTTGAGTCGGACCTAAAACCAGGCATTATATTTTTTAAATTTATTTAACAGTTTTTCATCATCATCATCAGCCTTTTTAATGTTCCTACCGCTGGGACTCAGGCCTCCTGTCTAGGAGTGGGAATCCAACAGTTTTTACTTGAACATAAAATGGCCATCGGAGCCACAGAAAAGATAAAACAGGTTAGAAAGGAAATACTTTCCGATTTGTATTACAACGAGTGTCGCCGCTTGTCTCACACCCTGTAACTCCTCTACAGACAATAAACCACGCACACTTAGATCGCAAGCTTGCTATTGGTAGTTGAACTATGAGCATTGCCCTATTTTGTGGCACGCCTGCCCCGCTCAAAAGGCCGTTCTAACTTCTTTCATCTGTTCTGTGATCGGAGCAATGAAATGTCATTGCTGGTGGAATGAAATGTCAAGCCGATGTCTTTTTGATAGTATAAATTCAGTCAAACTTAATTTATTTAATCTGCATCTATATAATATATGAAAGATATATAAAAAAGTCGGGCAGGCACATCATTTATAACTCAAAAAAAACTGAGCAAGTGCGAGTCGGACTCGCGCACTAAGGGTTCCGTGCAAACTACAATTCCCGAACGGAGTCTCGAAAATTTTTCCGAATTGCAATTTTTTTTTTGTGACTTAGGTATCAACAAATTTACTGTTTTCCTTTACCTATGTTATAAGACCTTGCCTTGTACCAAATTTCAGGATTCTGGGTCAACGGGAAGTACCCTATGAATTTCGATCTTTGAGAGTATCAAACCATACGTTTTTTAGCGACATAAACGGCCGTATCTTTTTTATTCGTTAACTTAGAAGTTTGATTTTTCACAGCTTGAAGGGACTGCATACCTGAGTATATGGTTTTAATTTCAACTTGATACCTTTACGAGTTCTTGAGATAAATGGTCTTGACAGACAGACAGACAGAGGGACGGACAACAAAGTGATCCTATAAGGGTTCCGTATTTCCTTTTGAGGTACGAAACCCTAATGACTGAACCGATTCGGCTGAAAACTGGCGGAGAGATAGCTTAGAAACAGGAGACGGACATAAAATAGCTTTTCATTCCGTTCCCGTAGAATGTGACATAAAATGTGGTATAACAAAGCGCAACTGACAGCTAAAGATAATGTTGTCTATGGTTAAGTAGGGCTGAATTTTTTTTTAAATTTTGATGTTGACCGGTTGATGCGTTTAATGGTATATTAAATTAATATAGAAAGGTAGAGAAGGGTAGAGTAGGATAGAGTAGAGTAGGGTAGAGTAGGGTAGGTTAGGGTAGGGTAGGGCAGGGTAGAGTAGGGTAGAGATGGGTAGAGTTGGGTAGAGTAGAATATAGTAGTCAGTTGACGGGAGCCAAGCTGTGGGCAAAAGCTAATTAGATTTAGAGACGAATGATTTGTTTTTCAACATTTTTTATTTTTACTTTCATGCGTACCAAGCCACTGTCAATGAGCTAAATGATCAATGGATTATAATGATGATAAGTATTCATTAAAAACATTACATAGGTACATAACAAAGTTTTATGTTGCGATATGGGATACTATAATAATAATATTCCACAACTATCACACAGCGCCGTCTAGTCGCAAGCTAGGCAGAGCTTGTATTATGAGTACTAGACAACTGGTAAACATACTTATATATTTCTAAATACATACATGTTATAGATAAATTACACCCCGATACAGAAAAATGATCATGTTCATCACACAAATATTTGTCCTGGGTGGTAATCAAACCCACGATCTTCGGCATAGCAGTCAGGGCCACTAACCACCAGACCAACAAGCCAATCGACTATATCGCAACAGCTCTTTACTTTTTGGTCTTGGAGCAAAGAGCTCAAACACGATGCAGAGGTTATGTCAAAAGATTTGAACTTTATAATATTTATTCATAGTATTTATTACATACACAACTAAAAACTATAATTACAGTAAATTAAAAAAAAAAAAAAAAAAAAAACCCTACGCTAATTACAACTAACTAAAATCAAACTAAAATATGGCGTCAAAAAACTCTTCCACATCGCTGTCGACTGGTAATGTGCCCAAAAGGCTGGCGGCATTGCCACGCTGTATGGCAATGCTTATCCTCTGTCCGAGGTAAAAGCCAGCCCTTGGGTCACGCGAAGTGTTAACTAGACATTTCGACAGATCATTAAACAACTTGTGAGCACTCGGGCCCCACGATCCGAGAGTTAATTTAAATTTTTAGTGTGAACCCTGTATCTTCAACACTTTAGCTGCTAGACCCTTGTACAATAATAGGGCTCCATTTGGACCCTTTGAAGTGTGGAAACGGTAAGGCGTGGGCGATGTGGACCACCGCCTATGACCTCGCGGTCTAAGGGGCTTCGCGCCTCGAAGGCCCGCGAACGCAAATACCCTGCTTGACTACCCAGCCCCCCTATCCAAGTTACAAACGTTTCGCTTGCGCCGAACGTTTCGAATTGACCTTGCCGCCAATTCTTTTGTTCTGACCACGTGACTGAGTGTTAAGACGACGTCATTTCTGTAGATTTGAAGCTTTCTACAGGCGTTAACTATTGCAGATTAGCAATTTGGCTAGGGGTACTGTTCTCTTTTCTAGATAATCCTTCTTCCCCTTGTTATCTGACTTCAGAACTTCAATTTCTTTGCTCTGGCCACAATAAAAATCTTCGGCCTACTAATAATCGTCTTCTACGATGCCCCTCACACCGCTCTGGACTTGTCCACTCTTCCTTTTTCGTCCAGGTGATATCTCTTTGGAATGCGCTCCCTCTGAATATCAGGATCAGGATGGCAACTAGCCGATTTTCCTAGGTGAAGGCACGTGATCATTTTCGCAAGATGTTGGTAGAATCATCACAGCACTGATTGGTTGGATTTGTTTTTTTCACTACAACATTACTTATTTATATGTATGTTTTAAGTATTTATTTACCATTGTATTTATTAAGTTGCACCTGCCATGTTATGTTTCTGCACCACCCTAAGGTCAACTGGCAGATAATGCCTAAGGCATTTAGTCCGCCTTTGTACAGTTTTTTGTGCATGAAGATTTAATAAATAATAAATAAATATAATTACTCATCTAGAAATAAATAACAAAAAAAAACCGGCTAGCAAGTATCTGACAATACTAAGCTACCACATTCGTTTTTTAAAGATCTAGTCTGGCCACACTTGCTGGCGTTTCGGGCGGTGAATGACGCGGGGAATCCTCGCTTCGCCTGCTGGGATTTTCCATGCAGTCATGCAATCAATCGACGACGCATGTACCTATTATTTTAAATAAGAAGAAGTTTGCAATTTTTAACCGACTTCGAAAAGGAGGAGGTTCTATGTTCGGCTGAATGTATGTTTTTTTTTTTATATATGTTCACCGATATCTCGGTCAATTGTGGACTGATTTTGAAAATTATTTTTTTGATTGAAAGATAATGCTTTCAAGTTGGTCCCATAGAAATATTGTTATGATCTGATCATGAACTTCGAAGATATGGAACAGAACTCCTCATAGAATCACAGCAGAACTGTGGTTACAAGTAAAGTTGTTTTGTTTATACGTGTAGTCGATGACTGACTGTCAAAAAAGAGGGGGGGATGTGTGCAACTGATCTGATGATGAAGCCAGAAGGAAAAAAAATAAATTAATGTAATCTAACCGTGTTTGGGATTATTAGAATCGTTATGAGATGCACTGTGGCTATAAGTTATTTAAGTTTGTGGGGTACTTTTTAGTGGTGGTACCATAACTAAAAAGTGTAATATAAAATTTTTTTTACAAAAAAAACATATAACCGACTTCAATTTTAAAAAACACTGAAAAGTATAAAATAACTTCAATTTCGGACGTCGGTGTTTCTATAATAGTTTTGTCTCTTCGTTATTTAACACCGACTTCCGAAATTAAAGTTATTTTATACTTTTCAGTGTTTTTTAACATTGAAGTCGGTTAAATGAATAAAAATTTGAGTATCAAAAAATCTTTTCTCTCAACAAAATCCGTCCTCTTGCGACATCTATATGGGGGCCTCGCAAAATATATCTTGCCCACATCAAATTTAGGTCTTCCCCCGCCACTGACTTTAAACGGTACTCAGTAAAAGCGTACTTACCATATTTAACTCATTTTATTCTTAGAAAGACTGATATTAATAACTTTAATATTTATTTAGCAAAACTCAATAATTTATTTATTGAACCTTGCTACTTCTTCGCTTGCTATTGCTTCGTCAGCAATGCAGCTTTTTTTCAAATCAAGTGGTTAAATAATTATTATAATGTAGAATATTGTCGGCACAAAACAATTGTCATCTACACATACAACATTATGTTTTGCACTTGCACCCAGCTGTTTGCTGGCACCTCATGCCTTCTATGACCTGCCGTGACTTGGTTGTACTTAGTGTCGGTAGTGTCCAACTTTTGATTTTTTTAAATATTGTTGGCAAAAAATATAACATGGTGTAAAAACTATTGGAATCCATTCAGTTACTGATTCTGAACAAACTTTATGATCAGGTTTCGCATATACACCGCTAAATTTTAATCGTTTTAATCCCGTGGAGGGTCGATCCGGTACATGAAACACTATCGATTTGTAAAGATAAAATTAAAAAATAAAGTACCTTTTCTTCAAAACTCGTATTAATTTACGCATGTACGAAATTAATTTCTTTAAGAAAACGTCAGCTGAGCGAGTTCAATGACCTGTAGGTAGTTTGTACGCAACGCCGACTATTACCTACAGGTTATTGAACTCGCTCAGCTGACGTTTTAAAAAATTAACGTTTCATTAAAATTTAAAGGTGTATACTAAAAATAATGTATAAATCAAGTAGATAATTTTAACAAGTTAATTTTTTTGAAATGCCACAACACTCACCGTACTGCATCCAAACCACTTGTTCAGGTTGTAGACAAGCCTGGTCCTGATTCCAAATCGGCCTTGGCATATTTTGTAGTTGTCTCTTATAGCCAAGCATATATTGGTAAAGCCCCTTCACTGTGAACTTTTTCTGTGCAGCTCTTTCACTTATCACATGTCCTGTCAACTCAGAAAGGTTTACTATCGGCCCTGTTCCCGTTTGGTGGTGAACGCGTGGTTCTACACTATTTTCCATATCAATGCACAATATTTCATTGCTTTTAGTTATAGTTGCCGGTCCCGGTGTATCTGTTTCTTTTTTGGCCGAATCCATTTCAATGATATGAATAGAGTTCTCTTTTTCAACAATGTTACTACTGTGTGCACTTTCATTTTTTATATTTATCGCTTTATTGATCTTAGGCACACTCATAGAGCAGTAAATTATTCAAAAAATATGTATGCGTCTAAATACCAAATAAAGACATACTTCAAAATGTCTTGTTATTTTATTTAGATTGTCAACTCACAACAAGTGTTTTTTAAATAGTTTTGAAGGAGTTTTTAAGCAAGATAGTTTCGGTTTATTTCAAACATCCATCCTTCTTGATACAACTTTCTGATATGTTTTTCTACTAGGACTGTTTTTAATGACAAAATAAAACCAAGAATTTAGATGATATAAGTCTGACTAAAAAGTCAACCGACTTGGGAATTTTGTATAATATTTAATCATTTAAAAAATACTTATATTCGATACTTTTTATAAGGTTCTTCTATTAATAAACAATGATCTTGATCTTTTAATCAGCCTAGATTACTGAACTAGTGTTGACTATTTCAAATTTCATTTTACTCAAATAATAACCCAAGTCGGTTGACTTTTTAGACAGACTATAGTGATTCATTTTTTTTTGTTTTTGAAAAATTAAGGTTTAGCAGTTATATAAGAATTATCGGACAAACGATAATGGTGTAGATTTGTTCATGTTTTCAATCACTTTTTGGCAATATAGCAGGTGCGCGCGCGTTAATTTGGTGCCTTGCCGAACTCGAAACCAAAGATTTTATATAGCCTACGGAGCTCTAGACAATGATTTTGAGTTTCAAGCCTGTAATTGATTAGATTGGCTCCGTATGTAGAATAGACTCTGTCTGTAACATCACATGATTGGGCAGGTGAAATTATGCGATCTGTTACTTTGCTTTACAATGAATTCATTGTTTCGGTGGCTTCAGTTAACATCAAAATAGGCATAGGTAAAATTGAGTTTAAATGAGGACGCTTGTTAAGGATATTATAAGGATTATGCTGACCGAAATTATCGCGAATTTTGAAGGGTAGAGTAGGGCAGAGTTGAGTAGAGTTGGGTACAGTAGGGTAGAGTAATTTAGAGTAGGGTATTGTAGGGTGGAGTAGGGTAGAGTAGGGTAGAGTAGGGTATAGTAGGGTAGAGTAGGGTAGAGTAGGGTAGAGTAGGGTATAGTAGGGTAGAGTAGGGTAGAGTAGGGTATAATAGGGAAGAGCGGGAGCGAAGCCGCGGGTAAAAGCTAGTCTATAATATATCTAGAAATACGTATATGTAAGTATGTTTATCAGTTGTCTAGGACTCGTAACACAAAATCTGCTCAGCTTGGGACTAGACAGCGTTGTGTGATAATTGTGGAAAACAAAACTATCTCACGTGTGGGCTCAAACCGATTTCATTATAACACGAAGATGATTTTAAACCATTAAAAAAATGTCTTAATAAAAAAGTAAATATCCTTTTTTCCAACGAATAAACAATATGTATTTCTTTTTTTCGCGTAATAACACCCGACGGGTATCCGGTAGCTTATTCATATTAACGAATATTTGCTTTGTACAATTGTATTTCCGTTATTTGTTGCAATAAAGTAATTGACCTACAAACAAAATGAAATGGTGAATAGTAACAATGGTTTTGTCGGTCATGAAGATATACGAAATTACTTTCAGTATATGCGATACGTTCGATGTGGCGACGCTTGGGGGAGGCCTATGTCCAACAGTGGACGTGTATCGGCTGAAATGATGATGATGATGATGATGATGATATGCGATACCTGAATATAGTTTGTTCGGAGTCAGTAATTTAATCGATTTCAATCAGGTGAGATAGTGGTCAAACGCGAACCTATCCATTACAAAAAAAAAACATTTCTACATTACACCGTGTTATATTTTTTCCCAAAATTTATTTCAAAAGTTTGCAAGTTGGACACCACCGACACTAGGAACAACAGAGGTCACGGCAGGTCATAGTGGGTGTTAGGCGCCAGCAAACAACAGCCCCCTTAGCCAAGTTACAACCGTTTCGCTTGCGCTGAACGCTTCGAGTTGACCTTGCCGCCAATTCTTTTGTTCTGATCACGTGACTGAGCGTTAAGACGACGTCATTCCCGTACATTTGAAGCTTTCTACAAGCGTTAACTATTGCAGATTAGCAACTTGGCTAGGGGTACAGGATACAACAACCCCTCAGTCGCCTGGATGGCCCGGTGACTATGTATTTTTGCTGACATAACAAGCTTATAACTTTGTGATTTTTCATGATACAGTTATGAAATTTTGTACATAGATTCTTCGAATTTTGCACATAACAATACTAGACATGTGTTTTGGGTATCGCATAAACTAAAACTAATTTTGTATAATAAAGGCCTTGTTTGCAAAGCAGAAGATTATCAATAACTGCTTACCACATTTTTTCTAATTTTTTTGGTGGGGAAAATCATCCAATAAGTATATTAATATTCAATAAGCGGGAGATAGTGTCAGACTCTTACTGACTAAAAAAGACACCCCGTTCCTTTAAGCCTTCATACCGGGGCTTTTTTTATGGTGGGAAAAATCATCTAATGACAACCCCCGCTATTGGGCGGAGCTGGAGATAGTGTCAGACTCTTACTGACTAAAAAACCCACCCCGTTCATTCAAGCCTTCATACCGGGGCTCGAGTTCCCTTTCGGATAACCCTGGCCCCAGTAGGCTTCGACCCAGCCGGGTCCTTGCTGTTGCTGATAACTCCCTGAGGCGCGCGGGCACAGTGCGCACCATCGACGACTTGGGCTTGGTCCGGACAGTTACCGGACGGCAACTGCTTACCATCAGGTAGGATTGCAGTCAAGCACTAGTTTATAGTTTATATCAATTAAAAAAAAAATAACTTGCTCTCACCCCTGGCTTCACTCCCGTCAACTGACTAACTACCTACCCTACCCTATCTATTTTTTTTTTACTTTTATATCTTCCCTGTATACAGGTAAACAAAAAAAATGTTATTAAATTTGATCCAGCCGTTCACGACCAGAAGAAATAGGGAGTCAGAGGAAGTATGATACGTTTACTGACCTATTCGTTTCCTTCAGTTACCCCTTGAAAAAAAAAAAAAAGGTAGGTTCCAACTATGTGACTTTTGGAATAATCCTGTAGCTTTGGCAGGTCACTCTAGACCTTTGTTTTAATTGGGAAATCATCTAATGACATCTGCCGCCCTTGGACGGGGTGGAAAGGCGTGTCAGACTTTCACTGACTAAGTCCCACTCCTAGTTCCTTCATTATCTTTAATTCCAAGCCCGGGTTTTCCTTTCAGAAGCGAACTCACGGCCCCAGAAGGCTTCGACCCTGCTGGGCCCCTACAGTTTGCTGATATCTCATTGAGGCTCACGTAGAACATGGAGCTATGGATGATAGTCAATTAAATGATTAATGAAATAATATCGGATATTAAAAGAGGCGGAGCAGTGGTGGCCGAGTGGTAATGGCTCCGACTTACGAGTTGTAGGTCACAAGTTCAAACCCAGCCAGGCGTATTACTTTGTGTAATTTATTCAATCACCACTGCTCTCAAAACGGTGAAGGAAAACATCGTGAGGAAACCGGCATGTCCTAGAACCAAAAATTCGAAGACATGTGACATTCACCAATCCGCACTGGGCCCGCATTGTGGATTATGGCCCATTCACTCTCCTAGAGAGGAGGCCTGAGTCCCAGCAGTGGGAACATTAGAAAGGCTGATGATGATGATGATGATGATGATTAAAAGAGGCGACAGAATAAGATACACCAAACTGCGCTTAAAAACAGGGATCATATCATAGACGTGAGAAAAATGGTTCCAGGCTAAAATGAGATTGAGCGTGTCACGTCAGCCGTATGGACAAAGACCGCTGGGTAAGAGTCTCCACAAAGTGGGTGCCTAAGGATGGACGACACCACCGCACCCGATCTGTAGCCTGATTCACGTAAAATCAAACAAGCCAAATATCGTTGAAATTTTATAGTCGTTCGATCGAAGTCCTATCCAAAAGCGATATTCACGATTTATCGACTTATTTCCAGTTACATTAATAGATATTCCAGCAGGATAATGTAAAACAGATTTTTTTTTTAAATTGAATAATTTCAAACGACTTTAAAATCGGTGTCGTTCAAACTCGATTGATGGATGTGAATACGGAAATGTTCTAAACGACTAAATCGCTACGATATCGTTACGGTTTTCGTTACGTGAATCGGGCTACTGGGAATAGCTTTTTTTTTGAGGTATGATATGATCTCATGACTTCTCTTGCTCTAGGGCCGACTGGGAGAGCGTTGCAGACTTTTACTGACTAAAAGCACACCTATGTTCCTTCAGTGTTCCTTTCCTTTCCAAGACGACGGGTTTCCATTTCAGAAGTCAACCCATGGCCCCAGTAGGCTTCCACTCTGCTGGACCCCTACAAAATCGTAGGGGCCCAGCAAGGTGGAACCGGACGGTAGAACGGCGAGCTGAGACCTGGGAGAGGTAGTGACATGACCTAGGCTGCTACCACAAGAGCTGGTGCGAGGTTGCTCGAGAAAAGTTAGGGAAGGCGGTTGCCCAGCAGTGGGAAAATATGCATATTATTAGCATAGCATAGTCAGCCTTAGATTGTTCCCTGCTGGGACTCAGGCCTCCTCTCTAGGAGAGGGAATGGGCCGTAATCCACCACGCAGGCCCAGTGCGGGTTGGTGGATGTCACATATCTTTGAATTTTTGGTTCTAAGACATGCCGGTTTCCTTACGATGTTTTCCTTCACCATTTTGAGAGCGGTGACGATAAAATAAATCACACAAACTAATGCGCCTGGCTGGGTTTGAACCCGCGATCTACAACTCGTAAGTCGGGGCCGTTACCACTCGGCCAACACTGCTCTTCATATTATTATAATATATTATTATGACGAATAAACGTGAATTTAATAAAGGTTTATCCCACTACAAGTTACTTCCTCAATAAAAACAAAACTATCATACATAAGTAGGTAATTTAAATAATAGATACGGAATTGTAAACAGCTTTAAGTAGGAAATTGGAAGGGAAGGGAAATGTCTCTGAGAGATCGTTAGGGACAATCCTATTACTTGAAATAGGTATCTACAAACTGTATTTCGCCTATATCTTAGTTTGGAACGGAAACTGTCTATTTTAGAAAATAATGTTAACATTAGTATAAGCTGTACGCCTAATAGGATTTCCTATAGATAAATTGTGAAGAAATTCTATATTATTACTGGCTTTTGCTCGCGCGGCTTCGCTCCCGCTCTTCTCTCCTCGACCCTACTATACCCTACTCTACCCTTCTATACCCTACTCTAATATCCTACTCTACCCTACTCTACCCTACTCTACCATACTCTACCCTACTTTACCCTACTCCACCCTACTCCACCCTACTCTACCCTACTCTACCCTACTCTACCCTACTCCACCCTACTCTACCCTACTCTACCCTACTCTACCCTACTCTACCCTACTCTACCCTACTCTACCCTACTCTACCCTACTCTACCCTGCTCTACCCTACTCTACCCTACTCTACCCTACTCTACCCTACTCTACCCTACTCTACCCTACTCTACCCTACTCTACCCTACTCTACCCTACCCTATCCTAGTCTACTCTACACTACTCTACCCTACTAAACTTCACATAAACCATCTACTAAATAGTCCAAACAAAGCCTAAACATTTGGTTTGAATAGGTGAGCCCGTTCTTGAGTTATAAAATTACAACGAAAAGTGGCTTTGATTAATATAATCTTCAATGTGTTCTATTCAGAAGCGTAGCGTGTACTGATTTAGACGTGGGCGTAGGCACATCTCAGCGAGGCCTTTATACGAAAACGAGACAGCTACTGTCGCAACCCAGTGGTCGACCATGTCGTATCATGTGTTGTCGTCGCTTACTATGGGGTGAAATAGCGGTCAAACACGAGCCCTCGTTCTTAAAGAGCCCTTGCTTGTGCGAGGCCCTCCTTTGGGTGGAGTTATCAGCAACAGCAGGGGCCTAGCCGGGTCGAAGCTTACTGGGGCCAGGGTTATCCGAAAGGGAGCTCGAGCCCCGGTATAAAGGCTAGAAGGAACGGGGTGGGTTTTTAGTCAGTAAGAGTCTGACACTATCCCGCTTCGCCCAAGAGCGGGGGTTGTCATTGGATGCTTTGGAAAAAAGGCCTCTTTAGGTGCAAGGCCGAGGGCTCACCTAGCTCACGCCTACTTAACCCCATAAAGGGGTGAAAAATCATGAAGAACCTCCTCAAAAGAGTTTGGGTGGCACACGACGTGTAGACCGTGTCCTAAATAGCATATAGGATACTTTTTATTCCAGAAGTGTGTTCCTTTGATGACTTCGTGACAATTCATAGATCAATTTAAATGCATTGACAGGCCTGTTGGTCTAGTGATTAGTGGCCCTGACTGCTATGCCGGAGGTCGTGGGTTCGATTCCCACCCAGGACAAATGTTTGTGTGATGAGCATGATCATTTGTTCTGTGTCTGGGTGTAATTTATCTATAATATGTATGTATTTAGAAATATATAAGTATGTTTATTAGTTGTCTAATACTCATAACACAAGCTCTGCTTAGCTTGATACTATACGGCGTTGTGTGATAGTTGTGGAATATATATTATATTATTATTTGATTTTATTAGAGAACAAAGCAATAGTGTGGTTTGAGAAAACGATATAAGTTTACTTACCATATTCTCAAACCATACTAATCCAAGTAGTCGTAACAATTCTCAGAACTCAACGATAACACTTCACACTACATTCATTACATAAGTACGGTTAAAACGCGCAATATAAATCAAATGTAGCTGACTGAGCACTTCCTTATTCCTTCATTGACTCGTTGGCCGGAGTGGGGTTTAGTCAGTAAAAGTCTGACACGCACTCGCGCTCTGCCCGATCTCATTAGATTTCCCGCCTAAAAAAAATCACCGAGAGAGATTTTTTTTACTCATGACTTGGTCACCAAGAGACTTTTTTTGAGGTGGGAATTCATCAAAAAACCTCACCCCTATCTGGGTGAAGCGTAAAAGCGTGACAGACCATTACTAACTTCGCGTTCCAGGGCCACTGTAAGTCTTTTAAACATTCCGGCAGCTCTAGCGAACATCGGCTCTAGGGAGCCATGGGCACCTCAAACAGATGCCAGTAAAATGGACGAGATACGAATAGGCTCTAGACCTATTCGTATCTCGTCCATTTGGGCTGGCATCTGGGCCCCTGCTGACCCAAGCGGGTCTGACTTTCAGACTTTTACCGTGTCTTCTGATTGACCCGCACAATGATGATGACAATCTAACATTACTTGCAAAAACAACGTTTCTAAATCCCACAAGTTTTGTACAATCCAGTATGTCACCAGATAATGGATATTAAAAGCTACGTATTCACACATCGACTCCGCACAAAGGCGGGCTAAGTAAACGGTAACCCGACAAGCAATAAGCTGAAATAGATTGCTATTCCATTCCTTTTTCCATTTGCAATTGTCGGTTATTTCGAATAATGACCTGGGTTTGTGTTAAGGGTGCGTATATAGTGAAACGAGTACTGGTATAAAGTTATGGAGTTAGATTTTGTTTTCTGACCTCAATTTTTTATGGCTTTTCATGGTTTATGCATTCAGCCAGCGTCAAGTTTAGAAAGTATGTAATAAAAGAAAAAGAAATAAAAAGCATTTAATTCAGGCAATCAAAGACACCCATTTTTTTATTATTGATAGGTTCGTGCTTGATCGCTATCTCGCTTGATGGACAGCGACGATGCGGTCGACGATGGAACGCGCTTACCTAGAAGAAACCTATTTACTCTCGACTTAAAGATTCCCGGGTTGTAGCTATCAGGTAAAACAGACTCCGGCAAGGAATTCCACTCCTTAGCTGCACGCACCTCCTCCCCTTCGAAGTCGGTTAACAAAACAAATTCATTCACACTATCGGATATGTCTGGACATTGCTGTAACAATATGTCAGTTACAGCAATATCCGATATAAGGACAAAATATCAAACAATCATCGCCAAAACTGTATTGGAGCTGCCTCGCACCATGCGCACCAAGGACCGCTTGCGCAAGGTGGTGTGAAACACGTAATATCTAAATTGCTTTTAGAATGCGGATGTGACAAATTTAAGTGTTTTTCAGACAGTCAATAAAAATCACAGCTCCTTTTTACTGAGATCCCGTCCGTTTCAATGATTTCACATGTTATATAGACACTTTAGAAATGTGTATTTTTTGTAATATCGCTTGTCTTAAGATTGATGGCGAATACTCCGCAGTGTCGGTCAAACATTCAGTAGCTGAAAAGGTCTGTGGTTGAAAATGTCGTAAATGAAAGTTCCTGTCGGCGAAATGTCTATAGGTGAAAGATTCTGCGGGGTAAACGGAAATAAATGAATCGTCCTGCCGACGAACAGTCCAAGGCCTTAGAACGGTTGCGGAATCGGAATCAATTTGCGAATAATTAAAACAAATCCTGAATTAAACTCAAAAAAATCCGGTTAAGAACCTCCTTGACTCGATTTAGTATTTTTCACCGTTAGGAAATATTTTCAATAATGCCTTTGAAGAGTGAAGTACTATCTACCTGATTCGCCTTTATGCAACCATATAAGGGTCGTCTTCCACTTCAATCAGAGACAGCAGAGTTTCAGTTTACACTACTATAATTAACCGGTAAAGTTTTTTTTTTTTGTAAGAGGTAATCTCTGAAAGTACTGCCCTAGCCAAGTTACAATCGAAACCCGTTCTCTAATCGGTAACGCCTCGGTGACGGCAATTGTAGAAAACGATAAGTTGGTAGCCATGTTGACGCGCCTGAGTCGGCCGCTCGTTCTACAATGTAGCGTTTGTATAACAAAGGATGTAGCGTTAAATATTGTAGAAACGATTTTGAACGATGTGAACTTCGCTACGAATTGTCTATTCGTTTGTTCTGACCACGCGACTTTACGTTGAGATGACGTCATTCCCATACGTTTCATCACTTTTCGACAGCGTTAACGATTGCAGAATAACAACTTGGCTAAGCGTGCTGGTTCGATTGCGAATATTTTTTCACCGATAGAAAGCTGCTTTATTATTGAATGACATAGGCTATATTTTATGTACCTATGCGAGCGAAGCTGCGGGCAGAAGCTAATATTTTATATAGAGCAACCACCTATCTAAGCTCCAGAACCCAGTACAACTGGGTAACACGATACCCCTGTCTATCTATAAGAGTTTGGTTTCCACACGTAGTCCATGATGCAACACTGTACTTGAGCTATGGCGGCCTCTCTCCAGTAAGCACATTATAATGTTTATTTTATTTGTTTTAAATATTAAAAAAAATAACTCTATGTAGAATAATGATTAAAAATAGACCTATTCTACGTAAAACTTTTTGGTAGATACCTTTTTTTATTAAAGATACACATAGTTACATATTCGTCCCAAAAAATCTTATACATTCTAACAATATTTCAGGAACAGGAGAGCAATAAACGCCAGTGTCCGAAGTACGGGTAATTTGGTGTGCGGAACTGTGCAACACAGGAACTGTCAGAAACCGGTGTTTCCTGCCACGGCTGTAGTTGTTTGGGCCATACAAGTTAGGAGAATTTTGTAAGTTAGGAGCATGTTTTCCCATGAGACTTTTTAATGCAACAATCACTACGTTTTATCAAGCCTCCTCTCCAAAGACTCCCTTCAATCCTTTTCTCTTACGACGGCCTGCGAATCCTCCTTCCAATTCTGGCAAAAACAATCTAGTTCGGCCCTCCATGTCCTTTACGTGTGCGACCTCGTCGCACCATATAAGTGCACCAATTGGTGTTACCTTGACCCACAGTTTGTCGGGCATATGGCAGACATGTCCTACCCAGTCCCACTTAAGTTGAGCAGCTATTTGAGCCATATCAGCTATCCGGGTTTTGGACCGCAGTATATCTAGCTGTCGTGGTTTTGACTGGCCTGTTGGTCTAGTGGCTATTGGCCCTTACTGCTATGCCAGAGGTCGTGGATTCAATTCCCACCTAGGACAAATGTGATGAACGCGATCATTTGTTCTGTCTGGGTATAATTTATCCATAGTATGTATATATTTAGAAATATAAAAGTATGTTTATCAGTTGTTTAGTACTCATAACACAAGTTCTGCTTAGCTTGGGACTAGACGGCGTTGCGTGATGGTTGTGGAATGTAAAAAGAAATTTAGTACTTTCCTTGACGAAATTTTGCAAAAAAGTATTTAATAACATCAGTTAGTTAATCGCTCTGCTCGTCACTATGTCACCTTTCTCTTCAACTGGATGCCTTCCCAAGCGATGTCACAACTGGTACCACTCAAATCTTTTTTTTATGTAAAAGAAATGTTTTCTAGACAATATGACACAACTTTAAGTGGTACCAGTTTTAAATACACTGAAAGAGGAGTCGTCGAGAAAAGCTTTTGAGTGTAAGTGTGTTTTGGAGCAATAAAGTGCAGTGACAAACTACACACAGTGGAATTATATCTTTGCAGTCGAGGCGTGATTGCAGACGCTGCCTTAAATGAAGTAATTATAGAACCGACTCTGAATTGATAAAATTCAAAACATGTCAGAGGATCTAAAGCATTTTTCAGCTGAAAAGTATTTAAAACCCGTGCGAAAGTTGAAAGTATTGCAAATACACGTACTAGAGTCGAGATAGAAATAGAAACTTGTCTGAATCAAGGTTTCTGTATAAACTTAAATATTAAAAAATATATATATATTTAAGTACGCTTAACCTAACTATACACACTAAAGGCTACTAAAATATGGCGTCATAAAACTCCTTCACATCGCTGTCGACTGGAAGTGTGCCCAAGAGGCTGGCGGCATTGCCACGTGATGCTTAATCTCTGACCGAGGTAAAAACCACCCCTTGGGTCACGTGAAGTGTCAACTAAGCGTTTTGACAGTTCTTTAAAAAGTGTATGAGCACTCGGACCCCACGGCCCAAGAGTTTCAACCCCAAACGGCTCAAAAATATAAGGTTTCTGTTCAACTGGCGACGTTAGATTGATAAGCAAATATTCAGACATTTACCTTCTAAAAGTAAAGTAGCAAAGTTGTGCTCATGAAAGTGGAAAACATCAAGGTATTTAAAGTTATCAAAAACCTCACCAAAATGTGAAGTTAGAACAATAATCTTACCTATACAGAACATAGAATCATCAAAACAGTAAATGGAGCAAATGGAAGTCTTAGACTTTCACCGACTAAAACCCACCTATATACTTCAGTTATCATTTACCTTTTAGGGCAGCAGTGAACTCTTTCAAGTAATTTTGCATCCCTAATCGACTACAGATGGTAATAGCATCAGTCGTTCGCGCATACAATAGTCACAATCATCATTTTTACAAGCTTTTATTTAGTTTCACCAATCCCCAAAGTTTGTCTGTTATCAAATCTTGAAAATTGATCCACTTCCCGGTTACCGATTGAGCTGAAATTTTGCATGCATGTGTAAATCAGATGACAATGCAATGATATTATTATATCGACGGTTGAAAGGCAAAATGATCTAAGCGACATTGAGTAAACTTTACAAAAGAGTGACTTAAAGTTAAAAATTTGAGTTCACTTTTGTAAAGTTTACTTAAGGTCGCTTAGATCATTTTGCCTTTCAACCGTCGATATCATGGAACTGACCTTATGATAGAATTGGAAGGTGGCCGTAGGAACTTGGTTATTAAACAACACAACCCCATTGTGTTTGGACTCGTATGATTCGGCTTGACGAGTACTTTAGTTGTGCTATATGGTAACGAGAGTCTGATTATGGACCTGGATGATGGCCATAAGAACTCGGTATTAAACGGTTCCTTTTCCCGATTTTCATTGAAAACTTGTTTCGAACCGTATTCGAATTCAAACACAAGAATATAGAAACTTTAGGTACTTAACCTTATTAACATGTGTATATGACTAGTGGCTGAGGCTTTATCTTCTGTCTGTGTCTCCATAGTAAGAGGTGTGACGTCAAAGCGGATGCGACCCGCGGCCGGCGCCGCATCCTCGTGCGGTTTCCGCCTTTATAGACTGTGGTACAAGTCATCAGCGATATAAAGCTTTTCCCGATTTCTTAAAACCCTAAGAATATCTACCGCCTGGACGCGAACTGCAGTGATCTGTATGGAAAATATTAAATCGGTTGCACACCCCGGTCCACTGCAAAGACAACTTGGCGAAATGTGGTTTTATAGACAAGCGGAAACTCAATGTCGGTGCGGTGCCCCTGTTCAAAACATGAGGCCCATTTTAGAGTGCCCCAAGTACCCTTACACCTGCACTCATCATCATCATCAGTTTTTTTTTAATATTCCCACTGCTGGGACTCAGGAAATGGGCCGTAATCTACCACGCGGGCTCAATACGGGTTGATGAATGTCAGATGTCTTCGAATTTTTGGTTCTAGGACATGCCGGTTTCCTCACGATGTTTTCCTTCACCGTTTTGAGAGCAGTGAGGATCAAATCAAATTAAATCAGTTTATTGCAAACATGTTGTACAGTAGTTGGAATAATAATTAAAAGTTTCAAACAATGAAATAAGTTATACAAAGTAATTTAAAGTGGCAACGTTCGAACCCGCGACCTACAACTCGTAAGTCGGGGCCATTACCACTCGGCCACCACTGCTCTCAATCACCCATATACCTGCACAATGTAGGATTTAATGAGTGCCACCGATGCTGCAGTTAAGGCTTATAGTTCCTTGAACCATCTGACCAAAATTATGTGGACGCAACTGTCGCACTCGCCTAGGTGGCAGTACGCAAATCTGTGCAGTTATTTGCGGCCAGCAGCGCCCGTAAAGCGCTTTAAATCCATTTTCTTTGCGAAATATTGATTGATTTACATATGCAATGTTCACTTTGAAGAATATTTAACCACCAATTTTTATGTGTAAAAATTTTTGTAAAGGTCCAAGCCGTTTCGAAGGAGTAGGGAAAAGTTGCAAAAAGTTGCGAAATTGCTAAATATTTTTTTTAGACAAAAGTATTAATAGCAAGAAAAAAATAAATGTTGATAATGTTGATCATGAATCTTTAATAAACATATATTTTTTTTAAACCTATTAACCTGGCCGTTACCGAGGAGTAGGCTTCAGAAAGTCATTGTTTTATGGTACTTTTCGGGCGCTTGGGCCTTAACGTAGCCACCAACTGGGCCCAAACAGTTTAACAAGTTTACCACCGATTCGAAAAAAAGAAGTAGTTCATTTCGTCTAGCTTATAGTTTTTTCCAAAAGTATTCATTGCGCGTACAGCTAAGTAGTGGAAGTCTCTTTAGTTTGTTTCCTGATAGCTACAAGCTTTATGTCAAAAGTTAAGTAAGGTTACTTCTAGGAAAGCATGCGTCACCGTCACACCATCACTTACATAAGCTAAGATAGCGGTTAAACGCGAGCGTTTCAGTACTAAAAAAAACACTTTGGGACACACACGATCCGCAATTCAGTTTCAACACGATCCATGAGAAGTAATCTTGTCATGAATATTGATAGCTAAGTACACACCATTAAGTTTACTGGACGCCACTTCAAGCGTCCTGCAAACTTGACGGTAAACTGGACCGTGTGTGGCATCCATAAGTCTCATCATTATTTATTTTTCACCACCTCATCACCATCATAATTTTAGTTCAAAGACTGCAGTACACAAGCCCCCCCAAGTGTCACTATATCGACCAGATCTGTACTTCTCTCAAGCGGACTCTCAGCCTTCACCACCTTATGGAAGCTTAGGTGGTCGCCTCTTTCTGCGAAGCAGTAATAATAATAATAATAACCCCATCGCCGTATCTCTACGTTGACGTCGTGGTGGGGCTTGCGCGCTCCAATGAACCCTAAGTCGGTAGCGTTTGCTTAGCCGTAACATTCCTAGGGTGAGGGGCCAGACCAAGAGAAATACAATCCGCAGGGCAGTTTTGTGGCGAACTGTTGGGCATTAGCGATCCCACGGACCCGATCTCCCGGGAGAATTTTTGTTCTTCATCTCCGGCTTGCCTTTATTGACCGGTCGTAGTGAACACTGACGAGGAACAGAGCTCCCACCTCTCTCTTGCCTTTATTGGCTGGCTTGAGTGGAGATTCGCAAGAGCAAATGCGCTCGGGAGAAGGATGTATAATCCAGTAAGGTGCTGATAGGGATCTTGACCGTACTTCCGGGATTGTCCTGATAGCCGTGGTATACCTCTCCACTCCTCAAGCACATCAGGATATGTTGCCCTCTTGTTGCTACGTCACTTCGTGCTAGCGACCATTTTGGGGGCCCATTTGTTGAGTGTGCAAGTCATCCCTTGCCTTTTTATCGATGGAAATTAAAAACATTGTTTAGGCAGGGGCCATAGTCTTAACATAGTTCCTGGTAACCAGTCCACTTAAGACTCCAAAAACCATAGCCTTATATTAGTTTTTCACATATTGCAATAGTTTCCCTTCAACCGGGGGTTGTCCTTGGATGCACTAGCATAGTGCATACAGGGATAATCGCCGGTTGGTACCACGTTTGATTAGAAGCAGCTAAAAGGGCCTCTGCGAGTTGGTTTCGGCTCCTCGTATGCCTTCCAAAGGTCCAGGACCTCATGGGCCTGAGATAAATAAATGTGTAATAATAATAATAATAACCTGGCAACACTCTAGTAACAAGTCACATATTTTTTCTATTCCATTTTAAATTTGTAAAACTCGCTATTTATCCAAAACAGTGAAACAATTTTTACTTTATAAGAAGCCTTAATAATTTTACAATAAGAAAACCTATTCCAACAAAACAAACAAATAAAATAATCGATGAAAATAGAAGAATAAGAAAAAACACCAAATGACGTCTGTCATAAACGACGTACATCAATCAACAACAAACTGAAAAAATGGAATGAATCGAAAGAAATATGTTAACTAGAGCAGCTGCACGACGCGCACGACATCCACCCCCGGGCTCGTCGCTCAGCTCCGCCTCGCCGCCGCCGGACCCCGGATCACCAGTGTCACCGGTGGCTGCAGTTGCGTTGAGCTCGAGCGACGAGTATTTCTCCCCGCCGACGTCGCCAACACCTGTACGCCGGCCGGGGAGAGGCCGGCCACCGAAGAGCATGGGACCTAGGGGCCAACCGGCCCCGAGCCGGGTCCCCGCTGTCGGTGGTTGTGTGCAGCGCATGAGATGGACTCCGTCAATGAACGAGAACGTCATGCGCGCATATTACGGGTCTACAGAGGGGGGAACTGACCTCACTGCGTACCGCGAAAGGATGCTGTCTCTTTTTCAGGACCTGGAACCAACCGTGAACGTCTCGGCTCAACGATTGTCGGATCAGGTGCGGGTTATCCAACGCAACCACAGGTTGGACGACGCTGCACTTGATCGGCTGCGCTCAGAGATACTGAGCAACCAAATCGTCTCGACATCTACACAAACACAGACCGCGGCAGCGCCGACTACTAACGAAATCTCGCCGCGGTCCGACCATAATAATGATGATGCAGATGATAGGGTTGTTACAGTAAGTAGCCAGTGCAACGAAAGATTGAGGAGCGCACTGGAGGATGCGTTGTGCGAGTACATGTCGACTCCGACTGAGCTTAGGCCTCGTTTGCCACGGTTACCATGCACAAAAAAAATAGGGCGCTGGTGTGTGCTTTGGACTCGTTGCTCAAAAATATTTTTGAGAGTAGCGAGAACCTTGTTGATACGCACTCAATCTTGTATTGTGGGGCTGTTGCGGCATGTCGTTTAGCCAACATTAAGTTTCCAAACATAGATGGAACTATTCGACCGAAGTCTGCTGTACCAGCCTGGCAATGCAGGATTGAGAGGCGTATCGATGAGGCCAGGGTACTCATCGGCAAACTACACTGCTTCAGGGAGGGTAATACACGACCACGAGTGATGCGCTTTGTGAGACGGGCGTTTTTGGGGACAGGTATTAGTCCTCAAGGATACATGTCTCGTGTCACAGAGCGCATCGACTTCCTGAAGCAGAAAGTTTGTGCATGGGCGAGCCGCATACGGCGGTATAAGCGGCGAGTTGACCGGTACTCGCAGAATCGCATGTTCCAGAGCGATGAGAGGTGGGTGTACAGAGCTTGGGAGCGGCCTGAACACAGTGTGATTGGCGAGTGCCGCCCGGATGATTTTGCCACGATTACATTCTGGCGAAACATTTGGTCGGTGCCTGTCAGTCACGCTGAAGGTGGCTGGATGCGTGACGTCGAGCGCGTCTGTGAAGCTATACCAGAAATGGAAAAAGTTACCATCACCCCAGAGGATGTAGCCAAAGCAGTTCGTCCGTTACCGAACTAGAAATCACCGGGACCGGACGGACTGCAAAATTTCTGGCTGAAATGGTATAGCAGCTCACACGCGCCCCTGGCGTCGCAATTCCAGTCAATCTTAGAGTCTGGGCCGCTACCAGAATATCTGACAACTGGCGTTACCCACCTGCTCCATAAGACAGGTAACCCCGTGGATCCCAAGAACTATAGACCAATTACATGTTTGTCAACGGTCTATAAACTTCTTACATCCATCCTGAGAGCAAAAATTAATATACACATAGAAAATAATCAGATTATTTCTCCCTCTCAGAATGGATGTAGGAATGGGTCCCGGGGTACTAAGGAGCTACTCCTTATAGACATGGCCATAAGCCAACAGACTCGTCGATCCCGCAAGGATCTGTCGACATGTTGGATAGATTACAAGAAGGCCTATGACTCTGTTCCTCATACGTGGCTCATGAGGGTGCTGGAGTTGTACAAAATAGATACAACTTTACGCACCTTTCTTGAGTCATGTATGAGGCAATGGAAGACGGTCCTTCGTTATCCAGGATGTCGACCGATCCAGGGAAATGATGAGCCTATTTGGATTAAACGGGGAATATTTCAGGGCGACAGTCTGAGTCCGCTTTGGTTTTGCTTAGCCCTGAATCCTCTTAGCACATTGCTGGAGGATTCAGGACTAGGCTATCGGTTGAGAAGAGGTGGTCAGGTCATATCTCACCTTCTTTACATGGATGACCTGAAACTCTTTGCCCCCAGCAATTTGCAACTGATGGAGCTACTGAAGGTAACTGAAACTTTCAGTAGCGCCATCAGGATGGAATTTGGTGTGGACAAATGTGCAGGCATGCATATAAAGCGAGGGGAGATTATGGAATCCGAGGGAATTCAACTCCCGGATTCCATACACCTTAGATCCCTTTCCTCGACCGAAACTTATAAGTATTTGGGTATGTCAGAAGCTTTAGGCATTAACAATGCTGACATGAAGCAATCGCTGAAGGAGCGCTTCTTTGGCCGCCTGAAGAAGGTATTAAATAGCCTTCTGTCGGGCGGAAATAAGGTGCGCGCCTTCAACGGTTGGGTCATGCCGGTTTTAATGTACTCTTTTGGCATACTCAAATGGACTCAGACCGAACTTGACGCCCTGGATAGGCGAGTCCGTACATTGCTGACGGCAAATCGGATGCATCACCCACGATCCTCGGTGATGAGACTGTACATCCCGCGGAAGTGTGGAGGTCGAGGCTTTTTAAACGCAAAGACCCTGCACAACCGCGAGGTGTGCAGCCTCAGAGAATATTTTCTTAAAACCGATGTGGGTATGCACCGAGATGTGGTCGCAGTGGACAAGGGACTCACCCCGTTATCCATGGCTAAAGAGGACTGGCATAAACCTGTAATAATGACTACTGATAACCGCAAGGAAATATGGAAAGGCAAGGAGCTCCACGGGCGCTTTTTCCGGGCTCTTCACGAGCCTGATGTAGATTTCTTGGCATCCGTGGCCTGGTTACGTTTCAGTGACCTCTTTGGGGAAACTGAAGGTTTTGTCTGTGCGATTATGGACGAAGTTATCCTAACGAACAACTACCGGAGATATATAATGAAGGACGGGACGGTGGACGTGTGTCGGGCATGCCACCGTCCGGGTGAGTCTATCAGACATATTATCTCTGGTTGTTCTCGTTTGGCTAACGGTGAGTATTTGCACAGACATAACCAAGTAGCCAGGATTATTCACCAGCAACTTGCTTTGAAGTACAACCTAGTGGATTTAGAGGTACCGTATTACAAGTATGTGCCCGACCCAGTTCTCGAAAATGACCATGTCACTTTGTACTGGGATCGGTCTATCATTACTGACCGGACTATTGTAGCCAATAAGCCGGATATAGTGGTGATAGACCGATTAGCGCGCCGTGCAATGATAGTCGATATCACCATCCCACATGACGAGAATCTCGTGAAAGCTGAGAAAGAGAAACAAATGAAATATCTCGACTTAACACACGAGGTTGTCGACATGTGGAACGTGGACTCGGCTGTCATTGTACCGATTGTCGTGACCGCCAATGGTCTTATTGCCAAAAGCTTCGACGACCATCTGTCGAAGCTGTCGTTGCGCGGTTGGATCAAGGGCCAGATACAGAAGGCAGTACTCCTCGATACGGCCCGCATTGTGAGGAAGTTCCTGTCTCTGGAGCCCTAACCACCGGTAGCTTGGACCCTGCTCCCGACATCGGTGGACTACTGTTTTTATATTTTTAAATGTTTTTTTTTATATATTTATTTGTTATGAAAAATATTTAAAAATATCAAAAATATGTATTATAAGAGAAATAAAGGAGATAATAATAATAATAATTCTTTATTATCAGGCATCTAAGGCTCATAGATAAAATACAAAAATAATCTTACAAAATAATAAACTAATACATAAAGAGATAATATAACTAATCATAAACTACTGCACACGAAGTGACGGCGTCGTGTTCCGCTGCGAGGTCGGTATCCTTCCACGAAATCGTCGATACACGACACCCTTCGGCCAAAACTCTCCTTTGAGGAAGGTGTCCAAATGATGAGTCGGCACCCGCACCACAAACGACTTAAAATTGGTGTTATGGCGCGGCTCCAGCTGCTCAACTCTCAAAGTCCAGTTCGTCTTGACTCGAACATACTCCACGATCTCCTCAACCTTCGTGGTGTGATGTAGCCTCGAAACGTACAGCTGCGTCGTGGGCACTGCTGGACGCAGCAGTATGTTTGGTCCTGCCAGCGCGGTACCGCACTGGTTCTGACAAGTAGGCTTCTTCCTCTTCTTCTTCTCTACCTTTGTGAAGCCATCCTCATCGCTCTGCTTGCCCCCTTTCGTTTTACCTGCTTGTCGCGTTGTTTTCGACACAGCAGGTTTGTTTGCGGCTACAGCGGAATAGGCACGTTTAGGGGTCGACGTACCTACATGCGTCACTACTTCGATCGGTGACGATACAGCCACGGCAGCGGCGGAGCAAGATGCAACGCAAGCATTATCAGCAGCGGGTGACGCATTGCGACTCGCCGACTCAAAATTGCCGATGGATGCATTATGTGCCCCGCGACGAATGTTCAAGCTGGAGTTGTTAGGCGCCCTACTTTCTGAAACAGCGTTGCGCAACAACTCTACTTCGGCACGTAATACAACTACGGTGGTATTGGACACCTCCAACTTCGATTGTACCTCGGCCAGGCTTGCTTTCAGGGATGTTATGTCCTTCAGCAACCTGGTGACATCGACGTGGTCGAACGTGACGGGGGGCAGTTTATGTAGCTCCTTCGCCACGAAAGCGGGCACGTCGTCCGGGTCGGTGCTCTTCATCATTGTGATGATGTCCTGCACACTTCTTTGGCCGCCATCCCTCCGTCGGGACTAGATGCAGTCCCGATCAACTTTGCCCAGCGCTTGGAACAGCAGCAGCTTGGCACTGCTTATCTCCTCCTCGTTAAAACTGGACTTGCAGATCTGCAGGATGCTGACCTCATCCATATAGTCAATAGCATGTTTGATGAATGCCAACAGCTCGTTGGCTATAAGTGGTTGACTCATAGCGACGAAAAACGGGCAACGGCTACTGCCGCGCAACACGTGAATATAAAATTCGTATCGAGCAGCGCAAACACGTCCGTACTTGATCGCGCATTGCATTGTAATGCTAGCGAAGAAGGCAGCCGCACGCATGAGGAACGGACTTCCGTACGTCCTAGCCGCCAGTATCCCGACTCCGATTTCCTGCCATCGTAGGAGTGGACTTGTGGAGGACGAGCATCGGGTAGTTTGCCGTCCGGCCTTCCGGTAATCATCGGAACCTAGCCCTAGTCATCGACGCCGCGTGGTGTGCCACGCGCCTCTCATCGTAGGGGTCCAGCAGGGTCGAAGCCTATTGGGACCATGGGTTTACTACCGAAAGGGAAACCCGGAGTCCTTGGAACACAAGGCAAAGAAGGAGGAAATAAGGAGTGGGTTTTAGTAAACGTCTGATAGTTCCTTCCGCTACGGTGAATGATTTTCCACCTAAAAAAGAAACCTTATGAAAGCTTAAACACCTTATAACGAAGCGTCTTGCGAATCAAGTCTCGTAATTTTCTGCGTGCTTATATGATATCTCAAAAACCTTTTCAATAATCAACATTGTTTTCGATATAAAAACTGGGCAATTGCGAGTCGGACTCGCGCACTGAGAGTTCCGTACAAACTACAATTCCCGAATGGAGTCTTGAAAACTTTTCCGGTGACTTAACAACAAATTTACTGTTTTCAGATTTATTCGTATACCTATACTACAAGATTTAGCTATATGCCAAATTTCAAGATTTTGCTATATGCCAAATAGAATTTCAAGATCGGGTCAACCTTTGACAGTATCAAAATGTACATTCTTTTTTTTAGTTAACTTAGGAGTTTGATTTTGTTCACAATTCCAAGGGACCTTAGACCTGAGTACATAGTTTTAATTTCAACTCAATACTTCAACCTAATAGGTACTCACGCGTTCCCGAGAAAAAAGGTCTTAACAGACAGACAGATGAACAACAAAGTGATCCTATATATTATGGCTTCCATTTTTTTTTCTTTTAAGTTACGGAACCTTAAAAACGATAATAAAAATGTACACGTATAAGAATCGATAATAGCGTCACGCAACGTTTATCTCAAAACCATTTCATTGAGACAGAGAGTTCTAAATCGCCTGAACTATTCCATTAATGTAAGTGAAGCCACATCAGCGAATTACTTGTAATAGAAACGACACGCAAACATTGTGGTCGTGGGTCACTGGCCCGTTCTTCTGAAGGACGATTGTAGACTCCATTACACTGCATAATCTTCCATAGGAGAAAATATTTGCAGAAGTATCACTTTTAATGGTGTAAATGGAGGGCTTGAATGAAAGGGAATAGGCTGTCTTTTTATGATCATGTGAAGAGGAGGGATGTTTTATTCTAATTGGGAAATCATCTAATGACTTCTCTCGTTCTAAGGCGAAGCGAGAGGACTTGTCAAACTTGGCCCCAGTAGGCATCAGCCCTGCCATTACGGTTTTGCTAACACCTTTTTGAGGCAAGCATGATACACTAGGCATCGTAAATGACTCGGACTCAATCAGGACGGTCAGTCGGACTAGACAGGACAGGACTGGTGAGCTACCCATTGCTCGTCAATCGCAGGACGCATATCATACTAAAAGATGATGAAAATGTGAATGAAACTGGGCAAGCCACATCTGCCGCATGTCGCAATAAAATTGGGTAAAGGCAACCATTGACTAGATCTCGAATAACAGAAGCAGGTGACACGGTAGGCTCAGAAGGAGATGCCATGACAAATTAGCCTTCTACTTAAAGTATTGAGAGTATGGATCAGAAGTAGCTAAGGACAGAGAAGAGTGGAAGAATGGAAGAGAGGCCTTTGCCTTGCAGTGGGACACACACATTCACAATTCACATTTTTTAGAATGATTACTACGAGCCTGATGTCGTAGTAATCATTCTAAAAATGTGAATTGCATAGACAAGGAGACGGAGACCAGACAAAAGATGAATGAATGGCGTGAGGCGTGTTTTTAAAGTCCATGGCCCTCTACGGGGCGCTGGTGTGGGCGCCGTCGCTGAAAAAGCAACCGGCAGCCATACTGAACGCCTGCCAGAGGGTCATGGCGATAAGGATGGTGCGGGGATACTGCACGGTCTCCCGCGAAGCGGCGAGCCTTCTGGCTGGCCTACCACCGTGGGATCTGGAGGCAACAGTCCTTGCACACATGCACGATATGCGCGTGGAGATGCAACGCCGGGGTGAAAGTCCGCTGCCGCGACAGTTCACGGCATGGCGGACAGAGCTCCGGCGGGATCTCATGGTGAAATGGCGTCAACGACTATCGCAACCCAGTGCTGGGCACGCCACAATTATGGCGGTAAGTCCCCTCTTTGAGGCGTGGCTGGAAAGACCTCACGGCGTCCTTACCTTCCGCATGACGCAGGTACTCACCGGACATGGTTCGTTCGGGAGTTTCCTGCACTCGATTCATGCGGAAGTGACGCCCGGGTGTCGCCACTGTGCGGAACGCCCGGAGGACACGGTGGAGCACACAGTCGAGGTGTGCCCTGCTTGGGCGGAGCATCGCCGTGCCCTCGTGGGGGCGATCGGCGGCGGAGACCTCTCGCGCCGGGCCTTGGTTGAGGCCATGGTCCGGAGCGAGGAGGAGTGGCAGGTAGAGTTGCCCAACTATCGATATTTTCCCTATCGATAGATGACCTCGAAAACTAGTAACAATATCGATAGTGCTATCGATATTATCGATTATCGATAATATCGATACTATCGATTCTATCGATATCACAAATAAACAAATACTATTGATTAGAAGTAACAGTATTGATAGGATCGATACTATTACATAATAATACTATCGATAGTATCGACAATATCGATATATTTTAAGTAATACTATCGATATTATCGATAGTATCGTTGTATTAAATAATAAAAACTATCAATACTATTGACAGTTTGTAAAACTATCGATAGTATTACACCATCGATAGTTTAATAACCGCCGATAGTATCGTTTCCGAATTATAGCTTTTGTAGCAAGTAGTGTTAAATTATTCTCACTCACTGTGCGTAGTGTGCATTACGTTGTGTCATCGTTACAAAAAGTGCAATGTGGGTATTAACCCGCTCGCAATTCACTATAGTTTAAAAAGTAGATATAACGAAAAATTTAAACTTGACAGGGCTAAGTGTTGCCCTGTGTCAATTTTTGATTATATTCTGAGATTATTATGCTCTTTAGGATTAATAAGTTTTCTTTTTTAATAAGAAATATACTAGCTATGTAATTGAATATTGGAAGGCAATACTATCGCGGTTTATTAAATTATCGATAGTGTGAGCTATCGATACTATCGATAGTATTGCTTTAGGAGCAATACTGGCCTTCGATAGTATCGATACTATCGATACTATTTTTGTATATCAATACTATTGCCCATATCACACTATTGATAGAATCGATAGTATCGATACTATCGATACTATTGATATGACGTCAACTATCGATAGACTATCGATAGTTTAGCAATAGTCGACTATTGATATACAACACTAGGGCAGGCGGTCGCCGACTTCTGCGAAGCAGTAATGCTCGCAAAGGAGGAGGCCGGACGCATCAGGCAACGGCGTTATCGCCGCCGCCGTCGCCGGGATTCTGATCCCGATTTCCGGCCAACGTAGACGCGGGCTTGCGGACAGTGAGCAATGGGTAGCTCACTGTCCGGCCGTCCGGTAACTGTCCGGACCAAGCCCAAGTCGTCGACGGCGCGAACTGTTCCCGCGCGCCTCAAGGAGTTGTCAGCAACAGCAGGGACCCAGCCGGGTCGAAGCCTACTGGGGCCAGGGTTATCCGAAAGGGCGCTCGAGCCCCGGTATGAAGGCTAGAAGGAACGGGGTGGGTCTTTTAGTCAGTAAGAGTCTGACACTATCTCCCGCTCCGCCCAAGGGCGGGGGATGTCAATGCATGATTTTATCCCACCATAAAAAAAAAGGGCGTGTTTTTAAAGAAAATGGAAATTATCGCGGCGACCCAACTACTGACACTGATGAGCAAAATGAAAGCATTGATGAAATTCACTCGCTCATTATGTCTACGCATTATCAAGACATCCACTGCTGGACATAGGCCGGGCCCAAACGTCTCCACAACAAATGATCCTATGCCTCTTAGGGCCAACACTGCTCCCGGACGGAGCACTTTTCTGTGGGACTGCTCGGGCGCCTGCGGTAACGCAGCGTTCGGCCTTAGATGAATTCCCTCGACTCTCTCCGGGTCATCGGTCCACCTTTTGAAAAACCCTTCTTTTCTTGTGGAAATTCGGAACTACTACTTCTCCTAATAGTCTAAGATCCGATTAAGAACGACCTTCACCGGTCTGTTTAATGGATGAAACGCATTTTATGATAAATTTAGTGTAACGCGGGTGGGTTGCCTAAGAAATTCCTGTCCAAACTACTATTAATTAAAAATTGAAAATTTCCTTTTTTTTTTTTAAAAATGCACAACCGTTATTCTTACCAGATTTTTTTGCAGACAACACACTAATATCGTATTCGTAATGAAACAGCGTTTATTTTGATATAGAATTTGATGTTTATCAAAATAAACACACCTGTTTATACCTGGCAACCCATAGTTATGATAGGAAACAAATAGGCAACCCAACATTTTTATGTTCTAAAGGCAAACTTCACTCTTTCGGTTAGTATTAAATTTGTTCGTTAAACAAACCGGTGTATTTTTTCAAAAAAAAAAAAATTTTTGCCAGGAATTTCTCAGGCAACCCACCCGCGTTTTATTATTTAATATACAAATTTTATCATAAAATACGTTTTATCCATTAAACAAACCGGTGAAGGTCGTTCTTAACCGTATCCTCTACTATAAGTCTTTAGTTCGGTCTTCGTCAGTATTGTTGTTAAGTTCTCTTAATGATTTGATATTTTTCATAGTATTTATTAGTTTATTATTTTAGCACATATATCTATGTATGTATTTTATGATTATAAATAACTTATTTTATTTTTCCGTTTAAAGTATCTGTTATTTGTTCATTGTGCAACCCTACCCGTCTTTTTTAACCCAAAGGTTGACTGGGAGAGAATGCCTTTTTGCATTAAGTCCGCCTATGTACCACTACTGTACATGAAGTCTAATGAATTTGGATGTCTTTTGTTATATCATAATATCGAGAAATTATAATCTAATAAAAAAAACTAAAGGTTCACCTAGCATCTAAATATAGTACTTGTGGAATGTAATACAAAATTAAGTAGGTATAAAAAACTTAAATACTAAATAAACTATTTATACTAATCCCTAACTATGAAGGTACATAAATATAATACAAAATGACAAAGTACGCTCAGGCGTCAAAGTACTCCTCCACATCGCTGTCATCCGGAAATGTGCCCAGAAGACTGGCAGCATTGCCTCGTTGAATGACAATGCTAATTCTTTGGGCGAAGAACGAGCCAGCCCTCTGGTCACGTGAAGTGTCGATCAGTCGGCGTGAAATTTCCTTGAAAAGGAGACGCGCACTCGGACCCCATGAAACAAGTGTTTCGACCCCAAACGGCTCAAAACTGTAATTACCAATAAGGTTACAGTATTTGCGCCGTTTAAGGGTCTCAGCAGCAGCAGCGGCAGCGCCAGCACAGCCTGCCGTACTTGGAATATGGGATGGCGCAAGGGTGTCGACACAGGTTGCGTCCCACACCAGAGGCCTACCCACCTTCCACGGTACCAACGTCATACCATCTGGTCTCTTCCCATCGTCACGTACCAAACCATTTGGTTCTAATACGGCATGAAGTAGTAAATAAACTTATTATACTAAAAACAAAGGTGGTGAGCCTTCTGACCTTACCTTCTTATGAGAACGCTACTATAGCGTTACTTTAATCGTGTGGAAGACGCAAGCAATTCTGTTAAGATTGTGTAAATTGTAGTGTTTAGCTGATATTGCGTCTTCACTTCGGTAAATACATACATGAAGAATTTATTTCAACTTAAGTTCTGCCAGCGGGTTCACCCGCATCAAGAAATCAAGAGAACATACTACCAGGATAAAAAGTATCATACGTCCTATTCTTAGACATGGTCTGATCGCCAAAGAACCATTACCTTTCAGCCGTTTGAGCATATATTTTTAGGTGGAAAATATATGCTCAAAACAGAAGAACTCGAAACCCTTGGGCGAAGCGGGGTTGTCAGACTTTTACTGATTAAAACCCATTCCTGTTCCTTCTTTGCCATTGTTCCAGGGCTGCGTGAATCTCTTTCGCATCACCCCCATGGGTGATGTGAAAGCCTACTGGGGCCATCCCCAGCAGGCTTCGACCCTGTTGGGCCCCTACGGTTACGGCGCGCGTACCGGTCCGGACGGTTACCGGATGGTCGGACGGCGAGCTACTCATTGCCCGCTGTTCACAAGCCCGCGTCTACGGTGGCAGCCGTTTGACCGTGAAATAGTACGTAATAAAAATTCACATGCAGACATATCATACCAACTTTCGCTTTTATGATAACATCCCACCTGTACTACATAGCGGGTACATCATCATCATCATGGTTTCACCCGAAAGAGGTCCACTGTTGGCTATAAGTCCTGTGCATCTTTTTTTTTTCTTTTTTTTTTACAACAATCACACAACGCCGTCTAGTCCCAAGCTAAGCAGAGCTTGTGTTATGGGTACTAGACAACTGATAAACATACTTATATATTTCTAAATACATACATATTATAGATAAATTACACCCAGACACAGAACAAATGCTTATGCTCATCACACAAACATTTGTCCTGGGTGGGAATCGAACCCACGACCTCTGGCATAGCAGTCAGGATCACTAACCACTAGACCAACAGGCCAGTCAAATCTCGCATCTCCATCGGATTTCCGTAACCGTCACCAGGTCATCGGCAAATGACGGGTTGGTTAGAAGTTATATATCCGCACATGTCACCAGTGTAACGCGCAACGTTTCTTTTCAATTTCCCACGTTATAAATAACGGGCAAGTGCGAGTCGGGCTCGCGTCCTGAGGGTTCCGTACAAACTTACCTATGAAACCGACCTTGAGTCTCGAAATATACGTTTTCGCGACATAAACCGCCACATCTTTTTTTTGTTAACTTAGAAGTTTGATTTTTTCACAGCTTCGAGGGACCGCAAACTTAAGTATATGGTTTTAATTTCAACTCATTACGTTCACGCGTTCCCAAGATAAAGGGTCTTGATAGACAGACGGGCGGACGGACAACAAAGTGATCCTATAAGGGTTTCGTTTTTTCCTTTTACGATACGGAACCCTAAAAAAAGAGCTACAAACGAACAGGTAAACCAACATACGACATATTCTACTGCAAAATTTTACTTTTCTGAAACAAACACAGGTATAAACATTCTCTTTGAGAGAAAAAGCTAAACCAACAACAATTCATTACAAATTTTCCTTACTCACATAAAACTACTACAATGTTAGCAAATTGTATAAAACTTAAATTAAATGCATTAAGTATGTGCTTAGCGGATCAAAAGAAGAATGTATTTAATTCCGCAGCCATTTCAAAGATTAACTTTCCAGTCAAACAAAATGTTGCAACAGAAATATATGAAAAATATTTTTTCACTAACTAGTTTATTAACAAATATACAAAATAGTACAATATTAATTGTGAAAACAAATACAATTATTTTAAATAAATATGTTCTTTTGATAACAAGCAAATTTGAATTTTTATGGTAATATCTATACATATGTGAATAATGAATCTGTATAAGATTTTAGTTATGCGCCCGTCACGTAAAAAGTACCAAATCAATGTTGACCACTTTTAAACATTTTTTTTTTTCGGCGGAGCGGGAGATTGTGTCAGACTTCTACTGACTAAAAACCCACCCTGTTCCTTCGAGCCTTTATGCCGGGGCTGAGCTATCATTCAAAACTAACCATGGCCGCAGTAGGCTTCAACCCAGCTGAGCTCCTGCTGTTGCTGACAACTCCTTGAGCCGCGCGGGAACAGTGCGCGCCGTCGACGACTTGGGCTCGGTCCGGAAAGTTACCAGACCGAGCATTGCTCACCGTCCGCAAACCCACGCCTACGGTGGCCGGAAATCGGGATCAGAATCCCGGCGGCGGCAAAAACGCCGTTGCCTGATGCAGTCGGTCTCCTCCTTTGCTAGCATTACTCTTCGCAGAAGAAGGCGAGCGCCTGCCACTCCTCCCCGCTCCGGACCATGGCCTGTACCAAGGCCCGGCACGAGAGGTCGCTGCCGCCGATCACCCCCACGAGGGCATGGCGATGCTCTGCCAAAGAGGGGCACACCTCCACTGTGTGCTCCACCGTGTCCTCCGGGCGTTCCGCACAGTGGCGACACCCGGGCGTCACTTCCGCATCACTTTTATACATAAAATTGTGAGTATCCTAATACCTATATATTATTATTTAGGCTTTGTTTCATTGCAATCGGTCGAAAATATCGAAAGACGTACTACATTCATTGACTGTTAGGCGATGCGAAGTTCGTCAGGTCAGCTAGTATACACTAAAATTCTTTAAACAAACAGTAATTAATACTATGGCATTATACATAGTAATAATTTAACTATTAGCATAGCATAGTCGGCCTTATAATGTTCCCACTGTTGGGACTCAGGCCTCCTCTTAAGAGAGGGAATGGGCCGTAATCCACCACGCAGGCCCAGTGCGGGTTGGTAAATGTCACATGTTATAGAATTTTTGGTACTAGGACATGCCGGTTTCCTCACGATGCTTTCCTTCACCATTTTGAGAGCAGTGGTGATGAAATAAATTACACAAAGTAATGTGCCTGGCTGGGCTTGAACCCGTAACCTACAACTCGTAAATCGGGGCCGTTACCACCCGAATTAACTTTTTTTTAATTGATATAAACAAGTGCTTGACTGCGATCCCACCTGATGGTAAGCAGTGATGCAATATCGTGAGGCACACTAGTTTATTAAGAGCTTATTCACTCTAGCTTTGAAGACACCCAAATTATAATCGGACGGGAAGACCGCAGCAGGCAAACTGTTCCACTCCTTCGACGTACGCGGTATTAACGACAATGCCAAACGCTTATTATGGATGTGAATGTATCTCTGTCTCTCTATCTGTTACGTTTACATAATTAAATTACTGAACCGATTTTGAAATTAAGATGTATCAATTAAATAAAATGGAAAAAGTATTTCTAATTGACTATTTTCACTTTGTTTTCATTAGAAAATTAAGTCGATTGATTACCCACGTAATCGCAGAGTTTCGAACTTAAACTTAGGTTTACACTCGAATAGTAAATGTGTGTACATTTCTCAGCGTTCGAACTAACTAATATCTACCAGGATCACATGTTTGTTCAGCAAGTTCGGGGCGTTTGAGTATTGATGACGTCACATTAATTTGGAGAGAGTTTGACTGTATTAGGAATGTATTGCAGATTTGAATTTCGAGTGTTTAGCAAATAACTTCATTATTCATTATTGTCATTCTTTTTTTTTGGTATTGATAGACTGTTTTCTTTTGCTGACCAGTGTTTGATCTCGAATAGATTTATTTCTGCGATTTTTTCTATAACAACAAGAATTTTTATGAAAGGTGCAAGTAGTTGTGCAGGGGACTTATCAAGACGTGTTAAAATGTCAAGTGTACGAACGAGAAAGTAGGATAGAGCTATGTATCCCTTTAACAGCTCAGTTTAGGTCGTATAATGGATCGCGTTTAGAACCCATGGTAGCACTGTAGGATGGGCAGCATTGGTGGTGACGCATGTCCTGTAAAGCGGCTTTATACTGCCACTGTGTTTGAGATGGATCAAGGAAGCCTACTTTGGCCAGATTGTTTGTGAAGCGGCTGACCCGAGTCCGCAGTTTGTTAAGAGATTTCGAGATGGGCTACTACAGTTCGCATTCAGGGGATAGATATTCTTATGAAGTCATGAAGCGTAGAGGACAAAGCGTTTTGCAAAAACACATTTATTGTGCTAACAAAGCCAGCCAGCCAAGGAGTGGAATTCCCTGCTGGAGTCTGTGTTTCCTGATAGCTACCTACAACTTAGAGGTCTTTATGTCAAGAGTGAATAGGTTACTTCTAGGCAAGCGTACTCCATCGTCGACCACATCATCGCTTACCATCAGGTGAGATGGTGGTCAAACGCGAGCCTATCAATAATAAAAAAAAAGAACGAGGAGTTGGGTGTCATTTCAAAGTCTAGACGAGATAGTTCTCAAAACAAATCTTTTTCATTTGCTCTTTTCATTCCAGAGCCTAGGTTTCGAATAATTTTGCAACATAATGTACCAACCCGCGCAGGGTCCGCGTGTTGGAATACGACTTATTTGCTCTCATAGAGAGGTCTAAATACCAGCATTATTAAGCATACCTATCATTATAAAGCTAATTATGTTTATAGGAACACTGTACAGCATTCTGCATGACCATGCTCACCCTAATGTTTTCCCAACTAGGCCTCGCAACTTTTTTTTTTTGATGGTAGGAAAAAATCATCCAATGACATCCCCCGCTCTTGGGCGGAGCGGGAGATAGTCTCTTACTGACTAAAAGACCCACCCCGTTCCTTCTAGCCTTCATACCGGGGCTCGAGCGCCCTTTCGGATAACCCTGGCCCCAGTAGGCTTCGACCCGGCAGAATCCCTGCTGTTGCTGACAACTCCTTGAGGCGCGCGGGAACAGTGCGCGCCGTCGACGACTTGGGCTTAGTCCGGACAGTTACCGGACGGCCGGACAGCGAGCTACCAATTGCTTACTGTCCGCAAGCCCGCGCCTACGGTGGCCGGAAATCGGGATCAGTCGGGCGGCGGCGGCGGCGATAACGCCGTTGCCTGATGCGTTCGGCCTCCTCCTTTGCGAGCATTACTGCTTCGCAGAAGTCGACGACCGCCTGCCACTCCTCCTCGCTCCGGACCATGGCCTGAAACAAGGCCCGGAGCGAGAGGTCTCCGCCGTAGGCCTCGCACCTCGCGTGTGTGAGGGCTCTTTAACAACGAATGTTTTGTTTTATAATTTACTAGCTTTTGCCCGCGGCTTCGCCGGCGTACATAGAATATAACCTATGTCACTCAAGAATAAAGCAACTTTCTATTGATGCTAACATTTTTGCAATTGGTGCAGTACTTTCAAAGATTACTTCCTACAACAAAAAATCAAAATTTACCTCTTTATTATATTAGTGTAGGCTCGAGTTTGACCACTATATCACCTGACGATAAGCAAAGATGTAGCATTTTCGAAACTATGAAAAAAAAACTTAGCTGATACGACTTCGCCCATTTCTAAATAAGTTCACGCTACGCCTCTGCTGCCTATCAGACCTCCAGAACCCAGTTACTGGGCCATACTCTTTAGATAGACGGACGGTCAGACTTCCTGGTGTCTGACTACCTGTAACCACTGTCTAAGATTTTCTAATGGCAACCGGGACCAACGGCTTTACGTGCATTCTGAGGCAAGGGGCATCAATAATGTCCTAGATTTTTTATTTCTCTTTGTGTTTTAGGGTTTTTAATCTCAAAGAGCATGTCAGCCCCATCGTAAACTAAAATAAGTTTACAATAACAACTATTACTACTTATAAACAACCATATAACTATAATTACAGTAAATTAAAAAATAATAATAATAAAACCCTACGCTAATTACAACTAACTAAAAAAACATAGCCAGTGAGCAACTCATAACGATTCTAATAATCCCAAACACGGTTAGATTACATTAATTTAGTTTCTGGCTTCATCATCAGATCAGTCCGATACATCCCCTCCCCCTTTTCTTTGAGCGAGTCATCGACTACACGTATAAACAAAGCAATTTTACTTGTTACGACAGTTCTGCTGTCATCCTATGAGTAGTTCTGTGCCATATCTTCGAAGTTCATGATCAGATCATAACAATATTTCAATGGGACCAACCTTTCAATAAAAAAATTAATTTACAAAATCGGTCCACAACTGACCGAGATATGAACATACATAAAAAAATAAAAAACATACATTCTGCCGAACATAGAACACTCCTTTTCGAAGTCGGCTAAAATATGGCGTCAAAAAACTCTTCCACATCGCTGTCGACTGGTAATGCGCCCAAAAAGCTGGCGGCATTGCCACGCTGTATGGCAATGCTTAACCTCTGACCGAGGTAAAAGCCAGCCCTTGGGTCACGCGGAGTGTCAACTAGACGTTTCGACAGATCTTTAAACAACTTGTGAGCACTAGGACCCCACGATCCGAGAGTTTCAACCCCAAACGGTTCGAAAATATGTATGGCAATGCTTAACCTTTGTCCGAGGTAAAAGCCAGACCTTAGGTCACGCGAAGTGTCAACTAGACATTTCGACAGACCTTGTGAGCACTCGGACCCCACGATCCGAGAGTTTCAACCCCAAACGGTTCGAAAGTATAACTTCCAACAAGGTTGTTATATTTATATATAACAACTTAACTTAATTATCAACACAATTGATTAAGTGTTTTTACCAAGGTTGAGCTACCGACACATTGCCATGTCATAGGTAAATGATATATGATCTTATTATATGATCTTACCAGCCTCACTTCTAGGATTAGCCAAGATTTCAAAAAATAATCATACATCAATTTTATTGATCCTTTGCAATTTTGTCAGTAGCTCTTTTCCTGACCCATTCCATCAAAAGATGCTGAACATCATTAATAACTCCACACACGTCACCATTTGTGGAATCTATTTTTTTTTTGTCCTAGATTAACAACAGACTCTACTTATGATGACACGATTGCATAGTAACTCTTCTGTCCATTGTACCTGTTTACACATGTATGTATTCATGTGTACATTCTGCCTTTCAATTTATTTCCCGATTAATAATTCATGTAATCAGTTTATGAGTACGAAGCCATGTTTATGTTTCATAGGCTTAGGGTACGTTTCCACTGACACGTAACTGGGCAGATTGTGAATTGGCCAATCACAGTAGTCTAAATCTCCACTCCGCATCATTGAAAATAGTGTAAACATTACTGCGTCAGGGTGTGTCATGGCGTAGGATACACCAATAAAACGAATCTGTTCAAGCCTACATGACATCATAACAAGTTTTGTAACCAATAACCGACGGCAGAAGGCTCCACGATACAACACAACACAACACACATAACCCTAGCTTAAGTTGTGCGGAGTAGAGCTAAGCGGACTTTCAAATAAAACACCATCACATTGTTGACACCTCTAGGATCCGGACTAAGCGTTTCGCCTCGTCGTTTATACTCGCACATTGAAGGACTGGAACGATTTGTCTACTGCGGTCTTCCTGTCCGATCATAATTTAGGTTTCTTCAAAGCTAAAGTGAATAGGCTCTTAATAAACTAGTGCGTCTCACCATCAACTATTGAATTAAAACATACCATTAGATGCGATCACAGTCTAGCATTATGTTGTTATTTGATTTAAAAACAAATTGAACACGTGGAGAGTAATAACAAAATGAACACGTGGAGAGTAGCTCAACCCCACTCCGCCCTGGGCGCTCTGCATCAATGGCAACACTTGTCACTTTTCACTATTCATATCTGCACCGCCCCGCTCCGCATCAATGGAGATGCACCTTTATGTAGATGTGTGTATAACGGGGCATTTGTGAAAACAAGCAGTGATTTTATTATCAGATCTTGTGTTAAATGTACAAACAAATAAAAATACACGCGTGTATCCTTTTTTAACGTGGTAAGACATTAAATTACTGTGTCAGATTTTTCTTATTAAAACCCACTAATGTTTCTTTGCGTTCCGGGATGCCAAAAGTCTGATACGCTCTCTCGCTTTAACCTACTGTTGGAGAAGTTAAGTAAGATTTTCCACCTCAAAAAAATGGTTAAAAAAATTAGGTTTACTTTAGCTCTGGGGCAGTCTAAGTAGACTACTAATAAAACTGACATTGATTGATTGACAGTAAAATTATTATGAAGCATTTTCAGCCGAAAAGTGAGATCGTTATACTCGTATCTCTTCGTTTTTCGAGTGAAGTCATCTAAAAAAAAAATGTTTTTAATTAAATGAATTCATTATTATTTTAGTAAACTCTAAAACAAGTACTTCGACTAGACTTCATCGCGAATTGAAAGTTATAAGTTTGTTATTGGTTGAGAGTGTTTTTCCGTTATCACGATGACAATGTCCACTTGAAGTCTTTTACACTGACTTGAATATATGGCCGTTATCAGAAGGACGTCCACTGTTGGATATAGGCTAGGAACCAAGTGTCGCCACAACGAACTGTCCTGTGCGTCTCACATCCATCGAATTCTCGGTCTATTAGGTAGAACTACACTGCGCACAGCGCACACGTGTGACACACACGCCGATCTGGGCGCGTCGGTCACCACAAATTTTAAATGGAAACTAGACTTGTAGAGCTACAGTTGAACTACTCCACGCGACGTCATTCTACGTAAAAATCAGGCGTGTCACACGTGTGCGTCAGTCAAATGTAGTTGTTTTAGCTGTGTTAAATAAACCCACCAAAATTAACACACCCTACAGCTCTTGTTTCGCAGCTAAAGCGTCAAATTATAATTATCATCATTTCTTTTCTAAGACCCGTACAAAGTGGGTCGTCACTCAGAACACGTCCCGGGCAAAAGGGGTGAGTTCAAAGAAAAGGGTGACTTATCTTGTATTATAGTGTCAGCGAGATAAGACAAGGGAATACCTGGTATAAAAAGGCTTATAGGGAGGGAGACAAATTGCACGGTTGAGAAGGAAAATTGATGCTGGACTGAGAACTAACTTTCGCTTATCTAGAACTGGTAGAGTAATAACACTGATCGTCATTTTTGTAATTAGGAGTATTAAGGGGCCGGCGACGGATGAATTTCCATACAAACGTAATACCACGCTCATTTGCAGTTGGAGCATATTTCCAACATATTATGATGATATTCGGTTATAGACAATATTTATCTAGGTTCCTACGTCCTTCTTTTTTAAAAAAACAAAAAGAAATTTAAGCGAATTGTATTTCGCACTTTTGACAGCGTAAATGGCAAAACATGCCATTTGGCTTTTCCTGTATTAAAAATGACAATATTTCTAATATTCTCGACGTAGGAACCTAGATAAACATTGCCTATAACCGAATATCATCATAATATGTTGGAAATATGCTCCAACTGCAAATGAGCGTGGTATTACGTTTGTATGGAAATTCATCCGTCGCCGGCCCCTTAAGAGGTCGTCATGTGTCATACTGTATGGATCAGAATGTTGGGCTGTGAAAAAGAAGGATGAAAAAAGACTGCATGTAGCGGAGATGAGAATGTTGAGATGGATGTGTGGTGTGACGAGAGTGGATAAAGTGAGAAATGAGTATATTAGAGGAAGTTTGAAAGTGGCGCCAGTGACTGAAAAGTTGAAAGGTAATCGGTTGTCTTGGTATGGTCATGTGAAGAGGAGAGATGAAGCGCATATTACTAAAAGAGTATGTAGGTGGATGGAGAGGGAGAGGAAGGCCGAAAAAAAAAGGATGGATTGTGTGAGGAGTGATATGAAAGAAAAGGGAGTTAGCGATAGTTTGACGGGTGACAGGACAGAATGGAAGAAAAAAACATGTTGTTGCGCCGACCCCAAGTAATATGGGACAAGGGCAGGAAGAAGAAGAAGGAGGTTGTCATGTGATTTTTATAGTTAATTATAGCCAATATGGACTAAAAAAGAAAAATAATTGTTACCGAAAAGAGACTGTCATGAAAATAGAGTGCGTCTACTGAAAGCGTAACCTGGGGTTTTTTTTTTAAATTAAATTGGCAACATTGTTTTGCCGAAAAAATCACGTCAAAGTCTATGGTTGCAATTGTCAGTTTTTGGAAACAGATATTTATTTTTCAAAAATAATCGCTTAATTATGAGAAAATCAATAAACAGTAACGTGCGAAAACTGCTACATACTATGGTTAATACAATCAAACAAAAACAAGAAGAGAAAGAAGGTGTTTTCAATAAAAACCAACAATGTTTATATACGATTTCAGAATTTTTAAGTTAGTATGACGTTATAATCTTGATCCTTGTTGACAAATATTATTAGATAGTTATATTTACGATATGATGATATTTTATTTTCTTATATTTTTAGATAATCTGGCATATTGCGAATTTCATATTTGACAAAAACATCGAACAAAGAAGGCTTTTGGTGAACCGACTTAATCAAAAACACATGCTAATGGTAGAATGCGTTCAAAAGCTATAATGAAATATTTGCCTCACTGTCGGGTAGTGAATCGAAGTCTTCAACTGAAGTTAAAATCGCGAAAGTGAAGGAAATAGTGACTGAAATCCTAGTTCAAGTTTAAGAGAGATAGCTGCTGAACTTTCTGTGTCTCACGAGTCGATCCGTATCATTTGAAACAATCACTGGAGTATGAAACATGTTCTTGCTTGACTAATCCTAAAAGATCTGAATTTTCTCTGTGCTAAAACGAATCGAGTCCAACAATCTTGAAACACATTATTAGTGTTGGCGAGACATGGTGAAATTGAAATCATGTTGACTATTGCGGTGTTGTGCACTTGGTATTCTTGCCAGAAGGCCAAATGGTAAATAAAGAGTATTATTTGAATATTATGTAGCGACATTTGAGAGAACAGATAAAATAAAATAATTTCGAATAATAACTAACATTTTGTATGTTATTGACCTTTACCATACACCCACCAATAATTAAAGGTAGAACTACACTCCTCATACGTGTGCTACACACGCAGATCTGGGAGCGTCGGTCTCCATACATTTCATATGGAAAATAGACTGTTAGAGCTACACTTGATCCACGCCGCGCCATGCAACGCTACGTTCGCGACGCCGAAACGTCGGTCCCAGAAATTTTAGAGAAAGGTTGGCGGGGCTATCCACGCGTCTGATAGCGGTGGTCAGGCGGAAGTGTCTTCGATGGTAAATGAAAAAGCGAGCTTGAACTGTTTTTAATCCTCCGATGAAATCAAAGGTTGTGATGCGCATCACACGTGTTATGCGTTGCGTCGGTGTAGTGTGCACACCTACCGCAAACGTCTGAGACGTCTCATACGTGTGCGTCGGTGTAGTGTAGTTCTAGCTTAAGTCTACACACACGTTTTTGACTAAAATTTAAGTTCCTATACGACTATTATACAATTGTCATAAATACAAAAAATACTCAAGTATCAAAATTTTTTTCTCCTACTATTTCAATAATACCACATTCAAAATTTTTGGTTTTAACCTCCTTTTCTCAGGTCACGCTTTCGTTAGACGCACTTCTATAAAATATGTGCCTATCGAACTTTAGCATAGTTTAACTTCCATTATTCCTTGCATATAAAAAAACAATGTCCCCACTGCTTTTGTCTGTCTGTTCATGATAAACTCAAAAACTACTGAAGGGATTAACATGCGGTTTTCAGCTACAAACAGAGTGATTCATGAAAAAGCTTTTGGTTTGACACATGAAGAGAAAAGCCAAAAATCTCAAAGATTTGTAACACCCGTGTGAAGCTGGGACATATCGCTAGTGTATTATAAAGTCCCCCCCACCACATCTGTCTATCTGTCTGTTCGTGATAAACTCAAAAACTACTGAACGGACTTACATGCGGTTTTCAGCAACAAACAGTGATTAATGACGAAGGTTTGGGTATATAAGACGTACAGTTTATATCAGAGAAAAGCCGAAAAACCAAGATTTCTAAAACCCATGCTAACTTGAAGCGAGCCACGCGCTTGTTTAAAATATACATGGGGTGAAAATACCTGCAACAAATAACCGCCCGCCCCTAAAACAATAATTCAACATCAGAACATCATCCCACAAGGTAAATTCAAGGTCGTTTCTCTACCCAAGATTAGCTTAGTTGCTGCCGATTCGGACACAGTGTCCAAATCGTCACATTTTATTTTCAATATTTTTTCACTGACTCAAAATTCCTATGCGCTGATCTACAAACCAATGTTTTTCTTAATATTACTTGACTGGCCTGTTGGTCTAGTGGTTAGTGACCCTGACTGCTATCCCGGAGGTCGTTGGTTCGATTCCCACCCAGGATAAATGTTTGTGTGATGAGCACGATCATTTGTTCTGTGTCTGGGTGTAATTTATTTATTTATTTATTTAAACTTCATGTACAATAGTGGTACATAGGCATAGGCATTTATCTATCACATGTAATTATTTAGAAATATATATGTATATTTATCAGGTGTCTAGTACTCATAACACAAGCTCTGCTTAGCTTGGGACTAGACGGCGTTGTGTGATAGATGAGAAAAAAAATATTTTAGCAAATTAGTTTATCGGCAAAAGTGTCCAATGTAAATAGAACTCGTATTGACGCAACCTCGACTTTAACCCAATTATTCTGCTGACGCAAAATCATTCGTGTGTAACTAGAGTATTAAGTGCAAGAAACAGTTTTAAATTATTGTGACTTTATGGATGCGTGACGCACAGGACCGGTCGTTGTGGCGACGCTTGGAGGAGGCCTATGTCCAGCAGTGGACGTATTTCGCCTGATATGATGACGATGATGATAATGACTTTTAGTGTTTAAGCAAACTAAGTATATAACATAGTAAATAATGTCATTTATATCCACTCTTTTCGAGACTTTGAATGTTAAATATCCGTCTTAATTTTATTGTACTACAAAAACCATTGTGTAGGAACTTCTACCGCCTGTGATAAGGTTTAACCTAGTAAAGGCACATAAAATAGCCATACCTTTGTAATTATATCCTAAGATTTTATGTAACTATTTTTCCTAACTTTAACTCTGAATAAATATATTATTATTATTCACTTTATTTGTCATTTTGACATATTCAATATATTATTAAATATTCATTAAAAAATATTAAAAAAAAGCATTTAAAAATATAAAAACACTATCCCACCGACATCGGGAACAGGGTCCAAGCTACCGGCTATTAGTATTATTTATATATATATTTATTTATTTATATCAGAACCCTAAGGCCCTGGACCTTTGCAAGGCATAAGAGGAGCCGAAACCAACTCGCAGAAGCCCTTTTAGACGATTTTAATGGAACGTGGCACCAACCGGTGATTATCCCTGTATGCGCTATGCTAGTGCATCCAAGGACAACCCCACACAAAACTATGGCCCCTGCCATTATTATTATTATCAATATATTATTATTACTATTATTACTGACGATTCGGATATTACCAAATTTATTGAAGCAGTTTTTAGTACAAACAAATAAAACAAGTTTTAAAATATAATACTAACTTTATTACCCGAAGTTGCCGCCTTAAATCCAGTCCAAAATAGTTTTGGTAACGCTTTTTTCTTCAAAATTAAATTTTAAAATGTTTTTATTTGATTGTACTACAAACAGTGAGTGTCCGAATCACCAGTGAAAAAAATATTGAAATAAAAAGGTGTCAATTCGGACACTGTGACAGAATATATTGTGTCTGAATCGTCAGCAAGTCAGATTATTATCTACCCAACTGACGCAGCTATTTTATGAAACACATGGAGACTTTAACATTTAAATGCCGCCATAATATAGGTCTGACCCATATCCTCTAGTGTTTTACTGTCAAAACTTAGTTTGACTAATTTAGAACACAGTGGGAGGACACAAAGTGACACTACAGTACAGGGGTTCTCTAATTTATTTATTACGATTAAAAGTTATATCCTATGTGATATTCCAGGCCATGTTATACCTATCTGCTAAAGAATGATGCCAGAATTTCTATGAAAGGGTCCAACTTCCAATAGCTGCGTGTGTTATACACCCCTAGTTTTTTAATTAGCACAAAAGAAAAATTAGGCTCTATCTGTACCCGTAACTGATGACATTTTTGTAGTTAAAAGTAAAAAAACGAAATCCCAAAATTGTTCACCAAAATTCATTATAATTGGTAAATTCATAATAGAATCAATCATGCATAACAATTGCTACTACGTGCAGTGTTTTTTTCAATTTTGATCGTCATCTATTCATTCATAATCACTAATCAGCCTGTACAATATTTATAAATTGAGTCACATTTTGAGATATAAACAAACGCTAATAACTTTGCTGTTAATGAATATTATTTATTGAGACTGTACTTAAATGATTTGTTCAATTTTGATACCACTCATCTAATACCACTGGTATTTGTTTGAACGCAATTTTATTACCTATTCTGAACGGAGACCACTCTTTAAATAATTTAATTTAATGTGCGAACCCATACAGTGACAGTGACTTGAATTTAGTAAAGTCAGCTCAAATCAAACCTAACAAAATTTTGGATTCCTAATATTTTTATACGATCGTAATATACAAAAACTTTCACTAACTAATCCCTTTTTTAAGATATGTCTGAGGAGGCTGTAATCCACCCTCAACATCTTGGGGAAAAACAGAGACCTTGACTTGCATAAAAAAATGGTGGCTTGTTGTTATTTAGAGCAGGTTTACAGTACACAATTTATTATTAAACTAGACAATTGTTAAATAAACAAATACCAGTGGTATTAGATGAGTGGTACCTATTAAAACGGAACAAATTAAAAACAAGACCTTTTCCAATAAGCCCTTTAAATATTTGTACTAATTAAAAATTAGGGTGTATAGTCGGTAATAAATATTAAAAAAAAAAATACAGATAATTTTGAGCTGAATAAACGTTACTAAAAGACTCACGAGTATGACTTATGTTTATTTACGAGTTTTATAACAACCTCCTTAAATTTTAAGCAAATCCAAAATTCATTTATATATGTCAAATATAGTAAACCAATAAATACTATGACAAATATCGAACTCTATGAAAAATATCAAACTCTAAGAAAAAAACTTTTAAAAACATTCTAACCGAGTTAATATTAAACATTTCCATAAACCACAAATGCTAAACATTAGTTTAACCCACTGATCTACTAACTCTTATTAAACTCACAAAACATGGTTAATCTGCGTTTAACTAACTCCTTGTTTAACGTTAGTTAACTCAGTTAAAATATGTGTTACTAAGTTATCTGTCCTAAGATTTATTATAGTAACAGAGTAAGGAACCTCATGCTGGCAGAGTGGCAGCAAGGGTCGTGGGGCTTTTTGTACCAGGACCGCGATTTCACCTAAAATATTATTTTTATTCTTTATTGTATACAATAAATTTTTAACAAATAATAATAATAAGTATTTGATGTACATAGGCGAGCTTAACCCAGATCTGGGTTTTCTTACAGCAAATCATATAAATGAAAATGAAATTTTCATTTAAGGAACCCTCAATGTAAAAAAAAGTAAACATATATTGAATTTAACTTAAAACTAAAAATATATTAAACAGATATGTGTACAGCACACTAAAAATAAACATAATATATACAATAAATATTTTGGGGCCACAAAGAAAAAGGCACTAAAGTACAGTAGGTACCCAAAAAAACAGAGTTTACTTTATTTGTGGTTCCAAAGTACCACCTAAAAACATTATATTTTTATAGATAGAAGTTGGAACCGCGGTCCCAGTCTAAACAGCCCTACGACACAGAGATGCTATTGCTATATATTCGCGGCTGCACAACAGCGTAATTTGCCTCTTTTTTTAAAAGTGAAAAATTATCCAATGACTTCTTCTGGCGTAAGAGAGCGTGGCAGATTTTTACCAACTAAAACCCATCCGTGTCTTTCAGTCGCTCCTTACGATTCAGATATACGTTATTTCTTTTGAAAATTCCTATGGTCCTAGCGGTTTTACTGATCAGTGAGACCTGGAACACTAAACGCCGTCGATCTTTAACAGACGATCGGACAGGGAACTACTCATCGCTCATCGTCCGCAGGCCCACGCTTACAGTGGCAGGATCGGGGTACCAGTGGCGCTAACATTACTACTTCGCAGCAGGAGGTGACCGCCTGCCATGCTCCAGATCATGGCCTGTTTCAGTATCAGGTATGAGACGTCGTTGCTTTCGACCGCCCCCAAGAGAACAAGGCGATGCTCCGCCATAGTCAAGATTGGAGTCTCGGCGGCTGAGGCGCGTGAATATCTGAACACAAAGTCCCCTTGCAAAAGTATTGTGTTTTCTGTCTACTGACTATTGTAATGGCAGTTAAATATACACAAAAGGCGACCTGGGACCAAACCGAGACACAAAGAAATCTCGGTTTCCGTGGTCTGTGATCATAGAGTAGATTATTCTGCAATTTTCAGCTAAATACTGCAGCAGACGTGAAAGAAATACGGCTTATTATGCATTACGAGTTATTAGTTTAAACTCATGAGAAATGGTCTAGCATCTGTGCTTCTGCATAATTATGAGCTTAGCTGCTCCATGCCGTTTTATTATAGTCTTAAATCTATTAAGTTTGACTAATGAGACACTATTAGTAGCTCCCTCTGTAGGTACTTGATCTGCTGACCGGTGAATCTTTTATGATGATCGGTTTCGAAGGTGATACTTCGTCTGTTTTTGTAACTAAGAATATTATTTAAGTAATTAATTTTCGATTATTCATTCCGAGATATTTGTATTACAATATAACATGATTTAATAGTGTTCACGGAGTTTCCTGCACATTCTTCTCCACATTGATTTACGCTTTGGAATATGCATTAAGCATCTGACTTCTTGACAATTTAAAAGTGACTGTAATTGATTTTTTTTTTGTGTGAGCGTTTTTCTTACAATATGATGTTAAGTTGATGATATATTTCACAATGTGAATGTGAGAACAGCGGAGACTCCGCGGGTTCATGGATTACTTTTTATTTCAATCTACTTTTTTAAATAAAATTACAATATAGGGTTGCGTTTGACCACTATTTTACCCGATGGTAAGCGATTATGTTGGCCGTCGTTGGAACATTATCAAGTCAAAAATGTCCCTAAACTTCTCCATTAAAAAAATAACACTAACATTAGTCCTTCAAGTTCTATAATAGTCGTCAAAACGAAGTATCATCGCATTAGGTCCGGTGCCCTAATGTGTTTGCCTCCTAATTGCTCGTTACGGCCTTAAACAACGTTTAAACGTCCGTCTAATGCTTACTTAAACGTTCAGGTGACGTTTGTAACAGCTGTCGCGTGCTGTTAATTTTAAATTAGAACGAAATATGTTTTTCTTGTCTTTTCGAGTTATGGAGGTACATCGGAGGTTAATTTGTTTTTAAGGTAATGTTAACTAGTGCTTGACTGTGATCCCATCTGGTGGTAAGCAGTGACGCAATCGTTCTTGCCTTGAAGACATCTAAATTATAATTGGCCGGAAAGACCACAGCAGACAAATCGTGGTATAAGTAACGAGGCGAAACGCTTAGTCCGGATCGTAGAGGTACCAACGTAGAAAGATTAGAGTTGTCCAATAATAGAAAGATGATGACGGAATAAAGTAGCAAATATTCTTCCAGAAAAAACTACTAGTTTTTCCAATTCATTGGCTTGATGATTAAGTCACTCAGTCTTATCATTTCAACTGAAATACTTTCATAGCAGGATGTATATCTTCACATAGCACCACCACATTGACGAGGCCACTGTTTCTTTCGTCTAGCAGATTCCTGCGTCCTTCACGATGTCATCGTAACGCCTTCCAATGCTGTTAGTATCCGAGAATCGAACCCCTGACACTCAATGTAGCAGAAAATCGCTAAACCACTGCGCCAACCGTGGCATCAAACTTAACTGATATACCTGCACTCTCCGAGTGCTATATATAATTTATTCTCGTGTCATGAATTTTGCGGCCGAAGCTATTATTCTATTCAATGGCAAAGTAAAGAAAACTGATGAATCATAGACTGTATGAAAAATATATGGATAACCATACCAGCTTTCTGTCTGCTGTGAATGTAGAGAAATATCCCAATACTTTCGAGTTAAAATGTATGCAATATAAGTCAGGCATTGACTTATAATTTCAGGATGAATAATCTACCCGTGTGCCAAACATTCTCAGCCGTTTAGTCGTTTAAGTGATGATGAATGATATCATTACACGATTATAATGCAATTTTTAAAATAATATAGCTTTTTACTGAAGCTCGAAAAAAAAAACTTCATCGGAGTATTGTAAATTCACTATCCAAATTATGGTCTTCTTCTCAATAACATTTTTTTTATTTAAATAGTTTTTACCTCACTCTAGTAATTACTTCTGTATCGTGAGTGCGTTTACAAACATGTTAACTAACATACACAAGACACCCAGACCAGAATCAACTATCTATAAGCCATACAAATTAAAACAAAAAAAAACACGTTAAAAAAAATCTACTAACTTACGTAGTTCAAAACTAATGCCTTTATTCCCTCAGCGCCATAACTCCAAAGGAACTGAAATCATACATAGTCCGTTCGTGTATTAATGCCGTAGAAAATCCTACAAAGCACGAACCATTTCTTCGACTTAGTTGAAGTCGTAGCAACTACGAAGCCCCTATATTATTTTCATGAGGCAACATTTTTAGAGTTCCGTGAGAAGATAAAAAATCCTTTATTATTTTTTTATTATCCTGCTATACCATACACTACAACAACAAATAAAAAAAATGCCTTTATTATACCCAGGCCTATGCTTAAACTAGCTATCTAAAACTATAAGTATCGCATATGGAAGACTATATTCAGCCGAGATATTAACCTACCTCGGTCTTTTTTTTTGGTGAGTAAAAATCACCCAAACGACATCTCTTAAATTAGTCTCTAATCGACTCTTACTGACTAAAAAACCCACCATATTCCTTCTTGCCTTTCGTACCGGGGCCGCCGAGCTTCCCTTTCGGATAACTCTGGCCCCAGTAGGCTTTGACCCGGCTGGCCCCTGCTGTTACTGACAACTCATTGAGGCGTGCGGAAAGAGTGCGCGCCGCCCACGACTTGAGGCTCGGTCCGGACAGTTACCGGACGGTCGGACAGCAAGCTATCCATTGCTGGCCGTCCGCAAGCCCGCGTCTTAAATGGCCGGAAATCGGGATAGGAATCCCGGTGGCGACTGGGGCTCTGTGAGCGTCGTTGCCTGATGCAGTCGGCCTCCTCCTTTGCTAGTATTACTGCTTCGCAGAAGGTAGCGATCGCCTACCACTCCTCCTCACTCCGGACCATGGCCTGCACCAAGTCCTGGCGCGAGAGATCGCCACCGCCGATCGCCCCCACAAGGGCACGGCGATGCTCTGCCCAAGCGGGGCACACCTCCACTGTGTGCTCCACCGTGTCCTCCGGGCGTTCCGCACTGTGACGTCACCCAGGCATCACTTCCGCACGAATCCGGTGCAGGAACCTCCCAAACTTACCATGTCCGGTGAGCTTACCGGGTCAGTTAGTAATGAATAAACTCAAAAACTACTAATCTTTAAAAAGTCTTTCATCAGTAGAATGCTAAAAAAAAATTTGCTTATATCATGAGTCATATAGGCTAAATTTTTTCCAGCGTCATGGCCACTAGCGGAAGCTAGTTATTAATAATGTACGGAACCTTTAAACATACACATGCTACACACTCTTGCAAGTTTACATAAACCACTGAGTCTCCGAGAGAATCTTTGTTATGTCTATTTTATTTACTTAGCTCTGTTGATATTATTTTTAGGAGCTTGTTGTAAATAACTTTAGTGTTTGTTTTATCCCTTTACTTTGACTTTACTGAAACTCTTGATCTTGTAGTTGCTCTTAAAATAATAAACGACTTCATATTTTACATTGTAGTTAAAAAATTTGGTCAAGTAGAGTCTGTCTAATAAGTTAAATGACTTGGGTAATTATTAGGATTTAATTAAATCTGATGTAGTCAACACGGGTTCAATAATCAAGGTTGATTAAGAGATAGAGATCATTGTTTACTAACAGAAGAACCTTATGAAAAGTACCGAAAATAAGTATTTTTTAAATGATTAAATATTATACAAAATTCCCAAGTCGGTTGACTTATGAGACAGACTATACGTGCTCAGCCAAACGCACTAAATGAATTGGTTCCTAGTCCTAATGATTATTAGAAAAACATATATTGATAAACAAAAATAATACTTGTGTAGACAACATAATTTTTAGTATATTATTATTATAATTAGTTAAACAAAAATTCCATAAATATTTAAAAAAGCTCACAACTTGGACACCGCAATACTAAGTACAAAGGTCACGCAGGTTATAGCGGACATTAGTAAGTAACTGTGTTATATGACCTTGCTTCATGCCCGGGCCTTGGTCGAGGCCATGGTCCGGAGCGAGGAGGAGTGGCAGGCGGTCGCCGACTTCTGCGAAGCAGTAATGCTCGCTAAGGAGGAGGCCGACCGCATCAGGCAACGGCGCTCTCGCCGCCGCCGCCGGGATTCCGATCCCGATTTCCAGCCACCGTAGGCGCGGGCTTGCGGACAGTGAGCAATGGGTAGCTCGCTGTCCGGCCGTCCGGTAACCGTCCGGACCAAGCCCAAGTCGTCGACGGCGCGCGCTGTTCCCGCGCGCCTCAAGGAGTTGTCGGCAACAGTAGGGGCCCAGCCGGGTCGAAACCTACTGGGGCCAGGGTAATCCGAAAGGGCGCTCGAGCCCCGGTATGAAGGCTTGAAGGAACGGGATGGGTTTTTTAGTCAGTAAGAGTCTGACACTATCTCCCGCTCCGCCCAAGGGCGGGCGTTGTCTTATGATGATTTTTCCCATCGAAAAAAAAAAAAAAAAACCTTGCTTCATGCCTTCAAGATTCTAGGTCAACGAGAAATACCCTATGAATTTTGATTCCCTTGAGTATTTTTAAATATTCGTTTTTTGCGACATAAACGACCATCTTTTTTTCGATAACTTAGAAGTTTAATTTTTTCACAGCTTCAAGGGATCGCAGACCCGAGTCTATAGTTTTAATTTCAACTGAATACCTCCACATCCAAACATTCCCGAGTTAAAGGGTCTTAACAGACAGACATGGACAACAAATTGATCCTATAAGGGTTCCGTTTTGTTCCTTTTGAAGTACAGAATCCTAAAAACCCTCTCCCAAATACAAATAATTTGACGAATTAGGTTAATTTAGCAGTAAGTCACAAGCGTTAACTAAGAACAGGTGATTAGCAATTAAGGGTTCATTGAGAGGGTCTGTCTGACCCTCGATCAATCATTCAGTCTTGGCGCGAGTAATTATGGCATAGGTAGGTGTTTTTCATATTATCGCTGCTCTGAAAAAGAAGGCAGTCGGAGATAAATGTTGTTATAATGGAAGGCATATTCCTAACCTTATGAAGACTATATTATGTAATCTACATAAAATTGAGAGTTCAATTAATAACCAGTAACTGACAAAAGAGTAGTGGTGGCCGAGTGGCAACGGCCCCGACTTACGAGTGGTAGGTCGCGGGTTCAAACCCAGCCAGGCGCATTACTTTGTGTAAATTATTTCATCACCACTGCTCTCAAAACGGTGAAGGAAAACATCGTGAGGAAACCGGCATGTCCTAGAACCAATAATTTGAAGCCATGTGACATCCACCAACCAGGACTCAGGCCTCCTCTTTAGAAGAGATAACATTACTAGGCTGATTATGCAATGCTATATGCTATTTATTCTAAAATAATTCTTAGATATTTTAGGATAAAAAATATCAATTTTGAAAATAGCTAAATTCGATTCAGTAGTCGATTCTGAACATATTACTTTCAGGCGTGCGTATGTTACGTATTGAATTATGTAAAAACAATGATAAACAAAAATCTGTATAACACACAAATAGCTTACGAAATTTCTATGCAAAACGCGAATTATATCACGTATTCCCATTGAGTGACCTCAAACAAACTTATTAAACGATCCCACAAACTTATTTTCAAGCCAAAACAACTCTTACTGCGTACTAATAAAAGTGCTCGAAATTTGTGTCGGAGGTAAAAGAATTTTGGTAAATCGAAGGCCGCCGACACATACAGGTTTCGATTTCTCTTTCAAATTAAAAGGGGACTCATGAATCCCTGAAGGTCGGACCACAAAATAGATAGGTACAGAAGTCAATCTACCTAAAAAGCGCGCTCGAGCAACGCACACATAGACACCGCTCACGAACACGATATCTTGGCTCAATGGCCTGGTTGCACTCGTACAGTTCGGCGCAATGCGCTGATCTAGCGTAATCGCCCAGCGTACGTATAAAAAGTGAAGTACAAACATAAGATTGACTTCTGTACATATCTATTTTGTGGTCGGACTCCGTACTTATAATAGACACGTTTTGCGCAAACGGACGTCAGTGCCGTTAGACCTCCTTTTTCAGTTAAGGCTTAGTACAGAAAGTGTATTACCAAAATAGTGGCATGCGACCTTTTTCAGGTGGTTTCATTATGAAGGTAGACGGCATTTCCAAGGGTGAATTCGAAAACGAAAAATGTATAATGTCTTCCTTGCAAATTGGTTGGGTTGAGTACGGAAAGCTGTTTGTTTTGGTTACCGCATAGATAGAGCAAGTAATTTCTAAAGGTTAATATTTTCCGGTAATACAGTTCTGTTTTTGTAACGTTTCCATACGTGCAGCCCAGTAAATTGCTTACGGAACTGGAGTATTATTCAGGTAACCAAACTCAAAAGAATCGGAAGAGGTCATCAGATGATTTTCTCACAAAAAAAAACCTCAAAAGGATTTTTTTTAGGTGGGATAGTCATCCAATGACATCCCCCGTTCTTGGGCGGAGCGGGAGATAGTGTCAGACTTTTACTGACTAAAACCCAGTCCTTCGTTGCCTTTCGTACCGGGGCCGAATCTTCCTTTCAGAAACAAATCTTTGGCCTCAGTAGGCTTCGACCCTTCTGGACCCCTACGGAAGCTCAGAAGGATGAAGTCTGGGTCTTCAAGCAGTATCGTGGTGTTCTGAAACTGTTGACTGTTGGGTTATGGACATCAGATATATAGGGTGACTGGTAATTAGTGTACGATACTTAAACACGTGATTGTGCTCATGATAACCAACAACTTTTACTATGGGAACAAACCAGAAATCGCGAAAAAAAATCAGCTGTTCAGTACATTTATGTTTGCCTAATGTACTGAACAGCTGATATTTTTATCGCTATTTCGGCTTTGCTCCAGTCATCCTATATAATCGCTGCATATAAAACACTGGTATCCAGCTACATCCAGTAAAATTTGTTGGTTTTATTTTTTATTGTTGATAGGTTTGCGCTTTACCGCTACCTCACCTGATGGAAAGCGACGATGCGGTCGACGTTGGAGCGCGTTTACCTAGAAGTAACCTATTCACTCTTGACTTAAAGATTCTCGGGTTGTAGCCATCAGGAAATACAGGAGACACAGATCAATTAACCAACTAAGGTTGGATGATTTAACCACCTAAAAAAAAATCCTGAGCAAATTTCTCCACTCTCTTATTAGTAAACGGGTAGAGAATGCCTAAGGCATTAAGTCCGACTTTGTACTTTTGTGTTGCATGACATTTTTAATAAATAAAGCCTAACTTACTGAGCCATTAACGCCCTGCCTAAACTATCCAAATACATAACAAAAAAAGGCCGTTTATGTCGTAAAAAAACGTATATTTTGACACTCTCAAGGGAATCAAAATTCATAGAAATTCCGACATAAAGCAAGGTCTTATAGCACAGGTATAGGAATAAATCTGAAAACAGTAAAGGACAACGGCGAGGAAATTGTTGATGAAATTATTACCTAAGTGTCTATACACCCCTACTTTTTAATTAGTACACAAAAAAATGGGGCTCTATCTGTACCCGTCACTGATTTTTGTAATCAAAAGTAGAAAAAACCGAAATCCTAAAATTAACCACGAAAAGGTAAATTCATCACAGAATCAATTATACATAACAATTACTATAAATCAATACTAAACACTATACTTAATAATAATTAATATTAAAAATCAATCATACATAGCAATGGAAAGGGCTATGCTCGGGGTTTCCTTGCGTGATCGAATAAAAAATGAAGATATCCGCAGGAAAACTAAGGTTGCCGACATAGCACAAAGAATTGCCAAACTTAAGTGGCAATGGGCAGGGCACATTGCTCGCAGAACAGATGGCCGTTGGGGCCGAAAGGTTTTGGAGTGGCGACCGCGTACCGGAAGACGCAGTGTTGGAAGGCCTCCTACAAGGTGGACCGACGATCTGGTGAAGGTAGCGGGAAACCGATGGATGCGGGACGCACAGGAACGTTCGATGTGGCGACGCTTAGGGGAGGCCTATGTCCAACAGTGGACGTGTATCGGCTGAAATGATGATGATGATGAACAATTACTAGTAGAAAATACTGCGGGCAGTGTTTATCCTTAATAATTGTCACTTATTCATTTATTAATCAATAGCCTGCACAATATTTCCTATTAATATTATTTTATAAATTGAGTGGCATTTTGCGACATAAACCAACGCTAATAACTTTGCTGTTTATGAATGTTATTTATTGAGATTTTACTTATAAAATAATAAGGGCTTTTCTAGTAGTGTAGTGGTGTACTAATTAAAAAATTGTGGTGTATATAGGGTGACTGGTAATTAGTCACCGTGATTGTACTCATGATAACAAGCAACTTTCCCAAAGAAACTTTAATCTAGGTGAATACTTTTGTATATTTTTTATCACTATACGCTAAAAAAATATGCCAGTAAAATTTTGTTCGGGATTTCGCCATAATCCTTTGCTGAAACCACACAAAAAAAAATGCGTTTCACAAAAATCTTCGAGACTCCATTACAGAATTGAACTATTTACATAGGTAAGTCTCTACGGAACCCTCAGTGCGCGAATCCGACTCGCATTGGCCTAGTTTTTTGTAGTCATAGACACAAGCTAAACATAGATGTTGCTATAGCCTATACACCGCCTTATTATAAAAATTAAAAAACCAAAACGTCATTTACACGTCAAATGATCGAGCGGATTCGCTTCGATCTTAATTTACAAATATATTTAAGTAAACATGTGTCTGGATTTTAAAATAAAAAAATCAATAACCGTTTTCCTAATTATGGATAATACTGTACTGGTACTCATATTAGTGGGTGCGGCCTTATTAATGGCGCTGGGACTACTGTCAATGTACTTATATTATAGGTTTACGGGCACAATTATCTTATTAATATAAGTATTCAAGATTTACGCTTGTTTGTTTTTTTGGCCTTGATATACTTGATAGTTTCTGTGGTCTGGGATCCGGAAATAAAAGTTTATTTGTAATACCAGCTTGATGCCCTGGAGTCAATTGAGAAGCGAGCCACGAACATCATCGGTAATGATACACTTGTTGAGTCAGAACTCCAAAGTCTTGAACATCGACGCCGAGTTGCTGGCCTGTCGGTTTTCTGTCTACATCTACACTAATAATAAAGAGGTAAAGTTTGTTTTTTTGTTTGTATGAGGTAATCTCTGGAAGTACTGGTCCGATTGCTAAAATTTTTTCACCGATAGAAAGCTGCTTTATTCCTGAGTGACTTAAGCTATATTTTATTTACGCGGGCGAAGGCGTGGGCAAGGGTTAGTTGTTTATAGTTCGAGGAGTATGCGCTGGAATTGGACAATTTAATTCCACCAATTCCGTTCCATCATCGATAGCCGACTTATCTGTACATATAATAAATTGAGCTGGATCGCAAGCAAAAGGCAATGTGCCAGCAGACAGTGCTCGCAACAACTGTCCACTCCATCGCACAAGACAGCTGCCTTCAGGGGCAGTTTCTGGTACGCAGCATCCAAATGCTGGAACAATGTTCCTCCGCCGATTAGGAATGTTAAATGTCTTAACACTTTCAGAATACGGCTACGACAATTTCTCATCACTTCACAGAAAGAACGTGGTATGTTTATTTCGAATACGTCCTTCATATAGCTGGTCTGCGTGTTCCTTGTTTCGGGACAGTCTGCTGGGCGTACCTACATATTCCGCTTGGTAGCTTGCGTTTGATAGGTTAAAACATAGTGAATCTGCTGTTTATGACTCACCGCACCTCACCTTTTTTGTTCAAATTACATACACATACTCGTACATTACATTATTTTATACGTTATTTACTTTGACAACTTTAAATATTTACTAGATAAATATGTAAACACCTACAAAATTCACTTCGTTAAAACTTTTCTCTCAGAACCATCTGAGCGTCCGAATGTCACCACAAGGATCCAGCATAATATCAGCGTCAGGTATTTTTGCCTGACACATGCTGAGCTGGACTCCCATTGGTGCAGCGCGACATGCACACCGCACTATGGGTCTATTTTGGTATTTCTCTTTTTTTTTGTAGTATCTACTTACATGTGTTATTATTTTTTATTTATTTTTTCCTTTGTAGTTGTATATGTGCTTAGTTTTTATAATTTGTGTGCATTATGTGTTTTGGTGCATGTTTTATGCTGTAGCCAAAAAATAAATTTATCTATCTCTATCATCGGACCACTAGACGCACGGCGTTGCGCCATCGGTACATGGTGTACATCCCACCCATGCATACGTACAAATAGCGTAAAGCGTTTTGGGGACACATTCATTATGCGCAATCAGTTGACTATATCGAAACACACTACATTCATTGACCGTTAGGCGGTCATAGACGGTACAAAGTTTGTCGGTTCAATTAGTACTAAGTAAAACTAATGTAGAATTTTAAAGTACATTTTTATTAAGATCTCAGGAGTAGAAATTCTTTACTTTCTTAATTCTATAGAAGGTAAAACATTTACCTCTAGCCTGAGAACTCCATATGTTAACCGGGTAAACGCAGCAGTGGCGCAGACATGTGAAAGACGCTATCTTAAATGAGTGTCTGAAAAGTGGTGGTGAGCCGAAATGTATAAAACGCAAGCCGCTTCCACCCCGGTGAACATCTTGTAAGTATTTAAATCTTAGCGTTCGTATTTCGAATGCAACTGCGAGTGGAAATGGAAGGAGATTGCAGGCTATTTATTATATCCGAACGTGGTAGGGAGGTTGGGTTATGAATTTGTGATATACGAGTATATGAGTGTGTGTGTGGAACGTTTGAACCGTTTTTCTGCATTTAGGTGGTGTTGAGAAAAGGCTATTTGAAACAAGTAGGGAAAACAAACGGAAATATATCATGCTGTTGTTTTTTTTTTTGGAAAAATATAAGCTGAAAAACATGTTGTCATTTAGAATTTTGATAAAATTTGCAAGGCTTCTATTGTAATACTTTTTTTAATTTTTGAGTAAATTATGAAGTTTCAAAGTTCATGCAAAATAGCAGATTTTTAGAAGTCTTTACTGGATTAGTTTAACACAAATTTATAAGTTGCTTTCAATAGAAGCCTGGATAATATCCCCAAGATACTGTGTTTCCAAAATATCTTATGAAAAATGTGTAATAACGTCATAATCGCGTAAGAGCGTTTGTATGAAAAACAGTGAAAATGTATGTCGAGTTGCATCCCCTTAAGTATATTTCGAATAAATATTCTATTCTCCTTACACTAGAAGATATAAAAATGTAAGTACATTAATCAATCGTCCGGTAATCTTGGCTAAGCCTCGCTACTAGCAACGGACCAGTATTTATCGAGGCGCGGATATTAAAGTGTCCGCTGAGAGGAATGTTTTGGTGGGATTATGTGGAATATACCAGTAAGATGGGATTTCCGTTTGTCCCATATATTATTTTATCAATTTGAGTAACGTAACTTCACGCTTGTGCTCCTTGAAATAGTGTACGTCAGAGTTGCACTTTTTTTTTCGGTGGGTATAATAATCGCGGAGCGGGAGATAGTGTCAGACATTTACTGACTATGAAACCCACCCCGTTCCTTCGTTGCCTTTCATATTGGGGCCGAGCCTTCCTTTCAGAAGTCCCTTGGCCTCAGTAGAGTTGGACTTAAAAAACTGACATTTCCACTAGTTATGTTTCAGTACTAAGTTATATTTTGTTTTAGGCGAGAAAATCTTCTTTTGGTGTGTCTTTTACTGACTAAAAACCCACCCCTGTTCTTTCGTTGCCTTTCATATCACAGCCGAATTTTCCATTCAAAAGCAAACCCTTGACCCCAGTAAGCTTCGACCCTGCTGAGCCCCTACGTTTTGCTGACATCTCTTTGAGGCGCGCATGAAACAGTACGCGCCATCGACGACTTGGGCTCTATCCGGACGGTTACCGAACAATAGAATCTATATAGCATAGAAATAGATTCTCTATCTAATATAACATGGTACGTACGCAGTGGTGGCCCAGCAGTAATGGGTAATGGTTACCGTCTGACTTAGACGTCGCGGTTTCAAACCCAGGACTGCCTGGGTTTAAACTTTGAGGATTTTTTTTGTGGCAATTAAGATTTGCGACTATTCTGCCAGTATCATGTTGAGACGGCGCACGACTCGGTGAGGACTGCCGTCGAGCTTTTACCTTCGTGGTAGATGTTAGTCAGCTGGAAGGACAAACACAGGTGTTAGTAAATATGCATAATCTAATTTACAAATTTATCTACGATACGATATAAATATATAGGGTGACTGGTAATTAGTGACCGATAATTATACACGAGATTAAACTCATGATTACAGACAACTTTCCCAAAAAAACTTTTTTTTATACTGATTATTTAACTTATATTATTTAACCGGAACATGTAGGTTAGAACACTGCTGATTACATACACCGATGGGTTTGCAAGCGAGCAGGTGCACTATCACTATTGTAGGTAAGGTACATGAGAGAACGGTGTTACGCGGCTAATAGCTATGAGGTGGGAGGTGAATTTGCGCGAACAGCTGTTTTCTTATTGTGATAAAACTAATGAGTTTAAAAAAAAAGTTTCTTTGGGAAAGTTGTTTGTAATCATGAGTACAATCATGTGTATAAGTATCGGTCACTAATTACCGTCACCGTATACTTTGAGGATCTTGTTTTCAAAGTAAAAACTATTATTTTAAAATAAAATCTGAGTCGTGGATGCGTTCATAAATATGTAAAATCACACACACAAGATACCCAGACCCGAAACATCTATCTAGTAGCCATATAAATATATTTTTTCATGCGGGAATCAAAACCGCGACACGTAGCGCATCAGCTATTTACATAACCACTGCACAACACGTGCCGGCGATGCCAATTTTATAACTATTTATTGGTTTAAAAGTGTGTCCGTGGAGTTTCTTGTACGTTCTTCTCCATAGAGATATAAGCTTTGTGACTGACTGACTTCGACAATACAAAAGTTCCTGTTAATAGTTTATTTCAATCTGGAACCGAAACCAGTCTCCGTGTTGCTACTCAGGAATTCCAGAGGGAAAAAAATAGTTACACTGCCTTTTTTGAGGTTAGAAGCACTGACTAAAACCCACCAAGGTTTCTTCAGTTGCCTTGTGCGTTCCAGAGCCACGGTAACTCTTCCAAACATTTCCGAAACAGAGCCGATGCTTGCTAGAGCAAGTATCAGCTCTTCTGGGTCCCCTCCGTTTGCTGACATCTCTTTGAGTCGTGCGTGTGACACAAAGCGCTGTCAATTCGGCCTTGGTCTTTTCTGGATGGCCGACGGCGAGCTACTCATTGCTTATCGTTCGCCCGTGCCTAGGGATGCTAGGAACCGCTCTGCGACTCCCGTCGCTCAGCGCGTCTCCTACAGTAAAAATGCACTTTGCGACACCGTTCGGTAAGGTTACCGCTTACTATATATAAGCTTGCGAAGTGACCGTCTGAAATTCCTCCTCACTCCGGACCATGGCTTATACCAAGGTCAGGAGGTCACCACCGATCGGTCCCACGGTGCCTCGCAAAGCGGGGCATACCTTCATCTTGAGCTCCACCTTGACCTCCGGCCTTTCCTCACAATATTGACACCCAAGCATTTCTTCCGCACGAATCTCCCCTCTAATCATCACTCAGATACCTACACCCAATTTTCCGCTCGACACCTCCGATACTGCTGTTTGGCCCTGAAAGTTAAAAAGCGTGATGATACAATAGACGAACGGCTTGGCTCCCTTCGCCGTTCTATTAAGATAGTGTCGGTCAAATGTTCGCTCCTCTGAAGATTTACGAACGTACACCAGTTGCAAATGTATTTATTATGTTTGTTACATGTACCCGGTTTTATCAAAAAGGAATGTAGCTCAAAATGCTAAGATAATCTAGATCTACACCGCTAAATTTTAATCGTTTTAATCCCGTGGAGGTTCGATCCGGTACATGAAACACTATCGATTTGTAAAGATAAAAATAAAAAAAGTACCTCTTTTTCAAAACTCGTATTAATTTATGCATATACGAAATTAGTATCTTTAAGAAAACGTCAGCTGAGCGAGTTCAATGACCTGTAGTTAATAGTCGGCGTTGCGTACAAAGTACCTACAGGTCATTAAACTCGCTCACCTGACTTTTTCTTAAAGAAATTAATTTCGTACATGCGTAAATTAATACGAGTTTTGAAAAAGACGTACTTTATTTTTTAATTTTATCTTTACAAATCGATAGTGTTTCATGTACCGGATCGAACCTCCACGGGATTAAAACGATTAAAATTTAACGGTGTGTAAAAGTGTAAATATAATAAAAGGAGAAATTGACAGACTCACACATCAACGCACAACCAAAGCTACTGGGACTCAAAGTGCGAAATTTTCCACAAGGTTTCTTTTTACGACGTAGTGATCACTATAGTCTGTCTAATATGTTAAACGACTTGGGTAATTATTAGGATTTAATGAAATCTGATATAGTCAACACGGGTTCAATAATCAAGGTTGATTAAGAGATAGAGATCATTGTTTACTAACAGAAGAACCTTATGAAAAGTATCGAATATAAGTATTTTTCAAATGATTAAATATTATACAAAATTCCCAAGTCGGTTGACTTATTAGACAGACTATAAGAGCAGATTTTTCAAAAATCACTCCCAAAAGGGGTTTTTTTTTCGACTAGTAAAAGTCATCCAGATGACATCCCCCACCCTTGGGCGGAGCGGGAAATAGTGTCAGACTTCTACTTACTAAAAAACTCACCCCGTCCCTTCGTTACCTTTCATGCCGGGGCCGTGCCTCCCTTTCGGAAACACCCTTGGCCCCAGTAGGCTTCGACCCTGCTGGGCCCGTACAGTTGCTGACAACTCCTTGAGGCATGCGCGAACAGTGTGCGCCGTCGACAACTTGGGCTCGGTCCGGACGGTTAGCGGACGGTCGGACAGCGAGCTACCCATTGCTCGTCGTCCGAAAGCCCGCGCCTAAGGTGGCTGGAAATCGGGATCGGCGGCTGCTGGGGCGTGAGGATCGTTTCCTCACGCGTGCGGCCTCCTCCTTTGCTAGCATAACTGCTTCGCAGAAGGAGACGTCAGATTGACACTCCTCCTCGCTTCGGACCATGGCCTGTAAAAGTCTAACACTACCTCTGGCTCCCAGAGAGGAAAAAGTTATTTGATGATTTTCTCAGGCCAAAAAAAGCTGCGGACTTGCGGACGGCGACCAATGGGTAGCTCGCTGTTCGACCGTCCGGTAACCATCCGGAAAAAGCCCAAGCCGTTGAAGGCGCGTAGTGTTCCATGCACGCCCCAAGGAGTTGTCAGCAAACCGAAGCGGCCCAACAGGGTTGAAGCATACTTGGAGCCATGGATTCGTTTCTGAAAGGAAAATCCGGCCCTGGTAAATTCAAAGAAGGAGCAGGAGTGGGTTTTTAGTCAGTTAAAGTCTGAAACACCCTTGCGCCCCGTCCTAGTACGGGAGGTGTCATTGGATGATTTTACCACCTAAAAAAGAGACCAAAAACCGGTACCTTTCGCCCTTCAGACCTTCAGACCCTTCTAACGAACAGGCGTTTAAAGTCCACATTAGGAAGAGAAAAAATATATCCTTAATTACATAGACTTTGTGTTTAATGTCATGTGCACAGTAATTAGTGCTTTGTATTCTACCATTTGTACTTTACAACATACGTTTTGTTTTGCTTGATGACTTTTGATATGAATACTGAATAAATTATGTAGGTAACTTTAGCACATTATGATAGTACATTTTTTTACATGAGAAATCATCAAAAGAACTTCTTTCCACTCTAGGGTCAATGAGAGGGCGTGTCAGACTTTTACCGACTTTTTTTTTATTAATGATAGGCTCGCGTTTGACCACTATCTCACCTGATGGTAAGCGATGATGTGGCTGATGATGGAGCACGCTTACCTAGAAGTAACCTAATTACTCTTAACTTAAAGACCCCTAGGTTGTAAATATCAGGAAACACAGACTCGGGCAGGGAATTCCGCTCCTTAGCTGTACGCATAATGAATGTGTTCCCAAAACGCTAAACTAAAAGCCATCTGCAACTTTCAATTAACCTTTGCATGCCAAAGCTACGTAAACTCTATTAAAAAATCCTGTAGGTAGCCCTAACAGGCATCGACCCTGCTGTGCCCATACCATGTTGCTGATATCTCTACGAAGCGCGGCAACGACTCCAGCTCGGTCTTTACCGGACGACTGGATGGCGAGCTACACATTGCTCATCATCCAAAAGACCACTACGGTAGCCGGAAATTGGCCTGCAACTCCCGACGCCCGAGTAGACCTTTTGTATACGAAATCACATTTGACATGCATTAATTCATTAAACCCCAAGCGAGCGTTTGCTCACTCATTGTCTTTTTATTGTGTCTCTAACGGTATTTGAAAGGTTAAATAAAATAAAAACTCTAATGAGAGGCGAGCCAAGAGGATCATGGGTAATGATGCCCTCGTCGAGTCGAAGCTTCGAAGTCTTCTGCATCGACGCCGAGTTGCTAGCCTGTCAGTTTTCTACCGGTTCATTTCGGGGAGTGTGCGTCGGAATTGCGTAGCCTAATTCCGCCTAGCCCGTTTCATCACCGGACCATTAAGCGTACGGCGATGCGCCACCGCACCGGTACATGATGGACATCCCTTCTATACTTACGCACAAAATATTTTGGGAACACATACATTGTGTACAGCAGGAGTGGAATTCCCAGCCGAAGTCTGTGTTTTATGATGGCTACAACCTGGGAATCTTTAAGTCAAGAGTTACTTCTAGGCAAGCGCACTCCATCGTCGCTCGCACCGTTGATTTTCATAAGGTGAGATAGCGGTCAAACGCAAATCTAACAACAAAAAAAATGACCACTCTTTGCTCTGTACTGTAGGCTGCTATCACTATATATCTTAACAATTTCACAAATTCTATTGTTACTTCGAGAATCTCTGTACTTATTCAGTAAGCGGGTATCGTCGCTCGGTTGTATCGATGTGATCATTACGTACGCTTGCAGCCACTCACGTAGGCATTTCGATTCAATTCCCAGCAAAACTGACTCGGAATTAGTACGGAATTAAGTTCCTCTCAAGTCAGATTGCCTGAGGACGTGTACCCCTGGATTAGATTTTATACTACGTCTTAACGAAGAGGCGTAAAATATAAGCTGATAGAGGAGAACGCAGATGATGAAACAGAGACCATTATAATTTTGAGCCCAGAATCAGCCGCATTTGTGAAGACGTATGCAGAACAGGCAGGGCACGTTGCTCGTACAACGGATGGTCGATGGGGCCGAAAGGTTCTAGAGTGGCGACCGCGCAACGGAAAACCTCCCACAAGGTGGACCGACGACCTGGTGAGAGTCCCGGGAAAGCGGTAGATGCGAGACGCACAGGATCGATCATTGTAGCGACGCTCGGGAGAGGCCTATGTCCAACAGTGGACGTCTTTCGACTGAAATGATGATGATGGTCATGTGGAACAGGGTGTAAAGTCCCATAAACCTCCGTCGAAGAGGAAGGATCCTCCGATGAGACGAATTTTATGTCTGGTACGGCCAATAGGAATCAGAAATGTTTATTTTAATTAAACCATTTACATGCTCTTTTAAATTGTCAAAATGTAGGTCCAACAAAAAAAAATTGAAGCTAAATTGCACGTTCCAAAACTTAGATCTCTCTAGAAAAAAAGTGATCGCTTACCATCAGGTGAGATGGTGGTCAAACGTAAGCCTATCAATAATTATAAAAAAAAAACGAGCAAGAAACTTCATGGACACTGTTTTAAAACAAATTATGCGTTACAATAACTTGGTTACACATTCTTCGTCAACTGCCCGATAGTTTATTTCGAACTATTGTAATTATGTTCTAAACACGTAGAGCAAAGTAGATTTTAAAATGTATACAACTACGCCTTATTTGTACAACTGTAGGTCATGCAAATATATCGATACCAGAAATATTAATTAACGTAAGAGACATTTACATTCTAGCAAAAACACTCTTGTGTCAATAGTCGTGAGGTACATTTGTAAATTTTAGTTAAATGTCCCTTACGTCAATTGTAATTACAAGTATCGATAGTTCCATGACTGAATCAAATTGAACACACACACATAAGTAGTTGACAAGGGTCAACTTTGAAATCGCTGCAGCCTATTCCCTAGACCAAATTGATTAAGCAGCGGTACACACACATAGGCGAGGTGACGCAAATATCTGTTGATGTAGAGTGGAGCTTTGAACTCAGCTGCAACTGAACCAAGGATGCTACAGAACTCCGTAAATGAAACTAACTGATATCCGAAATATAAAAGTATCCGAAACCATAACCGGAACCGATATAATACAGCATAAGCGTGAACCTGATTGCTAATGAGACGGACTTATTTTGACATTTGGACACACGGGATGAATTCACAAGGAATACATTAGTTATAGAGCAGTGGTGGCCAAATGGTAATGGCCCCGACTTACGAGTTGTAGGTCGCGGGTTCGAACCTAGCCAGGCGCATTACTTTGTGTAATTTATTTCGTCACCACTCCTCTCAAAACGGTGAAGGAAAACATCGTGAGGAAACCGGCATGTCCTAGAACCAAAAATTCGAAAACATGTGACATCCACCAACCAGCACTGGGCCCGGGTGGTGGATTACGGCCCTTTCCTTCTCCTAGAGAGGAGGCCTGAGTCCCAGCAGTAGGAACATTAAAAAGGCTGATGATGATGATGATGACATTAGTTATAGATTTTAGTATTAAACTGGAACTACAATAGACTGACACATACATAGGACACGCCTGATTTGTACGTAGAATGACGTCGCGTGTTTTGTATCAAATATAGCTTTACAAGTCTTGTTTCCATATAAAATGTATGGTAAACGACGCGCCCAAATTGGCTTGTCATCGTCATCATCATCTTCCTGTCCTTGTCCCGCGACATTTGGGGTTAGCGCAACACATTTTTATCTTCCATTCTGTCCTGTCACCTGTTATAGTATCACTAACTCCCTTTTCTTTCATATCACTCTTCACACAATCCATCCATCGTTCTTTGGCCTCCCTCTCCCTCTCCATTCATACTCATAAATCTTTTAGTAACATGCGTTTCATCCCTCCTTTTTATAGGACCATACCAAGATAAACGATTCTTTGTAATTTTAAAAGTGTAATATCCGTAATCAAAACAATCTAAACTAGCGGATACTCAAAAATAATTTTATATCCGTAATAATAGGCTAGTGGCCGTAAAAAATGTAATTAGTCCGTCTTTTTTTTATTTGTAAATTAAACTAAAAATGACAAAAGATATAGCCCATTAAAATTACGTGTGACGTCAAGCCGTGCTGCATTTTTTCGCACGGGGTGACGTCACACGTAACTTTAATGGGCTATATCTTTGTTATTTTTTGTTTAATCGAAAAAGAAAAAATACGTGTCCAATATTTTTTTATAATCTAAAATACGGACTAAATAAAATGTAATTATTTTGACCCTGGACCCTATTATTTCCCGCAAATATTATTTCTATATTCGTATGCAGATCCGAAATATCATATCGAAAACATCCCTAAACCGTGTCAGGCACGCAGAACTACTTAGTTGTTTTTAATCGGCCACCAGTAAATTAAGTTATGCTAAGTTAAATTATTGGGTTAATTTTAGTTTGCTGAAATTTTTTCAGTGTAAGACGAGAGTGCCTTTCATGAAACGAAATATGTTTAGCTAAACTGACGTGGTTATAATGATGAACTAACTGTTACCCGCAACTTTGTCCGCAAATATATAACTAACTAGCTTTTACACGCGGCTTCACCCGCCTACATAAAATATAGCCTATGTCACTCAGGTATAAAGCAGCTTTCTATCGGTGAAAAGATTTTAGCAATCGGACCAATACTTTCAGAGATTAGCTTTTATTTTACTTTTACAGAGTAGGATCTGTCAACTGCCAATGCGCGTACCTAAGCTTTCCAAACTAACTCGTTATATATTATTTATATATTATACAACGATAATCAGCCTTTTAATGTTCCCACTGCAAGGACTAAAGCCTCCTCTCTATGAGAGGGAATAAGGCGTAATCCACCACGCAGGCCCAGTACGGGTTGGTGAATATCACGTGTCTTCAAATTATTGGGTCTAGGACATGCCGGTTTCCTCACGATGTTTTCCATCACCGTTTTGAGAGCAGTGGTGATGAAATAAATTACACAAAGTAATGCGCCTGGCTGGGTTTAAACCCTCAACCTGCAACTCGTAATTCGTGGCCGTTACCACTGCTAACGCTGCTGCTTAATGATTTTAACTCATATTTTAATAAATCTATATTTTAATCAACTAACACCACCTTTCAATCGTGGAAATTACAGACACAATAGAAAGACAATAGGTGCGCGAACGCCGGCGTTCGCTTGGGGTTTAATGAATTAAACTGACCAGAAAAAAAAATTTCACTGACTACCCTACACTTCTCCTAAAAAGAAAATCGATGGCTAGTTCACAAGTTTACTAACATCTTTCCTTCATAGCCTAAACAAGGTCAGTAGGTCAACCTCGGTCTGTGGACCCTGTGGTCAGCTCAGACTAACTAGTTTCGGAGACATAAAGCAAGCTATACACAGCTCTCAATCTATCGCCACGCCAAGAAGGCGGTTTGGAAATCGTCAAATAATTTGATTATAGTAACGCTCATCTGTTGGAAACTAGATGTTGTGGCGATGGACGGTAATTGTACAGGCGTAGGGTAGCCAGTTTCAGGCGTAGGTTAGCCAGCCTTTCGGTGTTTTACAGGATGCATTCTGGAGAGTGTGGGCAGGAATTGCATGACTTGATTCCGCCATCGCAATTCTACCATCGGACAACCCGACGTACGGCGAATATTCACCCTTACGGAGTTGAAACCTCTACGGTCCGGACTAAGTGTTTCGCCTCGTCATTTATACCGCGTACGTCGAAGGACTGGAACAGTTTGCCTACTGCGGTCTTCCTGTTTGATTATAATTTGGGTGTCTTCAAGGCTAGAGTGAATAGGCTCTTAATAAACTAGTGCGCCTCACCATCAAAGATTGCATCGCTACTTACCATCAGGTGGGATCGCAGTCAAGCAGTACTTTATCTCAATTAAAAAAAATATATATTATCGTCAAAATCCGACATGGCTACTAGTGTATCTTAGTCGGGTTTATTAAAAGAGCTCTTTTTAGATGGGAAATCATCAAATGACTTGTCGACAACTAGACTCTAACTTGCGAAATGCAAAAAAAAATTGTGAATTTGACATTCGCTTTTATATTAGGATACTGATAACTTCATTTTTTACGGATACGTACCTACCCAAAAAGAAAAAACGGGACCCTATTAAATTTACAAAGACTCCGCTTTCTGTCCGTCTGTCCGTCTATAACCTAGTTGTATATCATGACCCGTGATAGTTAGAGAGTTGAAATTTTCACAGATGATTTATTTCTATTACCACTATAACAACAAATACAGAAAAAAAGAATAAAATAAATATTTAAGGGGCTCCCATGCAATTTTTTGCTGTTTTCATAGACATTGACTCCAGTACCCTTAGCCAAGTTGCTAATCTGCAATAGTTAACGCTAGTAGAAAGCTTCAAATGTACGGGAATGACGTCATCTCAACGCTCAGTCACGTGGCAATTCGGCGACGCGGCCAACTCGAAGCGTTCGGCGCAAGCGAAACGGTTGTAACTTGGCTAGGGGGGCAGATCTGGTTGAGTCCAATCTACAAAGTCTTGAGCACAGGCGAAGGGTAGCCAGCCTTTCGGTGTTTTACAAAATGCATATTATAGAGTGTGCGCAGGAATTACATGACTTGATTCCACCATCGGACAAGCCGACGAACGGCGAGTATCCATCCTAATGTTGTTGAAACCTCTACGGTCCGGACCAAGCGTTTCGCCTCGTCATTTATACCGCGTACATCGAGGGACTGGAACAATTTGCCTGCTGCGGTCTTCCCGTCTGCTTATTATTTAGATGTCTTTAAGGCAAGAGTTAATAGGCTCATAATAAACTAGTGCGCCTCACCATCAACAATTGCATCACTGCTTACCATCAGGTGGGATCGCAGTCAGGCACTAGTTAATACCAATTAAAAAAAAAAACAATGGTACGAAACTCTCAGTGAACAAGCTCAACTCGAACTTGGTCGGTTTTTTATTTATTTTCTAATTTTTGTTTAGTAAGCAGTGGTGGCCGAGTGGTAACGGCCCCGGTTTACGAGTTGTAGGTCATGGGTTCAAACCCAGCCAGGCGCATTACTTTGTGTAATTTATTTCATCAATACTGCGCTCAAAACGGTGAAAACATCGTGAGGAAACCGGCATGTCATAGAACCTAAAATTCGAAGTCATGTGACATTCACTAACCCGCACTGGGCCCGCGCGGTGGATTACGGCCTATTTCCTCTCCTGGAGAGGAGGCCTGATTCCCAGCAGTAGGATTATTCTATGACTGATTATGCTATGCTATTATAGTAACTTTTGTTTAAGCACACCAATCAGAGGTAAAGTTTGTTTTTTGTTTATAGGAGGTAACCTCTGGAAGTACCTATTAGACCGATTGCTAAAATTTGGTCACCGTTAGGAAGCTGCTTTATTCTTGAGTGACATAGTATAGCCTATGTCACTCAAGAATAAAGCAGCTTGCTAATAATAAATAATATTATATAATGATGATTACATAATGATTATATAATGATGATGATTTTTATTATTATTATTATATAATTTCTTTTTTATATAATAAAGAGGTAAAGTTTGTTTTTTTAATTTTTTGTTTGTAGTGAGTAATCTCTGGAAGTACTGGTCCGTTTGCTAAAATTTTTTCACCGATAGAAAACTGCTTTATTCCTGAGTGACATAGGCAAAATTTTATTAACAAAAGCCGGTAGGCTATATTTTTTGTACGCGGGCGAAGTTACGGGCAAAAGCTAGTAACAAAGATTTTCTGTTATCATTTAAAATTAAGATACTTGACTCTCGCAACCTTCTGTCGTTAAATATCGATTTATTGGTAAATATAATCCTCGTTCATTTTACAAGGAAAGCCTACTTAATATTCCCATCAAACATCATGAAATGTAAAGAAAAACGTAGGTACGTAATGTCAAAACAAACGGAGGAATTAATATTCGACGGCAAAGGCCGCCCGCGGGGAACCGAAATATTGGAGGAATAACATAAACATTATTTAATGTTGTCATGTTTTATGGAACTAGAAGACGCTGCCTTAGGGCCTGACATGCTATATTTAAAGTAGCATCAGTCCCCAGCTTTGCGATTTTTAATAAAAATCAGCTTCTGCTGCCAGCTGTTAGAAGGCCTCCTACAAGGTGGACCGATGACCTGGTGAAGGTTGCAGGAATCCGATGGATGCGGGACGCGCAGGGTCATTCATTGTAGCGACACTTGGAGAGGCCTATCTCCAACAGTGGACATCTGTCAGCTGATATGACGATGATGATGATGCTGCCAGCGCCTTTACCCACGTGATAGTAGAAAAATATCCCAAGAGAACATACTCTCGGGAAAGAAAGTATCCTAAGTGCTCTTCTAGGACATGGTCTAACTCTGTGCCAAGTTTTATCGAAATCCGTTTAACCGCTTGAGTGTGAAGAGGTAACAAATATACACACACACTCACAAACATTCGCTTTAATAATATATTACTAGCTACTGTGAGCGGCTTCGCCCGCGTGATAGTAGAAAATTATCCCAAGAGAACATACTCCCGAGATAAACTGGAGATTGACTGGCCTGTTGGTCTAGTGTTTAGTGACCCTGACTGATATACCGGAGGTCGTGGGTTCAATTCCCACCCAGGACAAAATGTTTGTGTGATTAGCATGATCATTTGTTCTGTGTCTGGGTGTAATTTATCTATATATGTATGTATGTATTTAGAAACATATAAGCATGTTTATCAGTTATCTAATAGGTACTCATAACACAAGCTCTGCTTAGCTTGGGACTAGACGGCGTTGTGTGATAGTTGTGGAATATTATTATTATATCTCGGGTTAAAATACACATATGTATGTGTATTATAACTATATGTATATTTTTACTCTTGTTTTAAAAACAAAATTTCCTTTTAGTGCGCCTACCTTATTGTCTCTTCACCACTCTAGGTTGACTAGTAGAGAATGCCTAAGGCATTAAGTCCGCCTGTGTACTTTGTTTTGCATGAAGATTAAATTAATTAACGTATCCTATATGCTATTCCGGGATATGGTCTACCCGTGTGAGGTTTTTGAGTTTTATCGAAATCTGTTCAGCCCTTCGACGATGGCTGGTAGTCGAGGTTTGGGTCTCAGAGCCTAGGGCGTGAGGAAGTTCCCGCTACCTCGCGCGCGCGGTCTCCTTCGCTAGAATTTCTGCTTCGCAAAAGGAGGCGACCGGCTCTTGGTGACACTCGGGCGTTTCTTTCGTCTGAATCAGGTGCTAGAATCTCCCGAAACTATTATGCTTGGTGTGGAACTGGACCATACGGAAAGTGAGGATACCGTGACGTGACGCCTTTCCAGTCACTCCTCAAAGAGGACTTACCGCCCAGCTCTAGATTACGGCAGTCGGTGTCGCCTTATTGTCCGGGGAGGTGGTCCTGAATCGATCTTTTTGGCTATAGAACATTTCCATTATCTCGACGTTTTTCTTCATAATCACCATTATAATAAGTACTGGTCATAAAGTAAACTACACATTGTAACTGGCTTCGATCTCGCAATCAACTTGCAAGTCGGGAACAGGTCTTTAAGTTTTGAAAGTGTCTCCGGTTGAGATTAGACATTTTAAGCCACTTGTGTCAGAAGTTTTCCATAGCGTTATTATTTTACAGTAGCAGCCAATGAGTCTTATTTTGTTTTTTCTTGATGATTAACCACAACACTTGAGTTAAGAGGTTCCTATCGTCAACATCGAGAATGATTTAAAAGCTTGTTGCTTCATCTAACGCAATCCAACGCAATGTTTAACGAAGAGGCAACGTGAAATAACCCTTCTTGCAGTCGGGTAAAAAGAGAGATAACGCCTGAAAACTTTGATAGCATTTGGTAATTCCGTGATTTACTTGAATATTTCACAAAACTTGTACAGGAAATACGTGTTTTTTTTAAACCCTTTTTTTTGTAAAAATATTATTACCATTTACAATCTTGATAAAATTTGGGTTTGTTCTTCGTTCGTCCCGAAATTTTGTCCCACATTCCATATCACTATTGAAGTTCTGTTTCGTCCCGAATCACAAGTACTTTAAAAGTACAGTCAACAAAAATAATGTAAGTGGTTATTTGAAATTTTTTAATAATATTTAAAAAAAAAATACTTCGAATAATAAAAAAAAACTTAACTAATTAAAACGTAACAAAATTTTTTATTTGCTCATTAATCACATATTCAAAAAATAGTTAACTATTACAGTAAAATAAAATAATAATAATAAAAACCCTAGGCTAATTACAACTAAAATCAAACTAAAACATGGCGAGAAAAAATCTATTCCACATCGTTGTCGACTGGTAATGTGCCCAAAAGTCTGGCGGCATTGCCACTCTGTATAGTAATGCTTATCCTCTTTCCGAGGTAAAAGCCAGCTTTTGAGTCACGCGAATTGTCAATTACACGTTTCGAAAGATCTTTATACTACAATTTTTGAGCACACCCCATGATCCGAGAGTTTCAACCCCAAACGGTTCAAAAATATAACTTTAAAAAGGTTATTATATTTCTGCCGTTTGAGGTTCTCCGCAGACGCAGCGGCAGCACCAGCACATCACGACGAGCTAGGAAGATTGGATGGCGCAAGAGTATCGACACAAATAGCTATGTTTCATGCCTATGTTCCATAGGAATAACGACATGCTCTCCCGTCTCTTACCATATTTGCGTGCCAGGGGTTCCAGTACGGCTGGAACACCGACGGTAACAAGAGTGCAATTAAAACTAACTGAAAACAAACATCATATTTTAGTTTGCTTTTAGTTCGTTTTAATTAGATTGGCCAACATTAGTCATATTAGTACTAATTTTGGCCAATAGTATTATTTTCCGTAATCAGTATTTTACTCATGTTGTTAAAAATACTCTCACTTTAAACTCGGTGAATTTTTCAATAACTAAAATTATAATGTAATTGATATTTATTATAGATCTAACAATTGTGTATGTTTAAACTGTTGTAATGATAAAATTATTATTATTATACCATTTCTGCGATTTTGATTACGATACTCGATAGTAAAAATGATTTATACATAATTAAAAAAAAATGTTTAATTATTACAAATTGAATTTACATTGAAAAAATATTAACTATAATAACAAAAACTCTAATCTAATTAAAACTAACTAAAATATGATATTTGTTTTCAGTTAGTTTTAATTGCACTCTTGTCACCATCGGTGTTCCAGCCGTATTGGACAGATTCCAGTGACGTCAGCTCTTGACTTGCTTACTAACAGCGGCTAAAGAGTTAATAAAAAACAATATGTGTAAATTTTCTTTCAAGGAGAAGGCAGAGAAAAGCAATTGTTTTAAATAGTTTATTGTTGTTAAGTCTTTACTTCTATACAAATATTATAATGAGGAAAGATTTATGTTTTGTGTATATAGTTTGTACTCATAAAATAGTAATACGTTTTTGTTGCTGAGTGTACAAAAATGTAAAAATCGCCTATACAAAAAAAATATGGGCCGAACAAGGAATATAAAATAGGACGAATCGAGAACAAAATAATTAAAATAACATTTTGGGACGAAAGAAGCATGTAGTTTGGGACAAACCAGGAATTTTTTATGTGGGACAAAACTCAGTGGGCCGAACGAAGAACAAATCAAAATTTGCAAGGCTTCTATTCTTATATTTTTTTGACTTTTTAAATTTTTTGAGTAAATTATGAAGCGTCTTTACATTTCATCATCTTAAATTTTAGATTACAGTAATTTATAACCTAGATAATATCCACAAAAAACCGCGTTTCCAAAATATCTAATGAAAAATGTGTAATAACGTCATAATCACGTAAGAGCGGTTGTATGAAAAACAGTGAAAATGTATGTCGAGTTGCATCCCGTTAAGTTCTCGAATATTATCGCTTTAATCTTTACTATATATACTAGTATAGCTACATATATATGTATCTATCTACATATACACAAAAGGAGTAACTGACTGACTGACATTTCAATGCACAGCCGAAACTACAGAGCCTAGGATGACATAGGCGAGCACTAAGAAAAGATTTACCAAGATCACCTAAGAGAATGAAACATTCAAAAATTGTCTGGAGAAACCAACCGAAACGCGGGCGAAGCCGCTTGCAAAAGTTAGTTTTACTTACAGTTTATTACAAAGTGAAAGGAGTAAATCACAAAATAACTCTTTGAAACCATATTAGAACAGTTATATAACATCATAAATTTCGTACCTATAAGAACGAAGTACATCTGTTTGATATACTCGCAGCCATGTTTCTCGGCTGACATGGGGTAAAAGAAAAATTGGCGAAGCGCGTGCCAGCTTTGAATTATTATAGAAACTTATGGGAAGGGAAAGAAATAGTTTTCGCAAGTTATAACTTGGTATTTTTTTTAAATAAATGATTTTTTACAAGCTTTTATTTAGTTTCACCTGTCCTGATCTTTGCCATTAAGTCTGTAATCAAATCTTGCAAATTAAATTAAATTTGATCCACTTCCCGACTACTGATTGAGCTGAAATTTTGCATGCATGTGTAAATCAGATGACAATGCAAAATTATTATGACATGGAGCTAATCTGATGATGGAATCGTAAGGTGGTTATAGGAATCTGGTAGTTAAACGACACGACCCCATCAAGTTTGGGCTCGTATGATTCGTCTTGACGAGTATTCATTATATAGGTATTATACCGAAAAAAATATTTTCATTAAAAACTTGTTTTTCTTCTCCCGCTCTATCATGGCATACTTTTATTGACTAACTGCCTGTTCACGACCTTACGACAGCTAAGCGCGGGGTGGCGAGCGGTAACATCAAAAGTATGAAATATTTGAAGCACGCCACAAACTCACTCCTATGTTTCTTCTTTGCCTCTGTTTCAGGACCCCGAGGTTCTATTTTACGCAACCTATAGCCCCAATAGGCTTCGACCCTGCTGGGCCTCTAACGGCCTGGTCACAACTTGTGTCTTAGCGGCGAGTGGAGTGGCGCGGCGAGCGGGGCGTCATCAGTTAGCGGGCGTGTGAGACTATGAGCGGCGTCTCCTAGCGTGCTTCAAACATTTCCTAACTTTTGTTTTTTCCGCTCGTCGCCCCGCGCTTAGCGCCCGCTCACAGCGGTAAGGTTGTGAACGGGACGTATGGTTTTGCTGACATCTCCTTGGCGCGCTTGGAATACTATACGCCGTCGACGACTTGATAAGTGAAAGGGTAAGAATAAATGTAGGTTAGCAATATTTAGTGTAAGTTAAGTCATCTCTGCTTACCCCCTCTTTTTTAGGTGGGCAATCACCAAATAACTCAATGAAATTCCTCTAATATCAAATCAATCATTGATATGGAGCCATGGTAACTCTTCCGAACAATCTCGCGAGCCTGGTAGGCATCACCATCAACCATACCAAGCCAAACCAATCAATTTTAAAGACACATCTCTTTGAGGTGGATTGTGTACACGTGGACACAACTAGCCATCGGGTCTGGTCTTTATCAGAGGGCGAGCTACCCGCTACTCACCGTCCGCGAGCTGTTGTCATCAGCTTTCTGAATTAAATATTTGCAGTTGATCGTGTTGTGTGTGTTGACCTATGTCCAACAGTGGACATCTTTCGACTGAACCGATGATGTTGATGGACTGAGTGTATCTCAAATTCTTATTTAGCCTGAAAACAGAATTTGAAAAAAAAATTAGAAATTTATCTTTCACCCAGGGTTTGCTGAACCTTAATTCTAGATTAAGCATGATGCACACTCCCTAAAATGTAAACGATAGAAAACCGAAAGGCTAGCAACTAACAAAATTGTTCTTTTAAAAAACATTTTTTTTTTGTACATTTTGGTCCACTGCTCGGCAAAAGTAGTCTTCCTCTTCAAAATTCTCCATCTTATGCGGTCTCCAAGTTTAAAACACAACTTGGACATGGAAAAAAAATCTTAAAAACTTCTTGAAACAACACAAACAGAGTGTGTGTAACATGTATTCTGCAAAACCGAAAAGCAATAACTCATTTATTTTCGAAAATTCGTTTTTTTTTTTAATTCAAATGCCTAAAACGTTTCGCATAGCAAGAGCTACTCTAAAATTCTGTATCTTTATTTAAATATTGAAAAAAAAAAATAGAAAATAGATTTTTTTTTGAGTTCGAGTCTGTTTGTTACCCGTTCATGCTCTAGCAGCCGAACGGATTTGGATGAAATTTGGCACATTGGTAGACCATGTCCTGGAATATATGATTGTGATCTCGGGAGCATGTTCCCTTAGAAAAATACTTTTTCTACTTTCACGTGGGCGAGCTCGAAATAAACGCGAAAGGAACTTTGATTGTTTTAGTAGTGCGCTTCACCATCAACGATTGGATCACTGCTTACCATTAAGTGAGATTAGGTACAGTCAAGCACTAGTTTATATGATTAAAAAAAAAAGACTTCTTCATAGACGACGGACTTCACAAAATCCTTTTTTTCTCAAAACTCATTTTTATAGACTTACTCCATTTTGACTTAGTAAACAGTATTTGTCTCCAGTGGCTTGCGTCGACCGCGGTAAATGTGCAGCTATTTATCTTGAGAAGATGATGTACCTACGAACTTGTCGGTACTCGCTGTTACAGTCTGTTTGTGTGTCACAGGTGCACTATGTTGTTGTTTCTTTGTTTTATTATATCAGAGTACTTTCTTGTGTTTGTTATGTACAATATTTTATAGTGAACAACAAATAATAACACCAAAGCAACTCAATTACTCTACGGGATGTATATTTTAATGAGAGATCTAAATCAAAAAGAATCTACAGTAATATTATTAAGGGGTAAATTTGGTTTTGTTGTTTTTATGTTTGTAGGAAGTAATCTCTGAAAGTACTGGTCTGATTGCCAAATTTTTTTCACTTAAAATATAGCCTATGTCACTCAGGAATAAATCAGCTTTCTAACAGTGAAACAATTTTCGCAATCGGACCGTTGCTTTCAAAAATTACCTCCTACAAACAAAAAGGACATAAAATAAAACTCTCTCTATATAATACTAGCTTTTGGCCGCGGCTTCGCCCGCATACATAGAATATAGCCCATGTCATTCAGGAATAACGCAGCTTTCTATTGGTGAAAAAATTTTTGCAATCGGACCAGTACCTTCTTTTTTGCTTTTATTACTTTTTTTACTTTTTATGCTTTTATGTTTAATTTTTTAACGTTTTTTTTTTTATGTGTGTAATTCAATGTATATCTGTGATTGTTTACATTTTCTATTTATTTATTTTTTGTTAATTTATGTGCTTAGGTTTATGTTTGTAATTTTATTGTGCTTTTGTGTATTGTGTGTTAATTTTCGGTGTTGCATCAAATAAATGTTTTATCCATCTATCTATCTATCTATCTATCAGTACTTCCAGAGATTACCTCCTACAATCAAAATAAAACAAATAAACAGACTTTACCTTTTTATATTATTAGTCCAGAAGTATAAATTACTCCAATTGGCTGGCAAAACAGCATTATTGATTCGCAAAAAACAAATCAATCCTCCCAAAGAAAGGCGAACCAGCCAATTGTCTCTTCAAAAAGATAAAGAATTCAATTAAAGACACCAATAAATTAAGATCTAGAGATAAATTAAATCGAGTCGGCTAACTCGGTGCGATACCGTCTCGATCACGCAGTGATCACGGCGCGATCACGCAGCGATTACGCGGCGATCACGCGGAGATAAGGCAAAGTTTATGCGCGCTCGATCTAACTGGGGCTTAGCACGCAAACATGCTATTTCACTTACGTTAGTGGCACTAGATTGCACTGTTATGCTCCATTTTAAAGGAGAATGTCTATTTGTTTCTTCTTGTAACAGTTTCCTTTCACGATAAATTTTAACTTTCAGTGGAAGTGTACATTTTCCTTTGATATTTTTATTGAGGTTACTAATGTCATGTATCTAATACACCACAAATTTTTTACGAGTACAAATACTTAAAGGGCTTATTAGAATACGTCTTGTTAATATTTAAGTAAAGTCTCAATTAATAATATTCATAAACAGCAATGTTATTAGCGTTTCTTTATTCCCAAATGTCACTCAATTTATGGAAATATTGTGCAGGCTGTATTGGGTTGCATTGTATTATGAATGAATAAATGAGTCTGACTCGCACTTGGCCGGTTGTTTTATGATATAGAGTAAATTTTGTTCTTATCAACTGCATAACTGGTTTCCCACCAAAAAGAAAAAAAACTGGGCAAGTGCGAGTCGGACTCGCGCGCTGAGGGTTCCGTGCAAACTACAATTCCCGAATATTTTATTTTAATATAGTCTCGAAGATTTTTCCGAACTGCAAAAATTTTTTTTAGTGACGTAGGTAACAACAAATTTAATATTTTCAGATATATTCCCGTATTTGTTCTATAAGACCTTGCTTAGTGCTAAATTTCAGGATTCTGGGTCAACGGGAAGTACCCTATGAATTTCAATCTTTGAAAGTATCAAAATATACTTTTTTTGCGACATAAACGGCCGTATCTTTTTTGTTCGTTAATTTAGAAGTTTGATTTTTTCACAGTTTGAAGGGACCGCCGACTTAAGTATATGGTTTTAATTTCAACTCGATACCTGTATGCGTTCTCGAGATACAGGGTCTTGACAGACAGACAGGCAGACAGACAGAGTTACGGACGGACAACAAAATGATCCTATAAGGTTCCGTTTTTCCTTTTGAGGTACGGAACCCTAAAAAAGATGGTAGATATCAGGATTTCAGTAAAAAAAAACATCATATGCTAAGCTTATCATTCAACAATAAAAAAGAAAACAAAAATCTTAACAATCATGACGAGTCTTAAAAAAGCAATTCGTCACTTTATCATCAAAATTCTCCATACTTCGGTATTCACCCGCCGTACAATCAGGCTTATAAACAGAAGTTAAATTCATTTTCTTTTACGAGTTCACCATTTAGTTTTTATGAGTTCTTGTCGAAGTTTGTGATCTCTTCATTCTTGGATTTAGAATCCTTAAATCATAAGTACGAGCTGTTTGTTCATGTTATTGCTGAAGCTTTTAGATTAGTATTTTACAAGAAAAGCTTTATTTTATGAAGATTTTTTCATTTATGACATACATCATTGCCATCTATAGCTGCTTTGGATTCAGTAAAGAAGCATGCGAAGAGGCTAATCGGTGATCCAGATTTGGTTATGGCTAATCTACAAAGCACAGGCTTAGGGTAGGTATAGGGTATATATAGCCTTTTGGTTTTCTATAGGATGCATTTTACAGACTGCGCGGGAATTACATGACTTGATTCCACCATCGCATTTTTACTTTCGAACGACCCAACGTACGGTAAGTATCTGTACTAGTACATTGTTAAAACCTCTATGGTCCGGACTAAGCATTTCTCCTTCTGTACTTCTGAAATTTAGGTGTCTGACAATCAGACTGGAAGACTGCAGCTGAAACAATTTTCCAGTGTAAAAAATCTCAAGTCAAAACTCTTTTTCTCTTTCTTTCTTTCAAAAGTCTTTTTTCAGTGGGAAATCATCAAATGACTCCTCCGACTCTGTACGAAGCGAGAGGGAGTATCAAACATCTACTGACTAAAATCCACCGGTGTTCCTTCACTTTGAGTTCCAAGGCCATGGTGACTATTTCAAACATTCCTTCAACCCTAACTTCTCCAAAAATCCTGCGACATTATATTTTCTTGTGTGTTTCATCTAATAATGTTCCGACACAATTTATGCGCAGTCATACATCACAATCGGTGTTTTCTGAAATATTATTAAGGCTCTAGCTCCCGAGCAGTGCCATTAAATAATGACTTTCTGAAGCCCACCTCTAACTCCTCGGTAACCACTGGGTTTATAGGATTGAAAAAATATATTTTTATTATAGATTTATATATAACACTAGCTTTTGCCCGCAGCTTCGCTCGCATACAAAAAATATTGTCTATGTCACTCAGGAATAAAGCAGCTTTGTAACAGTGAAAAATTTTAGCAATCGGACCCAGTACTTTCAGAGATTACCTCCTACAAACAAAAATACAAAAAAAAATATTAAAAAATAAACTTTACCTCTTTATTATATTAGTATAGATTCATATATGTATAACACTATCAACATATAACTTTTTCGAATTACTTATACTTTTGCCAAAAAAATAAAATAGCAATATAATATTGTCTCGCATATTTTCCCTACTCCTTTCAAACGGCTTTGATCTTTAGAAACATTCACAAATAATTGCCAGTTAAGTGTTCTTCAAAATATACATAGCATAATATGTAAATCAATCAATATTTCGCAGTGAAAATGCATTAAAAGTTCAACAGGGAGAGCGCGATAGAGATGCGGGCGCAGGCGGCAGTATAAGTATATGTGCATTTTACTTCGGCCAGATATTCAAAAGGACTATACACCTTAAGAGGGTTTGGACCAGCAAGATGGCTAAAACTAGGAGTAATGCCAGTTATATTATCCACCATTACGCTCAGCAGGATTTATGATAAGCGTTTAATAACTTTGGTTTATTGCCTTCGAGCAGTTATTGCCTTGCTGTCGTCTAAATATTACGTTTCTCTAGACTTCTAGACGATTGAGTAATGGAATTTGTTTTATGGACAGCAGCTAACGATATAAGGATAAGCATCAGCCTTATAATAAAATCGAGGTCAAAAAAAAAGAGTAACCATGGAGTTTCTTGCCGGTTCTTCTCCATAGGAAACAACCAATTTGGAACCGTGCACTAGCTTCTGACGTTTTATAAGTGCCCATGTAGGCCTATGTGAAATAAAATATTTTGACTTTGACTTTGAGGTCAATAAAAAAAAACAAAATGCTTGCTTTCAACTCGTGTTTGCAAATAGGAATGCACCCAGTACTTCTTTCTTAGTTTTTTCTTCTTTACGTAACTTGTGTAAAATTAAATGTAGTAAATAGCTGCAACTTCTTCCGCGTCCATCTTTGAAATGGCTCGATATAACCGCAAATCGCAACGGTTCTTCAACCGTACGTTGCGGTTGCGAATGCGACCAGTCGGATAGCGGGCAGCCGCATTCGCAATCGCATCCTGCGGTCTGTCGCACGGCTAGCCGCATTGCGGCTACCCGCCTAATGCGTATGAACCTTAAATTTTCTGATTTCATTAACATGAATTTTGTTATTATTTAAGTCCCTAGGTTGAAATCAAAAGGTTTCGAAGTACAGTACCTCTAGCCAAGTTGCTAATCTGCAATCGTTAACGCTAGCAGAAAGCTTCAAATGACGTCATCTTAACGCTCAGTTACGTGACACGTGACGTCAGAACAAAAGAATTGGCGGCGCGGCCAACTCGAAGCGTTCGGCGCAAGCGAAACAGTTGTAACTTGGCTAGGGGAGCACAACAAAATGAATCACACTCATCAATTTTACTAATTATAGAGGCGAGTGTTAGTTTGTGTGTGTATCTTTGTAACTCCTGTACGCTCAAACGGCTGAACGGATTTGAATGAAATTTGATACACGGATCTTGATTTCAAATCAAATTCGGTAATAAAACATGGCAGACCATGCATAAGCATAGACTATGTCCTGGAATCACATAGGATACTTTTTATTCGAGCAATATGGATGTGTGGTGTGACCAGAATGGATAAAGTGAGAAATGAGAATATTACAGGAAGTTTGAAAGTGGCGCCAGTGACTAAAAAGTTGAAAGGAAATCGGTTGTCTTGGTATGGTCATGTGAAGAGGAGGGATGAAGCGCATATTACTAAAAGGGTTCTGAGTATACATGAAGATGGTTGGAGAGGGAAAGGATGGCTATAGAAAAGATGGATGGATTGTGTGAGGAGTCATATGAAAAAAAAGGGAGTTAATAATAGTTTGACGGGTGACAGGACAGAATAGAAGAAAAAAACGTGTTGCGCCGGCCTAAAGTAATATGGGATAAGTTAAGAAGCAGAATATGTTTGCTGAGGACAATTTTTTATTATCACGTGGACAAAACCACTTGTTTTGCTAAAGCTAATATCTAATAAAAAGCAATCAATGCAACAACTCTCAGAGGTAATAAATGTTATCACAGTATCGAATGCACTGGACCAATCTGGACACTGTCCGGCCCTCGGCTACAATGTCTGTATGATAACCACATGGGAATATGTTTTGTGTATACGACAGTGCATTTGTAATGTTTGTCTAAATATACAAGGACCAAGTGCTCATCGGATTAATCTATACTACATTCATACTTCATAATATTAGTAGGTATTATGAAGTATATATTAGTATGTATATTATAATTGGGAGAGCAGTGGTAGCCAAATGGTAATCGCCCCGACTTACTAATTGTAGATCGCGGGTTCAAACCCAGCCAGGTGCATTACTTTTTGTAGTTTATTTAATCACCACTGCTCTCAAAACGGTGAAGGAAAACATCGTGAGGAAACCGCCATGTCCTAGAACCAAAAATTCGACGACTTGTGACATTCGCCAGCCCGCATTAGACCCGCATGGGAAATTACGGCCCATTCCCTCTCCTAGAGAGGAGGCCTGAGTCCCAGCAGTAGGCACATTAGATTATGCTAATATTTTACCATGGAGTATAAAGTTTTCTGAAGAATAACACCAATAAAAATTATAAATTTGTTTGTTTATACTACGTACTTTCAGCCCCTCAAAGATGAAAAACTAATTTAATTTCAGCCCCTATAATTGGCCAAGTCGGTATAGAACACATGCATATCTAAAGCCATTGTCAACACACTTGAACGCCCATGAAGATTCAAGATTACTGATGCCAATAACCTTAGTGGTGAATACGGTACTGCATGGACATGCTCGAGATTCCGGATACAGACTTGACAAGTTTGTTGGACAAGTTGTCAGGCACATAAAGGACGCATTCAACTTAGTTGTTCAGTCAATTCATACGTAGTTAATTCAATTAACGAAGAAGCTGTGGTATAAGTTTTTTTTGAAGTGTAAAATCATCAAATGACTTCATCCATTCTAGGATAGAACGGCATCGGGCCTATTGAGTCCCTTGAGTTCTGCTTATGTCTTGAAGCACGCATGGAACACTATGCGTCTTCTACCTAGGTCTTATCTTTACCGGACAGTCGGACAGCTAGCTACCTATTGCTCGTCGTCTAAAAACCTGCGCTTGTGGTGCACGGCGGGTGTGATGGTGGCGGCTGAGGAGTGAGGAAGACCGTTGTCTCACTCGTCAGGCCGTTTGCTTTACTAGAATTACTGCTTCACAGGAGACATCCACCTGCCATTCTTCCTCGCCCCGGACCATGGCACGTACCAGAGTTCGGGGCTAGAGGTCGTTGCTACCGATCGCCCTTACGAAAACATGGCGGTGCTCTGCCCAAGCGGGATACACTTCCACTGCATGCTCTACCATGTCATCCGACAGGTCCACACAATGGTGACTCCCGGGAGTCCTTTAAGCGTGAAGTACCTAATAATAAACATACACACACAAATATATTTAAACATACAAAACTATCACCTTTTAATATTAGTGTAATTTGGCAAGAATAGCTTATAAGCTCCTTTGACCCCGTGGTGCACCCGTTAAGCACCCGTGTTTTTTTCAATAAAATTTCGTCTTTCAGCTTTCTTTCTTTGAAAGAGTTTTCGGAAAAAAAAAATAAGTGCCAGAAAACAAAGAAATAAACAATTAGACCACAACATTGTATTGGATCTTTGGTAAATTAGACTTTATTGCCTAACACAGACGTCAGGCCATTAGGACAAATTTAGCATCCTCACAAAGTAAGGTTTCAAGACCTTAAAAAGAAACTTATTTCTCTTGGGATGGCAATAAATTAGACTTCCAGGTCACTAACGGGACATCTAACTTTTTCATTGGACATTTATTTCCTTGTCTTGAACATAAAACTTGACACTTGATCTAATAAAAACTAAAGACGAATCTTCAAGATTTTATTGCTTCTAAATAGGTGCAGAATTAAACCCCCTACTTCAAAGTTCAAAAGCCATAAAGAGCTATAAAGTCAAGCTTCCGAACATTTGGAGGAAGCATCAAACATCTTCAGGTCAGCTGATTTAACTGCCGAAGTGCCCCGAAGCGTCCCGAACAGTTCCGAAAGTCGTCAAAATGGCGGCATTGCGTCACAAATGAACGCCGTCGTTTGGGATTCTGTGAAACGATATCTAGGGAGTTAATTAATGGGGACTGGACGTGGCTGGGTTTTGTTTGTTTTTGCAGATGTTTAATGTTCTGGAGAAAAGTTAAGGGTGATAATTGAATACTTTGAGGCTGTATTCATAATGTATTTACGATTTTGTTGCTCAGTAAAAGTCTGACTCTTCGTCTCGTTTCATTCAGAAAGGAAAGGGTATTTGTAGTTCTCACACCTGAAAAACAAAATGGAGTTGCTCTCGGTTGTAATTTTTTACATCTGTATCAGTATACAAAGTTGGAAACAGGGGCAAGGAAGCCAGTGAAAGACCTGTACCTGTAAACAGGTAAACTTCACTTCTGCCAAAAAAAGAAATGGGTTGTTCTGTCAATAAAATGTCATAACTTGGAGTTGGGAAAAGAACAACCCAAATGCCTCGAGGATCTTATGTCTCTTCTGTCATGTCGGATTGCTGCTCCATCGGACTATGAGATATTTTGCTATCGAAACAATAAAATTAGGGAAAAATTAAAACGAATCATGAGTAACTTGAACATCAGGAATCTAAAAATAAGGAATATAAAAAAGATTGAGCTAAGATTGCTGTAGATAAATAGGAATAAATCAGACGACCTGCTGACTTCCTTTTTTATTAGAAAGTCGATTAAAAATAGACTAAAAGAAAGAGAGGTTATTGTGTGAGAGGGATGCAACAGGTTAGTAATAATAATAATTAGTCGTAAGTGACGTTATTGCACTTTGACGGCACGGTTATCACAGTGGTTAAGAGATCGGCTAATGCGCTGCGTGTATTAGGTTTGAAACCCACACGGAACAAATATTTGTATGGTCTACAGATTGCTGTTCTGGATTTGGGTGTCTTGTGCAAGTGAATTTACATGTTTCTGAACATATGTACAATACAGGAGTAATTACTATTAACAATAAACGATTCCCTTCTAACTTTTCAGTCATTCTCCCATTCGCATGAGTAATCATCAAAACTTATACCCTATTTGCGAATAGAAATTTAAAGAAACCTTTTTTACTGTCTGTTCAAGCGATTTTAACTCCTATTTCGTAGGCATAAGGACGTCATTAAAAGCAAAAAAAGTGGTTACAATACCAACTATTTACTGCAGCCGCCATTTGTCATGCCACCAACGTAATAAAAGTCAAAATCGGTTGAACGGACAGTGATAAAAGGTTTTCATAAATTTCTAATATTATTTTGAACAGAGTATAGTCACACAAGGCAATTCAGTTTCTAACACATTAAAATCAATTTACGAGCATCCATAATATTAACCACTGGAATCAATCAAGGAATTAATAATATCCCCACACGAAAATCAACTGTATTCTTTACAAGCTAAGTAATTTTTTTGCTTGACGAAGACTGATCTGGCAGCATAAGCGATTACTCAATGCCTACCGAAGATTGGCGTCATAAACCTACACATCTTAGTAAGTATCGGTCATTAGTCAACGACGTATGTATGGCCATAGAAAGAGAGCAAGAAAACCAACCATTCATAATTAGGACGAAAATATACAAGTTGCCTCAGCCATAGCATAGCATGATCAACCTTATAATGTTCCCACTGCTGGGACTCAGGCCTTTTTCTAGAAGAGAGAAAGGGCCGTACTCCATCACGCGGATGTCACATGTCTTTGAATTTTTTGTCCTAGAACCGGTCTCCTCACAATGTTTCCCTTCATTGTTTCGAGACTAGTGGTAACAAAATAAATTAAATAAAGTTATACGCCTTGCAGGCTTTGAATCCTCGACCTACTAGTTGTAGCTCTCTCTACTGTTTCCACATTACAGGCGATCAATGAGCTCAGCTTTGGAATTACGTGTATCCTGCGACATGGCAGAGTTGGATGGAGACGGTGACATGCAAAAAATTATATTCGTAAGCAAGCAAAAATATATCGAAAGTTATTAAACCAACCTTTAAATAGGTTTGGGCACGCTGCATTCACGGCGCCTCTCATTCCGCCTGACGCATGTTTTCACCGGACATAGGCAGTTCGGGAGGTTTCAGTTTTGGATTCAGGCGTATAAACGGTCATCATTGTGCGGACCGCCATGTCCTTATGAAGGCGATTGGTGGTAGCAACCTTTCACGGCCAGACCTGATGACGGTCCCAGACCATGCTCTGAATTAGAGCCCAACGACGTGCGAGGGAATGCTTCCTTCTGCGAAGAAGTATAGCGAGCGTAGGGGGTGGCCGTAACCGTGAGGAAACAGAAATCCTCACGCACCAGTCGCCACCGAAAAAGAAGCCAGGGTGTCGAGAATCGCAGGGAATTCCAGCCACCGTTGGGCTTGTAGATAATGAGCAATGCGTAACTCGATGTTCAATCATCTAGTAAGAACCAAATCCGAGACGGCAATGCGCGCCTCAGGGAGTTGTCTGTAAAATTGAAGGGGCCCAGTAAGGCTGTTGCCTGCTAGGGCACTGGAATGTTTGAGAGAGTGACTGTGGTCCTAGAAGACAAAGGACAACTCGAGTCTTCTGATGATCAGTCAGACAGCTACTTCATTATGCTAGTTCCCTCTCATACGAGTATCATCTCGATACGGATTCGGAAAAACAATTAAACAGGTTTGATAACCCCTGACTTCCTAGCTACACAGAGCCCGACACACGACATAAACTTGGAACTACAATGTTTTCATCATAAAATTGATCCGCCCCTGAATCGAGACTAACGCTCTGACACTGTATAGTAAATTATTCGACAGAAGATCAGTTTCGTTCAGCGAACGAAAACAGATGTAGGTATGTATGGCAATCTCTACATTACAAAATATCAAAAAAAGATCAACCTACAGCTGCTTTGAAAATGCTTGCAATTTTTTTTTTGTCTCCAGCTTTTGTTGTTATTATCGTTATTTCAGCCAAAAGACGTTTACTGACGGACTTAGGTCTTCCCCAAGTGTCACAACAACGGTCTTGTGCGTTTCGCATCCATCGCATTCCCGCAAATCTCACCAGGACATCGGTTACCCTTATGGAAGGCCTTCCAACACTGCGTCTTCTGGTGTGTGGTTGCTACTTCAGAACCTTTCGGTCCCATCGACCATCAGTTCTACGAGCAATGTGCCCTGCCCACTGCCACTTAAGCTTTGGCCTCACTTAAATATTTATTTTATTTAGTTTTATAGCGGTAACAGAATACATCATCCGTAAAAATGTCAACTGTCTATCACAGTTCATGAGATACAGCCTGATGACCGACAGACGGACAGCGGAGTGAAAAAACGTGACTATAATAAGATATACAAATGAACCGTAGATACAATACAATTTTTTTTAGTAAACGGTCGATGTGTGTGCGTTTTCGCCAATCAACCTTGTTTGAGCAGTAGTGGTCGATTGGTAACAGCCTTGACTTATGGGTCGCAGGTTCAAACCCAGCCAGGCGCATTACTTTGTGTAATTTATTCCACTACCACTGCTCTCAAAACAGTGAAGGAAAACATCGTGAGGAAACCGGCATGTCCTAGAACCAAAAATTCGAAGATATGTGACAATCACCAACCCGCACTGGGCCCGCGCGATGGATTACAGCCCATTCCTTCTCCTAAAGAGGAGGCCTGAGTCCCAGCAGTGGCAACATTAAAAAAGGGTGATTACGCTTTTATGTTAACCTTCTGTTCAAAATCTACGTTGCCACCACTACCACACGCTCACTATCGCAGAAAACTATTAGACGACGCGAGTAAATCACTACTTTTACTCCTACGACACTCATATTGTTTTATGGGGCACGCAATCTGCTGTAATGGATAGTGTTGGGCTCTAGGTTCACTCGATTATTGAGTACACGATTTATCGAGGCGAGGCGATTAGTGAGGGGTAATCGTTATGGATTACCGAAAGATTGGATAGTGTATTGGTGTTAATGAAATTAACTGGGGGAGGGTGAGTGGCCTGTTTAAATTTTTTGTAGGGTTTTGTGTTTATGTTGTGATATAGTGATAAAATATATTTTGGACAAGTATTTAAGTGGAAAATTCTTTTAATATGCTTCAGCAAAAGTATTGCAGTTTTTCAAAACACAACTTTTATAAAGGTAGTTCTGTGCGGGTACTGACTCACTCTAGACTCTTGACTTATAAAAGAGGAATGTCGGATGATGGGTGTCGTGTGTCGGTTTATTCGCGGAAAGCTGTTTGACACCACGACTCAGGCAATACGATGCCAACCCAACGTATATAGAAATTACTTGTTATTTTAAGAGTTTGTTTCGGTGTTTCTTCTCAGGGTAGTCAGCTAAGAAACACCGGCCTCATCTAGTTTAAACTGACGAAAAAAAAATTGACGTGCAAAAGTGTTTTTTAAAAGCTATTTTGCATCATCATTTATTATTATTTTAAAAGATTTTACTATTTGTATACTGTGTATGGGCATTAGTTGCCTGATAATCAAAGAAAAAAACCATTACCTTTTTTATATGAATTTATTTATCCAGGATCCTGGGGTTTTGGACTTTTGGAAGGCGGACGAGGGGTCGAAGTCAACTTATAGAAACCCTTAAGACACTTATCATGGGACATGATACCAACCGACGATTATCCCCATTGTGACACATGGAAAACACAGATATTGGGAAATGGGTTTGGGGAACCCTACCTGAATAACACAACACACCCCAAACCATTCATAAAAAACAACACTAACATATTACACACAAAAGACACACACACATATTCACACCGATAAAAAAATAGGAAAACAAAGCAAGAAGATGACTTGCACACTCAATAAATGGGCCCCCAAAAACGATTGCTAGCAATAGTGACGTAGCAACAAGGGGGCAATATATCTTGAAGAGCTTGACAAATGGAGTGGTATACCACGGCTATCAAGAGAATTCCGGAAGTACGATTAGGATAACTACCAGCACCTTACTGGCTTATACATTCTTCTCCTGAGCACATTTGCTCTTGCGGATCTCTACCAAAGCCAGTCAACGGCAAAAGAGCAAGCCGCGAAAACGTACTGAGGCCGGCCAATAAAAAAAAATATGACGTAACAACTTTTTCTTTTTTAATTCCTTAGTTGCCTTTCGTACCGGGGGCTGTGCTGCCTTTCGGAGCCAACCCTAGCCCCAGAAGGCTTCGACCCAGCTGACAACTCCTTGAGGCGCGCGGGAACAGTGCACGCCATCGACGACTTGGGCTCGGTCCGGACAGTTACCGGACGATCGGACAGCGAGCTACCCATTGCTCACCGTCCGCAAGCCCGCGCCTGTGGTGGCCGGAAATCGTGATCGGATTCGGCGCAACACGTTTTCTTCTTCCATTCTGTCCTGTCACACGTCAAACTATCACTAACTCCCTTTTCTATCATATCACTTATCACACAATCCATCCATCTTTTTTTCGGCCTTCCTCTCGGTAGTAGACTTGAGTATTTGATATTAATTCCGGCTTCATTCGGACAGACGGACAAACGGACAGATGGACAGATGGACAGATGGACAGACGGACAGACGGACAGACCGGCAGAAACACAGACGGACAAACGAAACACGACAAAGTAATCCTATAATGCACACGAGATTGCCCCCCATGCAGAAAATTTCAAGATGCAAAAAAGCTTCCCGCATGCGTAATCCACGCATAACAATAAATACTTGCAAGTATGAATAACATTTGCGGGGGTTACGCGTGCGGGGCAATCCCGCATGCGTGATCAAAACCGCACGATATTAAAAACACCCTAAGGGTCTAAACAGACGGACCGCATTTCAACTGCAATCCAACTGCAAATTGCAACTGCAAACACGACTGCAATAGAACTGCAAACCAAACGTGCGGTCCGATTGCAGTCGTGTGAACTGCACACCGACTGCAACCGAACTGCACCATGCGCGGGAGGGTGGAGCGTGCGGGCGGGTGGGTACTTAAACTTAAACTGCAATTTGCAGTTGGATTGCAGTTGAAATGCGGTCCGTCTGTTTAGACCCTAAGGGTTCCGTTTTTACCGATTTAGGTACAGCACCCTAAAAAAAAAGTATCTACATAGGATTCAATCTTATTTTTCTTGACATGGCATCATATATAATCCCCACCATATAACAATGATTTACCATAAATAACACCATAGTTCTCGATATCAAAGTCACGTTTTTCATTTCGTATTCAAATCGTCGGCATATACGAGCTGATATAGGAAATCAAATTCTTGCGCCTAAGGAAAGACATGAAATATATTTATTACTTTTTATATTCAAGCTTGTTCGTTTTATTCTATATCCATGCGTTTTGTTGGCATTTTTTTTTTGTTCTAAATTGGTTTGTGAATAGATTTGCATTGCGCTCGTGCCGCGCACAAATCGTTCTTGTGGAGGAAAAGAGATTTTTTCTATGAAGTTTTTCCGTCAAATATCGTTTCCGCATTTTTATAGAAATTGCGAGAAACATGTTGTTTTCTGTTTTCAAAGAGATGTTGAACATACTGGGTCTTATTTGTAAAAATCGTGTTAGCGACAATTCGAGCTTTTTGCAGAAGGATGGTGAAAAAAAAAACTGTTCCGTGCAAACCACAATTCCCGAAAGGGAAGAAGATTTTTCCGAATTGCAAAAAAAGTTTTTTTTTGTGACGTAGGTTTTTTTTTTCGATGGGAAAAATCATCCTATGACAACCCCTGCTCTTGGGCGGAGTGGGAGATAGTGTCAGACTCTTACTGACTAAAAAACCCATCCCGTTCCTTCTAGCTTTCATTTCGGATAACCCTGCCCCAGTAGGCTTCGACCCGGCTGGGCCCCTGCTGTTGCTGACAACTCCTTGAGGCGCGCGGGAAAAGCGCGCGCCGTCGACGACTTGGGCTTGGTCCGGACAGTTGCCGGACGGCCGGACAGCGAGCTACCCATTGCTCACTGTCCGCAAGCCCGTTTGTGACGTAGGTAACAACAAATTTACTTTTTTCAGATTTATTCCTATACCTGTGATATAAGAACTTGCTTTGTGCCAAATTTTATGAATTTCGATCTTTGAGAGCACCAAAATATACGTTTTTTTGCGACATAAACGGTCGTATCTTTTTTATTCGTTAACTTAGAAGTTTGATTTTTTCACAGCTTGAAGGGACCTTAGACCTGAGTATATGGTTTATTTCAACTCGATACCTCCACGCGTTCTCGAGATAAAGGATCTTGACAGATAGACAGACGGACGGACAACAAAGTGTTCCTATAAGGATTCCATTTTTTTTTTTTTTTTTTGAGTTACGGAACCCTAAAAAGGGTGTAAAGTTCCCCTACGTTAAAAAGGGAGCATCCTCCGACCAGACGAGTATTGTGTCTGATCCGGGAAACTGCCTATTGGTCTATTGGTTAGTGGCCTTGATTGCTATGCCAGAGGTCTTATAGAACAGGTAGGTATAAGAATAAATCTGAAAACTAATTTGTAGTAAAGTCATTAAAAAAAAATTGCGATTCGGAAAAATCTTCGTAACTCAATTCGGGAATTGAACTGTTTTCCGTCCAAGTCTCACTCGCACTTGACACTGTTTTTTTTGTTAGGATAATATTCTTCGAGCTATGTGAACCTTGATTCTCCTACGATTTCCTTCATTTCTAATGTGATCACGCAAGTGGTACTACGTTTTATAAATTTTGCATTTCTCACCTATCAGAAAAAAACACCTTGTTTTGATTCACATACTTTGCAAAGATGGTAAAGGCCCCACAGAGATTAGTCTCCCGGAGTCTTGTAAACGTTAGGACCTGTCCGCACAGCGATATTTCACCGCGCGGTTTTTACTCTCGCGGATTTATTTCCGCACCGTACCGCGTCAAATCTGCAAGAAATCACAGAATTTTTTATCGCTCGTTTTTTTATCGCCTGTGCGGAAACTTCCATAAGATTCAATGCATCGATATATATGTACTACACATTCAATGTGTTACAGAATAACGAAAAAAAAAACCGCGCGGTGAAATACCGCTGTGCGGACAGGCCCTTAAGGCCGCCATGCTGTTATGTATCTCTTTCTATTCAATTTCCGTAAAACCAATGTCAGAAGGTGTCCAACCTTATTCCACAAAAGAAAATATAAAAGGCATGAAACAATCACGCAAATGTATCCTCACAATACAACAAGAACAAAACGTAATCAAACTACGGACCTAAAGGGTTATCCTGTTATACCAGCGTTATTGCGTTACAATGGTCCTTCAGTCCCTAATTAAGGCAAAGGGTTCCGTCGGCTGCGAAACAAAAGCTATGGAAGCTGTGAACACACGGGCAATTTTTCCAGCAACTTTATGTATTCGAAGATGTGTAACTATCTAATTTATTACCAGGTACTAGACACATTCATTGAGCGTACATTTTTTTTGTGGTATGAAATCATCATATGGTTCGCACTCTAGGTTGGATCAAGAGGTCAGGCTTTTACTAAAAAACGCACCTGTGTTCTTCAGTTGCCCTTTGTGTTCCAAAACTATGTTATATATAAAGTATGTCTATCGATTATCTAGTACTCATACCACAAGCTCTGTACCCCTAGCCAAGTTGCCAATCTGCAATCATTAACGCAAGTAGAAAGCTTTAAATGTACGGGAATGACGTCATCTCAACGCTTAGTCATGTGGTCAGAACAAAAGAATTGGGGGCGTGGCCAACTCGAAGCATTCGACGCAAGCGAAACGGTTGTAACTTGGCTAGGGGGGCTGCTTTGTTTGGGACTAGATGGCGTTGTGTGAGAGTTGTGGAATATTATATTATGTTATATCTTTTGAAAATTTCTGCGGCTCTAGCGGGCATCGTTTTGTGATATCGTTTTGCGTGGAATACATACACGTCATTAACTTGATCCTGACCCTTATGGGGTGACCATACAGTTGCAAATCAGCGTTCTAACCAAAGTCACCTTTTTTATGGTGGGAAAAAATCATCCAATGACATCCCCCGCTCTTGGGTGGAGCGGGAGATGGTGTCAGACTTTTACTGACTAAAAGACCCACCCCGTTCCTTCTAGCCTTCATACCGGGGCTCGAGCGCCCTGTCGGATAATCCTGGCCCAAGTAGGCTTCGACCAAGCTGGGTCCCTGCTGTTGCTGACAACTCCTTGAGGCGCGCGGGAACAGTGCGCGCCGTCGACAACTTGGGAACCAAAGTCACCTTAGTTTATGTGTTTGGTTTGTGTTGCTACTACATAAACGTAAACCAAGCGCCAACACGTTCGGTGTTTGGGAAAACGCGCCTCCTATTCAAGGGCGTTGAAGGTCATAGTTTAAAACTGCTGTCTACACGGATTGAAACTAGCAAGGTCACCTTGGTTGGGACGCCGACTCCTTTATCAGACGGCCGAATGGCGTAGCCTGACTTTTTATTACATTATAAAAAAGTGTTTCTTACTATATCCATCTTGGTTTTGCCGTAAAATTCCCAGTGTTGGTGAGATGTCATGTTGCCCACAATTGCCGAGAACAGCTACAAAAATTGCCCGTGTACCATCTCCTTAGAGTCGAGTGTGTTGTTGCAAGTGCACAGTTTTCGTATGTTTTACAAAGTTAAACTACACCTGGATGAGAAATATGCTGCGTTGTTTGTTGCTCTAGAGATAGGTACATGTGTAAACATGTGCAGCGTGCAGTTTGTTTGTCTTTTGGCTTAGAACTGAACATGTCTGTGTAGGGTAGATTATAGTACAGTTCAGTTATCAATTTTTTTTATATATATTATCTGACTCCAACCACAATAAATTCGTTAGTTTTTCTTTTTTGGTTGTTAACGTCTCATTTATTGACAGTTGTATTATTATTATTTTCTAGCTTTTTTTTTTATATAGCCTCTTTTTTAATGTAAATGGAAGAACACTGTAGACTCCACGAATTCTTAGATTACTTTATATTTTGACTCACTTTTTTTAAATGATTATTTTTATTGTGCTTTTGAGTACAATATAGACCGGTTTACACTGTTCTTAAATAATACCTATTAATACTGTAACATGGAAATATTGTAAGTACAACCATTTTTTTAATCTTACACGGGAGAAGAACCGGCAAGAAACTCCATGGTTACTCTTGTAACCATGGAGTTTCTTGCCGGTTCTTCTCCATAGGAAACGACCAATTTCGAACCGTGCACTAGCTTCTGACGTTTTATAAGTGCCCATGTAGGCCTATGTGAAATAAAAAACTTTTGACTTTGACTTTGAAAAAAAACTAATAATATTGGGATTGTTTGTTTCAATATTTGATGTCAGTTTATTTACACGAATAATTTACATATAAAGAACTTAACTAACTATACTTACAGTAAAATAAAAAAAGCCTGCACTAATTACAACGAATTAAAAACCGTTCTAATTATTATGAAATCTATGTGAAGCAAGCGTTAGTACAATAGCGGAGGGGAGTGGGATCGGGCGACGGGAGTGCTTGAAGCGCTTGCGTTGCGTGAGTTGAAATGTGTTAGATGGAATAACAAAATCTTGAAGATTTATTTTTGGTAAATGAATTATGCTTTGTTTAAAGTCATAGAACAAAAGTTGTCGTTTATGATGTTAGTAATACAATCCTGCAAGATAGTTATGATTAGATGTTAGTGGTCGACCGTTAGGAGGAGTGGCAGGCGGTCGCCTTCTGCAATGCAATAATGCTAGCGAACGAGGAGGGCGACCGCATCAGGCAACGGTGCTCACAGCGCCCCAGCTACCGCCGGGATTCCGATCCCGATTTCCGGCCACCGTAGGCGCGGGCTTTTGGACGGCGAGCAATGGGTAGCTCGCTGTCCGACCGTCCGGTAACTGTCCGAACCGAGCCTAAGTCGTCGACGGCTCGCACTGTTCCCGCGCGCCTCAAAGAACTGGCAGTAACAGCAGTGGCCCAGCCGGGTCGAAGCCTACTGGAGCCAGGGTCATCCGAAAGGGAAGCTCAGCCCCAGTTCGAAAGGCAAGAAGGAACGGGGTGAGGTTTTTAGTCACCAAAAAAAAGTGTCTGACTGTCCGATAACCGTCCGGACCGGGCCCAAGTCGTCGACGGCGCGCACTATTTCCGCGCGCCTCAAGAAGTTGTCAGCAACAGGGTCGAAGTTTACTGGGGCCAAGGGTCTAGTTCCAAGAGGGAGGCTCGGTCCCGGTATGAAAGGCAACGAAGAGACGGGGTGGGTTTTTTAGTCAGTAAGAGTCCGACACTATCTCCCGCTCCGCTCAAGGGCAGGGGATGTCATCTGGATTATTTTTATCAACCGAAAAAAAAAATAACCCTGTATAACGAGTATACATATGCTATACTAGCTGTGCCCGCGACTTCGTACATGTGGACTACAATATTTTGAATTTATTTTTTCTAAAATAAAAATATGTAGTATGCCGTAGCCTATGTTACTCCTTATTACACCAGCTACCTGCCAAAAAAAGTCCCGTCAAAATCGGTCCAGCCATTTCAGAGATTAGCCCGGACAAACAGACCGACAAAAATTGTAAAAAATGTTATTTTTGTGTATGTACCGTATATATATTCATATGCATGTAGAAAAAAGCAGTTATTTCAATATTACAAACAGACACTCCAATTTTATTTATATGTGTAAATATTATGTTAATTGCTCAAAAACTTATCTCGGTTGCATTCTCCCACATTTCAACATCTTCCCCGTGGCAATTGAAAGTTTAAAGTCGCACTAAGTTGTCTGAGTAATTCCAAAGTTTCCTAACTTCCTTGAAGTTTTACTTACGTTATGTTAGTATGCAGAGTTTAAGTTATACTTAGGTAAGTGGTGACCGCGGTTCAAGTAAACAGACTTATGTGAAGTTAGAACAAGGAATAAGGCGTAAGGAAGATAGATGTGTTTCTTATTCAGCTGAGTGTTTACTTTAATTTGATACCATTACAACATCTCTACGGTCCCTATGTCCAACAGTGGCCGTCTTTCTGTTGATATGAAGATGATAAACTAGTGGTAAGCAGTGATGCAATCGTTGAAGGTGAAGCGCACTACTAATACAAACAAAGTTCTTTTCTCATTTATTTCGAACTACTTATATCCTATTCGAATTAAGAATAGAAAAAATAAACTTTTTTTACTGTCAATTCAACCGATTTTAACACCTATTTCGCAGGCATGAGGACGATATTAAAAACAAAAAGTGGTTACAATACAAACTACTCACTGCAGCCGCCATTTGTCATAACACCAACGTAATAAAAGTCAAAATCGGTTGAACAGACAGTGATAAAAGGTTTTCATAAAATTTCTTATGTTATTTTGAACAGAGTATAAGCGTAGTTGCCTCGTCATTTATACCGCGTACATCGAAGGACTGGAACAATTTGCCTGCTGCTGTCTTCCCGTCAGATTATAATGTAGGTGCCTTCAAGGACACATTGAATAGGCTCTTAATAAACTAGTGCGCTTTACCATACACGATTGCATCACTGTTTTTTTAGTGGACGTTTACCGGACTTTACACTCTTTTCCGCATATTTCTTAACATCAAATAACTCTTCCCACTTTTATTGGAGCAAGAGGGCGTGTACTGACTGAAAACTCACTCCTGTTCCTTCCGTACCGCGGCCGAATCTTCCTTTCAGAAACAGATCCTTGACCCCAGTCGGCTTCGACCCTGCTGGGCCCCTACGGTTCGCTGACAACTCCTTAAGGTGCGCGTGGAACGATACGAGCCATTGACGTCTTTGACTCGGTCCGGACGGTCAGACGGCAAGTTACTCATTGCTCGCTGTCCGCAAGCCCGCGGAACCCGAAAATCGGGATCGGAATCCTGGCGGCGACTGGAGCGTGGGCGCCGTTGCCTAACGCCTGCGGCCTCCTCCTTTGCTAGCATTATTGCTTCGCAGAAGGAGACGACTGCCTGCCACTACTCCTCGCTCCGAACCATGGCCTGTACCAAGGCCCGGCGCGAGAGATCGCTGCTGCCGATCGCCCCCACGAGAAGAGGGCGGTGCTCTGCCCAAGAGGGGCACTCCTCAACCGTATGTTCCACCGTGTCCGTGACCCCCGGGCGTCACTTCCAAACGAATCCGATGGATCACACTTACATTGCTCTTTAATATTGTAAAATAGATAATTAAGCCACGATTGAATGCACGACTAAATGAAATGTTCTCCATTGCAAGCACGCACTACACAAGGAATGCTAATGAATATAAATTCAAGTAAATTATGTCTGCATCTTGCTGCTTTAATTAAGTTCTATTCTTCTACTGTGAATATACAATTAAAAGCAGAAATGAAGCTTTTTTTAATAAAGGTTCTTAAGGATTCAATGTTTTAATAATGATGACCCATTAATTATGATTTTATACAACATAATTTTTAGTTTACATGAAACCTGAATATAATTCGTTCAGCGGCCGTATTATGACATCTTAAAACCATCATGTTTTCTGTGTGAGAAAAGGATAGTGCTATTCGTCCTGTATAGCTCCGTCTCTTTCAAACTCAATCAGTAACTGAATGGTTTCCAATAGTTTTTATACCATGTTATATTTTTTTCCCCAAAAATATTTAAAAAGGTCACACACACAAATACAAAAAGGTCACAAATTAGACATCATCGACAGGCCTGTTGGTCTAGTGGTTAGTGGCCCTGACTGCTATGCCGCAGGTCGTGGGTTCGATTCCCACCAAGGACAAATGTTTGTGTGATGAGCATGATCATTTGTTCTGTGTCTGGGTGTAATTTATCTATAATATGTATGTATTTAGAAATATATAAGTATATTTATCAGTTGTCTAGTACTCATAACACAAGGTCTGCTTAGCTTGAGACTAGACGGCGTTGTGTGATGGTTGTGGAATATTATATTACATTATATTACACTCGAGAGCAAAAAAATCGCACATCATAACTCTTTATGTTAAGGCAGTTTTTGTCATGAATGTGAATAGTTATTGAAAACATGTCGTACACTAATTGAAAGCCTATTTAATTACCTTTCTAATGATATGAAATACAGTGTAAAAAAACATCCTTGAAAGGGTTTAGAGCACAAAATTCAACAAATGGGAAAAATTACCAAATTTCACTTTTAAAGAATTAGAGTCAAACTTAAATTCTTGGTCATCTTGTTTGTCAATAAAGTGTATTCCCTCCCTTAGCCTTATTTACAGCTGTTACTCGATTTTTCATCAGCCGTATTAATTTTACCATTAAATCTTAGGGTATAACGTCCCACTTCTCGTCAACGACAAATTGAAGCTCATGGAGGCCTGGAGAGCCAGGCTTTTTGCACTAAGTCTTCTTTCAAGGTCATTCCAGATATGCTCAATTGGATTAAGACCTGAACTACGAGCCGGTCTCTCTATCGCAATGATTCCAACGTCTTAAATGTAGTCGCAAACTGTTCTAGCGACATGCGATCTGGTGTTGTTCTGCATTAAGGAAAAAAAAATCCACCATAAGCCACACAAGTGGCTTCACATATTCTTTGAGCACTGTTTTGATGTATCATAAAGCCGTCAATCCTCTCGATATCAGGCCAGTAATAGCCCAGTGATGAATATCAATATATCAGTTTTAGTGTCCAACATTATGCCACCTCAGTTCGCCTCCAAAACCCACTTCTTCGCTTATGCAGCATTGTTAAAATTGCCCTGATGACCTTCTGTAGACCCTACAGCTTCTATCATGGTCATCTAAGTCATTCTGCACTTATCAGAAAACACAACAGCCTGCCATTAGGCATACATCCAATTTAAGTGTTTCATGGCAAATTATTGCCGGGCTTGTCAGTGAGCTGTGGTCAATTTGGTACCATTTGCTGAGTGATGTGCAGTCAGGCCTGCTTCACCCAGTCTTTACCTAATCGTCCACTGACTTATACTGACATTGCAAACTTCTTGAAACTTTTGTGTCAGTTCAATCGTGTTCAGTAGCCGATTTCTCAGAGTACTTGTTACAGAAAAGCAATAATCACGCTCTGATTCTATGCGCCACCGGCCATATCCTGGTCGCCGAATATACCCACGGGTATCTTAAAACCTCTGGTATACCAGACGAACAGGAAAGCAGCTAAAATTTAGCTGTCGAGCGACTTCATTTTGATTATGGCCTGCTTTGGGCAAGGCAATAACTTGAACGGCTTCTGCGGGCGTGGTATCCATATTTTTCCAGTAAATCCGTCTGTTTCTAATAGAGACGTTATCATGTTAAGGGAAACTGATTAAAACTCCAAAACAGCACCCTTTTGTAGCTCCAGGTAAAGGTGAAAGTAGTGAAATCCAAATGGGTGAATTTGGGGAATTGGGTATACCGCTGGTTTTTGTGAGTTACGTGAAGGTCAATGATCTTAATTTTATGTTTTTATAAAGCTAACTTTATGTGCTTCAATTCTGCTCAATAATTTGTACTCCATATATTTAGATTTAAAAAAAAACAGTATTAAACGAAATTACAAGCCATGTGCGATTTTTTTGCTCTCAAGTGTATTATTATATCACCAACACTAAATACAACACAGGTCATGGCAGATCATAATGGGCATTAGGCACCAGCAAACAGTAGGGTGCAAGTGCAAAACAACCCCTCAGTCGTCTGTATGGCCCGGTGACTATGTATTTTTACTGACTTAACAAGCTTAAAACTTAGAACAATATTTCTTAGGAACTGTCACTCGACTCGTTGTGCATTGAATATTTAAAGCCTACGTCATAACAAATCAGATAAGTGATCTGTGAACTCGTATTACTATGAGATAGTGCAAAAAATTGAAGGAAAAAAGGCTCTTTTGTCAGAATTTAAATAATTAGTAGTTATATATTATCTTAACTAATTAGCCGATGCATTTTTCTAATATCCTTTTAAAATAATAAAAATTAAGTTCAAACTTAAGCCACTAAAGCCTACTGTCCACCGAAGCATAGTTTCATAGATGCGTATTCATCATTATACGCTTGGTGTACGCCTACGCCTAAACTACGAAACTGTCAACGAAATGGCAACGTCGTACTGTCGTGTCGTTGCCGCTTCTTCGACACAGTTTCATAGTTTTGTATCTAAGCTGTGAACAGGCGTACACCAAGCGTATAATGACGACTACGCGTCTAAGTAGCTACGCGTCCGTAGACAGTAGCTCTAAAATAAAATTTCGTAGCGATTGCTACGCCGTAGCAAGCGTAGCACTTACTACGGCGTAGCAATCGCAGCGATTACTGGACTTTATTTAGTTGTTATGATTTTATCTTTTTGGCGAAATCTCACAAGACAAAGTAACAAAAACTAAGATCCTCAAACTTACCAACACTTGTTACCATAACAACGTAATCCAAAAACTTATTTATCTCGTACAGAACTAAAGGAACATTTCTTCGTTCTTTTCTTTGGCCGCTGGGACTCAACATGGACTCAACAGGGACTCAACTTCGCTATTGTTGCCACCTTAGCTTTATAAACTTTTCACAAAGACTTGCATTCAGAGGTTTACTTAGTACGAGTGGTTTAGTACTGGGGCAGGGATGGCGAACTAGAGGCACGTGATTAAAAAACTTTGAAAATCGAAATCTAAATAATATAAAAAAAAGAAAATGACTGACACAAGATTTAAAGCATTTTATTTCAAACTAACTTTTGACCGCAGTTTCGCCCGCGTACGTAAAATATAGCTATGTCACTCATGAATAGAATATTATTTGCATGCCCATGTGACGGTAGAATATGGAGGAGCTCAATATATTTGTAAGAAAACAACTACGCATCAATCACCCATGTTTGCAAAGAAATAAATTATTTATGATTTATGAATAATGCAGTTTTCTAACGGTGAAAAAATTTTAACAATCGGACCAGTACTTTCAGAGATTGCCTCCTACAAACAAACAAGTTGACTCGAAATTCAAACTGGCCACTAACAAAACAAGTTTTTAATGAAAATATTTTTTTCATAGCAAGCTTTTATAGCACGTTGCAATACTTACATAATAAATACTCGTCAAGACGAATTATACGAACCTGTTGTGTAATAAAACACGTAGTTTGTTTAGCGACTGACCAAAGAGTCGACTGACTTTATTATATAGGTTGAAGGTTCTATGCACATAAGATATCTATGATACCCACAACATCTTCCCCTTATAAACGAACTTATTATAACATCAAATAAACTGTTTCCTACTTAAAAATAAACTAATAAAACTAGCACTAATAAACTTGTTATATTTTTTGTTTCTTGCTACGTGTAACAGGTGGTGAATAAGAATCTTGCATACTTTTATTTATTTCATCACTAGGCACATAGTCCTCATCATCCTCATTACCTGAAAGGTAGATATCGTCGTCATCATCGTCCGATACAACAACATTTTCATTCATTATTTTTTCCCTTTGATTACTCACTGACGTACTCTTAATCAAATGTCGGCGATTACGGCGGTAGATACCCTTTTTATTTTTCACTAAGTATGAACGCGGTGCTGGTGCCTTTGCTACTACTTTGCCATGGATTCGTTCGTTATTATTTTCAAGCATGATAACGTCATCGCCCACATTTAATTCAGGTAACGACTTACAATGTTGATCGTAATATGTTTTACTTTTTATTTGTTGCTTTAATAATATTTTATGTTGTATATCGTCATTACAATCGTTTCGTTTTAATAGATCAGGATGAACAGGCAATCTACAATTTAAACGCCTTCCCATCATTAGTCGCGCAGGAGAATCCAAATTTTCTCGCGGAGTGTTTCTGTAGTTTAGTAAACTTAAATAAAAATCTGTATTGCTCTGTAATGACTTTTTTAACATCCTCTTTATAGTCTGCACTGCTCTTTCACTCTTTCCATTTGATTGTGCATAATATGGGGAAGATGTGACATGTTTGAAACCCCATTCTAACGCAAAAGTTTTAAAAGAGCGGCCAGAATATTGTGGACCATTGTCACTAATGACCGTATCAGGTATTCCATATCGCGCAAAATTTTCCTTTATTATTTTAATAACCGAATTAGAGCAAGTATCCCTTAATTGCGCTACTTCTACAAAACCCGAATAATAATCAACTATGATTAAAAAACTTTTCTTCGCGTACTCAAATATATCCGTCCCAATTTTATTCCATGGTAACTCTGGTATGGACACAGGTATCATCGGTTCTTTACTCGGTTTGTTTGAATTCTCCTAACACACTTTACATTTTTTAACAAAACATTCGATGTCTTTTGCTATACCCGGCCAAAATAACACTTCACGGGCACGTCTTTTACAACGATCAATACCTAAATGACCTTCGTGAATTAGTTTCAACATCTCATATTGAATGGACTGGGGTATTATTACCTGTTTATTTTTAAATAACACCCCATCCACAGAATATAGTTCATCTCTTATAGACCAATAATATTTTAAAACAATATATAAATTTTTTTTTTTTTTTTTTTTTTTTTTTTTTTTTTTATGGTGGGAAAAAATCATGCATTGACATCCCCCGCTCTTGGGCGGAGCGGGAGATAGTGTCAGACTCTTACTGACTAAAAGACCCACCCCGTTCCTTCTAGCCTTCATACCGGGGCTCGAGCGCCCTTTCGGATAACCCTGGCCCCAGTAGGCTTCGACCCGGCTGGGTCCCTGCTGTTGCTGACAACTCCTTGAGGCGCGCGGGAACAGTGCGCGCCGTCGACGACTTGGGCTTGGTCCGGACAGTTACCGGACTGCCGGACAGCGAACTACCCATTGCTCACTGTCCGCAAGCCCGCGCCTACGGTGGCCGGAAATCGGGATCAGAATCCCGGCGGCGGCGGCGGAGGCGATAACGCCGTTGCCTGATGCGTTCGGCCTCCTCCTTTGCGAGCATTACTGCTTCGCAGAAGTCGGCGACCGCCTGCCACTCCTCCTCGCTCCGGACCATGGCCTCAACCAAGGCCCGGCGCGAGAGGTCTCCGCCGCCGATCGCCCCCACGAGGGCACGGCGATGCTCCGCCCAAGCAGGGCACACCTCGACTGTGTGCTCCACCGTGTCCTCCGGGCATTCCGCACAGTGGCGACACCCGGGCGTCACTTCCGCACGAATCCGGTGCAGGAAACTCCCGAACGAACCATGTCCGGTAAGGACCTGCGTCATGCGGAAGGTAAGGACGCCGTGAGGTCTTTTCAGCCACGCCTCAAAGAGGGGACTTACCGCCACGACTGTGGCGTGCCCAGCACTGGGTTGCGATAGTCGTTGACGCCATTTCACCATAAGATCCCGCCGGAGCTCTGTCCGCCATGCCGTGACCTGTCGCGGCAGCGGACTTTCACCCCGGCGTTGCATCTCCACGCGCATATCGTGCATGTGTGCAAGGACTGTTGCCTCCAGATCCCACGGTGGTAGGCCAGCCAGAAGGCTCGCCGCTTCGCGGGAGACCGTGCAGTATCCGCGCACCATCCTTATCGCCATGACCCTCTGGCAGGCGTTCAGTATGGCCGCCGGTCGCTTTTTCAGCGATGGCGCCCACACCGGCGCCCCGTAGAGGGCCATGGACCGAACGATCCCCGCGTAGAGCCTCCGGCAGGAGGCGTCTGGACCCCCAAGGTTGGGCAGGAGCCGCTTGAGCGCAGCCCCAGCCCGGTTGAGTTTGGGAGCCAGACGTCGGAAATGCTCCACGAAATTCCACCGGCTGTCGAGGACGAGTCCCAGGTACTTCATCGTCGACCCGACACCGATGTGAACTCCTCCTACCGTTAGTTGGGAACTCAATGGCGGCGCGTTCCGAGAGCGGCGACCGTGGAAACACATCGCCTCGGATTTGTGAAGCGCCACCTCGAGTCCCAACTCCTGGATCCTATCAACGACCATCGCAACCCCGCGTGTCGCTAGAGCGACCGCCGCCTGGTATGACTCTCCCTGCGCTAGAACCAGCGTGTCGTCTGCGTAGCAGACCACGCTGACCCCGTCAGGGAAGTCGCCTCGAAGCACGTAATCGTACCCGATGTTCCACAAGGGTGGCCCTAGTACCGACCCCTGCGGAACACCGCACGACATCTCTCGACGTTTCCAGTCTCCCTGGTGACCGGGGTAGACAATGTACCTGTCCGACAGGTAAGCCTCGACCACTTGACAGAGGTATTCGGGCACCCGGTGGTACCGGAGTGCCCTCCGGATCGTACTCCAGGGCAGGGAATTGAAGGCGTTGGCAATGTCCAAGGACACTGCCACGACACACCTGCCCCGGGACACCGCATCCCCCGTCGTGAGGGCTCGCACGCGCATGATGGCGTCCACCGTAGAGCGCATCCTGCGAAAGCCGAACTGTCCGTCCGAAAGGTCCGGCCCCACCCGTGTTAGGCGCCCGACGAGGCGGTTTGCAATGACTCTCTCAAAGAGCTTGCCCACCTCGTCGAGCAGCACAATGGGCCGGTACGCGGACGGAGAGTCCGCAGGGCGCCCCGGCTTCGCTATGAGGACCAGTTTTCCCGTCTTCCAGCAAAGTGGGAACTGGCCCCTCTCCATGCATGCGCTGAAGAGCCCTCTCAGTCGAGGCCCGAGAGCCTCCATGGCCAGAACCCAGGCCCTCCCAGGTAAGCCGTCGGGTCCTGGGGCGGTGTTCTTGGCGCTCAGCCTTCGCACCGCCACTCTCATCTCTACCTCGGTCACCTCTGGAGTATCGTCGTCGTCCTCGCTATTGCGGTCCGCGTCAGACACCGCCGGCGGAGGCGGAGCCATGGGCGGGGGGGAGTGTTCCCCTCGCGCAGGGAACAAAGCGCTCACCGCACCCTCCACGATTTGGGGCCGGAGACTCTGAGTCAGCGGGGGAGCCCAGGGGCGCAGTTTCTCCCGTACCAATTTGTACGGGCGCCCCCACGGGTCCGCGTTCAGAGACCCCAGCCACACGTCGCGGGCCTCGAGTTTGGCCCGCTTAATCTCCGCTCGGAGGGTGTGTTTTGCCTCTCTGTAACCTTCGTACAGCTCCGCCTCTCTGGCCTCCGCATCCGGCGGGCGGATGCGGCGCCTGCAGTGTCTAGCGTACCGGCGTCGCGCGTGACTGCATGCGTTGCGCAGTGCAGCGATCTCCGGCGACCACCAGTACACCTGGAATCATTAGATACATGGAACTTGTCAGGCCAACCCTGATTAATATATTGTAGCAATAACTTTAAAGTTTTATCTCCCATTGTTGCCCGTTTCACATAGGTAAACTTATTTTGTGACATAGGAACGTTACTAACAATCATTTTTATTTGACAAAGAATATCCTTACTAATACCATCGTTATACAAATCCGGAAGAGGTGCACGTGACAACGTATCTGGTATATACATAAACTTTCCCGGTTTATAAGAAACCCATAAGTCATAGCCTTGAATTTTCAACATCATACGTTGTAAGCGTGCTGGGATCGCATCTAAAGGTTTTTTAAAAATACTTTCTAATGGTTTGTGATCAGATTCAACAATTACCTTATTTTTACCGTAAATATATTGATGAAACTTTTCACACGCAAACACTATAGCTAACATTTCCTTTTCGATTTGTGCATACCTCTGTTGTGTTTCGGTGAGCGTGCGAGATGCGTACTCGACCGGGCGTCCGTCCTGCATGAGCACGGCCCCCACCGCGACACTGCTCGCGTCCACAGACAACAGAACCGGACCGCGAACGTTATACAATGACAATACCGGCGCATTACATATTAACTCCTTTAGTTTATTGAATGCTTGCACGTGCCCAATTTCCCAACTCCATAAAACATCTTTTTTTAATAATCTTGTTAATGGAAATGTGTGTTCTGAATAATTAGGTATAAATTTTGATAGAAAGTTAACAACCCCTAAAAATCTCTCTAAACCTTTGCGATCCGTTGGCTCGGGCATTTTTTGAATAGCCCTAACTTTTTCCGAGTCCATTTTCATTCCATCTTTGTTAAAAATATGACCTAAATACGTAACCTCCTCCACACTTATTCGACATTTATCTTTGTTAAATTTTAACTTGATTTCCCGAGCTCTATTCAACAGAGCTTTTAATCGCATGTCGTGCTCATTTTTACTTCTACCCCAACAAATAATATCATCTATAAAAGAATCTACTCCTTCTAATCCTTCTAATAATTGTTTTATTTTCGCATGAAACACTTCAGGTGCACAATTCAGACCAAACGGTAATCGCAAATACTGATATCTCCCAAAGGGAGTACTAAATGTACATAGGTCTGCACTCGCATTATCTAGTTTTACTGTCCAAAATCCTGAGTTGGCATCTAAAACGGAAAAATACTTAGCACCGTAAAACTTAGTAGCCAATTCATTTATTGTTGGTAATTGAAAATGTGCACGCTGTATAGCCTTATTGAGTGGTCTCGGATCTAAACAAATACGTAACTGCCCATTTTTCTTAGCAGCAATCACTAGTGAATTAACCCATGGCGTTGGATGAGTCACTTTTCTAATAACTCCCAACTCAATCATCCTATTCAATTCGTCTTGTAACTTATCGCGTAAACCTAACGGTACTTTACGAGTCGCACATATGACCGGCATCACCGATTTATCTACTACAATGTGATATTCGCCTGGCAAACACCCTAATCCACTAAACAAGTCCTGGTAATCTGTGATATTAATATTATGCACTCTTTTAACCAATCCTAAAATTAAACATGCTTGCAGTCCCAGCACACTTTGACATTCCATATCTGCTATTGCAAATTTTAATTCATATGGAATATTCTTGTACCACCATTTCAAATTACAAACACCTCTTATTGGTATGAAATCACCACTATAAGACTGCAATTTAACATGTTTACCTTTTGTTATAATTTTACTGTCGTATCCGAGTAATAAAAATCGTTTAATAGATAAAACACTAATATCTGCACCCGTATCTAGTTTAAATTTTTCAGAACCAAACTCACCGCGGAGTATTTCAAACCAGTCTTCAGATGAAGTGTTTATCTCAGATACATTATATAACCCAGATATAAAAAATGACTCACAGTCGTCTCCCTCGTCGTTTTTCTCTTCAGCAATACCTAAATCGTACATTTTTTTAACATTTTTTTTTACCTTGCACATCCTAGCAAAATGACCGTAATTTTCGCAAACATAACACTGCACAACAATAGCCGGACACGATGCAGGTTCAGTACAATCGCCTCCACACCTGAGACAACATCCAGATGCACCTGATTGCGGAGCCGTTTTGGAACTGGAACCAACCGCGCCACGTCCCCGACGTTGCGGGCGCCCCCGGCCTCGCCAGACGCCGCGGCCGCCGCCGCCGCGCACGCCAACAGCATCAACTTGCACGGAAGCCGGTTCTGCCGAGCTTGTTGCACCTCGTGTCTCCAACAAGCGATTACTGTCATTAGATATCTCACTAACCTGACAGATTTTTATTGCTTTTTCTAAAGTCAAATCTTCAGTTCTCAACAGCCGATCTCTTACGATTGTACTTTTCGTACCGCAAACAATACGATCACGAATCAGCTCCTCTTCTATTAATTTAAAACAACAGTTTCTGCTCATTAGTTTCAATGCTGTTACATATTGATCAATCGATTCGCCAGCCTCTTGGTTCCTCGTAAAAAAGTTGTATCTAGCCAAAGTTATATTCTGTCTTACACCGAAATATTCATCAAATTTTTTCATCAACAAAGTGACATCATCCTTGTCACTATCTTTGTTAAATGTAAAAGTCTCATAAATATCGAACCCCTCGGGTCCAATTAAGTTGACCAGTAAACTGGCCTGCACACCATGCTCCTCTCTAAGCACCCCCGATGCTTTTAAAAACAACATAAATTGAGTTCTCCATTTTTTCCAAGCGTCAGCCCGGCTGACGGAGTCGCCTTCCAAACATAGTTCCGACGGTGGTCGCGCGTGTTCCATACTTGAACAATACTTATATGTACCCTGTACGTATAATAATTACAACCACTTTCGATAATTATGTATTTTATGGATTTTATTTTCACCGCTGTCACCATGTTGTGTAATAAAACACGTAGTTTGTTTAGCGACTGACCAAAGAGTCGACTGACTTTATTATATAGGTTGAAGGTTCTATGCACATAAGATATCTATGATACCCACAACAGAACCCAAACTCGATGGGGTTGTGTCGTTTAATTACCAAGCTCCTGTAGCCACCTTCCGGTTCCATCATCAGATCAGCTCCATATCATAATAATTTTACATTGTCATCTGATTTATACATGCATGCAAAATTTCAGCTCAGTGGATCAAATTTAATTTGCAAGATTTGATGACAGACAAACATCGGGACAGGTGAAACTAAATAAAAGATTGTAAAAAAAAAAACTTTACCTCTTTATAATATTATCAATAGCGTAGATTATAATTAGTGTGGTGAAAAATGGTGTGTATGGTGAAAGTCACAAAATCCGTGTGAAACAGGACCTTGGGCCTTAACTTGTTGTGTTAAAATTTCAAGCGTGCGAGCGAGAAAGATTGATGGAACTATGCACAGTTCATACATTACTTTCAGTATAAGCAAAACCCGAAATACGTGTCCAGTATTTATTTGAATCTTTGTACTGTTATGTTACCTAGTTGTCCGCATTACTACCTTACTAGCTTTTACCCGCGTAAGTGGGGGGTTAGAAAGAGACAAAAAGTGGCCTATGTCACTCTCCATCCCTTCAACTATCTCCACTAAAAAAATCATATTTTTATTCGTTGCTCCGTTTTGCCGTGAAAGACGGACAAAGGACGAACAGCAACATACACTTTCCCATTTATAATATTAGTATGGATGATTCCTGTGTTCTGTGGTCCGCACAAATACATGGTCAACATGGTCTTTTTTTTTGTAGGTAGGAAAATCATCCAATAACTTCTCCGCGCCCTTGCCCGGAGCGGGAGATAGTGTCGGACTTTTACTGACTAAAAACCCACTCCTCTTCCTGTCAGAAGCAGACCCTTGGTCCCAGTCAGCTTCGGCCCTGCTGACGACGTGGAACAATACACGTCGTGGATGACTTAGGTTCTGTCCGGATGGTGACCGGACAGTCGGACGGCGAACTTCCCATTGCTCGCCATTGCGGCCTCCTCCTTTGCTAGCATTACTGCTGCGGACCATGGCCTGTACTATAGCCCGGCGCGAGACATCGTTGCCGCCGATCGCCCCCACGAGGACACGGCGCTGCTCTGCCCAAGCGGGGCACACCTCTAACGTATGGTCCACCGTGTCCTCCAGGTGGTCCACACAATGGTGACACTCGGTCGTCACTTCCACACGAATCTGATGCAGTAACCTCCCGAACTGACCATGTCCGGTGAGGACCTGGATCAAGCGGAAGGTAAGAACGCCGTGATGTCTTTCCAGCCACGCCACACTCTGGTTTCTAGTTTTGTTATCCCTGTACTAAAATATTTGCAGTCCACTGCGGCTCTTTAGATTTTGTACGAGGACTCTTTGACAAAGTTCATGCGCAAATACTTCAAATGTAGTGCTTATCTTTGTATAGTATTTTGTATCACATTTGTTCGCGTTTGTTAGTAAAAAAGGTTTACAATTGCCAAAACGGATATTGAGCGCTCGGCGTCAGAGTGGGGATCGCTTTGCGCATTTTATACATTGGCGAGCCAATCGTCTTCGTTGTTAAATATATGCAGCAACGCAGGGAACGAATGAGGAGAGACGTCTATGACGCGATGGCACGGCGAGCCAATCACTGACACTCCCCGCCCCCGCGTCTCACTTCGCACCACTAAAGAGACCGAATATTTGACTTCTGCGCAACCGCTCAAAATCCGTGATGGCAATTGTAATAGGGGTGATACACGTAGGTTTTGATGTTGAGTTTGTTAGATAGATAGATAGAACATTAAAACTAGACTACATTAGACCAAGGCGCACGTGTGACACGCCTGACTTGTACGAAGTTCGACGTCGCGTGGCGTCACGTGGCGTGGATCAAGTGTAGCTCTACAAGTCTAGTTTCCATATAAAATGTACGGAGACCGACGCGCCCAAATCAGCATGTGTGGCACAAGTGTGCGCAGTATATAATTCTACCTTTATTTGATGCAACACAGAAAATGAATAGACAAGACACAGGATAATAAAATTACAAAACTAAGCACATAAATTAAAAAAATATAAAAGCAATCACAACCAAGTTCAAATAAATGAATGTAAAATGAAAAATAATAAAATAAGTAGAGTAGTAAGTAGTAGTACCCATAATGATATTATTACAAATAAGTTTTTTTAATGTGGAATTTATTTGGTAGATACTATTTATTATCTGATTTGCATTGCACAGCATGTGTGGTACCCCTGAGCGGTTTCAAGATACAAACTTTCATTACTAACCAAATACATTTATTTTCCTTAAACTTAAGTTATTTTTATTACAGAAAAAAAAATACAGTCCCGCGAAAAAAAAACTTATTGAAATGTCACCAAAAAGCAATGTTTTATAAGTCTGACTCGGTCGAAATCTATAAATCGGGTACTAACCTAGTCTCAAATAAATTCAGTTCAACTTCATAAATATTATTATAAGTTGTTTGAAACTAGTAATACCTGCTTATTCCATGAAGCGTCCGCAAATTCAGTATATATAACACCGACGGGGAAGAGCTTGCCGAGGGAGACGAGGAATTCAATCAACGTAAGCACACAACCTTTACAAGTGTACAACATTATTATTAATAATATATATCGGCGCAAATACGTTAATTGAAGCACCTCGTCAGTGTGATGTAACTGGACTACATCAACGAATAATTAGTTTAAGATTATGATTACGAAGTCATTGTTTAAAAACTTAAACTACGTCATTGTTATTTATTTTTGATTGTTATTTTTATAATTGCATGGTTCAATTAATTATCATTTTAACTATTCTAAAAGATTGTCAAAATAATTATTTATTTATAAAGTTTAAATCATAACCTAAAAACTCGAACATGTGCGTCGAGCACGTGGTCGGTCTGTATAAATATAGGCGCCGGCCTTAGAGCGGCTCAGTCGCGCACGAGCCGTTGGACGGAACACATCTCTGTGAGTCATACTGTACTGTTACTGTTATACTGTTGTACGTATACTGATTGTTACGTCACTGAATAAAAGTTATTAAAAAGTGTACCAAGTGATTTTATTTGAAGATGGAAAATAACCAAGAACGTGACGTCAGCAATGCTGACGTCGCCCTTTTTAAAAACAACGATGGAGCCGACCATCCGTCATCAGAAGTGGGATGTGAGGAAATCCCAGCTTCTACTTCATCAGCAAATCAACCATCGCCACAACCAACAGCGGTGAATACACAACGGCAGATGCAGACGCTGATGAATTTACCCATGCCTAACACATCCATGGGGGGTGTACCTCCAGAATTTCTTATGCAAATGATGCAGATGATGCAGCAGATGTCAGAGCGCCTTTGCAAGCCTACTGAAGCAAGAGTCAAGATAAACGATATCTATTTGCCATCCTTCGACCCTGATACAAATGTTGGGGTACGAGAGTGGTGCCAACACCTGGACAAAGCCATCGAGACGTACAAGCTAAGTGACTTCGATGTGCGCATGAAAGTGGGTGGTCTATTGAAAGGACGAGCCAAAATGTGGGTGGATGATTGGATGGTGACCACATCCTCCTGGGAAGAACTACGCCATAAACTCATAACTACATTTGAACCAGAAAACAGATATTCTCGAGACGTCCTTCGCTTTCGTGAACATGTTTATGACTCGTCGAAAGATATAGCAGAATATTTATCGCGCGCTTGGGTGCTGTGGAAACGACTCACTAAGGATAAGCTTGGCAATGAAGATGCCGTAGAAGCCGTGATTGGATGTGTTAATGATGAGCGGCTAAGAATAGAACTTCTAAATGCAAGAGCAACTACAGTTCCTGAACTCATTTCAGTTGCCTCCTCGATACGAACAAAACGCCCACATCCAAGTTCAAATTCTACGATACCAAACAAACGTGCACGAATTTCAGAAGGCACTCAATCATCTTCGTCCTGTCGTTACTGCAAAAGAAACAACCATAACTCGAACGACTGTCGATTCAAGCCCAAGACTTCAGATACCAATGCGAATGCTGAACCATCAAACAAAGATACGAAGCAAACCAACACGCCTACCTGTACATTCTGCAAGAAAGTGGGCCATACTTATGAAGTGTGCTTTAAGCGTGAACGTTCACTAACATCAAACGTGAACTGTATTGGAAAATTCAAGCTAGCACCGATCAATATAAAAATAGGCTTGCAGTCTATACAAGCTGTGTTCGACAGTGGAGCAGAATGTTCAATCATGAAAGAAACCATTGCTGAAGCATTACCGGGACAAAGGACTCAAACGGTAAACTACTTGAGAGGAATTGGACGATTTCCGGTATTGTCCCTGACAACGTTGTCTACTGTATGCATCATTGATGACATCAGAGTTGAGCTACAATTTTATATACTGCCAGACTACGAAATGTCAACAGACATACTGGTTGGGATGAATTTAATCAACAACACGAATTTAAGTATGATTATCACATCGACTGGAACCAAACTCATTAGACAACAAGCAATCAACCAATTGAATACTAAGAACCCGATCTTTGACAAACTGGATTGTGATCTCACTAACGCTGATGAGATTGCTCAATTGCACTCACTTTTAAACAAATATGAGCATTTGTTTATTCGTGGCTTTCCAACAACACGTGTCAACACCGGAAAATTAGAAATTCGACTCAAGAATCCTGATAAGTACGTGGAGAGAAGACCATATCGTCTAAGCCCAATTGAACGGGAGAAAGTTCGCGAAATCATTAAGGAGCTTCTGGATCATAAGATTATTCGTGAAAGCAAGTCACCATTTTCAAGTCCTATAATTTTGGTCAAGAAGAAGAATGGCGATGATCGTCTGTGCGTGGATTTTAGAGAACTAAACTCTAACACATTACGTGATCATTACCCACTGCCACTAATTGCAGACCAAATTGATCAGTTGGCCAATGGCAACTATTACACCAGCTTGGATATGGCTGCTGGTTTCCATCAGATCCCGATTTCAGAATCCTCAATTGAGAAAACTGCTTTCGTGACTCCTGATGGCTTATACGAATATGTGACCATGCCATTTGGGCTGAGCAATGCCTGCGCAGTTTACCAGAGATGCATTAATAAGGCTCTATTCTCACTGCTGGGTACCGATGCTCAAGTTTACGTGGATGACGTACTAAGTAAATGCGTGGAGTTCACTGAAGGAATATCGAAGATTGAGCGCATCCTCATGGCCTTACAGGAAGCTGGATTTTCAATCAACGCTGACAAATGCAGTTTTTTTAAACGTTCAATAGAATATTTGGGCAATGTTATCTCGAATGGACAGGTACGTCCAAGCCCAAAGAAAGTGGAAGCTCTAGTTAAAGCACCAGTACCCAAAACAGCTAAACAGGTGAGGCAGTTTAATGGCCTAGCGGGGTATTTCAGAAGGTTCATTCCAAACTTCTCACGAATCATGGTACCATTATACGAGTTAACCAAACAAGGTGCAAAGTGGGAATGGAATGATAGACATGAGAAAGCTCGGAGCGACGTTATACAGATTTTGACGTCAGCTCCTGTATTAACAATATTTCAAGAAGGAGCACCAATATAGTTATATACTGATGCAAGTAGTCTGGGATTTGGTGCGGTACTTGTACAGATAATTGAAGGACGTCAACATGCAGTCGCCTTTATGAGTATGAGGACTACGGATGCAGAAAGCCGATACCACTCGTACGAATTGGAGACACTGGCAGTGGTGCGCGCTATCAAGCATTTTCGCCAATACCTCTATGGCCGCAAATTTATTGTTATTACTGACTGTAATGCTTTGAAGGCATCTAAACACAAAAAGGATCTACTCCCAAGAATTCATCGTTGGTGGGCATTTCTACAGAATTACGATTTTGAAGTAGAATACCGTAAAGGTGAACGCCTACAACACGCTGATTTCTTCAGCAGAAATCCAACTGAACTTGCAGTCAATATCATGACAAGAGATCTGGACTGGTTGAAAATCGAACAACGCCGAGATCAAACATTAAGGCCCTTAATGGATACTCTACGAGACAATAACCCAGTGGACGGTTACATATTAGAAGATGATGTCTTGAAGAAAATTATACAAGATCAAGTTTTTGGAGAACAAGCTTGTTCGGTTGTACCCAAATCGTTCCAGTGGAGTATAATAAACTCTTACCATACAGCACTGAAACACCCTGGTTGGGAAAAGACATTGCAGAAAATCAAGGAAACCTATTGGTTCGACAAAATGAGCACCACTGTTCGCAATTTTGTAGATAATTGTGTGATATGCAGGACATCTAAAGGGACATCAGGTGCTGTACAAGCCCAACTGCATCCAATCCAAAAGCCAAACGCTGCTTTTCAAGTTATACACATGGATATAACGGGGAAGTTGGGAACTCCAAACGATCAACAATATGTCATCATTACAATTGATGCCTTCACAAAGTACGTACTCTTCCACTATGCTACCAATAAAAATCAGTACAGTACACTGGGTGCCTTAAAACGACATGTGCATTTATTTGGCACACCTGTACAAATAATTGTTGATGGAGGAAGAGAATTCCTAGGCGAGTTCAAAAACTATTGTGACCAAGTTGGAATCAACATCCATGCCATAGCACCAGGAGTCAGCCGAGCGAATGGACAAGCTGAACGAATAGTGGCAACACTAAAGAATGCATTAATTATGATAAAAAATTACGAAACAGAGCAATGGCACAATGTACTCGAGGAACTACAGTTAGCTTTAAACTGTACTCCTCACCGTGTTACTGGAATTGCTCCACTCACTCTCATCACCCGGCGAAAACATTGCGTGCCACCAGAACTCTTAAGCCTTGTGAACATCGATGAACAAACTGTGGACATAGAAGCACTGACTCAACATGCACAACAAAAAATGACCTTATCTGCGGAACAGGACAGACACCGCTTTAATCAGCGGAAGGCTAAGATTCATCCTTTCCAAAGAGGAGACTACGTGCTTATAAAAAACAATCCACGTAATCAAACTTCATTAGATCTCAAGTTCAGCGAACCTTATGAGATCTGCCGAGTACTAGATAACGACCGCTACCTAGTAAAAAGAGTCGTTGGTAGAGGACGACCACGAAAGGTGGCGCATGATCAGCTTCGGCGTGCTCCAAAACCAGGTGATCAGGCAACCGTATCGGCGGTTGATGATGAACAACCTACAATGCCAGCTGGGGCAATACAACCAACGCCATCCACCTCCCGAACTGAGGTACTAGAGCAACAAACACAAAACTCAAATGTGGATATCACACACCCACAATAAACCGTAAGTAGCAAAGTACTTTTATAGAGAAATAATTCTTCCTTATCCTTTACCATTTAGAACCTCTGTGTATAACACAGCATCGACCTTGTTCATATTCCCAATAGAGCCTCTGTGTACCACGGCGAACAGGACCGCCCAGAGCACAGCAACATAATCATCTTCCAGTTTCAACGAGACAATCTCCGAGAAATAAAATGTGTGTAGACGTGATGGAGGGTCGAAACACATAATAAAACAAACAAAAGTCAATACATAAGTACCTACAAAAGAGTACAACACATTATGATTGATCACAAAATATTTTACAAAAAGGCCAACATAAGTTAAATGTTTGGTTATTTACAAAGTATCTCCATCAGTAGCATAGCTGCTTACAGATACCAAACTCAAAGAACAAAAATAAATCTCATTGTTTCAGACAAGTACAACTTTAAAACACAGGCCGGTGCAGAGCACGCACCGCCTGTCAGAATGGCCGTATCGGCGCAAATACGTTAATTGAAGCACCTCGTCAGTGTGATGTAACTGGACTACATCAACGAATAATTAGTTTAAGATTATGATTACGAAGTCATTGTTTAAAAACTTAAACTACGTCATTGTTATTTATTTTTGATTGTTATTTTTATAATTGCATGGTTCAATTAATTATCATTTTAACTATTCTAAAAGATTGTCAAAATAATTATTTATTTATAAAGTTTAAATCATAACCTAAAAACTCGAACATGTGCGTCGAGCACGTGGTCGGTCTGTATAAATATAGGCGCCGGCCTTAGAGCGGCTCAGTCGCGCACGAGCCGTTGGACGGAACACATCTCTGTGAGTCATACTGTACTGTTACTGTTATACTGTTGTACGTATACTGATTGTTACGTCACTGAATAAAAGTTATTAAAAAGTGTACCAAGTGATTTTATTTGAAGATGGAAAATAACCAAGAACGTGACGTCAGCAATGCTGACGTCGCCCTTTTTAAAAACAACGATGGAGCCGACCATCCGTCATATATGTATGTATATGCAAAACCAGAATACAGTTTGTTCCGAATCGATTCCAATCATTTTTACACCATGTCAAATATTTTCCTAAATTTTTTTTTTTTATTGTTGATAGGTTCGCGCTTGACCGCTATCTCACCTGATGGAAAGTGACGATGCGGTCGACGATGGAATGCGCTTACCTAAAAGAAACCTATTCACTCTCGGCTTAAAGATTCTTGGGTTGTAGCTATCAGGAAACACAGACTCCGGCAAGGAGTCAAAAATATTTTAAAGAGGTGGACAACACTGACACTAAGTAACACACAGATCACGGCAGGTCATAGTGGGCATTAGGAGCCAGCAAGGGAAGTGCAAAACAACCCCTCAGTCGCCTGGATGGGACGGTAACTATATATTTTTGCTGACACAACAAGCTTAAAACTTATCGTATTTAATAACTCAAAAGAAAATAATTCAAAAAAACGAAATCGTTGCATACCTAAAAGCACGGCTTGAATTTTGAACGAAAGCGAGGAAGTTTGAACAAAAACAAAGTTTTAATGTGCCTTATTATGAAGGCCCTCCCAAAGGGTTATTATTGTGATAATTAGACAGAATAATTTATTGAGCGCACGTCCAATCCCCTTCGTGTTTTGTGGTAAATAATTATAATCTCAAACTTTAAAGTAAAGGGAAACGTGAAGCCTTGAGGGACAACTTCATTTATTTGTCGTATTTGTTACTAAAGTGCTCAAGTACAAGTAGCTAAATGATAAATGAAAGGCAGGTGATGTACCTACAGGGTGCGCCAAAGTGGCGGCTTTACAAGATGTTACCAGGGAAGTAGGACACAAAAAGGAGAAGGCTATTTATTACCTGGTAAAGTGACTGCTGCGCTTTACATCGTTTGTTCGATTTCTGCATGAAGCAAATACGAGTATGTTAACAAAATTGAACATTATACAAAATTGGTTGTATCACATTATAATGTACTATAATGCATACTGTGTACGATTTTAATGTTTATTTCCTTGGGGACTGGCACTGTGTACTTCTTAACACAGGTTATATATTAGCCTAGCTAAAAATACATCACCTCACCCACCAATTTGTAGTAGTGTTTATACACTGAAATCGATTCTGTAAATTGTCATAATGTACTACAATTGTGTCATAAATATGACTTGAGTATCTTTTAAGAAAATAATCAAACCCTATTTCTTCCTATGAGTTTTATAAGCGAACTGTAGAATCAGGGATGAAGGGTACAAAAGGAGAAGGCTTATACCCAGCAAATTGACTACTTTTCTGCATATCGCGGGTTTGAAGAATTCCTTACCAATAAACTACTATGACTATGATTTTGTCATGGAGTAAATATGAACAGATAATATAAACAACACGGTTAGGGCAGTGGTTTGAAAGATTGGCTACGTTGCGATTCTAGTACAGAATATCACACTATAATTACTTTTGGCGACTCAAAAAAATCTTCCGAAACTCCATCCCGGAATCCTCAGGGCGCGAGTCCGACTCGCACTTGAACAGTTTTTTAATTAGTACAAATACTAAAAGGGCTTATTAGAATAGGTCTTGTTATTATTTAAGTAAAATCTCAATAAATAATATTCATAAACAGCGAAGTTATAAGCGTTTGTTTATATCCCCAAATTTTACTCAATTTATGGAAATATTGTACGGACTATTTATTATTATGAATGAATAAATGGCGATCAAAATAGTAAAACACTGCGCGAAGTATTTTCTACTATCAATTTTCCCACAGAACACAGGAATCAATTTAAAGAGCTTATTAGAAAAGGCCTTGTTATTTTAGTTAAATCTCAATAAATAATAATTGTAGTATTTTCAGCAATTGTTATGAATTGATTCTATTATGAATTTACTTACCAATTATGACAAATTTTCGTGGATAATTTTTGGATTTAGTTTTTAAATACAGAAATATGATCAGTAACGTACGGTACGGATAGAGCCCCACTTTTTTTTGGACTAATTAAAATGGGGAAAAATTGTCTGGCCCTAAAGTCGGCCAGACCACAAAATAGATAGGTACAGAAGACAATCTCATGTATGTACTTCACTTTTTATACGCTCGGTGGACGCACACTAATGAGCGTTTGAGCCGGAACTGTTCGACGAGTGGTCCGAGACGCTCCAAGATATCGTGTCCATGAGCGGTGTCTATTTGTGCGTTGCTTGAGCGCGCTTTGTATGTAGATTGACTTCTGTACCTATCTATTTTGTGGCCAGACATTCTTAACCTGTGGCCGACTTTAGAGCTCTTCCAACTGTTAATTGGTGCGCTTGTCTAAGCCTTTTAATAAAGCAATTCATAGTTTGTCAACAAGGCTTGTTTCCGACGCCATCTTGGAAGGAATTTCGCGAGACTCATCTTGTTATTACAGGTATTGTTTGTGACTCAAGACGAGCGATGTACAAATTAATCTCTTCTACCTCAAGTTTGGTTTGTTAACTTTGGAGACAATCCCACGTAATTTTGTTTAGGACTCAATATAAATTTGTCACTAGCTTCAGCCAGTTCTTTCGCCCGCGCGTGGTATTAGTATTTCCCCTCGTTGTAAGTTACTAGCTCTTTTTAGTGACTTCAGCCACGTGGAATTAGTACCTTCTCCTATTATAAATTTTAGGCCATATTATGTTACGAGTATTCTGATGTCATCAACATCATCTTGTTTTTTTCTTCCATTCTGTCCTCGTCACGCTATCGCTAACTCCCTTCTTTTCATATCACTTCTCACACAATCCATCCATCTTTTCTTTGGCCTCCCTCTCCCTCTCCATCCATCCATATGTAAACTCATAACTCTTTTAGTAACATGCGTTTCATCCCTCCGCTTCACACGACCATACCAAGGAAAACTCCCTTTTAACTTTTCAGTCACTGGCGCCACTTTAAAACTTCCCCTAATATACTCATTTCTCACTTTATCCATTCCCGTATATTTTTTTTATTGTTTATAGGTTCCCGCTTGACCACTATCTCGCCTGATGGAAAGCGACGATGCGGTCGACGACGGAACGCGCTTACATAGAAGAAACCTATTCACTCTCGACTTAAAGATTCCCGGGTTGTAGCTATCAGGAAACACAGACTTCGGCAAGGAATTCCACTCCCTAGCTGCACGCACAATGAATGTGTTCCCATATTATTCTGATGTATGAACTATTATTTACTACAGTAAATTAATCGAACGACAGCATCACTGCTTACCATAAGGTGAGATCGCAGTCTAGATTATATAAAAAAAAAAATAGGTAAAAAAACTTTTTAAGTTAAACAGTTTTATGTTAAACATACATTGCAATGTTTAAGATAAATGTACTAAAAACCAAAAAATAATAAAATAGATACAGTCGTGGGAATTATAAACATATGCATAGACTAGACTAAAATAAAACCGTGGGGCACGTCAATTGTCTACAATCGTTGATTAAAATGTTTGTTTTGTAATTTGTAGACTGTAATTCCCACGACTGTATCTATTTTATTATTTTTTGGTTTTTAGTACATTTATCTTAAACATTGCAATGTATGTTTAACATAAAACCATTTAACTTAAAAAGTTTTTTTACCTATTTTTATTTTCTAGTTTTTAGTTTTTATTTCGCATTCTGTTTAATTCATTTAGTGCTTCATTATTGCAAGGTTTCTTGCCCGTTAGTTTATTGCAGTCCAACTCCTCTATAATTCTACTTGTTGAGACCTTTCATTTGATACCCATGTTGATGGGATTGATAAAACCTAAGTTATCCGCCATTTTGTAGAGGCCGCCATCTTGGATTATAATTTTATATAGTACATTGTATTATACTGGTTGAGCACTTTCATTTGATACCCATATTGATGGGATCGATAAAACCTACGTTATCCGCCATTTTGTAGCGGCCGCCATCTTGTATTTCAATTTTTTATAGTATATTGTATTCTGCTTGTTGAGCCCTTTCATTTGATACCCATATTGATGGGATTGATAAAACCTACGTTATCCGCCATTTTGTAGCGGCCGCCATCTTGGATTTCAATTTTTTATAGTATATTGTATTTTGCTTGTTGAGCCCTTTCATTTGATACCCATATTGATGGGATTAATAAAACATAAATTATCCGCCATTTTGTAGCGGCGGCCATCTTGAATTTATAATGATAATGAATAAACATAATTGTATTGTCACCAAAATCCAAAGTGTATACAAAATTTCAGATTAATCGGTTGACAGGAAGAGGGTGAAATTTGAATTACTAAATTTGACCCAAGAATAATAAATAAAACAAACGGGGTGAGCTAAATAAAACCGTTTAAAAATAAAACCGTTTAAAAACGTTACTTTTGTTTCGTATTTCGAATGTTGTGAATTCGCTTTTCATTTATACTTACCAGCGGCCATATTATGACATCTTAAAACCATCATGTTTTCTGTGTGAGAAAAGGATAGTGCTATTCGTCCTGTATAGCTCCGTCTCTTTTTCACACCGAAAACATTATGGTTTTAAGAGGTCATAATACGGCCTCTGATTTTTCTTATTAATTTTAGTAGTGTTTTATTTGACGGAATTACCTCCGATTTGGGTAACGATTCTGAAGAACCGAATTTTAAAACAACCTATGGTTCCAAATTCGGTTTGGTTCGTTATATCCCTAATAGAAACCTAACCTCTAACCCTTCGAGGTAAACAATCATGATGTCATGTAACTTCTGCGTCTAAAGATAGCTGTGTAATGACCAACTAAGTAATGATAATTCCAAGTATTTCCAAGTAATGACCGCATTAGGGTCAGGCAAGGATTCCAGAAAAGGAAACTTTGTGTATAGAAAGATTACGTAGAAATGTAATACGGTAATGGCCCTTTCATTAGTAAGCAACGAAGGTACCTATGTTATTAGGAGATATAACCTACCAAGAAAAATATTCGGTACCGGAATCATCGTCTATCTTTTATCGTCTATCGGTTATCATTTCTTTTAATGTTTGACTAACTGACGTTATAGTCAATTCAATTTAATTTAATGATAATCCAATGCAATTTGATGATAATCCAATGCAACTTAAATTTATTTTGTTTTTAAAGTTTCAATTGTATGTAAGTTTATGATATATATTGTCTGTATGTGTACGATTATGTAACTAAAATGAGTCTTTACTACTTGAAATAAATAAATAATAATAATTTAAAGGGCTCTTTCCGACCCGTTTACATCATTTTGAGCATGGTTTAAAAGCTTGTTGGATTATCCATTGCAATGTTTGATAAAAAGGCAACTTGAAAAAAGAAAATTGGCACACAGTAATTCCGTCTTTCACTAGAATATTTCACAAGTCTTCTTTCAAGAAGCAGGTGTTTTTTTTTAACAATTAGTAGTTTATAAGGAACTCACGAGGTGCAAGTCCGGCTCGCACATGACCATGGCATTTTTTTTTAATCATCAGACAAACTGTAAAATTCGAAAAGTAGTTGCACAATTCAAAAGTTATTAAAAAATTGAATTGCACTGACTACCCTGAAACATTCACTGAAAGAGCAACTTCATTTTTAAAAAAATAGTTGTTTTACCTCTCTCTGTACTGGTTTTTTTCCTAAGCCTCAGCAAACTTATTTTTAGTACTTATATGCGAAACCTAAAACACGAGCGTAGTATTTTTATTTAAAGAATCTATGTACAAAATTTCAAAACTGTATTTTGTAAAATCACAAAGTTCTAAGCTTGTTGCGTCAGCTAAAATACAAGGTCACCGGGCCATTCAGGCGACTGAGGGGTTGTTTTGCACTTACAGCTGTTGCTCCTAACACCCGCTATGATCTGTCATGCCCTTTGTTGTAATTAGTGTCGGTGATATCCAACTTGTAACCTTTTTAAATATTGTTGGGAAAAAATATAACATGGTGTAAAAACTATTGGAATTCATTCATTTACTGATTTTGAACAAACTATATTCAGGTTTCACATATAATATCATCATCATCATTCATCATTTCAGCCGATAGACGTCCACTGTTGGACATAGGCCTCCCCCAAGCGTCGCCACAACGAACGATCATGTGCGTCCCGCATCCATGTCCACATATAATATACGGTCTACTAAATATAATTTTGTATATCTATCATACCTATACTGCATATAAGTTAAATATACGTAAACAATCTTGATTTATGTCTTTTTATTTAAAACAGATCGTATAAAAGACATACAATGATTATTCCAGTTTAGGTTGGTAGGTTGTTTACCTAATTGTAAACATTTTTAAATAAAATTTTAAGCTATTGCATAGCTTCTATCGCGGGCCTTGAGCGTGGAGACCGAATCCAGAAATTCCGTAACGAAAATAACCTAACACCCCCCACTCATTTGTTTTTTGCGCGTGGTGACCGATAAGAAAACAAATGAGTGAACAATCAATCAAAATTCAATTCAATGTGTGAAAGTGTAACTTCAATTAATATCAAAGAAAAAAAAACAAAGGAAAAAAAATACTGCATAAATAAAATAAATAAATAATTATAATTGCATAAGTTGATAAAAATGCTATGCAATAGCTTTACCGCGGCAGTCCCCGAGTGCCACATGTCTTTTTTTAGTCATTTTTTTAGATAAAAGACATGTTATTATTTACATTTAGTTAACTACCTAAACATATGGAGTTATAGGACCAAAGTAACGCAACGCATGCTCACTGCTGGGCCAGAAGCCAACTATTTTCAACGTCTGAATAAAATTTCACGTACCCAGCTGTAGTCTAGTTGTAGTTCGCCTTTGCACTATCCAATCACGTGATGGGTGTAGTCATAGAGCACGGAAAACCGCCTTGGCACCGAACAAAGATGCAGTTGTAGCAAATGCCACCAAGCGGTCCTCCCTCCGTTCCCGCGCGCCTCAAGGAGTTGTCAGCAACAGCAGGGACCCAGCTGGGTCGAAGCCTACTGGGGCCAGGGTTATCCGAAAGGGCGCTCGAGCCCCGGTATGAAGGCTAGAAGGAACGGGGTGGGTCTTTTAGTCAGTAAGAGTCTGACACTATCTCCCGCTCCGCCCAAAGGCGAGGGATGTCAATGCATGATTTTTTCCCACCATAAAAAAGGGGTCCTCCCTAAATCTTAATAATTTATTTATTTATACAACTAGAACGACAAAATGCCAATCGTCTTCGGTTGTAGGCTGTCCCGGGACTTTAAAATTATCGGGAATTCCCAAATTCTACTTCGTAAACATATAGGCGTTAAATTATGAGAAAATAGTGATACTAACTGATAGTCTTGGTTTATATGAACAGTTTTGCCGCTTCTAGTAATGGCCACTACGGATATCTCGTAGTTCTGTAGACGCAATTTTAAAATTGGAATCCATTATCGTTGTGCGTTATCATCGCGTAAATACTTGAGATTATCCCGCTTTTGAATAAAGCGTGGGCGATGGAGGAGTATCTATGTTCTTTTACGATTTCCAAACAAACTTTGGGAGATTTGTTTTTTTAACCCATGTTTTGATAGTTACATATATAGAAAGAGAATTGTACAGCCACCCTTAACTACGTGACGTAAGGCCGCAATACTGCAAGGGTACGACGGTACATGTAGATATGTGACAAGTTAAAGGAACCTATTAAGACCTACAAGCCTAACAGCCTTACGACTCTAAGCCCCATAGCCCTACCCTATCATATACCTAGTACGTGATAAATAAATATATAGATAAGTTCAGGATGTCTGCACCATGCGACCTACGGTAACAGACAGATACCTAGTAGGCAGGATGTCTAGGTTCGGGAAGGGTACACTCACTGCCAGTCCCGCTGACTCACGAGACTGATCTGAGATGGCTAAAGTGTGTGTGTCTTGGCCACAGTGAGGGGTAATGAGACAAGAATATAAAATTGAAATCTGATAAATAACAATAAGTTACAGCTTATATACTACTTTTTCTTAACACGCACTGTTATATAAAATGGTTGTGTCCTATGCGTGTAAGATGCAACTTAATCATAAATTTAACTGGGCCGCGCCTCAGCCGGGCCGAGTGCTGAGTCAATGACCAAAGGTAACATTGAACAAGAATGAATGACTTAGAAAAAATAGATAATTATATAATAAGCCATATAATGTTCCCACTACTGATAAAACAATTCCATTTAAAGATACCTAATTAGGTACTAACCTAGGTTAGTACCTAATTAGGTATCTTAATTGACATACTTTCATTAATCATACTTTCATTAATGTTTTATAAGTCGGAAACATATTCAACATTGAAAACGATGTGCCCATTCCATTTGAAATTCATAAAATGAATCTTTGCGTCGGCAACCGGTCCTTTTTTGCTGGCAATCCAAATTGGAATGTTTTGAATAGCTGAAATCCGGCCACAGGTGCGTTCAAAGGGATGCCTTAATAATACACCATTTCCGCTGAAAAGTAATACGTAAGTAGGTACGTTTGTAAACAGGTATATTTTTAAGTATTAGGTATGAAGGCTAGAAGGAACGGGGTGGGCTTTTAGTCAGTAAGAGTCTGACACTATTTCCCGCTCCGCCCAAGAGCGGGGGTTGTCATTGGATGATTTTACCCACTATAAAAAAGGTACATTTTTTTATGTTGGAAAATCCAAAGATATGCCCCGCTCTTAGGCGGAGCGGGAGATAGTGTCAGACTTTTACTGACTAAAAAACCCAGTCCTATTGCTTCTTTGCCATTGTCAGGTCCTGGGGATGTTTGTCGCATTGCGCATGGCCCCAGTAGGCTTCGACCCTGCTGGGCCCCTAAGGTTGCTGACAACTCCTCGAGGCGTGCGTGGAACACTACGTGCCGTCGATGACTTGGACTCGGTAGCTCGCCGTCCGGTAATCGTCCGACGGTTAACGGACGAGTCAGACGGCGAGCTTCCCATTGATCACCGTCCGCACGCCAGCGCCTCCGTTGGCCGGAAATCGGGATCGGAATCCCGCCGGCGGCTGGGGCGCGAGGGTTATTGCTTCGCCCGTGCCACCGCCTCCTTTGCTAGCATTACTGCTTCGCAAAAAGAGGCGACCGCCTACCACTCCTCCTTGCCCCGGACCATGGCCTGTACCAAGGCCCGGCGCGAGAGATCACTGCCGCCGAGCATTGAAATATTACATGTAAAGACTATAGATTAGGATGATAATTGCATTGATGGAGTAAGACTGGTGATGCAGTCTTCCCGTCCGATTATAATTGAGGTGTCCTCAAGGCTAGAGTGAATAGGGTCTTAATAAACTAGTGCGTCTCACAATCAACTTACCACCAAATGGTATAGCAGTCAAGCACTAGTTTATAATAATCAGAAAAGCAGTTATAACTGCCGCAAAAGTTGACCTCAAAAAATAACCTAGTGACCTCAGCAAGTTGTGGCGCAAAGTTAGTATTACCATCTTAAAATGGACCGCATATAATATTTTCTCTCAAATGGAATATTTTACATCAAACCGAACTCATTAAAATTGGAATACAAAAGCACTGTTTTCAGCAACATAGTTTCTTTATACAAAACTATTTATTTACGAGATACAGTCGCTTTACATATTAAACGCTATACCTGAAGAATTTTTCTCTGAGTCTCATGAAAATGAAACATAACTCTGAAATGCGTTTTGCATTGAGTCTTCTAAGAAAATAACAAGGGAAAGTAGTACCCGAGGGTCGTATATAGACCTAGGGTTGTCACTTTTATTAGAAGAAGTAGAGTATAACTCTTTTCAAAGGTGTTAGGCTTTTTTATTTTTTTTTATGGTGGGAGAAAATCATCCAATGACATCCCCCGCTCTTGGGCGGAGCGGGAGATGGTGTCAGACTCTTACTGACTAAAAGACCCAGCCTAAGACCTAGCCTTCATACGGGGGCTCGATCTGTCTTTCGAAACTAACCCTGGCCCCAATAGGCTTCGATTCAGCTGGGTCCCTGTTGCTGACCACTCCTTGAGGCGCGCAGGAACAGTGCGCGCCGTCGACGACTTGGGCTTGGTCCGTGTCTACTCAGTTAGACAGTGGTTTGGGGTGGAACTGTCCTAAGTCCACCCCTACTTGAAGTGATACCATGTGGCTTAATATAGCTCTTGCGATTACGGGAGTACAGTGAATCTGTCAAAGATGAAGTTCCTTGTGGGCAAATTGATAAACGCTGTTTCTGACGTATGTGATGAAGACTGTAGTGATCAGTGGACTTTGCGAATTATAAAGGTGTTAGGCTGGTTTTAGTGTCGCGCTGACCGTCGGCGCTGATAGCCGAAACGTATGAACTTCTAGGAACCGTTGTAGAATAACGCGTAGCTATCAGCGCGTGTGTTGGTCAGCGCTGACGGGTCAGCGGCAGCATGAAGTCTCCGTCGTAGATTTGTCTTTCCTTTTTTATTAGGTATCGTATTACAAAGCAGCAATTATTAATGCCCTTCGCATTTCGCGTCAGCACTCCACAGTGATCAGCACGATACTGAAACTTCTCGCGCTGAGCCTCAGCGCTGACAAACTACGCGTTGATCTGTCAGCGCCGATGGTCAGCGTGACTCTAAAACCAGCCTTAAGGAAAGAGTACCTACGGACTCATAAAATAGAGTATAACTCATTTCAAAGGATTTAAATCTTTATTTGCTGTTTTGTACGGACTTAAATAAAAGAGTATCTATATATATTTAAAATGTTTAAAAAAGTATTTTTGATACTGTAGCACATAAAGATTTTTCTTTTATTTTTAAAAGAATTGTACGACTCCAAAAATTCTAACTCAAAAAAAAGAGTAAGAATATTTCTCATTTTTAATCAATTTCAATGAAGCCCTCTCTTCCCGCCACTTCACAATCATGAAAATACGAGTAGTTGACTTTTTTTTGGTTACGATAACAGGTTTGCATCATATGCGTGACTGGCACTAGTATAGAAAACACTGTAAAATAGAGTATTTTAGAGTCTTCTGTTAGTAATTATAGAGTACACCATACATAACATAGATAATAATCAGCTTTTTGTCCCACTGCTGGGACTCAGGCCTCCTCTCTAGGAGAGAGAATGGGCTGTAATCGACCACGCGGGCTCAATGCGGGTTGTTGAATGTCACATATCTTCGAATTTTTGGTTCTAGGACATGCCGGTTTCCTCACAATGTTTTCCTTCACCGTTTTGAGAGCAGTGGTGATGAAATAAATTACACAAAACTAGCTTTTGCCCGCAGCTTCGCCCGCGTACATAAAATATAGCCTATGTCACTCAGGAATATAGCAGCTTTCGATCGGTGCTCGAATTTTAGCAATCGGACCAGTACTTACAGAACCTCCTACAAACAAAAAAAGACGTGTGGCACTCGGGGACTGCCGCGGTAAAGCTATTGCATAGCATTTTTATCAACTTATGCAATTATAATTATTTATTTATTTTATTTATGCAGTATTTTTTTTCCTTTGTTTTTTTTTTTTTTGATATCAATTGAAGTTACACTTTCACACATTGAATTGAATTTTGATTGATTGTTCACTCATTTGTTTTCTTATCGGTCACCACGCTCAAAAAACAAATGAGTGGGGGGTGTTAGGTTATTTTCGTTACGGAATTTCTGGATTCGGTCTCCACGCTCAAGGCCCGCGATAGAAGCTATGCAATAGCTTAAAAACAAACTTTACCTCTTTTTAAAATTAGTGTAGATGTTGATAATGCACCTGGCTGGGTTAGAACGCGTGACCTAGGTACAACTCGTAAGTCAGGGCCGTTACCACTCTGCCACCACTGCTCACTGAGTACACCATATATACTCTATTTTAGAGTACGGTAGGCAACCCTATATAGACCCCTCAGGAGTGTTAAACGAGGTCGCAAAGAATGTTTATTCGCTTCGTTCGCACCCTTTTCACCTCCTACAGGTCATTAGGCGTTGTCGCAAAAACACATTAACCAACGAATTTAAGTGTTTTTCAACCTCACTAATTACTTATTTGGCTGTAACGGCCTCCCCAGATTAGGTTGTATAAATCGTCTGTTCAAGTGAAGGATTATTTTTTAGCGAGCGTTTGTTTCTCGCTTTCACTTTTTCCGATTTAAAAAAGCCTTTTTTTTTCACTCTTTTTTTTAATGATATAAACCAGTGATTGACTGCGATCCCATCTGATGGTAAGCAGTGATGAAATCGTTGATGGTGAGGCGCACTAGTTTAATAAGAGCCTATTCTATTCACTCTAGCCTCTAGCTGGGAAGACCGAAGCAGGCTTACCATCAGGTGAGACGGTGGTCAAACGCGAGCCTATCAATAATTTAAAAAAAGGCAAATTGTTCCAGTCGTTCGATGTACGCGGTGTAAACAACGAAGCGAAACGCTTAGTCTGAACCGTAGAAGTTTCAACAGTGTAAGGGTAGATACTCTATTAAAATATACATGTATTATACACCTAAATCTTTCACACAGTTTGGTTAAAACTGCATCAATTTAGATTCAGTAGTTTTTAAGTTTGTCCCGTTCATACAGACAGACAAACGCGGTATGACACTTTGTATTATAACGTGTATGTATGTTCTCCGATAATTCGAAAAAGCCTGGACCGTTTCGAAAAAAAATTTTTTTCGTAAGTCGTAACCCATATTTATTAGGTCAGGATATGATGACATCCTAGAAAAATCGAGGGAACTCTTCAAATATATGCATACTTGTAATGGTTTATTCTATAAGTACCTTACTATAGAACTAGAACATTATTTGTGGTATCACAACTAAAATGTATCAAATAAGAAAGTTGTAAAGTTTTTTAATCACAGATTCATTTGGTGTTAGTTTGAAGATTTTTACTCTTGATCCGAGCTTTTGTTCCACTTTTGGCTCACAAAGGGATGCCCCAATTTCAATGCGATTTTAATAGACGAGGTCGTGGACAATATCTACAGTAGTGTTTGACTTTTGGGCTCACTGTACCTATTGTTCTTGCGAATTCGGGCATACAGGGTGTAGTCTAAAATAAAAATAAATACACCGGTGACGATAAAATGGACATGAAGTAGTGGGAAAATCATCCAATGACATCCCGTGTTCTTGGGCGGAGCGATAGATAGTATCAGACTTTTACTAACTAAAAACCCACTCCAGTTCCTTCGTTGCCTTTCGTATTGGAGCCGAATCTGCCTTTCAAAGAAGCAGACCCTTGGCCCAAGTAGACTTCGACCCTGCTGGGCTCCTACGGTTTGCTGAGAACTCCTTGAGGTGCGCGTGGATCAATACGCGCCGACGGACTTGTGCCTGACGGTTACCGGACGGTCGGACGGAATGACAGACAACTGGTGCCTGACGCTGGTGGCTGACTGTCGATTGATGATGGTTGAGCAACCCATGACACGTAGCGTGCCTGCTGACTGCAGCAGGCATGCTACGTGTCATGGGTTCGATTTCCGTACTGAATAAATATTTGTGTGCCCTACAGATAGTGGTTCCAGATCTGGATGTTTTGTGTATACGAGTTTAAATATTTGTAAGAGTCATTGGTAGTGTGGAGCAACGTTTTGTTTTTTTATTTCTTTTTAGCTCTGGAGTAAGGCCTGAACTGGGACCGGACACAAGAGGTCGCCACCAACGATAGCATTCACGAGGACACAGCGGTGCTCCGCCCAACCGAGGCAGACTTCCACCGTAGGTATTCTTCACCGTGTCTTTAAGGTGATGCTTATTGTACACTCGTTTTTATAATGCCTGTATTACTATGAGGTGTACAAAAGAATAAAGAGCACTGCAAAGAGGTGAGGCAAAGTATGTTTTTTTTTTTGTTTTTTTTTATAGGAGGTAATCTCTGAAAGTCCTAGTCCGGTTGCTAAATTTTTTTCATCGTTAGAAAGCTGCTTTATTTCTGAGTAAAATAGGCTATATTTTTTGTATGCAGGCAAAACTGCGGGCAAAAGCTAGTAATAAATAAATAACAAGGACAGTCCTCTAAAAGAGACTTCTATAACAAACACTCAGACCCTTATAAACTGAGGCCAAGCTTTTTTTCCTTGTCATAGTTAAGCACAATAGCCATTGAAGTATAATCTCGTCTCGTGTCGTATTTCAATTTGAGATGTGGGTACATAAGCAGCTCTACCTTCACAGAAAGACGGATTGATAACGCTCCTCGCCGCGCCTCGGCGGTGGATTTTCTGCCTGGTTTTGAATATAACAACATTATACTTGAATTTGTAATTCAAGTTTATTAGACCCTACGCTAAAATACACTATCTAAAATATGGCGTCAAAAAACTCTTCCACATCGCTGTCGACTGGTAATTTGCCCAAACGACTGGCGGCATTGCCACGTTGTATGGCAATGCTTATCCTCTGTCCAAGGTAAAAGCCAGCCTTTGGTTCACGCGAAGTGTCAACTAGACGTTTCGACAGATCTTTAGACAATTTGTGAGCACTCGGACCCCAAGATCCAAGAGTTTCAACCCCAAAAGGTTCGAAAATATAACTTCTAACAAGGTTGTTATATTTCCGCCGCTTGAGGTTCTCCGCAGCCGCAGCGGCAGCACCAGCACGACACGACGAGCTAGGAAGATGTGAAGGCGCAAGAGTATCGACACAAGTAGCGTCCCATACTAATGGCCTTCCCATCTTCCAAGAAAATAACGACATGCCGTCTGGTCTCTTGCCATCGTCGCGTGCCAGGCCATGGGGTTCCAATACGGCTGGAACGCCGACGGTGACAAGAGCACGTCTGATGATGTCGTTGATATTCGCGTGTCGCGCTATGCGACCCGCAGTTCGGCTGCATGACAGACCGTGGTGTCCGAGGCTGTTGACAACTTCGCCGCAGTGGCAGCGATGAGGAGAACAGCAGGGAGCGCCTAGACGTAAGGCAACAGCGAGGCGGAAAGTATTATCGTCGAGCAAGGTGCCGATGTTCGACGACGGTAGTGCGTGAAGCCAGAGACCCGACTTCCACTCTCCCACAGCCAGCAGGCGCGCTCGCTCCGCAGGGGCAGTAAATGTTGCAATCAGGTTTTCCTGCACTACTTTGCAGAGCGGCTCATCCCACCGTCTTTGGGATGATGGTACGTCGGGCGGATTAGAATTCGGGCAAATGAGTCTCCAGGCATCTATAGCCTCGATGAAGCACGGCACATTGAAATCAATCAGTGAGAGAGAAAGGATATTCCTGATTAATTTCTCAGTGCCGTGAACCGAGGATATAAAGGCTGGTAAACTAATACTAGAAATTTTGCGGACGCCGAGGCCACCCATACGGATAAGAAGAGTAGCCTGAGCCCAAGCTCGGTCGTCCATGGCCACGTTTAAAATTGATTTAAGAGTACGCCGGATAATTTGGTCCATTTTATCCAAAAGATGAGGGTGTTTCCATAAATGAGAAGCGCGAAGGAAATAAATTAATTTAGTAGAGGATACGGTGTATGGCCAGGAATTTCTTAGGCAACCCACCTGCGTTATATTATTTAATACACTAAATTTATCATAAAATACGTTTCATCCATTAAACAGACCGGTGAAGGTCGTTCTTAATCGGATCTTAGATTATTAGGGCCGAAACAGCAGAAACGAATTATAGTGATGGCCGAATGCATATTAATTTGTAGTAATCTTTCCGAAACATCATTAAAATTTTGAATTTTTTCCTCGACAAAATTGGGAAAGGAATCCTCAAAAATAGGAGACCCCAGGAGACGAAGAGAACTTCTTTCTATAATTTTGATTTCCGGGGCTATTGCGTTAAATTTGGAAAGAGTCTGTTGTCTGTCGGTGGTGTCAGATAAGAATAGTTCACATTTTGAAAGGTTCAGATAAAGTCCTATTGAGTGAAGTTGATTTTTTAGGAAGTGTAGATCATCTAAAACTGTCTGCATCGCTTCCAAGGGTTCCGTCGTCGAGATACCAAACGTTGAATTTGGAATTTAACTGTCGAATAATGGGATGAATGGCTAAACTGAAGATCACTGGCCCGAGGGGATCACCTTGTTGACAGCCAACAGCGGATTCCAAAAGATTGTCTCGATATAGTAATTTTGATGGTTGTCTGTAACATTGCCAAAGAAAACTAAACATTTGGGGTAATTCTTTTGTAGATTCTGTCAGCAAGGTATCCCGAAGATATTAACCGAATTGAAGGCATTTTTTATGTCAACCTTCAGGATGACCCCTCCTAGGTTAGAATTTAGGTAGGTCGACAAGGCGTGTAGGGCAACCTCGCAGCCCCCTTTGAACCCGAAGCCTAGCTGCAGGGGTTGAAATTTTTTCGAAACAGCCTCACCATAAAATTTACAGCAAATCTTGGCTGCCATACGACGGTATGTAGTGCCCACGGCAATGGGTCGGATGCCGCCATCTCTCTTGCGAAGGGCACATAAATTGGCCCCGTACAGAGTGTCAATGACGGCCTCGTTCACCTTGCCTGAGAGATTAGGTTAACCAGAGTCGTAAGCTCCTTCAAGAGCAACTCACCAGCTTCCCCGGCGCCTGAGCAGATGAGGTCCTTCAGGTGTTGGGGACTCAGGCCGTCGAGGCCGCCGGCAGAGCCGCTCCGGAAGGAGCAAACGGCTGAGATTACCTCTCGACCTGTAACGGTGAGGGTATAAATGTCCGAATCAGAAGGGTCAGGAAAAGAGAGGCCATCCGCTGGAGCAGGGTGTTTGTTCTCCAGAACTACTAGAGTATCTGGAGAACACGGAGCCAGCACATCACTACTGAAAAGAATTCTGGCTGCTACGCTAATGTCACCTTCCCCTAATTTAGTTTCGACCAGATGGGAAATACCTCTTGAAGAGGTAACCCTCTGTGTCGATATTTTTGAGTCAAAATGATGGGCCGAAATGTTACTATTTTCTTTAATTTGAGTAGTTAAAGTTTTTTTATTTGCCAAATCCAATCTTTTTTTTTTAATTTACTGTAATTATAGTTATTAAGTTGTTTATAAGTGTAGATAAATTAATTAATTTATAATAAAATTATGTTTATATGTTTAAAAAAATAAAAAAAAAGTTTATTGGAACTCAAATATCTAGATATCAATTTTAATCTGAAGTGACCATTATTTTGACCAATATAATAGTAATGGAAATTTTACTTGGTCTGGTGTAACATAGTTGTAATACATTTACATTTTACAGTGCCTTTGTACATTTATTATAATAACGTATCTTCTTTGTATTCATGTGTGAATATAAATTATATAATAAATAAACAGTTGTTCAAAAATTTAATCATTTTTTTAAATCCTTTATTCGGCTCATATTTGCGTGAAGTAAAGTCTAGTAAAATCTTAAATATTCAAGTTTTCTTTAAGTAATTTATTTCCAGCTTTAGTAAGTAGGATAGATTTTGCATGAGTGACCGTGGCCCAACAACGCAAAAGGCAACTGAAAGAGACAGGTGGGTATTAGTCAGTAAAATTCTGGCACGTCCTTTCGTTCCACCCTAAAGTGGGAAAAGATGTATCATCTAAGTCAAAGATATAATACGCACTTCGTTATTAGGACATATTGTAGAACCACCCATATGTATTTATTTATTTATTATATTCTTTATTGTTCACCTCATAAACAAAAATAAAGGACAATTTTTTTTTTAAATATGTGTACAATAGGGGGTTTTATCGCACAGGGCAATCTCTTACAGACAACCTATATTATTTATTATTATTATCAGTACTTTTCGACATCCTTATCCATCTCTCGGTCTACAATATACATATGGTATATACATTTATATGTAGAGATATGCGGCAAACTAAACTAAATTATTATTATACCTATTCTTTATTGTACACCTCCTAAAACACAGGACAAACATTTATAAAAACAAGTGTACAAAGAGCGGTCTGATCGCACAGGGCAATCTGTTATAGACAACCTTTAGATAGACTGAATGAAAGGAAATATATTTAGGACAGTCAGGGTACAGAGATCAGAAATAATACATACGAACAAGCTTGTTCCAGCGGCTTCGCCCGCGTATGAATAGGTTCTCCATACAAAATTTGGACACCCATTTCATCCCCTTTGGGATTTTTTTTATGGTGGCAAAATCATCGATAACAACCCCCGCTCTTGGGCGGAGCGGGAGATAGTGTCAGACTCTTACTGACTAAAAACCCACCCCGTTCCTTCAAGCCTTCATACCGGGGCTCGAGCTATCCTTCAAAACTAACCCTGGCCCCGGTAGGCTTCGACCCAGTTGGGCCCCTGCTGTTGCTGACAACTCCTTGAGGCGCGCGGGAACAGTGCGCGCCGTCGACGACTTGGGCTCGGACGGGACAGTTACCGGTCGGTCGGACAGCGAGCTAACCATAGCTCGCCGTCCGCAAGCCCGCGTCTGTCCTCTTAGGGGTGAAGTTTCGTAGCGGATGTCTACATCCTATAAGGCACCTACCTGCTAAATTTTAAGTTTGCAGGTGTTATATTTTCTGATATTTCGTGATTAATCAGTGAGTTGTATTTCGCTTTTATGTATATGTAGATTAAGTGTTTAAATTAGGTAGAAAACCTAAATTTTTTTTTTTTTTTTTTTTTTAATTTGTATAAACTAGTGCTTGACTGCGATCCCACCTGATGGTAAGCAGTGATGCAATCGTTGATGGTGAGGCGCACTAGTTTATTAAGAGCCTATTCACTCTTGCCTTAAAGACACCTAAATTATAATCAGACGGGAAGACCGCAGCAGGCAAATTGTTCCAGTCCCTCGATGTACGTGGTATAAACGACGAAGCGAAACGCTTGGTCCGGATCGTAGAGGTTTCAACAACATTAGGGTGGATACTCGCCGTTCGTCGGCTTATCCGATGGTAGAAGTGAGATGGTGGAATTAAGTCATGTAATTCCTGCGCACACTCTCCAAAGTGCATCCTGTAAAACACCGAAAGGCTGGCTACCCTTCGCCTATGCTCAAGACTCTATAGATTGGACTCAACCAGATCTGGATCGCCAATTAGTCTCTTGGCACGCCTTTCCACAGAGTCCAAAGCTGCCAGGTGGCATTTTGCAGCACCAGCCCATATGTGGCTGCAGTACTCCATACACGAACGGACTTGTGCTTTGTATAGCATTAGAAGCTGTCCCGGTGTGAAGTACCGCCGGACCTTTGCAAGAACGCCTAGTTTCCTAGCAGCTACCTTGGCTTTGGACTCAATGAACCGCCCAAAGTTAAGGTCCGAGGGAATTTCAACCGCCAAGAGCTGAAGGCGGTCGGTGTACTCCAGGGATAAATTCTGAAAAGTAGGAGCCAAGGTGAACGGGCTCCTTTTAGCGGTGAACAGACACGCTTGCGTTTTGGAGGCGTTAAATCCCACCACATTGGCTTTACCCCACTTGGAGACTGCCTGAAGTGAGATATTTGTACGCTCTACCATAGCCTCTCTTTCGGATCGGATTAGCTCCTTACTAGCCCGAGCACTAGGCAGGTATCTCTCTACAACTGTGCTATCATCTGCATACCCATAGATACCGGGCATCAGCAGATCGTTGATATGCAGTAGGAATAGAGTTGCAGAGAGAACAGACCCCTGAGGAACCCCGGCATTAGTCGTCATGGGTTCTGATGAGCATCCATCGACAACAACTCGGAGAGACCGTTCACTCAGGAAGTCTTTTACCCAGTTAATCAGACCAGGGGAAATGCCGTACGCTGGAAGCTTACTCAAAAGGCTAGCGTGCCATACCCTGTCGAAGGCCTTCGAGACGTCTAAGGAAACGGCAATCGCTTCCCCATTCCTCTCGAGGGTCTCGCCCCACAAGTGGGTGGCATACACTAGTAGGTCCCCAGTAGACCGATTGCGACGAAATCCGTACTGTCGGTCACTGAGGAGATCGTTACCTTCCAGGTATGCCATGAGGCGCGAGTTCAATACACGCTCCATAATCTAATTAAATTAAATCCACTCTTGGCTGACAAACGACCCGTTCTACAATTTCAAACCAATTCAATTCGCCAGACTGATCGAGTCCAGCCAGATTTATTGTTCTATCAGCCTGCACTTTACCGCTGTAAGATTCAGCAGACAACCTTTACAAACTGGTCCTTTAGTACAAACTTGAACCTCTGCAGCATTCATTTAGTGCAGTGCCATACAAAACGTGTGCACCGGTGGTGATTGTGTTGTTTTTGTACCCACTACACTCAAAGCATGCATTTTTCACCGCCTGTACTGCCTGTTACACCCAAAGGCAATGGTATAATTAAAAGTTATTGTGAGGCTGACGTGGCCTGCTAAATGCGATGTCTGTGAGGGCTGTAGGATTGATTGAAAGAGTAAATGTGGCCTTGATGAACACAGGTGGGTTGTGGGCAGTAAAAAGGATTCCCAACGTAATTTTAGTAGCAAACCAACCCGATGTGGTTCACGCGAAACAACGCGATGCGACGGTTTGCGACATTTATTCAAAAAAAATCACTGAACCGCAAGTTTGCACGAAAATATCAAATCAACTGAATGCGACCGCTTCGCTTCGCTCGACGCTGCATCGCACCCACGTGCGATTGACCAATCGCAATAGAATATAATTTTATTGTTCTATTCGCATCGCGTACTGTCGCTTCGCGAATCGTCTACGTAGATTTTTTTTTTTTTTATAATGGTTAGGCTTGCGTTTGACCACAATCTCACCTGATGGTAAACGATGATGTGGCCGACGATCACCTTGGAACAACTATAACAATCCTATCAGTTCTGCTAAATCATCACCCTCCGAAAGGGAGAACCTAACAGACTTTTTCTGACTAATACAAACCTGTGTTCATTCAGTTGCCATTTGGGTTCTAGGACCACGGATTCCCTTTTCAGAAATTTCCCGCAGCTCTAGCGTGCTTCGACCCTGCGTGACCACCCTGCTGATCTTTATTTGTTGAACGTAAACAGCTGCCGCCGCTCCATGACGACTGCAGTTGGCAACATGCCGCTCGTGTGTATGGCGAACATTACACGGTAGGTTTTGCTGTCAGTTTTGCCACAGACAAAGTTTTGATTGACGACAAACCTAGTCTAATGCGACGATTGACGTTTTTTAGTACTAATTGATGAAAACCATAATTCATGATGATGGAATTGATTGACGCTTGCATGATGTAATTTTTCCAAAACAGCCTGCCTATACCGTTACACTCCAGTGTCACAACGTCCACAGTTTTCAATCGTCAATGGAAATGGATGCAACGGTTCAGCTCGCCCGCTGCGCTCTTTATTTATTTAAACTACAAAAGCTCCCAGGCAATCGTTTGTGCCTAACGACAGTGCTATTGACTAGTGCCCGCTAAAAGCTCTCTTCTTTAAGCTTTAGACTCAACAAAGACCTGATAAAACTCAAGTTTTAACGTGTTTTTTAATGTATTTTGTTGATTTTGGTATGTTTAATTCTACCGACATATAAATCAGCCTATAGATACCGTTCCCACCACTGGATACAATACTCTTCTCTGCAAGAGGAAGTGAACCATAATTCACAACGCGAGGCGAGTGCGGTAACATGAATGTCACCGAATAGGTTTCTTGCTGGTGTTATTTCAAATTATCTATTTATTATACAGGCTGTAATTAACAAGTAAACGCAAACGTAGAAAGTTTAAAACAAAAAACGACAGATTTAAAAAAAATTAGGAACACCCTGGCCAAAATTTCCACTGGGGAATACAGAATCATAATTTTACTGGATCCATTCATCCATGATACACGGTTGTGTGTCGATACCTGAGACAATGTGTATACTTTAAACCTCAGATACACAACGGGACAAAATTTCCCCCAACATGACGTACAACGCAACGCGCACATTTTCCAGCATGCCGTGCGTCACGTGAATTAGTTGTAAAATGTGGGCAATTTGCGGGGCACTGGGGACACTGCGCAACGTTGTACTGTCATGTAGAATAATCATTATGCGTGATGTTAGGGGACATTTTGTCCCTTGATGTATCTGAGACTTTATTGTAGGTAACTGTACTGGGCCTCAAGTCTGCTATTACAATAGTGTCAGAATGGTCTATCATTGATGTCATAATTGTCGATTTTGACAAGTTTGGTAATCTACTAATGTAATGGCGTCATTATGACTTTCCAATGGTCAATCACTGACACTCCATTGAAAGAAGTGACATAGAATGTAATCTCGTACATATTGACAAATGAATATTTGACGTTTGCGGTAATCTGCTAAAACTTTGACAGTTTATTTGATCAGTGTTTTACCATTAGAACGTTATTGTGCAGTTATTGGTTTTAATATGCTCGAAATTATCATTCTACCACAATTCTATTACAAGACCAGTGACCGATCAATGATCGATCATTATGAATTAGCAGATTACAAACTTTTAGCAAAATGACAATGGGATCGTGTTGGAATGACGAATTTATAAAAATAGCAGACTTGAGGCCCAGGTCGCCAAATACTGGTCAGAAAAAAAAATGGAGATGAACTCAAATATTTTGCTGAACTGGACCTATTTGGCGCAGCCATTTTAATTTTTTGCTGAACTGGACCTATTTGGCGCAGCCGTGAGACACACATTGTTAGTTGTCTCTTTTTTTTATATAATTATTAGTGTCTAAATTTTGCTATTAGATTGTGTCTATCTACGAGTGTATATGTCAAATGAAATAGTTTTCTTTCTTTTCTTTCTCCCTTTCAAATACTTTTTTAGCGATGCGATAAGAAGATGAAGAAGTTTTGTAAATGTAACGAAGTACCTACACAAACCCGACCAAACACACAAAACCGTAACGACTCAAGCGACCACTGTCAAGCAAAAAAGCCTAGAACAAGAACCATCCTTAAAACACATGAAACAGCCAAACCGCCTTAAACCATGTAGAAACTACAAAACAAAAGAAAACAGGTCAAAAAGGTGTAGTTTGTAGCTCCTAAAGGTGGAACAATTGAAGGTAGAAACAGTATAAGTCAACAACTGAAAGTAGGTAGGGAACGAGCAAACGGAGCCGCCTTTAGACAGTTGCACTCTAAGTTTCAACTACATAACTCTATCTTAGTAAACTGGCTAGAGAGAAGTGAATTAGCCTTAGGAGCCAACTTGCGCCTTGCTTGAAATTGGAATATTTTCACAAAGGAACTATAGTAGGTGTGTATAGGGTTGCCAGCCATCTGGGTTTCCCCGAATTAGTCCTAATGTAAAGGGCGTCCGGGGAGTGTCCGGGCGGGGTCTCATTTGAAGTCCGGGTATAAAATTTCCAAACGCGCCCCATCGGGTGCCGCAACTCGCTAGATATATTTTTACAAGGTATTATTTTTTACACACAATACTAAAAACTATAATTACAGTAAATTAAAAAAAAAAATAAAACCCTACGCTAATTATAACTAACTAAAATCAAACTAAAATATATATATAGTTAAATTGATTTAATTAAAAGTGGTGTAATAAATATTATTTTTATAACCGAGTATTTGTGTTTCATTTCAAAAATTAAAAAAAAAAACAAGATTTTTTTTTATATCTCGTCAGAAAATTCTGTTTAATAACTCAAGATGGTGACGGATGCTAGATATATTTTGCGTTTTGATTGACAATATCTAAATAAAAAGTATAGAATAGAATAGAATAAACAATATTGTGCACCAAAAAGTAACATAGTTTGTACATAGACTTGAATCTATGGGTACAATGAAAAAAAAAATCTTATCGCTAACAGCGATATAATAATAAAAAAATAACATAAAAATAAGTAATACATATATTATACATATATACAGTATATTAATGACAATTTGAACAATGTTTTAAATAGGTATATTGAATAAGTTTGAAAAAAGTGATAAATAATTGGTTTCTTTGTGTTTTGTGTAATATCGCAGTACCTACTTGTACAACTAATATAATGTCATCATTGTACACTTGGTTTGCAATAAACGTTTTTGACTTTGACTTTGTTTATTTGATCTTATAATTCCAAATCAATCCAAAATATAACACTTCAAGGCAATCCGTTATAAAAAAAAAGACAGCGATTTCATAGGTAAAGACATGTATTATGTTCATGTGAGTTACCATAATGTTCAAAGTAAGATTGTTTCATTCTTATTTCAATGTGGGTAAGAGATGGCGCTAGATAGCCTGTATAGCTCTGTCTCTTACCCACACTGGAATAAGAATAAAACAATCTTACAGTTTTGAACTCCAAAATTCGGGGTGTTTACACTTCTTATCCTGGTTAGGTACTAGATTTTAGAGATGGCAACCCTAACTAAGTATGACATGTGCGGAGTAATTATTTCGAGGCTCCAACATTCGCGATTGAGGATATGATGCCTATCTTAATTATGTGAGGGTTTGCGTTTCAAAATTATTATGGTAGGCAGGGTGTATTCATGTGAATATGAATAATGGCGTTTGAAATTAATTCAAGCGCGAATCGGTAGCGCGAACTACATTTATGAAGGACAAGTTTATTCATGAGTTGATTTTAGCAGCGTCGCTTCTATCTGATATGTTTTCCGTGACCTCATTTAAATTATAGACAGATTAGATTTTAGAATTGGTTTACCTTTAATTCATACGCACAAAGCGTTTTGAGAACACATTTATTGTGCGTTCAGCCAAGGAGTGGAATTCCCTGCCGGAGTCTATGTTTCCTGATAGCTACAACTTAAGGGTCTTTAAGGCACGAGCGCCCGAAAAGTGCCATAAAACAGTGACTTTCTGAAGCCTCGGTAACGGCCAGGTTAATAGGTTTGAAAAAAATAAATGTTTATTATAGATTCATGAACAACATTATCAACATTTGATTTTTTCGTGCTATTAATACTTTTGTCTAAAAAAAATATTTAGCAATTTCGCAACTTTTCGCAACTTTTCCCTACTCCTTCGAAACGGCTTGGATCTTTAGAAACATTTTTACACATAAAAATTGGTGGTTAAATATTCTTCAAAGTGAACATTGCATATGTAAATCAATCAATATTTCGGAAAGAAAATGGATTTAAAGGTCAGCCGCGCACTTTCCGGGCGCTGTTGGCCGCAAATAAATGCACAGATTTGCGTACTGCCGCATTCGCGGGTGCGAGAGGTGCGTCCACATAATTTTGGCCAATTAGTCTAAGATCCGATTAAGAGCGACCTTCACCGGTCTGTTTAATGGATGAAACGTATTTTATTATAAATTTAGTGTATTAAATAATATAACGCGGGTGGGTTGCCTAAGAAATTCCTGGCCAGACTATTATTAATTAAAAATTGAAAATTTATTTTCTTTTTAGAAAAATGCACAACAGTTATCCATACCAGATTTTTTTGCAGACAACACTATAACATCGTATTCGTAATGAAACAGCGTTTATTTTGATATAGAATTTGTTGTATATAAAAAAAACACACCTGTTAATGCATACCTGTTTATACCTGGCAACCCATAGCTATGCCAGGAAACAAATAGGCAACCCAACATTTTTATGTTCTAAAGGCTTCACTCTTTCGGTTAGTATTAAATTTATTCGTTAAACACACCGGTGCATTATACAAAAAAAAAAAAAAATTTTTTGGCCAGAAATTTCTCAGGCAACCCACCCGCGTTATATTATTTAATATACTAAATTTATCATAAAATAGGTTTCATCCATTAAACAAACCGGTGAAGGTCGTTCTTAACCGTATCCTGTAGATACTAAATGGTTCAAGAGACTATAAGCCTTAAGTCAAGAGTGAATAGGTTACTTCTAGGCAAGCGTAGTCCATCGTCGACCACATCATCGCTTACCATCAGGTGAGATGGTGGTCAAACGTGAGACTATCAATAACAAAAAAAAAATCTTACTATGGTGTGTCTAATTACGGTATTCGAAAGGTTAATATGAAGAAGAAAACAACTTTATTAAAAGTCTTTCAAATAGTTGAACCTATTTCTTAGCAAAAGGTATTTCATTTTTATGGACGATTTTTTTCGGCTATAAGACTAGCGGACCAGTGCCGTAACTAGGGCGGTGCCAGCGGTGCCCAGGCACAGGGCGCAGTTCCTAAAGGGGCGCAAAAATATTTAATAATTCTTTTTGTTCGTATTGTACTTTTTTCTAGGGGCGCAGTTAGAGAAGCTCGCACCGGGCGTATAAAAGGCTAGTTACGCTACTGCACTGGGATCCATTGAGACTACAGATGCCGTAGGCTGCGTAATAGTACGAAAGAGTATAACCTTGGACCTGAGCCCTACCGCGAGTTCTATTAGAATTAAAACTTACTACGACCTCTATTAAAATTGTTGGTTCGACCTAAACAGTACCTCTACTATGAGTTTAAAGCAATAGTATTTGTCGATACTCGATACCGACTACGTAAATATTTTGTATGGCAAATTTTACAGCGCCTCTAGCGGTCACTTACGGAACCAAAATTTGCCATTTCATGGTAGAGGTACTGAACTGTTAAAAAGGGATGGAGCTATACAGAGTGTATAGCTCTGTCACTCTTTCTCACTCGCACGCTTGACATTTTAACACATCATGGTAAAGTTCCTGAAAAACAAATAGAAACACCCCTATTTTTTAATTAGTACAAAAAAGATGGGGCCCTATTCGTACTCGTTACTGAGTCAATCATTCATAACAATTGCCACTAGAAAATACTACAAGCAGTGTTTTTCCACTTTGTGACTTTAGGGCCAAACAATTTTTTTTATTAGTCCAAAAAAAAGTGGGGCTCTATCCGTACAGTACGTTACTGATCATTTTTCTGTATTTAAAAACTAAATCCCAAAATTATCCACGAAAATTTGTCATAATTGGTAAGTAAATTCATAATAGAATCAATTCATAACAATTGCTGAAAATACTACGCGCTGTGTTATTTATTCCATTTTGATCGTTATTTATTCATTCATATCAATACCCTGTACAATATTTCCATAAACTGTGTGACATTTTGGGATATAAACAAACGCTAATAACTTTGCTGTTTATGAATATTTAGAATAAAGACCTTTTCTAATAAGCTCTTCAAGTATTTGTACTAATTGAAAAATAGTAGTGTCTAATGTGGTAACGGCGCCCAACACGGGACACACTGTTTTAAAATGCCCAATTTTTTACATCTACCTACCCGCTCTTTCCAAGGCCCCAAAAACAACAAGTGCTTAATCCTAATCTTGTAGTATTTAACTTGTTAGTGCTCCGTTGTGAACTAAGTGCGTGGGAGTTTCCTTGATCTAAACTACGCTGTTGTTCCTTTAACACGTAAAGTTACGTTGCACGTGCACGTTTTAAATCTGGAGATTATGAGGCGTCTGTTTTGTTGAGAAGGTTTTGATTCGAAACTTTTACAAGATTGTTTTCACAATCTTCGTATGAAGTCGAATTAAAAATGAAAATGGCATTCAATTTGTTAAGTAGGTATTTAAAGTCACTACGCTAGAATATCTCAAAGATTTAGCCGCCATAAGCGAGTCTTGAGTTTGAAATTTTTAAGTTTTCTTGAGAAATTTCTCTGTATCAGATTAGATATTTTTTCAACGCCGTTTAGTCCCAAGCTAAGCAGAGCTTGTGTTATGGGTACTGGACAACTGATAAATATAGTCATACATTTCTAAATACATACATATTACATATAAATTACACCCAGACTCATCACACAAACATTTGTCCTGGGTGGGAATCCAACCCATGACTTCCGGCACAGCAGTCAGGGCCACTAACCACTAGACCAACAGGCCAGTCCAGCTATACAGGGTGTATATTTTATTTTTTTTTTATTTTTTTTTATTGTATTTCTATTTTATTTAATTTAATTTAATGCTACTAACCTAATTTAATTCTAACATTCAATAGTTCAATTATTTAATCCAATTTGACATTCATGTATTTCTCTATTGTAATGTACCTAATTATCAAATTTATATTTCTTGTTCTGTGTTTTTGTGTTGTTTTTATTGCTGACATAATTTTTTATTTTTATTAATTATTAATTTTTCTCCTTGATGTATTATACAATTGAAAATGAACTTATTTACTGATTTTATATGTTTATGTGTTTTAAAATATAATGTTCTATAGTAAATGTAGTGATTGTCTGTAAGTGTTGCAGCACTTGAATAGTTTTATAAAATGATTATGTAAATTCCCAGTGCCTGTAATGTTGGCGATCCTAAATAAATAAATAAATAAAATATAGCACCATCCCTTTCACGTTTGCATGACTGACACTTTATCACGTTATGTTATGATAAGGCCCCTGACCCACCTAGTTACAGATCTGACAGACCGTTTGTTGTTATAGCATTCACTTTATTAAACTGTATACATTACCACACCCTTCTGTTACATCCTGAGAGCATTTTAGCAACACCACAACACAATTTGATCAAACAAAACACGTCAACTTCAAAAGTGAACGCAACCCTTTCAGCTAGGCAGAGGCGTAGCTTGGACTAATTTAAAAGTGGGCGAAGTGGGCGAGCGATGTCTTTTTTTCATAGTTTCGAAAACGAGATAGCGATTATCGCAAAGTGTTCGACCACATCGTCACTTACAATTAGGTGTAACGAACGCGAGCCTATCTATGCTAATATTATAGGGGTAAAGTTTGTTTTTTTTATTTCTTTGTTTGTAGGAGGTAATCGCTAAAAGTAGGTACTGGTCTTATTGCAAATTTTTTTTTTTCACCGATAGAAAGCTGCTTTATTCCTGAGTGACATAGGCTATATTTTATATACCTACGCAGGCAAAACCGCGGGCAAAAGCAAGTAATAAATAAATAAGGACAGTCCCCCTAAAAGAGACTGTATCCTTAATGTATTGAATAAAAAATCCTTAGACCCTTATATTCACAGGCCAAGCCAAGCCTAGGCCAATATTTTATGTAAGCGAACGAAGCTGAAGGCAAAAGCTAGTAAATTATAAAACAAAACCTTCGTTGTTAAAGAGCCACCGCACACGCGAGGCCTATTGAGTGCGAGGGCCTATTTCGCCCACGCCTGCCTACGCCACAGCAACTAGGAACCCGGTCGCCTTAAACAACAAAGCCGTAACTCTGCCCGGTACACAAGCTATCCCAAAGTGTGGATCGTCTCTCGTCTATCTAGTTATGCCCAAACTTGCTAACTAACGGTGTCGATTCGATCCGAGTTACCATTCAACTTGGCATCCAGTTATTCTGTCTCTAGGATATCTTGCACTAGTTTCGATGGTAAATTCAATGTCTTAGTCGCAAAATAATTGTTGGGTAGAAAATACAAATACTTCTTGAACAAAACTTGTACAGGCGAAAGAAATAAATTATACGTAACATCGTATTTATGGATCGTATGGTTTGTTTTGTTTTTTTACTTCTCCCGCTCTAAGGTGGAGCGGGCGGATGTGTCAGACTGTTACTGGCTCAGTCCGGACAGCGAGCTACCCATTGCTCGTCATCCGCAAGCCTACGCCTACGGTGGTTGGAAATCGGGGTCGGGGTACTTTTTTTTTTTTTCTTTTTCTGATGGGAAAAATCATCCTATGACAACCCCCGCTCTTGGGCGGAGCGTGAGATAGTGTCAGACTCTTACTGACTAAAAAACCCATCCCGTTCCTTCAAGCCTTCATACCGGGGCTCGAGCGCCCTTTCGGATAACCCTGGCCCCAGTAGGCATCGACCCGGCTGGGCCCCTGCTGTTGCTGACAACTCTTCCGAGGCGCGCGGGAACAGTGCGCGCCGTCGACGACTTGGGCTTGGTCCGGACACTTACCGGACGGCCGGACTGCGAGCTGGGGTCGAGATCCTGGCTGCTGGAAGGTGAAAACGTCCGTTCCTTCACGCGCGAGAAGTCACCACCGCCGATCGCCCCTACGAGGTCACAGCGGGAGCACCGTCGGGCCCAAGTGAGGCAGACCTCCACAGTGTTCTTCGGGCGATCCACACAATAGTGACACCGGGCGTTTCTTCCGTACGAATCAGGTGAACCTACCGAACTTGCAATGTCCAGTGAGGACCTGCGTCTTGCATGTCGTGACGTCTTTCCAGCCTACCTATTTCCTCATCGTGTGGTCTGTCTATCTCACATTGGTCATAATTAATTATGATAACCGTACAAAAATCAAAAAAGACGTGTGGCACTCGGGGACTGCCGCGGTAAAGCTATTGCATAGCATTTTTATTAACTTATGCAATTATAATTATTTATTTACTTTATTTTGCAGTATTTTTTTCCTTTGTTTTTTTTTTCTTTGATATTAGTTGAAGTTACACTTTCACACATTGAATTGAATTTTGATTGATTGTTCACTCATTTGTTTTCTTATCGGTCACCACGCTCAAAAAACAAATGAGTGGGGGGTGTTAGGTTATTTTCGTTACGGAATTTCTGGATTCGGTCTCCACGCTCAAGGCCCGCAATAGAAGCTATGCAATAGCTTAAAAAAAATTGGGTAAACTTTCCAAACTAACAAGCAATCCTTTAATAAGGATAAAATCTTAAAGCAGGTGGGGCGCAAACGTATGTCTTGTACAGATACAAGCTACCGATGAATATTTGATTTCTATAGAACCAGTATGAAATCCTCCACACCCTGCGCATACGTAAACATTTTTTGTTTCCACTTGTTGCTTCCACTTGACACATAGGTAGGTACTCATGACGATCAAAACGTGTTCGGTGTCTGTAACGGGAACAAAAAGTGTCTCCATTTGCTCAGAGCGCCTAAAAGAAAACCTATTCATAAAAACCCAGGCTATCCACTAACATTTTCTCAAAATGAATTATGAGATTACAGTTTGCAAACAACTAAAAGTAGGTAAATATTATGATTGCTTACGGAACATTTCTCATAAGTCCGTTTTCGAGTAAAACCCGTAGGGGGAGCCTAATTAGAAGACCTGTCTCTCAACAAGTCAACAATAGGGCCTAACCCACATGTAAGCTAGATAAATACTAATCCTAAGTTTTGTGAAGTTCTTGTAGCGTGAAACCGAGCAAGAACATAACTTGGATCTACTTAGAGTAACTTCCAGTGGGTACCCACTGAAAGCGAAAAAATAGAACTTTTCTAGAGTTATCAGACGTACTGATCAACATTTTTATGCACTTACTATAATGCTTTTGGCAGTCTATGTGTTATGAGCCTTTTTAGGGTTCCATACCTCAAAAGTAAAAAAAGCCGAGCAAGTACGAGTCGGACTCGCGCACTGAGGGTTCCGTACAAAATTGCCTACAGTTCAATTCACGAATTGAGTTACGAATTTTTTTCCGAAGCGCAATAGTAGTTTATGTGACTACCCCATAAAGTAGTGTCTTTAAGTCGCGGGCGGCATGTTGAATTCCGAACGAAACGAAGGTTGCTGATTTTAATGCCGAACGATAGTGAGGGAATTATAAAATTAACTCCCGAGCATTGCGAGGGAGTTAATAAAGAAACCTGAGTGAAGTGAGGAATTTAAGCCGCCCAAGACAAAGACAACTTTATCCCCGTGTTGCATACTCTACTTTTTACACCATCTGTGAGATAATTAAAAGACAATTTGGTCGACCAAATCATATATTAGAGAAATATAAGTATTATGTTTACAAGTTCATCAAAGAAACAAAATTCACTACTCCAAGATTCTATAGTTTCAATTTTCTATAATGCTCCCGTGTCGTCAGTACGCACGTTTTATTCTATTTTCTTTTTTTTTGTTAGTGGCCAGTTTGAATCATAGTGATTACACACTCTTTGGTTTGAATTTCGAGTGAACTTGTTCGATGCGCCTACATTTTAATTCACAATGTTGACGATTCTTGATGCTCCAAATTCAAATCTCATTATTCCCTAGGGATCGGCCATACTGCATTATCTCCCTAGGCATATAATGACTTGCTTTAAGTGAGGTTTGTATGACGTGTAAAACGACATTATCGAGCAGGTGGTGTAAAAAGTTTTTTTTTTTTAAGACGTAACTAAGTACATGTTTGCAGTTTTAAGATTTTTCCCTATACTTGGGCTATGAGACATGCCAAATTTCAGGATTCTAGATCAACGGGAAGTACCCTTTGAATTTTGATTCCCGAGAGAGTGACGAAATACACCATTTTTGCGACATAAACAGCCGTATAGATCTTTGTTTTCGTTAACTCAGAAGTTTGATTTTCCATAGCTTCAAGAGACCGCAGACCTGAATATATGGTTTTAATTTTAACTCGAAATCTCCACGCGTTCCCGAGATAAAGGGTCTTGACAGACAGACGGACAACAAAGTGACCCTATTAAGGGTTCCGTTTTTTCTTCCAATCGGTCCTGTCAACCGTCACGCTATCACTGTCACCCACTTCCCTCACACAATCCATCCATCTTAAGTTTGACCTTCCTCTTCCTTTTCATCCATCCAAATGTATATTAATGCTCATAGTTATAGTAACACACTTTTCATCCCTCCTCATCACATGACAATACCAAGACTACCGATTCCCTTTCAAATTTTCAGTTGCTAACGTTACTTTCAAACTTCCTCTACCATACTCTTTTCTCACTTTATCCATTCTTGTCACGCACACATTTTTTTTTTTAATTTATATAAACTAGCGCTTGACTGCGATCGCACCCTTAAACTTATAATTTAAGTTATAAGTCGGACGGGAAGACCGCAGCAGGCAGATTGTTCCAGTCCTTCGACGTACGTGTTATAAACGACGAGGCTAAACGCTAAGTCCGGACCGTAGAGATTTTAACAACGCATAGGTGGATACTTGTCTTGTCGTACATCAGGTTAGAAAACATCCATCTAAACATTCTCATCTCCGCTACACGCAATCTTTGTTCAATTGTCTTTTTCGCAGCGCAACATTTTCATCTATCTATATTAGATAGGTACCTAGGTAAAGCTTTTATCACGTACCTGGTTAAGTACCTACTTATAGATTTAGCAGGCGCCACAAAAATTATATAATAAACAGGCTTCCAAATCCTATTAAATTATTGTCCTGTTTCCAAATACGCTCAATCAGAGCCAGCCTTTGAGAAAAGACCAAAAATATTAGATTTATCGAACTCCACAAAATCTTTTGCTGTATCTCTTGAATCTCCTTGGCATCCTGCCAGCTGCCTAGTAAGTGCAAGGAGTAAGAGACAGTTGTGGATTAGCCATATAGCAAAAGTAGCAAATGGTACAAGCCCCGCGCATTCGGGGGCACCGCGTATTCGAGGATAATGTTTTTGAACGCAAAAAAAAAATCTAGTCAAACTAGGTATACAAATATATCGAAATCCGAAAAGAGCTGTGCCGTTTACCTTAGTAGAAAACTTCAAATGTGCGGGAATGACGTCACCTCAACGCTCAATCACGTGGTCAAAACAAGAGTCGGGGGTGTGGCCAACTCGAGGCGTTCGACGCAAGAGAAACGGTTGTAACTTGACTAGGGGGGCAGACTATTTTATTGAATATGATAGTTAATCTCTTAAATTTCCCTCATTACCGTACTTTCGTATCTTACCCAATCTTAAAATCCACGAGGTTGGTGGTGATTGAGAAGTAAGTATTTAATAAGTCTACACACCAGCCCGCACTGGGCCCACGTAGTGGATTACGGCCCATTTCCTGTCCTAGAGAGGAGGCCTGAGTCCCAGCAGTGGGAACATTAAAAAGGCTGATGGTGACGTCTACACAGGGGCCCCTTGGTCGAATTTGCTACAGGCCCCGCGTTGGCATAATCCGCCACAGATAAGAAAACGTGTTAATATTCAATCCACACCAACTAGCCCTCACCTAGATTGGCCAAGTTGACGCTAAAACAATTTCCTAGCTGTAGGGGTCGTGTCGTGTTCAAACTATCGAAGTTAGGATGCAGTTTTGATACAGGTAGTTGTTCATTTCCATTGACTTAGCCCAAGTTTTAAAGTCAATAGAATACGGGTGATTGGGCTGCGGGAATGTTCAAGAGTTAGGTAGTAACCCTGGAACACAAAGGGCAAATGAAGGAACACTTTAGTCAGTAAAAATCTGACACGGCTTTCCGCTCCAAGCAGACTGGGTGAAGTTATTTGATGATGATTTCCGATCTCAAACAAAGTATCTTTCATCAAACCATCAATGGTGATAATCACACTGCCAAAAATATTAAAACTTCGCTGACGATTTATGAAGATTCTAAAAATGCATCTGTTAGGACCTATTTATTTCCAAGAATAGGTATAGTCTGTCTAAACAGTCAACCGACTTGAGAATTTTGTATAATATCTAATTATTTAAAAAATACTTATATTCGATACTTTTTATAAGGTTCTTCTACTCGTTAGTAGTAAACAATGATCAATATCTCTTAATCAACCTTGATTATTGAACCAGCGTTGACTACATCAGATTTCATTTCACTCTAATAATTACACAAGTCGGTTGACTTATTAGACAGACTCTACCTAAAAACATTAAAGCTTGATTGTGACAGTGGCAATCCTCTTGCATAACTTCAGCTTAGTTCAAAACTTTGGGAAGTACCTAGTCACGTCTTTCAAGATCTTGTAGCTAAGTCAACCGCACGTCAGAGGCAAACCTTGATCTACAAAACAATAGGGAACATGCACGATTTTCTTTTTGTTATCCCAGTTTATCAATATAATACACAAAAAATAGAATACTAACAAAATTGGTAGAAAAGTCAATGAGATATACCTAACAATATAAACAAAAAGTATATCTGTCGCTCTCGCTAAGACGCCGTTTTCTTTGGCGGTGATGGCGCGGGCGTGATGGATTTTGACGTCATAAACATCGGCCTTCTCTTTTTTATTAGCACCTTTGAAGCTTTTTATAACTTCATTAAATGAAGATATTTTAAAAATTCTTTCATATTTGTTTATTATTTAATTTGGAAATAAAAAAATTGCATTCATATTCCCTATTATTACGACGTTATCTATATATATAAAAGCGAAATACTACTCACAGATTCATTACGAAATCTCAGAAACCATATCACCGGCAGATAGTTTCCATATGGGGTGTAGACATCCACTAAGAAGGAATTTTACAAAACTCCACCCATAAAGGGGTAAAAAAACGAGGGTAACCTTATAAAATCGAAATACCACATACTGATTAATCACGAAATCTCAAAAACTATGTATAACACATACAAATTAAAAATTTGGTAAGGACGTAGGAAAAAAGGCTGCCAAGCTAAAATGGGATTGGGCGGGTCACATCAGTCGCATGCACTCTGACCGTTGGGCAAGGGTTTCCACAAAGTGGGTATCTGAGGATGGACGACGCCGCCGAGGTCGACCTAGGAAGAGGTGGCGAGACGACCTAGATGCCTACCGCGGGGACTGGTTCGAGGTGGCTCAAGAAAAGAATATCTGGAAGAAGTTGGGGGGAGGCCTTTGCCCAGCAGTGGGACAGTATAGGCTATTAAAAAAAAAGAAGGTTCCTTATAGGGTGTAGACATCAGCTAAGAACGGATTTTTCCGAAATTCACCCCTAAGGGGATCAAACAGGGTTCCAAAGTTTGTATGAAGAAACAGACTTTCACGCAGCAGAAGCCGCTGGCAGAAGCTAGTCTATACATCTATACATAGGTATAAAGAAAATTGGAGTGTCTGTTTGTAATATTGAAATAACTGCTTTTTACTACATGCATATGCATATATATACTGTTACGTACGTGAGTAATCAAATGCCGATTTACTAACAGAGAACTTTATTCACCACAAACAATAACAAATTAGTCCAGTCAACAAAAATCCGAATCGCAATTAGTAACACTAGAGTACCGTTACACTATCGCTTATAGTCCAGGATACGGTTAAGAACGACCTTCACCGGTTTGTTTAATGGATGAAACCTATTTTATGATAAATTTAGTATATTAAATAATATAACGCGGGTGGGTTGCCTGAGAAATTCCTGGCCAAACAATTTTTTTTTTTTTTGTAATTTGCACCGGTGTGTTTAACGAATAAATTTAATACTAACCGAAAGAGTGCAGCCTATAAAACATAAAAATGTTGGGTTGCCTATATGTTTCCTGGCATAGCTATGGGTTGCCAGGTATAAACATGTATGCATAAACAAGTGTGTTTTTTTTTTGTATACAACAAATTCTATATCAAAATAAACGCTGTTTCATTACGAATACGATGTAATAGTGTTGTCTGCAAAAAAATCTGGTATGGATAACGGTTGTGCATTTTTCTAAAAATAAAATAAATTTTCAATTTTTAATTAATAATAGTCTGGCCAGGAATTTCTTAGGCAACCCACCCGCGTTATATTATTTAATACACTAAATTTATAATAAAATACGTTTCATCCATTAAACAGACCGGTGAAGGTCGTTCTTAATCGGATCTTAGACTATTAGGTCGTTAGATAAAATCACTTCACACACTGTGCAGGAGGTGGTCAATCTTCGTGTTGAGGATGTTCGAATAGAAAGACTTGATGATGAAAGTATACTTGATTTTAATGTTCCTTTTACAATTGGTAATTTCTTAGCCTATAGTAAGCGAACGCCGGCGTTCGCTTGGGATCTAATGAGAGTTAAGAGTAGACGTACTCGATCACCGGTGGTTTCTTTTTGATTAAAAAACGACCGCTTAAAGCTAAATCGGGTTGGGGTCCATTCCGCGCCCCCCGCTCCTCCACTTGTCCGCCACGTTGTCGCCTGAAGTGTCCGCTAGATGGCGCCAGTTGTTCGTAGACATGCCCCCGGCCTTGGAAGCTCCTGGTTCCAAAGAAGCAGATGTCGTCGTGTTGTCATCGTCAGGAAGCGGGAGTGGGCATATCTTCGAGAAGGAGCGCTTGATTGTACCCGTCGCCGTTCGTATGGTTGCAACGCGAGCTATCTCATCCTTCCCCGGAAATGTCTGCAGGACGCGGCCTAGACGCCATTTGAGAGGAGGCAGGTTATCTTCCTTCACGAGCACAAGAGTGTCTGGAGCAATGGTGTCTCTGCTGGTCTGCCATTTCGTTCTTTTCTGGAGTTCTGAAACATATTCCTTGGACCATCGACTCCAGAAGTTCTGGCGCATCTGCTCAACACGATCGTAACGTCGGAGACGCTGCGTAGCGGTTGTGGTCAAGTCTTGACTAGCGGGTGCGGTGAACGGTCGGCCAATCAGGAAGTGAGCAGGTGTTAAAGGGAGAAGGTCGGAGGAGTCGGACGACAAAGGAGACATGGGTCGGGAGTTAAGGACAGCCTCGATTTGTGCTAACACAGTACTTAATTCCTCGTAAGTCAAACGTGCATCTCCCACGACACGAGTTAAATGAAATTTACAGGACTTGATGCCTGCCTCCCACAAACCACCAAAATGAGGCGAATAAGGCGGAATAAATGTAAATTTAATTAAGTTATTAGTAGTATAGTCCCGGATATCGGCCTCTTTATCTACTAGAAATTTAGCAAATTCTTTTAGAGCCCCTACAAATGTTGTACCGTTGTCTGAATAGATCTGCAAAGGTTTACCTCGTCTGGAAATGAAGCGCTTTAGTGCTAACAAATATGCCTTAGTCGTGAGATTAGAGACCAGTTCTAAGTGAACAGCGCGCGTTGCAAAACACACAAATAAACATATGTAACATTTTATTAGCTTTGCCCCCCTTCCTGAACGGTTCAACATAAACAACGGTCCTGCATAGTCGACGCCGCAATACATAAAAGGATACCCGGGTTGCAATCTTTCGGGTGGTAAATTACCCATTTGAATATTTAGAGGTTTAGCTTTCATGCGAAAACATTTCACACAGGTATGCACTACATGTTTCGCCAAGTTCCGCCCTTTAAGTGGCCACCAAGTTTCTCTTATAGTTGCTAGTAACAATTGGGGCCCCGCGTGTAATAGTTCCTTGTGTTTATATTCAAATAAAAGACGGGTGAATCTATGTCGTCCGCATAACAACATAGGGTGTTTTTTGTCAAATGAGAATGATTCAGAGTTTTCTAATCTACCCCCTACTCGAATTATATTGTGTTCATCTAGGATTATGTTTAAGTTAGAAATATTACGAGGAAATTTTAAAGGATGTTTTTTTATTAAACTTTCGTAAATTATCGGAAAAGATTCTTGTTGTGCGATACGCGTTAAAGTTCTTGTTGAAGTATTCAATTCATCAACTGACAGAGTACCTACGATGCGCTGTGATTTTATTTTATGTCGGCTATTATTCGTAAAGCGTAGAACATAGGCCATGACTCGCATCATACGGTTGAAATTGGAAAAGTTTTCGAAAGGAAAGAAGATCGGTTTTGTTTGATTTACTAAGGCGGATTTTGTGGGTTTTAATTCTGGCAATTCATCATAGTTAATATTATAATTGTTATTGAGCTTACCGTTTATTTCGTGAACTTGCAAAAATGACGGTCCGTTCCACCACAGATCCGACGAGGTTAACGTGTCCAATTGCATGCCGCGCGATAGCAAATCAGCTGGGTTCTGTTTACCACTAACATGAAGCCACGCTTTATCACCCGTTAGTTCGTTCACTTCCACTACACGGTTTTGCACGAATGGTTTTAACTGATTCGGTGGCATCTTAAGCCATCCTAGCACTACGGTAGAATCTGACCAAAAATACACATTGGTAAACGTCAATCGTAACGAACTCTTTTTGTAAAGTCGAGCGCCTACTAATGCGCCGCACAACTCTAAACGCGGAATGGAAACCGGTTTTACCGGCGCCACTTTACTCTTCGCACATAGCAAGCGCGCTGTTATAATTGTGTCTGTATAACTACGTACATACGCACATGCACCGTACGCGTCTTGTGATGCATCACAAAAAATATGTAGTTCGATTGTGTGCGCGTTATCTCCTATTACATAACGAGGTGTGCGTAAATGTTGTAAATAATTCAATTGACTAACAAACTTCTGCCAATCTAGTAAAATCGGCTTAGGCACTGGGTCATCCCATCCTATCTTAGCTAACCACAATTTCTGAAGTAGGATTTTTGCAATCACTGTCATTGGGGAGAGTAGACCTAGAGGATCATATATTTGAGCTATAGTGGAAAGGATGCTGCGCTTACTAGCATCGGTTAAGTCGTGTTCATATTGAGTAGTAAAATATAATTCATCCGACGTATTAAACCATCCCAATCCCAAAGTTTTAGTGTGACACGAGTCTCCTAGCGATAATTCTTTGAAGGTAGACTCAAGTTGAGTTTGGGAAGGTTTCGCATTAAAGATCCACTTCCTCAACGGAAAACAAGCCGATTCTAGGACTTTAGAAACACCACTACATATCTCTAATAATCTTTGATAATCCTGATTTCCCGTAATCAAGTCGTCAACATAAAAATCATCACTAATGGTTTGTGCAATGACGTCATCATTGCATTCCATCGCGAGTTGTTTAAGGCACCGTATACACAAATAAGGCGCGGATGCCGTTCCATAGGTGACGGTATTAAGTTGAAATATGCCAAGGGGATCGGACGGCTTCTCCCTCCAAAGAATTAATTGTAATCGTCTTTGATCTGACTGGACTAATATCTGACGATACATTTTCTCGACGTCGGCACATGCGACATATTTAAATTGTCGAAATCGTAGTAAAATGGCGAATATGTCATTCTGTAAAGTTGGACCGATAAGTTGTATATCATTTAAAGACTTCCCGGATGCGGACTTAGCGCTTGCATCGAACACGACCCTAAGTTTTGTAGTCGAGCTTTGTTCTCTATAGACACCGTGATGCGGTAAGAAATAGTACGGCGGTGAATATTCAGTGACACGGCTCATATGTCCTAAACTTAAATATTCTTTCATAAAATCGCAATACATTTGTTTATAAGTACCCGCGCTTCGGTTTAACTTACGTTCGAGTGCTAAAAACCTGTTCTCGGCCATTGTGAATGAGTCGCCCAGCTCATCAGCTGATTCTTTTAAAGGAATACGCACGGCAAAGCGACCTTTATCATCACGTGAAGTGGTGTCTTTAAATAAATTTTCGCATGCGATTTCTTCCTTTGTAAATTTTGGTTTATTACAAATAATTTCTTCGAGTTCCCAGAAACGTTTAAGTTCCGCATCTAACGCTTGTGTGAAGTTACATTGTGTATGAGTGTTTTTTAAGTTAATTTGTTTTTGAACTGTACCTGAGATAATCCAACCAAGCTTTGTGTTCTGCAAATAAGGACCTTTTGGCAAACGTATTAGACCCTTATTTAGCAAATCCCAGAACTTGTCGGCCCCTATTAATAGATTGATTTCATCACTCGAATGAAAGTCAGGATCAGCCAGTTGTATGTTACTGGGAATTTCGATATTGTGATCGATACCTAGCGACGGCAATTGAGCTGTGATTTGATGCAAAACTAAGCAATTAATGTGTGTGTTGTATAAGCTTGCTTTAGATCGTATCTTTATATTACATAATTGTGTGGATTGTGTCACGGAGTTCCCTACACCGATGACTTGCATAGTAGACTGTATCGTTGGAATGTTGAGGGATTTGCAAAGTTTTTCGGAAATAAAACAATGCTGGCTCCCGTTATCGAGAAGAGCGCGGGTAGTGTGATAATTATTTTGAGAATCCGCAATCTCCACCAATGCAGTCGATAATAATACTTGATCATAAAAATAGCGCGTATCAATATTATTGACTTTGTAAGGCGTGTGAGACGTGTGAGATGCGGTGATTCCCTGAGTGGACTCTGGTTGAACCACTATTTGTGCTGTGTGTGAAACAGTGGACGATTCGCTAGCGTCAACGAATTCACTGTGTATTAATGAATTATGTTTTTTGTTGCAGTGCTTGCACGGCCCGAACCAACACTCAGTTATTGCATGGCCTTCACGTAAACAGTTACGGCAAAGATTCTTGTCTTCGATAAACTTCAACTTATCTTTTGATGATAAAATAAGAAATTTATCGCACGCATAGAGAGGGTGATTAGAGCTGCACATATTGCACTTATATCTCAGCGATTTTGTGTGATTAGCTGATTTTTTACCTTGCTTTTGAGTTGAAACATGACTATGTGTTTTTATTGACGGCGAATTTTTCGTGTGATTGTTCTGAGTACTTTCCATTTGTTTATTATGAGAAGGTTTAACCGTTTCTAGAAAATCCGCGCGATCCTTAAGAAAGTTCATTAAGTCAGACCACGACGTTTTTTTATTGGGAGACGTATTGGTGAGGGTACCTTTGAAAAGTTCCCATTCGCGCTCGGTCGACGAATCTAATTTTGTGACGATGATATAAATAATTAACGTATCCCATGCATCAGGGGGTTCGTTTAACGTTTTTAATGCGCGAAGATTCCGCCAAATAGTATCCATGAGTTTACGTATTTGAGAGGCTGACTCTTTATTTATTGCCTGAACAGTAAATAACGCTTTAACGTGATTATGAATTAGCAAACGGCTGTTGTTGTACCTATTTTCCAATAAATCCCAAGCAACGATGTAATTTTGAGCGGAAAATTCCAAAGCTTTAATAACCTGTAGTGCATTACCTGATAGAACTGATCGCAAATAATGAAATTTCTGAATATTGTCAAGAGTATTACTATTATGCACGAGTGACAAAAATGTATCTCGGAACTCAAGCCATTGATCATAAGAACCATCGAAGTTCGGTAAAGCAATTGTAGGTAGTTTGATACCGTGTGTGTGTGTTTTACAATTACTATTATCGCTATGAACTATCGAATTATCTTGAAGAATACACTTAGACTTGGCCACAATAGCATAATATTGATTTTCAAAGCACTCCCTCTCTTGTAATTCTTTGTCTATCTGACTACCTGCAACATACGAGTCTATTTCATCTTGGGTGCTACTAAACTGATCAAACAACTGTTCTACCTTTTGCAAGCGCTCTTTTAATTCTGTTTTCTGAATTTCCGTTGGATTAGAATCGTCTAGTGATTGAACGAATTTTGAAAACAACGTAAATTTGCCCTTCAAAGAACCGCGTTTTTTCACTAAATCCCGAATAATATCTTCAATACTTTCTGTGTCTACAAGCGAATGCCTTTTTTTCGTCATTGTGGTGGCTGTGAGAAACAAAATCAAGTACTTACAGTTTTAATTCTCTGATGTATGTACTGACCGCGATGTAGGTAGATGCACACTTGCTACGAACACTGGAATTTTGAGAAATAAAACAATATTAGCACAAACTCAGCACGGAATTGGGAAGGAAAAGTATGAATGACCTGACCGTTAACTGCAGGTGGTGAATCTTCTCTCGAATGTTCTCCGCTGCTCGAATTTCGTAGATCAGCTTCACTCCAGCTCGCTTGATTGATCCGGCTCGAAGGACCAAATTATGTGCAGGAGGTGGTCAATCTTCGTGTTGAGGATGTTCGAATAGAAAGACTTGATGATGAAAGTATACTTGATTTTAATGTTCCTTTTACAATTGGTAATTTCTTAGCCTATAGTAAGCGAACGCCGGCGTTCGCTTGGGATCTAATGAGAGTTAAGAGTAGACGTACTCGATCACCGGTGGTTTCTTTTTGATTAAAAAACGACCGCTTAAAGCTAAATCGGGTTGGGGTCCATTCCGCGCCCCCCGCTCCTCCACTTGTCCGCCACGTTGTCGCCTGAAGTGTCCGCTAGATGGCGCCAGTTGTTCGTAGACACACACTTAGGTAGTTCGCTCTTGATCGCAGTCGAAATCACAACTGACTCGCTTCCGGTCGGGGGCTCGTATTTATATGCGGAGCGAAGAAAATTCTAGATACCGACATCTCAAGATCGATCCAGAATAATAGCGTCGCTTCGCGGAGCTATAAATCATTTTTATTGCACGATGTACTAAGAGTCACTTTCATGCGAATTTCGACTCTATTGTTAATGGCGGAGAGTACCATTTCCCATATCGGTAGATACATACCTACTTACTAGTAGTATGTACTTTGTGGATGTTTCGAGATTTTTCTAAGCCTGGCTACGTACCACCATTCTAGATCTTTCGAACAGCAATGCGTTTTAATTATTACGTGCTACTCGTTATTTTCTCGGAGATATGGCGTGTTCACGTTTAATTTCGTAACAATACGGCACATACACTAAAATATTTTTTTTTACAATTTTTGTGTCTGTCTGTTTGTCCGGGCTAATCTCTGAAATGGCTGGACCGATTGTGGCGGGACTTTTTTTGGCAGGTAGCTGACGTAATAAGGAGTAACAAGATACTTTTATTTTAGAAAAAATAAAGTCAAAATCCTGTAAGTAGTCCACGCGAACGAAGTCGTGGGCACAGCTAGTAAATTATAAAAATAAACTAGTATGTAGACAATTTCTTACCATACACGCGGTTCTTTCCCAAATACTTACGCAAAGGCGGGTTGGTTACTTACGTACTTAGATTTAACTTTTTAAATTCTTGTAGACCTTTTTCTCGGAAATTCTCATGGTAGGCCTTTTCGTACCGACTAAACACCACCCTTGCACTCATGCGCCGGGAGCTATGCCTGCTTGTACGCTGCCCCGGAGTGGTGGACCGCCATCCGCAGTCATCGTCCTTTCCAACTAGCATAAGCATAGCATAATCAGCCTTTTAATGTTCTCACTGCTGGGACACAGGCCTCCACTCCAGTAGAGGGAATGGGCCGTAATCCACCACACAGGCCCAGTGCGGGTTGGTGAATGTCATATGCCTTCGAATTTTTTGTTCTAGGACATGCCAGGTTCAGGCCCTTAGCTATGGCAAATTGAGCTTTTGAATTAGAATGATACACATGCCCATTCCCCCATCTAGAGAGGAGACCTGAGTGAGAGCCATGGGAACATTAAAAAGGCTGATGATGATGATGATAATGAAGGGCCTGTGCACAACACGTTTTTTAAGCATGCCGGTGACGTGTTTTAGAAAAGTGCGTCGACGGCGCGCTTTTATCCTATTAAAGGTCTACAGGCCGCGTCTGACTCGCGTGCGTATCACGTCTGTATCGCTACAAAAGCGCATCAACAACGGCGCGTTTAAAAAACGTGATGTGCACAGGCCCTAAAGGCCACAATAAAATTGGAATAGCGTTTGTTTCAGGTTCCAGAACTGGTATGTGTCGTCCATCAGGTATCAGGTAATAAATAGATACCAAAATACCTCAATAAAATAGAAACTCGTTGCTCTCGCGGTTGACAGTTATTAGTGTTGCTATAGTATTTTTTTTTTTCTTCTACTCATTTAGATTCAAAGTTTCGTTTTGAATTTTTTAATCATCCATAGTAATTTATAAACAGTTAGTATTTGTTTTGATTGCAGGAGTTAATCGCTGAAAATTCTGTTCCAATTACGAATATTACACTGATGGAATAAAAAAACAAATAAGGTTTTCGGAGCCAATACGCAATAGCGTGAGAAATATTAGGCATCTTTGAAGTTTTCTTCGTGGGTAAGTTACAAACTAATAATCTGGGAATAAATAATACTAATCCCCTAAAACACTATCTTTTATTCCTTATTCAACGAGGGAGGGTAGTGTATAAGTACAGATAAAATGCATTCCAACTGTGGCCTGAACGCGGAACTAACGCAGTTTAGTGACGTCAAAATGCATTTTTAGGGTTCCGTACCCAACGGGCAAAAACGGAACCCTATTACTAAGACTTCGCTGTCTGTCCGTCTGTCTGTCACCAGGCCGTATCTCAAGAACCGCGATAGCTAGACAGTTGAAAATCTTGACAAATTATGTTTTTCTGTTACCGCTATAACAACAAATAGGTATTAAAAATATATATATATATTTAAGGGCTCCCATACAACAAACGCGATTTTTTTTCAGAATTTTCGCAACGACAGTACGGAACCCCTCCTGCGCAAGTCCAACTCGCACTTGGCCAGTTTTTGTAATATACCTAATGATGTACATTAATGCAACTACAGCCACCATTGACTCGCATGTGATGTATTTTCTTGTAGTTTTACACATACTCTTAAATTACTCTAGAGAAAATCAAACTCGCGAAGTTTTTTACATCGCGTGCAGTGGCGTAGTGAGGTAGCTAACGGCCCTAGGGCAAAACAATGCAGGGGCCCCTTTTGTCACGTAAGAAATCATCACATAACTTCTCCTGCTCTGGGTAAAGCGTCCTACTCGCTTTAGTTTAGTAGGTAGTTTTGCAACCTCGTTTATTTAAATTTCGAAGGTGGTATGTACTGCAACCTTTCAGATACGGTCATTTTGAGACACAATAGTAAGACAATAGATGCGTCAACGCCAGCGTTCGCTTGGGGATTAATGAATTGGGTTTTCAAATCATGATTTGGGGTGCCCCGAACTTAGGGCCTCTGGGGCACTGCCCCGCCTAGCCTAGTTGCTAGGTCGCACGACACCTCTGAACGTACATCGAAAGTGATGCCCAGCCCAGATGTCAGGTGAGAGATATAATTGTCCCATCGTGAATGCTTGGCTTTGAGACCGCAACGCAGTGATGATTATTGGGCACGCCATATGACAGTAAGTCCCCTTTTTGAGGAGTGACTGGAAAAACGACACGGCGTCCTCACCTTCCGCACGACGCAGGTTTCACCGGACATGGTAAGTTCCGAACTTAATTACCAAGTTCGGGAGCTTCTTGCACTGGATTCATGCAGAAGAAACGCCCGGGTGTCACCATTGTGTGGACCGTCCCGAGGACACGGTGTAGCATACGATAGAGGTGTAGCTCACTTGGGCGCAGCACCGCCGTGTCCTCGGGGGGATCGGCAGCAACGACCTCTCGCGCCAATCCCTGATACAGGCCATGGTCCGGACCGAGAAACGACAGGCGGTCACCTCCTTCTGCAAATCAGTAATGCTAGCGAAGGTGACGGGCCCTCTCGAGAAGGAACGGACTTCTCGACTCCCCAGCCGCCGGAATCACGACCCGGATTTCCAGCTACCGTAGACGAGGGCTTGTGGACGACTAGCAATATGGGTAGCTCGCCGTCCCGCCGTCCGGTAACCGTCCGGCCCGAGCCCGAGTCAAAGGAATGTCAGCAAAACCATAGGGGCCCAGCAGGGCTGAAGCCTACCGGGGTCCGCTTCCGAAAGGGGAACCCGGGGTCCTAGAACGCAAGGCTAAAGAAGATACATTCCATAATTAACCTTTAGTGTAAAGACTTAAATGTGACTTATAATCGGCTATCAAATGTTTTGCACTTATTGTTTTATCAACTATTCGGGAATCTTAACAGGGGTTGTGATTTCTGAATGGTTATCAACACACATACACACACAAATAGAGCAATCATTTGCGCGTACCTCACAAAAAGATCTTGCGGGTACTGGAGAAAGATCCGTCTGTCCGTGTGTCCGTCTTGAAATTTTGACACAGGGCTTTAACTTTTGTGTTGGTATGTACAATAAAGAATAGCCAGAAGGATAAGGCCTACAGAAAATGGCCTTAAATATGAGTTACTGATTGACAAAAAGCCAAAAATATATAGGATTAACACAAAATACTGGCAGCCCCGACTAAGCAGTGATGGCCCAACGATAACGGACCCGACTTACGAAATAGTACTACGTGTATTCAAACCCAGGCAGGCGCGTTACATTGTATAATCTATTTCATAACCACTGCTCTCTAAACAGTAAAGACAATCATCTTTAATCGTGAGGAAACCGACATATCCTAGGACAAACAATTCGAAAACATGTGCCACCAACCAGCACTAGGTTCGCGTGCTAGATTACGGCCTATTCCCTTTCCTAGAGAGGAAGCTCGAGTCCCAGCTGTGGAAACGTTATAAAGCTGGATATACTATGCTATAAGTCAAAATATGTAGGATAGATTCAAGATATTTATGACTAATCCACAATATATAGGATTGATCCAAAATATACAGGATAGATCCAAAATATATACCTACCTAGGATAGATTCAAAATATATAAGATACAAAGATAAAAAATATATAGGATTCGAAAAATGCAGGATTGACTAGTTTATATCGATTAAAAAAAATTGACTCAAAATAAGTATATGGGCTCCCAAAATGATACGTGGTCAATGGGATTGGAACCAAGGTTGCCGACATAGCACGAAGAATTGCCAAACTTAAGTGGCAATGGGCAGGGCACATAGCTCGCAGAACAGATGGCCGTTGGGGCCGAAAGGTTCTGAAGTGGCGACCACGTACCAGAAGACGCAGCGTTGGAAGGCCTCCTACAAGGTGGATCGATGACCTGGTAAAGTTTGCGGGAATGCGATGGACGCGCAGTGCGGTTCATTGTGGCGACACTTGGGGGAGGCATATGTCCGACAGTGGACGTCTATCGGCTGAAATGATGATGATGAATGGGATTGATAAAACGACGAATACTCGATATTCCCCGCCCCCAGATATCCAATAGATAGATACACTATTAGAAACTGGTTATTCAACAGTCCGACAAGAAGAAGACCCTTACCGATTTTGAAACATCTAAATGAATTCCTCAATGGTGTTGTACCTACCTACTGCTGGATTTTAAACAGTGATAAAAATGTAATGATGCATATTTATAAGCATTCATTTAGATTGCCATCTAGTTGCAACTATGAAAATAGAATAGAATAGAATGTAAGCCCATTTCTTTAGCTAAATAAACATAACATTATCACTTATAAATAGAATTTGGTGTAGATTTGGTGTGTATTTTTTGGCACAATTTGTCCGAGGAGGGATCTTTTGCAGCCTATTGCCAAATTGTTTTCACACAAATTTATATAAAGCAAGTCTGAGAGTAGGATTAATGATCCCATCAGGTCCTAGACCTGAAAAGCAACTTATTATATAAAAGTGACTCTACGAGTCAAAGCCTATGATGACGAGGGGAGCTGTTCTCTTGTAGACCAGTTTGCTTCTCTCTGATTTATTTAGGTAGTCTATTTTACCTATCCTGTTACCAAAAACGGATGGGTTAAATTGGCCATATCTATGAAAACGGGCCTGCCTCATGATGGTCTATAGATGGACATATGAGAATTTACGACACGGCTAAAAAGAAGTTACAGAGATGAATCGGCTTCGTTAGGTCTGAAAATCTGAAAGGTAAAAGGAGACGTTGACGCCTGGTATAGCCAGTACTCTATCAGACCCTTATGGCCGAAGATATCTTAGAAAATTTCCATTAGGACTAAAATATAATTGCTTCATTTGCTCTTAATAAAGACTAAAAGGTCAAAAGGAAATATTTATAGCGATGGGATATACTTTACGTCCCATAATATACACTAGTTAAATTTTAATCATTTTAATCCCGTGGAGAGTCGATCCGGTAGGTACATGAAATACTATCGATTTGTAAAGATAAAATTAAAAAATAAAGTACCTTTTTTTAAAAACTCGTATTAATTTACGCATGTACGAAATTAATTTCTTTAAGAAAACGTCAGCTGAGCGAGTCCAACGACCTGTAGTTAGTTGGTACGCCGACTACTACCTACAGGTCATTGGACTCTCCCTCCACGGGAATAAAACGATCAAAATTTAGCGGTGCATAATTATATAAAATGAGAAAGTGACTGACAGACATATCAACGCACAGACGTAACTACTGGGACTAGAAGTGTGAAATTTTGCACAAGGCTTCCTTTTAAGACGTAGGCTAAGAGGATTTTCCAAAATCCGTCCCCTAAAAGGTTGAAACAAGAGCCCAAAATTGTATGAAGAAACCTATTTTCACGCGGGCGAAGCCGCTGATAGAAGCTAGTTTAAAGATATCCAAGAAGTAGAAGTAGTATCCAGGAAGGAATCGGATGACACTTGATTAGGCTATCATGTAGCGATCAAATGATTGCAGAATACGCAATAAAATGAAAATGAATATCTACCTAAAGCCAGCGGTAAATATATCAGAACAAACAGCTAAAAATAATCTGAACAGTCAAAAAACTTTTACAAGAATTAATTTGGCACGTGTTTATATTTTTGGGCACAATCACGGCGGTGTCTTTGAGAAGTAGCTAGTGGCACCACGGCATCCTCACTTTCCGCATAACGTAGGTACTCACCGAATATGGGTGTTTCGTGAGATACCTGTACCCCTGGCCAAGTTGATAATCTGCAATCGTTAATGCTGGTAGAAAACTTTAAATGTACTGGAATGACGTCATCTCAACGCTCAGTCACGTGGTCAGAACAAAAGAATCGGGGGCGTGGCCAATTCGAGGCGTTCGACGCAAGCGAAATGGTTGTAACTTGGCTAGGGGGGCTGTTTTCTGGAGGCGATCAGCGGCGGAGACTCGCGTTCAGCCTTGGTATAGATCTTGGTCTGCAGCGAGAGAAAATGGGAAGCGGTCACCTCCTGCGATGCAATGATGCGAACAAAGGTGGCAGATACCAGTGTGAGGGGGAGGACAGCCTCAGTCGCCGCCGCAGGAGTCGCAACCGAGCGTCAGGAGCCGCAGAACGATACCCGACCACCGTAGACACTGGCTTGCGGACGACGAGTATGGGTTGTTCAGTGAGAACGAAGCCCAATTCGACGGCACGTCATTATACGCGACGCGCGCCTCAAAAAGATGTCAATAAAATTGAAGGGGCTCAAAAAAGCCAATGCTTGTTTGGGCTTGTGAGAATGTTTGACAGTCACGGCAGCACTGGTATCCTAAAGGCAACTGGAGGAAAAAGAAAGGTAGGTTTTAGTCAATAAGTCAAACACTACCTCATAATGAATAAAAAAAACGTAATTTCCCATAGAAAAGGTCAAACCGTCATTTTTTATCCTAAAAGTTCTTATATGAAGTCCTTAGAAAAAATTTAATTGACCTCGATTGTATTAAATCTTAGCCAGAAGTACCGTTAAGGGTTGAGCTACATAGTAGAGCTAGTAGTCAGTACAGAATCGCACTTTCCTATGCTTCTATCCTTTTCTGTCATTTAGAACCGCGTCATTCCGCTGCGTGCGATCGCAATCTCGCTCTTTCTCACGCTAAGAAATGACGGAAGTGATAGAAAAGGATTTCATGCTGGAATGGCGACGACTGTCCTCTCTTTGAGGAGTGGTTGGAAAGTCGTCCCGGTGTCCTCACCTTCCGCATGACGCAGGTCCTCACCGGACATAGTGTGTTCGGGAGGTTCCCATACCGGATTTAAGCGGAAGAAATGCCCGGGTGTGGCCCGCCCGAAGGACACGGTGGAGCATAAAGTAAAGGTGTGCCCCGCATGGAGAGAGTACCGCCGTGTCCTCGTGGATCGGCAGCAGCGACCTCTCGCGCTGGTACAGGCCATGGTCCGGAACGGGGAGGATTGAAGCAGTAATGCTAGCGAAGGAGACAACCGCACGCGTGAGGGCACTGCCCTCACGCCTCAGCCACCAGGATCCCAACCCCGATTTCCAGCCACCGTAGGCGTGAGCTTGTAGACGGCAAGCAATGGATAGCTCGCCGCCCGGCCGTTCGGTAACCGTCCGGACCGAGCTCGAGTCGACGACGGCGCGTAGCATTCCACGTGCTGCTCAGAGATGTCAGCAAACCGGTAGGGTCGAAGCCTACTGGGGCCATGGGAGGTGCGAAAGAGCCCGGGGCCCTAAAACGTAGGCAAAGAAGGAACAGGAGTGGGTTTTAGTCATCGCCTTCCACCCAAAATCGGGAGGGAGAAGTCATTGGACGATTTCCCACCTAAAAAAAGTGACAAAAAAGGATAGAAGCATAGGAACGTGATTCGGTGCGGCCAGATGAAGCTCTACCCTAATTGGCTTACTTTGTTCATTCTGAACTCTCTCAAGGGGGAGGTTGGGGCATGGAGGGCAAATATTACGTTGGGCTTGTTTGAGTACAGCCTTCGCACTGCCCAATTTTGGGACGGCGTAGGTTTAACACTTTCAATATAAATGACCCAGCAAATGAGATGATTATGCGTGTTTTTTACTATGTAGAACTACTAAAAATTTAATCGCCACCGATAGCTTAAAAAGTAGTGATTTGCAGTTGAAATGCAGTTCTTCCATAGACACTATACTTCGAATATTCCCCATTTCACCTTATTATTTTAACTGAAGTTTGATTAATCAAAATCGTTGTAGGCAGGGTAAACTAATTACTACAACACGAATTTAAAATCTTTTGTCACACCAAGAGTTTATTAAAATAATTTGGATATGTTACGTTATTTCAAAACAAGCTAGTACGGATTTTTTTTTTGTAGCGCCCAGAGACAAAATAAGATACAACCTCATTGTTAAGCTTTATTAATAAGCAAAAAAGAAAATAGCTATTTATTTTTAATTTCTAACTAGATAACTGTCAACCTACTTTTATATTTATTACGAGACAAAAGCGAGTTTCTATTTTAATGTTTATATTATTATTAAACAAAAAACAACTTGGCTGTTCATTTTTGCTGTTAACTATTTTAACGATTATTTAAATAGATGTGCTGACATATTGAATTTTTAAAGGTTTAATCATTTGTATAGCCATAGTTACAAATCGAATCGATTCGGGAGTATCAAAATTTTATAAAATGTTAACACATCTATCTTCACTCCAATATTTTTCCAAATTCGAGACGGACCAACAGACAAGTTGCATACTACACATAATAGGATGATTACAGACTAGAAGAAAAAGATTATACAGATGTGAAACGTTCATTGCATGATATATCACACAAAATTACATCAGACATCACTATCGTGATTCTATAGATCTTTTTACATATATATTAAAAAATACATACAATATAACAAATATTGCCGCCGAGTCAAAGTTACTGCGTGCGATGCAGAACGCACGCAGTAACTTTGTTTTTGCGGTATTTGTTTTAATATGCATACAGTATACGTATTTATAATTTGTTGTGTCAAAGATATTGCCATTAGTTAGTAACTATGGAAGACGTCTTAATCACTACTCTAAATATTAAAAGCGCAAAATGATAGATTTGTTAACTTCTGATTTCTGAAATATCGTATTAGCGTTTGGTCAACCAACCATACGGTTGAAAACAAATCATTTTAGAGTTATCAAATTTTTTTTCATACTTTTTTACTGAGTAATTAACAGATTTGACACATTTGTGTCTTGAAAACCAAGATTACCGTGGCTAGGTCATTGAAAATATCTGTTATAGGGTTGTCTGGTAGTAATCGCAGTTAGCGATAAGACCGCTATTGTACCCATAGATTTAAGTTAGTTAAAAGTTTTGATACTTTTTTGGTGTGCAATAAAGTTTATTCTATTCTCGTGTAGGTACTAATAAATTTGCCAGGCTTGTTCGAAAAAGTCTATCTGAGCGCTGGAGCACAGAGGGGCAAATGAAGGCTTTTAAGTGGGAAATAATTATTAAAATAACGTTTACTGTATGCATTCTAAGTTATTCAAGTTGATAACAAGAAAAGACATTATAGAATTGAGTAGCAGCCGACCATCTTGCCATGTTAGGGACCTCGGCCACGGCGACTTTCGCTACTAACGCGCGTTTCGCATTTGCAAGCGCTATAGAAAAGATGCCAACGCGCTACAGCATCGCGACTGTATCGATGCGAACGCGCTACACCATAGCTTCAAAAAGTCGCCGTGGGCGAGGGCCCTTTGACTCTTCACCATACTTAACTCCGTTCTCTAAAGTCTTTTCTTATCACCAAGTCATATCTTAGTAGTAAAACAAATGCTGTCATTGAGTGAAAGTAGTAAAACATTTGAATCACCATTCATTTCAAACACGTCACTTTAGAAGTATATTTTTGATGTAACATTTTCTTCCGTACCTAATATAGTACCTAAAACCCGTGCGCAATAACATGGCACCTGATGAATGACGTTTGAAATATTGAGTGCGTTGAATATTATTGTAGTTTTTTGAATATCAACATTTATTTTGCACTGAGTAGTTTCTCATATGACATACTACTTACTTTACGAATAACAATACATTAAACTCACGATTACTATTATAATATATTACTATTATAATTATCTTCGAGTATTCAATGTGGCAACTGTTTTCAAACCAGTTGCCATGTTAGCGCGAATGAGTTGTATACTTTATTCGAAATAGGATGCCATTTAAAGAGATATTAGAAGGCCATTAAAACCAACTTTTTTACTGTCCATTCAACCGATTTTGACTCTTATTGCGTTGGTGGCATGATACATGACCGTTGCAGTAAATAGTTGGCATTGTAACCACTCTCTTGCTTCTAATGCCAACCTTATGCCTACGGAATAGAAGTCAAAATCGAGTAAACGGACAGTAAAAAAAGGTTTGTTTAAATCTGGAATCTTATTTCGAATGAAGTACAGAAACGTCCAGTAATGTCAACAATAACTGGGTAATATGCGAAAAATACATAAACCTCCCCAAAATACTGGTTTAACGCAGTTATTGTAAACAGTAAAGAACTTTATCAATTACAACAGTTGAATGTTCGCTAAATATACCAGTCTAGAACATTCGATCGCTTCCATATTTCAACATACATTTTATACAATTTTTTAAGCCAACATTTCTTGCAATTCATTCTTCAATATTTGTTACAAATGTTGGACAATATGTTGGTAGAGACTTGTCAAGCTGTAAAATCAAAATATACGTGAGTGAATGATGTAATGAGAAATGAGTCGTGAGTATAAAGAGTAAGCCCACTATCCACGACCGCGTAGCTTCATAAACGCGTATTCGTCATTATACGCTTGGTGTATGCCTACTCACAGCTACTGTGAAACTCCGTCAACGAAGTAGCAGTCGGTGTACACCAAGCGTACATGACGAATACGCGTCTATGAAGCTACGCGTCCGTAGACAATAGGCCTTCGTGAACAATGGCAACAGCGCAATCCTACATCCCGAAGTCTGTGCCCAAAATTTGTCAACAAATAAAGAACAAACAGCTCCATTTTCTCATAGCTGCAACGATCTTCAATAAAAAAACAACTGCCATACATTTATACTATCAGTTTATATACGAACTATCGATTTATTGAATACATTGTATAGCTCATATATAAAAAATTGCAGATTAACCCATTCATGACTGAAGAACTTACAATACTCATATTTACAAGATTATATCGAAATACTATCCTCAGTATCTATTTCTAAGAACACAGTCTATAACATATGACGTTATAATTCGTCTTTTCGACTTTAGTGTCTTATTTTAGTGATGTCGTGGCCAGATCTTAAAAATTGATCACTTCATGATATGACCAAGCAAAACGGGCTAGATCATTTTAAATGTCAACGTTTGATGGTATTTTAATCTTCGTATGGCCTATTTTCTTTAGACTTTTTATTATCATTGAAATCCTATATCAATGATATGGCCAAACGAGGATTGACACATCATCATCAGCCTTTTTAATGTTCTCACTGCTGGGACTCAGGCTTCCTCTCTAAGACAGGGAATGGGCCGTAATCTACCACGCGGGCCCAGTGCGGGTTGGTAAATATCACATGTCATCGAATTTTTGGTACTAGGACATGCCGGTTTCCTCACGATGTTTTCCTTCACCGTTCTGAGAGCAGTGGTGATGAAATAAATTACACAAAGTACTGCGCCTGGCTGGGTTTGAACCTACAACTCGAAAGTCAAAGCCATTGCCCACCACTGCTCTAATTGATATAAACTAGTGCTTCACTGCAATCCCACCTGATGGTAGGCAGTGATGCAATTGTTGATGGTGAAGCGCACTAGTTTATTAAGAGCCTATTCACTCTTGCCTTGAAGACACCCAAATTATAATCAGACGGGAAGACCGCAGCAGGCAAATTGTTTAACCCGTTGTACGCGAGACACAATGGCTTTTTAATTGTGTCTCTAATTACGGCATACGAGAGGTTAAACGATTTGGCTCGTTTTAGTTGATTGAGCATTTCATGAAGTGATCAATTCTAAAACCCGACCACGACAGTGACGAGTTGATTTTCTTTACATTGTACTAAAATACGTGAATTATTGTTATTGCAGTTGCCTATGTTATTAAAAGTAAAAAAGTATATTGAGAACTAAAAGTGCTGGAGAAAAAACCTCAGAAAAACTACATCTTGTGGAGAGGACTATGTAAAGGGATCAAAATGACTTAACTATTGATATGAAACCTATTACGTCCTTCAGAGAAAAGTATTCGTAATAAGATTAGACATTTGAACAACCTTTTTATACCGTCCTTTCAACCGATTTTGACCTCTATTCCGAAGGCATAAGGATGGTTTTAAACGCAAAAAAAAAGTGGTTAAAATACAAACTGTTTACTGCAGCCGCCATTTATCATGCCACCAACACAATAAAAGTCAAAATCAGTTGAAGCGAGAGTATAAAAAGATTTGTTTGAGTGTCTAATATTATTTTGATTGGAGTTTACGAGACTACAGGATATACACACGGTACGAGTATATTATGTTTAGCCATCATAATGCTAAAGGTATACACACACGTCGAATCTTTTTAGGAAGAACATTGTAAGCGACAATTTTTTTTTCCGGGAAGGCTCTCCTCTTTAAACTGTTGCGTCGAGTATTGGTCCACTGAGTGTTTACGTGTTCTTTACGCCAGGATCGTGTTAGCGAATGGGTACTCAATCTCGTTTCGCTCTTCAATCACCAGAGGTGACAGAAGAAATGACTAGGTGGAGTATTTGGTCGTGGATGTGCGACCCTGGCAGATAAACTCGAGTGTTTGTCGGATATATTCGACATAGGCGATTAAAAGGCTAAGTCTTCTGACTCACTGACTCATCTACACCCAGCCCAAATCCTTGGACCTAAACCACTGAAACTTTCTACAAAGGTCCCTTTTCTGATCTATACAAAGAATAAAAGGGATTTATCCAGAAATTAAGCCGTAAAAGGATGAAACAGGAGTCCAAAGATTTAAGAAACATACTCTCACGCGGGAAAAACTGCGGTCAGAAACTAGTCATAATAAGCTAGTTGCCGTAAAAAATGTAATTAGTCAGTCTTTTAGATTATTCAAAAATAAGGGACACGTATTTTTTTATTTGTAAACTAAAGTACGCCGTGCTGCATTTTTTCGCACGGGGTGACGTCACACGTAACTTTAATGGGCTATATCTTTGTTATTTTTTGTTTAATCAAAAAAAGAAAAAATACGTGTCCAATATTTTTTTATAATCTAAAATACGGACTAAATAAAATGTAATTATTTTGACCCTGGAAACTACCCTATTACCTTTGAATTACGAAAGGAAACTCTTTTTTGCAAATAACGCAAAGTGCCGCTTACTTGTTCTTTTTGAAAAGACTTGACACCAGTCACCGTCCACGTCGCATACCCTGTCAGTCACGTCAAAAGATTCAGTTTAGCAGAAGTCACGTCACGACTGACGCGTCTAAAGGTAGCCATACACGCTAGGGTGTACGTGACAGCTTTGCCTGCACAGTTTCACCTGTCAGGTAAGCTTGTATGGATTGCACACTTGTGCAACATACATGCACCGGTTTACCTGTAAAACTCTACTGTACCGGCAAACCAGTAAGGTATACCTAGCGTGTATGGCTACCTTAAGCCTTATACATACAATCTGATCACTGACAATGATCAGTGACGTGACGGCAACATGACTAATGTGTGTAACAACCTTAACACGCTCGGTAACACGGAGGAATAATCAAATGGAGTACTAACGAAAACGAATCTATACAACATTATTTATAGTATATGTGAAACCTGAATATTGCAAGTTCAGAATCAGTAACTCAATCGATTCCAATCATTTTCACGTCGTCGTTATATTTATATCTAAAAATATTTTTAAAAAAGGTCACAAGTTAGACACAACAGAGAGTACAACACGGGTGCGGAAGCAAAAAACACCTCAGTCCGCCACATGGCCCGGCGACCATGTATTTGTGCGGACAACCAGCTTATGACTGAATTTTTTCTACGTGATTCTTTACATAAAAATACTAAACACGTGTTTCAGGTTTCGCATACACTAAAACTGATGTTGCAAATGATACTCAGAAAAATCGTGTCGATACTCCATTTACACATTGCTCATTGGTTCTATCATAAAATGAAACTCACTGTTACTGCCTTAACCTGGTCTTTTATATAGTAAGAACACTGTCACACACTAAACACTTCACCAGAACCTAGGCCGGGGGCCCATCCATCTGTTTTGTGGTCGTGGGCCATTATTCCTGGGCCAGGGTTGCTGTTGGTACCCTGGTGGCCTGAAATTAGTCCTGGGTCCCCAGTTTCTGGGGAACCGCGGGTTCATGAACCTCGGATGTGGTTGTTGCCATTCATCGCTCGTAAAGTCCTCGAATGGCGGGGACGGGTTGCGGACCTCTTGTAAGGGAGGTTTCTCTATGCCTCTATTTCTTAAATCTTCTTCGTATGCGCTGTCGTTTGAGTTGTCTTCTGTCAGGTCGAAGGTTTGTGGGAAGTTGGCGGGTTTTTGGAAGTTCATGTTGAAGTTTTTGAGTGAAGGAGGCATGGCGTCGAAGGGGTTCACCATAGGAGGCATTACGGGGGCTGAATGGGACTCCTTCGCGGCGTTGTTGATCTGTACGAGGTTAGCATGATTGTGCTCATTGTGGTGAGTCTTTCCGTTGTCACCTCCGACTAAGACTTTGTTGTTATTGTTGAAGCTGTGTCGCCGCTCCGTTTGGTTTGTGCTCGTGGAGTACATGCCTTCTGAAAATGTTGAAGATTTTTGTTTTTATTATGACTATTTGATCCTAGTCTTTATCAAGTAATATTGGGGTCGGCTTCTAGTCTAACCGAATTTTACATGAAAGTCGCTTCATGTAAAATTCGGTTAGACTCACAAAGCTGTAAGTGGGAAAAATTCCTAAGACATGAGAATATCTCTATCTAGTTCTCGCTAACCGCGCGCGTTCTTATGATGGCATTACTGCGGACAGGCCCAACACACGCGTGCGCACCGCTCTCCGCACCGTGCTGCCAGTCTAGTCAAGCACGAAACGGCCCCAAATATAATAAATCGTTAAGCTTACGTTGATCCTCATCTTCAGACAGGTCCATATCGACGCTCTCCACGATGTCCGTTGGCGGCACCACCGGCGGTACCCTGTAATCCTGTTCACAGCAAAATATATTAGTACCTTATTGAAAATGATGCTCAAAGATAGGTCGCGAAATTCTAATTTTCTTACGTTTTATGCATTTTACATATCAGAGTCAAGTTTTATTTCGATTAAAATAGAGCCCCTATTTTTTATTTAGTGCAAAACAAAATGGGGCTGTTTCCGTACCCGTTACTAATCATATTTGTGTAGTCGAAGTCCCAAAATTGTCTATAAATTTGTCATAATTAGTAAATTCATAATCGAATCAATCATTCATAACAATTGCAACTAGAAAATGCTACACGCAGTGTTTTTCTACTTTTATCGCCGTTCATTCATTCATAATCAATAGCCTGTACAATATTTCTATAAATTGAGTGATATTTTGGGATTTAAACAAACGCTCATAACATTGCTGTTTATGAATATTATTTATTGAGACTTTACTTAAATAATAACAAGACCTATCCTAATAAGCCCTTTAAGTATTTGTACTATTTAAAAAAAATGTGGTGTATAATTGACGGCCGTAACACGTTAGGTTCCATTGCATTGATGAATTTTCAACTCACTACCGTAGAGTTGAAAATTCAACAGTGTATGAGACCTAAACATCAATTTAGGTGAGTGCGGGATTGTTCGAAAAAGTTACCGCGACCCTGGTACGCAAAGGGCAACGAAAGAAACCCAGCTGATATTTTGTCAGTAAAAAGCCTGACACTTCCTTCTCGCTCCACCCAGACACGTAGAAGTTATTAGACGATTTCCCAATTCCAAAAAAATAAACTTGCTGATGGACTACCGAGTGAGCAAGTTATTTTTTTTTTTAATATTCAATATTCAGCATCATCTATCTATTCAATAGAAAACGGGCATTTTCAAAAATATTGATGATGTTGGATAAAATCAAACCAACCTTTCAACCACTTAACCTTCAACCTTTCAACCTTTTAACCACTTGCGTCGAATTGGTCCAATAAGGGTGAGTTGCACCATTTAACTATAACGATAACCAAACCTTAACCAGCAGTGAAACGGCCGCCTATTGGTCAATTCGACGATTTGACAACTGTTAACGGCTTTGTTATCGTAAATAGTTAAATGGTGCAACTCACCCTATGTGTTTTCGTGGCCTATTCGCCAGGGTCGTGTGGTAGCTAGCGACTGCGTGATCCATCTTGTTTAGTTCTTCAATCCCCATAGGTGACAGAAGAGCTGACGAGATGAAGTTTCTGATCGTGGATGTGCGACCCTGGCGGTATAAACGCGAGGATATATCCCTCGTAGACGGTTTAAAGTATTAATCGGTTTAGAGTGTTTGTCGTATATATCCAACGTAAGCAATTAAAAGGTTAACTATAATCAAATGTGTCATAATTACACGGATCATGAGCGCTGGCTTCAAGTTGAAGTCAAATATTCGGTCTCTTTAGTGGTGCGAAGTGAGACGCGGACGCGGGGAGTGTCAGTGATTGGCTCGCCACGCCATCACGTCATAGACGTCACTCAAGATTCGCTCCCTGCGCTGCTGCATATATGTAACAACGACGACGATTGGCTCGCCAATGTATGGAATGCGCAAATTGATACCCACTCTGACGCCGAGCGCTCAAGATTCGTTTTGGCAATTGTACGTTACTTACCGTATCTTCAAATACATCCTAAAAGGAAATATTAAAATTAAATCAATTTTTGCTACTTATTTTCTTATAGAAGTTAGTATTTGAGGTGAAAGCAACGGGCTGAAGTATAGTGCTATACTTTAGCACTACCCACAGTTAAAATTCATGAACAGTTAAAAGTTCATTAGTTATTTGTTATACAAAAATGCAAAGTTGCTTTTTAACCACGTGCTCAATTTTGACCACACTCGCTGCGCTCATGATTCGAAAATTAGAATCCTGAGCGTTAGCGAGTGAATCAAAAGAGCAAGAGGTGAAAAATCATCGCACTCGAGTGCAACACGTATCTTTTCATCCCACTTCAGCAAGAAAATTACTAAATGAAAAAAAAAGTACACCAAGGAGGTTCCGAGTCTGAGTTTTTAACAAGAATTTGGCCCATGGAGGTAGAAGTAAATAGGTTTAATGATGTTTTGAATTCACAAACTTGGTGCACACGACATTCTAAATTCAATTTACTTTATCCTCTAGTGGCTTTTGCACTCAGATATCGAAAAGCAAAAATACTCTTTCCGAGATGGGGGATGAGAAATTCTTCTCAAAGCCTAGTAGGTTGAATAACTCATGTAAACTGAATAAGAAGGGAAAACATTTTTTTTTTGTACATTTTTGTTTTATGTTACACACATGGGAAAAAATAATTGTTAATTTTGTTCTGCTTCACATAAGAGTGTTTTTACCCGACTGCAAGAAGGGTTATGTTTTTCGTGCGTATCTTGTATGTTTGTATGTATGTATTTAATATTCTTTATTACCTCATAATCTTCCAAACCCCTGAACCACAAAATAGATAGGTACAGAAGTCAATCTACATACAAAGCGCGCTCGAGCAACGCACATATAGACACCGCTCACGGACACGACTCGGTCGCGTCTCGGATCACTCGTCGAACAGGTTCCGGCTCAAACGCTCATTAGTGTGCGTCCACTGAGCGTAGGTATAAAAAGTGAAGTACATACATGAGATTGTCTTCTGTACCTATCTATTTTTTGCATGAATGGATTCATATAATTAACATATCGATTGATTTGTATTGATAAGCCGAGTGTTTTTAGAAAGGTGACGTTAAAAAAAAACAAGGTCACGACTGCGACATGCTATATTTTAGAGTCAAAAAAAAAATATTTTTTGGATACTGCAATGTGGGTATCAAATTAAAGAGCTCATCATGCGGATTTGGAAATGGTATATCATGACCATATTAAAAAAAAAGTAAAATAGGAAATATGTCATTTATTTTGTACTCTCGAGTACTCTCGACTTCGTTATTCCCGTTTTTTGAGGCAATCCTGTAAAAAAAGTTTATCCATTTCAGAGATATATCCCCTCCCCGAGAATTAAGTCCCATTCCCGCGGGAAAATGAAAAGTAACCTAACTTATTCCTTGTAACAAATTATCCGTCAGTTGGGCGTGCCATAACGTTGGCGGTAGGTCACCTCTTCGAGAAGTGGTTGGAGAGAGGCGTCATGGCGTCCTCACATACCTGATACCGCATAAAGCAGGTCCTCATTGGACATGCTAAGTTTGGAGAGCACCGGATTCAGGTGGAAGAAACTCTCAGAGGTGGCACCATTGTACGGACCAGCCAGAGGACACGGTAGGGATTACGGTGGAGGTGAGCCCCGCATGGGCGCATGGAGCATCACCGTGTCTTCGTGGAGACCATCGGTGGAGGTGACCTTTCGCCCCAGGCCCTAGTCCAGGCCATGGTCTGGAATGAAGGGGAATGAGTGGCGGTCGCCTCCTACGTTAGGGAGTGGACATCCTCACGCCCCAGCCGCAGAGACCCTGACCCTGACTACCAGCCACCGTAGGTGCGGGCTTTTAGACAACAACGTGCAATATGTAGCTCGCACTCCGGCCCTCTAGGTTTGGTCCAGACCGAACCCAAATCGTCGGCAGCGTGTCGTGTACTACGCGTTCCTCAAAGAGATGTCAGTAAAACCGTAGGGGCCCAGCAGGGCCGTTACCTAACCCTATCCTGTAACTTGTGTTCCTAGAATGCAAAAGGCAATTAAAGGATACAGGTGTGGTTTGAGCCAGTAAATTTTTGACATGGCCTCCTGCTCCACTCTAGAGCGGGAGAAGTCATTTGATGATTTAACACCTTATAAGAACCAATATCCCAATGAATTTACCGTCAAATGTTGTTTAGCTTTACGAAGTTTTCCCAGATATTGTATACCAGTTTCCGCAGGTAAATGAAAAGTAGCCTAAGTGCTTGTAATGTTTGCTATCTGTCATTTAATGTTCCGTCAAAATCGGTGTAGCTGTTTAGGATATTAGCCGCAACAAACCGATAGATAACAGAAAATTTCAAAATTCACATTTTTGTTACCTATAAGTATCGAATACACTTACATTTAGTAAACAAATATAACAACAACAAAAAAAAAAAAAATAAGAGAGGCGAATGCCTAGGTAGGTATGTGAAATTTATAGTGATAAATGAATGTCATGTCTAAAATATAGTGAATAAATAGTGATATTAGATTATGATAACTAAAAAGTGTAAAATAAAAATTAAATTTAAAAAATATAAAGACCCGACTGCGTAAAAAATATTTTAAACAAAAACTGATCTATCTTTTCAGTTTTTGTTAAAATATTTTTTAAGCAGTCAGGTTTTTTTATTAAATTTTTTAATATCGTGCGGTTCACGCATGCAGGATTGCTCCGCACACGTAACCCCCGCAAATGTCCATTTCATACAAGTATTTATTGTAATGCATGGAATACGCACGCAGGACGCCCGAATTTTCTGCATGCGGGGCAATTCCGCATGCGTGATGAAATCCGCATGATATCAAAAACACCCTAATTTTTTTCTGCTTCGCGACCTTTCATCACTAGGAATAAATTCCCTGTTCTCTTTCATTAGTAAAGTGTGTGTTTCACCATATGATAAGACTAAGTTCCCGTTAACTTACTTGGCGGATTTTTTCAAACAAATTCGGATCCATTTTTGAAGTTATTCGTTTAGTAGTGGCTATTCGGACATCGCGAAACAGGGCCTAAGAAATACTAAGAATCAGCAAGAAGTAGAGAGAATCTTGTAGATTTGTAGGGATTACTAGATTATATCAGTAAACTACCACTTTATAAATTTTATATAACCTATGTAATTAGAAAATTAAAATACGAATTAAATTAAATTCAGGTCATGTTTTTTAAAATCTTAATAACAAACAAATACTAAGGACAATTTTATTTTATTTTTTATCCTAAAATAATCTTTCACTATTTTAAGATAAAAATTACAGGGTAAAAAAAATATTTTAGTTTTCATACAATTGTGTAAGGCACAAATAAATATTTTTTTCTTTCATTCTAAAAGTGAGATGAGCGTATAATTGCTTCAAATGCACTCACTCTCATGTGAGTGAAATTGAAGCAATTATTAAACTTGCACATATACAAATAGTGTAGCTCATTCAACCTAAAGATTACAAAAATATACAAGTAATTATTTCTCCCGACAATTATATTTCCTGTTTCTTTTATTTATTTAATAATACTTTACGCACACAAAACTATAGAAGCTGACTTAATGCTATGGGCATTTTCAACCAACCATCTCTCCAACCTTTGGGTGATGCAGAGAAATATAAGGGTATCCATCCTTATTTTCCTCCTTTCTAATTAGGTGAACACAAAAATATACAAATAAACCATAAATAGCAAATATTTGATTATTATTAAATAATAACTTACTTGATCCATCGAAGGAGGGTTAACTGGCCGAGGCACTGGCGGCTGATGCGTTAAGGGTATTAGATTTCTGTGGTCTACATCTGAAAATGACAAAGATCAATTCTAATTTTACCCTTTAAAAATTAAAAAAGAGTGAGAATTATAATTTTTACAAAGTGAAAAATAATCCAAGTTTTTAGGGGTTCGTACCTTGGGAAGTATTATGAAAAAAAGAGGAACTATTTTATTACAGAATTCTAAATAGAAGGTTTATTTTCGACAACGTCGCCACGCAATTGGGTCCTGCAGAGGGAAAACGTCATCGAGGCCGCCCTAGAAAAAGGTGGCGAGATGATCTAGACGCGTACGACACAGCGTAGGAGAAGTTTGGAGAAGGCCTTTGCACAGCAGTGGGACAGTAATATCACTACTTCGAGGTATTTATCACTATATTCAAATCGCGTTCGCATAAGATAATAGTGACTCATCAGTACAACTGCAAAGTAAATGCGTATTCAGACTGAAGTAAAAATTAGATCATTAATACTAAAACACAACACTGTATTTTCAAATAATAATATTAGAGTGAATAGGCCCTCAATAAACTACCATCAACAGTTGCATCACTGTTTACCATCAGGTGGGATTGCAATCAAGCAAATCAAGATTATATATATTTTTTTTAAATTGGTTATTATTCAAAAATCTTATCAGAATCGTCAAAATTTTACCAATAAGTGAGGTATAATTTTTAAAATTGACTAAAGCGCGGCTTTCTATTCAATTTTACTACGACCTAATTGGTCAAAGGACGTGTTTAAGCTGAGTGACATCGATGAGTCACTATTATCCCAACGCGAATACGCTACAGAGTAAATGAGTGTCAATTACCTTGATGCACTACGGGATGCCTTAGCGGAGTAGACGTAGGGATGGGCAAAGGCGGCGGCGGCAGCGTCGGTAACATCCTGTGATCCACGTCTTCTAACTCTGTAATTAAATAAATACAATATAAGTACCTCTTACGGCCCGTTCACGACTTTGGTCTTAGTGGCGAGCGCTATGAACGGTGTCCCGTAGCATGCTTCAAACATATTCATACTACGCGTTCCAAATGAGAATAGGACCGATTCCTATGTTTTGACGTCTCGTCGTACTGTCAAATCGAAGATATTTTGGCAAAATTGAAGACCTCAGAGATGAGCAAAATTGAAGAACTGGATTCTGATTAAACTTTTTTCGTTCACAGTTCATAAATAAATTAAATTTTTCGTAAATTAATAAATAAAAATAATATTTAAAGATTTCTTTCCTCGATTTGACAGTAAATCGTGACGTCACAACATGGCGGGCGATCCTATTCTCATTTGGAACGCATTGTACATTTGTTCTTGCCCGCGCTTTGCTGCCGCTCACAGCGGCAAGGTCGTGATCCGGCCGTTATTACCCAGCAGTGAGACCAGCGATGGCCTAATGTTAACGGCCCTGACTTACGAGTTACAGTTTGCGTGTTCAAACTCGGTCAGGCGCATTACTTTGTTTAATTTTTTTCATCACCGCTGCTCTCAAAACGGTGAAGAAACCGACATATCCAAGCACTAAAAATTTGAAGATTACTGACATCCCCCAAACGGCCTGAGTCCCAGCAGTGGGAACATTGTTAGACTGATTATGCTTTTTATTATCTATCTATACATATAATCAATCTGAAAAAGTCTTAGTTGTGGACGCATCACGTAAAATGTACGAAATCGATGAAGATAACTTTCATACATTAAAATTGTGTGTAACTTGATATAATATTTAGACTTTATTTCATCGAAATCGGTTGACTATATCGAAAGATATATGAATTTAAAGTGTTCAACAAGTAAAATATCACACCACACGCAATTGACTGTTAGGAGGTACAAAGTTGGCTGGGTCAGCAAATTAGTAAATATGCTATGCGTACTGGTCATTCTAAAATCAACTTTATCTACACATAGTACAGAGATCATATTTACTTGTAGAAAACAGCACTTACGTCCTAATAGTGGTAATGAGGGTGGTGGTGGAGGAGGAGGTAAGATACCTCTGTGGTCCACATCAGCCGGGATCTCCTGTAATTAATAGTGAGAAATATATTAAGAAATCAAATCAAAAGCATTTATTTCAAATAGACCATTTGCAGGTACTATTGAATAGTCAAATGTCGAGCAGTCCAAAAAAAGTGAAGCAAAATTGCACGCTAAGAGGCTCATTTTCCACTCGCCTATCGTCAACATCGAGCATGGTTTGAAAGCTTGTTGTTTCATCTAACGTAATCCAACGCGATGTTTGATAAAGGAGCAACGCGAAGAAAGAGATTCATTCGGTGATTCCATGATTTACTCGAATATTTCACAAAACATGTTCTAGGAAATAAGTGCTCTTTTCTTTTAACTCTTAATTATTTTTTTTTAAGTTTTCGTCTCTCAAAATCTTGATTAAATGTTCCCTTACAACTATGATATATATCAATATATCAAGTTTCATCAAAATCCGTTCAGCTGTTCAAGCGTAATGAAGTAACAAACATACATAAACATACACGAGCGTCTGAATGATACTACCTTCTTAGCCACTGGTTATCTTCTATGTAAGCCACTTTCTGCGTGCTTATAAAAAAAACACGAAGGCTAAAGCAGGAGTTCCACTTCGCTCCCACCTTAGCCTTCTGACATAGCCTGTTCGTATCATTCTTGGACTAAGAATATTTAGTCAGCTTTGTAAAAAAGACGAAATAGTTTATTAGAGGCTATCTCATTTGCCTGTTGCTTATTTGTAAAATGATAAGTTTGTTTTGTGTGGATTGCCTTACAATTTCCTAAATAATAACATCCGTATGGGTCGTCAATCCAGAGATTGAAGTCAGTCTTAGGACGGATGAGCATGTTAACACAGGGTCTTACCTGTGGGTACCGCACGGGCTCGGGCGGTGGGATGGGGCGCGGCGCGGGCGGCGGCGACTCCGGCGTGTCTGCGAAGTTCGCGCCCAGCGCCGGCACTGCGCGCTGGTGTAAATTGGGTATACTCTATAACGTGTGTAATATAACCAAAGGATCAGACTAAGCAAGAACACAAGGAGTATTTAGTAGTGATGTAACGAATATTCGCAGAATTCACAAGCAACATGCGAATATTTGGCAATTTTTTTTTACAAAAGAATTGATAAAAATTTGCATGTTTCTTGTGAATTCGAATACGAATGTAAAAATGTGCGAATGTTCGCGCGAATGTGAATTTTCGTTACATCACTAGTATTTAGTCAGTAAAAGTCTGGCTGACCCTCTCGCTACGCTAACAGCGGGTGAAGCTTTTTGATGTTTTAGCTGTTAGTGTCGCAAGAAAGTAGATACTACCCATTTTATACTAACTAGCTTTTGCCTGCGGCTTCGCCCGCACTCATAAAATACATATAACCTATGATACTCAGGAATTAAGCAGTTTTCTATCGGTGAATAAATTTTAGCAATCGGACCAGTACTTTCAGAGATTACGTCCTACAAACAAAAAAAAACTTTACCTCTTTATTATGTTAGTGTAAATAATCTTCACTTTTACACTAATATTAAAAGAAGGTAAAGTTAGTCATTTTGTTTGTAGTAAGTAATCTCAGGTTGTTAGTGAACCAACTTTAAAAAATCTTTCACCAGTATCAAGCTACATTAATCCTGAGTAACATAGGCTATATTTCAGAAGGTAAAGTTTGTCATTTTGTTTGTAGTAAGTAATCTCAGGTTGTTAGTGAACCAACTTTAAAAAATCTTTCACCAGTATCAAGCTACATTAATCCTGAGTAACATAGGCTATATTTCAGAAGGTAAAGTTTGTCATTTTGTTTGTAGTAAGTAATCTCAGGTTGTTAGTGAACCAACTTTAAAAAATCTTTCACCAGTATCAAGCTACATTAATCCTGAGTAACATAGGCTATATTTCAGAAGGTAAAGTTTGTCATTTTGTTTGTAGTAAGTAATCTCATGTTGTTAGTGAACCAACTTTAAAAAATCTTTCACCAGTATCAAGCTACATTAATCCTGAGTAACATAGGCTATATTTCATCATAATTAATCATATTTTTTTACACCAACAATATTTCACTTAGTTCTGGGTAGCTAGTATCAAAATAAAATAATAAATCTGTAGAAGTGAAAATTCTGTACATTGAAAATATCAAAAAAATAAATGGCAGGGGTGTTACTAGACCAACACCGAACCCAAAAATGTGATTTAAAAAATTTTTGTCTGTCTGTCTGTTTGTTCAGGCATCACGCAAAAACTACCGGTTCGATTACGATGAAACTTGGTTTAATTATTGTTTAATATCCTGGGCACCACACTGGGAACTTTTTATCCCGGAAGTATAGACAATAAAAAACCAACTTAATTTTGCGGTTCGATCCCTAGACCCGATTACTGTACCAACCGCAAATAATAAGTTTGTTGTAGGTTACGTCACCCGCAATGGAGTTCACTATGGGGAGTTAACTAACCCCCCACAGAAAGGGGAACCGTGTTACCCCGAATTTAACGCGAGCCGAAGCCGCGGGCAAAAGCTAGTATCAAAATAAAATCAAAAAGCCAGGTTTCAAATAAAGGTTATATACAGGGTTATTTTTAAAACACTGGCAACCCCTCTATACTATACAAGGTGCAGTTTTAAAACTGCACAATATTTCAGGAGGTTGTAATAAAACTCATAATCATGTAAAAAAACGATACATGGTCAATAATCAGTAATACTTGTTATTTTATTTTTTAATTACACTAAACTAAATCGAATGATCGAAGGCCGCGGGGGCGTGGCTAGGGTGTGGCGTGCGGGATGATGATTGGATGATACATTATTTATGAAACTATCGTTGCGAGTTAGTGTGTGTGAAAACGCCCTTTATTGTTCCGTGTTTGTGTGTGTGAAAGAAAGCGCGGTTATAAGGCAGGTATCAGACTGGCTGCTTTTTAAGAAACGTAGTTCACACATACCGATTTCCATAAATAAGAAAAAAAAATTAAAAAATTACCTACTCATTTTATTATTGATTCGGGCCGAGAATCATTAACATAATTACCTCCTGAAATATTTTGCAGCTTCAAAACGACACCTTGTATATCATAAACAACAACTTTTATTCTATGACTTTTAAAAAATTATCATATTTTAGTTCATCAGATTTTCTTACAAAAATGAAAATATTTAAATTGAACGTTCTAAACGTTACGAAGTCTATACGAAACAAGCGAAGCGAGGATCGCGCGCGGGAGGCGTTGGTGGGTACAGCAAAATACAGAGTTGAAATGTTTTAGATAGAACAACGAAATCTTGAAGGTTTGTTTTTGAAAATGTACTGTTTTGTAAAAAAAAGTCATAGAACAAAAGTTGTTGTTGATGATGTTAATGATACAGTCTTGCTAGGTTGTTAGTGTTCTACGTTATTTGTATAAGCGTCTCAAGAATGTAGCTTCGTCTACCTATGTGGTGGGGTCTTCAAAGCGAACTACCAGGGTAATTAGCAAAAAAAGACGTGTGGCACTCGGGGACTGCCGCGGTAAAGCTATTGCATAGCATTTTTATCAACTTATGCAATTATAATTATTTATTTATTTTATTTATGCAGTATTTTTTTTCCTTTGTTTTTTTTTTTCTTTGATATTAATTGAAGTTACACTTTCACACATTGAATTGAATTTTGATTGATTGTTCACTCATTTGTTTTCTTATCGGTCACCACGCTCAAAAAACAAATGAGTGGGGGGTGTTAGGTTATTTTCGTTACGGAATTTCTGGATTCGGTCTCCACGCATTCGGTCTCCACGCTCAAGGCCCGCGATAGAAGCTATGCAATAGCTTAAAAAAAACACTATAAACTTACAGTCACAGGCCAGGTAGCACTCCATGGGCTAGTCGGTTCTGGGTGGTAGGGTTCCGGTTCATCTGTAAAAAAAGACATTACTTACACTAACCTACACTTTAGAATTAATGTAAACTTATGGTAGCTGGCTTATAGCGTAAATAATACGGCGAACGAAATTTCATTGATATTATTAATATTAAAATAAAAGATCGTGGGAGCTGTGATGGCCGAGTGGTAATGGCCCCGACTTACGAGTTGTAGGTCGCGGGTTCGAACCCAACCAGGCGCATTACTTAGTGTAATTTATTTCATCACCACTGCTCTCAAAACGGTGAAGGAAAACTGGCATGCCCTAGAACCAAAAATTCAAAGACATGACATTCACCAACCCGCACTGGGTCCGCGTGGTGGAATACAGCCCATACCTTTTCTTAGAGAGGAGGTTTGAGTCGCAGCAGTGGGAGTGGGAACATTAAAAAAAGGCTGATGATAATGATGAAACTAAAAGACGACGAGTATTTCATACTCTATTTGACATTAGAGTTTGAAATAGCGCACGCGACAATGCGCGACTTAACACACACCACAGGTTATCTCTTTTATTTTGAACCCTTTTCCAGTTGATCAATTATGGAAAATCTTTGATTTGTATAGTATAACATAACATAAGCGACTCAGGCCTCTCTAGGAGAGAGAACGGGCTGTTCTCACCACGCAGGCCCAGACCGTATTGGTAAACTTCACGTCATGGCTTCGATTTTTTTATATTCTAGGACAGGAATGGCGAACCTATGGCACGCGTGCCAATGGTAGCACGTGACTATAAAATTCGAGCACACCAATACAAAATTAATTAGCATCTAGATATTTGCAACAAAGAAATCACACTGACTGCCACTGATATATTTAAAAAAAAGCACCGTTGACAATACGAATGCTTTACGAATTTCAGGATGCAAAAAAGTACGTAAATAGCGTTTAGTTTTATCACCAAAAATAGTAGATTATGTGACTAGGATAAAGCAGTGTCTGTAAGTCGCGGGCGGCATGTTGAATTAAGAACGAAACGAAGGTTGCTAATTTTAATCCCGAACGTTAGTGAGGGATTTAGGGAACTCTCGAGCATCGCGAGGGTGTTAATAAAGAAACCTGAGTGAAGTGAGGAATTCAAGCCGCCCAAGACAAAGACAGCTTTATCCCCGTGTTGGATACTCTACTTTTTACACCATCTGTCAGCCAATTTAAAGGCAATTTATTATTTAAAAGTTAATCTTAACTATCTGAGTGATAGTTAAGATGAATGTTTTAATATTTGAAACAAACAAAATTCACAACTCAAAGTTCTATAGTTAAAATTTTCTATTTCATTACTTTTTTTTTAGAAACTTGTCAGTAAACCACGTATTATTCTGTTTGTTTTTGTCTTAGTGCCCAGCCCAGTTTGAATTTCGAACTAACTCGTTCGATGCACGGACATTTTTATAATGTTGACCACATACCACAGGGACGACCTGGATGGCTTCCCTAGGAACTGGAATGAGAAAGCGAGGAACCGTGATCGTTGGAAGGAGTGGAGGAAGGCCTTTACTCAGCAGTGGGACAGTGTCGGCTAAATAATAAAATAATAAATAATGACCACAGATATGTTGACGATTTTTGATGTTCCAAATTCAAATCTCATTATTCCCTAGGGATCACCCATACCACCCATACTGCATTATCTCCTTAGGGATAGAATGACTTGCTTTAAGTAATGGTTGAATGGCATATAAAAGGACATTATCGAACATGTGGTTAAAATAATATTTGGCGGCACGCTTTGGTTTAATTTTTTTTTTATAATAGTTGATAAACCGTCATCAATAAAGGTTCGTCATCCATGTTCTAGAACGTGTCGATTTCGTCACGATGATTTCCTTCACCGTTTCAACCTACACAAAGTAAAGTGCATGGCTGAGTTTGGGACGTTACCAATATACTCCGTTCAAAATAACACACATTTATGAAAACCTTGTATTACTGTCCTTTCAACCAATTTTGACTTTTATTACGTTGGTGGCATGACAAATGGTGGCTGCAGTAAATAGTTGGTATTGTAACCACTTTTTTTGCTTTTAATGCCATCCTTATACCTACGAAATAGAAGTTAAAATCGGTTGAACAGACAGTAAAAGAAGGTTTCTTTAAATGTCTGATCTTAACGTTATTAGGGTATAAATCACTAATGCTCCTTGTCTAATGTAATCTTTAGAAATATATACCCCACTTTTCTGAAAATATACTACGTAAAAGCCTGAATATTATCTAGTAAAGTAAATCCCAGTTCCTATTGAAAATTCCCAGACAGAAGAAACCGTAGAACGCAACATAATGTTATCATAAATTCAGCCTTAATGAAGTCCTCGGCTGGACAAAGGCCTCCCTATGCGCGTCACCTTGACTAATAATGCTCTTAAACACTAAAAACAAAATAAACTAAAACATTGCTTCAGCGCCATCTAGCGAGAACATGACTCGTAACTTTCACGTTAATAAAATTAAATTGTGCTGCACCATCCGACGTCATCAAGTTAATGCTAGTTATCGTTGTTGAAAACCAACGATATTTTATTTCCCATCTATTTTTAACGTCATTATGTGTGTCACATTAGAAGCAAATAAGCTTGTTTTTATAAGAGTGTCCTGTCGCAGATGAACCTATGAATTGTCTACTTGACCGGACTTCCCTGTAGCGGCCTTAATAAAACCCTGTGACCGCCACGTCAAAAAAGTAAAAGCGAGTTCTCAATGCCAAGCTACAATTTAATAGTGTTCGTTTTTGTGATCTTATGTGGTGCTAATATAAACTCAACTGTAGAGCTGTATCTGCTTTGGCTCTTTCGAAAAATGTATGTCTGTGGGAGGCACTTCTCTCTCTCCGTCTCTCTCGCTCTCCCCCACTCTCTCCCTCTCCCTCTCTCCGCCTCTTCTCCCTCTCTCTCCCTCTCTACTCACGCCCTCTCGAGCTCCCTCTCCCTCTATCCCCCTCTCTCTCTCTCTCTCACCCTTTCTCACCCTCTTTCTGTCCCTCCCTCCCCCTCTCTCTCTCTTATATTTAGGAATGAAATACACGCTGGTTTTCGTATTTCTGTAAGGAGCAATCCTGTTAGCAACGCAACGTCCATTACAGTACGCAGTACAGAGACAACATGAGTGTGAGGGAAACAGCAAAACTTCAAAATCTTTTGTTTCATTTGTTACATTGTAAATACGTTCTGTTCTACATTTTGACGTAAGACTCAGGGGACCGCAGCGGTCCTCCCACAGACAGACATTGGTCGACGAACCCGGAGCGGTTACGGATCCACAGTTGATTTAATATAAATGAAATAAATTGCAAGCAATTCACATAATATAAATTGGGATGAATCCAGCATCATAATTCACGATACAAATTAGAAAAACTTTTTATAAGACTTATTAGCGTTTAACACGAGTCTGTCACGTAGTCGTGACATGGGCGTGCTGGACACATAAACTTTTGTCATGCATGTAAAACTGTGGCGGTCACGACAGCAAATAAGCTCATTCGTTTTTTTTTTGTTTAATTTATTATAAATACCAGTAAGATCCATGGTGCCATAGAAGGAGATGGGAGGTGGTGGATTGCCCGGCGTGTCGGGTGTTAGCAAGTCTAGCCCGGGCAACGTGTCCTGCGACTTTTGGGACAGCGACGCGCTAGTTACTGTGAACAAAATTGTTTTGTGCCCGTTTAAAATATTAACACGCATGTTTCGTATTAAATAGTACAACTAGTAATTATTATTATTACAATTCCATTAATTAGCATAGCATAGTCGGCCTTATAATGTTCCCACTGCTGGGGTTTTGGCCTCGTCTCTCGGTGAGGGAATGGGCCGCAACCCACCACGCGGGCCCAGTACGGGTTTGTGGATGTCACATGTCATCGAATTTTTGGTTCTAGGACATGCCGGTTTCCTTCACCGTTTTGAGAGCAATAGTGATGAAATAAATTACACAATGTAATGCGCCTGGCTCGATTTGAACCAGCGACCTACAACTCGTAAGTCCCGTTATCAATCGTCCACCATTGCTCAATATTATTAAATATTTAAATAAAAATATATATAAAAATAGTAGCCCACCGGCATCGGGAACAGACTCCAAGCTACCGGTGGTCAGGGCTCCTGAGAGAGGAATCTCCTAACAATGCGCGCCGTGACTATTATTATTATTATTGTATCTACCCCATACTGTCCCACTGCTAGGCAAAGGCCTCCCTTCATTCCTTACAACTAGTGATAGTATCTAATTTCTCCAGAATATTGTCCTCGCGAGAATTTTGCTATTAAGTTCATAATTTTTTTCTATTTATTCAAAGTGTGCTCCACAACTCCACAAATGCAGCACGGCATGACGTTACACGTAACTTTAATGGGCTATATCTTTGTCATTTTTGGTTTAATTTACAAATATAAAAATACGTGTCCCTTATTTTTGAATATAATCTAAAAGGCGGACTAAATAAAATGTAATTATTTTAACCCTGGAAACTAACCAATTCTCCATAAAGTGGTGCGACTACCGTTAAAATCGATTTCGATTCGCATTTCGTGCAACAATTTTGCTAGAGTAGGCAACTCTATTTTTTTTTCTGTAGACAGACAGGGGAGCCAACATTACGGCGAACGAACTTCTTATGTAAAACGCACTATAGAAATTACTCTTGTATCGTGGGTCCAGTCACAAACATTTACATACTTATTTGACTACGTTCCAGAGCCCTGGGGTTCTCTATAGCACAACCCAACACAAACAAGCTAACAAAACAAGAAATAAAAATAATCGTTCTCGCTATTTGTATTTTACTATTAAAATTCTTATATTCCCAACCGCAACTATCCGAAACTAGGGAAAAATCCGAAATAATTTCATATCTTTAACCGGATCATTGGTTTTGGATATATAAAATTAGTTTTAGAATATGCAAAACCCGAAACACGTGCCTAGTTTACATCGTTAAATTTTAATCGTTTTAACCCCGTGGAGGGTCGATCCGGTACATGAAACACTATCGATTTGTAAAGATAAAATTAAAAAATAAAGGTACCTTCTTTTCAAAACTCGTATGAATTTACGCATGTACGAAATTAATTTCTTTAAGAAAACGTCTGCTGAGCGAGTTCAATGACCTGTAGGTAGTTTATACGCAACGCCGACTATTAACTACAGGTCATTGAACTCGCTCAGCTGACGTTTTTTAAAGATACTAATTTCATACATGCGTGAATTAATACGAGTTTTGAAAAAGAGGTACTTTATTTTTAAGCTATTGCATAGCTTCTATCGCTGGCCTTGAGCGTGGAGACCGAATCCAGAAATTCCGTAACGAAAATAACCTAACACCCCCCACTCATTTGTTTTTTGAGCGTGGTGACCGATAAGAAAACAAATGAGTGAAGAATCAATCAAAATTCAATTCAATGTGTGAAAGTGTAACTTCAATTAATATCAAAGAAAAAAAAAACAAAGGAAAAAAAATACTGCATAAATAAAATAAATAAATAATTATAATTGCATAAGTTGATAAAAATGCTATGCAATAGCTTTACCGCGGCAGTCCCCTAGTGCCACACGTCTTTTTTTTTATTTTATCTTTACAAATCGACAGTGTTTCATGTACCGGATCGACCCTCAACGGGATTAAAACAATCAAAATTTAGCGGTGTAGGTTCTTTTCTTAAAAATTCTAGACATGCGTTTCGGATTTCGCATATTCTAGAACTAATGTTGTATTCACACAAACATTTTTTAATTATCTTGTTCAATTATGCAATCGGTTTAAAAAGAATTTAGCCGCTTTATTATGATTTATGATTGATAGGCTCGCGTTTGACCACTATCTAACCTGGGCCTTAAGTCTGCTATTTTCATAAATTCGTCATTCCAACACGATCCAATTGTCATTTTGCTAAAAGTTTGTATAGTCTGTCTAATAATTTAAACGACTTGGGTAATTTTTAGGGTAAAATGAAATCTGATGTAGTCAACACTGGTTCAGAAATCAAGGTTGTTTATGAGATCTTGGTCATTGTTTAATAATGGAACCTTATAAAAAGTATTCAATAAAAGTGTTTTTTTAAATGATATAATACTTTTTACCAATAAAACTACTTTAACAACTTACTTTTTAACAATAAAAAATGCAAAAGATTTTCGTTTAAAATATACCTATTTTAGTCTCTTTAATGATTTTCTTATTACAAAAGTAGGATACATTTGCAAAGACATAATAGTGTCCATAAGTAATAAAATAAATCTGGAATCGTACGAGAAATTTGATTCTAAATATTCTATTCCAATTACTGATTCATCATCACTAGCCATACTACGATCAAGATCTGTTGTAGAACTATCATCATCTCGAAAAACAAGTGAATGACAACTTAAATTCCGGTTGCCAACATTAGATTTTTAATTTCCTTAAAAAAATTCCAAGTTGTTTAACTTACTAGACAGACTATAATCTGCTAATTCATAATGATCGATCCCTGATCGGTCAATGGTCTTGTAATAGAATTGTGGTAGAATAATAATTTCGAGCATATTAAAACCAATAACTGCACAATAACGTTCTAATGGTAAAACACTGATCAAATAAACTGTCAAAGTTTTAGCAGATTACCGCAAACTTCAAATATTCATTTGTCAATATGTACGAGATTACCATTCTATGTCACTTCTTTCAATGGAGTGTCAGTGGTTGACCATTGGAAAGTCATAATGACGCCATTATATTAGTAGATTACCAAACTTGTCAAAAACGACAATTATGAGACCAATGATAGACCATTGTGACACTATTGTAATAGCAGACTTGAGGCCCTGATGGTAAGCGATGATGTGGTCTACAGTGGATCACACTTCTTTGGCTGACTTATTGTCTGGGTGTGGCAGATAGCATTGAAGAGAAACATCCAAAGAATTTCCCTTCCTACTGGCTGACAAATCGTTCTATGACATTATGTACATTATTCCTGATCAGTCTTGGGAATTTAATACTACTAGATTCCGATAGCTTAGAGCTTTACACAAATATTATAATTTTATATCTAGATATATATATATATATAATATTCCACAACTAACACACAACGCCGCCTAGTCTTAAGCTAAGCAGAGGTTGTGTTATGAGTACTAGACAACTGATAAACATACATATATATTTCTAAATATATACATATTATAGATAAATTACACCCAGACACAGAACAAATGACCATGCTCATCACACAAACATTTGTCCTGGGTGGGAATCGAACCCACCCCATAGCAGTCAGGGCCACTAACCACTAGACCAACAGGCCAGTCATATGTTTACTTATAATGTTACTTTTTATCAATTTGTTAACAGTACAACACACAGAGAAATCTCTCTCTTTATTATTTCAAGTTCTTACAATCTATCCAAAGGTTATCTGGTAAATTTCTCTGTTTTATTAATGTATAAGTTATGTAACTATTTTTTTTAATAATTAATCTTTGCCCCACACTAGGAATTACTCCTGTACCAACTATCTGTATGTAAGCCATATAAATATTTGTTCCATGCGGGAATCGAACCCGCGACACGAAGCGCAGCAACCAATCGCTCAACCCACTGAACCAACTGTCCAGTCATCAATTTGATGTACAATAAAGTTTATTCTATTCTTTAAAGCCAGGCAAAAACTGCTGTAACGTAACATGCAATGTAACACGGAATATAAGAATTTGTCGTCCACGTTGTCGCAATGTATCTTGTAATGTAACAGAATTCCTGTAGTAGACGACTTGCACGCGCGAACCGTGCACACTAAGCGCGCAAATCAAGCATTTCAACTCTGTGAAGATGCCAGAGGATTTTTTTTAGGGTAGGGTAGGGTAGGGTAGGGTAGGGTATAGTAGGGTTAACAATAAAAAAAACTGAGGTGAGTGCGCTCGCCCAGTTCACTTACGAAATGCTCCTTTCATGTTACCCTACATGTTACGTTACCTTACATGTTACAGTACCCGGTTTTACAATCGAGCTAGAAATAAAAAAAAAAAACAAACAAACTAACCTGAGTTATTATCCGAGGCGTTGGTATTATTATCCGTCATGAGGGTCTTTAGTACATCGTTTATGCTAAAGTCCTGTTCGGGTTGCTTGCTCGGCCTGCTGTTTATTACTTCGATTTTGTTGGCTGTAACAAATATAAATCATGAACAACAAATGATACCAGGATAACTTATATTATGCATTAACTTATAAACATATCATCATCATCATTTCAGCCGAAAGAAGTCCACTGTTGGACATAGGCCTCCCCCAAGTGTCGTCACAATGAACGGTCCGCACCCTTCGGATTCCCGCAACCCTTACCAGGTCATCGGTCCACCTTGTAGGGGGCCCTACAACGCTAAGGGTCAACTCACACCAAAAGAGCGTCGAAGCGCAGCGAAGCGGAGCGCAGTTTCAGTGTCATATGAATTTTAACTTTATTTTCATTTCTATAATACTTATTATCGCATGAGAAACTCGAACGAGTCGCGCGGATGCCCGCGGCGCCGCGGGAATTCCGGCGAATTCTATGAACGGTAAACGGGTCGCTACCCTTCGCCGCTCTTTCGGTGTGAGTTGACCCTAAGTCTTCCGGTACGTCCTCGCCATTCCAGAACCTTTCGACCCCTAAAGGCCATCTGTTCTGCGAGCAATGTGCGCTGCCCATCGTCACTTAAGTTTGGCGACAAACATCTACACTAATATTATAAAGAGGTTAAGTTTGTTTTTATGTTTTATTGTTCGTAGGAGGCAATCTCTGAAAGTACTGGTCCGATTGCTAAAATTTATTTACCAAATAGAAAGCTGCTTTATTCATGAGTGACACAGGCAAAATTTTAGGTATGCGGGTAAAGCCGCAAGCAAAACCTAGTAATTTATAAAAGTGGTTACTGTTTTAGCCAAAAGATTGTTGGATATAAGCTTGCCCTGAGTGTCATAACAATGGACGGTCTCGTGCATCCCGCGACCCCGTCCGGTACGCGGTTCCAGAACCTTTCGGCCCCAACGACCATCTGTTCTGCGAGCAATGTGCCCTGCCCATTGCCACTTAAGTTTGGCGATTCTTCGGGCCACGTCGGTAACCTTTTTTCTCCTGGGGGTATCTTCATTTATTTATTTATTTATTCATTAATAGTACTGCCACATCACATACATTTAACATTATTGGAAAACAATTACATTACTGTGGACTGATGTACGTGACAATGAGGGCGTACATAGCATTTACAATTTTACAGCTCTTATGAATATTTAAAAATACTAGCTCACCCGGCAAACGTTGTTTTGCCATTAAAGAAAAATGTTAAGGGTGGACAACCCTTATCACTAAGGGGTATGAAAAATAGATGTTGGCTGATTCTCAGACCTACTCAATATGCTCACAAAATTTCATGAGAATCGGTCAAGCCGTTTCGGAGGAGTACGGGAACGAACATTGTGACACGAGAATTTTATATATAAGATTCTTCATTCCTGCCTTCATCTATAATATAAAAATGAATCGCAAAATGTGTTGGTAAGCGCATAACTTAACAATGCCTGGACCGATTACGCTAATTTTTTTTTTGTTGTGTTCGTTATTATGAGGAGAAGGTTCTTATGGAAAAAAAATGAAAATTAGGGTAGTGTAGGGTAGAGTAGGGTAGTGTAGGGTAGAGTAGGGTAGTGTAGGGTAGTGTAGGGTAGTGTAGGGTAGAGTAGAGTAGGGTAGGGTAGAGTAGGGTAGAGTAGGGTAGAGTAGGGTAGAGTAGAGTAGGGTAGAGTAGGGTAGAGTAGGGTATAGTAGGGTAGAGTAGGGTATAGTAGGCTGAAGTAGGGAAGAGCGGGAGCGAAGCCGCGCGGGCAAAAGCTAGTTAATTTATAAAGGTAAGAATGACTAATTACAAGTTGGCAACGCTGCGGGCCGCAGCTAGTATTGCGGTCTGTTCACTACTTCGGTTTTAGCGACGAGCGACGCGGCATCGGTGAGCGTGCGCACGGCGCTATGAGCGGCGTCTCGTGGCGTGCTTCTAACATTTCATACTTTTGATCTTACGCTCGCCGCCCCGCGCTTAGCTATCGCTCACAGCGTGAACGGGGCGTTAGAAAAAAAAAACAAAACTGACCACTATTGAGAACTTCACTGGACTCGTTGAACAACGCCATAGGGTTATCGGCCGTGAGAAACGACGTGAGTCCCAAGTTGTACAGCGATCCGTCAGCAGCGATCGAAGAGTTAAACGTCTGGTCGATGTTATATCCAACTGTAACAAGATTGTCATCATTTTAATACAAAAATACATATCCACCTATTTCCTATGATCGGCAGTGATTTGACTTTGACCTTGGCTCGCACGACCCATCGTAAAAATAAAAAAATCTGTGAGCTCGCACGACTCATTGTAAAAAATCTACAATCACGCATAACTCATCGTAAAAATCTGCGACCTCGCACGACCCATCGTAAAGATCTGCGACCTCACACAACTAGTCGTAAAAATCTGCGAACTCACACAACTCTTCGCAAAAATCTGTGAACTCGCACGACCTATCGTAAAAATTTATGAGCTAGCACGATGCATTGTAAAAATCTGCGACCTCGCACAACTCATCGTGAAAATCTACGTCCTAGCACAAATCATCGTTAAACTGTGCGAACTCGCACAACCAATCGTAAATGTGCCCCGCTTGGGCAGAGCACCGTCGTGTCCTTACGTTCACGTAGACGAAGCCACTGGCAGAAGTTAGTACTATATGATTATCACAAAGATACTTACTATCGTCATCGTCCCCAGCCTCCGTGGGTGCAGGCAGGTCTATGTCTTCATCAGGACCAGGAGATGGTACATCTTCATCCCGTCGCGGAGGCGATGGGGCAGCATTCGGCAAGGTTGGCGTCAACTCATCCAGTTTCCGCTTCAACGCTCGCACTCGTGCTCCGAAGTTTTTGTATGCCTGAAAATAATCACATTGAACATTGACTCAGTTCTATCTATATGCTTAGCATTTTCGCCAATTGCTTTAGGTTCCTTATCTTACAAGTTAAGCCACATACGACGATACGAGGGAATGGCGACGACGCATGGGTAAACAATGCGCTCGCTATTCGCCTAGCGCACTTAACACAAAGGTTTCGTCAAACGACGAGGCGAACGACGAGGCGAATGAAGAGGCAAATAGGGAGACGAATGACGAGGCGAATAGAAAGGCGTGCTGCATCCAAACCACTAAACCAATAACTAAAACTAAGAAGAATTAGTTAATAAATGAAATATTAACTAATTTTTCGTTCTAACCTTTACATCACACTTTTTTTCTTTTTTAATTGATATAAACTACTGCTTGACTGCGATCCTACCTGATGGTAAGCAGTGATGCAATCTCTGATGGTGAGGCGCAATAGTTTATTTATTACTTACTGGGTAGCCTGATATGTTTCGGTAAAACTTGAAATAGGAATTTCTTACTTTTTTTCCCCCCCAAGTCTTTACTGTCTAGTAAAGACTTCTGTGGTAATAAAGACTAGGGAAAAAAAATAATTTAAAAAATTACATAGAATTAATTTTATGGTACTCACATAAGCAACAACTTTGACTTCACCCCTCTGCGTTGAGTAGTACTGCGTGGCAGTTGTAAGCAACGCTAGCAATGCTTCCCTGGCGACTATCTCTCTTTGTAAAGCCACCGTATACCTTTCCACGCAAGCTATGCCATCATTCAACTCCTTTTCTACATCATCCTTATTACCCCTTTCTGGAAATGGTAAATTATTAACTGTTACAAAATTTTATAGAGACGAATATACACTTGCACCACAAATCACTAATGAAAAAAAAAAAATCTTGTCCATTGTTTGATAATGATGAATGATGTTTAATCTTAGATTAAATACCTATAGATATCGCCACCGCGTGGCCACACATGAGACAGCACTATAACACTAAAATGAGGTTATTACGTAAACTTTTCCATAAATATGACCACAGAAATACACTTAAAACTTAACTATAGGAGTCTATTTGTCATACATACACTAAAACTATTACTTTTAATTGCCGAAATTATTCTAAAGACATAAAAAATTACTAGAGTTGACCTTAAAGTGACAGTAATAGGCCTTTGTTTGGCTCACTTTTCAAAGTGAGCCAAGCAAAAAAGCGGCACGCCGAATGAGACAGAGAATGTTATGTTTTGTCTCAATTTTCTTACTTGTTTCGTATATATGCTTCTCACTTTCGCACTTCCATAGAGTCGCATGGCTATATCTAGAGGTATATAATCTAAGTGTTTAATCCTTTAACCACTTACGACAGATTAGTCAGAGTATTTTCGTGTCCTATTTGCCAGTGTCGTGTATATGCGATTGGATACTCCATCTCGTTCAACTCTTCAATACCCATTGGTGACAAAAGAGCTGGCGAGATGGAGTGTAAATGTGCGACCATGACGGAATAAATGCGAAAGTGTTTGTCGGATAAATCCGACGTAGGCGGTAATAAGGTTAAGTATATTTAGCATTAACCTCTCGTATGCCGTAATTAGAGATCGAGAGAGATAGATCTACGCGAGACACAATGGCTTTTTTAATTGTTTCTCAATTATAAAGCCATTTTGTCTCGCGTAGATGTACGTTCCGGCATACGAAAGGTTAAATAAAATTAGTGATTTCGAGGTGCAAGAAGGCCTGAAAATCAGACCTCATGTATAATTTGCAAAAAATATATATATAAAGCAGTGTGTCTGCTGCCTAACTACGGAAATCTTAACTAAGTGAAACCCTTCTGTAAATATTATATTTATGTTACTGTAAATACTGTTAATCAGTCAAAATCAGTTTTAATTACATTCACCCTGAGTAACATACGCTGCTGCTAGTACAAAATAAGAGGAAAAATAGCAGCATCAAAACTATTTTGAACTGGATAAAATTCTTTATATTATATTTAGAAACTTTTTTATCTGACTCTACAAAACAGCTTCAATTAATTTGGTGGTGTCCGTATAGTCAATTTAAAATTTAAAAAATAAAATGTATCGGACACTGTGTCTCAATCATTAGCAACTCGCCAATTTCAATCAAACAGTCATCGTCATTACATCTGTCGATGTAACATTCTCAAGAGAAAAATTACAGACTTACAATAATTTACTTGCATAATATACGCACACAGGATAAAGAAGACATATCACCTTATGACAGATTATTGCCAAATTGATCGTATGTCCTGCTAAATGATAAAATCAAACAAAAGATTAAAAGAATATAATAAAAAAATACAAAGAATAAAAAATAAATAAAAGCATAGAAAAAGCCAGCAAACCTTCATACAAACCCTTAAGGCTGGCTCGCAGTAGCTCGGCATCAGACAATTCTAAATGGCTTTCGTGGATATCTTTTAGCCTTAAGTCTGTGTCTGCTTCTAATACAGCACATTGTTTTATCTTGTTCACTAATTGATTTGGCTAAAAATAAAATATGTTTGATTAACTTCATCATAAATGCATAGAATAGATTAAAAATATGGTTATAAGTACTGCAGTATTACAGAAAATATGAAACTAATTTTGAATAAAAGAGTAATATACCTGTAATATAAAGTCTATTTGATCTTGTAATTCCAAGTCTATCCAAAGATCAAACCTTTTTGAAAAAAGTAGCAATTTTGTAGGTAAAGCCTTATTACATATATCTGTCAACCTCCAGCCTAACGAGTTACAACTGAATATCAGTATTTTACATGGAGAAACTACCTACGTGACCAGCACAACAAGTAACTGATTAATAAAATATGTCTTGGCAACCCGATTGGACTCCTGGCTACTTAACTATTGTGACAAAGATGTTCAAATGACAGCAGAGACTGATGACCTAAAGTACGTTCCGAAGCATATTGGAGCCTAGGTATAATTTTTTTTTAAGGTGGGAATTTATCCAATTTCTTTTCCCACTGTAGGCTAACCGTGTCAGACTTTTAGTGACTAAAGCCGACGCTACAGTTTTGTTTTTGGATCAGGGTTCTCTTTCACACAACCTATGGGGAGTCCTGGTATGTGATGGATATTTGACATACATTGTGTTAATTTTTTGTAATATTCATGCATAAAATGTTCATATTAGAATAACGCTCACTTGAAACTCGGAATCATCATCTTTTTTAACAGCACCAGCACTAAGCAAGCCAGTGAGATCCGAAAGAAATTCATCATCATACACTGATCTTTGTTCCCATATCTTGAATATTCGCAGGATTTTTGGCCTGACTTTGTCATCCCTGTAAAACACGGAAAAAGTTATATTATAGTAAGTTTAAAATTATTTCCTCAATTGTTATGTACTGTATTTTGATATTAGATATCTACATATATCTAATAGGATATCAAAATCAATCCTGCCACTTTTCACACATAATGGTGTAAATATAAGTAAATGAAGTTAAGTAAATGAAATTTCGAATACCGTAATTAGAGATACAATAGAAAAACAACGTCAGAGCGAATGCATTTGCTTGGGGTTCAATGAATTCATATAAATCGGAAAGTAGCTCTGTCAGTCTAGTCTATTTTTATGGTTAAAAAACAGATCCGATTTTGATGAAATTTGATACGGAGAAAGCTTAAACCGTACGCAAAATACAGCCCGTTGTTCTAAGCTTGAACCCCAAGGAAAGACTAAAGCTACACGTTATCTAACTTTGATTTAACCTTCCGAATACCGTAATTAGAGAAACAATAGATAGACAATGAGTTATTCAACCCCAAGGGAATGGCATTTGCTTGGGGTTTAATTCATTAAACCCCAAGCAAATGCCCAAGCAAAATTGTTTTTAATATTCTCGTATTATATAAAAATATTAGTTCATCTGGTTTTTTAGGTATTTTTGAATACCAATTTTAGTGCATTTTCATAGATTATTTACGGCTTATGAGTTGTTAGATTTCAATAAGACATTTTAGGAAGTTTCTTATTTTGTCACTATTTCATTGTTTTTTGTAATAATTTATTATTACATTTATAGTATCAAAAAAATCTTAGAATCATTGAAAACAATGTGTAATGCTTGGAAATAATATCCATATAATATAAAATATTTATCAATGGAGACTAACCTGACCAAAGGTGTAGCTTTCTGCAGATTGAGCCCCCAGCTCTCTACAAACTCATAGTTCTTCCTCTTACTGTACTGAATCACATCGTTAGCCAAGTAAAATAAAACCAGCCTCTGTTCCACCTTCACCCTCTTCAACACATTCAGCCAGCTCTGTACTATCTTTTTATGGTGCGGCCTTTGTTTCAGGCACCACGTCGATAACCCTTGGATACTCTCCTGAGTATCCTTCAGCTGACTCAAACGCTTCTCAAACGCTAAGGTGTTAAAATCTTCTGTTTCACCCATTGTTATCAAACTTACAGATTAATTAACAGTGACACATTACACTTTTTGATATTTTTGTAGCGTCCCATAACATGACAGTCACTAATTTATATTACACTCTTCTCATAAACACAACCATAATTATATAAACGAATTTTAAATGTATAAAATTCACATACAGTACAAAAATGTTAACAAATAAACTCAACGAAAACCGCGTTGTTAGCACTTAACCAGATAACAAGTCAAATACATAATTATGCACGAAATGTTATATTCCTTTCAATATTCTCTCTAAAACTGTATAAATCAGTTTTATTCTTTATATTTGAACTGTTATTTCTAAACAAATACAGAGAAATAGGAATTATTACGGAACTATATTGCCAAAGACAACAACCGCCATTTTCTCTGTGTGATTGTTTTTAAAGAACTCACATGCTTAACGGCAGGCACAAATGTTGCGCATACAGCCTCAATGAGTTTCGTCTATTTTTATTTTATTATTTGCTTCTATCAAAAACAACCAGTCCACTTTTGTTTATTTTTTTAAGATTTTATCATAATTTTAGTGAAACCATAAAATGGATATTAAGAGCAAAGAAAAAAAATGAAATCTAGAACCTTGTAGGTACTTACTTTTTCAAAGCCTGAAAAGATATAATGTATAGATCATCATTGTCATCAGCCTTTTTACTGTTCCCACTGTTGGGTTTCAGGCCTCCTCTCTGGGAGAGGGAATGGGCCGTAATCCACCACGCGGGCCCAGTGCGTGTGCGGGTTGGTAATGTTTAGTTTATGTATAGAAGGAAAAATTTGCTTCTATAGTCTGTCTAAAAAGTCAAACGACTTGGGAATTTTGTATAATATTTAATCATATAAAAAATACTTATGTTCGATGCTTTTTCTAGGGTTAATCTATTAGTAAACAAAGATCAAGAGATCTATTTATCAACCTTGATTATTGAACCCGTGTCGACTACATCGGATTTCATTTTGCCCCATTAATTAATCAAGACGTTTGACTTTTTAGACATACTCTACTTTCCCTATAGCCATCGATTATATGTACTACGTACTAGATGAGGCGTGCTGAACACTCAGTTCAATCGAATCAAAAAATACTCTAGTATCAAAACTTTTTTCTATAATACCACATTTAAAATTTTTGGTTGTAACCTCCTTTTCTCAGGTCACGCTTTCATTAGACGGACTCTAGCATTTTTGCGTTGTTGCCGTCAAAGCTGCTAAGACTGAGGTTCTAACATTTATCGTTAACAGAAGATTTAAAGACTGTGTATCCATGTGCAATAAATAATATAAAAAAATTTTAGGAGGATGCGGTGGTGTCTATGGGAGTTTTCTGTCTGTCTCTGTGTCGAAAGTGATGCCAGATTGAAGAATACCCCCAAACTTGGGGTTTTCTTATAGTTATGGGGGAGAATTGGGAGAAAAGTGTTGTTGGTGGGATTCGTGGAGGTAAAAAACTGGGTTTAGAGGGAACTGGAAGATTTTTATGTACAAAACTAATTTGATTTGTTCATAACAAAATAATGTTCAATTCATTAACCCGTTGTGTGTCTAAACGTGGATCCACTCGAGACACAATGGCTTTTTAATTGTGTCTCTAATTACGGCACTCGAGAGGTTAAACCCCAAGCGAACGCCGGCGTTCCCGCACCCATTATCACTCTATTGTGTCTCCAATTCTCACGATTGAAAGGTTAATGAAAAAACATAATTGTTGAACGTGATCAAACTTCTGACAAACTTCAGACTTCTACAAAAGCTAGTACAGACGCAAAAGTGCAATACTGTACGCGATGATATCCGCTTCACCACAAAAATGGCTCGCGTTCGTATTTTGGTGCTCTTGCTCACTTGCTCGGAAAAGCCGGCTTTTACTCATCACTCACCAATATCGTCTCCTAAAACTTAGTGTAGGTACATCTTTTTGGTTTTTGTATCTAGGTATTTGAAGACAATAATAAATTGCACTAACAAAATAAAAAAAAAAATACGGAACTACAGACAATACTAGAGGAATTTGTTCAGCTATGGCTGAAATAATAATAATAATAATAACCACCGGTAGCTTGGACCCTGCTCCCGACACCGGTGGATAACTATATTTTTATATTTTTAAATGTTTTTTTTCTTTTGTATAATAAATTTAATAAATAAATGTAATTTTATATGTAAAAAAAAATTGAATAAAGAGATAATAATAATAATATTATTATTTCGTTTATTCATTAAAGTACATATAAATTTTATTTTTAAATATTCAATAAAAAATAAAAAAAAACATTTAAAAATATAAAAATAGTGCCCCACCGGTATCGGGAATAGGGTCCAAGCTACCGGCGGTCAGGGCTCCAGAGACAGGAACCTCCTGACTATACGAGCCGTGTCCAGAAGTACCGCTTTCTGAATCAAGCCCTTGATCCAGTCGCCTAACGAGAGCCTCCTAAGGTGTTGGTCGAGGCTCTTGGCTATTAAGCCATTGGCTGAAACGATTATCGGTACAATAATCGCTGAATCCACTTCCCACATGTCGACGTTTATCTTTCTCGGCTTTCACGAGGTTCTCGTCATGCGGAACGGATATGTCAACAATCATTGCACGCCTCTCACTTCGGTCCACCACCACTATATCAGGCTTATTGGCTACAATAGTCCTGTCAGTGATGATGGACCGATCCCAGTACAACGTGATATCGCCATTATCGAGAACTGGGTCGGGCACATACCTGTAGTATGGCACCTCCGATTCCACAAGAGAGTACTTCAGAGCAAGTTGCTGATGGATAATCCTGGCTACAAGGTGTTGTGTCTATGCAAGTATTCTCCGTTAGCTAGACGAGAATAACCAGAGATAATGTGGCGGATTGATTCACCCGGTCGGTGACATGCCCGACAGATGTCAACCGTGCCGTCCTTCACAATAAATCTCCGGTAGTTATTCGTCATGATACTTCGTCCATAATTGAACATACAAAACCTTCGGTTTCCCCAAAGAGGTCACCGACGCGCAGCCAGGCTACGGACGCTAGTTGGTCTACATCGGGCCCATGAAGGGCCCGGAAAAAGCGTCCGTGAAGTTCCTTACTCAGCCATATTTCCCTGCGTACGTTAGTGTCAAGCACTACAGGTTTGCGCCAGTTCTCGTTAGCCAAGGAGAGCGGGGTGAGTCCCTTGTCCACTGCTACTACATCACGATGCATACCCTCGTCGGCAGCTAGGAAGCATTCCCTGAGACTGCATACCTCGCGATTGTGCAGGGACTTAGCATTTAAAAAGCCTCGACCCCCACACTTCCGCGGGATATACAGTCTCATTACCGACGACCGAGGGTGATGCATTCGATATGCAGTCAGCAGTGTACGAACCCTCCTATCCAGGGCGTCAAGTTTCGTTTGAGTCCATTTGAGTACACCGAAAGCGTACATCAATACCGGCATGACCCAACCATTGAAGGCACGCACCTTGTTTCCACCTGGCAGAAGGCTGTTAAGTACCTTCTTCAGGCGGCCAAAGAAGCGCTCCCTCAACGATTGCTTCATGTCAGTGGCATTGATGCCTAACGCTTCCGACATACCAAAATACTTGTAGGTTTCGGTTGGAGAGAGGGATCTCAGGTATATGGAATCCGAGAGTTGGATACCCACGGATTCCACAATCTCCCCTCGCTTTTTAAGCATGACCGCACATTTGTCCACACCAAACTCCATCCTGATGGCACTACTGAAGGTTTCCAAGGTTTATATAATAGTATTTTTTATATATTTTTAAATGTCTTTTTTTTAATAATTTTTTTTAAGGAATATTTAAAAATGTAATTAATATGTTGAAATGGATAATAAAGGAATAATAATAATAAAGCCATTTAATACCAAATAAGCAAAAATTATAAATTAAATCTAGAATAAAATTTCTCACTCACTAATCCACTTCATGCAGTTTTTCTTTTAACAATTTCAATTCCACATTTGAATTATCAACGATATTGTACTATCTATTACAAATTGAATTTATAAAATAATGATTTTCAATAATTCGTTAATTTATTTCATTGCATGCTTGAAATAAATTAAGCATTATTTATAAATTGAATATGATAATTTAATTTTTTTTTTATGATCTATTTATATTTGTACAGAATACATTGAAATGAATTAAATAAAGATTGGATTATTTAATATATAATAATAATATTTGCATGAAATTAATTAATTAATTATTGAAATCATTATTTTATAAATTTTATTCGTAATTGTTATTAAGTATATTATTGTAATGTTTATTGGTAGCTTCAATTTAAAAGTATTATTTTTGAGAACTATTTACCTTTCTGCAGAATAAATTGAAATGAAATGCATGCTTGAAATGACTGAAATAGTATAAAAATAAAAACTATTTTGTGTTTTGAGAGACTTTTTCTTCAAAACCTGAATTTTGGGGAAGGTTTGGGGAGAAATCGAAGTGGTTGTCTGGCAGCACTCGTCAAATGTCAAGTTTTGCCAGCATAGATAAGAATAAGTACTTTGCCAGTATTGGATTGTAGGGAGTGGGGATCGTTCGCGGTTCGTTTATTTACCCATTTACATTTACATTTTCCAATAATCGAACACATTACTTTGTTTTACTCTTTTTTTCGTGCTGCTGAGCTTGAAAATCTTTCTTCCTGAGTGAAAACCTGTGTAAGTAAGTACCTATTTATTCCTCAATTATTACAAAACATGTTTTAGGAGTTGTGTGACTCACACTTATTATTGTTTTATCGCACATTTTTGACTACTTATCGTATTTTCGTCATAAGCACCTATATAATTAGCTGAAAATCTATGCAAAGATATTAAATTCATGGCCACGTACAATAAATTATTTTAAAAAACAAGTACCTACCGAGTACCTACTTGCCGGTTCACTTCTTTATGTACCTACAGTAAGACGCATGTCTCCGGTAAGTTCAATTTCGAAAGAACCTTCATTTCGAAGTAATAAGGGCTTTTCTGTGAGCTTTTCACAGATTAATATATTAAATAATGTGCCGATCACGTAGGATTGATCATACCTACCTGTCTATAAACAACGAGTGCGCGACGCACCGCGCGGCGTTTTCCGTGTTGTAGAATACCTATAATAAACTTAATTGTATACCAAAAAGTAACACAACTTTGTACTGTGAGCTTTCATTAGGTAGGTATTTACTGTTTCCGTCGCACTAATGCAGTTGCATTCGGTGCGAGAAATATAAAATGGTTCGTAATCTGGTATTGATTGCTACGTTCGCCGTTAGGATGTAGATAGTTAAGTACCTATCGTAAGTAAGTACTTACCAGACGGGGAAATTGATTTTCCCAGCTAGTCGTCGAGGCTTTAGGGAATCGAGTGGGAGTTCAATCGTCCCGAGCCTCAAAACATGTATGTACTTACCTATTTTATAGTCATTACAGTACCTTCTAAGACATTTTAGAGTCAAGTGAGATTGGAAGCTATTTAGTTTGTATTTTTGTAATGTCTGCTATTAAGCTTAATAATTCGCCAAAAGCATTGCGATTTGTTTTACATAAACTTATGGTGTTTTGATTTACATAATTAGATAGATAGAAGGTCCCAGGCGACATAACTTATCTGTAACTAGCCACTATTAGATAACCTACGTCCTACGTCGTGATTTTTTTTATAACCATCCAAATATTTGATACCTACAGGCATTAAAAAGAAACAGGTTTAAAGAAAACGCGAAACGCGAAAAAATAATTTAAGTTTGCATTTAAATAGGTAACTCCAAAGTTTTGGGCGCAAATAATTTTTTAATCTTTGAAGATTCTATATTAATTTTACTTCGATTGATTCTAACTTAGCGAAATTTTGGATGGTTATAAAAAAATCGAGCAATACAGCAATGTTTAGATTTGATGCTACTGTTTTTAAGGTTAATACTTGCCTTACCAAGATTGTTTCTATTCCACTTTTTGTCCTTTATTTGGAACATATTTTTTTTTAAGTACACCTTAGGTATCGAAAGAAAACAGGGCGTTTGCATTGCGATGCAATATGCTGGCGCGCATGGCGCGCAGGTTTGCAGGGTGCACAGAAAATGTTAAAATTACTCTGTTTAAGACGTACTACCAGATATTGTACACCTGCGGCTTGTGGGTCCGCTATACGCAGAAGGCTTTCAATGCCTCTACAATAATGGGTTTAGGATAGTGTTAGGGCTGCCGCGTTACTGTAGTGCGTCGGGGATGTTTGCGGAGGCCAACACCGATTGCTTTAGGGCAATAGTTCGCAAAAGAGTAGCATCCCTGACGCGTCGCGTGCGGGACAGCCCCAATGGCCTTTTAAACACTATAATAGATAGGGTTGAGTGTCCTATTGTGGGGCACTGGAATAAGGTGCACAGGTCGGGTGATGTCCTTTTTAATATAAAGTCAAATTTTAAATGTAATGATAAGTTTAGGTAGGTAATGGTAGTTAGGTACCTATGGTAAGCGGCATAGAAGTCGGCGGAATTGTCTATTAACAGTAGAGATATTGAATAAAACCCTTAAAGTTTCGTGTTTGTTTAATAATAAAGCGTACGAAATGTACGAAATTAATTTCTTTAAGAAAACTTCAGCTGAGCGAGTCCAATGATCTGTAGGTAGTTTGTATGCAACGTCGATTAATACGAGTAAATTAATACGAGTTTTGAAAAAAGGGTGCTTTATTTTTTAATTTTATCTTTACAGATCGATAGTGTTTCATGTACCGGATCGACTCTCCACGGGATTAAAACGATTAAAATTTAACGGTGTTTACATATAAATTACATGCACTAATTTAAACTTTATTTAAACTTATCAATCCAAGTGAATCTGAAATTATCACAGCTCAAAAGACCCTTTTTATACAGCGGCTTTATAGATAAAAATAATAATTATGAATAAGTATTGTAGATATATAATGTTGGTATACGCAGTATGTATGTATAGAGTAAATATAAATTTTAGGAACTCAGTAGATTTTTAGAGGATTACTAAAAAGATAAGATTATTAACACAGTACTGGTTTAAGGAATTGCAATCATAATCTACTTGTTTTGGTACTTCAGGTGTGTAGTGTACGTCTGATAATAGAGAATTATGTGCTTGCCTATATATTTAATTTGCACTCTGCATCAGACAGCGCCTATCATCCACAGTGCAGTCGCGCATTTTGACCTTCGGCCATATATCTCCTTGTGGTGAAGATATCATAGAGCATCTTTTAGTGCAGGGCAATGTTAGAGGCACTAGGTCACGTGGTAGATCACTAATGAGATAGACAGACCAGATCAAGGCCGCAACTAAGTGCTCGGTTTGCGAATGTACCCGGAAAGCTGTAGTCCGCGGTGAATGCTGCTGTATTACTAAGACCATTACTCATCCTGGTTCACAATGTTGACCACGACTACTCCGGCAAGACCGCAAGAGTGTACCGACTAAGAAGAAGAGATGCATTAAATTTGAGCTGATGTGATACTCGAATGTTTGTCTAATGTTTCCAAGGAATCTTTTATATAAATCAATAGCACCAATAGTGAAGAAACTTGCCCTTCTATGATCCAGTAATATCTTAGATTTTGTAGTTTCTAGATCCACATAGGTACTCTACAAAACGATATCATTGTTGCGTTGTACGTAATATTATAAAGAATTATAATCCCCTACCGAACATAGATTTGGATAAGTTTTAAAATACGTTTTCTTATACACCAAGATACAAGCCGATTGCCCAAATTGCGACATATAAGTTATGGATCAACGTTGCGATAAAAGAACGGATGAATTGCTGCCAACGATGTGCAAGGTTCTGAGTCGATACGCGGATGTGTAGCAAAATTGTGCGATGGTGCGTAGCCAACTCTACACGGCCACTTATTTATCTCCTACATCTGTGACACACGTTCCTCAAGTTCTTACAGTCCATCCAAAAGGTTGTCTGGTAGATATCCCTGGCAGCGATAAGATCGTCACTGTACCCGCAGATTTAAGCTTATGTTACTGTTTTGGTGTACAACAAAGTTTATTCTACTCTATTCCTCGATCACAGCCTTTGCTTAGTATGTAAAAATAAGCTTAGCTTTAAAAATTAAATAACCATATTGGTGGAATTTTCATCGCACACTCGCTACCTCGCATATCCTTGGCGAAAAAGTAATCAAAAACGATATGTGAACAGTTCCAAGCTATAAGCGTGGTATGTGGGTTTCTTAATCATCTATGTAAAAAACATTACTAACATTTTATTAACAGAAATAATCATTTGTTTCAGATCCATCATAAGACAAGATGATTATACTCACGGGGAGTAACTTGGGAGAGAGGCAGAGGGAGCTGAATGCAAAAGTGAAAGAAACCACTGCACAGTTGGTTGAATTCGACCAAATCAAAGACGCAACTGAAGAGTCCGATGTCGATAAGTTATTCAAAATAGATGTTGCGTCCAAATATTTAAACATTGACTACATAATAGAAGTTCTGAAATCTGGAGATAGTTTGTTTATATCACGAGCTCTTAAATCTAGTTGGATATATGGCGAAAGGTTTTCACATATAATCAACGTGGATAATCTTCACAATAATGTTATACCTTTCATGTCTAGTAAAATGAAGAAGAAGTTATTATCCGCTATTGCTGCACATGTCAGGGATGAAATTAGAGCTGCCGAATTTTATAAATACTGCATGGAAAACAAGTTAAAAACCATTGCCTCTAAATTCCTTAATTTTACTAGTGAAACCTTTAAGTTGGAGGCACTGAAGGACAAGACGGTCTATCATTTGATTGTTGGGTATGAAAGTGAATATATTAAGCATTTTTTTAGATCTTCATTCACTCTTGCAGAAGCGTATGTCAAGCCATATAATGAAACCAACAGAATTAAAGTGTTTCGGGAACTTAGTTATTTATATACAGTTTCAGATGTAAAATATTTAGATCTGTTGGAAAAATATGTAGTAGTGGGTGGATATGGACATATCTCTTTGGGTTTACGTATTTCAAAAAGCATTATGAAACAACATAAGGATCGAGTTCTCAAAAAGCCATCACTCTATATAAGAATATTGAGTACAGGTGCAGTAAAAAAATATTTGACGGCAGAAGATGCAAAAGTTTACGCAGTTGCTGTATTGCCCGATAGTGTCGAATCATTTTGGAATCAAAACTATACTAGGAGATACAAATATATCCTGGATAAACTTACAGATGCAAAGTTTCAATTCGTAAAACAGATATTCACAGCCAAATATCCGGAACAAGACTTTGAAACGACTCCAGGCTTTTATCATAAGCAGTTATACAAATTAATGACAGCCGAAGAAAAAGAAACATGGGCTTTGAAACAAATAGACAGTGAGAATGAAATTTTAGGCATAGGAAAAGATTATCTATGGTACAAGTTTGTTAACTTCGATAAGGCTTTTGTGGAGATCAAAAAGCTAGTAATGATCACTACGGATAATTCTAAACGGGCAGACATGATGCTCGTTCTAATTGAATCGGCAAAAACTCAACGCGATTTACAAAAACTCTTGAAACATTATTATGAAAGACATATCAATGAACCAAAATTTACTAAGGAGAATTTCCTTGACAGAATTTTGCAAAACTTCAATGTATTTGAATTTGATGAGAACTGCTGGACAGCTTTTAATAAAATGTTTCATAATTTGGAAGTTTATAACATAACAGACTATAACAGCAAGACTGAGTATAGAATAATTGCACTTATTTACTGTATCATAAACAAAAAAGAAGTTCCTGAAGCTATTAAAAATCATTTTAATTCTGTAATGCAATTTTATTCATTAAAAACGAATACGGATAAGTTGACTAAAGAGCAACAAGACATGGTATTTCAGTATTTATTTAACTTTTACATGGACGAAATCAGAAAATTCGAAGATGTACCTTATGAGGATGAAGTTAAATATGGTCTTAGAAAATATATTCATTTCATATTAGATCTTTTGGATCAATATGATAGAACTAAAGAGGATTGCCCCGAGCTTGTTAACGAATTCATGAAGTTGGATTGGTCAGAATTTGAATGCCATAACCTGATTCGTGACAAAAGTAAAAAAGAAATAACAAAGGATGATTTATTACGTGACTTAAAAAAAGACGCTAAACTTCTTATTGAACAGCTTCCGATAATTAAATCAAAAATTCACTGCACTTACCTATACAAAATTAGTACGGTGCTCAGGAAATTGAAAACATACTTCTCGGATGATATTGCGAAAGAATATCTGAAATTCTTCGAAACATTATTGGCTGAAGAACAGTTATGGCTTAGTGGATCCCAAGCAGCAGCTCATGGCATATTCCAACTAGGAGATGAGCCTTTCAAAGTTGCCTTTATGGCGAAGTACGCCCCGAAAGAATCTGCAATTAATCACACTGAAATTGACGAAAAGCTGTTACGGATTCAACAAGCTATATGTGCCCATGCCTGCTACTCGCGTCCGCCAGTCCCACTGAAGTCCATGCTCATGTATATAAAAGGGGACTACGTACATTTTTGTTTACCAATGTTTAATTATTACTTGGCTCACCTGCCATTACCACTTTGCATAGAATTTGTGGAATCCTTATTAGATACACCGGTATCAATTCAAAAACATGGTATACGTCTAGCTTTTGAATGTTTCGACGCAGAAAGTCTAAATACACTTGTTTTACGCGCTTGGAAAAAGACGAAAAATGTTTCGCTTAGGATGATTATTTACAAAGCAATCTTTACAAAAATTTCTGAGGTTACGAGTGGTAGAGATTTATTGTTTGGCACCCTGAAAAAATTAACACTATCGTTAACACCAGATGATGATGATGCGATTTTTGCTCTTCAAATATCTCGTCAACTGCCCGATTCTTTTATGCTAGAATCTATTGAGACGGTTTGGAAAGTGGTGAACCAATTTCCACCTAAACCAGCAAACCTGACTCGTATTCGTAACGTAGTAACCTTCATATGCAACAACATTGAAATCATGCACCAAGAATTCGTTCATAGTATCATAGAACAATTTATTGGAACAGTCTTTATACAAGAAGAAGAATACGCTGTAAAACTTAATTCCGAAGCTGCTGCTTTAATTGATGCCAAATGGAAACTTACAGCCACATACATCATCAACGTAATGGGTGATGAGGATATTGGTAAGAAAATGGATTTAACGAAACTCATTTTGAAAAAATGTTTGAAGAACCCTGGAGTGCGTGAAAGGAAGCGTGCTTTACTCAAAACTTGTTTTAATTTCATTCATGATCTTGAAAGTAGAAGTTACTATCAAGATATTCAACATTATGAAAACGTGAATAAAATAATGCAATTAGTACTGGAAACGCTTGAAAAAGATTTGGCGATTGAAGAAATTTATATGGAAATTTGGGAGATACGACTCGGGATTGTGGCTAGAACAGTAATAGCTGAAAGTAAAATAAAATATCCAGAACAAGAACAAATTGATAAACTGGTGATCAAAGAAATCGCAAACAACTTTGCCAATGGTGTTGGAATCTTAATGAATGAATTCATTGAAAAAGAAATGTTCTTTACTACATTCTCTTCAGATATTCAAAACAAAATCATAAGTAAGACGCAAACATTGAAGAATCTCATAGATTCTAAGACTAAATTCACCGATATGATGACGTACGTATGTTTGGGACTGATGTCATTCGAAGTGACTCAGATATACTTGCTTGTACTGAACCTCTTACCGGCTAGCTGTCGCTATGAATATGAAGAAGAATTTGCAGTTATTGTTGATAAGGTAAACAAAATGAATAACAAAGAAATACGATGCAATTTGTTTAGGAAACTTAAAAATCCCTACTATGATGGCAACGACGTCTAGTTTATAATCATAATACATACATACTAACAGGTACCCGTGGTTTTGTCCGCGTTAGACTTTTAAACAGCACAATGCTATCTGGTCACAATTTTGAGATTTATTATAGGCGCAACCCAATTATTTTTATATTCTAAAAAGGAGTCTAAGTAACTCGTAATGACATCAGTTATTTACCAGTAAAAAACGCGTCTCAATCGGTCTAGTTGTTTCGGTGATTAACCAGAACAGACAGTATTTTTTAACCGACTTCGAAAAGGAGGAGGTTCTATGTTCGGCTGAATGTATGTTTTTAAACTTTTACTTTCATATTATGCATTTAAGTAGTAAAAAAAGTTTTTGATATTACTGTCACTACAATTTTATATGTATACGTAAGTTTTAGATATACGTGGTAGGTATGCAGTCGTTTATCGAGTTCCGACTTTATATAGCGTCGTTTTCGTCGCCTATTGTGTGACACTCTTTTTAAAACTCGATGCGCCATATTAGTTCTAATATCAACTCTAAGCGAGTAACCCGGCCTACTCATTCATTAGCCTATAAGTTTTAAAATGTGTTTAATTCTAAATGTGTATATGTAATCGCATTAAACGTTATCAAGTATTAAAGTGTTTTATTTGTACGATTATCTACTTACTGATCCTCATTTCAAGCCCAGATTATTTCCTATAGATCGCGTAATAAAATAAAAAGTTTTTACATCCTAAGTCGACATAAGGTGCCCCGGGGCTAAAGCAACTACGGAGTAATTGCAACTAAAGTAAATGACTCCGACTACCTTCACACCTCACCTTTTACTCCACTATATTTAAAAATCCTATCATAAGATAGGATTTTTAAATATAGTGTCATCTAGAAATTACGGAGCTTAAGGTATGCTCCGTTACGCGGAAATAATAGATGGAAGCACTACAGCTAAAAATGAAGATGTGACAGGTTGATCTCTAAAACCGTCATTTTGAAGCAATTTTGTACGAACGTACGTGGTGACGAAAATCTACAAAAAATACGATTAAAGTGTTTGATTGCTGGTGTTTCAAGTGAAATGCATAGTAGAAAAGCGTAAAAAGATATAATATTTTTTTATTGAAGGATTGGTTGAGGCTACAATAAGATATCTGTATAGTTACATTTACCCCAATAATAACGTAAAATGGGGTAATTGTAACTTTGAGATTTGACATTTGCCCCGTATCGGAATGTATGGAACTATGAAGCATTGTGCCATGTCGATGTTTTAATTCTGTGTTTTTTTATTGATTTTGTGTACATTACTGGTGTCGCGACGTGTAGCTCGCAAAGTAAACAGGTAGCAGAGTTAAATGTTGATTAATAGTGCGAAACGTGTAACAAGCTATTAAATTGTTATATTTTATATTGCCAGAACAATTTGTTAAAAGCATTGCAAGCTGTTAAAAGCAATTAATTGAACACCTATAAAACGGGCGATATTTACGGAATTGCGAGGTCTTTTTTGAGGTTTCATTTTTATATTTTATGATTTTTTAAATTTATACTTTACTTGTTAATTTTTATTTCTCATTAAAACTGACAACTCTGTTTATTTTCCCTTTTGTTAAATCAATATATCATTATCCTGCTTTTATCATTCCTCCTAACAAATAATCAATTAAATACGATTATCGATAAAAGTGAAAAGTGAATTCACTACACTAACCATTAACGAAATAGTTGCAATTACCCCTGGGTATAAGAAATATTTAAATTACTCCAAACTGAACTTAGTTAAGTGAACTTAAATCAAAATTAAAATCAAAGCATTTATTTCAAATAGACCATTTACAGGCACTTTTGAATAGTCAAATGTCGGTCAGTCCAAGAAAAGTGAAGCTAAATTGCACGTTCCAAAGCGTGCATTACGTTTCAAATTCGCGTAGGATACCACATTGTGTTAAAAAACCTCTGTTTAGAATAATTTTAAGATCAACAGATACCCTACAAATGTCATTAGTTGCATTTACCCCTTATCGGGCGTAAAGGCAACCATTTCTGCCTCTATATTTAGTCAAAAACCTTACGGACTTTCTTTTCAAAACTAGGTGATATGCAATATGTATGAAATTGTGTATCAAGTAGAATTAACCAATAAATAAAATTTACAATAAAAAAAATACTGCACAAAATCAAAGTTGGAACCACATTTTTTCTAGTTGCAATTGCCCCGGGACACCTTACCTATGATTTTAGGTAGGTGTCTTTCTTCTGATTTAGGCGGTAATAAGTTTTCTGCTTTAGCCTCTTCTCTTATGAAATTAGGCGTTCAGTCGCTATTTTGTAATGAACTTATCGTGTTAATACAAATCTATGGTGTACGGAAATGTTAACAAAAATCTGCAACTCGAAAAAAACAATTTACCGCCATTTTTAGGGTTCCGTCGCCAAATGGCAAAAAACGGAACCCTTATAGATTCGTCATGTCTGTCTGTCTGTCTGTCTGTCTGTCTGTCTGTCTGTCCGTCCGTATGTCACAGTCACTTTTTTCCGAAACCATAAGAGCTATACTGTTGAAACTTTGTAAGTAGATGTATTCTGTGAACCGCATTAAGATTTTCACACAAAAATAGAAAAAAAGCAATAAATTTTGGGGGTCCCCATACTTAGACATCTCTTACAGGACGGCTTAGCTCGGCTGCATATGCTGTTAGAAAAATCCGCCAATTTACGGATGTTGATACCGCTAGACTAGTCTATTTTAGTTATTTTCATAGTGTCATGTCGTACGGTATCTTACTATGGGGACGGGCTGCAGACATCGAGTCAATCTTTATATTACAGAAAAGAGCCATCAGAGCTATTTACAATCTCCGCCGGTGCGATTCTTTAAGGGAACTGTTTAAAGATATTAACATAATGACGGTACCTTGTCAATATATCTATGAAAACATCATGTATGTTAGAAAAAATCTTCATCTTTTTAGCAAAAGAGGCGATAGACATAATTATGTTACAAGAAATAGGGATCAATTAGTTCAACCAGGTTTCAGACTGGCTAAAGTTGCCTCTTCTTTCATGGGGTACTGTTTGAAATGTTATAATAAAATACCACCCCAAATATTAGAACTCAATGAAACGAAATTTAAATCTTGTATTAAACGCACACTATGCAGGCAAGCATATTATAAGTTGGAGGATTATATTCAAGATAAAAATGCTTGGCTCAATGCTGGTCCAGCTCCACTACCACTAGGGCGTAATAATTAGTTGATTAGTTGGAAACTAATATTATTATTTTTTAATTTGAAAGACACAATTGCATTGTATAATGTAGAAGCACTTTTTCCAAGTTTGTGAATGTGAAGCACCATGGAGCATTTTTATTAGGTTACAACTTATTTATTTTTTGACATTACGAGCATGGCAGTTGAGAGTTTGTCATGCTCACTCAAATGTCTCGCTGTTGGTGGCACGTGTTATTGGGTCGTTCAGTTCCCTTCAAAATGGTTGAGCTGAGTGGGGCTGATGCACGCGTCATGCTCGTGAACGGGTGCCGTCAGTTGGGACTGGTCATCTCTTAGCTGCCAGTGGCTTAATTCAGTTTCTATCTTTTAATTATTTTACATTTTTTATTTCATTATCGACATTGTGCTCACATGATAGAAGCAACAAGTAATATGTAACCAAGCATTATATGTAACACATAATATGATTTAAAAGAGTGTCCATGGAGTTTCTTGCACGTTCTTCTCCATAGAGACCTACTCTTTGGAACGTGCAATTTAGCTTCACTTTTCTTGGACTGACCGACATTTGACTATTCAAAAGTGCCTGTAAATGGTCTATTTGAAATAAATGTTTTGATTTGATTTGATTTTTTGATTTGATTTAGAACTGAAACTCAAAATTTTTTTTTTCATCAAACCCATACGTGTGGGGTATCTATGGATAGGTCTTTAAAAATGATACTGAGGTTTCTAATATCACTTTTTTCTAAACTGAATAGTTTGTGCGAGAGACACTTCCAAAGTGGTAAAATGTGTGTCCCCCCCCCTCTAACTTCTAAAATAACATAATGATAAAACTAAAAAAATATATGATGTACATTACTATAAAAACTGCCAACGAAAATTGGTTTGAACGAAATCTAGTAAGTAGTTTTTTTTTAATGCGTCATAAATCGAAAAAAAAATACAGTATTATTAAAACATCGATCAAAGTTACAACACATTACAAGAACTTTTATATTATGTTACTTGCTGCTACGGAACCCTTCATGGGCGAGTCCGACTCGCACTTGGCCGGTTTTTTTTTTCTGTGGCCGAACAGCTATTCAGCCTTTATTTTTCATTATTGAAAAATATAAATTATACCTTTTTTGCCCTATGATGAGTTCCCTGACAGTTCATTTTTTTCCGTGGCACGCATACTACTTTAGATTACTAAAAAATAAACTGGCAAAAAAAATAAAAATGAAATGATAAAAAAATATTGTCTTTCGTAAATTAATAAGTAAATTATTGTGGTTATAATTAACTGTTAATAAATTAAGTAAATAAAATAAAAAAAGTATAGAACTTAAAAATGTGTAATGCGTTAAACGGAACTTCTGCCAATAGAGATTGAAACTACTCGACGACACACTAATCGACAAAATCGGAGCGGCCATCTTGTAATCGCATGTAACGTTTGAAAATTGGAAAAAAGTAATAGAAAAAACTCAAAAAACTATAACAGAGGACTGGAATAAATATATCCGGATCGACCGAATTAGGGCAATAATTAATCATCGCGGTTAGTTGGAAAAGATTCCGATTCTGATATGGATACGAGTTCAAATCAAGAGTCAAGTTCTGACAGTGAATAATAAATAAATAATTATTTTAAACAGACTGCATTTTATTTACCACTAGCCGTCCCCCGCGGTTCCGCCCGCGTTATTTCAGGTTTTTAGTTTTTGTCAGGTTTTTTGGTTTACTGTAAAATTTCTTTAAAATCCGTATAGAGTAAGATCCCAGGACCGCCAGACAACATGTATTTTCTGACGAACGAAATGTGGACGATTGAGTACTGTTAGTATGTACTAAGAACGCATGCCTACCTGCTAGCTTGCTTAGACGGCCAATTTTCAGGTATCAGGTAATCAAGGTACATAAAATTATTACTTACCTCACGTAAATTCTCAAAGCTGATTTTTACGTATTTGTAGGCAATATCTTTAAAATCAAGTCGCCAATACTCCCAGACACATTCCTTCGGCCGTATTGTTTAACAGACGTTTTAAAGCTCCCAAAAAAATGATGTAACTTCACGTATTTTCTCAAAGCTGATTTTTACGTATTTTGTAAGCAATATCTTTAAAATCAAGTCGCCAATACTCCCAGACACATTCCGTCGGCCATATTGCTTAACAGACGCTTTAATGATCAAGCATGAGAATTTACGTGAAGTTATGTCATTTTTTTGGGAGCTTTAAAGCGTCTGTTAAGCAATACGGCCGACGGAATGTGTCTGGGAGTATTGGTGACTTGATTTTAAAGATATTGCCTACAAAATACGTAAAAATCAGCTTTGAGAATTTACGTGAGGTAAGTAATAATTTTATGTACCTTGATTACCTGATACCTGAAAATTGGCCGTCTAAGCAAGCTAGCAGGTAGGCATGCGTTCTTAGTACATACTAATAGTACTCAATCGTCCACATTTCGTTCGTCAGAAAATACGTGACGTCTGGCAGCCTTAAGATCTTGGACTAGTAGACTAGTTCTTGCGTGAAAGAGTAACAAACATCCACACACACGTACAAACTTTCACATTTATCATCTATAAATCTAAAATCGGTAATCCGATTCCATTTTCTTTGCCAACTGATTCGTTATTGTAAAAAATCGATTAAATTTCGTTAGGTCACATCACTATAATTGTCAGACAAGAACTGTCAGGGAACTCATCATAGGACAAAAAAGGTATAATTGTATGTTTTTTTTAATCAAGTACTTTAAAGAAATACCTAGTTAAAAAAAATAAGTCACTTAAAAATATGATATTATTTAATTTATACTTATCTTCAAATAATTTCAATTTTATATCGCGCTGTAATATTATTTTGACTGGCTGTAGGTAGGTATAGAAAGTTGAAACATGGTTCACTATATAGTACAATGTTTTTGGCATCTTTCAGGGAAAAATCAAAATGACCACAGATTACAGAGCGTACTTAAATGTCAATCGGCTCGAAGTGATACCATTGCCAAAAAATTACCCACATATATTTCGGGGAAATAAATTATCTTTTCATTGGGTGCCCCCTTTTAGCTTTAAAATTGATGTAACTTACCCTTAGTTTACGTTGATCTTTGTGCCTAGAGTGTTTGAAGACAATAATTGCACTAGCAAAATTAAAAAAAATTTACGGAACTACAGACAACGCGAGAGGCATTTGTTCAGTAATGAAAGCTATTGCTGAAAACGGCTTTTTTGTATGTTTTATTGATAAAAACAATTTTGTCTTTTCGGGGACTTTTTCTTCAAAACTTGAATTTTGGGGAAGGTTTGGGGAGAAATCGAGGCGGGCGTCTGGCAGCATTTGTCAAATGTCAAGTTTTGCCAGTATCGCATTGGACCAATCATAGATGAGAATAAGTGCTGGCACCAATTAAATAGTGATCTGTGGATTGGACGGAGTGGTGAACGTTCGCGGTTCGTTTATTAAACTAGGTATTTTCATTTTCCAATAATCTAACACAATATTTTATTTGTTCTTTCTTTCATTCTGCTGAGCTTGAAAATATTTCTTCCTGAGCGAAAACCTATGTAAGTAAGTACCTATTTATTCTTCAAATGTTTATGAGTTTATGACTAGGGTTGCTAACTTTTTACAATAAATAAAGTATTTTTTATTTGAGAACAATATTATCATCATAGTTAGTCTTGGGGCTAAACTGTACAATACTGGACTCGGAGTTTTGAGCTCATAATTTTTTGTTGAAGAGGTTTATGTCTAAAAAGTAATTATGCAAAGTCTCAATGCTAGGAAACACATACTTTTTGGAAAAAAAAATTAAGATCGACAATTTTTCGTAATTTTGACGCCATTTTGACAGAAGTCGTTCACTTTTTACAAAGCCCCGCATTCCGAATTGAGTCAAAAGCAGTTATATCGCGAATCCGACCAACGCGCAACGTCACAAAAATAGTACCTACTTATAGTCTGTCTAACAAGTCAACCGACTTGGGAATTTTGTATAATATTTAATCACTTAAAAATACTTATATTCGGTACTTTTTATAAGGTTCTTCTGTTAGTAAACAATGATCTCTATCTCATAATCAACCTTGATTATTGAACCCGTGTTGACTGTATCAGATTTCATTAAATCCTAATAATTACCCAAGTCGTTTAACTTATTAGACAGACTCTAGTCCTTATATTTTGTGACTTAAAAATTTGGTCGGATTCGCGATATTATCGCTTTTGACATAATTCGGAACTAAGGGCTTGTTTGTAATATCTATGACAAAGGTATTAGTTCGTACAGCCACAATGTTATTTTCTTTTTAAACCACCCAGAAGTAGGAGCCCCGCGCAGCGGGGTTCCGTCGACTACGACTTTTAAGCAATTTTGGAGTGTTTTGAAGTTAGGTTACAAAAGATTATTTTTCTTGGAAACAGTGAGTTATCTTTTCATGGGAGTGGTGCCAGGGGAGAGGGTGACGCCCCTCCCTACCCTAAAACCCTCAAATTTACCCCAAAAAATGGATAAAATGTACGATTTTTTGGTACCTAACCTCAAAATTTCAATCTTGAATATCTCCAAAAGTATGAGTTTCCTAGATTCGAGAGGGGGGCTGGGGGCTTCCCTTCCTTCCACCCCAAAAAACCCAATATTTCGCCGTCCAGTATTGTACAATTTTACCAGTCTTAGGCACATAAGGTTAAGTAAAGGACCTATTACACTTCGCTGAATAACGTGTGCGATATTCAGACTCGTACTATTTTTCATTCATACAAAGACAGTCTGACCCCTATTACATATACGTCGAACCATAGACTAGATACGTCGAACCATATACAAAACGAGTCTAAATAACGCGTAGTGTAATAGGCCCTTTACTGTTTAAGTTCACTGGAGTCAGACAGTCGTCCAATAAACCTCAAACCAAGAACACGCGTATCATTTTGCCGCCCCTTCTGCTAACAATCACACACACTCACCTTACCGGCAACAGTATTTTATTTGTTTAATGTTCTAGAATTCTAGATACATATTTTTCACACACAACTTATTAATTTACAGTCTTATTCAAAAAGTTCATACACATCATCATATTTATTATAACTATTATAAATAAAATTAAAATGAATGAGATGATTCGATTATTTCTTAAACTCAATAAAAAAAAATTGAGCGCCTAAGTCAAACACTTACGAATTTGTTTTCGTATGTCCTCTAAGTATGTTAAGAATTTTGACGCTGAAAACAGTATTTTGTATTTTCTATACTTTATTTTTGTTCAACAGTAAAAAGTATAATGTAGTAAAAACAGTATAATACTGCTACAGTGTAACAGTATAATAGTTGGCAACCCTATTTGTGACTCACAAGGACCTATTATTGTTTTATCTAGTTTTATCACACATTTTTGACTATCGTAGCACAAAATAGATAAAGTACAAATCAAATCAAATCAATCAAATCAAATCAAAACATTTATTTCAAATAGACCATTTACAGGCACTTTTGAATAGTCAAATGTCGGTCAGTCCAAGAAAAGTGAAGCTAAATTGCACGTTCCAAAGAGTAGGTCTCTATGGAGAAGAACGTGCAAGAAACTCCATGGACACTCTTTTAAATCATATTATGTGTTACATATAATGCTTGGTTACATATTACTTGTTGCTTCTATCATGTGAGCACAATGTCGATAATGAAATAAAAAATGTAAAATAATTAAAAGATAGAAACTGAATTAAGCCACTGGCAGCTAAGAGATGACCAGTCCCATCTGACGGCACCCGTTCACGAGCATGACGCGTGCATCAGCCCCACTCAGCTCAACCATTTTGAAGGGAACTGAACGACCCAATAACACGTGCCACCAACAGTGAGACATTTGAGTGAGCATGACAAACTCTCAACTGCCATGCTCGTAATGTCAAAAAAGAAGTTGTAACCTAATAAAAATGCTCCATGGTGCTTCACATTCACAAACTTGGAAAAAGTGCTTCTACATTATACAATGCAATTGTGTCTTTCAAATTAAAAATAATAATATTAGTTTCCAACTAATCAACTAATTAGTACGCCCTAGTGGTAGTGGAGCTGGACCAGCATTGAGCCAAGCATTTTTATCTTGAATATAATCCTCCAACTTATAATATGCTTGCCTGCATAGTGTGCGTTTAATACAAGATTTAAATTTCGTTTCATTGAGTTCTAATATTTGGGGTGGTATTTTATTATAACATTTCAAACAGTACCCCATGAAAGAAGAGGCCACTTTAGCCAGTCTGAAACCTGGTTGAACTAATTGATCCCTATTTCTTGTAACATAATTATGTCTATCGCCTCTTTTGCTAAAAAGATGAAGATTTTTTCTAACATACATGATGTTTTCATAGATATATTGACAAGGTACCGTCATTATGTTAATATCTTTAAACAGTTCCCTTAAAGAATCGCACCGGCGGAGATTGTAAATAGCTCTGATGGCTCTTTTCTGTAATATAAAGATTGACTCGATGTCTGCAGCCCGTCCCCATAGTAAGATACCGTACGACATGACACTATGAAAATAACTAAAATAGACTAGTCTAGCTGTATCAACATCCGTAAATTGGCGGATTTTTCTAACAGCATATGCAGCCGAGCTAAGCCGTCCTGCAAGAGATGTTAAGTGAGGACCCCATTGTAGCCTAGAGTCAAGCGTAATCCCCAAGAAAACTGTTTTATCAACAAATTCTAGTTTCTCATTGTTCAATACTATGTCGCAATCACTACTTATGACATTTGGTAAGGAAAATCTTATGCATTTAGTTTTTTTCCCATTTAGAACTAGATTATTAGCAGTGAACCAGTTTTGGACCTGCAATAAAGCGTTATTTTCATCGTCAAGATTATTAGTCCTTCTATTTATCTTAAAAATCAAAGAAGTGTCGTCAGCAAACAACACCATATTAAGTTTATTTTTCAGCAAATAGGGTAAATCATTAATATAAACTAAAAATAAAAAAGGACCTAAAATTGAACCTTGGGGTACCCCCATTTTCACATTTAATCCCGACAAATTGACACCGTTTATTTGAACTAGTTGCTGTCTGTCATTCAAATACGATTTTAATAAGCTTAACGCTGCTTTGCCTAGTCCGTAATGCTCCAGTTTCAGGAGTAATGTTTCATGAACCACACAATCAAACGCCTTAGACAGGTCGCAGAAGATGCCTATAGCATCTTGTGCCTCCTCCCACGCATTAAAAATGTGTTTTAGTAAGGAGACACCAGCGTCAGTTGTACAACGCCCTTTGGTGAAACCATACTGTTTATCGTGTAAGATGTTATTGGTGTTAAAATGATTAAGCATTTGATTTAACATCACCTTTTCAAATATCTTGCTAAAAACCGGCAAAACGGACACCGGCCTATAATTATTAGTGTCTTTACTGTCTCCGGATTTAAAAAGTGGTATCACTTTACTATATTTCATTAGATCCGGAAAGACTCCTTGATCTATACACAAATTAAATATTAACGCTAAGTACGGCGCTACAGTCTCAATAATTGAGGTACAAACTTTGATAGACATACCCCATAGATCTTCTGTCAATTTAATCTTGATTTCTTTAAAAGCTTTTATTACTGTTATGGGGTTTATATGTTTAAAGTTAAATTCAGTCGAACAGGCTGCAACGTTCGCCTGTAATAAACCAAAAGCATGCGATGGCGACGAATTTACAGAAGACAAACTCATGTATGTACTTGACTTTTTATACCTATGCTCGGTGGACGCACACTAATAACTAATAATGAGCGTTTGAACCGGAACGTTCGACGAGCGGGCCGAGGCGCTCAGAGATATCGTGTCCGTAAGCGGTTTTTATGTGTGCGTTGTGAGAGCGCGCTTTGTATGTAGATTGACTTCTGTACCTATCTGTTTTGTGATCGTAGTTTCGTCATAAGTACTTACCTAAATAGTTAGCTGGAAACCTATACAAAGATAAATCCATGGCCACATTTAATTGTAATTAACTAATTACAAACCATCAATGTACCTACCAGTCCACTTTTAAAGGCACAGTCAAACACATGTCCCCGGTAAGTACAATTTCGAATAATTTAAAAAATAATTCATTAGATAGAATGATTTTAGTCTAGATTATTTTAATGGGTCCCGACTGTTGCTGAACTGTGGACTGAACTTATTTATTATTCTTTTCAGTTTCTATTTAAAGTATTTTTTACGCAGTCGGGTTATTTTATTTTTTAAATTTATTTTTTATTTTAAGTACACTTTTTAGTTACAATTATAATATCACTATTTATTCACTATATTTTAGACGTTAAATCACTATAAAGTTCAAAAACCGATCTAGGCATTCGCCCCAGTACAAAATAGATTCCCTGTTGTACTTTTTTTTAATATGGTCATGACATATCATTTTGAAATCCTCATGAAAAGCCCTTTAATTTGATACCCATATTGAAGAATAAAAAAAATAAAAAATAAATTTACTGTAACATTATAGCATCTCACAGTCGATATGTTATTTTGTTTTTAACGTCACCTATCTAAGAACACTTGGGTTATCAAGACGAATCTAACGATATGTTAATTATAAAAATCTGTTCAGCGGTTTGGAAGATATGAGGTAATAAAGAATATTACATGCATACAAACATACAAGATACGCGCGAAAAACATAACCCTTCTTGCAGTCGGGTAAAAAACGTTCATTTCGAAGCATTATGGGCTTTTCTGTGAGCTTTTTACAAATCAAATGTGCCTGTCACTTGGGATTGATCATACCTACCTGTCTATAACCATCGAGGGCGCAACGCACCGCGCGGCGTTTTGCCTGTTGTAAACCGTTGTGAGCTTTTCATATGTACCTATTTAGTTTTTTTCTTTTGCTTGTCTCTGCTATTATGTTTAATAATTCGCCGAAAGCATTGCGATTTGTTCACTTAAACATGTCACGTTTTTGATTTACATAATGTAAGGAAGGTTGGGACTTACCTTAGATAATTTATGTTTTCTGGTGACAACATAATTTTATTTATCTGTAACTGGTCACTATTAGATAACCTACCTTTTAACCATCCAAATATTTGATACAAGCATAGATACCCAGAGATATGCCTTCATTGCGGAATAGTAAGGATTCCTAGTTATCTAATAGTGGCCACCTTAGATTAAATACCTATAGATATAGCCACCGCGTGGCCACACATGAGACAGCACTATAACACTAAAATGAGGTTATTACGTAAACTTTTCCATATATATGACCACAGAAATACTCTTAAAACTTAACTATAAGAGTCTATTTGTAATACATACCTACACTTAAACTATTGCTGAAATTATTCTTAAGACATAAAAATTGACTCGAGTTGACCTCAAAGTGACAGTGAAAGGCCTTTGTTTGGCTCACTTTTCAAAGTGAGCCAAGCAAAAAAGCGGCACGCCGAATGAGATAGAGAATATTATGTTTTGTCTCAATTTTCTTACTTGTTTCGTATATATGCTTCTCACTTTCGCACTTCCATAGAGTCCCATGGCTATATCTAGAGGTATATAATATAAGGTGCCCACTATTAGATAACCTACAGCGTGATTTTACCCTAATCATCCAAGTATTTGTTATATAAGCATCAAAAATAAACTTAAAAACAAAAAACTACAAAAAATACAAGTTCGCATTTATGTAGGCACCTAACTCCAATGTTGGGCGCAGATGATTTTTTAATCTTTGAAGAGTAGATATAATTTTTTTTGTCCAACTGGTTTTTCAACCGACAACGAAACCGATACCGAATTTCAGCAACAGTCTCAGTTTCGTTCGGCCGAAACCGAAACCAAAATCGAAACTTCCCAACAGGGATCATGTTTTGAGGGAAAAATAAAGAAAATGTTATAATAATCAGTCAGTCCTTATTTATTTTTAAGCTATTGCATAGCTTCTATCGCGGGCCTTGAGCGTGGAGACCGAATCCAGAAATTCCGTAACGAAAATAACCTTACACCCCCCACTCATTTGTTTTTTGAGCGTGGTGACCGATAAGAAAACAAATGAGTGAACAATCAATCATAATTCAATTCAATGTGTGAAAGTGTAACTTCAATTTATTAATATCAAAGAAAACAAAAAGGAAAAAAAATACTGCATAAATAAAATAAATAAATAATTATAATTGCATAAGTTGATAAAAATGCTATGCAATAGCTTTACCGCGGCAGTCCCCGAGTGCCACACGTCTTTTTTTTTAATGCATTTTAAATTTAGGTATTAATATTCGTTGACTAACCTACTAAAACTAAAAATAAATTGCAAACAGAAACCAGTCACGACATGATTAGGCACGTGGTCACGGCAAAATGTCTTCGTTGCTTACTCGCAAAAACTTGGAAACCGACCACAGCGCGAGAAATCGCGAGAAGGTTTGCCACCAAAACTAAAAAAATTTTTTTGGCGAAACCGTACATTCGGTCGGACACTAATAATTTTACTTCGATTGAATCTAACTTAGCGATGGAAGGTGATATAAAAATCAAGCAATACAGCGATGTTTACAGTTTTTAAAGTTAATAGGTACTTGCCTTGCCCAGATTGTTTCTATTCCATTTTGTTTCGTCCTTTGTTTGGAACATCATTTTTTTTTATGTAGACCATAAGACTATTGACTATTGATTAGGTAGGTACTGGTAGTTAGGTACCTATGGTAAGCGGCACACATGTCGGCGAAATTATATCAGTACAGATATTTAATAAATTTCTTAAAGTTTCGTGTTTGTATTCTATTAATAAATAAAGCGTATATTTACGTTTTAAAGCGATAATTCAGTTCTATATCTTCAATGGAAAGATCTGAAATTATCATGCGACTTAAGTCTACAATAACCTGCGTTTTATATGATTTTTTTTACATAATTGATTCCGCCATCTCCTATCTACCATCCACCAACCCGACGTTCGGCGAGTATCATACAACACTTACGGAGTTGAATCCACTACGATCCAGACTCACTGTTTCACCTCGTTGTTTATTTACACCGCGTACATTAAAGGACTGGAATAATTAACCTGCCGCGGAAATCAAAGCATTCATTGCTCAAACTGTCTCGTCTTTTTTGTAATAAATGCAATAACTGCTTTATTTAATTATTTATTTATTCACAAAAACCACAGCTCTTTTACAAAAATTTTACTTAAAGCTAAACCAATTAAGGATTCGCTTTGACTACTATATTATCTACTGGCTTTTGCCCGCAGCTTCGCTCGCGTACCTACATTTTTACGTACTTAGACAACTTTACCTCTTTATAATTTTAGTGTAGATCACGTAAAAGTCACTGAATAAAAATAAAATCTTTATATATGTAAATATTTGTACTATGTAAAAATTTGTATACTTAATCAAAAGTGGGTCCAAATGGTCCGTGTAATTACACACGGTGCTGCTCGCCAGTTCTGTTATTTGAACTTGGCTTGACACGCTACCGCGTGTCTAGAAGAATTTTAATCCCTTACCGAACATAGTTTTGGATTCGTTTTCTTGTACACAAGCAAAGAAGTTTGCCCTAATTGCGACAAATGAGTTATGGATCAAAGTTGGGATCAAAGAACGGATGAATAGCTGCCAACGATATGCGAGGTTCTGAGGCGATACGCGGATGTGTAGCAAAATTGTGCGATGGTGCGTAGCCGACTCTACACGGCCATTTGATTCTCTCCTACATCTGTGACACACGGTCCTCAAGTTCTTATTCTATTGTACCCACAAAATTAAGCTTATGTTACTATTTTGGTGTACAACAAAGTTTATTCTACTCTATTCCTCGATCACAGCCTTTGATTATTATGTAAAAATAAACTTAGCTTTAAAAATGAAACAACCCAATTGGTGGAATTTTCATCACACACTCGCGACCAGCAGCACATCCTTGGCGGAAAAATAATCAAAAACGATATGTCAACAGTTCCTAGCTATAAGCGTGGTATGTGGGTTACTTAATCATCTTTAAAAAAAACGTTACTCACATTTTATTAACAAAAATAATCATTTGTTTCAGATCCATCACAAGATGATTATACTCACGGGGAGCAACTTAGGAGAAAGGCAGAGGGAGCTGAATGCGAAAGTGAAAGAAGCCACTGAACAGTTGGTTGAATTCGACCAAATCAAAGACGCAACTGAAGAGTCCGATGTCGACAAGTTATTCAAAATAGATGTTGCGTCCAAATATTTAAACATCGACTACATCATAGGAGTTCTGAAATCTGGAGACAGTTTGTTCATATCACGAGCTCTTAAATCTAGTTGGATATATGGCGAAGGGTATTCACATATAATCAACGTGGATAATCTTCACAATAATATTATACCTTTCATGTCTAGTAAAATGAAGAAGAAGTTATTATCCGCTATTGCTGCACATGTCAGGGATGAAATTAGAGCTGCCGAATTTTATAAATACTGCATGGAAAATAAGTTAAAAACCATTGCCTCTAAATTCCTTAATTTTACCAGTGAAACCTTTAAGTTGGAGGCACTGAAGGACAAGACGGTCTATCATTTGATTGTTGGGTATGAAAGTGAATATATTAAGCATTTTTTTGGATCTTCATTTACACTTGCAGAAGCGTATGTCAAGGCAATGAATAATGAAACCCACAGAATTAAAGTGTTTCGGGAGCTTAGTTATTTATATACAGTTTCAGATGTAAAATATTTAGATCTGTTGGAAAAATATGTTGTGTTGTGTGCATTTGAACATATCTCTTTCGGTTTACGTATTTCGAAAAGCATTATGAAACAACATAGGGATCGAGTTCTCAAAAAGCTATCACTCTATATAAGAATATTGAGTACAGGTGCAGTAAAAAAATATTTGACTGCAGAAGATGCAAAAGTTTACGCAGTTGCTTTATTGCCTGATTGTGCCGAATTATTTTGGAATCAAAACTATATTAGCCAATACAAATATATCCTAGATAAACATACAAGTGCAACGTTTCAATTCGTAAAACAGATATTCACAGCCAAATATCCGGAACAAGACTTTGAAGTGACTCCAAGGTTTTATCATATGGAGTATTACAAATTAATGACAGCCGAAGATAAAGAAACATGGGCTTTGAAACATATAGAGAGTGAGAATGAATTTTTTGGCATAGGAAATGATTATCTATGGTACAAGTTCGTTAACTTCGATAAGGCTTTTGTGGAGATCAAAAAGCTAGTAATGATCACTACGGATAGTTCTAAACGGGCAGATATGATGCTCGCTCTAATTGAATCAGCAAAAACTCAACGCGATTTACAAAAACTCTTGAAACATTATTATGAAAGACATATCAATGAACAAAAATTTACTAAGGAGAATTTCCTTGACAGAATTTTGCAAAACTTTAATGTATTCGATTTTGATGAGGACTGCTGGACAGCTTTTAATAAAATGTTTCATAATTTGGAAGTTTATAACATAACAGGCTATTACAGCAAGACTGAGTATAGAATAATTGCACTTATTTACTGTATCATAAACAAAAAAGAAGTTTCTGAAGCTATTAAAAATTATTTTAATTCTGAAATGCCATTTTATTCATTAAAAAGGAACACGGATAAGTTGACAAAAGAGCAACAAGACATGGTATTTCAGTATTTATTTAACTTTTACATGGACGAAATCAGAAAATTCGAAGATGTACCTTATGAGGATAAAGTTAAATATGGTCTTAGAAAATATATTCATTTCATATTAGATCTTTTGGACCAATATGATAGAACTAAAGAGGATTGCCCCGAGCTTGTTAACGAATTTATGAAGTTGGATTGGTCAGAATTTAAATGCCATAACCTGATTCGTGACAAAAGTAAAAAAATAAAAGTAACAAAGGATGATTTGTTACGTGACTTGAAAAAAGACGCTAAACTTCTTGTTAAACAGCTTCCGACACTTAAATCAAATATTCACTGCAACCTATTTAAAATTAGTACGGTGCTCAAGAAGTTGAAAACATACTTCTCGAATGATATTGCGAAAGAATTTCTGAAATTCTTCGAAACATTATTGGCTGAAGAACAGTTATGGTATAGAGGATCCCAAGCAGCAGCTCATGGCATATTCCAACTAGGAGATGAGCCGTTCAAAGTTGCCTTTATGTCGAAGTACGCCCCGAAAGAATCTAGAATTAATCACAGTGAAATTGACAAAAAGCTGTTACGGATTCAACAAGCTATATGTGCCCATGCCTTTTACTCGCGCCCGCCAGTCCCACTGAAGTCCATTCTCATATATACAAAAGGGGACTACGTACATTTTTGTTTACCAATGCTTAATTATTACTTGGCTCACCTGCCATTACCACTTTGCATAGAATTTGTCGAATCCTTATTAGATACACCGGTATCAATTCAAAAACATGGTATACGTCTAGCTTTTGAATGTTTCGACGCAGAAAGTCTAAATACACTTGTTTTACGCGCTTGGAAAAAGACGAAAAATGTTTCGCTTAGGATGATTATTTACAAAGCAATCTTTACAAAAATTTCTAAGATTACGAGTGGACGAGATTTATTGTTTGACACCCTGAAAAAGTTAACTCTATCGTTAACACCAGATGATAATGATGCGATTTTTGCTCTTCTAATATCCCGTCAACTGCCCCATCATTTGATGCTAGAATATATTGAGACGGCTTGGAAAATAGTGAGCCAATTTCCACCTAAACCAGCAAACCTGACTCGTATTCGTAACGTAGTAACGTCCATATGCAACAACATTCAAACCATGCACCAAGAATTTGTTCATAGTATCATAGAAGAATTTATTGGAACAGTCTTTAGACAAGAAGAAGAAATCGCTGTAAAACTCACTTCCGAAGCTGCTACTTTAATTGATGCCAAATGGAAACTTACAGCCACATACATCATCAACGTAAAGAGTGATGAGGATATTGGTAAGAAAATGGAACTAACGAAACTCATTTTAAAAAAATGTTTAAAGAACCCTGGAGTACGTGAAAGGAAGCGTGCTTTACTCAAAACTTGTTTTAATTTCATTCATGACCTTGAAAATAGAAGTTACTATCAAGATATTCAACATTATGAAAACGTGAATAAGATAATGCAATTAGTACTGGAAACGCTTGAAGAAGATTTGGTGATTGAAGAAATTTATATGGAAATTTGGGAGATACGACTCGGGATTGTGGCTAAAACAGTAATAGCTGAAAGTAAAATGAAATATCCAGAAAAAAAACAAATTGTGATCAAAGAAATAGCAAACAACTTTGCTAATGGTCTTGGAATCTTAATGAATGAATTAATTGAAAAAGAAATGTTCTTTATTACATTCTCTTCAGACATTCAAAACAAAATTATACATAAGACGCAAATATTGAAGAATCTCATAGATTCTACAACTAAATTCACCGATATGATGACGTACGTCTGTTTGGGACTGATGTCATTCGAAGTGACTCAGATATACTTGCTTGTACTGAACCTCTTACCGGCTAGCTGTCGCTATGAATATGAAGAAGAATTTGCAGTTATTGTTGATAAGGTAAACAAAATGAATAACAAAGAAATACGATGCAATTTGTTTAAGAAAAATCCATACTAACTGGTACCCGCGATTTTGTCCACGTTAGACTTTTAAAACAGCACAAATGCACAATGCCGTCTGATCACAATTTTGAGATTTATTTTATGCGCAACCCATTTTATTCTATTTTCTAAAATAAAAGAAGTCTTAAGTAACTCCTAATGACATCAGTTATTCTACCAGTGAAAGTCCTGTCAAAATTGGTCAGTTTCGGTGATTAACCAAAACAGACTGTTTTTAAAAACTTTTACTTTCATATTACGCATTTTTTTTTTGATATTATTGTCACTACAATTTTATATGATATGTATACTTACGTACGTTTTTAGATATACGTTTTTAGGGCTCCCTACCTCAAAAGGAAAAACGGAACCCTTATAGGATCACTTTGTTGTCCGTCCGTCTGTCAAGACCCTTTATCTCGAGAATGCGTGGAGGTATCTAGTTGAAATTAAAACCATATATTCAGGTATTCAGGACTTTTTTAAGTTTGAGTTTTTGACAGCTTGAAGGGACCGCACCCTTCAAGCTGTGAAAAACTCAAACTTAAAAAAGTCACTCACAATGGCTTCACCAAGCTGCCGTAGACACGTGCGCACCCGCAGACGGTTAAGCTAGTAATGCCCCTTCTGTACTGTCCACGTGTATACGTCACTTGCCCTTTATTAGTACGTCACATTCTCAAAGATCGAAATTCATAGGGTACTTTCCGTTGACCCAGAATCCTGAAGCAAGCAAGGTAACAGTAAATTTATTGTTACCTACGCAACAAAAAAAAAAAAAAATTACAATTTGGAAAAAAAATTCAAGGCTCCATTCGGAAATTGTAGTTTCACGGAATACTCAGTGCGCGAGTCCGACTCGCACTTGCCCAGTTTTTTTATTTAGATATTAGTCGTTTATCGAGTTCGACTTTAAAATAATAGCGTCTCGTTTTCGTCTCTTAATATGTGACACTCGTTTTAAAACTCGATGTGCCCTATTAGTTCTATCTAACTCTAAGCGAGTAGCCCGGCTACTCTGTCATTAGCCTGTAAGTTTTTTTAAATGTGTATATGTAATCCCATTAAACGTTATCAAGTATATAAGAGTTTTATTTGTACGATTATCTACCTACTGACCCTCATTTCAAGCCCAGATTATTTCCTGTAGATTGCGAGTTTTATCTTCTAGCGTCAAATTCGGAATTAATGATCAAAGTCCATTAAAACTTAGTTTCGTTTTCGTTAATATGTTTAATCTTTGACATTTTTTTAAATTTTTTAAATTTCTTTTATATTTCTTTTTTTTTCGCCGAAACTGCGACTTTCGGTCTCAGTTTTGGCAGGTTTGTCGCCGAAACTGCATTCAAGAGTTCTTGCGCTGTGATTGGTCATGATCGGCGCGTTAAATTCCATCCAAGCGAGTAAGCGACGAAGAGTATTTTTCCGCGTCTACGTACCCAATTATTAGGGATGTTAGAACATTGTTGAGTCCCTTGGTGGTGGTGTATTGTGTGTATGTCCTGGGTACGGTGTAGCCTTGTGTAGGGAGTAGTAAGATTGAAAGTCACTCAGACAGTCACATAGATATTTATTTGTGCCGGTCACATATGAGTTACAACTAACTGTCGTACTAAGTTAGGTGCGTGATTTACCGCGTGATATACATGTTTGCACCACCACTGCGCGTAAGGGACTGGCGTTCGAACCCGCCGCGGTCCCGCTTGGCGACTAGTCATTTTGTCGCGTAAGCGTATTAAGCATGTGTGGCAACTGCAATAAAGTATCGATATATATCGATATTTTTGAAAATATCGATATCGATATTTTTATTTAAAAGTATCGATATATCGGTACGATACGAAAAAAATGGTCTAATCTACTTCAGTCATCTTGGGTAGGTACATTACTAGATGAATACTAATTAATAGACATCAATTAAATCAAGAACAACGATAAAAAATATTAATTATTAACTGAACCAATATTTATCTGCTCGGCTGTAAGCCGACTTCTGTTATTGGGTACCGCGAGACAGCCAGCAGCCGTTGCAGTCAACTTAAAAACAAACATAAGTACCAAATTAAAAAGAAGCAGCAAATTGAGTCGACAAAATAAAACCAAAAAAAATATCGTTTTTGATACAATTTCGATCTTGGACATTTGATATTGATATATCGTTATAAAATATATCGCCCAAAAATATCGATGTATCGAAATGAAAATATCGATATATCGATATTTGTTCTACAAGCCTACCAATCATGCCGTGAAACTTATGTTTGCAGTTCGTTTTGTTTGTTGAGTTTTTGTGCGATTTATTTTGAATTCGGCTAGTTTTATTACGTGATATAGCATTTACAAGTGTAGATAGTAAACTAACAAACTAATACATACATTATTGTTACGTATGTGAGTAATCAAATGCCGATTTACTAACAGAGAACTTTATTCACCACAAACAATAACAATTTAGTCCAGTCAACAATAATCCGAATCGCAATTAACACTAGGGTACCGTTACACTATCGCTTAGATCGTTAGACAAAATCACTTCAAACACTTAGGTAGTTCGCTCTTGTTCGTAGTCGAAATCCAAACTGACTCACTTCCGGTCGGGGGCTCGTATTTATATGCGAAGCGAAGAAAATTCTAGATACCGACGTCTCAAAATCGATCCAGAACAAAGGGTCGCGTCGCGAAGCCATAAATCATTTTTATTGCATAATGTACAAGTCACTTTCAAGCGAATTTCAACTCTATTGTTAATAAGAGAAAATACCATTTCCCTTATCTACCTACATACCTACCTACTATTATTATTTGAATAATAATAGTGGCATGTATCTATGTAGATATTTCGAGATTTTTCATACGTACCACCATTCTAGATCTTTCGAACAGCAATGCGTTTTAATCATTGGATGCTACTCATTAATTTTTCGGAGATATGGCGTGTTCACGTTTAATGGCGTAACATTATAGTAGAATCAAGTTGTGACTGTTGCCTGAACTCTCTCGCTAATGCTATACCTAAATAAACGTAAAGTACCTAACTAATATACTTGGTGTTAGACTAAAAAGTCGATGATTATGCGCATCCCTATATTGAGAAGTACGTGCAAGAAACTCCATGGACACTCTTTTAAATCACATTGAGTTAGGTACATGAATCTTCGTTACATATTTCTTGTTGCTTCTATTATGTGACCACAATGAAGATAAGTAATAAAAATTAACAAATAACAATAATAACAAAAATAGTCACTGGCAGCTACAGCTCCAAACGCACGGGATACTTAGCTCGGACCGCTTTGTCGTAAGTTTCCATTCGCATCAAAACTCTTTTCAAAACTCGACAACCGTAATTCATGCCAGATTTTTTGCAGACAACCCTATTTCATCGTATTAATAATGAAACAGCGTTTATTTTGATATACAATTTATTTATTAAACAAGTGGGTGAAGATTACTAGTATTGTCACATCTGTTTACAGTATTGACACACCTGTTTATACCTGGCAACCCATAGTTAGGCCAGGAAACAAATAGGCAACCCAATTTTTTTATGTTCTAGAGGCTTCAACTTTCGGTTAGTATTAAATTTATTCATCAAACACACGGGTGCTTTTTTCCAAAAAAAGTTATTTTCAATTTTTAAATAATAATAGTCTGGCCAGGAATTTCGTAGGCAACCCACTCAAGTAATATTATTTAATATACTAGATTTTTCACAAAATACGTTTCATCCATTAAACAGACCGGTGAAGGTCGTTCTTAATCGGATCTTAGACAATACGAAACTAGCTGTTTGACAGTTCTTGATGTACACTAACTCTGTTGACAGCTCAAGTGATCGGCACTTGAGCTGTCAACAGAGTTACATAATAGCCCCGCCGGTGAAGGTTGCGGGAATCCGATGAATGCGGGACGCACAGGATCGTGCATTGTGGCGACGCTTGGGGGAGGCCTATGTCTAACAGTGGACGTCTGTCGGCTGAGATGATGATGATGATGATGATGACGGCAAGCTTTATTCAAAACACTTTCGACGAAGTAACGAAAAAGGGTGTAAAACATAAAAAGTCCAATTTAATTCTGCGAATTTAATCTGTAATCTACACAAAAATGCAACATTTATCAATATCCCGTATAAAAAATAAGTACAACAACAAATTTAATGTCTACGACACATTACTATATAGAATGAAGCATATTTACTATTTTAATAAACAACACCGTGTAATATTTATTATTATGATGAAGGATCAATATCTACACTGAATACTGAGCCTGTAGTAAAGAAGTAGGTACCTTTACATCAAGTTTTAACTGAAATCCCGCTTGTAAAAGCCTGGCCAGGCCTCAAAAGAGTGAATCAAACAACAATAATATGACATTGGTGGAAAATGGCAATTAAATCGCCGTCGCCTCACGCGTCCACGAAGACACGGCGATGCTCCGTCCAAACAAGACAGACTTCCACTGGACCATCCGAACGTTCCTCACAATGGTGACACTCGGGCGTGTTCTGCCTGAATCCGAAACAGGAACTGACCTTCAAAAAACTCAACATTTGATTCAATTACATAATTTTAAAACAGGATTTCAGTAGTTTGATGTCAACTAGATTAGCTATTCACTGAAATATCTAACATCCATGTAGATATTAATCACAATTCATTTACATATTAACAAATATTTGTTTTTTGTACCGCAAGATTAAAAAATGGAAGAAGAATTAAACATGTAGTTTGTGTGAAACTAAGTGAAATATATAGAAACAGAGATTCATGAATGTGGCTGAGATGTTTTGGTCGTAGTATGTGGCACTGGTGATGGACAATAAACTTATTTAACATCAGATACTGATGTACTTACAAAGAAATACTGTGCCATAAAGATAAGAATAAATGGATGGAGCTAGGCTTATAAGAAGTAAGTATTTAAGAAGAATAAGTGATGAAGAATATATAATATAATATATACATATAATAAAGTTTGAAATACAGCAGTTGAAAAGTATTATTTTTTTCAATATTACATTACTTCACATGCCGAAAGACGCAGCGTTTGAAGGCCGATGATGAGGTGGATCGATGACCTATTCAGATCCGCGGGAATCCGATGAACGGATCGATCGCTATGGCGACCTTTGGGGAGGCCTACGTCTTTCGGCTGATGATAATGATGATGATTAAATTACTAAGAAGCCATAATAAAAATAACATTCAACAAGTCATATCAAATCTACTATTACTGCTGTATTCTTGCATAACGATTAGATCGAATAATAACTTAAGTACAAAGGACAAGGAATCATAAAGAAAGCGATTTAAAAGCTTATACACTGGACGTCAAGTTTCAATTTCTCATAACTTACATTTGCAAAAAAATTTAACAGTTTTCTTGATGTAATTGTATCGCCTACTAATCTGCGAAAATATAACTTAGGCGACCATTACACAGTCATGCAAGCGTGAATCAATTCCATCAATCATGAATGATGGTTTTCGTCAATCAGTACTAAAGAAGGTCAATCATCGCATTAGACGGTAGGTTTTTCGTCAATCAAAACATTGACTGTGGCAAAACTGACAGCAAAACCTACTGTGTAATGTTCACCTTAAACTGTGAGGCCTACTGTGCACGGACGCGTAGATTTATAAACGCGTATCTCTCATTATACGCTTAGTGTACGCCTGCGTGAAGCTTACATAAACTGCTAAATTTTAATCGTTTTTATCCCGTGGAGGGTCGATCCGGTACATGAAACACTATCGATTTGTAAAGATAAAATAAAAAAATAAAGTACCTTTTTTTCAAAACTCGTATTAATTTACGCATGTACGAAATTAATTTCTTTAAGAAAACGTCAGCTGAGCGAGTTCAATGACCTGTAGGTAGTTTGTACGCAACGCCGACTATTCATAATATATTAATTACATACATGCGTAAATTAATACGAGTTTTGAAAAAAAGGTACTTTATTTTTTAATTTTATCTTTACAAATCGATAGTGTTTCATGTAACGGATCGACCCTCCACGGGATTAAAACGATTAAAATTTAACGGTGTATAAAACAATGAAACACTGTCGACGAAGCGGCAACGTCGTGCCGTCGTGTCGCGTCTATGAAGCTACGCGTCCTTGAACTGTAGGCCATAAGGACCTCTAGATCGTAGCTATCAGAAAACATATACTCCAACAAGGAATTGCACTTCTTGTCAATTAAAGTGTCCACCATGTACTAATAACTATTCTGGCGAAAATTCGTAGCAGACGATACAGTCACGTCAGTGATCAATAACAATTACAACGCTAAATATATCCATACACTAAGCTAACGATATACAAAACTCTTATCTATAAAAAGCTCAACTAAATCTATTTAGTCTATCATAAAATACGATAAAAATAATTACTCTCTTTCAATTACAGTTTTGCGTTTTTTATATTAAAGAATTGATGGGCACAGAGTATAGAGAAATGGAGAATCAGTGTCGTGGTACAGGTAAAACTGCGTCAGTATGGCTTGACTGTGTGACAGAGTATATGAGCCTTACCAAGACATGTTAAAATATCAGTCGTGTGAGCGAGAAAGAGGGACGGAGCTATACACCCTATATAGCTCCATCTCTTTTAACAGTTCGTGGTTGTGGTCGAAATATCTTAACCACTCTGAACTTGAAATAATTGTTTGCGCAGTCACTTCTTATTATTCTTTTAACCACCTATGTCGGATATATCCGACATACTCCCTCTCTCTAGCGTTTATTCCGCCAGGGTCGCACTTCCATAACTAAATACTCCATTTCATCAGCTCTTCCGTCACCTTTAGGGGTTAAACAGCTAAATGAGATGGAGTACCCAGACGCAAACACACGACCCTGGCGAATAGGACACGACAACACACGTAGGACCAATCCCCTGCAAGCGGTTGAAGGGTTAAGAATCATAAAAGGAATATGTATTACGTATTTTTTAGAGTATCCGCAATAGTTTGGAGGCTAATTTTAGAGTGGCCGAAATACGTGGTTCAAGCAGTGGTCGCCCCACAGTTGATGGAAGGGATTCATGAAGAAAACGGCCTCAGCCTACTACAAGTAACCCGAGACAAGGGCAGAACGATGCTGAGCACTCGTTTCGAAGTTTAGTCAACGTTTTTCCTTTTGTCGAATGAGATCTCCATTTCTCTCTACTCCGTGCGCTTGATAAACTTCACAACGACAGTATATAAATTAAGGACTAGACAAGACAACAACCTAAGATAATACTTCGTTTACGATTACAAGTAGAATAACTGTACTTAAATTCAGAATATAAGATTTTTTAACGGATTACCACTTAACTATCTACTTTAAAATAATGTAGCCAAAGTCTATTTTTAAGTGACCATTGGTAAGGCTACCAACTACACCACTGGAAAAAGTCGTAAGTACATTTTAATTGCAACGCAATTTGAACTTTAATTTTTATAAAAATTGAGTTAGTATTTCCTTACATTCTGAACTCAAGTTTGAAAGGAAAACAGTTACAATTGTTAATTGACTGCGCTATTGAGCGATTAGTAACAAAAATACATAGAATGGATGGGAGCTGCCTTCGACTACAATGTTTCTTTATACCGATAGATACCTAGGAACTATATTATATAACAATTTTATAGTATTGTTGTTCTGGAGTTTGAATTAAAAGACATGCTGTTGATACACATTTCGTCGCATAGAAATTTTTTAGGCCAAGTTTTTTAGCAACGAGAGAACGATAATTACACGGTGACATGACGAGATGCCCCGATGGGGATATGCCGAAATTTTGTATCCAAAGGCATGTCTCTTAATTCTAAATCCAATTTTTAGTACGAATAATTGTATAGTAACATGTCACAAAGTATTGCAAACGATAATGGAAGACCTGGTACCACGAAACGTGAACTAATAATTACACGTTTACTACCGATTTAATAAGGCTTTGCGTTACAATGCATTGTTGTATAATTCTCTCACGGGAGAGGACTAACACAGCGTTTAACGTACGAGCCACAGGTTGGAGTGCACTTTTGAAGACTTAACTATAAGTGACACCTATATTCAACTCAATCACTTTAAAGAGTTTACCATTGCATTCTTCTCCATAGAGATCTACGCTTTGGAATGTGCAATTAGCATAATTTCTCTAACTGATTTTTTAGGGACATGTACATATGTATGTAAGGTAGAGTGCAAGGTTCGCAAATTGTTTGCGCGCGTGATGTATGTTTTGGAACTAGTTAGCTTTAGTTACTGCGCACTGATTCGAGGGAACGGTCCTCTCTCTCTGTGTGCTATTCGTTTTTAGTTTGAAGTCTAATTTGTACTTTATACAACAGTGATAAAGTTCAAATTAAAAAATTGTTTACATCATTTCATATACGCCGATATACGAGTTTTTGGTGGGATTTTCCGACTGAAGTTCAGTGGCTGATTTAATAATAATTGATTGTGATGTAAAAGTCGTATCACAAGTGTTTACAAAACTGGTCAATTTGTGTTATCACTGAAACAGGCGTAATCTCAGGAAAATGCTAGCCGTGAAGGCTAAGGCCTACTGTGCATGGACGCGTAGCTTCAAAGACGAGTATTCGTCACTAAACGCTTGGTGTGCGTCTGCGTGAAGCTTACAACAAAACTATGAAACTGTCGACGAAGCGGCAGCGTCGTGCAGCCGTGTTGTTAGAGAGAGTGGGCCTTACTCAATCCATTTGCTGTTAAATACTGCAAAAACATAAGAATAAGTTACAGCCGCATTTCAAAGGAAAATAAAGTGACTATCGATATCTTAACTTGACAGTGGTTAAACCATTCGTAGTCTAGAACTAGTACAATACGAGGTCTCAACACTAACGCATAAAGACTAAGGGCTATATTTAACCGAGACACCATGGTGTCACGACCAGTTGCGTCGCAATAGTGCCCTGGTGAAATATAGCCCTAAGCTACCAAACTAGACATCATACAGACACCGGAGTCGCCACACGTCCGAGCTGGTTGCGCAACTAATTTACCAGGTGTGTAACTCTCGCCGCCGCCGCCGGGATTCTGATCCCGATTTCCGGCCAACGTAGGCGCGGGCTTGCGGACAGTGAGCAATGGGTAGCTCACTGTCCGGCCGTCCGGTAACTGTCCGGACCAAGCCCAAGTCGTCGACGGCGCGCACTGTTCCGTTGTGTTGAGTTGTCAGCAACAGCAGGGACCCAGCCGGGTCGAAGCCTACAGGGGCCAGGGTTATCTGAAAGGGCGCTCGAGCCCCGGTATGAAGGCTAGAAGGAACGGGGTGGGTCTTTTAGTCAGTAAGAGTCTGACACTATCTCCCGCTCCGCCCAAGAGCGGGGGATGTCAATGCATGATTTTTTAAGGTGTGTAACTCTCTATAGAGCTGTATAAATTTTTTTGGTAGCGGCGACTGGTCGCGCCTCCATGGTGTCTCGGTAAAATATAGTCCTAAGGCCTAGTCCAAGGACGCATAGCTTCATAGACGCGTATTCCTCATTACACGCTTGGTGTACGCCTGTGTGAAGCTTATAAAAATACTATGAAACTCTGTCGACAGAGCGGCAACGACACGAGGCGTTTCGTCGACAGAGTTTAATAGGCCTAAAGTTTCTTACTTTTTTTCTCGCAATAAGCATGATTATATACTAGTTTCTCTCTATTATCTTCATGACATGTCACTATACGCGAAATATCCTACATACGATAAAGAGTGAAGTAGTTCTAGCCGTGTTTAAAAAGGGGTACTAGAGTGGTACACATTTATTACTAGCTTATTCTATTTACAGACTGACTGGGACGCGAAACTGATTAGAAAAATATTAGAACCGTTTATTTCTTCAAAAGGAATCAAATGTTAAGCACATTAAGGTTTATTTTTAATTGCACCTTCTTATCTTTCCGATTAAGTTACTGTCAACATTTTTAGTGAAAATCATAGTTCGAAAAGATGACACACGCTCACTATGAGACAAAAGTTTCACTACGAGATAAACGTGCTTTCCTTGGAGCCTCAGAAAGAACGTTAAAGTTATTGGTCCCGGCTGTCATTTGTAAAATTTTGACAGTCGTTATGGATACTCATAAACTAGGAAATTTGACGCCAGGGGTTTATACAATTGCCGGGGCGGGGAGTTCAGATAAATACTGGTATTTTAGATCTAACTATTACCATATTACGACTTACTGTTTATTGCAGAACAATGATCTGATATCTTTTCGTTGACATTATCAGATCATTTTGCTCATTACAGGGTTGACAGAAGGCTCATTTTTGTGTCCTTATCTCGATTTTAGCATATGTGTGGATTGGTTCCTGTTTGCATAAGTAGGTCCAAATGTTTGTTCAATTCGCGCCGCTACGCTTCGCGATCGCTTTCGCGTTGCATCGCCTACTTAGAACACCGCATTAGATTTCCCACATGTCAATAATCTCGCAAGTCACGTAATACTTGTTTTTTACCTTTTCTGGCTATAAGTTTTCACCATGAAAGACTTCTTCGAAATAAGTGAAAATCCAACATACTTTGTAACCGTCCGGACCGAGCCAGAGTCGTCGACGGCGCGTAGTGTATCACGCGCGCCTTAAAGAGATGTCAGCAAAATCGTAGGGGCCCAGCAGGGCCGAAGCCTACTGGGGCTATGGCTTCCAAAAGGGAAACTTGGGGTCCTAGAAAGCTAAGCAAAGAAATAACCTAGGACTGGGTTTTTAGTCAGAAAGTCTTTCACTCCGGGAGGCGGGAGATGCCATTGGATGACTTCTCACCATAAAACCAACATACTGTAGCTTGAAATCGTTATAAAATTCACATCCCAGTCAGATTACAAAGCAAAACAACAAAATAACACACATCAAAGTACAGAGAGCAACTCGAAATTATTGTCAGACGATTGCTTTAATGAGATAAGCTTAGGGAACTGTATTGCGGTACGACGAACCTTAGAACGAAAACATCAAGCGCCGGCGCACTGGCGACGTTTGTTGGGAAATGTACGATTGGATACGATTAAAATGGAAACTTGTCAGACTTTTAAGAACCTAATCTTCATAATGCAATAGGTCCCCATGGCGCTTTAGTAACTGCAAATTTAGTATCCGTCCCTCCTCTACTATTAGTGATTTCAATAGTTGTTTCACTAGTTTGAAATCAAAATTTTTGAACTTTTGAATCTTTGTACACAGAATTTGCATAAATTGCTTAAATAACAATGTTGTTCTAATTTAAATCCTGATACAATTTATGGTACTTTATGGATCTTTTAGAGTTTACAGATATTTTTTTTATATTTTTTATTGTTGATAGGTTCGTGCTTGACCGCCATCTCACCTGATGGAAAGCGATGATGCGGTCGACAATGGAAATACATAAAAAAGTTGTCACTATTATATTAAATTTCCGAACAAAAGTCACCAGTGCGCATCCAGGCTTATAACATCGAAAAATCTCATCGAAACACGTAAAAATACATCAAAAAGCCTTCTTCACACGAGATGTGTCTGATATCTTTCTCTTACAGTATCACAAATCTCTTACTTCCGTATAAATACGACGTTACTTCCAGTACTGTTTTTTTTTTTGGAAAATGTAACTTATATTAACAAAGGTAAAGTCTAAAATTGTTTGATACTTAGCCCCAGTTCCTGTAAAGAAAATTATAGTAAAATGAATGTGACAAATTGTCATGCACACATAAAATTACTACGATTGGTTGACTGAATTACTATTATTGACAGACAATCGCTCTCGACTATTCGCGTTAAGATTAGACATTTAAATAAATCTCTTTTACTGTCTGTTCAAACGATTTTAACTTCTATTACGTAGACATAAGGATGGCATTAAAAGCAAAAAATTTGGTTACAATACCAACTATTTACTGCAGCCACCATTTGTCATGCCACCAACGTAATAAAAGTCAAAATCGGTTGAACGGACAGTAATACAAGGTTTTCATAAATGTCTAATGTTATTTTGAACAGAGTTATAGGCGTTTATAATTCATTGCAGAAACCGGGTTTCAGACATATTTTATTTGTTGATAAGTTCATGTAATATGGACGCTTGACGCTTTTTGTAACTTATTTTTTTTTTCCAACAGTACTGAAATGAACACCAAATCTCCCGACCTCAAAAACACGCTTACAAAATTTGTACTTCACAAAAGAACTGTCAAAACATTTCAATGTAACAACACAATCATTCACTACACTAAGTCAACGAATAGAAAACGAATCTAAAAGAATATGCTACGTTATTATACATTGTAAGTCTAGTCTATGCTATGGTCTATAACAGGCGATTTCTAGTCTAGCTATAGTTGTACTCCGATTTGTTAGGTGGACCTAGTTGTTGAATATACACGAATTTATACATTATTCGGTAAGGGAATATATAATACATATAATAAAAAATATATAATAGTTTGACACCCACTCCCACTACACCCGGAGCGGAAAGAGCTATTTTATGATTTCTAACCTTATAAAAAAGAGCTGCGCAGAGTAACTGAAGAAACACAGGTCGGTTTTAGTCAGTAATAGTCTGATACTACACCCAAGGAGGTAGATCCCGCACTCAAAAAATTTATAGACACAGTATTTCCCATTTCGTCATTAATATTTTAGTCCCTTTTAATAAAGTGGCAAGCATATCGTCATCAATCTGGTAAAATCTAGATTCCAATCTGCTACTAAGAACTTCGACACAGTAATCCCAATACTTAAAAAGTAGGACAGATGTTATTAATGCCATAATCTCTTTCAAGAAAATAAATTTTTGAGAGAATTTGTAATCAAATAAATCCAATAAAGTTGCACAATATTGTAATATTGTTGCAACATGCTTTTGTTTTCTTTCAACGTATTTAATCAATATCTTGTAAGAAATATTGCCAACAACTCAAAACCTATGGCTGCATCAATGTTGCGCAACGTTATTAATTTCAAATCTATATTTTTATGAACACCAGAAACGTATAGTCCTACTAAATTACAAATGAACTAAAAAAATACATTTTTCTATAGAAATATCCAAACTAATTCGCGTATATTCAAAAACTGGCCACCAAAATATACCAGGAGAGCATGTATAAAAGGAGCTAGTACCATTCTACGTGGACCGCGGCTTCACGTCCTCGACTTGTATCAGCTGTTCGATCGGGATGAGGGACAGCTCACCGCCTAGCATCGGCGCTGGCAGGCTCTGGAAATGTGGAAAAAGAGAATATTAAATTAGTATGTAGATATGTTTAAGATCAATGGAAAAGTAGTGGCGATCGGGATTAATTATTATGAACGCAGCCGAGCGCCGTCCGTCACCAGTCGCCGAAACACCCGAATGCCCGTTCGTGCAGCATCGGGAATCAAGACAAGCCGCCGCCGGTCATCTCGAGTTCTTGACACCAAGTGGTTACGTGCGTGCGCTTAGGGCTCCGACGCAGAAGTCCCCTGTACGTATCAACCAAATAACTAGAATGATATTGTTTTCGTTTTTGGGAAGCTAATGCTGAAAACCATACAATCTACTGCTAGACAAAGGAAGGAAAAGGGGGAGGTTCTTAAATAAGTTTTTTACCGACAATAATTCGCTGTGGATTCAACTTGAATATGGGATTAGAAGACAATAATCTAACTTGAATCTGGGAGAAGAAGTGTCCTTCTTAGATCATAGCGACATCTATGCCGCCCAATAGAAATTAAAATTCGTTCGAGTTTTCACATATATAATACATATACAATACCCCGAATTCAACTATCAGACAGTTGTCCGGACCAAACATATCTGTCTGGTCGAAGGATTTTTCCTGTCCAATGGAATTTTGTGCCCAGAGTTTCTTATTTATTTATTTATTTATTACGGCACTCCAACGAATAGTTCGCCAAAACATTTACAAAGGAATAATCTTATAATTAACAATTATCACAACGAATTCTTCACTTAAAGGTGTGCACAGCACTTACAGAATTTGGTAAACTAATATTATTGTATTTAGAATAAATTGATGATTCACATTTAATAAATAATAATATCCAGGTACGACACGATAACATAGAAAAATAATCAATAAGATACGGAAGGAATTATTATAGATCAATCAATTAAATAAATTATGTCTGATTGAATAAAATTGCATTAAAATTAATTTATTAAAATTAATTACTAGGAAATAATAAACAAATTAAACAATAACTTAAATAATTAAAAATAATATATACACTAAATGCATAGTTAAATATGACGTCATAAAACTCCTCCGCATCGCTGTCGACTGGAAAAAAAAAATTAAAATTAAAATTTAGAATAAATTATGTCAAAATAAATTAAATTACATTAGAATACACAAAATAACAAAAAAATACACAAAATTACATTGAAATACACAAAATTACATTAAAATACGTAAAATTACATTAAATTACATTAAAAAAACACAAAATTATTATTAATTACATTACATTAAATTGGAATAAGTTACACTAAATTAAATAGATGAGTAGTAAAATGTCTTGTCATTTCTTTGCGTAATCGCGCGCAGAAATGAAGATCCAAGGATCACGAGAACCAATGTTATCGACATAGCCCGAAGAATCGCCGAAATTAAGTAGCAGTGGGCAGGGTATTGCTCGCAGAACAGAAGGTCAATGGGGCCAAGTTTCTGGAGTGACAATCGCGTACCAGAAGACGCAGTGTTGGACAGCCTCTAATAAGGTGGACCGATGACCTGGTGAGGGTTTATTTACCAAACAAGGTCATCGGTGCACCTTGTAGAAGCTCTTTCCGCAAACCGGAAAATCCCTTCCGGTACGCAGAAAGAGTGACATACAAGTACGAGGGTCGCTAGAATCCGATGGATGCGAGACGAACAGGACCGTTCATTATGGTGACACTTGGGGGGAGGCCTATGTCCAACAGTAGACGTCTTTCGGCTGAAATGATGATGATGAGGATGGCAACTCACATGCGACTTGTCGGGCGTGTGCGGCGTGTGCGCGTGCTTGTCGGAGTGCGCGGCGGCCTCGCGCGCGCGCCGCAGCCCCAGCGAGAACACCGCCACTGAGCGCACGCGCTTCACCAGAGCCGCCTTGGCTCGGGAACGGCCTGCAAGCACATACTAATTAACTGACATGTAGAAAACAAAAGAAAAAGGTAAGTTTCGGGTTCCGCATATACAGTTTTATACCTTTTTTGCCCTATGATGAGTTCCCTGACAGTTAATTTTTTTCCGTGGCACGCATACTACTTTAGATTACTAAAAAATAAACTGGCAAAAAAAATAAAAATTAAATGATATAAAAAATATTGTCTTTCGTAAATTACTAAATAAATTATTGTGGTTATAATTAACTGTTAATAAATTAAGTAAATAAAATAAAAAAGTATAGAACTTAAAAATGTGTAATGCGTTAAACGGAGCTTCTGCCAATAGAGATTGACACTACTCGACGACACACTAATCGACAAAGTCGGAGCGGCCATCTTGAAATCGCATGTAACAGCAGAAAATTGGAAAAAAGTAATAGAAAAAACTCAAAAAACCATAACAGAGGACTGGAATAAATATATCCGGTTCGACCGAATTAGGGACCAACTATTAATCATCGCGGTTGGAGAAGATTCCAATTCCGATATAGATATGAGTTCAAATAGAAAGAAAAGAAAGAAAGAAAACATGTTTATTCCGCCTAAATAGACGCACAAATCAACACAATATTACAAAAATATATAAAAGCCAGTATCCCTATCAGGCCATGTGTGTAACGGGCATTACAGCCCTTGTAACCATAGACAACGAAGTTGTCGTCAAATCAAAAGTCAAGTTCTGACAGTGAATAATAAATAAATTATTATTTCAAACAGACTGCATTTTATTTACCACTAGCCGTCCCCCGCGGTTTCGCCCGCGTTATTTCAGGTTTTTAGTTTTTGTCAGATTTTTTGGTTTACTGTAAAATTTCATCAAAATCCGTAGTCTAGTTCTCACGTGAAAGAGTATCAAACATCCACACACACATACAAACTCGTTATTGTAAAAAATCGATTAAATTTCGTTAGGTCACATCACTATAATTGTCAGACAAGAACTGTCAGTAGGACAAAAAAACTATAGTATAAGCGAAACCTGAAACACGTGTCTAGTATTTTTATATAAAGAATCTATGTATAAAATTTCAAAACTGTATCATAAAAAAACACGAAGTTATAAACTTGTTTGTCAGCAAAAAGACATAGTCACCGAGCCATCCAGGCGACTGAGGGATTGTTTTGCACCCAGCTGTTTTCTGGTCCCTAATGCCCGCTATGACCTGCTGTGACTTGTGTTGTACTTAGTATTGATGGTGTCCAGCTTGTAACATTTTTAAATATTTTTGAAAAAATATAATGTGGTGTAAAAACTAATGCTTTCCAATCTGTTACTGATTGAATTTGAACAAACTATATTCACGTACAGGCTGACGTCCGGGATATCTTCAGTGTAGTGTCGAGTCAATCTAGCTCTTGGGTCGTTTGCCAGATTTGTAGCGGATTTAGAGTTTGACGTGTATAACTGTCCATAAAATGCCTCGATCTCCCCCAGAAGCTAGCTTGGGTGTCAGAGGTCGTTAATCTGTATTATTTTGCAGCCTTTAATTGAAATAATCTCCTTTTATAAAAATTGTACATTTGTGAATAATAAAATATATTATTATTATTACTATATATTCAGATCAAAATTAAAAAATGTATTTACTCAAAACTTACTGCCTTTGTCTTTATCTTTAGGTTTATCATCTTCGCTGGAGGTGGCGCTGGCGTCTATAGACGGCGCCGCCGAAGGCACCGCGTTCAAGTCTGGCTCCGAACCGCCCGCGCTTACGCTGCCTGACAACTCCTGTAACAACGTCATTCTGGTATTTCACTCAGAGTTTGTCGGGAGTGAAAATGTTTGCATTACTAGGGTGTTTGCAAAATATACCCTTTCCTTATTAAAATAAAGTGAATTTTGTATTAACGATTCTACAAACTCCAGCAGGGAATTCCACTGCAAGCTGTACGGAGAAGGAAAGTACTCCCAAAACGCTTTGTGCGTATGGGTGTTGTTGTTACCTGCAGTGTCGGGTTGACGAGTGGCCTGTGCTGTGTGGGATGCGGTATGCAGTGCGCCGACCTGTGTAAAGGTTCGTCTCTAAGTCCCCTCACGCCGAGTAACGACAGAGGAGCGCCGGCCGCCCCTTCCTGAGGACAACATTTTTTAATAGAAAGAGAGAGAAAGAAAAAATATATACAGGTTGTAAGGGACAGCCTACCACAAATTTTAAGGGCTTAATTAAAAACTTGATTGGACAGTTTGTATGGAGAGGCCGATTTTTTTTTCGTTTCCTGAAAAAAAAATCTTATGGAAGGTTGCTCAGTTTTGTCTACTGAACAAGCCCTTAAAGTGTGTGGAGAGATAGCTCTCTCCCTTACACCCTGTATTTTCGGAAAATCAAAAAATGTTTATTTATCTCCACAAAAAGTAAATCAAACATCGTTGCGCAACTCCATCTTGAACAAAGTCCGCAAAACGTAAGTTTGCTTCTAGAACAACGCTTGGCACGCTGCACGCATACAAGGTTTGGCACGCTGCTAATTTGTTTATTTATGGACATACAAAAAAAAAGCTTAAACTAGATTTTATATCAATAACAGACGTGCAAAGCATTTACACAGATATTATTCAAACAGTATTATAATTTAACAAAATAAGCAAAATTAAAATTATGTAATGGGGATATTAATTATTAATTCAAATAAAATATACAGGGTTATTAATAAAACACTAACAACGTTGCAGTACTGTATTACTAACATCATAAAAAACCCGGCCAAGTGCGAGTCAGACTCGCCCATGGAGGGTTCTGCAGCAGCAAGTAACGTAATATAAAAGTTCTTGTAGTTCGTTGTAACTTTGATCGATGTTTTAATAATAGTGTATTTTTTTTAGATTTATGACTTATTAAAAAAAACTACTTATTAGATCTCGTTCAAACCAATTTTCGTTGGTAGTTTATATGGTAATGTACATCATATATTTTTTTAGTTTTATCATTCTCTTATTTTAGAAGTTAGAGGGGGGGGGACACACATTTTACCACTTTGGAAGTGTCTCTCGCGTAAACTATTCAATTTAGAAAAAAATGATGTTACAAACTTAAATATCATTTTTGAAGACCTATCCATAGATACCCCACACGTATGGGTTTGATGAAAAAAAATTTTTTGAGTTTCAGTTCTAAGTATAGGGGACCCCCAAAATTTATTGCTTTTTTTCTATTTTTGTGTGAAAATCTTAATGCGGTTCACAGAATACATCTACTTACTAAGTTTCAGCAGTATAGCTCTTATAGTTTCGGAAAAAAGTGGCTGTGACATAGGACGGACAGACAGACAGACATGACGAATCTATAAGGGTTCCGTTTTTTGCCATTTGGCTACGGAACCCTAAAAACAACTTTTGTTCTAAGACTTATTACAAAACATAATACATTTGCCAAAAACAAACCTTCAAGATTTCGTTATTCTATCATCTAACACATTTGATTTCCTTATTTTGCTGTATCCACCTACGCCTACCGCGCACGATCCCCGTTCCCCTCCGCTATTGTACTATAGCTTGCTTCGCATAGACTTCGTAACATTTAGAACTTTCAATTTAAATATTTTTATTTTTGTATGAAAATCTGATGAACATCTCATGTATGATACATTTTTAAAAGTCATAGAACAAAACTTTTTGTTTATTATATGTTCATAGTCCTGGGCCCCAAGTCTGCCATTTTTATAAATTCGTCATTCCAACACGATCCCATTGTCATTTTGCTAAAAGTTTGTAATCTGCTAATTCATAATGATCGATCACTGATCGGTCAATGGTCTTATAATAGAATTGTGGTAGAATGATAATTTCGAGCATATTAAAACCAATAACTGCACAATAACGTTCTAATGGTAAAACACTGATCAAATAAACTGTCAAAGTTTTAGCAGATTACCACAAACGTCAAATATTCATTTGTCAATATGTACGAGATTACCATTCTATGCCACTTCTTTCAATGGAGCGTCAGTGGTTGACCATTGGAAAGTCATAATGACGCCATTATATTAGTAGATTACCAAACTTGTCAAAATCGACAATTATGACATCAATGATAGACCATTCTGACACTATTGTAATAGCAGACTTGAAGCCCTGAGAGGTTGCAAGTGTTTTACAAATAACCCTGTATTTTACTATAAATATTTTAATACGAGATTTAACTACTACTGTAGCAGTCATTTGTACCCTTGTGAAGAGCGACATAAATATTATATGAAAGCTTCAGGCCCGAGCGTGGCCATGTTCTCGCTAGATGGCGCTGTTCTCAATATTTTTAGTTTATTTTATTTTTAGTTTATGGGAGCATTATTAAGTTAGGGAAATGGTATTTGCGAAAATCGGACATTTTATAAAGTGAACTTAGTCAAATTATTGCCTCAAAATCAGCCTGATTCTGACTGTTGATATTTCTAATTATATCACTGTACGCTATCCAGTTAGAATATGGCTATGCTCGGCCCCATAGCTTTCACTTTAGCCACAACCAAAAACCTAGTAAAACACCTAACTCTTCAGAATAAAATCTCAAAGTCTCTACCTTACGTCGTATAGGCTTCGTGGGGCTGACGTCTTGCAAGGTCTGCAGTGACCCTGTCACCGTGACGGGCGGTTCAGACGTTGTGATAGATGCTGCTTTAGGCCTGCAACGTTACAGTAAATAATATCAGAGTTATAAACGCGTGAGAGAGGAAAGTAAGCGGATTGGGTTACAGAGAAGATAGCAAATGGAGTGTTTAATGTGGTTTTTTTGGTTGTGAATAAGCTCAGAATCTCACATATGTATGGACATTAAAATACAGTAACCAGCGATTTAAGCCCCCTTGCACCACATATTTTCACAAAATGTATTGAATTTTAAATATTTTAAAGACACAGTCAATCTTTCTCAGTTTGTCAACACAGTTGAGTGTGAAATGAATTTAGTTTAGTCTGGTGCAAGTGGACCTTAGTCTCTATTCAAAAGTTTTTTACAGTGAATAGAAGAGAAGCGATAGTTAGAAATTACGCTTTTTTGTTTTGTAAAAGACGATGCAGCACAAGCGATCGCAGAAATGCGTGGTGTTTTTATTGCAACTGAACGCAGATAATTGTTAGTTTGTTTCAGAATTGATAATGTGACAATATTGGCAATCGTTGATGTTAAAACAGCCGTGAAATAAGGCTACAAAATAAGTAATTGTTCCTTTTTTGAAACACTTAAGAGCAAATACACATTAGGTCAATCAATCAAGACCACGAAATTACATAATTATACAATACAACTAAGCTATTGATATTTTCGAACTCCTTTAGCACTCCATTCGCTTACAGCTCCGTGTTAGGGAAACGTGAAACGTGCTCAAAGTTAGTACAGTGTTTAAGGGTAATATTAAAACAACGGAAATGCGGATTTATTATCATTATTACTAGACATAAAATACAAGTTACCTGGCTGTGAATATGGCACATCGAATTTTAGATGGGTCAACTTACTTTGTACTGCGGTTTCTGTCCCTCATACAACTTAATTTTGCACCACTTTTTTGTGACTAATTTAGTTTTCAGATTTTTTCCTATATTTGTGCTGTGAGACATTACTTCATGCCAAATTTCCGGATTCTAGGTTAACGGAAAGTACCCTATGAATTTTGATTCCTTTGAGAGTGTCGAAATATACGTTTTTTGTGACATAACTAGCCGTATTTTTTTTTGTTAACTCGTGAGTCTAATTTTTTCATAGTTTCAAGGGACCGCAGAACTGAGTATATGGTTTTAATTTCAACTCGATACCTCTACGCGTTCCCGAGATAAAGGGTCTTGACAAACAGACGGACGGACAACAAAGTAATCAAATTTAAAAGTTCAAAATTCAAATTCAAGTTTTTATTTCACTTATGCATACATGGGTACTTATAAAACTTCAGAAGCTAGTGCACGGTTCCAAATTGGTCTTTTCCTATGGAAAAGAACCGGCAAGAATCTCCATTGTGATGATCCTATAAGTGTTCCATTTTTCCTTTTGAAGTACCGAACCCTAAAAATTTCTACAACACACAACACTTTTTAAAGCTCGATGTGTCATATTTACACCTAGGAATATACATTAGCACACAGGATGGCAGAAGATGGGTGATGGTTATAGCAAAACGGAAATACGCACACTGTGGTTCTTATTACCTTTTTAAATGCGACGAGATACAGTTGGTTGACATTGATTGATCGACAGGTCATCATGACGACAAACCTAATTCAGTAATTTGATTGATTTTGGTTTTTTCGTCTTCGAGTTCTTATCTCAACGGTCACTATGGTGTATTCACGTTACGTTTGCAGTTGAACTGATGAATCACTATTATCTTGACGTGAATAGACTATAAATTCAACAACTGATTTATGTCAGACTTTCTAATCTGTATTGACAGAAAAGGGTCATAGAAATGTGACCCTATATTCCTATTGAGGAATACGGTAAAAGCATACTAGCAGTGTAGCCTATAATCCAAATCATAGTGCTACAAATGACCTGTCAACCTGACATTAAGGATTTACAAGAAAACTGCTATTACGATTGAAAAAGAGATTTATTGCAAAAAAAAACTTAAATACTAAAAACAAGCGTAAAAATACTGTTAATTAATAAAACTTATATTAAATAATATATCACTACACACCCATCCATTCAATACTTGTGCCAAATTAACTGAAAACAAGAAAATAAAAGTAAATTAAAATTTGGGGTAGCGAGCAAGCGGTATTTACTGCCGATGATGGTTGATTCGCGATTGTGGCCAATGAATATTGATATTCACAACACAATTCATAGATCTAATACTATAACGAATATAAAAGGCCGATTACAATGCAATTCAAATAAGAATAGAAAGGTCAATGACGTCTATCTGTCAAATGTTACTTGATAAGGTTTGCAAAGAAAATTTATTTGCTTATCAATAACTGTTTTATGAGGTGGAAAATCTTCAAATATCATCTCTCCCGCTCTTGGATTACAATGTGGAAGTATCAGACTTTCACTGACTCTTTTACGTTCCAAAGCCAGGGTAACTCTTTTTTGAACATGCTTCCAGCCCTGGCAAGCATTGGCGTCCCCGTTAATCTTCTGAAGAAGAAAATTGTATTGGAGCAAATTGTAACGAAAAATTCTAACTTGATTCCATCCGTCTTTATTCTTGTGGCTTACGGCTAATTGAGTATGTCCTTACATTTTCTAACTCTAACAGTAAATTACATTTCTATTAAAATTTACATCACAAGCCGGCCCTTCCTTGCGAAGTCAACTACTTACACGTAACTACACGAAATCCAACCTTACTATATTGAAATAAAGACTCTTTTAGTGTAACATTTTGCCACGGACTTGTTTCCTTTTAATCGCCTAAGTCGGATTTATCCGACAATTACCATCGCGTTTTTTCTGCCATGGTCGCACATCCACGACCAAATACTCCATCTCGTCGGTTCTTCTGTTATCTATAGAGATTGAAGACCTAAACGAGATGGAGTACCCAGTCACAAATACGCGACCATGGCGAATAGGACACCAGAACACTCGTCGGGCCAATCCGACGCAAGCAGTTAAAGTGTTCACCATCTAAATAATTAAACCCCAAGCGAACGCCGGCGTTCGCGCATCTATTGTCTTACTATTGTGTCTCAAATTGACAGTATCTGAAAGGCTAATATGCTCAACGTTCTAAGTGCCACTTACCTGAAAGGCGGTATTTCAGGTATCTTGCCAATGACGAGTTTCTTCTTATCGATAGACTTGTCTATAGCTGGCTGTTTCGGCGTGGTCGGTGTCACCGTGCGAGGTGTGTTGCGCGCTGAGGGTCGGATGTCGTCTTGTGATGTACATTCCGACTTGAAGAAAAGGATATCGTTGTTAGTGTTATACTTAAGAATGGCCTAAAGCACTATCACATTTCGACTGTATACAGAAGAAAGAAGTGTGCAAAGACGCAATGCTTGCATAATATTTTAACGATTTACCAAAAATCTACAGATTTGATTTTAAAATTAAAACACTATGTTAGAACCTCTCTCAGTCTCGGGTCTTTAAGTCAAGCGTGAATAGGTTACTTCTAGGCAAGCGTCCTCCGTCGTCGGCCACATCATCGCTCACCTACAGGTGAGATAGTGATCAAGCGGAAGCCTATGCATTAAAATTAAGAAAAAAAACTGACGGTAAAAATTTGCTTGTAGAATAATCTGACAATCAATCAGAATGATTGCATGTATATTAGTACGGATTTTAATCGACTAAAGTAATTTTAAGACGCATATTCGCGATTTTTTTTGTATATCGTACCAATAAGTGTTATGTTTAGAACACACTATCTTACATTTATCCCGAAGTCTAACATACACCGCTAAATTTTAATCGTTTTAATCCCGTGGAGGGTCGATCCGGTACATGAAACACTACCGATTTGTAAAGATAAAATTTAAAAATAAAGTCCCTTTTTTTCAAAACTCGTATTAATTTACGCATGTACGAAATTAATTTCTTTAAGAACACGTGAGCTGAGCGAGTTCAGTGACTTGTAGGTAGTTTGTACGCAACGCCGACTATTACCTATAGGCCATTGAACTGGCTCAGCTAACGTTTTCTAAAAGAAATTAATTTCGTACATACGTAAATTAATACGAGTTTTGAAAAAAAGGTACTTTATTGTTTAATTTTATCTTTACAAATCGATAGTGTTTCATGTACCGGATCGAACCTCCACGGGATTAAAACGATTTAAATTTAACGGTGTATATTTTTTTGATTTTTCTGTTTACTGCAGTGGATCATAAGCTTGAAAAGCAAAAATTACGAAGCAACATTGAGTAACTTTACAGGAGAGTGATCGATGAAATTCCAAGCGAACGCCAGCGTTCGCGCACCAATAGATTAGAGACACAGTCTTACTATTGTCTCTAATTACCACGATTGAAAGGTAAACTTTAAATAACTCTCCTGTAAAGTTTTCTCAATATCGCTTAGTGATTTTTGCCTTTCAAGCGTTGGGCATTATAAAACTAGCGATTAGCTTCTGTAGCCCTCCTAAAATAATAAGTTATGATGAAAGTGGGTCTGCCATTGCAGCTGAGGCGGAGTTGATCGTTAAGAAGCCGAGTGTGCAATGACAAAAGCGCACATGTATCAAACGAATCTGAAAACTTTTTTTTTATTGATAGAAATTAGCGCTTCACTGCGATCCCACCTGATGGTAGTGGTGCAATCGTTGATGGTGAGGTGGAGCCTACTCACTCTAGCCTTGAAGACACCTAAATTATAATCGGGTGGGAACACCGCAGCAGGTTTGTTCTTACCATAAGTGGAGCATGTGCGTTTTTGATGGCTTCTCGCCTTTGGAACTCGACCTTCGCCATTTCAGTGGCCAACCAAGCTGGAATCTCGGGTATGGCGATGCGAAGCGCTACGACTATCACCAGGATTACATGCTGGAAATAAATACATTCATTACGCCTGAACTCCAAGGAGGAGAGTAAACGGTAGTTGTAATCTACACTTATATAATAAAGAGGTAAAGTTTGTTTTTTTTTGTTTGTAGAAGGTAATCTAGTAATATTACGACAATTGTAATTATAATTTAATGCCCGGAATAGTTGAAACAATAAGCCATTTAAGAATAAGGACATTTATAACATTTATTGATTTACCAGGGTACAGTTTTAATTTTGATCTTAAACACACGCAGTTTGTTGTGGAACATGTCTAATATCGGATATTATCGAAGTATAGGCTCTTTTATTGTTTTTTTTTTTAAGTGGAAAATCAACCAATGACTTCTCCTGCTATGGCGCAGCGGGAGGACGTGTCGACTTTTACTGTCTAAAACCTACACCTATGTTCCTTCTTTGCCCTGCTTTCAGCACTCCGGGTTCCCTTTCCGGGAGTGAACCCATGACCATAGATACTTTTATTGATTGAAAAACTAAATAATTTCATTGATTGGTCACAAATATTCAAAATGATTGACTCTTTTCCACACGTCATCATCACAGACAGGACAAACATTTAGTTCTTCGCGAGTTATTGTAAACTAACACACTACTAGATCGGATTATTACTTACCTCTAAAGCCACAATTACGAGTATGGTCTGCGCGGGAGTGGCATCGGGCAACATTCTATGTACGGGCCCTGACAGACCAATCAGAGCGCAGTTCACTAGTACCGCCACGGCTACCATCGTTTCCATTGCGTGCTGAAAATAGTAACAGTCATATTATGAGGTCAACCATCTTTTCATATAATTAAGTTGCAATATATTGAGATCATTTTAAGCCCCAAAACGTATGCCTGATGGTTAATCGAATTCTTTGATCACTAAAACTTCTTCATCGTTTATTATATATCATCATCATCATCCTTTTTAATTCCCACTGCTGGGACTCAGGCCTCCTCTCTAGGAGAGGGAATGGGCCGTAATCGACCACGCGGGCCCAGTGCGGGTTGGTGAATGTCACATGTCTTCGAATTTTTGGTTCTAGGACATGCCGGTTTCCTCACGATGTTTTCCTTCACCGTTTTGAGAGCAGTGGTGATGAAATAAATTACACAAAGTACTGCGCCTGGCTGGGCTCGAACCCGCGACCTACAACTCGTAAGTCGGGGCCGTTACCACTCGGCCACCACTGCTCCTGCACTGCTTATTATATATAATATATTTTATAAATTTTATTATTAACATTTATTTATTATTATCCGCAGGAGAACCAAGGTCATGTCGCTAATAATCCGAAGAATTGCCAAACTTAAGTGGCAGTGAGCAGGGCACATTGCTTACTGATAATTGGTGGGGCCGAAAGGTTCTGAAGTGGCGACCACGTAGCGAAAGATGCAGCGTTAGCGCGGCCTCCCACAAGACCGATGACCGGGAATCCGATGGACGCACAGATCTGGTCGTTATGGCGACAGGCGCGAGGAGGCCTATGTCCAATAGTAGTCATCTTTCAGCTGAAATGATGATGATGATGATTACCTGCCAGCTCCCAATACTCTTGACTCGTTCCCCAAACGGTCGTTGCGCGACGTGGCACAGTTTGAACGCGTCGGCCCTTATCTCGGCAGCATTGTTCAGTAGTGCGCACACAGCGGCCAGTGGGAAGGCAGACGAGAACAGTACCACGTGGCCCAGTTGTGTGAGCATCTCCAGGTACTCGGCGAATGTGCCATCGTACTGTTAACAATGGTTTATCTGGTAAACATACTTATATATTCCTAAATACATACATACTATAGATAAATTACACCCAGACAGACCAAATGATCGTGCTCATTGCCTCTGTGACGCCATAGATGTCGCTAAATAGGTATCAGAATAGGTCGTAGTCTTTTTCACCCCACTTTTAAATCGCGATTTTGGTGTTTTTATTTCGATTTATGTTAAGGTTCGATTTCTTTGATAATTTATATGGCAGAATTACGTTTTTTGTTTTGTTTTCAATAAAGGGGGTTTCCATACCAGAAACATTATTTAGTCGGCGTTTTTGTATGGAATCTTTTGTCTGCGATTCCGACTAGCACTTGGCCAGTCTTTTTACGTATTACCTTTTTTAATTGATATAAACTACTGCATGACTACGATCCCATGATAAGCAGTGATGCAATCATTGATGGGGAGGCGCACTAGTTTATTAAGAGCCTATACACTCTAGCCTTGAAGACACCTAAATTATAATCGGACGGGAAGACCGCAGCAGGCAAATTATTCCAGTCCCTCGATGTACGCGGTTTAAACGACGAGGCGAAACGCTTGGTCTGGACCGTAGAGGCTTCAACAACGTAAAGGTGGATACTCGCCGTTCGTCGGGTTATCCGATGGTGGAAATGAGATGGTGGAATCAAGTCATGCAATTCCTGCGCACACTTTCTAAAAAGCATCCTGTAAAACACCCAAAAGCTGGCTACCCTACCTTGAACAGTTGCGACTCTAACTCCGCCTGGTGCAGCACCTTCTGTCCCACGAGAGGCTCCGAGTCTCTCCTATCATCCTTCTCCTTATCTGTGCCACCGTTCACGAGGCTGTTCTCTGGAGGATCGCCCGAGGAGTCTGTCTTTTTGTCGAACAGTTCCGTTAGTTGAGCTGATGTTGGTACTGCAAGAGAAAAAAAAAATCATTCCACCGGAGAGAAAAAACAAGTGTCTTATATTTCGCTTGTGAAGAACAACCAAGGTTAGGGATATAGCCCTAACTCTCTCCGCAGACCATGTCCCACCTTCCGTCCTGCATCACGTGCCCTGCTCACGTAGGGACCTAATGACAGCATAAGCGGACGGCATTGCCGTGGTCGAATTCTGGTCCAGGCAAGGAATTTGACTAGTTTTCCCAGCGATACGCTAGTAAGAAGAAGAAGCCCGAAGAAACGCTAAATTTAATTGGTAGTGGGTAAGGTACATTGCTCGAAGAACAGATATTCGATGGGGCCAAAAGGTTCTGCCTCCCTAGCCAAGTCACAACTGTTTCGTTTCGATTCTCTTGTGTCGAACGGCTCGAGTTGACCACGCCTCAGATTCCTTTGTTCTGACCACGTGACTGAGCGTTGAGATGACGTCAAAACAAAGGAACCGGGGGCGTGGCCAACTCGAGGCTTTCGACAAAAGAGAATCGAAACAAAACGGTTGCAATTTGGCTAGGGGGTCGGAGTGGTGACTACGTACCGAAAGACGCAGCGTTAGAAGGCTTCCCACAAGGTGTACTGACGACGTATAGGGATTTTTATTTGTTTTGAAAGCGTCCACAGTATCACGTCATTTTAAATGATTAGCTTACTAAAGCCCATATTTCACCGAGACACCATGGCGGCACGACCAGTCGTCGCTACCAACAAAATGTATACAGCTCTATAGAGAGTTCCTCACCTGGTGTCCGTTTAGCTGCGCAACCAATTTGGTGGTGCGACCAGCTCGGACGTGTAGCGACTCTGTTACAATTACCGGCACGGATCTTGAGCGCTCGGCGTCAGAGTGGAGATCGCTTTGCGCATTCCATACATTGGCGAGCCAATAATCGTCGTTGTCAGATACATGCAGCAAGGCAGGGACCGAATCACGAGTGACGTCTATGACACGATGGCACGACGAGCCAATCACTGGCACTCCCCGCCCCCGCGTCTCACTTCGCACCACTAAAGAGACCGAATATTTGACTTCTGCGCAACTTGAAGTCAGCGCTCAAGATCCGTTTCGGTAATTGTACTTATATGGTGTCTAGTTTAGTAGCTCAGAAGTATATTTCACCGGTACATCATGGCGGCGTAAGTGGTCACGCCGCCATCTTGTCCCAGTGAAATATAGCGCTTCAGGTCTAAAATATATACAATCCCTACAGAGTTACATACTGACAGACATAGTCAGTATTTAAGTTTGTAGTAGTAGTGTCTGTTGCTTACTAGAAATAAAAGTTTATTGGCAACCAGTACTAAAAAAAAAAATCGTTAGATATGAACTTACTTTTGCTCGGACTGATAGCTCCGAAAACATCAACACAAATCTTAGCCAGCCGCAAATTTTCAATCAGATAAGGCAGAGCCGATTCTTTAAGATTACCGATGACTTGGCGCGTTATTAGCAAAACGGCTAGTTGCTGGAAATAAAATATTTTTTTGTAAACACATCATGAAATTTTGTTTTAGTTATTTAGTATTATGTCGACTGCCCTACACAGTCCTCTCATACCTTTTAATATTGTGATATGGAAATATTGCAATTAGCCTTTTGAATGTCTTAAGTTACACAGTTTGACGTAAGCAATTGTCTTTCTTTTTTGGTGAATAAATTATTACTATTATTTATTATTATTATTTCTATTGTGTCTCTAATTACGGCATTCGATGAGTTAATCATGTTTTTATAGCAGATGCCGATCGAGTCTGCTGCATGCCGATCGAGCGGTGGGCCAGTAAAACGCAAAATTGGTGCCCTGAAATCGCACGACGGGGTCTCGGCAGACTAAGGAGATGGCGGAACGACTTGGATGTCTTCCTTGGGAATTGGAAAGAGGTGGCTCAAACCCGGGAACATTGGAAGGAGTGGAGGGAGGCCTTTGCCCAGCAGTGGGACAGTATGGGTTACATATAATAATAATAATAGCAGATGAAGATGCAGTGGTGGCTCAGCGGTAACAGTTCCGACTTATGAGTTTGTAGGTTACGGGTTCAACTCCAGCCAGGCGTATTACTAAGGACCGTATTACAGAACATCGCTCAATACTCAAGCATTACTTAAAACTAGATTCAAGCCATTTGATTGGTTGCAACTAGTTTTAAGTAACGCTTGAGTTTTGAGTGACGTTCTGTAATACGGGACACACGGCGGGTTTCTGAATTGAGTATTTTGATTTAATATCGACTCAAACCATACTTAAGAACTAAATTTTGACAGGTTTTAAGGCTAAAGTAGAGTTTGAGAAATACTCAACTTCAAATGCTTAAATCAGAAATTCGGGGGTTAGTGTAATTTATTTCATCACTAATGTTCTCAAAATGGAGAAGGAAAACATCGTGAGGAAACCGGCATGTCATAGAACCAAAAATTCGAAGACTTGTGACATCCACCAACCCGCACTGCGCCCGCGTGTTGGATTACAGCCACACCCTACTCCTAGAGAGAAGGCCCGAGCACCAGCAGTGGGAACATTACAAGTCTGAATATGCTATGCTTGTTTTTATAAAATGGTAACTTTGGTGGTAGTCCTGCGTAGGAAACGACCAATTGGAACTATGCACGCTAGTTCAGACGTTTTTATGAGTGCCCATTTAGGCATAAGTGAAATAAAATATGTATTTTATGAATTAATTTGAAACAAAATGAATAGTACTTTCTGTATCGGAGTCTTAATTAGCCTGCATTGTCATACTGCTGGAAAAAGGCTTCTCCCAAATCGTTCCAGGTCATAATGCTGAATTAGTCTTGCGGTAGGTTCCAGGTCATCTCGATACCTCTTTCAAGGTTTGGCTTAACCTGACAACCATGTCATAGTGACAGTAAAAAAAAGTTAGCTAACGACAAAACATGGATACATATTGTTCGAAAAAAAAAAATGTCGAACCAAACGAAAGAAAAATAAATAATTATTTTAGATACCAACCTCTTTTAACTTATCCATATCCTGCAGGTAGAACGCAATATAAAACAAACTCATGAACGAGTTGAGGAATTGAAACTGAAAACAAAAACAACACCATTTACTTGTACAACCTATATCAACTCTAAATACATCAAAAGCGAACTACATAGGTACGGACTACAACAAAATACTTTTAACAATAATGGAATTTATTTATGATTAAAATTATATTAGTCAGTGCTTCAACGTAAATACAACTGATTTAAAGATTTAAACTAAATTTCTACGTAACTGAACTTTTAACGATGTGAAAATAAATAAATTATAGTGTAAAAGTTTATCCTTTTTGCCAGAAATAATTTAAAGAACTATAAGAGCGTTTTTCCTCTGGCAATTTTCTAATGCCTTTGTAAGGCATCAAAATTCTGTGTTATTAACATTTTAGCGGTGTTTATTATAAGCCTATTTACAAGTGAATGTTATTTTATTAGGATTTTGCCAATAATAAAACAACTTATATATCCCACGGTAAGATCAGTGCAAGTTGTATGTTGTAACTTCACAAGAATTAAAGAGACAACAAAAATTATGAATTGAATAAGTTTTATTATTACTGAATGTCAAATGTACTGTCAACAAAATAGTTCGGTATGTAGGCCAGGAGTAACCATCTATAAACAAAATAACACGATATTTCATGTTATATCTTCTGTCTACACACGAATATTTACTGAGAGAGATCGGGCGACGAGACGTACGGTGCGCTAGCGCGCTGTGATTGGTCCGCGGCATTCTTTGACGGAGGCCGCCCGCGCACAGGGCATACATATTCGTTCCTGACACGCGCGCTTGCGGCAGTTGCCTGCGGGACGTCAATTTGGAATTTCGTGTGCTATTTCCTAATATTCGTATCTGTGACGCGTATGTAACGAGTTTTTAAATAAATATAATTGAAATAATTATTGTCTTTTATTACTAAAAAATAAAATATTTGCGCTCATAAACACGCTTGCGAGACTTACTATTAATTTACTTATCATCACTCTACTGAGACACACTCAGTAGAGTGATGATACAACTTGATACCCATCATCTTCCTCCCCTTGTCCCACGTTATAAATATGTATTGACCACGTTATAAGAAAAACATGTTTGTTTCCATTCCATTGTCACAAATATTACTCACCTTTCACTACACGTACACAACTACACACCATCACACACTTCAAAATTAAAACAGAACTCATAAATAATTGCAGCGGTAGGACGACATCGTCCATCAATTGTTGTAACAATAATATTGTACAAGAGTTTAGAGGCTGTTCACTGTTTCTCAAAATACAGGTTATAACCTAGTTTGAGAGGCAGGGTTCTAGATTCTATTTTAGTACAGATTACAACATACCTACTTATAGAACTGTATAACTTCTCAACCTACTGTTTGTTTCTTTATGTATCTGTACTTTTTTGGTAAATAAACATCTTATTATTATTATTATTCTATCCTGTCAACCATGACGCTATCACTGATATCACTCGTCACATAATCTATGTATCTATTCATTGGCCTCCTTCTCCCTTTTCATCCATTCACATGCGTTTCATTCCTCCTCTTCACTTAACCATACCAAGAAATACGATTCCATTTCAACTTTTCTGTCACTGGCGCCACTTTTAAACTTCCTCAAAAATAATAATTTCTTGCTTTATCCATTCTCATCACATCACACATCTCTCCTTCATGATGGATTTGATTACACAGGTTACAAACATAATTTAACGCTTCTTTATTTTAAGATAAAAATGGAAGTCTGATTAGATACCTATTTCGTTGACAGTACATGCTACTTGCAAAAGTTAACACTTTTAAACTCGCATGCAAGCGGAAAAGAACCGTGCAAGCTAAATCACTGTGCCTTCAGATTATTATTCCATTTACCAAAGAGTTTGGTTAATAACCTTCTCCGTTTATTTTCTATAAGCAAAGCGTGATGGAAGCTTAGCCTCAGAGTATGGCGTTAGTTTTTTTACAGCATTTTTAAATACAAACCAATGCTATTTTCACAATCAGGTGATTCTCATACTTTGTCTCGAGTCGATAGTTCTCTGTTCAAATAAAACGTCAAATTTTCAGTGTTACCATTTTTTTTTTGTGTTTTTATTTTTTTGTTGTGTCCAGTCCCATTTGGTAAGCAGTAAAGAGAAAAAATAATATGCGCTATAGTATATTTTCTACACAATGTGTTAATCTACTTATTGTTGGACTAAAAACTAATTGTGTCTATTTAAAGTTCGATTATTTCGACTATTTATTAATATTTTTAATAAATAAATTGATATTCTAAATATTGCTATACGAAGATAAATCTCAATATGTCCAAAACTAAGTGTCATGCAGAATTTGTGAAATGTTTTGTTCCTTTCGCACATATCTGTTTGATATAAAAATTTGCTGTTCGTTAGTTTCGCTAAAACCTTCAAAACGATTTGACAGATTTAAATGTTTTTCTTTTTGTTTTGTTCACTCTATTACCCTTTGTTTCATTTAAACCAAAGACGTTGTTGGAAAACCCACATAAAGAGTGAATAAAATAAAATTAGTAATTTAAATGGGAATTACTTCCTAAATGGAACGACTAATTCCATGAGAGACGAGCTGCAAGTAAACAATAGTTTTGTCTTACAATGCTTAACCCCTGGCGCGCAGGGGGTATTATTGTTACGTAATTGGGCGTTTTTACGTAAATCACAAAAAAAAACAACTTTTTCTGGATTTTTCTAGGTATATCAAAGATAGATAGAAGCCAAAATTTCGGCCAAAAATTTTTCGTATAAACGTGTGTACAAAACGAAAATTAAGCGTTTTTCAAGGTCATTCAAATTGTACAGTACAGACGTATGTACAATCGGCGCTCGAGGTATATTAAAACTACGAACATAATAGTAAAAGTTTTTTTTTTATATATCCCGATATGTGCGAAAAGACTTCCCGTAGAAATTTCCAATTACACATTTTATAATACTTGGGATTGGGATCAAAATGAATTTAAAAACCCACTGTATTACGGGATATCTACGTCAGAATCACACCTCGTTTCGATTGTTATAAATCAATCCACACTAAAATAATTGCACACAAATAAAACCAGTAACAATATAAAACATTCTTAGGGCAGTGGTATTTCAAGAAAGAAATGACGAAATAAAAGAAATGTTTATTTGTGAATCCCACAATTTATTAAACCTAAAAATACGTAAGCATGAAATAAAACAAAAAAATCTGTGCAAGATCGAAAAGGCTCCTATCTCAGCACATACTCGTGTGTATTCCAACATGTAAAAGTTAACGCAACGCTAGAGAAACTTCGCATAGGTACGAGAAGAAAGTATCGACTAGGGAATCCAATCCCGCATCAAAATCGCAATCCCGCATCAAAATCGCAATCCCGCATCAAAATCGCAATCCCGCATCAAAATCGCAATCCCGCATCAAAATCGCAATCCCGCAGGCGTGGATTGGGATTTTTAATTTCTTTTTTGTTTTAAGTAGTAATAAACACAAAAACCGGTCAAGTGCGAGACGGACTTGAAATCTGGACATCGAGGGTTTCTTATAAAACATAGTTACGCAAATACCTAGTTCTATTCCTGAATCCAGTTTTTAGGAATTTTCAAATAGCAAATAAAAATATTATCATAGAAAATCAGCTGCTTTTATGGAACAATAAAATATTTAACGGACCTTCATCTTTTAGAAAATTGAATTCACATGCTGCGGGGAACCCCCGGTCATAGAGTACCTAAACTGACATTGATTACGGTCTGTTTCAGTTGCGATACAGGACTCGCACAACACAAACTAAAAATTCAAAAATTATTTCATTGCAAGGTGAAATCGAAAACAAAATATTTGTTTTCCAGACAAATACTATTAAAAATGTCATGAGTTCAATGTAAAATTGTTTCATCATTTTTTAATAAAGATGAGCTGGGACTAATAAATAATCTAAACGGCGGCAGGTCGTTGGAATCCACTTTTCATATAAAAAACTTCAATCCCGCAAACGTGCGGGATCCCGCATGAGTAATCCCGCATTTCTGATCCCGCAGAAATGGTGCGGGATCTCGCGTTTGCCAGATTGGATTCCCTAGTATCGACATCTATATATACAGGATATAACAAAAAAAAAATATCAGCATTCCTATATCGCAACGCGGATTAATTTAGACCTAAATTATAGTTTAGGCTCGAGCTCGTTAAGAGACATGCTCCAAGGTGTCTCAGTATATTATGATGGTTACCTACAAATCATTTACTACAACATACTTTTAATCATTAGATTATCCAGAAGTATGTCAGTAAGTGCAAATCAATATAACTTTAGGCAGAAGTAATTACAAAAACAAAAAACACCTGCACGGTTGGCGCAAATATTTGTATGACCTACAGATAGGTGTTTCGGGTCTGGACGTCTTCTGTATGTGAGTCCACATGTATAAATCCGGGAGTTATTCCTAGTATGAGCAACCACTGCCCTAAGTTCAAAATAAAACAAACACAAACTCAACCTCTGCCACACACTTTTTTTTTAAACCACAGACAATAAAATTTACATTACCTTTGTCGTTGAGCCACCTCGCTATCCTAGCGTACACTTCTTCTTCGACGGCTATGATAATAGCGAGCAGAGCGCGCGGTATCCATGTGAAATATATTATGTGTGTTTCCCACCAGTCCTGTTGGAAAAAGGTTTTGAAATTATTCTTTTTTGAAAGTTCGAAATAATTAAGTAACTTTTACCGCTCTGGGAGAGAGGAAGTTTCAGACTTATACCACACCACAAAATAGACACGCGCGCGCGAATCTCGCAACAGAACGACGACACCAGAGCGACCGCCGAGCGTAGGTATGAAAAATGAAGTTCATACATGAGATTGACTTCTGTACTTATTAGTATTCTGTGCTTGTACTGACTAAAACCCACCCGTGTACCAGTAACGTAACAAATATTCGCATTAGCATTCGCGAATGTGAGAAATTTACCATTCGTTACATCACTAATTCATATTAGTTGTATTATCATTCTATATCTATTCAAACAATATTTTAATACTTTTTTGTTTGTCAAAAACATTCGCCAAATATTCGCATGTTTTTTGCGAATACGAATGCGAATATCAAAAAATGTGCGAGTATTTGCGAATGCGAATGTTCGTTACATCACTACCGTGTACCTTCGTCGGCATATAATGTGATAATAAAGGTAGATACTGACCTGAAAGCGCAGTAGTGCGAAAGTAGCCGTGGCAGCAACACTAAGACACACGCACATGAGCGGGAACGACACGCAGTGCCTCCACACGCGCCGCCTCCACGCCGCATACACAGGCTCGGGCCGACCGGTCACACTACTTGTACTCATCTCACCCTGAAATCAAGAAGATAACATGACTTTACTTCTCAAAACGCCATCAGTGACGTCACATTTCAGTACTATGCATTCCTAATAAGAATAGGAAAGTCAATAATAGCGATCTGTCAAATGTTGATTGAAAACAAAACAAAAGACGATTACGTCTACCTCGGACACACAGTTCAGTTGGGTAGATGTAATTTCGAGAAAGAGATTTTTTTTTTTTTTCGATGGGAAAAATCATCTTATGACAACCCCCGCACACTATCTCCCGCTCCGCCCAAGAGGCGGAGCGGGAGATAGTGTCAGACTCTTACTGACTAAAAAATCCATCCCGTTCCTTCAAGCCTTCATACCGGGGCTCGAGCGCCCTTTCGGATAACCCTGGCCCCAGTAGGCTTCGACCCGGCTGGGCCCCTGCTGTTGCTGACAAAGAGATCAACTGTTGAATCCGGCTCGGCTGGGCAGCGTTCGTGAAGCTACGCGGTATCTTCTCATCCAACATACCAGTGTCTCAAAACGAAAGTCTATGACTAGTGTGTATTGCCAGTGATGACATATGGTTCCGAAACGTGGTCGCTCACAATGGGCCTCATCAGAAGGCTTAAAGTCACCCAAAGGGCATTTTTTTTTCTTTTTTTTTCCACAACTATCACACGTTGTCTAGTCCCAAGCTAAGCAGAGCTTGTGTTATGGGTACTAGACAACTGATAAACATACTTATATATTTATAAATACATACATATTATAGATAAATTACACCCAGACACAGAACAAATGTGCATGCTCATCACACAAACATTTGTCCTGGGTGGGAATCGAACCCACGACCTCCGGCATAGCAGTCAGGGCCACTAACCACTAGACCATCAGGCCAGTCAAATTGTTAGGAACCATTTGATATTCTTCCATTTGCCACTACTCAGACACTTCATACAGTGACAAAATTAAAGAACTGATTCTGATTAAACTTTTTTCGTTCTAGATTATTAAATAAATATTATTTTTTTAAATCTTGTTTAGCCCAATTTTTCGATTTGACAGCTATGACGTCAGAACATGGCGTAAAAATCGATCCTATTCTTATTTGAAACGCATTGCATGTGCATCCTTATTCTGTTATTTGTCGTTTTCTTCTTTCCTTCCACCAGATTGGAAAGGTTTGTAACTTGTTTTATTTTAATGGATTGGAAAAATTCTTTCTATTTGTGGTTTTAGATAAGATACTTTTTGATACAAAAAATAATACAAATTCAGTAAAGTACCCAATTGTCTTATTAAAAGCAATTGTACAACCCCATTTCTCCACTTATTCATCAAAGATACATAAGAAAGTTACCTGGAATAATGGTCTTGGTTCAACCAGTAACTCATCTCTCTGGTCTAATGTTCCCCACTTATATGCCAGTACATTGGAATATCTGGAATTAAACGAATAATATATTAAGCATATCCGACTCCAGACTATTCCTGCGGATGGAAAGCGCCGTCAAGGCCGGCTTACGGTCTAGTCACGACTTCGGTATTAGCGAGCGTGGCGCGGCGAGCGGGGCGGAATTGGTAAGCGGTAGTTGGCCACTATGAGCGGCGTCTCGTGGCGTGCTTCAAACATTTTCATACTTTTGTTCTTACCGCTAGCATACACTTACAGCAGCAAGGTTGATAGAAGGCGATATGATGTAGACGCGTACATGAGGACTGGTTTGAAATGGCGCGGGAGAAAATTTTCTGAAAGGACTTGGCGAAAGCTTATGCCCAGCAGTGGGATAGCAAAGGCAGGAGAAAAATATCTTTTCCCTTTTTTTTAAATAAAAACTGCCGTACACAGGCTACACAAGGAATGATGACGCTTGTATCGTGGGTGTGTCCACAAATATGAGACATCCAAACACCCAGAATATCTGTAGGCCATGCAAATATTTGTTCCATGTGGGAAGCGAACTTACAACGCGCAGCACGGTACCTAGTTAATCGTCCAACCACAGCGCCGTGCGCTATCATTGACAACAGCTTTATTTCGAAGCAGTAAGGGCTGCTTTCGTGCTTTGTAAATAGTATTTCGTTTGTATTGTACATACCTTTTCCAGGTTTCTAAATATACACACGCCCAGAGTACGTTGAATAGCGAAAACAATACATAAGCTATATCCTTCCAATTGTCATTTGCTGTGCCGAGCCAAATCTGAAATTAAAATGTGTACAATTAATTTTTAGTTAGATGAAGCCCTGAATCGCAAAATAGATAAGTACAGAAGACAATCTTATGTGTGTATTTCGCTTTTTATACCTACGCTCGGGTGACGCACACTAATGAGCGCTTGAGCCGGAACTGTTCGACGAGCGGGCCGAGGCGCTCCGAGATGTCGTGTCCGTGAGCGGTGTCTATGTGTGCATTGCTCAAGCGCGCTTTGTATGTAGATTGACTTCTGTACCTATCTATTTTGTGCCTGAACCCCACACTAGGTAAGTAGGTAGTTGCAGTTTAAGCCGTGTACGCACGTACGAACAAATTTGTTACGTTGCATGATACGCAACAACTTGGTTCGCACACGCGTGTGTACCACTAACGAACATTGAACACTGTTCGTCAAACTTATTTGCGGCGATTCTATTAGTATGTTCTGTATGGACGCTGTTCTTCATGAATCAATGCGAACACCAAAAAACTTTTTGCTACTTCACAATCGACCACTTCCAACGACGCCGCCATGGCTATTAGAGAGTTCACGACTACTGCGCGTGCGAACTCGATTCGAACTATGTTCGCGTTAAGAATGCCGCCCTAATGTTCAAGTTTGATGTTTGTGTTCGCTATGTTGTTACGTGTTCGTACGTGCGTACATGGCTTTCGATACATTAGTGGATAAAATGTTCCCGAACATGACGTGCAAAGGCCAATTCTACGTGACGCTGCAACGTTACCCAGCGTCCGGCAACTTGCACCTCAATATTTTGTCTCCTAATGTACTCGTATTTGAGGCTTGAATAAGCTTCAGATGTGTTGTAAATCATGGAGGGAGGGGATTCTATAGTTTTATTTTCTTTACTTTTTAAAATTTTTGAGTACATTATGATATTCCACAGTTCACACAAAATAGCAGATTTTCAGAGGTCTTTACTGGATCTAAGCGCACGGCCGTGCGCAGGCCAAGTTCCAGTAACAGGCCGCGCGCATGCCGTGCACTATTTTTAGTTTTACACAAAACTGTTTCGATTTGAATATCAAACTAGATAACAAATATCTGGAGAAAGATGTGCAATACCGTCATAATCATGTAAGAGCTGTACTATAGAAATGTATTTCGGATTATACGCTCGTAAGTAAAGAGTACCTAGGTGCCCACTTTTACGCAAGCATGCTCGACGATTATCGTTTGCCATCAGGTCAGATGAGACACAGATCAGGTAAGACACAGGTCAGCTGAGACACAGGTCAGGTGAGCTTATCCATAATAATAAAACACTAAAAAAACACTTACCCAAAATATAAAGCCTACAACAGCCGGTACCGTCAACGACTGTGTATAATGGCCAAGCCAAGCGAAGTACATTGCTATTTTAACACCAAAATATTCACTAATCTCATCTGAAATGCAACAATGGTTATTTATCATATCATCATCACCTTGGTAATCTATAGGGTTGCCAAATATACTTGAACGTATTTTACTTAATTTTTGGTAAATATACTTTATAAATTTGCATTAAAATATAAAATTAAGTAAGTACTCTATTTTCAATCTTTACTGTGATGCTTAAAATGAAACGCTAAAGGTAGAACGCCACGCCACGCGAATTCGTTCTACGTACAAATCAGGCGTGGTATACGTGTGAGCGGGCTAAAGTAATTCTACCTGTATTTGAATAATAACACAAGTTGAAATTCGAATACGTTCTGTTTTAAAACAAAATAAATAGAGTTGGAATTGAGTTCCTTGTTTATTTAAATTGATATTGGAGAAAAAAGAGCTTCCAAAATTATAAAGATAATGTTAGTGTGTGCTAGAAGCACATTAAAATATGTCTTCAAGAGAAGAAACAAACAAATAAATAAATTATTGAATAATAATTTGATTTTTTTTCTTTCAAAGACTTATTCTTTACTAAAGAAAAGTGACACGTTATTTTCATAAAAAAAAAGCTAGCAACCCTAATCATCAACAAGATTGAACATTGTGAAAATAATTACATAGGTACATTAACAGCTAATCCTGATTTTCATACCATTTAATCTGATAACCGAATGAATAATATGAACAGAATGAAAAAAAAAACGTGTTGCGCCGACCCCAAATAGAACGAGACAAGGGCAGGAAGAAGAAGAAGAACCGAATGAATAATATTATCCAAGGATTGAGTTTCATATCTTTCCAATCTTTCTATGTTTGAAAGGCGGATTATAGGCAAAATAAATATTGCCGTCTGAAAATGACAGTTTGCGTGTCTACAACTGAGGAGTTATAGACACGCAGGATGTGACCATAGAGCACGGAACACCGCGCTGACAGCTATTAGAGATGCCATTGATAATATAAATTAAATTAATATTTGGGTAGTATATTTGTGAATAATATTTTATACTAAATAACAAATAAGACCAAAAAGAAATCATCTCTGAACCTAGCACCAAAATTAGTTATTAAATAAGATATTTTTTAATACACATCAAAGAACCTATCGTTCATCAATTTATAATTTCAATTAAATTTTTTTTACATCGAATACTACATAACTCGCTACAAATAAACCAATTGTTTAACAAAACTAGTACTGAAAATAATTAGAAAATAATACATCAGCAATCATCAACAGTGTAAGTACTATATTTTTTCTTCAAATGCGCAACTAAAACATTCTCACTTATTTCCTGTTCATATCACTGCTCGCTGAAAATCGTGTTTCGATTGGTCACTACCTACCGAAACACGATTTGCAGCCGAAACCGTAACAAAATGTTCGGCTTCTCAACTACTACGGCTTCGAAACTGACGTGGTGAGAGAAAAACTGACAAGAAATATTGAAATTTGATATATTTTGATTGCTATATTATAAAATTATAAATTACATAAAATACTAAATGAATAAATAAATAAATACATTGATAAACGAGGCAGTGTTGTCAGGTCTCTATCACAACCTAACCGTCAGCTCAAAAACGTTCGAATCTCGAAAACGGTAGTTTCGGTTGTGCCGAATATTTAACCACTTTTTGGTCGAAACTAGTTTTTTTTTTTCGCCGATACCGAAATCGAAATTCGGTTCGGTCGGTCACACATTCCATTCGCCTTTGATCTCCATGCACTCTATACTCATAACTATTAAGTCAACACAAAAAAGCTCATCAAATAAAACTTACCTATAGGCTGCGGAGAAAACAAAGTCTTCACCCATTTCCTTCTGAGGTTCTCCAAAGCGGTTCTCTCGTGTAAGGGGAACATACTCGCTACTACTCCTCTGCTTACGCATGCCGGCACTGTTGACAACGATTACATTTCTTTATTAGCAGAACACTACGGAGATATTGAAGAATACATTCGTTAATATCAATCAGAATTGAAAAGGCTGGAAAACTAAATTCTTGTTTAAGTATTGTTTTGGTTTTCTTTATTACACAAAGGAAAAAAGAAGATATAAAAATGAGTTACTTATATGTCCAAAAAGGAGATGGCGGGACAACCTGGATGTCTTCCTTGGGAATTCGAAAGGGGCTCAAACCGGAAACATTGGAAGGAGTGGAGGGAGGCCTTTGCCCAGCAGTGGGACAGTATGGGCTAAGTAATATAATAATAAAATATATGATTGCAGAGGATCTTCAAAAGGAAAAATCAAGAAGAAATGTTTCAGCTTTGATTGAGCTCATATCTCACAGTTAGTGCCTAGGATGCCTATCTCAAAACTAACTCCTTTTTTAGGTGGGAAATCATCCAATAACTTCTCCCGTTCTTGGGCGGGCGAGAGGGTGTGTAGGGACCCAGTAGGGCCGAAGCCTACAAGTGCCATAGGTTGTCCAAAATCCAAAAATTATGGCAAAGAAGGAATGTAGGAGTAGGTTTTATTCAGTAAAAGTCTGACTCGCCTTCCCGCTTCGCCATAGAGCTGGAGAAGTCACTGGATGATTTCCCAAACGAGAAAGGGGTTAATTTTGAGATAGATATCCAAGACAATAACTAGAGCAAGATGGTCACAGTAAATATGACCTCGAATTTTGGAAAAAACGAAAAGATCATTTGTAAATAATGTCAAAATAAGGGCATTATTGAAAACAAAACAAAAAGTACAATACACTCCAGTCTGTCCTTTACAAAGTTCAACAACAAGAGAATGTGACCTTCCCCATGGACGCATCGACTTATTGTGTACTAGGTGTAGTTCAAGGACGAGTCGTCCGATGTATAAGTTAACCCTTTTATGTGGCGGAATGGCTGCGTTCAATTTTGAGTTCTTTTCGAATCTGGAGTTGACGGTTGGCGCAGTGGTTTTTATAAACGATTGGCTGAGTGTCGTTGGTTCGATTTCCGCATGGAACAAATATTGTTCCAGGTCTTTCCAGTCACATACACAATATGCGATGATGTGGCCGACGAAGGAGCACGCTTGCCTAGAAGTAACCTATTCACTCTTGACTTAAAGACTCTTAGGTTGTAGCTATAAGGAGACAGACTCCAGCAGGGAATTCCACTCCTTAGTCGTACGCACAATAAATATGTTTGCAAAACGATTTGTACGTATGGGTGGGATGTCCACCAAGTACCGGTGACGCAATGCCGTAACGTCTAGTGGTCGGGGAACGGACTTGGCGGAATTAAATTGTACAATCCCAATGCACACTCTCCGAAATGTAAACGACAGGTTTGCCTGTACAGTTGAGTTGTACAGATAAACCGGAGCGTGTATGTTGCAAACTTGTGCAAGTTTCCATACAAGCTAACCTGACAGGTATAAGGGCCCTTTTCCTGTCAGGCGTATTTTATCCCGCACGCGGGTCTCGGCCGCATCCGGGTGATAGCACGCTCCGGGTCACACCCGGAGCGTGCTATCACCACAGGCCGCCCGCATCCAGATAGCGCGCACGCGGGCTGCACGCTCGCAGCCAATCCGCGTTCCGCGCGCGTGCTAGCCGCATGTTAGGCAAAACATGTATCAAATGATAGGATGCGGGCAGTCCGCATGTGGACGAGAACCGCGTGCGGGCTAAAATACGCGTGACAGGACAAGGGCCCTCACTGTGCAGGTAAACCTTTCAGGTATACCCAAGCGTGTATGGCTACCTTTAGACTTCAAGAACCCAGTAGCTAGTTAATGCCCTTGGAAAAACAGGTGCCAGATTTCCCAAGTGACTCGTAGGCTTATTGTCTTCTAACCAGTTCAAGGTGAGTCCCTCGATAGTGCACCGCTGTATTAATTTAGCCTTTTCTTTAACAGAATCAATTCAAAATTCAAAGCCTATTTCTAATAAACCATTTACAGACACTTTTGAATTATCAAAATGTCAGTCAGTCAGCCAACCAAAAACACCTTCACTTTCTCCTGTCTATAGCTAACTTACCAATACTCTGGCCAGGTCTAAGCGTGAGGGCAGGTTCTAAAGCATGTTCATCGCCCGGCTCAGCACGGGCTGACTCCAACGCATGCTTGACTAAGGCGCCCCGCTCTTGCGAGTTCAGTAATTCGGCGGCTGAGGAACCCTGAAAAAAAAAAATTGAACTGTATGATATTTATTTTGGAAATACTTTTTAAAGAATTCTTGTATTGTGTAGTTTCCTATGTGTATATTTGTAGGTACAATATTTTATACTATACAACATCATCATCATCATTTCAGTCGATAGACGTCCACTGTTGGACATAGACCTCCCCCAAGTGTCGCCACAATGCACGATCCTGTGCGTCTCGCATCCATCGGATTCCCTTAATCTTCACCAGGTCATCGGTCCACCTTGTAGGAGGCTTTCCGCGGCTGCGTCTTCTCGTACGCAGTCGCCACTCCAGAACCTTTCGGCCCCAACGCCCATCCGTTCTGCGAGCAATGTGCTCTGCCCATTGCCACTTAAGTTTGGCGATTCTTCGTGTTATGTCGGCAACCTTGGTTCTCCTGCGTACTATACAGCAAATAACTGTATTATGAAATGTCTTTCTAATAAAACATTATCAAAATTTGTTCTTAAATGAAGCAGCAATTAACATGTCAAATATTGGTATGAGGAAGAGTTGGGGCATCGTGGACATCTCGCTATCTCTTTTTTACGCGCGTAACCTAATGGCGGTGACGACACATTTCAGTTTGTGCATCCTTTTTCTAGTGTTTGACATTTTCTCCCTTCCATTAGATTTGAAAGTAACTTTAATTTTGAATAGCTTTGAATACTACTACTTTTTGATTTTGAATAATTTAAATAACTATCTGCTATCAGCAGCTTCACCCGCGTGACAGTAGAAAATATATAGCCCATATTACTCAGTGATAAAGTAGAATTATACTGGTGAATGAAGTTTTGAAATCGGTCCATTAATTTTTGAATTTATTAATTTTACAAATAAAAATGCAAATCTTTTCTCTTTTTAATATTAGCATATAGTTATCGGCACGGATCTTGAGCGCTGGCTTCAAATTGCGCAGAAGTCAAATATTCGGTCTCTTTAGTGGAGTGACGTGATACGCGGGGCGGGGAATGTCAGTGATTGGTTCGCCGCGCCATCGTGTCATAGATGTCACTCATGATTCATTCCCTGCGCTTGCTGCATGTATCTAACAACGACGATGATTGGCTCGCCAATCATCGTCGTTGTTAGAAGTTGTTAGAATGCGCAAAGCGATCCCCACTCTGACGCCGAGCGCTCAAGATCCGTGCCGATAACTATACATAGATAAAAAATATTTGTTATTTAAATACCCAATTTGACGTGTTCTTATTACAGCCGAAACACGTCCTAACTGGACATAAGCCGCCAGCTTTCGCGATATCAGCCGTTCTTGCGTTTCTTGCATCCAGTGACGTTACGCCACTTTGGAATCATGTAATCGCTCAGCAACAAGGTCATTGCCACAAGGTTGACTGTATTATACAAATGAAGGTTGCGTGCTACCAATTCCGAAGCATTTGTCAATTTCAGCTCACCTTGACGTCGACGCTTGTCTTGATCAACATAGTACCGTTACAGTTTTGATGCGAAATTTATGGCGACACGATAACAGTTGACTTTTTACATAAATGGTTCATTTTGTAACCCAATGTAATGCTTTCTAAAGAGTTATTATAAATTATTTATTGCTTTATAACTTTCATGATATGAATAATGAGTAATCAAACTCAACGAAGAATAAGTAGATACGCAAGATATATCATAAAGTACAAGTGCTTCAGGCTGCTACTGACAATTTGCTTCTGAGAATAACACTTTGTCCAACCTGGAAATCGAACTTAGGACCGCGCCGCGAGCTCCACCAGTCGCGCAACTTTTCCAACTAAGTACCTACTAAACCACCCAAATACATGCCACACACAAACATCTAAGCGCTTCGGTTTTCATACATTTTATATGGAAACTAGACTTGTAGAGCTACACTTGATCCACGCCACGCGACATTGTTCTACATCAAATTGGGCGTGTTACACGTGTGCATCGGTCTAATATAATTCCAGCTTCACTGATGGCTGACCCCAGCCATTGGAAACTAATAAAGATACTAAGGCAGACTGAATACCTTCTCTTCTAGATTTGATATTTATGACTACATAAGTTAAGTCGGTATGCATTTAAGTTTTAAGCGGAAGTTGCGGAATGCCTTAGGCAATGAATCCGCCTTTTGTACCTTTGTGTTGCATCAAGTTTTAATAAATAACTAAAAATAACGGCCCGTTCACGATCTTGCCGCTGTGAGCGGTACCTAGCTAAGCTCGGGGCGGCGATAAGATAAGATCATCATCATCTTCCTGCCCTTGTCCCGTGTTATTTGAGGTAGGCACAATTTTTTTTTCTTCCATTCTATTCTGTAACCCGTCATGTTATCGGCATTCATTTAATCCTGTCAAAGTAAGAAAATGTTTAAAGCACGCCACGAGACGCCGCTCATAGTGAAAACGCGCGCGCTTACCGATACCGCGTTTCCGTTCGCCGCGCCACGCATTGCGAAGACAGAAGTGACCAGAAGTGCCACGAATCGAGAGAGATGAGGAAGTATCACAAAAACCGCCACCTACCTACCAATCAGATTATCTAACCACGGCATTCCACCAGGAGTATACGACAAAGAAGAAGAACATAAAGTTGACTTTAAAAATATTGCAAAAGTTTATCTCAGAAAAACGTAACGTAAACTCATACGTTCTTGCCAAGTTTTGTTACGAGATCAAGACAAGTTTAACACTGCGAACACGTCTCAAACTTAGACAAAACACATTTTTCAAGACAATTTTACTAAATCCTTTACAGCTTTGCTGCAGAAACGAAACGCTAGCGTATCATGCCAAGGATGAAAGATAACACATCTATTTTGAGTTAGTCCGGTATATACGCTTTAGATCTACAAATTATCTTGTATGAAGATACTTACTTTAATATTTACCTATCAATTTGGAATTAGGTTTGAGATAAGTTTACGAGCGAGCGCTTTAATTAGGGAGATTTGCTCGTCAAATTAGAGTTTAGCAGTCTAATAAACCTTTTTAACCGACTTCGAAAAGGAGGAGGTTCTTTTTCAGTGGGCAATTATCAAACAAAAAACTTATCTCGCTCTAGGGCCATCTGTGTTCGTTTTGTCATTTGCGTTCCAGGGCCACGGTGAGGCCTACTGTCCACGGACGCGTAGCTTCATAGACGAGTATTCGTCGTTATACTATTACGGTTGGTACACCTGCTCACAGCTTACATACAAAACTATGAAACGCTGTTGACTAAGCGACGCCAACGGCACGGCACGACACCGACGTTGTCACGTAAACAATCTATATATAAAAGAAAGTCGTGTTAGTTACACTTTTTATAACTCAAGAACGGCTGAACCGATTTGGCTGAAAATTGGTGGGGAGGTAGCTTAAAACCAGGAGACGGACATAAGACCTACTTTTTTTTTTTTTTTTTAGGGTAGGGTATAGTAGGGTAGAGTAGAGTAGGGTAGAGTAGGGTAGGGTAGGGTAGAGTAGGGTATAGTAGGGTAGAGTAGGGTATAGTAGGCTGAAGTAGGGAAGAGCGGGAGCGAAGCCGCGCGGGCAAAAGCTAGTAGTTTATAAAAATTGGTGCTTTTTATCCTGAAATAAAATCAAGGAATTATTTTACGATAAAAAATTGCCTATTAGAGATTCAATAGCCGATTCTGAACATACTATTTTCAGGATATGATGTTATTACATTTTGTATTTATAAATAAAAAATATGTAAATTAATTGGTATAAAACGTGAAAAAAACGTAAATATCCCTAACGTTGGAAAACCAAAACAACAATTCAACGCCCCATTAACCAAAGAACATAGCTATTTCCATCAAAAATCCATAGACAAGTAGTGCGTGCAGTTAATAGGAAACCTTATGCGTGTCGGAAGCGATTGTTCTGCATTACATAAATTATTCACTGCCAATATTGATTCGCATCGATATGACGATACGGTTTCGCAACCAATTACTGTCTACGGACATGTTATTGATGCCTCTTTATTAGACAGGTAGTTTTTTATTAGATATTCTTTATGAAATGGAACTAATATACAATCATATTAGTTTCTCAAGTATATTATCTATATTAGTTTGTCAGCAAACCGTATGGGCCCAGCAGGGTTGTAGCCTAGTCCAAGGGTCTGCTTCTGAAAGGAAGACTCGGCCCTGGTATGAAATTCGACGAAGCAACAGGGTTTTTATTCAGTAAAAGTGTGACTCAACCTTTCGCTCCGCCCAAGAGCGGGAGATGTCATTAGATGATATTTCCACCTAAAAAAAATATACATGTGATATGGCCAATTAAAACTAGCCAGATCATTTCAAACGTTCAAGTTTGGCCTACTTTCTTTCCTCCTACATCAATTATGTGGTCAAGCGAGGATTGACATATCATCAAACGTTAACGTGTAAACGATCTGGCCATATAATGAAGTGACCAATTCTAAGATCTCACCACGTCATACAAGAAGAACAGGCGAAGGATAGCCAGCGTTTCGATATTTTACAGGATGCATTTTGGAGAGTAAGCGCGCGAATTACATGACTTGATTTCGCCAAATGAGTCCTCTCACTCTGGCGAAGCGAGAGGGAGTGTAATTTTACTGACTGTTTTTTAGGTGGGAAATCATCCAATGACTTCTCCCGCACTTGGGCGGAGCAGGAAGGCGAGTCATACTTTCATTGACTACAACCCCTGTTCCTTCTTTGCTTTCAGGGCCAGGGGTTCACTTTCGTACAACACATGGCCGCAGTAGGCTTTAACCCTGCTGGGCTCGTACGGTTTGCTGACATCTTGAGGCGCGCGTGGAGCACTACGCGCCGGCAACGACTTGGGTAATTTTCACAGAAAAGATAAAAGAGGTTAGAAAGGAAATACTTTCCGATTTGTACTACACCGACTGTCACCGCTTGTCTCCCACCCTTTAACTCCACTACAGGTAATAAACCCATACGAACGCGCATTACGCAACTAACAGACCACGCACACTTAGATCGCAAGTTTGCTATTGGTTGTGTAAATTATGAGCGTGATCATTTTTTGAGGTACGCCTGCCCCGCTCACAAGGCTCTTTCGTCTTTTTTGTGGTATTTTTTTTTCGGTGTGAAAATCATCTAAAGACATCCCCCGCTCTTGGGCGGAACGGGAGATAGCGTCAGACTTTTACTTTCTAAAAACCCGCCCCGTTCCTTCGTTCCTTCAAACCGGGGCTGAGCTACCTTTCGAGACTATCCTTGGCCCCAGTAGGCTTCGACCCAGCTGGGCCCTTGCTGTTGCTGACAACTCCTTAAGGCGCGCGGGAACAGTGCGCGCCGTCGACGACATGGGCTCGGTGCGGACAGTTACCAGACGGTGACCTACCCATTGCTCGCCGTCCGCAAGCCCGCGCCTAAGGTGGCTGGCAATCGGGATCGGAATCCCGGCGACGGCGAGAGCGCCGTTGCCTGATGCGGTCGACCTCCTCCTTTGCTAGCATTACTGCTTCACAGAAGGAGGCGACTGCCTGCCACTCCTCGCTCATTATAACCCACCCATGTTCGTTCAATCGCCCGTTGCGTTCTAGGGCAGGGGTAACTGTTTCAAACGTTCCCGATGTTATTACGTTAAGGAGAATATTTATGTGTTTAGCCTTTCCAGGCTTATTGCTGTGCCTATTTAGCTAAAAGGAAATGATCGTAAAACTCCGAGTTTTGCCGTTCAGTGGCTTTTTCAGATAGAAACAGCAATAATTCTGAAAACGTTTAAGAGAGATTAATATTTTCTATCTAACTTCTACCTATTTTATTAAAGGAGCGTTACATTATTTTTTACTAAGTATAATTATATGACCTAAAACAAAAAAGCAATTAATTTTGTAGGACAAATACTTTTTTGAATGATTTAGATGATTATCTTGAGATTTAACAAAAAAAAAAACCGGCCAAGAGCGTGTCGGGCCACGCTCAGTGTAGGGTTCCGTAGTTTCCCGTCCGTCACAATAAGTGTACCCACTAATGAGTTTAAAACAATTCATGCATACATATACGATTATACTACAAACAGTCCAGAAATTATTTTGTATAACCTTTTGTCTTTTTTGTACAAAAACTGTTCTTTCCATCAAGTTCAAAATAATTTTCCTAGAAAGTCCTTATAAAGTTCTACTTTTCAGATTTTTTTCATATTTTCTAAACTTATGGTTCAAAAGTTAGAGGGGACACACACATTTATTTATTTATTTATTTATTAAAACTTTATGCAACGCACAGGTACAAAGGCGGACTTAATACCTTAGGCATTCTCTACCAGTCAACCTAGGGTGGTGAAGAGAAAAACATGGCAGGTGCACAAAAAAAAAACAACAAAAAATGGATTATTAAGAAAAATAAGAGTGCAAATGTATATATATAACTAAAATAGACATACATATATATTTAAAATAATATATACCTACATATATATTTATATAAAGTAGAAGAAGGGGGTTTTGAAACGACTCCGCTATTTGTTCTGAAAGTAATGCCGCAACTTTCGCTTAAATACCTATCCAACAATATATCACACGTTAGGGTTGAAATTTAAAAAAAAATCACTTCCCACTTTACATATAGGGGGGCTACCCTAATAAAACATTTTTTTCCAATTTTTATTTTACCACTTTGTCGGCGTGATTGATATACATATTGGTAGCAAATTTCAGCTTTCTAGTGCTAACGGTCACAGAGATTAAGCGAGGATGGACAGACAGACAGACAGACAGACGGACAGACAGACATGGCGAAACTATAAGGGTTCCTAGTTGACTACGGAACCCTAAAAACCAGTTAGTAATAAATTTTTTTAGAGTCATCATCTCATACATATTTTATCCTTGGTATCTCTGTTAGCTACCACAATCGAGAGTTGTGTATAGGAAATTGTTGGGCGTCTCATCAAAATTAAGCTACTCACGAAAAATTAGCTTGATAGTAATCAAGTGGAAAAAATGTACTAGGGAACCCGGACTATATTGCCTACGACTTCGTTCGAGTCTGTGTTGCTTATAGCGATCGCGAATTTGAAGTCGAAGCCAGAAAAAAAGTAGCCCATGTCCTTCCTTGGGGTTCAATTAAAGCTTACTCCGTACCAAATTTCATTAAAATCAGTACAGTACTTTAACCGTGAGTCTTCGACGGCGCGTATTGTTCCGTGCGCGCCACAAGGAGTTGTCAGCAAACCGTAGGGGCCCAGCAGGGTCAAGCCTTCTGGGGACAAGGGTCTGCTTCTGAAAATTAGATTCGGCCCCGGTACGAAAGGCAATGAAGGAACAGAAGTGGGTTCTTAGTCAGTAAAAGTCTGACACTATCTCCCGGTCCGTCCAAGGGCGCAGAGATGTCATTAGATGATTTTCTTACCTACAAAAAAATAAGCCGTGGAAGTGTAACAGACAGACACGAGTTACTTTTACATCTACACTAATATCTATAATAAAGAGGTAAAGTTTGTAGGAGGTAATCTCCTAAAGTTAGTGTATTATATTAGGTAGTACGAATGAAAGCTTGTCCGATGGTGTTTCATGACAATCTTTGTTTTAGGAAAAATCGCATTAATCAAAACCAAATAAAGGACGTTTATCTACGGACTAATGATACTTTTTGATGCCTTATGTCGGACTCATTTCCGTCAATTCATTTTTTTTTTGTGTAAGTAAACATCGAATAATTTCTCTCGCTCTGGGTGGAGTGAGAGAGAGTGTCACACATTTACTGACTTTAACCTACCTATCTGGTGGCTTTTGCGTTCCAGGGCTTTTTTATTTTACGAGATGTGGGAAATCATGTAATGGCTTCTAAGTTGGAAAGAGAGAGCGTCTGAGATTTTTGCTGTCTAAAACTCACTAATGTTCCTTCAGTTGACCTTTGCGTACTAGGATCACAGGTTTCCTGTTTAGAAATTCCCCATGACTTGCGGTCCAGAGCTGCGGTGAATCTTTCAAACAATCCCGTAAATCAATTCATCTCTTGCCGAACATCGCAGTGAAAAACTTCTTCTTCCTGCCCTTATCCCATATTACTTAGGGTCTGCGCAACACGTTTTTTTTTCCATTCTGTCCTGTCATCCGTCACACTATCACTAACTCTCTTCTCTTTCACACAATTCATCCATCTTTTCTTTGGCTTTCCTCTCCCTCTCCATCCATCTACATGTATACTCAGAACTTTTTTAGTAACGTGCGTTTCATCCCTCCTCTTTACATGACCATACCAAAACAAACGATTGCCTTTCAACTTTTCAGTCACTGGCACCACTTACGAACTTCTCTAATGTACTCATTTCTCACTTTATCCATTCTCGTCATACCAAACATCCCTCTCAACATTCTCATTTCGAATTAATCCTTCTCTTTTTTGCTACTACACAAATACTTTAATATTAAGAACACTACTGAAAATCTCGTCATAGGCAAAGCTTACATAAGCAAAACAAAAATCTTTACGCCCAAAGAGGTCACGAAGTCGAATGAACACAGTTACCTTCGCCCATTTAGCACGGTAGCTACGTAACATCGGCTTGCTAACCTTAAACCTGGTACAACGTACAGTCGTAGTCAAAATAGGTTCACTACCTTTTTTTGGTGGGATATCAGCAAATCACTTCACTCGCTCTACGTTGGAGCGAGATGAGAGGCATGTCAGAATTGCTTGCACTTGCCCTTAGTGTACCAAGATCAGTAACCTGATTCACGTAATGAAAACCGTAACGATATCGTAGCGATTTAGTCGTATAGACCATTTCCGTATTCACATCCATCAATCGAGTTTGAACGACACCGATTTTAAAGTCGTTTGAAATTCGACGATTTAAAAAATAATCTATATTACATTATCCCGGTAGAATACTTATTAATGTAACTGGAAATAGGTCGATAGATCGTGAATACCGCTTTTGGATAGGACTTCAATCTAACGACTATAAAACTTCAACGATATTATTTTGGCTTGTTTGATTTTACGTGAATCAGGCTACAAGGTCGAAAATTCCCGCAGCCCTAGAGATTCATCACCTATTCGGTCGTTCTCAGTGAATGGCCAGCCCGTTTAACTGACTTTAAAACGGGGATTCACGTCTGAAAAATCCTTATGTACCTTTTTTAAGGTGGGAAATCATCCAATGACTTCTCCGGCTCTGCGTGGAGCGAAGGGGAGGGTCAGAATTTTACTGCTTAAAACCGCACCTGTGTCCTTTAGTTGCCTTTCGCATTCTAGGACCACGGGTTTCCTTTACAGAAAATGCCCGCGGCTCATCGGCCTCATGATTTGCTGACATCTCTTTGAAGATCAAGTGGAACATTATGCGCTGTTGCTAACTTGGGCTAGGTCCGGACAATTTATCGGACGATGAGAGATGGTCTACCCATTGTTCATCGTTCGCAAGCCCACACCTACCGTTGCTGGTAGTGGGGGGCGGGGTCGCGGCGGCTGGGGCGTGAAGATGGCATTGATTAGCGAATAGATTTCGTCACAGGATTGATAAGAATATTATTTAATAAATTATTATGAGCGTGTGTCAACTGTTAAGCCAATGTCAATGTCTAGATGACCTCAAAATTGCCTTTTGGTGTGCCAACTGGACATTGGTGAAATGTTTATTTTATTTTGACTTTTATTATGGCTTTTTATGCAGTCGGCTCTGTAAAAGAAATAATAATTGAAAACTGACGTAGATTTAAAGAACAGGACTGTACATTGTCCTATTGTAGCGGCGCTTTGGAGTATACGATATTGCAGTGCTGAAACTAGGCATGAATACTGAATACAAGATTGGGTTACCTAAGTAACAATTCTGAGTGAATCGGTGTTTATGTTCGCGTAGCACTGTGCAATTTAGTAGACTAGGTTGTGCTTTTTATTGTGGATAGGTTCGCGTTTGACCACTATCTCATCTGATGGTAAGCGATGATGTGGTCGACAATAGAGCATGTTTGCCTAGAAGTAACCTATTGACCGTTTACATAAAGACGCCTAGGTTTGAGCTATCAGGAAACACAGCCTCCCTCAGGGAATTCCACTCCTTAGAGCTGTATGCACAATGAATGTGTTCCCAAAACCGTTTTTGGATGTCCACTAGGTACCGTTTGTTTTCTATTGTGAACTTAATACTTGTAAAGTGTTTGAGAAGACCGGTTTTGGAGTAAATTCTGACGATTGGTTCATCACTACACTATTTACAGCTGTCCTGTAGTTTACAGTTTTCAGTACTTGCAATAGTTTTGCAAGTTCTGAAAACCAGAATAAACAATGGCGATCACTAAAAATACGCTGAGTCAATAAAGCTCGACGAATTTCGGAGAAACGATTCAACTGTTTTGGGTCCTGCAACGAATTTAATCAGAAAAAAACAAAGAAGTGGAAGAGAAGAGAAAACTTAATTTCCCAGCGACCCTTATCAAGCAGGAGACATTACGATGGTAGGCCAATACGTATAAAAGGAAAGTCCAGTTACCAAGCACCACGAAAAAACATCACTTATGTTGATGGGTCCTAAATTGTGAGCTGACAATTGATTTGGTATGATTAAAACGCTTAATGGCTTGGTCACGACTTCGGTCTTAGGGTCTAAACAGACGGACCGCATCTCAACTGCAATCCAACTGCAAATTGCAGTTTAAGTGCAGTTTGAATGCAGTTGACACGACTGCAATAGAACTGCAAACCAAACGTGCGGTCCGATTGCAGTCGTGTGAACTGCACACCGACTGCATCCGAACTGTACCATACCCACCCGCCCGCACGCTCCGCCCTCCAGCGCATGGTGTAGTTCGGATGCAGTCGGTGTGCAGTTCACACGACTGCAATCGGACTGCACGTTTGTTTTGCAGTTCTGTTGCAGTCGTGTCAACTGCATTCAAACTGCACTTAAACTGCAATTTGCAGTTGGATTGCAGTTGAAATGCAGTCCGTCTGTTTAGACCCTTAGAGAAGCGCGGCGCGGCGAGCGAAACGGCATCGGTAAGAGGCGCGACCTCTTAGGGCACTATGAGCGGAGTCTCGTGGCGTGTTTCAAACATTTTCATAATTTTGATCTTACCGCTCGCCGCCTCACGCTTAGCTACCGCTCGCAGAGGCAAGGTCGTGAAAGAGCCGTAACGCACAATTTATTTTAATTCTACTACATGGTCCGTGTAGTAAATAACTCCTGAGTGCTTAGGGTCAATTTATTTAACGTTAACACGATCAACACGTTTATGACGTTCGGTACTCCGATCTTGCCGCTCCAAGCTCTTAACCAATCAGCGAGCTGAACGCGGTAAACGTTTTGATAGCGTTAACGTAAAAACAACTCGCACTTAGCACGGAGATGTAAGAAAACATTATCTAACATAATATTGCGTTCAATTTGCCAAATAGTACACTCCCCTATGATAATAATATGATTTGTTGATTAGTCGCTCTAGGAGTTTACGTAGATATGGAATTAGTTTGATGGGCTGATATGACTTAGGGTCGTCCGGGAGTTTGTCACAACTTTCTCGGTTGTTTCCTGTTACTACGAGACTTTCAAAATAGTAAAGTCTGATATAAGCGGAGAAAGTTTGTCATTGCGACCGACGCGGAATTTATGGAGCCGAGTGCCGCAGTGACAAACCACGTGTATCAAACGACGTTTTTTATTGAATAAAGTGAGCTCGCGCGCTTTTCCGCACTAGCGCAGAAAATAGCAAATTGTCAGAAAGCTGTAGGGAACGGGTTTTCGAGTAAATGTATTGAAAAATAACTAATAGTATGATGATTACACACAAAGACGAACGAGACAGTCAATTTACTCTAAGAGTATAGATACCGGCACGAATCTTGAGCGCTCGGCGAAAGACTGAGGATCAATTTGCGCATCGGCATCGTACACATCGTCGAGCCAATGACTGTAACTACAAAGATGTACTCCCAGCCCGCATCTCATTTCATACCACTAAATAGACCCAATACTTCACTTCTCATTCAAATCTGCGCGACTTCAAGTTCAAGTCAGCGCTCAAGATCCGTGCCGGTATCTGTACCACAACCTTCAGATCAAAGACGCTAATTTCGGTAAAGCCGAATATCCGTCCAGTTTTTGGAGGGCCATAACTTCAGGCGACATCGGTTTTTTAGGTCGAAACCGAACCTTCCGCTCAACACTACTTATAGCAGGGTTGTATCTTTACCAAAACGCTGACTCACGCGAACTCAATTCGCCACTAAATTATCTTCCGTGTGCTTCTGGCAGAAACGGACCATTAATGTTTCTAGTTACGACGACCCAATAGCGCTCATTCAAAGACCTTTGCTATATTAATTTGCATAGGTAGCGTTATATTTGTAACAGTGCTTCTGTTTTCAAACAAAATAGTTCTGGTTTAGATGCCCGAGTCGGGCAGTATTATTGAGTTACTGACTCCTCAAGCTCCGGGTAGAGTGACAGTGAGACGGCGAGCCATGGATAGCTCGGCGTCTGGCTCTCTCCGATAAGGACAAAGCCTTTGTGTTTCATGGGCGCCTCAAAAAGATGTCAGTAAAACCGACGAGACCAGTTAGGGTTAACGACAGCCAGCGCTGCGGATTGTTAGAAAGAAAGAAAGAAAGAAAGAAAAAACTTTTATTCGTTCCTCACACATACAGTAGACTTCGATAATAAAAATAAAAAAAAAATGTTTGTTAGAAAGAGTTACAACATAGGCGTGGTTTTAGTTAGTAAAAATCCGACACTCCCTGCCACTTCAGAGCAAGAGAAGTTATTTGAAGATTTCATAGGTAAATGCATTTCATTTGGGTGTAAATACGAGTAGTTATTTGTTATACAAGAGTGCAAAGTTGCTTTTTAACCGCGTGCTCAATTTTGATGACCGAGCAAGCAAAGGATTCTAAAATTGAATCACGAGCGAAGTGAGTGATTTAAAAATTAGAATCCTGAGCGTTAGAGAGAGAATCAAAAGAGCACGAGGTGAAAAATCTTTGCAGTCGAGTGCAACACGTAACTTTTCATCTCACCTCAGCGAGGAAATGACTAAATGCAAAAAAAAGTACACCAAAAAAGTTCTGAGTCTGAGTTTTTAACAAGTTAAAAAAAAGTTGTATGACAAGTTTGGTGTCATGGAGGTAAAAGTAAATAGGTTTAATGATGTTTTGAATTCATAAACTTAGTGCACGCGATGTTCTAAATTCAATGTACTTTATCTCTCTAGAGAATAAAAACGGCTTTTGCTCTCAGATATCGAAGAGCAAAAATACTCTTCAGACATGGGGGGATGAAAACGGGTCGAAGCCTACTGGGGCCAGGGTTATCCGAAAGGGCGCTCGAGCCCCGGTATGAAGGCTAGAAGGAACGGGGTGGGTCTTTTAGTCAGTAAGAGTCTGACACTATCTCCCGCTCCGCCCAAGGGCGGGGGATGTCAATGCATGATTTTTCCCACCATAAAAAAAAGGGGGATGAAGGTGATGATGATTTTTACTTCCATTCTATCCTGTCAACCGTCATACCATCACTGACTCCTACACAATACATTTAAGCTAGAACTACATTAGACCGACGCACATTTGTAGCTCTACAAGTCTAGTTTCCACAAAAAATGTATGGAGACCGACGCGCCAAAATCGGCGTGTGTAGCACACGTGTACGCAGTGGACCTTTATTCCCCCTATATCTTTCTACCAATTCATAGAACCACAAATGACTAACACAACACATTTACGCAGGGCAGGTAATGGACCGTTCAAATCGTAATACAAAACCCGAAATATTACGTAATTTTATAGCTATTAGCCCAAACTTCCATTAACTTGGGCGCCGATATCTACCCTTATCATCCAAATCGATTGAGCATCGTGCTTCTACCAATTAGGAAAAAACTTTAGATACGGGGATAGGCTCGAAGGTACCGTGAACCTTTGACCTTTTGAAAAAAACAATCATAATATAACGAAAATTCAGTTTGAAGCTGCGTCAGACTTTTTGTAGGATAATCGGGCCGATTTTGTATATTTGTAACATTGTTCTGTTTTCTAACCAACTTTTTAAAGGACGTTGCACTATTGCTATCAGTGTGTTCTATTTTTTTCCTACAAAAAATCGGTCACCGATTATCGGTCGTAGGCGGGCAGCCTTAAGACTATAGTATTCTACAAACTATATCGCAACAAATCCAATGAATACCGTTTGACGTTTCACACTTTTCTATAAAAATAGCTTTGTACAGGCGTAACTCACAATATTTCTATTATCTTTTCCATGTAACCATTGAATTATGAAGCTATTTTTATTTTATCACAACATATAATTAAGAAGTATCAATTCGAAATTATTTAGTTTTTTTTTTGTATTATTGCTGCTATTATTTTTTTTTGCATGCTGACAATATTATTATTTTTCCTATTTTTGTCTATCACGCTTCTTTTTATTAATCACTCTGTATTTTGAGAGGTCTGGCTCTTGTGATACAGGATATCCTAGTACAAGAGCCAGAGCACCACTGATATTTGTGTTAAATAAATAAAACATACAATTTTTAATCAACAAATTAAAATCAAAATGTAATACGTGTAGAACTGTCAAACGGTACTTCTTATATTTGCCGGGCTTTAATCACATCACAATTTTATAAAGGCAAAAGTTTACGAGGGTATGTTTATTACTTCTTCAAGCTCGAACGGCTGGTACGCAGGTAAAGTTGTCAAAAAACAAAAGGCTCGTTTTGACATTTGTATTTTGACTATCTTTTTTTTTGGTGGGAAAACATCCAATGACATGTCCCGCTTTTACGCGGAGCGGGAGATAGTGTCAGACTATAACTGGCTAAATCACACTCCTGTCCCTTCTTTGCCATTGTTCCAGAGTCCCGGGATCTCTTTCACATCACCCATAGTCCAAATAGGCTTCGACCACGCTGGGCCCCTTACCTATGGTTGACAACTCCTTGAGGCGCGCGTGGAACAATACGTGCCGTCATCGACTTGGGCTCGGTCCGAACGGTTGCTGAACGGTCGGACGGCGAGCAATGGGTCGCTCGCTGTCCGCAAGCCCGCGGCTACGGTAATCGGAATCCCAACGGCGGCTGCGGCGTGAGCGCCGTTGCCTCACGCGTGTGGCCTCGTCCTTTGCTAGCGTTACTGCTTCGCAAAAGGAGACGACCGCCTGCCAATCCTCCTCGCTGCGGACCATGGCCTGTACCTGTACCATGGTTTGTCCAGTGTATTGTAGCTACTACTAAAACTACTACAGTGGACCTTTGATTATATTATTTTATTGTTTCTTTCAGTTTCGTTCCAAGTTACATTCTAGGGTTTTTCAGTTTTCTAGTCAAGTTTAAACTATGCCCTGGATACACATAAAAGATACTTTTTATCCCTGGGGTATGTTCCCTTACGCAGCTAATAATAATTATATTTATCTTCTTTGTCCTCGCCTCACCCTTACGCGGGGTCGGCGATTTTAATCTTTCAGCGCCATTCACTTCGCAGCTAAGCATCGTCGTTTGTAAGGCTAAGTTATTGCATGTCCTTCCGGACATTTGTCATCCAGGTAATTACCGCTGTATCTCTCCCTCTGCTCTTTGTAGCCATGGCCATTTCACACGTGTGGTCATCGGGTGTGCTCATAACATGGTCTATACAATCTTGGCCTGAACTCGTGTAATTTTCTCCGATACGCACTTTGTCTTTGAGATTAAGAGGATCCTTTTCCACTTGCCTATCGTTAACATCGAGCATGGTTTAAAAGCTTGTTGGTTTACCTAACGCAATCCAATGCGATGTTTGACGAAGAGGCAACGCGAAGAGAGCTAACGGCTAATTTTTTTGTGTTTTTTTTTACATTCTTAAAGTTTTTTCAGAAAAATTGTTGTCATTCAAAATCTTGATGAAATGTGCAAGGTTTATATTGATATACTTTTCTATAATGTTTATATATTAGTACATTATGGAGGGCCAAAGTTCACGTAAAATGGCAAATTTTCTGAGGTTTTTAATAGATTAGGTTTACACAAATTTATGTTTTGGTTTCTATATAAGCCTAGATAATATCTACAAGATAACTGTGTATCCAAAATATCTAGAGAAAGACGTGTGATAACATCATAATCACGAAAAAGCGGTTGTATGAAAATGTACCCCGAAACGGACGCTCTTAAGTTCACCCGCCCAACGTGACATGCGCATTTCGGTGCGGTGGTGTGATGTTTTTGCTCCTGGGTGTTCGTCAAGGCCAACGATTTGCCACCATAGAGTAGAGCAGGAATTACAGCTGTTTTTGACCTTGCCCTTTGTACTCGTACTTGTTCTTATAGGCACTTTAGGACCGTAGAAAACTCCTGTTAGTATGCGCGACATCGTTCTGTGTAATGAAGGCTGTTATTGATCAGTCTACCGCGATTACTGATACTAATAATATGTATATAAAGGAGAAATCAGCTGACTGATACCACATCAACGCACACACAAAAATACTGAGACTAGGTACGAGACGTAACGCACAGGACTTCTATGACGTAGGCGAGTGATTGTAATATTTTTTTTTTAATTATTTTTTTAAATTGGTATAAGCTAGTGCTTGAAAGCGATCCCACCTCATGGTAAGCAGTGATACGATCTCTGATGATGAGGCGCACTAGTTTATGAGCCTATTCACTCTTGCCTTGAAGACACTCAAATTGTAATCGGGCGTGAAGACTGCAGCAGGAAAATTGTTCCAGTCCTTCGACATTTTGGATATACATATATAATAAAACACGCAATGTCTTCTGGTGCGGTTTTTACTAATAGAGAGTTTATGTATATAAATTGCACCCGTGAAAAGCCAGGGCGGTACTAGGTCATAATAATCCATTCTACTACAACAGGAACATTAAGTAACCAGCATTTACTCTCTATTCAAAATATGAAAGTAAAAAATTGTCCTAAGCGAACATACTTCTGGGATAAAAAGTATCCTTTATGCTATTCTAGGGCTTGGTCTAAATCAGTTTAGCCGTTAGAGCATGGAGAATATATATATATATATTATATTCCACAACTATCACACAACGCTGTCTAGTCCTAAGCAGAGCTTGTGTTATGGGTACTAGACAACTCATAAACATACTTATATATTTCTAAATAAATACATATTATAGATATATAACAAACATACAAAAACACTCACAAACTTACGTTTTTATAATATTAGTGTGATTTACAGCTTTATTAATGGAAACCTCACCGTTCGGAGACATCCGAGCAACCGGAGCTCTTAATTACAAGCACTTTGCTTTGCCTCCGAAAATCGTAATTGTTCCCCAGGAGAGGGACTGAAGTAACTGGAACCTTTCTGAGCTTCGCTTGTTATCACTACACCAATCAAGCAGCTTTTTGTATACGCCATTAAATTAATTACGTAATTCGATGACCTATTTTTTCCGAGTTTTAAGCACTTTTTCAAGTTTTTTTTAAGAGTAAGAGCTCATGCATACGAGTGGCATGTTGCCAACGGCAGAGGTAAGTAACTGCAGCCTATAGTACCACTTGACACACACGACGGCTTTTTTTTTTTGGTGGGAAAATCATCAATGACATCCCCCGCTCTTGGGCGGAGCGGGAGATAGTGTCAGACTCTTACTGACTAAAACCCACCCCGTTCCTTCAAGCCTTCATACCGGGGCTCGAGTTGTCTTTCGAAACTAACCCTGGCCCCGGACACACACGACGGCTGCCGCTGATCTTCATAGTTGGAAGTCAAGTTCAAGTTGAATGTCGCGTCAACAGCTGCCGCCTACGTGTCGACGGCTGCAGTGCCGTTGACATCATGCCGCTCATGTATATGTCGCAGCCATCTGGTTCAATTAGCCATCCAATTGGACGCCTAGGACGTTCGTTAAACGCCGGCATCCAATTGGATGCCTAGGCCGATAGTTGTTTGAACTAAAATCACTCAACGTTTAACAGATTGGCGTATTGAAAGATAGCCCTTTAGATATGACTGATCAAGACTCAGCCAAGTGATTCAAATTTAGTTCCGCTATTTATTTATTTAAATATTTCAGTATTACTTGGTGGACACTATTACTAAAAAGTAGTACTTATTATAAAATTTAAAAAGCTCATGGTCACCTTATTAAACTAAATGACTACATAACGTTCAGCTATCTGGTTAAATGTTGCGGTCAACGACTTGGCTAGTTGTTCTTCAGCCATTTCATTGAATGCCGGCGTTTAACGAACGCCCTAGGCGTCCAATTGGATGGCTAATTTAACCAGATGGCTGCGACATAAATATAAGCTCTAAGCAAGAAGTAAGTCGACTCTATACACGACCGTAGGGCTTCTTTTGATCAAAAAATCAGCATTGTCATTAGACGTGGCAATGTTGCCAGCGTTTTGGGCACTTTTCTGATTAACAGTGACGCGGACAAATCATTGAATGCCCCATTTGTTTCCCTTCACCGACTTTTTTGTTTGCTTGTAGACAAAGTAGCAAAGTGCTAGTTATCTGCGACTTCGTTTTCAGCAAAACTTTTAACACCACTTAAACCGTATTATATTAAAAACTAAGGGTGAGTTGCACCATTTAACTATAACGATAACCAAACCATAATCAGCCGTGAAACGGCCGCCTATTGGTCAATTCGACGATTTGACAACTGTTAACGGCTTTGTTATCGTTATAGTTAAATGGTGCAACTCACCCTAATAATGACATCTTTATTAATCATTTTGGTTAGAATTTGTACCAAATTTCAAGTTTATTAAGCCAAGTAATAAATATCCTCAATCTTTAACCTTTCAATCGTGTCAATTAGAGACACAATAGAAAGACAAGGTCAGCGCGAACGCCGGCGTTCGCTTAGGGTTTAATGAAAACCACCTAAATTGTTCTATTAGGGGTAGTTTTTTTTTGTTACTGTCTGTACTTTTCAGGCAAAATAAAGATGTTTGGAATGGAATCAAAAACATCTACTGGTTTTGGTTTCATTCCAACATTTTCTGCAACATTAGATAAAGTTTCTGACAGGTATCCGTTTATTAATGAGACAAGGAAGATCTCGCTTGCAACTCGCAAATATTTTAAGTAAACATTAGCTTTAATCGGTGGCTTCGATCGCTTTGGGCATTTTTAATGTTTATTTTTTGGACAATAGATGTGACGCGGGACGCGTTTTTTTGGATTTAGAATTTCTGCGTGCTGAAATTCTAAATGCAAAATAGTATAATTAAAAAATCACCCTTTTTTTATGGTGGGAAAAAATCATGCATTGACATCCCCCGCTCTTGGGCGGAGCGGGAGATAGTGTCAGACTCTTACTGACTAAAAGACCCACCCCGTTCCTTCTAGCCTTCATACCGGGGCTCGAGCGCCCTTTCGGATAACCCTGGCCCCAGTAGGCTTCGACCCGGCTGGGTCCCTGCTGTTGCTGACAACTCCTTGAGGCGCGCGGGAACAGTGCGCGCCGTCGACGACTTGGGCTTGGTCCGGACAGTTACCGGACGGCCGAACAACACCCCAAAAGTCGGTTATTAAATGAAGAACCAAGCAATTAGCATTACAAATATTGGTATGAACTAGGGTGGGGACATTTCGCTATCTGTTTCGTACAGCCGTTACCTAACAAGACGGTAATATCACATTTCAATGTTTTTCTTTTCCAAGTGAGAAAAAATCAAATGACTTCTCCCACTCTGGATGGAGAGAGCAGCTTTCTAGCAGGAGTGATAGACTTTTACTGACTAAAACTTTCAATGTTCTTTCACTTGCACTTGACGCGAACTACAGTGGCCAATTTGGAAATCTCTAAACCGACTGCGAACCCAGGTTGGCCGCTGTAAAAACAATCAGGCCAAATGGGGCTTCCTCGCCCCATCTCTAAAACAGTGCCAGTGTGGAGCTTCTGCATAGGACATGCGCCACCTGTTATGCTGCCCATCCTGCATAACCACCTGCATTTTCCAGGATCTATACGAGGTCAACAATAGAGTTGTACAGGTTGCCATATTGGTCAGAAAAAAATAAATTTGATAGCATCGACACGAGAAGAAGAAGAACACAAAAGGTGGTGACCCACTCTCGCTCTGCGGTCGCAGCCACCGGTATTTCAGTATCTGAATTTTCATTTTTTGAAAGAAAGAAAGAAAGAAAAACTTTTTATTCGTACCTCACACCTATAGCAGAATTCGATAATAAATAAAAAAATAAAAAAACATTCATTCATTTCTATTGCTTGACAGCTTCCTCTCCTAAGAGATTTGAAAAGTTTCTAACTTAATTTATATTAAACCATCCGATTTTGGGTTAATTTATCTGGTATAAAAAGTTCCTTAACCAAATCCAGGAAATAGTCTCTGTCCGTGAACAAACGCATTTCATCCAAATTTTGTTTTTTTTTTTTTATGGAAAGGCTGGCGTTTGACCACTATCTCACCTGATGGAAAGCGATGATTGTCACACGGGTACACTATGTACGAGGATACATAGGATATTTGTTTTTCCTGAATGTTCCTTTTGCCTTGATCACACGTACCGAGTAAAAGGGCGAGACAGTAAAATGTTGCTCGACCGAGACAGTGTTTGGTGCTTGGCGCTGTGTTTACACGTACCGAGTACTCGGCCGAGAGCACTGTCTCACCCGTTTACTCGGTACGTGTGATCAAGGTATTAGGGATAATTTTCTACTTACTACTCGCTAGCCTTACCACTGGCAGCACGTATTATATGACTAGGATTAACACCAGCCCTGGTAGCTTAACCATCCGCTGCTATATTACGACATAAATATTTCTAGGATAATCCTGAGATCTTCAAATAACAATTTCTGAGCAAGACGTTAAGGGCCAAGCGCCCGAAAAGTGCCATAAAACAGTGATTTTCTGAGGCCTACTCCTCCGTAACGGCTAGGTCAATTGGTTTGAAAAAAATATATGTTTATTATAGATTCATGAACAATAATATCAACATTTGATTTTTTCGTGCAATTAATACTTTTGTCAAAAAAAAAATATATAGCAATTTCGCAACTTTTCGCAACTTTTCCCTACTCCTTTCCGGCTTAGACCTTTAGGAACATTTTTACACATAAAAATTGGTGGTTAAATATTCTTCAAAGTGAACATTGCATATGTACTTAAATCAATCAATATCTCGCAGAGAAAATGGATTTCAAGCGCTTTCCGGGCGCTGCTGGCCGCAAATAAATGCACAGATTTGCGTACTGCCGCTTAAGCGAGTGCGAGAGTTGCGTTCACATAATTTCGGTCAGATGGTTCAAGGGACTATACGCCTTAAGAGTTTCACAGCAGAGATAAGAAATACGACCTACGTAGTTTGGTCTTATTACAGTCGCTATTCGTCACTTTGTGAACGTTCATAAGTTTTCTTGTGATATACCTAGTAGTAAAGACGCGGATTTGCGGTGAGTAATTTGTTTTGATGGATTGCTATCACTTGTAGGAAAGGTTTCCGTTTGTATAAGTTTGCAATAACATAACACTTCGTGAGCATAGTCTGAAACTGTCTGTAAGTAAATAAAGTATTGATATACTTCAAAGAGGTAAAGTTTGTTTTTTTTTGTTTGTAGGAGATAATCTCTGGAAGTACTGGTCCGATCGCTAAAATTCTTTCACCGATAGAAAGCTGCTTTATTCCTGAGTGACATAGGCTACATTTTATTTATGCGGGCGAAGCTGCGGGCAAAAGCTAGTCTGTCATAAATGTCAATGATCAGTGGTAAATAGCATAGCTAAGTTTTTCTACAGCAATTTCATAAGGTGTCAGAAAATTATGCCTCACATATGATCATAGATCGGAATTACGCTGCTCGCCCACGTCAGACTTTTTGTAGGACAGATAATCGGCCCGATTTTGTATATTTGTAATTCATTGTTCTGTTTTCTGAAAGACTTTTTGTAGGACTTGTGTGCGTTGCACTATTGCTATCAGTGTGTTCTATTTTTTTCCTACAAAAAATCGGTCGAAATGTTGATATTAATATGGATCTTCCCGGGATTTATAATGAAAAATGCCGTGTGGCCAACAATATTACGAATAAATGATAATAAAAACCTTAGAGATAAGACAAATAAAATATTATATTTTCATTGAAAAAGATCTCTCTACGTCAACTGAGGTTAGGTTTATAAATTTATACACTTCTTCCTCGTCATTAACGCAGATAGATTTTTTTTCTGCTATATTTCTGACAGAGTCATAAAAAAAATCTGCTCTTTAAAATTAATCTCGGTATTTGAGTGAGGCATATCCACTTTATTCTTTCGCTGCATGAATTATTATAGAACGCCCATTGCACAAAATTTTCTTAAACCGCGTACAGACATCGCGAGGCGTGCGTCGCGAATGGTTATCTCGACGAGTGACGACGGACGAGCGTGCTCACAGTGAGCATTCGCGTCGTGCGATCGTTGCGAACGCCGCCTCAGTACGAGCTGTGCGCTCCGTGTGGACGGACAGGTGTGGTTTGCGTTTTCTACTGACGAACACTGTGCGTGGTAGTTTGCGTGCTCAGCTTGAGTATGTGTCGTTCGGAACGCACACCGAATTTACCGTCGTAAGCCTCAGGTTGAGGCAAGCCTGACGAACCATTCGCGACGCACGCCTCGCGATGTCTGTACAAGACTTAACACTTCATTTTTAGTCTCACAAATATGTAAATGTCCTATACCAACGTACATTAGGACTTATATGTAACGTAACCCCCATCGGTTCTAAACACGAAACTCCTTTTATGCGTAACATATTTCTCTAAACCGCTCGTCTCATCATAGCTGGAAGCATTAGAACAGTCGCTAAGGAGGGCTGCCATTACTTCAAGTATCGCAAACTGCGACAATAGGCCGGGGAACACATTAGAACGAGGAGTGGGCATTAAACGCTGTGTAAGTATGCTCCTGGCCTATATTTGAACACGGATTTTTATGGCTATAGTCTGTCTAAAAAGTCAAACGACTTCGGAATTTTTGAATGAAATAAAAAATCTGTTATTGGTAACACGAATTTTAGTAGGCAGGTAGTATTCACTTGTTTCTTGAGATGATGATAGTTGTTGATCGTAGTATGGCTAGTGATAAATTAATCATTAACCTCTCGAGTGCCGTAATTAGAGACACAATTAGAAAGTCATTGTGTCTCGCGTGGATCCACGTTTAGGCACACGACGGGTTAAGCGGGATAGAATATTTAGAATAAGATTCTAGATTTATGTTATTACTTTATACTTATTCGTGATGACTCTGGAAAACAGCTTATAGACATGGCTCAGAAGTGAAATGGGCCTATAATTCTTGAGCAGGGCCTTGTCGCCCTTCTTAAAGAACAGTACCACCACGCTTCCGCTCCATGCCTGTGGCGTTTTTCCCTAGAGTATGACGGAATCAAACAGCTTCTGAAGGGCTTTAAGGATCGGTTTTCTACCCGCCTTCAGGGGTTCGGCCGTAATTCCGTCATCACCTGGCCCCATGTTGTTATTAAGCTGCTTCAGACTGAGCCATCTTAATCTCGTACAGGCTGACGTCCGGGATATCTTCGGTATAGTTTCAGGTCAATCTAGCTCTTGGGTCGTTTGCAAAATTTGCAGTGAATTTGGTGATTGACGTGTACATGTACAAATATAAAATTCTCCCCCTAACGAAGTGAAACAGGGGTCCAAAGTTCGTATGGAGCAGGTAACTTTGACGCGGGTGAAGCCGCTCTGGCAGAAGCTAGTATACACCACTAATTGTCCATAAAAAGCCTTCATCGCTCCCAGAAGCTCCGGTTTGGCGGATATGATTCTGCCATCTTCTATTAAAGAGACTGAAATAGGTATATTCTAAACGAAAATCTTTTGTATTTGTATTGTTAAAAAGTTCCCTAATAATATTAAATCATTTAAAAAATAATTATATTCGATACTTTTTATAAGGTTCTATTAGTAAGCAATGATCAAGATCTCTTAATCAACCTTGATTATACAACCAGTGTTGATTACATCAGATTTCATTTTACCACAATAATTACCCAAGTCGTTTGACTTTTTAGACAGTCTATACAAATAGATGTACAGTGGTGAATTGAAAGGTTTTTTTTGGCGCGACTCGGCAATTAAAGTGGGCAAATGATGTTCGATGGGACCGAAAGATTTTAATTTATTTTTTTTGGCTTGCAATCAACCTGTTGACTATAGCAAGTGGGTGAGTGGTGTTTTGGTTATTAGCCATTGGGATCTAGATTCTTTAGCCCACTTCCCTTCTTATGTCCGGTTATCGAGGACGTGTCGGCTTTTTGAATCCTTGATTAAGTCATGTGCCAGTGAATTGGTGTGACGTCTCAATCGCTCCAGGTAGCATCTTCCCTGGCTTTTATTTCCTCGTCTACAGTGGGGGCCTCCAAGTACCCTCAGCATTTGTAGTATACCATGATGAATTGGGTAGAATTCGGAGTATTTTGTTTTGGGCACGTTGGATGATGGCCAAATTGGAATTACTGGCTGTATATTTGGACACCATCGATAAAAGGTTCTGAAATGGTGACGAAGACGCAGAGCTGCAAGGGCTCCCACAAGGTGGATCGATGACCTGGTGAGGGTCGTAGGTATCCGATGGATGTGAGACGCACATGACCGTCCAACAGTGGACGTCTTTCGGCTGAAATGGTGATGATGACGAACTTGCACCAGAAGAACGCTACTTTATATTGAGTGACATGGGCTTTATATTTTCTACTTTCACGCGGGCGTAGCCGCTGGTAGAAGCTAGCGACAAGATGGAATATAATATGTAAGGTTTGAAGCTGGTGGCGCGGGAAAAAGGTATCTTTTATTTATGTGTTTGTTGCTTATAAAATAATGCTACATCCTTAGAATACATAACAATCTTTAGAATATTTTGATACTTGTACGTGAGTGATTATGTAGGTATGCTTGTTCTTGCATGTGAAGTGTGGGAAACCCAGTTTTATTTCAGCTTAGTAGCCGTGTCTGTTACTCATATAATGGAAATTTTGTAATGAGAATATTTATGTAAGTATAATTTTTAAATGTTGGGTCAGAATCATTACGCATTGGAAACCAGATGATGAGTCATAGCCGGGTCCAAAAAAACGCCGATGTGACGGCTTGTGAGGCGTTTAAGAGTATTGTTCGTAAAAGATAACACAGTCGGGGATGTGTGGAGGGCTCCCCATAGGTTTGTTCAGCTGTGGGACTATATAGGGCGTAAAAAAAATTCTTAAAATCTTACCTTTTGAAAACAGTGCATATCGCGAACTGTGAATTCCTTGTAACCGCCACCGAATTCTGGTTTCAGCTGCTTCGGAAGATGCATCTCTTCCGCAGTTTGGAGAAGGCTGTAGGAAAAGAAATGTCTTTTAACTTGATATGGCATTCAGGCATGGGTTGGTTATCTTCTCATAGGTCGTGCCTCACTGGAACGCCATGGCCGCGTAACCAGGTCAAGACGCCAAAAAAAATTTATGGATTGGCTGCGTGACCAACAATGGCCAAGTGAGGTATTCAACTTCTTTATATCAGGATCAGGACTGGAGTTTAAAAAAAAAAGATCAAGGACCTCCTCCTCCTTATTTCCGCTCTGGTAGCACTCTACTCACTAGAGGGAGAGTCTCAGTCTTTTACGGACTAAAATCCACAGGTAACTCTTTCGAACGATCGCGCAGTCGGATGAAACGTTGCGTGTATATTAGGCTAGTTGCCGTAAAAAATGTAATTAGTCCGTTTTTTAGATTATTCAAAAATAAGGTACACGTATTTTTTATTCGTAAATTAAACCAAAAATGACAAAGATATAGCCCATTAAAGTTACGTGTGACGTCACCCCGTGCGAAAAAATGCAGCACGGCGTGACGTCACACGTAACTTTAATGGGCTATATCTTTGTTATTTTTTGTTTAATCGAAAAAAGAAAAAAATACGTGTCCAATGTTTTTTTATAATCTAAAATACGGACTAAATAAAATGTAATTATTTTGACCCTGGAAACTACCCTGTTAAGTGGGTCCCCGGATGATTCGGAAATACGATTGGAATCGGTATCGTTTTCGAACAACCAGCGCTACAATCAAGTTCTCTATTTTATTCCGACGAAAAGCCAGATTCCGAACAGGACAACATCTGTCGGGACCGCCAGTTAAGTAAAGATATAGATTTATCTATTCTGTTAATTCAAACAAATGTGTATTGTATAGATCAGTAAGTAGGTAAACACTTTGTTAACACACTATTATCTACATTAATATTCTTCTTCTACCAGTCCTTATCCCTTATCCTTAATATTATGAAGAAGTTTGTTTTTTTGTTTGTAGAAGGTAATTTCTGAAAGTACTGGTCTGATTGCGATTTATGTATGCGGGCGAAGCCGCAAGCAAAAGCTAGTTTAATATAAAACAAGTTTTTAAACGTGACATAATCAAAACATGAACGCAGACAGGTGAATCATAGGTGACCTCATAATATTAGCATTTTCGTATAATAAAGGTATTACTGAAAGAGGTTGACTAGAACTAAATGGACTGGTCCATATCACTAAAATGGCCAAAATAAATTAGTAGATTAATGAGGATTTTATACATATTATTTGATTGCGGGCATAATAATACAACCCTCTCGTTTTTGTAGATACCGTATTGAATGGATATTTCATAAACAAGCAGCATTCACCTTAAGCTTTAGATTTAAGCAGTGGTGGACATGGTGGCCCAGCGGAAAACAGCCCCGACTTACGAGTTGTATGTCGCAGCGTAGGTTTAAACCCACTCAGGCACATTACTTTGTATAATTTATTTCATGATCATTGCTTTAAAACGGTGAAGAAAAACATCTTGAGGAAACCGGTCCGTTCTAGAACCAAAAATTCCAAGACATACGACAACCATGAACCCGCACTGGGCCCGCGTGGTGGACCACAGCCTATTCCTTCTCCTAGAGAGGAGGCCTGAGTCCCAGTATTGGAAACAATATAAGGCTAATTATGCAAATCTATATGCTATTTAGATTTAAGACATTTTTATAGCCTTAATTGCTACAATTGTAGACCAAAAAAGAAGAAGAAAATAAAGCAGTATTTGTACTAGTTAAAAGTTTAGTAACCATTTCGTTTCGGCCTTGCGACATTCAGAGGTCTTGTTTTTGTGGCGAGCCAGTGTTTATTTTTGAAGTTTGCTGCCAGAATATTTTATTTATTAGTACACTAAATTTACTTTTCAAGCGCTATTTTAGTTTTTATTGCGTTCCGAGTTGGTAATGCTTTAAAATTTCTGCCTTTTTGTGATTTACCTTTGCGCTTTCATAACTGATATGAATAACTAAATTCTAATGGCCCTAGTATAATTTATGATTTTTTTATGTATTAGTTAAATTTGACCGTAATTTATTGTGACTTTTTTATTTTTAGTTTGATATCTTTTATTTTTATTTGTAATACTTTTACTATTTAACATCTATTATCTATAATATAAAAATGAATCGCAAAATGTGTTGGTAAGCGCATAACTCAACAACGCCTGGACCGATTTCGCTAATTTTTTTTTTGTTGTGTTCGTTATTATGAGGAGAAGGTTCTTATGGAAAAAAAAATGAAAATTAGGGTAGTGTAGGGTAGTGTAGGGTAGAGTAAGGTAGAAGAGGGTAGAGTAGGGTAGAGTAGAGTAGGGTAGGGTAGAGTAGGGTAGAGTAGAGTAGGGTAGAGTAGGGTAGAGTAGGGTAGAGTAGGGTAGAGTAGGGTAGAGTAGGGTAGAGTAAGGTAAAGGAGGGTAGAGTAGGGTAGAGTAGAGTAGGGTAGGGTAGAGTAGGGTAGAGTAGAGTAGGGTAGGGTAGAGTAGGGTAGAGTAGGGTAGAGTAGGGTAGAGTAAGGTAGAGGAGGGTAGAGTAGGGTAGAGTAGGGTAGAGTAGGGTAGAGTAGGGTAGAGTAAGGTAGAGGAGGGTAGAGTAGAGTAGGGTAGGGTAGAGTAGGGTAGAGTAGGGTAGAGTAGGGTAGAGTAGGGTAGAGTAGGGTAGAGTAGGGTAGAGTAGGGTAGAGTAGGGTAGAGTAGGGTAGAGTAGGGTAGAGTAGGGTATAGTAGGTTGAAGTAGGGAAGAGCGGGAGCGAAGCCGCGCGGGTACAGCTAGTTTATTATATACTTTATTGTAGGTACTTAAAAGAAACACAACAAAAAAAACTTATAATTATCTAAAACACACAGTGGGTGGCCTTATTACGCGTTCTCTTTCAGGCAATCTTCTTTTGACGGCGCGCGCTGTTCCCGCTCGCCTCAAGGAGTTGTCAGCAACAGCAGGGGCCCAGCCGGGTCGAAGCCTACTGGGGCCAGGGTTATTCGAAAGGGCGCTCGAGCCCCGGTATGAAGGCTTGAAGGAACGGGATGGGTTTTTTAGTCAGTAAGAGTCTGACACTATCTCCCGCTCCGCCCAAGAGCGGGGGTTGTCATAGGATGATTTTTCCCATCGGAAAAAAAAGGCAATTTTCTTTTATTTTTAAAACTTTCATTAGGTTGATATCTTTTATTGACGTAACGTATTTTTAATTATATTTTTACTTATATGACTTATTTGAATTCTTCCTTACCAACCAATAAAATACTATGACTACTATGACTATGAGTATGACTATATTTTACATCAAATCTAAAACTAAACTACTAAAACTTCTGTTTTATCACACGCAAATCTGACTTCTCGAACTGGTGTTCAAGATGTCAGATTTGCGTGTGAACTTTCAGTTTGTCACTTACACATCGTCATCGGCAGTGATGTAGAAGGCAGAGCACTGTGAGGACGCGTGTTGGCGAACGCACACACGTAAGCGTGGTCTACTGCCGCGTAGTTTCTGCAGCAGCCATAGCAGCATGCTGTCTGGTAGACCTGTGAAAGAAATTTATGTTAAAAAAATTATACCAGTTAGTTATTGTTTTGTTCCACGGTAAAATAAATTGTTAAACGGTGAAGGAAAACATCGTGAGGAAACCGGCATGTCCTAGAACCAAAAATTCGAAGACATGTGACATTCACCAACCAGCACTGGGCCCGCGTGGTGGATTACGGCCCATTCCCTCTCTTAGAGCGAAGGCCTGAGTCTCAGCAGTGGGAATATTAAAAGGCAGATTATGCTTTACTAATTGTTCCACTGCAGGACAAACTGTTCTCATACAGATAAGGCATGAGCATTATTAGTTGAAACTAGCGTTCCAACCAAGGTGACCTTGGTTTTCGTGTAGGTATGGTTTGAATTGCGGCTACATGGATGTAAACCACGCACCAACACGTTCATCATCATCATCATCATTTCTGCCGAAAGATATCCACTGTTGGACATAGCCTCTCCCAAGTGTCGCCACAATGCACGGTCCATTGCGCCTCACATCCATTGGATTCCCGCAACCCTTACCAGGTCATCGGTTCGATGGTTGGGTGGGAAAAAGCGCTGCCCAATCAAGGGCATTGAAGGTCATGGATTGCAACTGCTGTCTATATGGATTGAAATTAGCAAAGTCACCTTGGTTGGGACTAGTGTTGCCAGGCGTCCCGATTTGCGCGGGACGTCCCGATTTTTAGGGGTCTGGGGACGCGTCCCGATTTGCACCAGATCGGGACGCTAAATGTCCCGATAAATCAAGAAGTTCTAATAGGGTAGTTTCCAGGGTCAAAATAATTACATTTTATACGGCAACCAGTCTCTCAATCCACACAATTACATATAAGTAATCTGTGACTCAATAATCCATCTTCGATTATCCATTCCATTCATATGCAGTAAAATGTAACCAACAATATAATTTTAATATAATATTAAAACTTTTAAAACAGCGGGAAGCATTCATTACTTCAATATTTTTTTAGTTTTTGTCTTTATTCTTGCATCTGAATTGTGCGAAAGAAATGCCCGGGTGTCAGCATTGTGTGGATCACCCGGGTGACACCAATGAATGAGCTTACGATGGAAGTGTGCACTGCTCAAAAAAAAATTACTGAAAAAAAAATTGTCCCGGTCTAAAACCCTAAATCCCGATTTGTTTTTTCGTCTGTCCCGATTTTCATCCAATCGGACCTGGCAACACTAGTTGGGACATTAGTTTGCAACTACCAGGTCACCCCTTTAACGTTTTTAACACGCTTATATTAGCTTCACCTGTATGTTTGTAACCAACGCCTTTGAGCTCGATTTTGACCAACTTTGGGCGATCAGATTTTCTTTAAACTTTGCATACCCATCAAAGTCTGATGACAATACAATAATCCGTTTTTTTTTAGTCAAAAATAAAAATATAGTTTAAAAAAAACTAAAAAAACACACTTTCATAGCATATCAAACTAAAAAGTGTAAAATAATTTTCAATATAGGTAGAAAATTATAACAATGAACGAAAAATATTAATATCATTGTGAAAAAAGCGTGGGGTGCTCGATTTACGAAAAATATGAAAAAAAAACTAAACGACTAACTAAACTATATTTTTGAGTCTGAGGACCGTTTACACGCAGAAATCGTACAATGCCCCTTGTGTCCAGTTCCAAGAACGCGTTCAGAGGCGTTACCATGACGTGTTAAAATTATCAGGCGAAAGAAAGAGGTATGAAGCAATACACCCTTAGATATAGCTCTATTCCTTCAACAGTTCAGATTAGATCGACACGTTAAGAGCTCCTGGTAGGGCCTCAGGACGATGTTGGTGCTCTCCCGCTAATGCAACGCGTCAGTAATGTTTACGGAAGCGCGCGTAGATGCTATACACCTTATCTAGCTCCATTTTTTTTTTTTTTTTTTATTGTTGATAGGTTCGCGCTTGACCGCTATCTCACCTGATGGATGATCTCCATTACTTTAACAGTTCAGTTTAGATAAATTGGATCGCGGTAGGGCCTCAGGACGATGTTGGGGCTGACCCGCTAATGCAGCGGGTCGGTAATGTTTGCGGAAGCGTGCGTGGATTGTTTCTACACATTCATTCGCAAAAGAGGCACGTCGTCGGTGCTTCGTGTGCGGGGGAGCGCAAACAGCTTGCTGGCCGCTTTTGCGAATAGACTTGATTTTTACATGGTCGTCTGCGACACGTAACAAGGCTTATGACGTAGCAAACAATCCTCACTAGAATTTAATTTTGATGACATAGTACATATAATTGTGATTCTATATCTTATTCATTTTAAAGTGTGTTTGTGTGTTTTATCTCCTTACATAAAACCCAAAGGTTGACTGGTAGAGAATGCCTTGTTGCATTAGGCCCGCCTATGTACCACTACTGTACATGAAGTTTAAATCCATACATCCATACATATAAATAAAATTGGAGTGTCTGTAATATTGAAATAACTGCTTTTTACTACATGCATATGAATATAATATATACGGTACATACACCAAAATAACATTTTTTACAATTTTTGTCTGTCTGTCTGTTGGTTCTGGCTAATCTCTGAAATGGCTGGACTGATTTTGACGGGACTTTTTTTGGCAGGTAGCTGATATAATAAGGAGTAACATACTTAGGCTACTTTTACTTTAGAAAAAATAAATTCAAAATCCTGTAGTCCACGCGAACGAAGTCGCGGGCACAGCTAGTAAATAAATAAAAGGAGAATCTGACTGACGCACAGCCAAAAATACTGGGACTAAGAGTGTGAAATTTTACACAACATCTTTTTATGACATAGTAGGTAAGCACTAACGGACCGTTTACGACCTTGCTGCTGTGAGCGGTGGCTAAACGCGGCAGCGGCGAGCGGTAAGATCAAAAGTATGAAAATGTTTGAAGCACGCCACGAGACGCCGCTTATAGCGTGATCGCGAGATCAATGCATATTGTCTTGATCACACGTACCGAGTAAAAGGGCGAGACAGTAAAATCTAACTCGGCCGAGACAGTGATGTAAGCGAGTTGTAGAAACAAGCGGTCAGCAGAGCACTCGGCGCTTTGTTTATACGTACCGAGTATTTGGCCGAGGGCACTGTCTCGCCTGTTTACTCGGTACGTGTGATCAAGGCATTAGAGACGACTTTACAAAATCCAAAGTTTGTATGGAGAAACTTACTTTGACGCGTGTGAAGCCACTGGCAGAAGCTAGTTAGTTAATTGTGTTATGCCTTTATCACACGTACCGAGTAAACGGGCGAGACAGTACTCTCGGCCGAGTACTCGGTACGTGTAAACACAGCGCCGAGTGTTCGACCTACCATGTATCTCTACAACTCGCTTAGGTACATCACTGTCTCGGCCGAGCAACATTTTACTGTCTCGCCCTTTTACTCGGTACGTGTAATCAAGGCATTAGTTTATAGGAGTCTTTGACAATACTTATTTTCGTATAAGATTGGCTAGCAATTTCAGACAGTGCAGTGTGGCTCATTGGGTTCACCAAACGAAAATCTGATAGTAAAGCCCCTTCAAATCATTTCAGCGTCCGAGATGAACGCTGGTTAACCATTATCCCATTGAATGCGGCTCTATGACACCTTATGAATAAGGAAGCGACTGACCACTTCGACTAACGAACTGAATTTCAGTCAGCCCATCCAATATCTAGTCAACATCGAAGTCTATCCATTTTGGACGGATTGGTCGTTCAGTTAATTGGATTGGCAAAGGAGTTATCTTTCCATGTCTACCTACAAATTGGGAAATCAGCTTCATCTTGACGATCTTGATGGGTTAAGCTCGCCTATGTACATAGAAGTTTTCGAACCAAAATTTACCAGAGACCTCTTTATTAAGGCACAGCTCCAAGAGGAGAAGATGAGAACTGCTGATAACATGAAAAGCAGAAGACGTCGGCCGGCCTCACTCTCGTTCAACCCTTGAGCGGGAGACGTGATTGGATGATTTCTTACCTCGAAAAAAAAAAACTGGTAACACATCGTTGGGAGTATATTTACAACATATGTCTATGAAATCAGTCGATTGCAAAGTCATAATAAGACGAAAATTATCTCATAACTAGTTTCTGCCAGCGGTATCGCCCGCGTGAAAGTAAAAAGTATGTCCCAAGAAAACATTCTTCCTGTAGTGTAATGAGTTGGCCATACGGTTCAAACTAGCTTTCCAACCAAAGTGACCTTGGTTTGTGTTGCGGCTACATAGATGTAATCCACGCGTCAGCACGTTCGGTGGTTGGGAAAACGCGCCTCCAAAAGTCCCAACCAAGGGCATTGAAGTTCATGGATTACAACTGCTGTCTACATGGATTGCAACTAGCAAGGTCAGCTTGGTTGGGACACAACCATGTGGTCACCCCTTAACTTGTCTTGGGTGCACGGGTGGTGGGAGTTGACAGTTGCGTGCGATCCTTTGTCAGAAGCACATGCGTTGACCCTGGCTGCTTGTGATATGACGAGCCAATATGTTGTCCCCAGTGTTAGTACGAGTACTACACTTCCAAAATAAAAACCTGCGTACTATTCCAGAACATGGTCTAGCTGTGTGCCAAATTTCGTGCAAAACCGTTTGAGTGTGAAGAAAATACACACACATTATTATATACAAACTTTCCCCTCAATATTGGTGTGATTTTCACGGAAACCTAAGGTAGTTTGTATTCCTGCGTGCTCAGAAAAATCTTTCTTTTTTCTTGATCCGATTCGTTGGCGAGCCTCCAACGTCCGCTTTACATAAAGTATAGGGTCGAGCGCTCATTAACAAGTTCACGATCAGTTCGTTCATCCGTAATCCTGCGAGATTCTTAGAAGGGAACCCGCTTTGGCAATGAGCCAGTCGTTATCTGAGGAGTAAAGATTACCGTGATTATAGTAGATAGGGCATGTAATCGCGATTTTATGTTGATGGTGGAAATTAGTGTCGTTCGACCTAATGATCCACAAAATTCCACCATATATTGCACAATGCCAAGTATAGGCAAAGGTGACGAAGCAAGCGTAGGATGTTTTCACAAAGAGAGACGACAACCTGCAGTAATGAGGAACTCGACAAAAGGAGGAGGACATGCTAGTAGCCAGTAACAATAAGTCAAAACATATTACACAACGCTAGACCGTCCGAGTGTCATCGCAAGGTTCTGCGGTTCCTCGGTCACATTGCGAGGAACGACGGTGGCAACCTCGAAAGATTCATTGTGACCGGTAATGGAAAAAGGCCTCGCGGGAGCAGCCCAATACTTTTCTCCAACCAGATCCACACCACTTTTGACTCGGTATACAATAACCTTCACATCGCCAGAGACAGAAACAGATGGAGAAATATCATAAAAGTTAAAGTGATAAGGTCACGACCCTCAGCATTGAGGAATACGACGCAAGAAGGGAGGAAAACATATTTCAATTAATGCTGTGCCAAATCTTGACAGTGCCGTAGCTAGGCCCAAAGGGGATTTGTATCAAAAAAATATTATTAAGATTTTTTTTTGTAGGGCCTACAAGCAAAGCACTGGTGAACTAGAAGACAATGAGACAGAATTGCAATAGTTCACTACGGAGATGGCCACGATAGATGGCAGAAGTGATTTTGTAACTAGGATCGAGTTTGAAAATTGAATTATTGTGACGAATCTCGCTTAAAAATTCAAAAAAATTCAAAATTCAATTCAAATTCAAATTTGATACTGCTAATTCGGTTACAGTTACGCCCCTGTTGACCTAATAGTTTTGCAATCATTTAGGCAGCGTAAACCCGGTAAACGACATAATATTTTCGCTCCCACAAATTAAAAAGTTTAAACGTCGGCAGCGGATATAGGCCGTTCTAAATGAACCATTAACGCCTCTAATAAAGGCAACCTTTCCACCTTTAGATTCAAAAGGCCTGACGTAAAAATTGTATGTACGAAGTTAACTTTCAAAGTAAATAAAACGGTAGCAGTTAGCACGAACGTTTGTACCCAGAATAGCGCATATCACGCAAAATGTAAAGGCTTGCTGAATAAGTCTGGCGTCAGGCCAAAAGTCTTATACTGAAAAGAAGAATATTCCAGCCAACTTGGTATCTAAGCTAACATTTGTTGCAAAGATGAAATAAAGGCATTTCTGGACGCGTTTCAAAGCAAACAACGCGTAGAGGAAATGGTTATAAAGTTATTAAACTAAACTGTTGTGTAGGCTAATGTTTTTCGCTTATTCGTATTATCAAGAGAAGAAAGACTAATCAGCAGTCTTAGACAAAGAGAGAGGACAGAGTCCCTGCAGTAGGATAGGAACATTATAAGGGTGCCTATGCTATGCTGCAGTAACAGTTACTAGGCTGGTTACTAGGCTATCTTTGGATTTTGTCTTTGACCTATCTGAATCAAATTCGTTAATTCAGTTTTAATTCAAATTGAACAATGACTAATGTTAATTTGACATGATTTATTGGAATGCGTTTTTGGTCTATTATTTGTAAATTTCAAAATTTTCTATCTTCCACCTAGTTATATGTACATGCTGTGGTCTCCTGTAACTAAAGGAACACACATTAAAGGATCCCATGCCTAATGATTTATACTGTGTCTGTGTGACCTTTGTTGGAGATCCAAATAAATAAATAAACACGTGTATCGGCTTACGGTGAGTCGTCGCCAGTTTTTTCATCCATTTATAATTTTGGTGTCTATCTATAAAGGTTCAAGGCAAAAGCCGCCTGACCGCCTCGAACCCTCTGGGAGGGAAGATGAAAATAGATATTTAATTAAATTACAGTACAGTTGTATTCCACCGGCTTTAATCACTTCATATGGGTCGATTTAACTATCGCACCGATACGATATTTGATAAGTTAGGAAGACGGTTTCCTAAAGGTTTGGGAAGTATAATTTGATCTTCACAATGAGCCTCATTAGAAAGCTTAAAGTCACCCAAACGGTAATGGAGAGGGTATGCTATGAGATTCCTTACGTGATCGAATCAAAAATGAAGATATGGCAGGAAAACCAAAGTTTCCGACACAGCACGGCTGCAAAAAACGTTTAACTTAAGTGGCAGAACAGATATCCGATAGGGCTGAAAAATTCTGGAGTGGCGACCGTGAACCCGTGACCCGATGAGGGTGGCGCAGGAATTAAATGAATGTGACAGGCATAAAAGCAGTCGTTGGGTCGACACTTGGGGAAGGCCTATGTCAAGCAGAAGATGTCTTACGGCTCAAATGACGATTTTCACATTTTACCTGTATCTTATAAGAAATACAATTTGTTGCCTGGAAGTACTGATCGATCATATTATTATAATCAAAAACTTTGGCTGTGATAGGATTTTTTTTTTTGGGTGGGTAAGTCATCCAATGACATGCTGTTGGGCGGAGCGGGAGATAGTATCAGACTTTAAGTGACTAAATACCCACTCTGTTCCTTCGTTGCCTTTCGTACTGAGAGCCGAATCTTCCTTTCAGAAATAGATCCTTGGCCCCAGTAGGCTTCGACCCTGCTGGGCCCCTACGGTTTGCTGACAACTCCTTGAGGCGCGCGTGGAACAAAACGCGCCGTTGCCGTCTTGGGCTCGGTCCGGATGATCACCGTATGGTCGGTCGGCGATAGGATACATTTTAATTCGGAAATTGTATAGTTCTTGAAGGACTATCACCAAGCGCACCCGTGAAAACGATGGTTAAATCTAAGACTAATAAATTAGGATCAAAGGGTACGTCATTTCTAAAGGGATTTTGCTCGAAAGAGTTGCTGTGACCTTGGGATATAAAGGGCAACTGAAGGAATACAGGCGAGTTTTAGTCAGTAAAAGTATAATAGTGCGTCCAGATCTGGCGAATGCGCCGCTTGCGACCAGGGCCCCAAGTCTGCTATTTTTATAAATTTGTCATTCCAACACGATCCCATTGTCATTTTGCTAAAAGTTTGTAATCTGCTAATTCATAATGATAGATCATTGATCGGTCAATGGTCTTGTAATAGAAATGTGGTAGAATGATAATTTCGAGCATATTAAAACCAATAACTGCACAATAACGTTCTAATGGTCAAACACTGATCAAATAAACTTTCAAAGTTTTAGTAGATTACCGCAAACGTCAAATATTCATTTGTCAATATGTACGAGATTACCATTTTAAGCCACTTCTTTCAATGGAGTGTCAGTGGTTGACCACTGGAAAGTCATAATGACGCCATTATATTAGTAGATTACCAAACTTGTCAAAATCGACAATTATGACATCAATGATAGACCATTCTGACACTATTGTAATAGCAGACTTGAGGCCCTGCGCGCATGTATTTTATCATTCAGCAGCGCATTCGCCAGATTTGTACGCTTAATAACACGCCCTCTCGCTCCACCCAGACTGGGGAAAGCTCAAAAAAGCACGTCATTTGTGCAGTAGGTATATACCTACAGTAAGTAAAAGCTCATGTGTGATCATTTCAGATCTTGGATTAAAGGATAATCTCGCCTATTACAATGACCGACAATAGTACTTACAATAACAATAGAAACTCGCAGTTGTAGCACTATAGTACCATAAATGATGTCGTTTCTTAGGTCAAGTAGGCATTATTACAATGGAGTATTTTCTTGTGTTCATTTTATTAGGTACTAATAAAATGAACACAAGAAAATACTCCATTGTAATATAATATTCTATAGAATTCAACAATATATGACTAAAAAGAAATCTTTTTTGAAAATAGCATCAAAACTAGTCCTTAAATGATGCAGCAATTTGTATTTTAAATATTAGGATTTTAATATGAGGAAGAGTGGCTCTTGGTGGGAATATCTCGCTATCTCTTTTGTACACACGTAACCTAACGTCACATGTCAGTTTGTGTCAAAAAATAACCAGTTTCAGGTTCGTAGTTTCTACTTAAGTTACTTTTTGACACAAAATTATTAAAAAATAGTCGCATAATAATAATAAATAATAATAAGCTCATCCAATGACTTCTCCCGGTCTTTGTGTCAATCGTTTGCTGACTAAAATCACACCGGTGTCTTTCAGTGGCCCTTTGTATTCTAGGACTACAGGTTTCCTTTTCAGAAAATTCCCGCTATCGCGGGAATTTTTTCTCTGCTGGGCTCCTACGGTTTGCTAACATCTCTTTGAGGAGCGCGTGGATCACTACGCGCTGTCGACGAATGGGGCTCAGTCCGGACTGCCGGACGGCGAGCTACTTATTGTTCGATGTCCGCAAGCCCGCGTACTTGAGGCGAGAGGAAGTTCGTTCTTTCACGTGTGCGGCCTCTTTCGTAAGCATTACTGCTTCGCAGAAGGGAGCGACCGCCTGCCATTCCTCCTCGCTCCGCGCATAGCCTGAACCAGCGCCCGGACTAAGTTGTGACTATGCTAAGTAGTTTATTCGTGTTCATCTAATATTGAACTTTAGAGAATACAAAAGCACAAGCTATTCATTTCACATTTTACCATTCACCTCCACAATAGATCATCAATTGGGGGTGGCACCTTGATATTATGTAATAATTCTTTAAGATATAAGGAAAGGAAAGATATCACTGCTTGCTCTGTTGATCGCTTATGCGAGGTAGCATGTGCAGAAGTTGAAGGCCAAACTTTCTTATGTGTTTACAGACCACCCGCATCAAACTTGACATCTTTTTTGGTTGTAATAGAAGAAATACTAAATAAACTTATTAGAGATAACAAATTAGTTTTCGTTTGTGGGGACTTAAATATTGATTTACTCATAAATTCATCAGAAAAATGTAAACTTCTCTCATTGTTTAATTCTTTTAATTTAAAATGTATTTTTAATGAAGCTACAAGAATAACTCCCACTTCAGCTTCATGCATAGATAATATTTTTACTAATTGTGATATAAAAGAGTCATCACTGATTAGTGGAGTGAGGTCTGACCATACGGGTCAACTTGTATCTTTTGAGTTAGTCAAAAAGTTGCAATTAGATTCAACTGCAGAGTTTAGACCGCTTACTAAAAATAAATTAAATTATTTTAATAACAATGTTCTTACTAGTCTCTCAACAGCCAATTTTGATTCACAAGACCCCAATGTAAATTATGGTACATTATTCTCTACAGTGTGTCAGGAATTTAATAAGGCTTGTCCAGTTAAAAAGGTTCAAGTCAATAATAAATCCAAATTTAATGAATGGGCTACTACTGGAATTAGAAAAAGCAGAGATACTTTATATCAGCTATACCAGGAAAAATCATTATCGTCTGATCTTAACTTTCATAACCATGTTAGAATGTATTCAAAGATGTTCAAAAGAGTCTGCGCCCAAGCTAAATCTAAGTCAATAAGTAAGATAATTAAAAATTCTAACAATAAAATAAAAGCTGTCTGGAAGGTGATAAACAAGGAAACTGGAAGAACAAACCAGCGAGATCGAAATGAATTGTCCCTAAAAATTGATAATGAAATCATTTCAGACAGGACCGAAGTGGCTGAGAAGCTAGAAAACTTCTTCACCAACATCCCAATAGAAGTTACGAAATCTCTCCCTTCTTCATCTTTGTTAGCTGAATCTTTTTTAAAAGAAAATTTCACAAAGGATGTACCAACCTTTGAATTTAAGCGTATTTCTGTTGATATGATTAAAAATACATACAAAAGTCTTAATATAAAAAACACTGAGGACTTATGGGGTATATCCGTTAAGGTTCTTGGAGATATTATTGATACAATTGCTCCTGTCCTAACAGGCATATTTAATCAATGTCTAGACAGCGGTACATTCCCTGATTTAATGAAACATAGTAAAGTAGTACCAATTTTCAAATCAGGTAGTAAGAGTGATCCCTCTAATTATAGACCAATATCTGTGCTTCCAGCATTGAGTAAAATATATGAAAAAATCATGCTCGACCAGATGTTGTCTCACTTTAATTCAAATAGGATTTTGCATAGTCATCAGTTTGGCTTCACGAAAGGAAGGTCAACGACGGATGCAGGAGTGAATCTCATCAGTCACATTTTAGAGTCCTGGGAGAAGTCCCAGGATGCTATTGGCATATTCTGTGACCTCTCAAAAGCATTTGACTGTGTTGACCATAATACTCTGATCTGTAAATTACATCATTACGGAATTCGTGGAAGAGCTGCTGATCTTGTTTTTTCCTATTTATCTTGCAGGCAGCAAAAAGTATCCATAAATGGGGTAACGTCCTCGGGGTCTTTAGTAAGGATGGGCGTGCCCCAGGGTTCAATTCTTGGCCCTTTCCTTTTTCTGGTTTATATTAATGACCTTCCTTACATGATGGCTAATTTATCAGATATAATTCTATTTGCTGACGACACTTCTCTTATTTTTAAAGTGGATAGAAAAGATGCGGATGTCTTGCGTGTTAACGAAAGTCTGGCTGTTCTTTCGAAATGGTTCGCAGCCAATAATCTTTTACTAAATGCAAATAAAACTAAATGTATAAAGTTTTCATTACCGAATGTTCCTCAAGTTGGCGTCAATCTAATTCTTGATAGCAAAAAACTTGATGTAATTACAGAAACTGTGTTCTTAGGTATAACTGTCGATTCCAAACTGCAGTGGGGTGCTCATATTAGAACTCTCTCAGGTAGATTAAGCTCAGCGGCATATGCAGTAAGAAAAATAAGGCAGTTGACAGATGTCGCCACAGCTAGGTTAGTCTACTATGCCTATTTCCACAGTATTATGTCTTATGGCATTTTACTGTGGGGATCTGCAGCTGATGTAGACTCGATTTTCGTATTGCAAAAGAGAGCAATCAGGGCTATTTATAAAATGGGTCCTCGTGAGTCCCTCAGAAATAAATTCAAAGAAATCGATATATTGACACTGCCTTCTCTTTATATCTTAGAAAGTATTTTGTATGTTCGTAAAAACCTAGGACTTTTCAAGATTAGAAGCGATTTCCATAATATAAATACTCGTAGTAAACACGAAATTATATTACCCAAATGGAGATTAGCCAAGACCAGTAAGTCATTTTTAGTAAATAGCATACGCTTTTATAACAAGCTACCAAAAGCGGTGACTGAACTTAGCGAAGGAAAGTTCAAAACCCATATTAAGCGTGTATTAACCAAAAAAGCATATTACAAGGTTAAAGACTATGTCGAAGATACGCTTGTTTGGCAATGACTACCTCTGCACTTGTGGCCCCCTGGTAACTCATAATAATGTGTGAATGTATCTATTAACTGCTCCATCTTTGTTGTAACATTTTTTTTTTTTTTCTAACACATTGCTTTTGCAATATTTTTATTTTATTTTATATTATCTGACTCCAACCACATTAAATTCGTTAGTTTTTCTTTTTTGGTTGTTAACGTCTCATTTATTGACAGCTTTTTTTTATATAGCCTCTTTTTATAATGTAAATGGAAGAACACTGTAGACTCCACGAATTCTTAGATTACTTCATATTTTGACTCACTTTTTTTAAATGATTATTTTGATGATTTTATTGTGCTTTTGAGTACAATATAGACCGGTTTACACTGTTCTTAAATAATACCTATACTTTTAATACTGTAATATGGAAATATTGTAACTACAACCATTTTTTTTTAAAAGAGTAACCATGGAGTTTCTTGCCGGTTCTTCTCCATAGGAAACGACCAATTTCGAACCGTGCACTAGCTTCTGACGTTTTATAAGTGCCCATGTAGGCCTATGTGAAATAAAAAACTTTTGACTTTGACTTTGAAAATATGTTTCCAAGTTAAATATGTACTTAACATTAATAAATTCATGGAGGTACGCCGCAGAACCGATTACCGTATCAATTCGTACAGCTGGAGAATTAATTCAACGTAGTTTCGCAATGGAAGCCGTAAAGACTCAGCTTTATAAGTTTAGTACGCGTTGTATGACAGCTTTGTATATGAGGACTTACTTTGAGTAGTAACCTACATAGCTTTACGAGGATTAGGATGAATAGGGAAATATTTCGGAGCTATGCGACTTTATGTCTAGTACACACAGATAAATTAGTACTTATTAGCTGTGAGTTATAGGGCAAAATTACTCTTGACTGCTAAATATAATTTTTGGAAGTAGAGAAACGAAAGAAGATTAAAGAAGGCTCCAAAGTCGAAGCGTTTTTAAGGATTGGAACGGTCGAAGTTATCTGGATTATATTTCGTGAGTTAAGTGCAGTTAAGTTTCCCCAAAGGCGAAATCCGAAGTGGTCCTTTTCGGGAAATCGGGACCCACTTAACGCCTGTCATTTCTCAAGCTACTTATTACTTCAGACTTGTCGAGTCAGTCGTATTCGCTACGCTTTTGAAGCTTGACATGAATCGACCGAGCGCTTGACAATTTACTAAACAAAGAAAATGTTATTTCTTTTTCTGAGTGGGTCAAAGAGGTCGAGCATAACCTGTTTGATTAATTTTATCGTGCTATAAAGCCATCCAATGAGTTCAGAAATAAATAGACTGGGATTATAAAACGGGTCACGCTTGTAAAAGTAATTTTATTTCTACAAATAACTAAGACTAAATAAAGTCTAATACCGTTTAGCGACTTAATAAGGCTGCTTTTACGTGTTTGGTTTACAGCGTTCTAAGTTTAGATTACCTAATCGAAATGCCTACTCATGTGCAAAAGCTATTGAAGAACGGATTTCAAGGCCGCGCCGCAAATGTTTCGAAGATCGATGATCGGCCTTCGAAATTGCATGTTGGCGATACCTTCGTTATGCTGGAACGAATATCTCAAATGTGAGTTTTTTGTACAGAAATAGGAGCAGCACCTATAGATAGTAACCAGCGCTGAATATTTTTAAAAGAATCTTTATATAAAAATGAATCCCTATTTCCTTGGTCACGGCATCACGCGTGAACGGCTGGACCGATTTCGCTAATTCTTTTTTTGTTGTGTTCGTTATTGTGAGGAGAGGGTTCTTATGAAAAAAAAATGAAAATTAGGGTAGTGTAGAGTAGAGTAGGGTAGTGTAGGGTAGAGTAGGGTAAAGTAGTGTAGAGTAGGGTAGAGTTTGGTAGAGTAGGGTAAAGTAGTGTAGAGTAGGGTAGAGTTTGGTAGAGTAGGGTAGAGTTTGGTAGAGTATTGTAGAGTTTGGTAGAGTAGGATAGAGTAGGGTATGGTAGGGTAGAAGGGTAGAGTAGGGTAGAGTTGACAGCTTAGCTAAGCTAAAAGGTATCACAACATAACTATTAGGCGGTACGAAGTTTGCCGGGTCAGCTAGTAGATACAATAAATGTTGGGCCCGTGAAAAAGTCAAGATTGATGCCTGGACACAGCAACGCATAGCCGCGGCAAACCACGAAGCAGATAACGGGACTACCTGGATGTCTTCCTTAAGAATCGTAATGAGAAAGCGAGGAACCGTGATCGTTGGAAAGAATGGAGGGGGGGGGGCTTTGCCCAGCAGTGAGATAATACGGAGTAGTTATAATAAATCATATAAATAATAAACACTAGTCACTAGATGATTCAAAAGAATGTGTCCTCAAAGACGTACTTTTTGGAAGAATAAAATTTTCGCCCAAAGAAAAAGAATTCCCGAAATACTGAAATAACTTTCAAACCTTCTCACAAACATATAAGCTTTATCTTCATCGGCGAAATGTAGGTGTAGGGTCATAAATCCAACGCCAACCCTATCTTGTATTCCCCAAAGAGAATATAGGCGAGACCGTTACTAAAATATTAAGTTATACAATATGCCTTCACAATAACAGTAAAGTCTTGCCAAGTTAGATCGTTACTCTATCATGGAGATTCATTAATAAATGTCAGCGTGACTTGATTGATTGGAATTTTAGTGGTCAAAGTAATAGACGAAATCCATTTAAAGGTTCGCAAGGTTCTCCTTTAATCGGTTCGAATTCATTTTAAGCAAATAGGTTTAGTGGAAAATCACAGAAAAATCTGTGTCAACTTTCTAGCACTAGTATGATCTAAAAACTATAAATAAATAGATCCATAAGAGTGATATTAGATGTAAAATTAAATGTTTTTTTAAAGGGGGTATGATTTCTGATAGTGAATAGTAATAGAAAGCTGCACTATGTCCTCACTCACCCGGAAATATTGCCGTTTTTGTGGGATAAGCCACAGAAACTGATCCGCCAGCAATTACTTGTCCTTAACCGAAGATCGATCCAATCAAATTTCTTTTCTCGCCCCACTCGTTAAGCAAGAACTGCTGAGATAATCCAAATCATCTCTCTGTTTGACTGTCATCAAGTTTATAATGTAGGTACATATTCCTCAGCTTCCATATATTCGGCTGTTTTATATACATTAGTATTTATGTAATTATTGTTTATACTTAAATAGTACACTACTGACTGCCTGCGTGTCTTTTCTCTTTCTCTATTAAATCTATCTAGGCCACCCATTTTTTTTTTAAGCTTCTTCTTCCAGCTTGACCAGCCTATGGTTTACAATAAAGAGTATATCTATCGATCCAAAGTATTAGACGCCATTTAAGTATTAGTTCACGTATGTATATACTAATACACTTATGCCAATCCTAAACATAGACAGAAGTCAAGTAATTGGGCTCAGCAACTATACAATGTACTGGCAACATCCCAACATGCTAATACAGACCATATATCAATAGTAATAACAAGGCTAGCTGAGTATGTGTGCGTAAGGGTCGGTCAAGTCATGTCGAAGTACATTAGGTCGGGTAAATGTACGCTCAGAGTTCATATTTACATTTTTATTGTAATTTTATTATCAGGAAAACGTCTGATGTTGCTTTTACTTTTTAGAATAGAAATCGATGTTTTGCTTTCGTTTTATTATACTGCAAAGATTTAACGAGATACTTATTGTCAATTTACTAATAGTCATTGTAATTATTGATAGTTTTAATTGAATAATACGATGCTATTTTGTACCACTCAGCGACACAGATTTCTTAAAAAAAAATCTTGACTTTTAGTTTTAAGTTAGTTTTTAGTTTTTGTCTGTCTGTCTGTTTGTCCGGGCTAATCTCTGAAATGGCTGGACCGATTTTGACGGGACTGTTTTTGGCAGGTAGCTGATGTAATAAGGAGTAACTACTTTACTACTTTTATTCTAGAAAAAATAAAATTAAAATCCTGTAGTCCACGCGAACGAAGTCGCGGGCACAGCTAGTTTTTAAAAACATTGCAAAAGTTATAAATAAAATGTGCCCCATGTAGTTTTAAGCTATTTTTATACCATTATTATATTTTTTAAATATAGATACACTGCTAGTGGCTTTGCCCACGAAAAAGTAGGTTATGCCATACAAACTTCCAACCACCGTTTTACTCCTTTAGGGGTGGAGTTTCGTAAAATCCGAAAAATTCTTATCGGATGTCTACACCGGGTTATAAGAAACCTACCTGAAGTGTCATAGTTTCTGAGATTTCACTTTTACACAGTAGTATTTCGCTTTTATATTATATAAATAGATTTTATAAGATGGTCGACTATTACTCCCATCCTACAACCTTACAACTTTTTAGCACCAACAGTCTCGAATTAAACCGCGGAAGGACGGACGAACGGACAAATAAACTTGGCGAAACTATAAAGAAACCCTGTTGTTTTACTACGGAACCCTAAAAACGACAACAGTATGTAGGTTACACTAAACTCGGAAAAACGTTGCTTTAATAGTGTAGGTCAGACTCAGACTAGAACATAAATTTTATATTCCCAATTTTACGATCAATGGGAAATTTCGGAACGCAAACAGTCTAAAATCTTATTTTTTTCCAGATTCTCCAGATGTAAGTCACACAACTCGGAAAAACATTGCTTTAATGGTGTAGATTAAGGGTGAGACTTGGACTAGAACATACATTTTATATTCCCAATTTTATGATCAATGGGAAATTTCGGGACGCAAACAGTCTGGAATCGTAGTTTTTTTACAGATTCTATAGATGTAGCTCACACAACTCGGGAAAACATTGCTTTAATGGTGTAGATTAACAGACTCAGACTAGAACATACATTTTATATTCCCAATTTTATGATCAATGGGAAATTTCGGGACGCAAACAGTCTGGAATCGTAGTTTTTTTTACAGATTCTATAGATGTAGCTCACACAACTCGGAAAAACATTGCTTTAATGGTGTAGATTAACAGACTCAGACTAGAACATACATTTTATATTCCCGATTTTACAATCAATGGGAAATTTTCCTTCCCTTTTAATTGACGCAAACAGTGTAAAATCTTAGTTTTTTACAGATTTTCCAGAAGACCCTTCAATTTCACTAACTTTCACTGACCACCTTGAGCTTAGATGACTTTTTCCGGACTTTGCCTGTTGTTTTACTAATAACAGTGTAAACTTTCTGGTATCTGGTATTAGTATCATTTTTAACTGCAGTGTACCACTTCGCAACTACTAAATTAATACTTCACGGAGGTTTGGGCACGTCAGATTTTTGCTGACTAAAACCACACTGTTTCCTTCAATCGCTTTTTGCGTTCTGTCCTAGAACGGGTTTTCTTTTCAGAAAAGTCTCCGCGGCTTGCGGGCTCTTTGAGGAGCGCAAGGAACACTTCACGTTGTTGATGACTTGGGCTCAGATACCGGAAGGCAAGACACTTACTGCTCGTCGTCCGCAAGCCCTGCATCTACCTCCATCTAACTACTATTGACTGGCCTGTTGGTCTAGTGGTTAGTGGCCCTAACTGCTATGCCGGAGGTCGTGGGTTCGATTCCCACCCAGGACAAATGTTTATGTGATTTATATCTGTTATAAATTAGTACTTGACTGCGATCCCGCCTGATGGTAAGCAGTGATGCAATCGTTGATGGTGAGGCGCACTAGTTTATTAAGAGCCTATTCACTCTAGCCTTGAAGACACCCAAATTATAATAAGACGGAAAGACCGCAGCTGGCAAACTGTTCCAGTCCTTCGAAGTTCGCGGTATAAATGATGAGGCGAAACGCTTAGTCCGGACCGTAGATGTTTCAACAACGTAAGGGTGGATACTCGTCGTGCGTCGGTTTGTCCGATGGTAGAAATGAGATGGCGGAATCAAGTCATGCAATTCTTGCGCACACTCTCCAAAATGCAATCTGTAAAACACCGAAAGGCTGGCTACCCTACGCCTGTGCTCAAGGCTTTGAAGATTGGACTTAACCAAATCTGGATCACCAATCAGCCTCTTCGCACGCCTTTCCACCGAGTCCAAAGCTGCCAGGTGGCACTTTGCAGAACCAGCCCATATGTGGCTGCAGTACTCCACACACGATCGGACCTGTGCTTTGTATAACATTAAAAGCTGTCTCGGTGTGAAGTACCGCCGGACTTTTGCGAGAACGCCTAGTTTCCTAGCAGCTACTTTGGCTTTGGACTCAATGAACCGCCCAAAATTGAGGTCGGAGGAAATTTCGACACCCAAGAGCTGAAGGCGGTCGGTACAATCCAATGATACATTCTGGAAAGTAGGAGCCGAGGTGAAAGGGCTCCTTTTGGCGGTGAACAGACACGCCTGTGTTTTGGCGGCGTTGAATCCCACCAGATTGGTTTCGCCCCACTTGGAGACTGCCTGAAGCGAGATATTCGTACGCTCTACCATAGCCTCTCGTTCGGACCGGATTTGCTCTTTACTAGCCCGAGCACCTGGCAGGTATCTCTCTACAACTGTGCTATCATCTGCATACCCATAGATACCGGGCATCAGCAGATCATATCGTGATGGGCATGATCATTTGTTTTGTGTCTGTGTGTAATTTATCTATAATATGTATGTATTTAGGAATAGATAAGTATGTTTATCAGTTGTCTAGTACCCATAACACAAGCTCTGCTTAGCTTGGGACTAGACGGCGTTGTGTGATAATTGTGGAATATATTATTATTATTATATATTATCCCACTGGCGAAAGCTACTGTGACTCGTAGTCGGGGTCGGTTTCGCGGTGGCTGGAGCGTGAGGACGCCCATTCCTTCACGCGTGTGGCCCTTTCCTTAACTAGCATTACTGCTTCGCAGAAGGAGACGACTGCCTGCTATTCCTTTTCACTCTGAACCGTGGCCTGAACAAGACTTGGCGCGAGAGGTCGCCGCCCCCACTAGGACACAAACGCCCACACACAAATCACATAAGTACTAGTACTACATATTTGCCATTACATGCGATGGTTTATGTTGAAATTCATACAATATTGCGGAACGTGTCACATAAAACAGATCGTAATTCCACGCTTGTATGTGACTGACAATAGCTTAATACAAGTAATATCTGATATTCACAAACAAAATATTCTCTTGATAATTGGAAACCAGATCATGTACATTTTACATGAAAAGTAGGTTAATATTATTGGCAATTTTTGAGCTTCCTTTTAGCATATAGCATAGTCGGCCATATAATGTTCCCACTGTTGGGACTCGGGCAGGGGGCCTTCTCTCTAGAAGAGGGAATGGGCCGTAATCCACCACGCGAGCCCAGTGCGGGTTGGTGGATGTCACATGTCTTCTTTGTGGTTCTAGAACACATGTTTCCTTCACGATATTTTCCTTCACCGTTTTGAGAGCAGTGGTGATGAAATAAATTACACAAGTTAATGCGCCTGGCTGGATTTGAACCCGCGACCTACAACTCGTAAGTCGGGGGCCGTTACCACTCGGCCACCACTTTGCTAATAAATATTGATAGTTGATTATGTAGTGTTTCCACACACATCTTTCTTTTTCGGAATGGAAAACCATCAAATTACTTTTCCCGGTTTCAGTGGAGCGAGAACATCAGACTTATTGACTAAAACCAACGCGGCCACCCGTCTTCCTACGCCACGAGGATTTCTGAAAAGGATATGGTCCTGGAATGCGAAGGGCCACTGAAAGAGACAGGTAGATTTTGGTCAGTAAATCTGACATTTCCTCTCGCTCAACTTTAGAGCGAGATAAACCATTGGATGATTTGCTGGTTAGATGCGTTCCAGGGCCGCCGTAACTCTTTCGACCAATCTCGCAGCTTTTTTGCTCCCATCTGCTTCGTAAATAAATTTTGGAAATGCCTTAGAATATTAATTAATTATATTGTTGAGCAAACAAAAGGTACAGAATACATTAAAACCTCATTAACATTAGAACCGTGTTAGTAAACGTATGAGCTGACGTAATATAGAGTCAATTGGATCAATTATCATGTCAGACATGCTCATTGAATTATGTTCACTTCTGTAGATCAGTTACTGCTGTTGTGTTTGTATCAATGAAAAATACTTAATAACAACAGGTTCACTATCTTCACTAGGTTCACTATATTTCGACAGTTTACAATCTCGCGAGGTATATTATAATCAAACGGTATTTTCAATGTTATGGTGACATTTATTATATATTATAAGAGAAAAGTTGAACTTGCCATAATATAGATTTATTACACTTATAAAGGTCCGTAATAGTGCTTAAGATACCTTTCGTTCTGGGAGTATGTTTTTTTGGTAGAATAATTATTATATTTTGGCGAATCGAATTGTAGAAGCTAGTAATAGCAATAAAGTCATTTAACTTTTTCTTATCTCGTAGTTTGGGTCAAGCATGTTAACAAGCTGAATATGACTAATAATGCTGAGGTGGTGCTAATATTCGCGTCATGCATGTGGTCGTGAATGGGTGCTGACAGTTGAGACTGGTCATCTCTTAGCTGCCAGTGGCTATTTTAATATCTAATGACTACAGTAGAATACAGGAAGGCTTGTTACCCTACAGCTGCGATGTAGATTTTGTAGATTGATCATACACGTTTTTTTGTTGTTTGAAGTACAGACTACGAAAGCCTTACCTTTAGGGAATATCAATACCACATCAGTATGCTGTGTTGGTGTTGAATGCAGCAGCAAACGCCGAGGATGCATTAGATGGGCACCCAGCTGACCCGCCATAGGGAGACGGCGACGCAGCTCCCGACCAGCTGTTCAAATACACAAAATATTACTTAGAAACACAGGGTCAGAATAAACGTAAGCTAACAAAAGTCTGCAGACATAATGTGTATTCCACTCCTTAGCTACGGCTAAGGAGTGGTACAATATATATGTTCCTAAAACGTTATTCTAACTAATGTTGACTTTTTACTTCCATCTGCTTATAATTTAACAGTCTTCAAAGCTAAAGGTTTTTAATAAACTGGTCCATTTCACCATCAACAACTGCCCCAGTGCTTACCATCAGTTGAGATTACAATCAAGGACAAATTAAAACACACACAAAAAAAAAATTGCAAATAAACAAACATCAATTATCTCTGGTCACATTTTTAATTGAAATTAACACTTTCGGGGCTGCGTTAAAAATTGAGTTTAGAGTTAACTCTAATGACGTCATTCGGTAATTACTCTACCCTGGCATTTTTTAATGCGAACGGAGTTCACGTGTCAATGTCAAGCATATTGCCGCTTACTCCAACCTACCCTGCTCAAAGTTAGGGTTAGTTGGGTTAACTCTAGGGTAGCTACTCAAGTTATTTATGAACAACCTTGGATTGCAACTCTACTCAACTCCAGTTATTTTTGAACACACTACAGTAGGTACCAGGAATATATAATAATAATTTGTTTTTGTCAAATCAACAATCCGCCTTCCCAAAGGGGAGGGCATCAATAGAGATTGATGACTTGTATTCATGCTCAGGACTGACTTGTGAACCCAACTCTAAACTAAGTCATATATTATACTCAGATTTATTTAAATTTCAGATTATTGTGTGACCTGGCTCCTTGGCACTGAATGTGCTAAGATTGTGATATTTATTTTTATTTGTTTTACCCATCACATCTATAAAGTTGCACTTGCTGATTTAATTTTATTCTGTTCGCACGGGCAATAAATATAGCCTAGGTTACTCAGGGTGAATGTGGCTTTCAAATGGTGAAAGAATTTTTGAAATTGGCCCAGTAGTTTTTGAGTTTATTCATTACAAATGTTCACACACACAAAAATAAAAAATTTCCCTCTTTATAATATTAGTATAGATACAGAGTAAAATTAATCCCTCTATTATATCAATGAGTAATCAAATTAAAATCTATTTTAATACAATTGTGTTGATTATATAAAATAATAATAATAAAGTGTTTATCCTTCCTGTCTCCACCAGCAGTGATAGTAACAGAGGATGTTGGGCAATTGAAACGAATGTTATTTTATCAAAGGTACCTTAATATTTTTTTACAAAACTTCATTCAATGATGTTTTTGGAATTTATCATACAAAGTTTTGAATGAAAAGTTGATCTTATCTATTTATTTATTTCAAAAATAATGCTTATTTTGATTTAACAAAGTTTAAGAGGTTAAAAGCTGATCATTTGACTTTTCAACCTGCTTGTAAACATCTCTCACTTCATTTTATTTTAAATATGATTAGAACATGAACATTGCTCTAAAACTTTTGAAAAATATAGATCTCAAATGTAGAGAAATTAAGTGTTTCAAATAAAAGTTAAGATGAAAAGGTACATTTTATGCTTTATTTTTATTAAGGATAGAAAATGGAATATATATTTCTTACCAAAAAATTGTTTAGAATCTATAATTTATGGGTTTAGGTTAAAAGGTTTTTAGGTTTTATGTGTTCCCTTGCAGTTAATTTCTACGCCACAAAATAATATTCGTAGGTAATCAATCATTGTATTTTGTATTAAAAATATATCAGAATACTTTATCTCATTGTCTACACATAGTAAATAAAAAAGACAGCTGTTTACATATTCAAAAAGTAGAAATACGCACCGCTATCAAGCTTGTCTTTAGCGAACTCGGCGAAAGACCTGTGTTCTTGTGGAGTTGAATGAGAACTGCTCTCATAATCATCCTTTTCCGGATTCCCCACACTCCCATCTTCACCCTCCATGGCGAAAACTCTTGAAACAGTCCTCGAGACAATAACAATAAAAGTATGCACTCACAAGATTTGCGAGACCTTCAGTTTCTTACATCATCGACTATTATAGTAACTACGATCATATGCTACAACTATTGCAACTAATTAAACAGGGAAAACATTATGCCCCATTTAGAGGACAAAGACGACTAACATTTTCAGTAGTTAACGCCAAGAACGCGGTTTATTTACTTGATAAATAATTTATTTGTGACAAAACTGCGGTCGCGGCTGTCACAATTCAAAATTGATTTTTGGCCGCCATTTTTTTGGATTTAGTGTTGCAAAATAATAAAAACAATTCCAACACGTCTAAAACTTTAGAGTTATTATTTTGCAAACAATATTATAAAATATTCATGTTGAAAATCTAGTATTTAAAAAGAGACGATGTACAAATGTGAACAAAATCTTACCTTTTCATTATTAAACTTATTTATTTTGTTGAATCGTTCACCTCTTTGTACCTATTTTCTCTTACTAGCAACATTGTTTTTGCTTACGTCAAAACAAGTTGTCAAATAAATATTTTGCAGTCTGTGGTCAAAAAATCTAATCGGATATGTAGGTGTCCATAAATAAAAAACAAGGTATTTATTTATGTATAAATTAAATTGTTTTTTTAATTCCTAATAACTTTAAGGGCATAATTTAAATCACAGCTTGATAACTTTTTCGATATTTTAGTAAAATATATTCAATTTTCACATATTTTAACACATTTGCATAGGAACGAAAAGTAAGAAACCCACTTTTGAACGGAGCAGTCTGTAAACACCGTTGTGATATCCGAACGAGTTAAAATATTCGACTTTTCTGTCATTTCATTTGTAAACGTTCGTTAATTTGCGCGATAATACAAGTTACAATGGACGTGTAAACGAACAAAACGTCGCGACTTTCTCTTAATTGTAATAAAAGTGTTAAAAACGACAACATTTGCGCAACGGAGAAGGAAAAATATTCCTGAGCCTGATAGAAAGAAAGAATACACGGTACGTAAAACCTGTATTTCGTTATGACCTTTCTTTGTACCCATGTAATCGTCGCAATTTTCTAAAATTACATTTCTGCATTGACTTTCTGCTGTGAAATTGCATATGTGAGCTGAAAATTATCTGCCGAGCCACTTTAAGCGGTTTGTTTGTGTTTTTAAATGTGTATTTATTGTTTTTGCATTAACCCACTTTCTCAAAAAAACAGCTGTTAAGTCGTCACGCCTAAATATTTTAACAGCTGAGCTGTGTCGTCAAAATAAGAGCATCCGTTTTGATATATTCGCAACAATTACATCCATATGGTTCTACAACAAATTAATGATATACTTATTACAAAATATTCACATATTTTCGTAATTGGTTCCTGTTTACGTGTTACTCTATAACAAGTCTTGAGACTTGTTTAAATTATTAATTTTTTAAGTGCCTTAAAAAGAGACAGGTCCCTATTGATTATGTATCCATTACTTATTAATATTTTGTTAACATTCTAGCTTTTTAAATGTAATTATAAGCTTCTTTTAGAATTTGGGAGACAAAAACTAATTCATAAGACATTATCATGAACTAAAATGGTTTCTAACAAGATCCTTAGAAAAAAAAATTGTTGTATTTTTATAATTATGCTGTTAAAACTGGGCCACTCTTATATTTTCATACCTTAATTTTATCTGCAAGCTTTATTTGGCTGTGAGCTTAGAATAATAACGCCTGTGACATATTATTGATTTTTTCCCTATACTTTGGCATCCATATGCTAGCCATAATGTTAGCCATAATACATTATGTTTCTCACCTGTCTATGGTTATTCATTACTTTTAGTCTGATGTTCATCATAAGAGATCTCTCATCATTAAACTTGAAAATTGAAAAAAAAAAAACAAAATTGTTACTATTTTGGTGTACAATAAAGTTTTTTCTATTCTATTCTATTCTATTCTTACTCCCAGGAAATCTTGCACACATACAGTAGCATCTGATTTTTTATAGGCCTATATTTATTTAGGCCTGTCTGTTTAACGAGAAAGGTGGTCTGTCTAACATATTGACAAAGCATATGCATCATTCTATTTCATGAATACTAGTTTCTAGTAAATAATAAACTGCATCAAACACATCTATTTCTAATTACATTGTTACAACCAAATCTGTACATTTTACTTTATATCTTTCACTTAGAAATTATATAACTTCAGGATTTCTGATAAAAATGAAGGATGGATAAACTGGGCGGGGTTGAATCTGGACATATTACCATATGTACCTTTATTCCAGAGGCTTTACTATGATGTATTAACATGTCAAGCGTACAAACGAGAAAGAGGGATAGAGACAGACAAGCTATACAGGGTTATTTGTAAAACACTGGCAACCAGTACTATGTTACTAACACCATAAACAACAATTTTTGTTCTATGACTTTAAAAAATTAATCATATTTTAATTCATAAATTTTTAAACAAAAATAAAAATATTTAAATTGAACATTCTAAATATAAGGAAATCTATGCGAAGCAAGTGATATTAGAATAGAGGAGGATAGCGAAGTTCAGGCTGTGGGGGTGCTTGATGCGCTTGAGTGGCGTCATACAGACGTACAGTAGGCACAACGGACGGACGGATCTTGAGCGCTCGGCGTCAGAGTGGGGATCGCTTTGCTCATTCCATACATTGGCGTGCAGCAATGCAGGGAATGAATGAGGAGTGACGTCTATGACGTGATGGCGTGGCGAGCCAATCACTGACACTCCCCGCCTCCGCGTCTCACTTCGCACCACTAAAGACCGAATATTGGACTTCTGCGCAACCGCTCAAAATCCGTTGTGCCTACTGTAGGTATGTAAAGCAAAATATAGAGTTGAAATGTGTTAGATAGAACAACAAAATCTTAAAGGTTCGTTTTTGGTAAATTAATTATGTTTTGTAAAAAGTCATAGAACTAAAGTGGTTGTTTATGACATTAGTAATACAGTCCTGCAAGGTTGTTAGTGTTTTACAAAAAACCCTGTATAACTCCATCCCTTTAACAATTCAGTTTAGGTTGCCAAATGGATCGCATTAAGAGCTTGTTGTGATAACTGTCTCAGTTCATTGTTAGCGAGTATTATAGCTTTTAATTTTTTAAATTAATATAAATCAGTGCTTGACTGTGATGTCACCTGATAGTAAGCAGTGATGCATTTAGATTATATTGCAGAAAAAAAATCTATGGTCTAGTCTCTCTTTAAAAAAAAGTCAACTTGGGAATTTTGTATAATATTTAATCATTTAAAAAATACATATATTCAATACTTTTTATAAGGTTCTTCTATTATTAAACAATGATCAAGATCTCCTAATCAACCTTGTTTATTGTACTAGTGTTGACTACATCACATCTCATTTTACCCTAATAATTACTTAAGTTGTTTGACTTTTTAGACAGACTTTATAATGCCACCTCACTAAGCCAGTTACATAGATGACCTTGATTTTATGATTGCTTATCTCACATGTATCTATTTTACATAAAAGTGTTTTATAATTTATTGATTGATGTGTTAAGCCTTGTGTAATGTAATATGTAACATATGTTTGTAAATTATATTTACAAACACTGATGATATTTCAAGGGATGTGTATACACAATAGTTGTTTTATTTTGTTAATTTGTACATAATATATGAGGCAACAATAGCTCATTCAATCAACTGCACACACGCCGATCTGGGTGTGTCAGTCTCCATACATTTTATATGGAAACTAGACTTTTAGAACTACACCTTGATCGACGCCACGCGACGTCGTTCTACCTACAAATCTGGTGTGTTGTCTACTTATCTTGGTGGTTTTTTTTTTTTTCAGTGGGTAAAAATCATCCAGATGACACCCCTCGCCCTAAAGGACCTATTACACTGCGCTGAATATCGCGTGCGATCTTACTATTTTTCATTCATAGGCGTCGAACCATAGACTAGACTGTCTTTCTATGAATGAAAAATAGTACGAGTCGAAATAGATATTCAGCGCAGTGTAATAGGTCCTTTACTGCCAAAAAAACCCACCCCATTCCTACTGGCCTTTCATACTGGGGCCGAGCCTCCCTTTCGTAAACAGACCCTAGCCCCAGTAGGACTTATCTTGATGGTTTGGTTGGTTTCCACACTAAGTTCTTAGTGGACTTAGTGTACATGGGCCATGGCGACCTTTCGCGTGTTACACGTGTGCATCAGTTTAATGTAGTTCTAGCTTGAATGGTGCAATGCAATGGCTCTCTATTCTTTATCGTTCACCAAATAAATCTTTCCTACAAAAAGTGTGATCTTATTATAGTCATTTGTCATTTCTGGCAAAGAAAATTGGTGACATTGTCGAAATAGAAAGAAAGAATGATGGATTATTAACTTTTGTCACTGGCTTCGTCCTCCTGAATGTCGGTTATTGTGGATGCCAAGTCGACAACAAATAAAATGTAGTCTTTATCCTTCCTTGGAGTTTTAGTTTACTCCGTATCAAACATCAAAATCAATTCATTAGTTTGACTGTGAAAGCATAACATAGAGTTACTTTCTCGTTAAAATATCAGTATGGAATTATGTGTATTACATGTGACATTTTATATTTTAAGCATACTCCAGATGTGGTGTAGTGAATTGATTTGGAACTAACGATCCAGTTAGCTCACTTATAGTAAATTAGCTTGTTTTAAATTGAAGCGTACAATGCATTGTGCAAGACTTATAACTGATGGACTCCTTTGTAAGCCCAGTACTCGCCATATTGACAGCTGATCGGGTTTTGTTGTGATTCTTAGGTTGGAGCAGTGTTATTGGGTTTTTGATTACTAGACTGTCATATTGAAACAAAACCGTTTTTGAAATCATATAGCCGAACAACCTGTACCTTATTGTTACTATGGTAGCCACGCCACTTAATAAGTTTGCCATAAAGTATATTGACCCAACATTAATTGATATTTCTTAATTTAAATGGCCAAGTGCGAGTCGGACTGCTCACAAAGCATTCCGTACCATTCTGTAGCAAAAAACGTCTAAAAAGTCAAGTTTGTAGTATGAAGCCCACTTTTAATCAATTTTTAGTATTTTTTGTAGTTTTAGGTATCATGGTTCTTGAGATACCTACAGGGTGGGGAAAAATGGACAGTCAGACAGACAGACGGACGAACGACGGCAAAGTTGCAGACGGTCTGCAACTTTGCTCTACAGTGGGATATTTCTGCCAAAAAATATCACTGAAGAGAAGAATCTAGAATCACTGCGCTATCGAAATAGCACCGCCCTACCTCAAACGCCCTATTTCAAGTCAATATCTTTTATACCCTATTCGTGTTAAGATTAGACATTTAAAGAAACCTTTTTTTACTGTCTGTTCAACCCATTTTAACTTCTATTTCGTAGGCATAAGGATGACATTAAAAGCAAAAAAGTGGTTACAATACCAACCATTTACTGCAGCCGCCATTTGTCATGCCACCAACGTAATAAAAGTCAAAATCGGTTGAACGGCCAGAAATAAAAGGTTATTATAAATGTCTAATGTTATTTTATATTGAACAGTTTCATCATCATCATTTCAGCCGATGTACGTCCACTGTTGGACATAGGCCTCCCCCAAGTGTCGCCACAATGAACGATTTTTTTTTTATGGTGGGAAAAATCATGCGTTGACATCCCCCGCCCTTGAGCGGAGCGGGAGATAGTGTCAGACTCTTACTGACTAAAAGACTCATCCCGTTCCTTCTAGCCTTCATACCGGGGCTCGAGCGCCCTTTCGGATAACCCTGGCCCCAGTAGGCTTCGAATGAACGATCCTGAGTGTCTCGCATCCATTGGTTTCCCGCAACCTTTACCAGGTCATCGGTCCACCTTGTAGGAGGCCTTCCAACGCTGCCTCCGACATAGCACGAAGAATTGCCAAACTTAAGTGGCAGTGGGCAGGGCCCATTGCTTGCAGAACAGAGTTTAGGTTTTAAATAATTAATACAAGTTCCTCTTTACAGATGTCCGAGTCTGACTGGAGCTCGTTGCCGCTTCTTCCCCTGACGTGTATCTTGAACCACCTCAGTACGGAGGATGCCGTTAAAGCGATGTCCACTTGCAGACACTGGCGGAATGCCGCCCTGCTTTACGAAGGACGCAGGTTAGTGGAATCTTTACTTACATTACCTAATGGTGTGTTCAGACATGGCGAATGCGCCGCTCGCGAACCGTTCGCAAGCGGCTCCTTTCCAGATCTGGACACACCATTACAGACGCGTGACTACGCCGATTCAGGCTCGTTCCATGCCGGACGGAAAGCTAGAATGGATACCTCCCATTGCTCGTTGTCCGTGAGCGTATACAGTATCCGGGAATCGCTCTACGACCTGTGTTTTGGCTGGGGTGTGAATATATTTTCTCCCTCACGATTGCGGCTATCTCTTTCGCCCATTGAAGGAGGTGATCGCTACCCCATCACCTGGCTAACCAGGCGCTTAACCAAACACCTGCCCCCCTAGCCAAGTTACAACCGTTTCGCTTGCGCCGAACGCTTCGAGTTGGCCGCGTCGCCGATCTTTTGTTCTGACCACGTGACTGAGCGTTGAGGCGACGTCATTCCCGTACATTTGAAGCTTTCTACAAGCGTTAACTATTGCAGATTAGCAACTTGGCTAGGGGTACTGGTTAGCCAGGGCCGGAAGCGAGAGATCACCGCCGCCGATCGTTACTTACCACATATTTATGATGATGACTATACTTTCCGATTATAGTGTTAGAGCTTAGGTTTCCTTAAGTAGCGGAATCAGTAACAGCTGAAGAATGACGGTTGTCCTTGTAGAGACCGTCATTTGACATAATTTAAGGGAGAACTACATTGCGCACACCTGGGCCACGTATGCCGATCTGGGCGCGTCGGTCTCCATACAATTTTATATGGCAACCAGACTTGCAGAGCTACATTAGATCCACGCCACGAGAGGCCACGCAACGCGCCACTACGTACAAATCAGGCGTTGTCCACGTGTGCGTCGGTCTAGTGTAGTTCTCGCTTTACTCAATCCAATCTCTTCTTAATATTTTTTGAACATTATTAATAATAATAATATTCCACAATTAGCACACAACGCCGTCTAGTCCCAAGCTAAGCAGAGCTTGTGTTATGAGTACTAGACAATTGATAAACATACTTATATATTTCTATATACATACATATTATAGATAAATTACACCCAGACACAGAACAAATGATCATGCTCATCACAAACATTTGTCCTGGGTGGGAATCGAACCCACGACCTGTGGCATAGCAGTCAGGGCCACTAACCACTAGACCAACAGGCCAGTCAAATATTTTATTATACTACACGTACAAATCAGGCGTTGTCCACGCTTTACTCTATCCATCTCTTCTTAATATTTTTTGAACATTTTTACACTACACGTGCAAATAGGCGTTGTCCACGTGTGCGTCAGTCTAGTGTAGTTCTCGCTTTACTCTATCCATCTCTTCTTAATATTTTATGAACATTTTTACACTACACGTGCAAATCAGGCGTTGTCCACGTGTGCGTCGGTCTAGTGTAGTTCTCGCTTTACTCTATCCATCTCTTCTTAATATTTTATGAACATTTTTACACTACACGTGCAAATCAGGCGTTGTCCACGTGTGCGTCGGTCTAGTGTAGTTCTCGCTTTACTCTATCGATCTCTTCTCAATATTTTTTGAACATTTTTACACTACACGTGCAAATCAGGCGTTGTCCACGTGTGCGTCGGTCTAGTGTAGTTCTCGCTTTACTCTATCGATCTCTTCTCAATATTTTTTGAACATTTTTACACTACACGTGCAAATCAGGCGTTGTCCACGTGTGCGTCGGTCTAGTGTAGTTCTCGCTTTACTCTATCTATCTCTTCTTAATATTTTTTGAACATTTTTACACTACACGTACAAATCAGGCGTTGTCCACGTCTGCTTCGGTCTAGTGTAGTTCTCGCTTTACTCTATCCATCTCTTCTCAATATTTTTTGAACATTTTTACACTACACGTGCAAATAGGCGTTGTCCACGTGTGCGTCAGTCTAGTGTAGTTCTCGCTTTACTCTATCCATCTTTTCTTAATATTTTTTGAACATTTTTACACTACACGTGCAAATAGGCGTTGTCCACGTGTGCGTCAGTCTAGTGTAGTTCTCGCTTTACTCTATCCTTCTCTTCTCAATATTTTTTGAACATTTTTACACTACACGTACAAATCAGGCGTTGTTCACGTGTGCTTCGGTCTATTGTACTACTGGTCCTGTATTTTTGAGCCCGTGAATTCCTAAAATAACTTCTAACTTCTTTCACTTTGGCTACAGCGAGAAGGAGTATCAGACCTTTACTGACTGAAACTCACCTGCGTTCCTTTGCCCTTTGCATTCCAAGGTTGCGACGACTATCCCACAGTCCTGACAGAAACACTGATATTTACCCCGCGTTTCGAATTGCTTAAAAAGCGATTATATCGCGTATCCGACCAACGCGCAACGTCCCAAATAGTACTCAATAGTCCATTTATTTTGTGACTATTAAAGGTCGGATTCGCGATATAATCGCTTTTGACGCAATTTGGAACTAAGGGTTAGTCGTCTTTTTACAAATTTCTTTTCAAAAATTCAATTCCATTTTTAGGTTCATGACTCCATCGACGAACGTCCAATGATTTTGCCAATGTCAAAGTACAGTTGCCGTAACGGATCTTGAGTGGTTGCGCAGAAGTCAAATATTCAGTCTCTTTAGTGGTGCGAAGTGAGACGCGAGGGCGGGGAGTGTCAGTGATTGGCTCGCCGCGCCATCGCGTCATAGTCATCACTCCTAATTCGTTCCCTGCGTTGCTGCATGTATCTAACAACGAAGTCGATTGGCTCGCCAATGTATGGAATGCGCAAAGCTATCCCCACTCTGACGCCGAGCGCTCAAGATCCGTTTTGGCAACTGTATGTGGTGGAAAAAGTCGATACTTTATTGTATGTTTAATAGGGTTTTAAATTGTATGACAGTACCAACTCTGTGTAACGATGGACCAGAATGCAAAAGGCTTTAGGATAAGCTGGCTCTTATTGATAAAGAGTGAAAGTGACTGCGATTTCTAGGTTTCTTATTTAATGTAATAAGAAACCTAGAAATCGCAGTCACTTTCTGGTCACATGTCTAGGTAATTACTTTTTTATCTCCTCTAACTCACTTAAAAGGCAATTAAAATTGTGTTTACTTCCTACAAGAAATTAGTGCTTGCTAATGGTCATAATATTATTTTTATCTGCACAATTGTTGAGTTAAAAGGTAGATCACAAAGAGCTGTTAGCAATAATTTATCATTGTTTGTTGCAACTCAGTGTGATTTCATTGTGCTTACTTTATAATGTTCTGTTAACATAAAAGAAGCGTGTGTCACTTGTGTTTCATTCTTTGGTATCTTAGCTGGCTTAGCTATCAATGATCTGGTTTGTGATATCTTACTTATGAGCATTGCCATCAGAATTTCATAGAATATCGTCAGCGCGATACTAAAAGTGTACAAAAAGCGGGTTCCGTACCGTCAGTAGCAAAAACGGCAAAAAAAAAACACGTTTTATTGTAAGGGAACCCCTTAAATCTCTTAAGGTCATAGACACATAAACGACTCTGCTCCAACACCGCTCCCACCCAACACCGCCCTAAAATAAGACGACTGCTTGCAGTCCACGCGGCGACAGCTAGCAGGCGCCCAGCAATCCACGCGGTGACAGCCCGCTCGTCTATAACGTGCGGCCAGCGAGGCGTCAACTACCGAGCCCGAGCAGTCTGACGGCGGTAAGCTCGCTGACAGCGAGCTGTCTGCTAATTTATGATGTCAATGTAAAATATATCTTAAGAGCAATATTTAAAGCCTATATTTGAATAATATTCTTTTTGCCGGGTGGGAGCAGAGTCGTATAAGTGTGCTTCGACCTTTAGTCTTAGCGATAGCTACCTTAAGATACCTTACGACAGTCACTGTCTAAAAGGAAGGCGTATGTCCAGCTGAAGAAGTCTGCGAAAACTTTAATAGGCTGAAAACTTCTTCAGTTTCGTCTGCGAACCGAAATATTGTAAAGTAGCTTTTACCCGCGGCTTCGCCCGCTTAAATAAAATGTAGCCTGTCACACAGGAATTAAGCAGCTATCTATAGGTGAAAAGAATTCACAATCGGACTAGTCATCATCATCATTATCATTTCAGCCGATAGACGTCCACTGTTGGACATAGGCCTCCTCCAAGTGTTGCCACAATGAACGATCCTATGCGTCCCGCATCCATCGGATTCCCGCAACCTTCACCAGGTCATCGGTCCACCTTGTAGGAGGCCTTCCAGCGCTGTGTCGACGGTTGATCATTCTCGCCCAGAGATTCTTAGCACCCCGGATCCCAGGGCTGTGCCCATACTCGTCCACGTTAGCACAACCGCTGGAGTCGCCGAGCACTTATGGGCCTGTTTTTTGTGCTTCTATGCATGTGGGGTCGGTCAGGACCATAACCCGCCACCAAGGACCACTACTTTTTTTTATTATTATTATTGTTAAGCTTGCGTTTGACCACCATCTTACCTGATGGTAAGCGATGATGTGGTCGACAATGGAGTACGCTTGCCTAGAAGTAACCTATTCAGTTTTGACTCAAAGACCCCTAAGTTGTAGCTATCAGGAAACACAGACTCCGGCAGGGAATTCTACGCATAAATGTGTTCCTAAAACGCTTTGTGCGTATGGGTGGGATGTCTACCATGTACCAGTGGCGAAACGCTGTACGTCGTGTGGACTTGGCGGAATTAGATTGTGCAATTCCAGTGCACACTCCCCGAAATGTAAACGATAGAAAACCGACAGACTAGCAACTCGGCGGCGATGCTCAAGGCTTTGGAGTTTCGACTCTACAAGTGCATCATTGCCGATGATTCTCTTGGTTCGCCTCTCGATCGACTCCAGCACATCAAGCTGGTATTTGGCAGATCCATCCCAAAGATGAGAACAGTACTCCGTACTCGTGCACGATCGAACTTGGGCTTGATAAAGAGTACTTTCAGATATTACCTCTTACAACCAAAAAAATAAAAAACTTACCTCTTTATGATATTAAAGAATATTGTAAATCACAGCGAGATTTCTTAATACGGATATAGTGTGCGTTTAAAACTAAGGTGATGTCGATCGGCTACTTGCCACACGCGACCTTTTATGCAAGAGAAGTGAAGGGACAATTCCGATCTGTTTTGTTAAGACATTTATAAATATGGTCAATGCAAAGTTACATTGCTTCACTGTGTACAAAAATCAGTTTTGAAAGCTTGTTATCGTTTTAGATTCTAGTTTCTTATGTCTTGATCAGATCACACCGAGTAAACGGGAGAGACAGAGCTCTCAGCCGACTGCTTACCTCTACAACTTGCTTACATCACTGTCTCGGCCGAGTAACATTTTACTGTGTCGCCCTTTTACTTGGTACGTGTGATCAAGGCATTACTCTAGAATTCCCAAGAGACTTTTAGGAGCCTCCTTTTCGGGGTACATTTTCATACAAAAGCGCTCTTACGTGATTATGACGTTATTACACATCTTTCTCTTGGGATATTATCTATCATCATCATCATCATTTTTGCCGATATACGTCCACTGTTGGGCATAGGCCTTCCCCAAGCGTCGCCACAACGAACGCTCCTGTGCGTCTCGCATCCATCGGTATATTATCTATATTTCTATTGAAATGAAATCATTTTCTGTAAGACTTATCCAGTAAAGGCCTCTGAAAATCAGCTATTTTGCGTGAATTTTTCATAATGTAGGTACTCATAAAGAACATGCGACAAAACGTACCCACTTTGTTGCAAATTGAAATTTTTACCTACCATTAAAAAGGTTTTTAGTATATTTATTTATTACTAGCTTTTGCCCGCGCGGCTTCGCTCCCGCTCTTCCCTACTTTAGCCTACTATACCCTACTCTACCCTACTATACCCTACTCTACTCTACTCTACCCTACTCTACCCTACTCTACCCTACCCTACTCTACTCTACCCTACCCTACTCTACCCTACTCTATCCTACTCTATCCTACTCTACCCTACTCTACCCTACCCTACTCTACTCTACCCTACTCTACCCTCCTCTACCTTACTCTACCCTACACTACCCTACTCTACCCTACACTACCCTACTCTACCCTACACTACCCTAATTTTCATTTTTTTTTTCCATAAGAACCTTCTCCTCATAATAACGAACACAACAAAAAAAAAAATTTGCGAAATCGGTCCAGGCGTTGTTGAGTTATGCTCTTACCAACACATTTTGCGATTCATTTTTATATTATAGATATGGGGGCAACTTTGTAGCTAGCGGGGAAAGAAGATATTTGACTTTAAAGATGAATGCACACTTATCCGAGCAGAACGCGTCGAACGAATCGAAAGAAAAGAATTTTAGAATTCCTTATAAGAAATTCTATTAACCCTTTGTGTGTCCGGAACGTGGATCCACGCGAGACACAATAACTTTTTAATTGTGTCTCTAATTACGGCATACGACAGGTTAAACCCTGTAAACCTAACCGCCTCGAATCGTCCGAGTGTGGAAGGACCAGGGACCAGGGTCCAGAATGAAAACCGTCCTTTCACCTTAAAATTGCCGAAAATCCGTAGTAAACTCGACCTGAGCATATTCGATCTTCTTTGCGATTTTATCCGTTAGGTACTTCGAACTATTATGCTGGCTTTTCTTTAAATTGATAGACTAGTGCTTAACTGCGATCCCACCTGATGGTAAACAGTGATGCAATCGTTGAAAGCGAAGCACATTAGTTTATTAAGAGCACATTTGAAGACACCTGTGATATTACATGCCTCTTTATCTTTTCTTATCTTTCGTAGGGACACACTAAAGCTGCACATCAAACAGCTGGAAAAATGCCAGTTTCTGGTCCGCCTGTTCAAGAAGAACGTGCGAAGACTGCACCTGTACATGGACTGCAATGAGCCAGAAATCGACAAGTTCATGAACTTGGTGTTTCCACAGTGAGTACCTATTGCATTTTATTTGTTCTTCAGTGTCGTCGTACCATAGCGGCATATACTGCCTGATCACTTAATAAAAAAATCGCTTGAATCCTGCGACCCGCCGCAGCAGTCCAAACCCTTTTAAAGTTTTCGTTTCGAGTGCAAAAAGCAAAAATAAACTTAGTGGTAGTCAGGCGGAAGTGTCTTTAATGGTACATGTAAACCTAACCTGCCATGTTTTCTCTTCGCCACCCTAGGTTGACTGGTAGAGAATGAAAGTCCGCCTATGTACTTTTACGTTGCATGAAGTCTTAATAAATAAATAAAGAGGAGGGTTGAAACGAATGTTATTATAAGAGTTCTGAGTATACATGTAGATGGATGGAGAGGGAGGCCAAAGAAAAGATGCGATGGATTGTGAGAGGAGTGAAAGAAGAGGGAGTTAATGATAGTGTGAAGAAAAAAAAAAGTGTTGTGCCGACCCCAAGTAATATGGAATAAGGGCAGGATGAAGAAGTGTCGCCGCACATGACCCACATGCCGCAACTTCAAACGCCGCCACGAGAAGCTAAAAGTGGCCACAAGCCACTAGTGCCCGGTGGCTGCTACTTTTTTTTAACCTATACGCGCAGTAGCATAATGGACTCTGACGAAGAAGGTTTAAATGCGCGAGTGGCCTGTGACGGCGTTTAGTGGCCACTGTGGGCCACAAGAAGCGAGAGGCGGCGATTTGTAGCGTCCATAAAAAATGTATGAGAACTATAGGAAACATATGCCGGTTGCGTTGGCGTTTTGTGGTTATTATGGCCGGTGGCTCGTGTGCGGCGGCCCTAACAAAATAACGAGGTTAACTTATTTTTTGAGTGTTGCCGGAGAATTTGTATAGTAAACAATGAGTCTTAAGGCTTATAGCACAAAATAGATAGGTACAGAAGTCAATCTACATACAAAGCGCGCTCGAGCAACGCATACATAGATACCGCTCACGTACACGATGACGTCTCGGTCGCGTCTCGGATCACTCGTCGAACAGTTCTGGCTCAAACGTTCATTAGTGTGCGTCCACCGAGCGTAGGTATAAAAATTGAAGTGCATACATGAGATTGTCTTCTGTAGCTATCTATTTTGTGCTTATCTTATAGTTCCTTGAGCATCTGACCGAAATTAAATTGACACAACACTTGTACCCGCCCAGGCGGCATTACGCGTATCTGTGCATTTAATTGCGGCCAGCTGCGCCCAGATAGAGCCCTGCTGACCTTTAAATCTATTTTCTTTGCGAAATATTGATTGATTTACATAATTAGGCTATGTTTACTTTGAAGAATATTTAACCACCAATTTTTATGTGTAAAAATGTTTCTAAAGATAAGGGGATAAACGAGTAGGGAAAAGTTGCGAAATAGCTAATTACATGTTTTTTTACAAAAGTATTAATCGCACGAAAAAAATGTTTTTCATAAATCTATAAGAAGCATATATTCTTTTCAAACCTTTTAACGTAGCCGTTACCGAGAAGAAGTGGGCTTCAGATAGTCATTGTTTTATGATACTTTTCGGGAGCTTGGGCCTTAACTGTGGTTTATTGTGTAGACTAAGTTCAGCCAGCTGCTTAGCCCACGTCAAAATCGGTATTCCATCATCATCAGCCTTTTTAGTGTTCCCACTGCTGGGACTCAGGCCTCCTCCAATCCACCACGCAGACCCATTGCAGGTTGGTGAATGTCATATGTCTTCGAATTTTTGGTTGTAATGCCTGTTTCCTCACGATGTTTTCCTTCACCGTTTTGAAAGCAGTGGTAATGAAATAAACAAAGTAGTGCGCCTGGCAGGGTTTGAACCCGCGACCCAACTCGTAAGTCGGAGCCATTGCCACTCGGCTACTACTGCTCTCAAGTAGTTATTTATTCCAGGGTAATATCCTCCGGGTAAAAAATTATCCTGTTCTAATCTAAAACATGGTCTATCCGTGTGCTTTGGGTCATTCAAATTCGTTCTTAGGTACTTGTCGCTATTTATCATCGACCGATGTCTGTCAACACATAATTTGGAGACTCATGGAGTGGCATGAGAACGTAGATAAGGTGACAGAGGCACTTGTGTATAAGTGCGTCCTTTTAAAACTAACATAATACAACATCCTTTATAACACCATAAGCAAGTGTCTTCAATCTATTGACTAATGTTATGAGTTTTATGTGAATGCCTGTTTCCCGATAGCTTTTTTTTATCATTATTAATAGGCGTGAGTTTGACCACTGTCTCACCTGATGGTAAGCTACAATTACAACAAATGCCTTGATCACACGTACCGAGTTAAAGGGCGAAACAGTGCTCTCGGCCGGATACTCAGTACGTATGATGCACGCTTATCTCTACAACTCGCTTACATCACTGTCTCGGCCGAGTAACATTTTACTGTCTCGCCCTTTTACTCGGTACGTGTGATCAAGGCATTAGGGTTTGAAGATGTATAATATTTGCTGCTGGAATGTGCCCGAAATATTGATGAACGCGACTCACTACTGAGCTAACTGAAATTAAATAGATTCGATGTATTTAGGTGAAAGAAAACATCGTGAGAAAACCGGCATGTCCTAGAACCAAAAATTCGAAGACATGTGACATCCAACAACCCGCAATGGTCCCGCGTGGTGTATTACGGCCCATTCTCTCTCCCAGAGAGGAGGCCTGAGTCCCAGCAGTGGGAACATTAAGGCCGACTATACTATGCTATGATATATGTAGGTCTCTAATCCAAAACATTTTATCAAAACCGAAATCAAAGGCGGCCAGAAAACTGTGTCGTTTAATAGCGGTCTCTCAGCAGTGATTCGTCTTCGCATTTATATTTATGATGTATGTTAGATTATATATAAGTTAACACATATAGGTATATATGTGAAGTAATTGTTAGGTACGATGGGGCTGATAAATCCTTTTTGACAAAAGCCCTTAAATAAAATAATAATAAAAAACTTAGGGGTTTTCAAGAGTAAATAGTTTACTTCGAGGGAAGCGTGCTCCATAGTCGACCACATCATCGCTTACCATCAGATAAGATAGTGATCAAACGCGAGCCTAATCACAACAAAACAAAAAAAAACAACTGGAAACAACCTCGTGTAAAAAGTATGAAATATTCTGTTTACGTGGGATCATAAAATCAATAACATTGTGGAAAGATTTTTTGTCTCTATAGGAAGTATTTTTTCTTTATTTTATCTCTTATTTGTTTTTAACAGAAAAACAATTACGCGTTACATATTCACAAAGGTGTTATCAGATAAAGGTGGTAAACATGTAATCCACACTATTGTCCACGAATACAGGCAGACTTAATGTGAGGCGCTTTGCTGACGTATTTGACGTCAAATTTTGATCCTGTTGCTACTTTGTTTGACCTTGTCCTATTTACATTCGTAAAAACCTGGACATCTTAGGCTGAAGGAAAACAAATCAAATCAAATCAAATCAAATCAAAACATTTATTTCAAATAGACCATTTACAGGCACTTTTGAATAGTCAAATGTCGGTCAGTCCAAGAAAAGTGAAGCTAAATTGCACGTTCCAAACAGTAGGTCTCTATGGAGAAGAACGTGCAGGAAACTCCATGGACACTCTTTTAAATCATATTATGTGTTACATATAATGCTTGGTTACATATTACTTGTTGCTTCTATCATGTGAGCACAATGTCGATAATGAAATAAAAAATGTAAAATAATTAAAAGATAGAAACTGAATTAAGCCACTGGCAGCTAAGAGATGACCAGTCCCATCTGACGGCACCCGTTCACGAGCATGACGCGTGCATCAGCCCCACTCAGCTCAACCATTTTGAAGGGAACTGAACGACCCAATAACACGTGCCACCAACAGCGAGACATTTGAGTGAGCATGACAAACTCTCAACTGCCATGCTCGTAATGTCAAAAAAGAAGTTGTAACCTAATAAAAATGCTCCATGGTGCTTCACATTCACAAACTTGGAAAAAGTGCTTCTACATTATACAATGCAATTGTGTCTTTCAAATTAAAAATAATAATATTAGTTTCCAACTAATCAACTAATTAGTACGCCCTAGTGGTAGTGGAGCTGGACCAGCATTGAGCCAAGCATTTTTATCTTGAATATAATCCTCCAACTTATAATATGCTTGCCTGCATAGTGTGCGTTTAATACAAGATTTAAATTTCGTTTCATTGAGTTCTAATATTTGGGGTGGTATTTTATTATAACATTTCAAACAGTACCCCATGAAAGAAGAGGCCACTTTAGCCAGTCTGAAACCTGGTTGAACTAATTGATCCCTATTTCTTGTAACATAATTATGTCTATCGCCTCTTTTGCTAAAAAGATGAAGATTTTTTCTAACATACATGATGTTTTCATAGATATATTGACAAGGTACCGTCATTATGTTAATATCTTTAAACAGTTCCCTTAAAGAATCGCACCGGCGGAGATTGTAAATAGCTCTGATGGCTCTTTTCTGTAATATAAAGATTGACTCGATGTCTGCAGCCCGTCCCCATAGTAAGATACCGTACGACATGACACTATGAAAATAACTAAAATAGACTAGTCTAGCGGTATCAACATCCGTATATTGGCGGATTTTTCTAACAGCATATGCAGCCGAGCTAAGCCGTCCTGCAAGAGATGTTAAGTGAGGACCCCATTGTAGCCTAGAGTCAAGCGTAATCCCCAAGAAAACCGTTTTATCAACTCTGACAGTAATCAAAATAACCTTTTTTCTTGAGGTAGGAAATCATCAAATGATGAATGGGAAATGATATAATTTTAGGACTAGCTTGCAAATTATAAACATTTTATAGGGAAAATAGAGCAGTGGTGGCCGAGTGGTAACGGCTCCGACTTACGAGTTGTAGGTCGCGGGTTCAAACCCAGCCAGACGCATTATTTTGTGTAATTTATTTCATCACCACTGCTCTCAAAACGGTGAAGCAAAACATAGTGAGGAACCCGGCATGTCCTAGAACTAAAAATTCGAAGACATGTGACATCCACCAATCCGCACTGAGCACGCGTCACAGTATTTTATTTTTATCTCAAAATGACCACCTCCCTGATTATTAGTGAATCAGATAGAGCTTTTTATTCTAATTGCGAGAGTAAAACTCCCACGAATCCATCAGGAGATATCCGGGGTTAAAACTTTTTACCCATATTTTGAAAAAATAATTAAAAAAATTATTTCATCTAAATTTTTACAGTTGCTTTATTTTTTTTACTACATTTTAAAACGTCTTGTTTTTATCTATATTACGAGTCCTTTATGGCTGCTCTAGACCTCGTAGGAACCGAGAAATCAGCGATTTTGTGATTTTCGTTTTTTTTTTTTTTTGCCCATGTTCTTCAGTATTAGAATCTGGAATTTTCTTTAAAAAAGAGGTAATAAGGTAGACTACTACCACAAAAAAAAACAACAGTTAATTCCGTGGAATCTCGGAAATACTAAGATTTACCCGAACTTACCCGAACCCGAGGTAATTACCCGCAATTTTTAGGGCTCCGTAGCCAAATGGCAAAAAACGGAACCCTTATAGATTCGTCATGTCTGTCTGTCTGTCCGTCTGTCTGTCCGTCCGTATGTCACAGCCACTTTTTTCCGAAACTATAAGAGCTATACTGTTGAAACTTAGTAAGTATATGTATTCTATGAACCGCTTTAAGATTTTCATACAAAAATAGAAAAAAAGCAATAAATTTTGGGGGTCTCCATACTTAGAACTGAAACTCAAAAATTTTTTTTTCATCAAACCCATACGTGTGGGGTATTTATGGATAGGTCTTCAAAAATGATATTTAGGTTTGTAACATCATTTTTTTCTAAATTGAATAGTTTACGCGAGAGACACTTCCAAAGTGGTAAAATGTGTGTCCCCCCCCCTCTAACTTCTAAAATAAGTTTAAATAAGAGAATGACAAAACTAAAAAAAATATGTGATGTACATTACCATGTAAACTACCAACGAAAATTGGTTTGAACGAGATCTAATAAGTAGTTTTTTTTTAATACCTACGTCATAAATCTAAAAAAAATACACTATTATTAAAACATCGATCAAAGTTACAACGAACTACAAGAACTTTTATATTACGTTACTTGCTGCTGCGGAACCCTCCATGGGCGAGTCCGACTCGCCCTTGGCCGGTTTTTTTTTAAATTAACATAACGGCTCACATCACCTAGACGCACGCGTGGAACACTACGCGCCGTTGACGAATAGGCTCGGTCTGGACGGTTACCAGATGGTCGAGCAATGGGTAGCTCGCCGTCCATCCCAAACTAGTTGGGAAAAGGCTAGGGAGATGCCCAGCCAGGGGATTACTTTGTGTAATTTATTTCATCACCACTGCTCTCAAAACGGTGAAGGAAAACATCGTGAGGAAACCGTCATGTCCTTTAACTAAAAATTTGAAGACATGTGACATCCACCAACACACACTGGGCCCGCGTGGTGGATTACGGCTCATTCTCTTTCCCAGAGAGGAGATCTGAGTCCCAACAGTGGGAACATTACAAGGCTGACTATGCGTTGCTATGGAGATGATGATGACTGTTTTTCCAGACAAATCTCACATGTTGAAAGGCTTAAAGAAGCCAAGAAACAATTGTATAGTTACATTGTTTCCACAATGAAAGTAGCGTGTTTAAGACATTTCCACACAGGCTTAACGTAGCTTAGTCTTATCCGATTACCAAATAGAAGGGGAAGTGTGTTTCCTTTTAGTATTTATGTTTAGAATGTAAGACTGTAGCAAAAACTTTGATAACGCAATTTAACAATGAAATAACTTCCTATTCGATTCGATGGATTTAATTTTTTTTTTTTACTGACCAGTATTGTTTTATTTTATGATAGTACATAGCCATAGTAGTTTCATCATTTCAGCCGATATACGTCCACTGTTGGACACAGGCCTCCCCCAAGTGTCGCCACAATAGATTCTTACAGGTCATTTATACAGAATGTTACATTATAGGTACTTAGTCAACAAATGATTACATACGATGTCAAATAATAAAGAATGTCAAACAAATAAAAGAAAAAAGAAACAAATGAATAGAAGCCAAATCACAAATTAAAATTAAAATAAATAATAATAGAAGTCCAAATTAATATTCAATCGTCAAAGTTAAATTACTTACATCATAAATTCGTCAAAAGAATAATAAGCTTTTTTTTTTTTTTTTTTTTTTTTTTTTTTTCGATGGGAAAAATCATAATTAATAATAATATGACAACCCCCGCTCTTGGGCGGAGCGGGAGATAGTGTCAGACTCTTACTGACTAAAAAACCCATCCCGTTCCTTCAAGCCTTCGATACCGGGGCTCGAGCGCCCTTTCGGATTACCCTGGCCCCATTCTTTCAAATGAGCTTTGAAGCTCCCTATAGTCAGGGCACCAGAAATTGCTGTAGGCAGTTGGTATAAACTAGTGCTTTACTGTTGTGGTAAATCATCAAATATGTTACTCCCGGTCAGAGCCGTAACTAGGGCCGAGCCAGCGATGCCCAGGTTAAAGGGCGTAGATCGTAGAGAGACGCAGAAATGTTCAAACCAGGGCCAAAGTTTTGTATTATCCATGTCGTTCTGATAAAGTAACATTTTACTGATGAAAGAATTTGGCCGGGGGCACAATTATAGAAGTTCGCACAGGACGTCTAAAAGGCTAGTTACGGCACTGTTCCCGGTCTGGTTGGAGAGAGTGGGAGTGTCAAACTTTTACTGACTAAAACCCACCTGAGTTCCTTCAGTTGCCATTTGCGTTACAGGGCCGCAGTAACTTTCGGACAATCTCGCGGTCTCGGTAGACTCGTACTTTTATCTTTATTCTTGAATTTTATCTTTCGGATAATTTGCGTTTGCTGGTTTTTCATAATGCTCGCTTTTACGGACGATTTACAACACAAATCGCCATTTTAATGACTTATTTTATATGAATTCCAATGCACCTAATTTTTTAATAATTCATAGCTAGTCGAGTATTACCTAATCTCTATTACCTATACAAATGCGTAATAAGATGACGACCCATTGTTAAAAAATACAGGCTCGGCAATAACGACTGTAAATTGAATGAGCATTGAAATAATTGAATAGCGAATCAGATTCGTTCGATACGAAATGAAATCCCTGGATGTCCTAACCTTGACCTTATTTATAGTGTAGGTGCGCTCTCCAATAACATTACAGAGCTCCTGCAATATCGATCGGGGGTCCGTCCGGGCGCTATTTATAGTCCGCTCTGAATGACACCCACGCCTCAAAACGAATGGTCTCGAATGAATCCGCCATATTTTACCTTTGATTTAATAACTGTGTATTGAAATGTGTTTACGGGCGTGGGTTTAGTTCAGCTTGAAATTGAAAATACTTACTGTATTTTATATACTTACAAACTAGGTTCAGAGAAACATTTTTAACAGTTCATTTTAGGTCGTCAAATGGATTGATTTTTTTCCAGTGGGTAATAATCATCCAAATGACATCCTCCGCTCTTGAGTGGAGTGGGAGATAGTGTCAGACTTTTACTGACTAAAAACCCACTCCGGTTCCTTCGTTGCCTTTCGTACCGCTGCCGATTGTGTTTAGAGCTCGTGGTATCTATAGATTATTTATTTATTTATTTATGAACACACAAACACTTATAATCGAAAAGAATAAATAAGGATAAAAGAGTAGAAAGGACCTGCTTATTTTTAACGAAATTTCGTCCAGCAGACCTGCGACAGGACAGATTATGGATTATGTTTGTTAGCTAGTTATAAGAATGCGTCATTTCGCTTAAATAAACTGTTATTCTTTCTTTCTTCTAGAGGTAGAGCCTCGTCGCAAACCTTGTTTTTTAATTTGTTGTTCTTATTTGGTTGTTTACTTTCATACCTAAGGGTGTAACACCTCCATCCCTCTTTGTCGCTCGCACGCAGTGGCGTGCCCGCCATAGAAGCCAAAAAGCCCAGCTTGCCCTACCAAAACCTCACCTAATTCATAGAACACGACCAATCAATTAATTATCACAAAAATCTAAACTTTAAACTTCGCGCGCTTACGCGGTTACGCTAAGTTGCCACTGTGTTGCGGAATTCAAAAATCATTCATAAGACGATACCAGGGCGAAGCGAGGATGCCATTCTGAGCGAAATCTCTCCGATCTCACTCTAACACCTAACAAAAGAAAGAGATGAACACTAATGTGTTGTTGTCTTTTTCTGCCTCAAAGGCTTTTATGAGGCTTTATCTTCTATCTCTACTTTTGATATAAAAACGTCAAAATTTGAGTGTGTGTGGGTGTAATTTGTTATTGTGTGCAAATGCTCGTCGAACATTTTGTTCTAAAAAAAAGCTGGGCTTTGGTAAATTTATGAACGGTTTTTTTTTGACATAAATTTTTACGCATATTATAATACGAGGCGCCCTCTATGACGCGTAAAGTTGTACGAACTAAACAGTACTCAGTTCAAATTTGCTTTGATCGGTTATCGTGTTGTACGTAATTATTGTTTTGATAGTTTTTTTTTGTTTTCCGTCATTTAACAGTTTATGAATTCGGAAGTATAGTTTCTTGTGGTTGTGTGTGGATATTATTATGTGTGGAATTGATATTGGCCAGGTAGGGTTTGAGTTTTAAAGATAAATATAATTTTGTAACTTTACTATTTTGGATATTTCTCAGAAAAGTTAATAACAATGCTTGGAATACATCAGGTTTGGCTCAAATAACTTCGCGAGTGCCATGAAAATTCTCAAAAGTACTTGAACGCTGTTATTTCATTCTTTATTTTTGGTAAACCCCCAATAGAAAGTTGGTTCTCTTTCTCGACAGTTAAGTGATAAGTGTGTTTTAAAAAAGCGAACAACGAAAAGCTACCGCTGTTTCAATTGTGAGTATTTGCCAATAATATTACATATTATTATAAAGAAGTGTTTGAAACACCAAGATTTCAAAAAAAAAATGTATTAGTTACACATTCATAACTAGATGGCGTTGACGTCAAAAAGTAACATTAGATCAGTATCTTATTTAATACTCGGTTGTTTTATTTCACAATCAACTCAACCTTACATTAGATATTCATTAGGTTCAAATTAATCGTTTTAAAGTATTGACTGACCATCCCGGCCGGCCGGCACTCGACAACAAGAGCGGCTTTCCGAATTATCTTTGATTGCAATTGAAAATCAGCTGTTGGTAGAATTAAAACGTTCACAAACTTTTTACGCTGGTGTAAGTAATAAAAACATTTTTAAATAAAGATAGACAATTTGAATTAGAATACAATTTTTTTTTTCTATTCATGTATTCAAACTTCACGATTATTGGTATGATGATAAAGTTGTTGTGGTGAAGCTTTTGATAGCATTATTTATTACTTACTATTAACATTATATTTGTATAGTAGTGTAGCAATTCAGAAAAATCAGCATTACTGCACTGATGACACGTGGTAGCACGAGATTTTTTATAATAGGTAAGTAGTAGTTAGTCAAGATTCCTTGGCTTGCCCCCTGTAAAGGCATCAGGCACGCCACTGCTCGCACGACTGACATTTTAACACTTCATGGTATGACCCGATGTCTTTTTTTATATAACCTTAATTTAAAAAGAGCTTCTTCGCTAATATGACACTCTGTACTTCTGTATCACAAAACATTAGTCTTTTCTCAACGTCTTAACCGAAATAGACGTGTCTGAGGTTTTACAGCAGGCATACTACTTTATTAAATTTTTTTTTGTTTGTTTCGTACCTAGTTAAGGGCTATGCTCGTGAGTTTTCTTGCATGATCGCATGAGGAATTATAATATCGTCAGAAGAACCAGGTTTGCTGACAAAGGCCGGAGAATCGCCAAACACAAGCAGCAGTGGACAGGGCACATTTCTCGCAGAAGATCTTGTCTTTAGGGTCAAAAGGTTCTGGATTGGCGACTTTCGTACCGGAAGACACAGCGTTGTAAGGCCTGCCACAAGGTCAACCGACCTCATGAGGGTCGTGGGTAGTGTTGCCAGGTCCGATTGGATAAAAATCGGGACAGATAGTAAAACAAATTGGGATTCAGGGTTTCAGATCGGGACAAATATTTATTTGTTCAAATATTTTTGTATTAAAATTACATTGTTGGTTAAATTTTACTGAATATGAATGGAATGGATGAAAGAAGAACGATCTAATTGGGTCACAGATTACTTATGTGGACTGAGTGAAGCAGAAGATACTAGAAGATACACGGACGAAGACAATGCGACTCTGAGCGAGAATACTTGAATATTTTTTTTTGATTTATCGGGACTTTTGGTGTCCCGATTAGGTACAAAACGGGACGCGTCCCCATGCCCCTAAAAATCGGGATGTCCCGCGCAACACCTGCCTGGCAACGCCTGGCAACACTAGTCGTGGGGGTCCTATGGATGCGAAACGCACAGGACCGGTTGTTTTGGCGACGCTTGGGGGAGGTCTATGTCCAACAGTAGTCGTATTTCAACTGAAATGATGATGATGATGATATACCTAACTAGTGTTTCTATGCTTTGTGTTGTGGCAACTAAATCCATTTTCTTTTTTTTTCTTTATATGATATAAACTAGTGCTTGACTACGATCCCACCTGATGGTAACCAGTGATGCAATCGTTGATGGTGAGGCGCACTAGTCTATTAGGAGCCTATTCACTCTAGCCTTGAAGACACCCAAATTAAAATCGGACGGGAAGACAGGAGTAGGCAAATTGTTCCAGTCCTTCGATGTACGCGGTATTAACGACGAGGCGAAACGCTTAGTCCGGACCGTTTTTCAACTACGCAAGGGTGAATACTCGATTCTTTCCCTACGATCGTTGTATTACTACCAGACACAGCCAGACATTCAATATCACGTCTAAAGTTGCACATCGATTGAGTCTTATATTAGAACGTGTATAATCAATACGAGTCGCCTAGCGCCGTCTTTGAAGTGATGTAACGATGACACAATTACGTACGAAGCACAATAGATGGATGTTTATGAAACTAGCTCGTTATCTTGAAAATATGTAACATACTATCTGGCGCCCGAGACTTCGTTCACATCAGATATTCGTAAAACAGCACGTTGCCAAGATCGAAGTTATGTTTTCTGCGCGGAACCTTTTTTTTTTATCTAATATAAAAACTTACGAGTCGTAGGTTCAAAGTAAACCCAGTCAGGCGCATTATTTGTTTATTTCATCACCACTGCTCTCAAAACGGTAAAGGAAAACATCCCGATGAAACCGGCATGTCTTAGAACCAAAAATTTTAAGAAATGTGACATTCATCAACCCGCACTGGGCCCGCGTGGTGGATTACGGCCCATTGCCTCTCCTAGAGAGGAGGCCTGAGTCCCAGCAGTGGGAACATAATAAGACTGATTTATTATCCTAAGGTGCATAAAAAGTTAAGAGAAGCGAGCAATCTTTGGCTGTGCGACATTTGAACAAAAACACAAAAGAGTTCATGTTATATTGTGGTTTAATAATATAACAATGGCTGCTACTGAGGGGCTTCCGGTCGGGCCAGGGACACGTCAACGATGCCTGTAAGATGTTTAATGGGTGGTTCATTTGACCGATTTTACATTTTCACTGCTTCGTCGGAAAAGACAAACCGAGCTAAGGGGCAACTCGATAACAGCCAGTTCTAATTCATCCTCCTTTTGTGCCACGATTTTTTAAATGCACTGCTGGGCGAAAGCCTCACTTGGCTTTCGCCTAGCAGTGGGATATAGTGGGCTAATTAGAATAGATTCAATATGCGTACAGTTAAGTACTGGAATTGTCTAACACAAATTGTTTCCTGATATCTATAACCTAGGGGTCTTTAAATCAGAGTGAATCAGCTACTTCTAGGCAAGCGTGCTCTATCTTCGACCACATCATCGCTTACCATCAGGTGAGATAGTGGTCAAGCGCGAGCCTGTCAATAATAAAAAAGATTAGATAGACGTTTTTATTGTAATACAGTTTTAAACTGAATTGAGTAAGTTCCAGCTCATTGAATCTCTTCATTTAAAATAAAAACATGACAAGCATGACAAGACAGACCATATGGCCAGTGGCGAAGCTAGGCGAAGACCCTCATCGCCCACGGCCTCGCACCAGAAGGGGGGCCTTGCACTAGCAAGGGCCCTTCTTCTTCCTGGTCTTATCCCATATTACAAGCGTCGGCCCTTTAAGAACGTAGTTTTTTTTTGTGTTTCACTATTTCATCTGATGGTAAGCGACGATGTGACCGAACACTGGGTTGCAACAAGCCTTTTTCTTTCATAAATATGACAACGAGACAGTTGGTTGTCGCATTTATGAAAGAAAAAGTCCTCGCTGATGTGCTCTTCACCCACGTCGAAATTAGTCCACGCTACGCTGCTGCGTACGAATACGCATCTATGCTTAATGGTCTAGGCGTAATGTGTAATGCCAGCCACACACGATCCAGTTTACCGTTAAGTTTGTAGCTTAAAGTCACCCTAAGGGCAATAGAATGGGCTATACTTAGAGATTCCTTGCGTGATCGCATCAAAAATGAAGATATCCATCATATATAACCAAGTGAGAACAGACGTAGCCCGAAGATTCGCCAAAGTTAAGTGGCAGTGGATAGAGCACATTGCTCGCAGAACAAATGGTCGATGGGGCCGAAAGGTTCTGGAGTTGCGACCACGTACCGGAAGACGCAGCATTGGAAGACCTCCCACAAGGTAGACCGATAACCTGTAGCCTGATTCACGTAAAATCAAACAAGCGAAATATCGTTGAAGTTTTATAGTCGTTCGATCGAAATCCTATCCAAAAGCGGTATTCGCGATCTATCGACTTATTTCCAGTTACATTAATAAGTATTCTAACGGGATAATGAAATACAGATGTTTTTTTAAATCGACGAATTTCAAACGACTATAAAATCGATGTCTTTTTAACTCGATTGATGGATGTGAATACGGAAATGGTCTAAACGACTAAATCGCTACGATATAGTTACGGTTTTCATTACGTGAATCGGGCTACTGGTGAGGATCGCGGTAATCCGATGGATTCGAGACTCAGGACTGGTCGTTATGGCGACTTTTCAGAAATTCCTCGTGGCCGTAGCGGACCCAGCTGGGCCCTTACGGTTTTGCTGACATCTCTTTGAGGTCTCGGTCCTTATCGGACTGGCGGATGGCGAGATACCCATTGCTCATCATCCGTAAGCCCGCGCCTAAAGTTTTACTGTCTAGTCTACACATATCTATGACATAGTGAATAATGAGAGCAGTGGTGGCCGAGTGGTAACGGCCCCGACTTACGAGTTTAGGGTCGCGGGTTCAAACCCTGCCAGGCGCACTACTTTGTATAATTTATTTCATCACCACTGCTCTCAAAACGGTAAAGGAAAACATCATGTGGAAACCGGCATGTTCTAGAATCGAAAATACACCAACCCGCATTGGGCCCGCGTGGTGGATTACGGCCCATTCCCTCTCCTTGAGAGGAGGCCTGAGTCCCAGCTGTGGGAACATTATAAAGGATAATCAGCCTTATTATGCAGTGTATAATAGAAGCCTGCGGGCAACTAGTAAGTTCCTTGACTAAACATTATGCTAGTAGTCCAAGCCTCTGTCACCTTGAAATACACACCTTTTTTTTTTTTCGATGGGAAAAATCATCTAATGACAACCCCCGCTCTTGGGCGGAGCGGGAGATAGTGTCAGATTCTTACTGACTAAAAAACCCATCCCGTTCCTTCAAGCCTTCATACCGGAGCTCGAGCGCCCTTTCGGATAACCCTGGCCCCAGTAGGCTTCGACCCGGCTGGGTCCCTGCTGTTGCTGACAACTCCTTGAGGCGCGCGGGAACAGTGCGCACCGTCGACGACTTGGGCTTGGTCCGGACAGTTAGCGGACGGCCGGACAGCGAGCTACCCATTGCTCACTGTCCGCAAGCCCGCGCCTACGGTGGCCGGAAATCGGGATCATTATCCCGGCGGCGGCGGCGATAACGCCGTTGCCTGATGCGTTCGGCCTCCTCCTTTGTTGATATACGCACCTGAGATTTGCGAAGCTAGGACTTATAATGAGAAATTTAATTATTTATCGCCATCCTTGTGATCCCTTAAGGGTTTCATAGAGACAATGATGATTTAAACAGGAGGCAGCATTATGTTTCAGGGTCGAGTTTAGGTTTACGACGCCTAGAGATAGCTCTCTAATTTATTATTTAAAATGTTATTTCTCATTTGTCCTGATTTAAGGATATGAAAACAAATCATCATTTCAGTCGAAAGATGTCCACTGTTGGACATAAGCCTCCCCCAAGCGTCGCCACAACGATCTCTCGCATCCACCGTATACCCGCGACTCTCACCAGTACCCCGATTCACGTAATGAAAACCGTAACGATATCGTAGCGATTTAGTCGTTTAGACCATTTCCGTATTCACATCCATCAATCGAGTTTGAACGACACCGATTTTAAAGTCGTTTGAAATTCGTGGATTTAAAAAAAAAATTGTATTACATTATCCTGGAAGAATACTTATTAATGTAACTGGAAATAAGTCGATAGATCGTGAATACCGCTTTTGGATAGGACTTCGATCGTACAACTATAAAACTTCAACGATATTTGGCTTGTTTGATTTTACGTGAATCAGGCTACAGGTCGTCTGTCCACTTTGTGGGAGACCTTCCAACGCTGCGTTTTCCGGTGCACGGACGCCACTCTAGAACCTTTCGGCCCCATCGACCATCCGTTCTACGAGCAATGTGCCCTGTCCACTGCCACTTGGCGAATCTGGATGACTGTAAGCCTTCTGATGAGGCCCATGCGACAATGTGTCTGTGCCATATGTCATCACTGGTCATAGACTTTCGTCTTGAGACACTGTGGTGGACAAGAAGATACCGCGCAGCTTCCCGAACGCTGCCTAACGTTTGCCTATAAAGACCAAATTACATTACACAATTTGAAAATCGAAACCTAAAAACATCATCATTATGGTATGGTTGTCGGCTGTGATTGGTGGCGCTGCATGTCGCAGGTTCGATCCTCGAAATATTAATATGGCCTATATGGGTGCTGTTCTGGGACTTCTGGGTCTGTTTGTGTTGTGTATGTAAGTTTACATGATTGTGAACCCAACCTGTTTCCTTGCATGATCGCATAAAGAATGAAAATATCCGCAGGAAAACCAAGGTTACTGACCTAGCTCGAAGAATCGCCATGGGCAGGGTACCTACATTGCTCGCAGAACAGATGGTCGTTGTGTCAATCCGATGTGTGTGTGTGAATCCGATGGCTGCAAGATGTTTTAGGATCGTCCTTAGAGAGTCCGCCAAATGTCAGATAACGACACTTTAGCTTAAGGACGGCAGTGTGGGAGGCCTATATCCACCAGCGGACGTGTTTCGACTGAAATGATGATGATGAAGAACACACCAACGATAAAGGAGTCGTTCCTAGTGTGAGACAATGTTGTTTGAAAGAAAAGAAATAATGATCTTAGGTTCTGAATTTATACACATGTGTTGTAAAAATTCAAACCGCTTCCGACCTACACACGAGGTTTCATTTTATAAGCAGCCATTAAAATGTATTAGAAACAAACGGAATACTTAGCGATACAGCGTCATACGGAAACTTTCCAAAACACAACGGTTCTTGTTATGTGCATACATACATACATAAATTGCTCCTAATTTTTTTGGACACAAATTTGCCGTGTCTACTTTTTATAGGTAGATTGTGCGTTCCGTTTATGGAAGTCGGTCATTATTTACATCGATTACAGTACCTATTGAAATCGCTTTCGATATATTCCAACCAAAGCCTACAAAAATTTAGGTGCTGTATATTGAGGCGCGCGTGGAACACTACGGCAGTTGACGACTCGGACTAGGTCCTTAACGGACGGACGGACGGCGAGCTACTCATTGTTCGTCGTCCGTAAGCTCGTGCCTACAGTGGCTGGGAATCGCCCTGCGACTCCCGACGCCCGCAGCGTCTCGTGTGGCGGCTGGAGTGTGAAGAAGGCCGTGCCCTCACGGTTGCGGGTATCTCCTTCGCTAGCATTACTGCTTCGCAGAAGGAGTTGACCGCTTTCCATTCTCTCTCGCCCTGGACTAAGGTCTGAACTAGGTCCCGGCCGATAGGTCGCTGCCGCCGATCGCTTCGACGAGGAAAAGTCTGACCATGTCTTCCGGGTGGTCCGAACAATGGTGACAGTGACACCCGGGCATTTCTTTTTTTCTGTTGATAGGTTTGCGCTTGACCGCTATCTCACCTGATGGTCGACGATGGAGCGCGCTTATCTAGAAGTAACCTATTCACTCTTCACTTAAAGATTTCCGGGTTGTAGCCATCAGGAAACACATCTTTTGCCTAATTTGAAAACAGGAACCTCCCGAACTGACCATATCCGGTGATGACCTACGTCGATTGGAATATGAGGAAGTCGCGGGCCTGGCGCCTCTCTAACTACTCCTCAAAGAGAGGACTTACCGCCGCCATTTTGACGTGCCCAATCCTAAATGTTTCTGTGATACTCTTACCTTGTACTGTCTTAAAAACCGTTATACAATGCTGGGTTTAGTTATGAAACATGCAATTTGCATGTTGTATAAATATATGAATTAAAGATAAGGAATGCTGTTCACCATTTAGTGCTTTTTACTTAACTAACCGGAACAAATATTTTTATTTCCTGTAGACCAGTTTCTTTATGTAGCCTTTAATGAAGAGTTACGTGGTAGTCGTAAATGCACGAGTCGTCGGTGGCTTGAAAAATAAATGAATTCACCGATGCTTTGAAATCGATAAATGTATAAATAAAATATGAGTCGGTTACCGAGTAGAATATGTTATTTTCATGAGCATCTTCCTCGTCCAGCTACCTCGCGACGGCGCTTCTTCGTAGTATTGGCCCTACTACATATTTTGGTATCAGTGGAAACGGTTCAGTCAAATGGGGTAAATAGATACTCAGGGGTGAATAAAAACAAAACTTCAAACGGTATTTTCATGCATTACATTCAGCATTTAACTAAATTAATTTATTAATTAATTGTTTTTGTTTTTATAATGGATAGGCTCGCGTTTGAACACTATCTATGTGGCCGATAATGGAACACGCTTGCCTAGAAGTAATCTATTCACTCTTGACCTAAAGACCCCTAGGTTATAGTTATCAAGAAACACAGACTCCGGCAGGGAATTCCACTCCTTAGTTAGTAGTAAACGTATAATGAATGTGTTCCCAAAACGCTTTATACGTATGGGTGGGATGTCGATCTTGTATCGATCTTGTGTCGTTGACGCAACGCCGTACGTCTTGTGGTCCGATGATGGAACGGACTTGGCGGAATTAAATTGTGTATTCTAAAAAGTCGATGCTTTGTTAGAGGCCGAAGTTTTGTTTGAAGAAGTTTTGTTTGAAGAAGTTTTGTTTCTATTCACCTCTGAGTTTCTATTCACCCCGTTTTACGGTTATGTAATTTCGTAGCTTAGTTTTCATGTTCTAACAGCATAGCTGCATAGCACATTTCTGGTGGAAAAGCACCCTTAACACAATACAGCGGCGCTTCTATTTTTAACCAGCTTCAAAAAAATGAGGAGGTTCTTAATTCGGTTGTCATCAGCTCGCTAGCCTTTTATCAACTAGCGTGTAACCCGTTGAGACTGAATACCCGTGTTATACATGGTGCGACTGCCTATCAGACCTCCATAACCCGGTTACTGGGCAACAAGATAACCCTGGGATAGACGGTCAGACGCTCTGGCGTCTGACTACCTGTAACGACTGTCAAGGATCTACGAATGACAACCGATTCGCTTCGAACTCAATTCGGTTGTATTTTTTTTTTCACATCTTGTAACGTAACGGTGACAAGCATTACGAGTATTGAACCCCGAAACTTGAGCGGAGCATCGCCGTGCCCTCGTGGGGGCGATCGGCGGCGGAAACCTCTCGCTCCGGGCCTTGGTTGAGGCCGGCCTCACGCCCCAGCCGCCGGGATCCTGATCCCTATTGCCTATCACCGTAGGCGCAGGGTTGCGGACGGCGAGCAATTTGTATCTCTCCGTCCGGCCGTCCGGTAAGCGTCCGTACCGAGCTCGAGCTTTGGTACAAGCCATGGTCCGGAGCGAGGAGGAGTGGCAGGCGGTCGCCGACTTCTGCGAAGCAGTAATGCTCGCAAAGGAGGAGGCCGAACGCATCAGGCAACGGCGTTCTCGCAGCCGCGGACAGTGAGCAGTGGGTACCTGTGTGCTGTCCGGCCGTCCGGTAACTGTCCGGACCAAGCCCAAGTCGACGGCGCGCACTATTCCCGCGCGCCTCAAGGAGTTGTCAGCAACAGCAGGGACCCAGCCGGGTCGAAGCTTACTGGGGCCAGGGTTATCCGAAAGGGCGCTCGAGCCCCGGTATGAAGGCTAGAAGGAACGGGATGGGTCTTTTAGTCAGTAAGACTCTGACACTATCTCCCGCTCCGCCCAAGAGCGGGGGATGTCATTGGATGATTTTTTCCCACCATAAAAAAAAAACCCCGAAAGTGTACCTAACACTAGTGTTACCCAGAAGTTTAGTGTTACTCAGAAGATTTTTTTGTTAACTGGTATTATAATGTTGTATTTTTTTTTTTTTTTTCAGATTGTTTGACATACCTCGTCTACAAGAGTTATTATTCATCGGACCAAACTACATACAGCAGAGTACTCATCTGCCATCTATAAAATTGAGGAGGTGAGGGAAATCATTTATTTAAATAATTTACCGTCTTATATAATTTATAAAGATATCAATATATGTTATATATAAGTATATGATATGTTTATGATATATTACTAGCTGTCCCGGCAAACGTTGTTTGCCATATAAATATTTTTTTTTATTTTTTTTTTATCACTAAGGGGTATGAAAAATAGATGTTGGCTGATTCTCAGACCTACTAAATATGCTCACAAAGTTTCATGAGAATCGGTCAAGCCGTTTCGGAGGAGTACGGGAACGAACATTGTGACACGAGAATTTTATATATAAGATGTACATAAAGATCAGTATATATATATAGATATGTACTTAAGTATAAAGAACACTTTCATTGTGTATACCTACATCTAACGAGTGGAAATTCTTGCCGGAAATCTTGTTTATTTATCTAATTACATTATTTTATGTTATTATTTTCAGAATAATGATCGAGAGCCTGATATTTAAGAACTCTCTCAGCCTTACTAAGCTGGGTTTCTTCGGATGCAGTTTGGGCACACCCAAGAATGAAAATGAAAGATACTGCGTAAGTACCAGATTTTTACTTTCCATCAAGGAGAGATAGTGATCAAGCGAAAGTCGATAGACTCGCGCTTGACCAGTATTCAAGCGCGAGTCTATCAACAATCATCGTCATCATCATATCAGCCGAAAGACGTCCAGTGCTGGACATAGCCTTCCCCCAAGCGTCGCCACAACGATCGATCCTGTGCGTCACGCATCCACCACATTTCTGCGACTCTCGCCAGGCCGTCGGTCCACCCTGTGGGAGGCGCCTGGTGGTCGCCACTCCAGACCCTTTCGGCCCCATCGACCATCCGTTCTACGAGCAATGTGCCCTGCCCACTGCCACTTTAGTTTGGCTATCAACAATAAATAAAAAAAAGTACAAGTGCTTTTTAGTTAGAGGACGGCAGTATGGTAGCTATCGCTAAGACTAAAGGTCAAACTACACTTGCACGACTCTGCTCCCACCCGGCAAAAAGGATATCATTCAAATATGGGCTTTAAATATTCCACTTAAGATATATTTTACATTGGCATCATAAATAAGCAGACAGCTCGCTGTCAGCGAGCTTACCGCCGTCAGACTGCTCGATAGTTGACGCCTTGCTGGCCCGGGCTGGCTGCACGTTGTAGACGAATGGTCGGCGCGGTGTCCGTGCGCTCACTGCTAGCAGTCGCCGCTCATTCGGTCAGTATCTACACAAAAGCGAGAGCGGTTGGCGGGTGGACAGCTGGCCGTCTGCTAGCTGTTGCCACGTGGACTGCTGGGTGCCTGCTAGCTGACGCCGCATGGACTGCGAGCAGTCGTCTTATTTTAGGGCGGTGTTGGAGCAGAGTCGTTTAAGTGTGCTTTGACCTTTAGGGAGAGTTGGAACTCCTACCTAAATGATTGGCAAAATGTAGTTAGGGACAAAGAAATGTGTTACTCCTCACACAACTCACCATTTACCATGGACTAAAACCATTTTAAAGAGAACCTTCAAGGCTCACCTACAAAGGTCACGTCAAATCGGAAGTACTGCTTTCTTCCTCTTGCGTCACACACAAATGAAAATAATCATTATTGCCACTTAAAGGTCTCTTTACGTATACGTTCAATGTCGGCACCGTTCGAACTTGTTTATTTATCAATTGGTTCTGTGTTTATTATGAAATGAAACAAGTTCTAGGATCAAGTTTGTTAATTACGTCGTGAAATTGCGTATTAATATGAAGGTATAAAAAAACTAAAACCCGACTACGACAAAAAAAATGACGGTGAAAAAGTATGAAACAAGATTTTCAGGATGCTGAAATAAACAAGGTCACTGTAAAAAAGAACAGAACAAAACGAAAAGCCGTAGTCACACGTTTTAGGTACCAACCGATACTTTAATAACGTGTGACTACGGTTTTTCGTTTTGTTCTGTTCTTTTTTTACAGCTATGAGGGAATAGATGAACATACTCACATACATACATAGCCGGTCAAAATCATACCTCCTTTGGCTTTGCCGTAGTCGGGTAAAAAAAAGTAAACAAAAATAGATCTTATTCTAAAATGTGAAGTAACATAAAATGTTATCGTGGCTGCCGTTTAAGAATGATCGTTTAACATCTATGAAGAGGCTCCTTTTCCACTCGCCTATCGTCAACGTTGAGCATGGTTTAAGAGCGCGATGGTTGATGAAGAGGCATCCCGAATGGAGAGAGAATGCCTGGAAACTGTTGGCATTCGGTAATTCCGTGATTTATTCGTATAATTCACAAAACTTGTTTTAGGGAATACGTGTTTTTTAAAAACCTTAAAAGCTCCGTTCTAGGGCGAAAGATTTCAGTCATTGGATGATTTCCAACTAAAAAAAATCTTTCTTTGTTTTACCAAAACTTGATAAATAAAATTAAGAATTTAACCATTTAAAAACCTTTTAACCATTTAGACTATTAAACCTCTATTCACTATAAACATTGTTTTGCAGCACCAAGTCGTTGAGCGGTACTCCAGACCACTGAAATTCGACTTGTTCTCAGCACCAGAAAACAACATCCTCACCAGAGCTAACCAGCGCATGATGATGGTTATGACAATCACGGTGAGAAACACTTTCCATTCCGTTGTATTTTTTTTACAGGTAGGCACCAGATAAACAAGAATAAAGGTACACCTCATAATGTGGACAGGATAAACATATACCAAAATAAAGTGTACAAAGGGCGGTCTTATCGCACACAATCACTACCCTTTCACATTCGCGTTTCATTGACCCTTCTACATTTATTGGCATTCTTAATTTCAAAAACGGAAATAAAGGCTTAAAGATGTCTTGAATCGACATCTAACGCGATCCTTTACATTTTCTAGTAATGAAAAACAGTTAATAGGCTAGTTGCCTTAAAAAATGTAATTAGTCCGTCTTTTAGATTATTCAAAAATAAGGGACACGTATTTTTTTTATTTGTAAATTAAACCAAAAATGACAAAGATATAGCTCATTAAAGTTACGTGTAAATCACGCCGTGCTGCATTTTTTCGCACGGGGTGTGGATCGCTTTGCGCATTCCATACATTGGCGAGCCAGTCGTCGTCGTTGTTAGATACATGCAGCAAGCGCAGGGAACGAATCACGAGTGGTGCGGCTAGCCAATCACTGACACTCCTCACCCCCGCGACTCACGTCATACCACTAAAGAGACCCGATATTTGACTTCTGCGCAACTTGAAGCCAGCGCTCAAGATCCGTGCCGGTATCTGTATTACGGGTTAATCTATGGTGAACCATTGTGTGTCGGCCATGGCGACCATCATTTAGCAGGCTTATACAATTAGTTCTGTTGTTTCAGCACATAATATCGGACGTGGATCAGATCAACACGCGCACTCTGGAGACAATGGCCACGCTCATGCACCTGCGCTACTTGACCATCAACGTCACGAACAAGAAGCTGCCGGAGCCCTACCACACCGTTGACTGGGTCGGCTTGGAAGACTACTACAGGAAACCGCTGAAAGTCGCTGTTAATATAGTAAGTACTAGTGATGTAACGAATATTCGCATTTGCATTCGCGAATATTCGCAGAATTCACAAGAAACATGCAAATATTTGGCAATTTTTCTTCACAAACAAAAAGGTATTTAAGTATTGATTGAATGGATATAGAATGATAATACAACTGATGTGAAACGAATATTCGCGAATATTGAATTGAATTCGAATGCGAATGTAAAAATATGCGAATCTCTATTATTATTATTTATTCATTCTTGTACACTTTAGGTGAGATTCCTAAACTTAAACAAAATGCAGGACAAACAATTATAAAAATAGGTGTATAATGTTTTGATCTAACATCCGATTGAAGAAATCTTTTCCCTCATCTGTTATTTGATTAACCCGCTAACCATGTTCACTTTCCATTTTTTCTTGCGTATATATGTTATAATGATATGTTTTTCCAGATCGGGGTGCCATACAGGCGATTCAACGATATCATGGAGAAAGTTTTAGTAGAGGGAATGACACTTGTGTCAATAAAAGTTATGTTCTGCAAATCTGTAAGTAACATTTTATACCTCTTTTATATTTATTATTAGTTGGGCTCGCGATTGAACTCAGATCTCACCTGATAGAAAGCGATGATGTGTTCGACTTTGGAACATTCTTGCTTAGAAGTAACCTATTCACTCTTATTCACTTTATAACATCTACACCGTTAAATTTTAATCGTTTTAATCCCGTGAAGGGTCGATCCGGTACATGAAACACTATCGATTTGTAAAGATAAAATTAAAAAATAAAGTACCTTTTTTTCAAAACTCGTATTAATTTATGCATGTACAAAATTATTATTTTGAAGAAAACGTCAGCTGAGCGAGTTCAATGACCTGTAGTTAATAGTCAGCGTTGCGTACAAACTACCTACAGGTCATTGAACTCGCTCAGCTGACGTTTTCTTAAAGAAATTATTTCGTACATCCGTAAATTAATACGAGTTTTGAAAAAACGGTACTTTATTTTTTAATTTTATCTTTACAAATCGATAGTGTTTCATGTACCGGATCGACCCTCCACGGGATTAAAACGATTAAAATTTAGCGGTGTATACTAGTAATATAAAGACAAATGATTTATATTTTTGTTTGTAATGAATGAAGTCAAAACTACTGGACAGATTTTAAAATATATTTCGCTAGTATGTGATAGCAATTGGTCATTGAGTGACGTAGATTATAATTTGCTACTTTCACTCGGGCGAAGCCGATAGCAGAAGCTAGTTTTATATAAAGATGTGATTGAAACCTCTGTATAGCTATATTGATTATTGATGTAGTCTTATTACAGCACATTCATTTTTAAACCTCTTCGCGAGCTCTTCGTAACTTGGTTGTTTAAGATTTTTAAGAACGAAATAATATAATAATAGTAAAGAATTCATGTGTTTTTAACAGTATTTTAGTTTAATACAGCCTCTTTGACTATACAAAATGTCTGTCTCGCGAAAACGCCGTTTTCTATAGTAAGACAGAATTTGAGGACTAGGTCTTTGTACACCGTATTTCTATTTCTATTAAGAATAAGAATAAGAATAAGAATAAGAATAATTTATTATTACAGAAGATACATTTATATAAGTTTGTTTCCTGGAACTCACACTAGGATTCCCTGTGACGTGAGATCCAGGCTCCTTCCGTACCTTACATTTTTTCGACTCGAGAACATGTTCCTTAACCTAAATTAATTTTATGAAGGAATACAAAAAAAAAATAAAAAAATAAAAATAATAATAAAAATAAATAAATAAAACAATGGTTACCGAATGTGTGTGTATAATGGTGTTAGCTAAAATAAATGTTTAGAAATTAAGATTTGTTATAAACGTAAATGTGAGTGTCCCTATGTGAGTGTTTGAATATAAATATATATGATCGTATGAACAACAACGTGTGCTCCGTGAGTTTATCACTTAGGCTAATAAATTTTCTGTTGCGTCAAAATCTAAAGTAAGAAGCCACTTTGTTATTATACTTCTGCATTGGTTGTGTGTTAAGGACAGAATTTTGTGTCGGTCATTGAGTTTCCCATATATGTGCGGACCCATATAACCGTACGACCTTCTGCCTATCGTTTTACGACATCGTATCTTTTCCCAATGTACCCTTCGACTTGACATGACACAAGTGCTCTTGGACGTTTTGTGAAATTTTAGTGCGACTGATAGGATGAAAAGCTGTCTGACTCTAACCACTCCCACCTCAGAATAAAGTGTATCTGTGGGGTACCGGAACGGTCGTCCATAGGCAACCTTAAGCAAAGCTCTTTGAGCTCGTTCTACCTTAATTAATGAGGATTTTCCAGCCCCGCCCCATGCTATGATACAGTAGTTGAGGACGGATTGACAGAGAGAGAAGTAAATCATCTTTAGAATTGAGTCATCTGCAATCTTACCCAGCCGCCCAAAAATACGCAGCATTTTTCTAACCCTGCCCCTTAAAGCAGTCAAATGTTGGGACCACGTCAGACGGTTATCCACAAATACTCCTAAATATTTGATCGACTCAGTATGTTCGATGAAAGGACAAGCACAATCGTCTGGGTTAGAACAGGAATGCAATTGTGGACAAACGGCATGTAAGGGGGAAGAGCGACTAGAGATGGCAAAGTTTATGGCTTTCGTTTTTTCAACATTTAGTGTCAGGAGATTATGTTGTAGCCAGTCTGCCACAGCCTTAACCCCACTTTCAGCCACCAACTGGACGGCATCCCAAGTTTTCCCATAAAAAACGATTGCGGTGTCGTCTGCATAAGTAAAAATTTTTGCTTGCGGAATTTCCATAGCGCATAATCCATTAATATAGATTATAAACAAGGTAGGACCCAATACGCTACCTTGGGGCACACCAAAATGTACGGTAGTTGGGTCACTAGAATAATCTCCTATCACTACTTTTTGGGTTCTATCCTTAAGATATGAGGTAAACCAATCCAAGGCAACGCCACGCACTCCCAGAAGTGACATTTTTTTAATAAGTATTTTCCTAGAAATTGTATCGAATGCTTTGGCGAGGTCCAGGAAGATGCCAGTACATGCCTGTCCTTGACCTAGGTTAAGGGTAATAAAATCGACTAAGTTTGTTACTGCATCCTCCGTGGACCTGCCAACCCTAAAACCGTACTGATTTTCCGATAGTAATTTATTTTTTTCTAGGTATGTGAGTAGTCGTTTATTTACAACTTTCTCAAGGATTTTTGAGAGAGCTGTCAGCAAAGAAATCGGGCGGTAATTTGCAGGATTGTTAGGATCTCCACTTTTAAGTATCGGACAAATATTTGCGATCTTTATACAGTCAGGCACCATTCCTGTTGTTAGGCTTAAGTTGCACAGAAAGGCAATTGGTCCGACTAAAGCATGTGAGCATTGTTTAAGAAAATTATTATTAATGCCATCATACCCTGTTGCTGATGTCGTTTTGAGGTGAGCAATAATTGAATAAATTTCTTTATCGTCAGTCGGATTAAAGAAGAAAGAATTTGAGCCATTATGCACAGTACTATATTGTTCATTGATGCAGGCCAATTCCGTTTCAGTTAAACCCAGAAGTTTTAGTGTTTTTGCTGCGGATCCTTGCCCACTGTTGAGAAATAATTGTTTACTTTATTTAATGTGGACACAGGGTTGTCACTGTCAGTCACAAGCTCATTCGTTCCGGTTTTTTTATTTGGGATATTGCAAATATTTTTAACTTCATGCCATAGCCTCTTACAGTCGCCCTTTGTTTCCAACAGAAGTTTACGGTCATGGTCTTGTTTCAGATTAGCTAGAATATTGTTACAATAATTCCGATACTTCTTATACTCCTGTTGGATAACAAGATTATCACGATTTTCCGGTTTCTTTGCGTTAGTGTGCATTGAGTCCCGACGTCTAATGCATTTCAGGAGGTTTCTTGTAATCCACGGCTTGATAATCACTTCTGAGCTACGGCAGGCACGGTTAGTGGTATGTTGTTTAATTTTACTAGAAATTACTTCGACAAATTTTTGGAAAGCCATTGTCACATCGGTCTGATCATAAAGCCAGTCCCAAGATTCGTTTTCTATGTCTAATTTTAAATTTTATAATAAGGCTAGAGTGAATAGGCTCTTAATAAACTAGTGCGCCTCACGATCAAAGATTGCATCGCTACTTACCATCAGGTGGGATCGCAGTCAAGCACTAGTTTATCTCAATAAAAAAAATATATAAGTTATGTTCTGAGTTAGATACTGAAATTTGAATATTGAAAAAAAAAATATTGAAAGGCGACTGAGAGAAGAGAGTGAAATTTCACAAAACCAATTCGATTTTATGCCTGGTCGGGGTACAACGGATGCCATTTTTGCTATACGCCAGCTGTGCGAGAAATACAGAGGTGCGCATAAAAACTTGCACATGGTATTCGTTGACCTCGAAAAGGCATATGACCGGGTACCTCGTGAGGTTCTGTGGTGGGCCCTTAAGGAGAAAGGTGTGCCTGGGAAGTATGTGCAGTTGATCCGAGCGATGTACAGTCGATGCAGTACCCAAGTCCGGTCTTCAGTGGGCACTACTGGCAGCTTCAATGTGGCTGTCGGCTTACACCAAGGGTCGGCCCTCAGCCCTTACCTCTTCCTGATGATAATGGACGCTCTGACGTCGGACATTCAGGAAGAGGCTCCCTGGTGTATGTTGTTTGCCGATGACATTGTGCTGGTTGCCGAGAGTGGCTTAGAGGTCCAGAACAGATTGGAGGTGTGGTGGCACAGATTGGAGAGGGTTGGCCTGAAATTGAGTAGAACCAAAACGGAGTACTTGTTCTGCGATTTCGGCGGTCTCTCCAATCCAGTGCCCTTAGCTCTCGCCGGAACGCCCATACCGATCTGTTCCGACTTTCGGTACCTCGGGTCGCTCGTCCAAGGGGATGGTGAGGTAGACCGGGACGTAACACATCGGATCAACGCAGGATGGATGAAATGGCGACAGGTCATGGGAACAACTTGTGACCCACGGATGCCCCTCAAGTTGAAGGGTAAAAAATCTACAAGTCCTTGATAAGGCCTGTCATACTGTATGGATCAGAATGTTGGGCTGTGAAAAAGACGGATGGAAAAAGATTGCATGTAGCGGAGATGAGAATGTTAAGATGGATGTGTGGTGTGACGAGAATGGATAAAGTGAGAAATATTAGGGGAATTAGGGTATATTAGGGGAAGCTTGAAAGTGGCGCCAGTGACTGAAAGGTTGAAAGGAAATCGTTTGTCTTGGTATGGTCATGTAAAGAGGAGAGATGAAAAGCATGTTGCTAAAAGAGTTATGAATTTACATGTGGATGGATGGAGAGGGAGAGGGAGGCCACAGAAAAGATGGATGGATTGTGTGAGAAGTGATATGAAAGAAAAGGGAGTTAGTGACAGCGTGACGAATGACAGGACAGAATGGAAGAAAAAAACGTGTTGCGCCGACTCCAAATAAAACGGGACAAGGGCAGGAAGATGATGTTCTGTGTTAGATACATGTTTTATCCCGCAAATTTCTTATTGGCCATATATAGTGTTATTTTGACAAAGAAAAACATACTTTAGTTCTATTTGCATAAAGTTACATATTCACCAGCCTGGAAAATATTTTCCTCCATAAAAAAATTCGAACATTTTTGTTACAGCTCTACACGCCTCTAATATCGCACGTGGCGCGTCTGTACCCGAACACTCTTCGCGAGGTGATGTGGGTGGACAGCCCCTATGACTCCACCGACCCCTACCACCGGGTCGTGCGGCCCATGCGACACACGCAGGTATTGTGCACCAGTTAAACGTTACCAGTCACTTTGCGCACTTTAAGGCCCAAGCGACCGAAAAGTGCAAAAAACAGTGACTTACTAAAGCCTACTCCTCGGTAACGGCCAGGTTAATAGGTTTGAAAAAAACATATGTTTATTATAGGTTCATGAACAACATTATCAACATTTGATTTTTTCGTGCTATTAATACTTTTGTCTAAAAAAAATATTTAGCAATTTCGCAACTTTTCCCTACACCTTCGAAACGGCTTGGATCCTTAGAAACATTTTTACACATAAAAATTGATGGTTAAATATTCTTCAAAGTGAACATAGCATATGTAAATCAATCAATATTTCGCAAAGAAAATAGATTTAAAGGTCAGCCGCGCGCTTTACGGGCGCTGCTTGCCGCAAATAAATGCACAGATATGCGTACTGCCGCCTAGGCTGGTGCGAGAGTTGCATCCATTTAATTTCGGCCAGATGGTTCAAGGGACTATAAGCCTTAAGCAGCAAAGGTAGTGTCAGTTATGGGTTTTGTGGGGTAAGGGCATGACTACACTGAGGGACAACTTACGATGAGTCTCTATTTCCTTAACGCGAACACACTCTATGTAGGTTAACAGTACAGTGCTTTATAATAAACTGGTTCTTATTACAATGTTTGTTCCCAGCCCGATGCGTTTGCACACGTGAACCCGTTCGTTCTCATGTGCTGGCAATGCACTCAGCTACAACGGCTAGTTATACATGGTAAGTTTTCAATACTAATATTATAAAAAGGTAAAGTTTTTTTTTTATTTGTACTGGTTCGATTGTTAAAATATTTTTCAATTTTCTTTTTGAAGGCCTGTTTTATTCCTGAGTGACATAGGCGGGTGAAGCCACGGGCAAAAGCTAGTGTACAATACTGATGACTTGTTAATCCCTTTTTTGGAGGGAGAAATCTTATATATAAAATTCTCGTGTCACAATGTTCGTTCCCGTACTCCTCCGAAACGGCTTGACCGATTCTCATGAAACTTTGTGAGCATATTGAGTAGGTCTGAGAATCAGCCAACATCTATTTTTCATAACCCTTAGAAATAAAAAAAAATAAAAAAATATTTATATGGCAAAACAACGTTTGCCGGGACAGCTAGTCATCATATAACTTCTCCCGCTCTGGAACGAGAAGTATCAGATTTTTACTGACTGAATTCAGCCGTGTTCTTTCTGTTACTCTTTGTGTTCCTGGTGCGGTGACTCTTTCAAACAATCTCGCAGTCCATCATGTGGTACAGAAAGCTTCATTAATTGGTTACCCCCTTTTATAAGGTATTGCAGGGACCCAATCGATGCCGCTGTCAGTACTACTTGTTGAACGAAAATCGCTTTTACAGCTACGAAATAAAAGCGCTGTTAAGTAAACTTATTAGTTTTCTAGATACCCCTTATCATACACCCCATTTTTATTTGTTCTACATCTGCCTTTGGTAAGAGTGCTAGAGTGTAGAAAACTCTGACACAGACAGAAAAACCTCAATAACACGTTGCCGTAATCCTTCAGTTTTTTTTTCGCAGTTTGCGTGCCAGGGCCGCGGTAACTCTTTTGAACAATAGCGTAGTTCTGGAGCTTTTTCGTTTCTAGTTAAATTTTTAAAGCATTGCCGGAGTCACAAATAAACGATTGCCCGCTGTTTGTTTATTCAATCACAATAATAATATAATAATAATAATCTTTATTCAGGTCAAAGTACCCATTTTCACAATTATAACATTAAATATCAAAACATACAATTGAAACCTAATCAAATACATATTAACATTACATTACATACAATAGACAACGTTTATTTGACAATTTGTTGCAAAGAAGTATTTTACGTGGGACTAGCCATCTAAATAGCTATCTGAACACTATAAAACAATTATAACAAGGTTTGAACAAAACAAACTGGCTATCTGTAGCCTGATTCACGTAAAATCAAACAAGCCAAATATCGTTGAAGTTTTATAGTCGTTCGATCGAAGTCCTATCACGTGTTCCTTAATCGGGATTGGATAGAACGACAACTCAACTGGCTCGAAACTAAACGATATATCGACGACTTATTTCCAGTTACATTAATAAGTATTCTACCAGGATAATGTAATACAGATTTTTTTTTTGAATCGACTATTCGACTAAACGACTTTAAAATCGGTGTCGTTCAAACTCGATTGATGGATGTGAATATGGTAATGGTCTAAACGACTAAATCGCTACAATATCGTTACGGTTTTGATTACGTGAATCGGGCTACTGATCTCCACAACCCAGTAATTGGGTAACACGTTATCTTTTGGCAAAACTGGTGTCAGATTTCCTTTCTTCTGACTATAGGTAACGACTGTCAAAGGTCTATAAATGACAACCGAGACCAAAGGCATAGCATGCTTCCCGAGGCACCGAGGAATGTCCTTATGAGATGGCCTATTCACTGACTGAGCTTAGTAACCGTTGCTTAATGTTAGAAATTGACCCGTACGGCTGTTATTATTTTATCCACGACTTCCTTTCTAGTCTCTTCTCTTTATTTAGAGAAGAAGACAATAATTTAAAACTGGTTTTCTTGAGAGCCCGGTTTTAATCACCTACATTTAATATCAATATGCGTAACAGTAACTTGACCAAGCATAAAAGACCCTTACGTGATAATTCGTCGTGATTAAACTAATCATTTAATTCTAGGTTACTGGATATGGCAATACGACGTTCTGGGCTTCGTGCGCCTGCGCAAGGACCTTCGGCACCTGGAAGTGTCCGCCATCTACAACAAGCAGGACCGCTTCCAGAACATGCTCAACTTGAGCGAGGAGGGCGCCATCCGAGTGCTGTGCGGAGACTCGCCCACTCCTATCGATGCGGATCATATACGAGTAAGTAACTATAACATGACATGTATAGTAATAAAAGTGGTTTTTTAAATCTATTTGCAAACTAAATATCATTAATAAGCTGAGTGCACTATCATCTTAAAGCGAATACACCATAATTATAGATAGATAAATAAATAATTTATTGGCTACAGCACAAAACATGCACCAAAACACATAATTCACACAAATTATAAGAACTAAGCACCTATACACAACACAGGAAAAAAAAAATAACACATGTAGGTACTAAGACAAAAAAAAAGACAAGTACCAAAATAGACCCATAGTGCGGTGTGCATGTCGCGCTGCACCAATGGGAGTCCAGCTCAGCATGTGTCAGGCAAAAACACCTGACGCTGATATTATGCTGGATCCTTGTGGTGACATTCGGACGCTCAGATGGTTTTGAGAGAAAAGTTTTGACGAAGTAGTAGTAGTTTTGTAGGTGGTGGATATATAGATAAATTTAAATTATTAAATATTAATAAATTAAGTGTTATAACATGCCATGTAAAGTAGTAAAAGTGTTTTTTTTTAAATCTATTTGCAAACTAAACTGCTTAGCTTGGGACTAGACGGCGTTGTGTGAGAGTTGTGGAATATTATAGTATATTATATTAAATATCATTTGTAAGCTGACTTACAATGATGAATCACTATCATGTATTATATACGTAAACAGCGTGCCTCTCATTTCGTTTCAGGAAGTAAACGAGTTTATTGAGTACCCGTGGAGCCCCACTCGCTGGAGTGATCTGCACCCAGCGCTGCGGGGCCGCGCCTGCAGCCAGCAGCGCACAGACTTTGTGGTCAAAGAGAGTAGGACCGTCTGTGGCATCGTGCCGAACAAAGTGCGCCTGCCAAGTAAGTAAGGATGGGGCCAGGGTTATTCGAAAGGGCGCTCGAGCCCCGGTATGAAGGCTAGAAGGAACGGGGTGGGTCTTTTAGTCAGTAAGAGTCTGACACTATCTCCCGCTCCGCCCAAGAGCGGGGGATGTCAATGCATGATTTTTTCCACCCATAAAAAAAAAAAGTAAGGAGCTACTTCTATTGGCCGCGCCACAATCGAGGCGATAAGTCTCTTTGAAAGAACTTCTAGAGAGGCGATACAGCGTCCTCATTTTCTCCATGGCGCAAGCTTCAGGGAGAGGCAATCACGCTCCGGACTTGACAGGAGGCGCCTTGAGTGTCGTGACTTCTAACGTGATCACCGGCCACCACAGGCGCGAACTTGCTTGGTTCAGCGTCTGATAAGGACCTGTAGCCTGATTCACGTAAAATCAAACAAGCCAAATATCGTTGAAGTTTTATAGTCGTTCGATCGAAGTCCTATCGAAAAGCGATATTCACGATCTATCGACTTATTTCCAGTTACATTAATAAGTATTCTACCAGGATAATGTAATATAGATTTTTTTTAAATCGAAGAATTTCAAACGACTTTAAAATCGGTATCAAACTTCAACTTCAAACTCGATTGATGGATGTGAATACGGAAATGGTCTAAACAACTAAATCGCTACGATAGCGTTACGGTTTTCATTACGTGAATCGGGAATCGACAGCGTGTCGTGTTCCACACGCGCTTCAAAGAACTGTCAGCATGAATGGCGGGGTACACTAGGACCATTAGCTGCCACGGCTGCGGAATGGTTCGAAAGAGACAGCGTGACCTAGCGTTGAGTGAAAAGTACGGTCTGCAAAGAAAACTTATTTGCGTTTCAATAAAGGGTTTTTTTTGCTTTGCATTACAAGTCTTAATTAAATCTAGGTGAAGTAAAAACGTTATTGTTAAATATAAATTAGCTAAATATGTTGTTTTAAGTCATAACTAGTCCAAAGAAAAACAAACTATTTTCTTTCTTATTTTCATTGATAGGAACAATTCGCCTTCTTCCATTTGCCACTATTCAGACACTTCATACAGTGACGCAGAGACGAGCAAAAGTGAAGAACTGCCTCCCTAGCCAAGTTACAACCGTTTCGCTTGCGCCGAACGCTTCGACTTGACCTTGCCGCCAATTCTTTTGTTCTGATCACGTGACTGAGCGATAAGACGACGTCATTCCCGCACATTTGACGCTTTCTACAAGCGTTAACTATTGCAAATTAGCAACTTGGCTAGGGGCTCTGGATTCTGATTAAACGTTTTTCGTTCACGATTCGTAAATAAATTAAATTTTAAAAATTCCTTGTCTTTCTCACCCTACCCAATTTCTACCAAATCTTATTTGGAACGCATTGTACAGTGCGTTTCACTTAAGAGGTTCCTTTGCCGTAATGTTGGAAAAACAGTGTTGCTATATTTTTAGCAATGAAATTACTTAATATTAGGGAGATACTGATATTTCGTTACTTTTAACAGTTGCCTTATAATTTTTTTTTTTATTATTATTTCTTTTGGGGACTTTAAAAACTATTTTTGTTTTTTCAAAACCGAAACCGCCACGCCGCAATATCGTACCTCTCCATCCAACTACTTCCTTTTTTAGACTTGTTTTTTTTTTAATAAAATCTCATTCCCTTCATTTATTCTCCATAAAATAGTGCGTCAGCCGTTAAAATCAATTTAGTTTCACATTTCGTGCAAAAATTTTGGTAGAGTAGGCAACTCTTCATTTTTCCCTTCTTTTTTCTGTAGACAGACAGGGGAGCCAACATTACGGCAAAGGAACCTCTTAAGAAACAAACCAGACTACTTTCCCATACTTTCCCATTTATAATTAAGTATGAATTTTTACAAAAATGACCACTTTTTTTTAACATTTCCACAGATCCTAACAACGACTGGTGAACAACAATAGCGGTATACGGAAGACTCATATCTGCTAAGTATTGTATTTCGATAAAACACCTTGTGATAATTGGAATAAAGTCGAAATTACGGTAAAGGGAGGGTATTGGATTAGTCTAAGTTGGATTACTACTTAAGAAAAAGCTTTTAATGCTAATATTTTTATTATTGACTGATTTATCGAGCATTTGCATATCATTTAACAGATATAAATATATTTTGATTATTTATTTTGACTATTGCTCATACAGAAATATAGAATCTCACGGTGTTAACCTTTAAACGCTTGCGTCGGATTGGTCTGATGAGTGTTTTAGTGACCTATTCGCCAGGGTCTGTGTTAGCGACTGAGTACTCCATCTCGTTTGGCTCTTCAATCCCCATAGGTGACAGAAGAGCTGACGAGAAGGAGTATTTGGTCGTGGATGTGCGACCTTGGAGGAATAATCGCGAGAGTGTTTGTCTGAAATATCCGACGTAGGGTTTTAAAAGATTAAAAACAAATAATCCAATTTAGATGAGTCCTAAAGTGTTTGATAGAAAAATATACAATCGGTGGTATGGAGTTACTTTCAATAATACATAAATGGCGTAGTATGACAAAAATTATAATATGTTTATCAAATTAATTCTACGCTTAATTATTGTATTATTGAAAGCAGCTAACGACTTTAGATAAAAGAAAAATTGGCATGGGTTTATAAATCCAAGTTCCTCGAACAAAAATTATCGCAAATTTTTGAGCAACGAACTGATTATTGAAAGTTGACTAAAGAATTATTATCAGCCAATCATAGCAGTTTCTATGCGATGATTTTCGTTCGAGAAACTTGAGGTAACTTTTATAAGTTTCTTTATATCTTTAATATTATACCCGTAGTTGTAGGTAAAATATAAAAAGCATAAAAAAAATGTTTTTCGCTCTATAAATGTAAAATTTAACGAATTTAGAGCCGATTGTTTTAATATTACTCAAAAATTGACGGCCTAAAGTTGTCGAGAATATCTCTTAGGCATATAAATGTGTCGATAATCTATACTTTGTAAGTGTAAAAGTATTAAAAAAGTATATCTTATATGAATATGATCGCATAACCAATATCTGTTACCAAAATGCGAGCGATCTGTTTTCAATTACACTGTCTTTCAAATAAACTGCATCAAAGGACAAGTTAGGGGTTTGGTATTGTTTATTGTTTAGCAAGACATGTTTACAAGGTTCCTATGCTAAAAATTGTCCTTTCAGGGAACCTAAATCTACCAAAAAAAAAATGCATTGTTTGAGGTGGGAAATCATTAAAAAACTATCTAAGTGGGAGTGTCAGACTTTTACTGACTAAAACTCACCTATGTTCCTTCAGTTGCCTTTGCGTTCCTGAGCTGTGGTAACCTGAACGGTTCTGTAGTCACCTATGCCTCTCACCTATCACAACAATATGGGAAATCTCTCATTTGATAGCTATATTTTGTTCCCAAGTCGCCGATGGTGTGTAGTATTCCACGCCCCTTTCAGAGAGAGAGAGAGACAGGGAGAGAGGGCACAGCAGGGCCGAAGCCTACTGGGGCTATGGGTTTACCTCCGAAAGGGAAACCCGTGATCCTGGAACGCAAAGGGCAAAGAAGGAACATAAGTGTTTTAATCAGTAAACATCTGACCCGCTACGTCCTAGGGCGGGAGAAATCATTGGATGAAATGACAACTTCAAAAAAAAACCCTATATTTTGGTACAGTTTATTTGAACGTTAGTGTATTAATATATTACATTTTTAAACATATACCGCTGTTATCAGTATTTTAATGCGGTTTTAGAACAAAAAAACGGGCGTATTGTTAAACATTTACAAAAATATATAGAACTTTTATTAGCAAAATTATAATAATGCTTCTGTGATCTCTATTATGCGCACCGTATTCCATTGTTTTCTTTTACCGCTAAAGTGTCATTTACACGTTGAGAGTTACTCGATTCAAATTAAATAGGTATCGAGAGATTTGTAGCGACATCTAGGCACATATCTATATTTTCATTAAACCCCAAGCGAAGCTGGCGTTCGCGCATCTATTGTCTTACTGTTGTATCTCAAATTGACGATATCTGAAAGGTTAAAATAAATCTGTAGTAGTTTTTAGTTGTGCGTGCATCACGTAAAATGTACCAAATCGATGTAGATAATTTTTATACATTAAAATAATAATTTGACATATTACTTAGGCTTTGTTTCACCGCGATCGGTTGACTATATCGAAAGATACAACATTCGTTGAATGTTAGGCGGTGCGAAGTTCGCCGTGTCAGCTAGTAGGAACGAAAATTCAAAATCCGAAAATAAATAAAAATAAAATAATTCAAAATCGTGGTATTAAAGTTCTCGCGATTAGAAAATATACAACGGTTCGAAATTAATTATGGGGCAGTTGCCCAGGGTAGACGTAACACCCGTCTAGTCGGAGGATCCTCCCTATATGGGACTTTACACCCCGTTCCGCATACCTACAAACTGGTGACCCTCGATTATGAACGAAAGCGCACCTTCTTGCAGTTACTACATTGTGACGTTATCACCACAAGCTCGTTAGTTTAAATATGACTTGTGTCAGGTTCACATCACTTCGCCGCTCTGAAGTAGGCTACAAATGACTGCGCAGTAGTAAATCTATACTTCTGTACTCATTATATAAGAACAGAAAGCGTACGTACTTTATGAACTCGTTTATATTTTAAAAAAAACACCATTTTTAATTAAACACACTATTCCAATTGGACGTAAGCTAAATTATGAATACAAACTACCTGACTCGTTATTCTGCCATACACCCCTACTTTTTAATTAGTACACAAAAAAATGGGACTCTATCTGTACCCGTCACTGATCATATTTTTGTAGTCAAAAGTAGAAAAAACCGAAATCCTAAAATTGACCACGAAAAGGTAAATTCATCATAGAATCAATCAAACATAACAATTGCTAGTAGAAAATACTGCGGGCAGTGTTTTTCCGTAATAATTGTCACTTATTCATTCATTAATCTATAGCCTGCACAATATTTCCATAATTTGAGTGACATTTTGGGACATAAACCAACGCTAATAAATTTGCTGTTTATGAATATTATTTATTGAGATTTTACTTATAAAATAACAAGGGCTTTTCTAATAAGCTCTTTAAGTATTTGTACCAATTAAAAAAATGTGGTGTATAAATTATCAAAGAATAAAATGGGAACTGGATGTAGGAGGATGAAATAATGCTTATGACCTATTCTTAGGCCGTTTCAGAGGAGTTCAATAACAAACAATGTTACACGAGATTTTTATATATTAGATATAACCCGGGTAAAGCCAGTGTGGATCTCTTATCTCGAATGTACTTAGATAGCAGCACCATGCTATGTGTATCGAAGAGCGTGACTTCAGAGCGCCATAATTATTTCACTACAACTTTTAATTTGTTCGTAAGAACGATACTGAGCATTTAAAAGAACCGCCTATTTTCGAAATTAGTAATGTCCGAGTCCATTTATGTAAGACTAGCTGCGCCCGCAACTTCGTTCATGTGGACTACAGGATTTTGAATTTATTTTTTCTAAAATAAAAGTAGCCTAAGTTACTCCTTATTACATTAGCTAGCTGCCAAAAAAAAGTCCCGTCAAAATCGGTCCATCCATTTCAGAGATTAGTCGGAACAAACAGACAGACAGACAAAAATTGCAAAAAATGTTAGTTTGGTGTATGTACCGTATATATATTTATATGCATGTAGTAAAAAACGGTTATTTCAATATTATAAACAGACACTCCAATTTTATTTAAATGTATAGATTTCCACTTGCTAAATCGTTGGTTGAAGTATCTCGTGATGACTATGGAAATAGATTGTTTTCAATTAATTGTAAATGGTCCAGCCAATAAATCACATTTGTTCCATCATTTTTTAAAATTTTCTAGTAGGTACTTGAAATCACTACAAAAAAGTTTTTGAAGTAGTGCCATAAACCTATCAACCGAACCTAGGTTTTTGAGCAAATGTTAGTCATTTTAAAGAAGATTATTTCTCGCAGTTTGACCAATTAACATTTTTGACTGTGACATAAACATATAATAATATATGTGAGTATTAAATCGACATTCTCGCCTCTCGAGTCGAGTAACTCTCCGTGTAAACGAGGCTCAACAAGTACCTGATCAAAAGTACTGATTTCAGAGGTATACTAACTGTTTTTACATACATTCGAGGTATCAGTATCAAATAACAGAAAAAAGTTCCTGAATCAAATTAATATACGGCACGATTTGATTTTTTCAATTTCATATTAACGAGATATCAACATTCATTGTATGTACAATGCGTTCTAAACGAGAATAGGATCGATCGCCATGTCGTGACGTCACGATTTACTGTCAAATCGAGGAAAGAAATTTTTTAAATTTAATGAATTTACGAAAAATTTAATTTATTCACGAACTGTGAACGAAAAAAGTTTAATCAGAATCCAGTTCTTCAAATTTACTCATCTCTAAGTTCTTAAATTTTGCCAAAATTTCTTCGATTTGACAGTACGACGAGACGTCAAAACATGGCAATCGATCCTATTCTCATTAGGTACGCATAGTATTTAGATGTGTTAAAATTAAAACACGCTGTAAATAAGCTCTAAATGTAGATTTCTCTCTAATAAGTATTAACAAAAAATGATTTTTTCTATAATAATAATAATGATAAATGTGTATAAGACGATTCTTACTATAAAAGTCAGACATGAACAGACAAAGTTTATACCAAAATTCTAATCAGAAATATTGTAATCATATTTTTAAGACATTTTACTTATATGGTTATTTTACACTAGTTGATTAATCGCTGTTTACCATCAAGCGGTTTTTCTCCGCTTATTATTTTTTTTGTTACAAAATATTTAAATAGTGACTAGTCCCGGCGATGAAACGACCAGTGTGAAAACACCATAATACTATACCCCACCTTGCCTAAAATTAACATTTCATAATTTGATTCGATTTGCTTTAATTTTGTTTTCTTAGTAATAGAACTGTAATAATATAGATAACATAGAGAAAGGCCGAATGATATGTTTACTGGCAACATCTCTCAAAAAATCGCGAATTTATCATGTAGTTGTAATTGCAATGTTAGAGAAGAAGTTTTTTTAATTATAACACGTCAAAGCTGTAATGGATCCTGCGAAACTTTATTATTAAATAAAAATATAGATCTGCTTAATTATACTGATAGAAGAATTTTATAAATATTTGATAAACGTAACTGCCTACGTCTGATATATTCGACAAACACTCGTGGTTATTCCAACTAGGTCTCATATCCACGACCAAATACTCCATCTCGTCAGCTCTTGCGTACCTAGTCGCCAACACGACCCTGGCGACTAGGACACGAAAAGTTTCTTCGGACCAATCGGACGTAAGTGGTTAAAGGATTAAACAAAGTTTTTATTAAAAGTCATTGCGCGCTCACTTTCTTATTTGATGCGATGAAAGACAATACTAAAAGTAAATATAAAAAATATTAACGCAAGCAGGTTTTATTACAGCTGAGACAAACTTCACCAAAAACAAAGTCGCCGGACTACAATCGCACAAAGTACGATCATAGCGACATTGACCAAAACTAGAACAATATTTACGAGTCAAACGTACCTTTGGTGTGGTGTAAAGAAATGATAATATCTACAAGATGCTGTTTTGAATCTGCAAAAAATTTCAGGAGTTAATAATCATATAAAAATTACCCGGTGAATAGTCCAATCCATACATTTTATATTACTTTGTTATTCTGAATATATATCTGAATAAACCTCTTCAAAACAAAAACTGAATCTCCCATCGCGATTATTGCGTCATTTCACTGTGTGCGCGGAGACTCCGCCCACTTAGGCCTACGTCAACAGATGCGTAGCTTCATAGACGCTCCAAAATACACCAGATAGCTTGATCATTACAGCGTGCTGAAGTCTGTTCAAAAAACATATTACACACATGTGTTCAATCATTTATGACAATGCCGTCAGACGACGAAGACGTTCTCGCCATTTTTTTACAAAAATAAAATCATGCTTTCCTTCGATTTACGCCTCGGCGAGTGACATGCGGTGCGGCAGGCGCCATGAAGCTTATGTAGCGACGCGAGCACGATGTTGCCGCTCTGTCGACAGAGCTTCATAGTTTTGTATATAAGTTATGACCAGGCGTAGACCAAAAGTGTAATAACGAATACGCGTTTATGAAGCTATCTGTCCGTGGATAGTAGGGCTTAGGCCCCTCGCCTACAGCGACTTTTTGAAGCGAAGCTGTAGCGCGTTCGTATCGATACAGTCGCGATACTGTAGCAACTAACGCGCGTTAGTAGCGATACTGTCGCGCGTGAGCATCGCTACAAAAAGTCGTCGTGGACGAGGGAGCTTACTCTACGAAACGCTAGGGATTTCCGTAAATAAAAATATGCATTTTATTGTTAATTCGGATCGAAAATCACTAACTTAGTTGCCTCTTGAATTTTTCTGCAGATTCAAAACAGTCGTTTGTATACGAAGGTTTAACATCTATCTAGTCAAGGGACCCGGAGAAAATTGTACATAATATAGCAGCTGATATAACAACGGGTTCGCGAACATTGCACAAACAAGTAACAAAGTATTACAAATACATAATTTATATCAACGTAGAGCTTTAAGCGAACATTCGCGATACTGTATCAAATACAGTGACTTTTTAATATACAAGTGCCACTGCTAATGTTGAAATGTAAACGAGAATGAAAATGTATTAAATGACAAACGAATATAGGAATATTACGAGTATTTTAGAGAGTGTAGGCAGACTTCTGAAGCAATGCAGCTAGAAACAAGTGTAAAAAAAAAAAAAAAATTAAAATATGCATTTTTAAATGATTGACGACGACAGTAGTTCGCTGGCGAAAAGCGTTTTTACAATTAAGAGTAACGATTAGAACGAACGATACATTAAATTCGACGGCTTGGGTGTGACTTGAATCAAAATTTATATTACAGATCAACTTCGATGAAAAATAACCACCTATAATTAATTAAATACCTAAATTCTTTATAGTTTTCGACAAAAAAAATGTCGCTTTACTAAGTTCCTAGGTGGATAGTAAAGAATCGATAAATTGTACTCTTATTGCAAAAACCAAGTATCTACATTTTTTACCCAAATTAAGTTAAATATAGCAATCGATTCGTATCATCAAGACGAATCTGCAAGTTAAACTGGTTATTAGCTATGACACTTATTTACAAAGATAACTTTGGCAAAAAGTAAATAACCTACAGAATTGATCGAATATAATAACATAATAATACTAAAATGCCGATACATAGTTGATTTTTGCAATAAGGGTACGAAATAATCGATTAAATAACTTGCTATTTCCATGCCAAAGCTCTTTTGACATGTGTCAATGCAACTAATTTTGGCGGGATTTTTTCTAGTTAAGTTCAGTGACGGTTTTATGTATTCAGAAATTAATTCCTAGTTAGTGTAAAATGAGTGTAATTTTGTATCTTAATTGTCTACACGAATCGAATCGTTAAAACAGGCGGGATCTCAGTAAAATGGAGCTGAGAATTTTATTGTAGTAATGATGACTCAGCGAAGCTTGCCGAGAAGGCTGACTCGACACATTTGCTGACAAATACTGAAAAAACACTAGAATAAGTTACATCTGTATCCTAATGAAAAAAAGTGACTGTATTCTGTATCAAAACTAAATACTTGCTAAACATGACACTATTTGATTGACGAAATCGTTTTGCGAAGCCATAACAAATATAATTCGGAAAAGGCGCAAACTTAAGACTAACATTTCAAACATTTTCCATGACAAAATATAAAACAAAAATGCGCCACGTCCGAGCAAAACGGCCGTACGCCCAGCATAATGCTGTGTCCACACGCGCTGGTTTTCAACGATTTTAAATTGCCTTTGTTAGGGAGTCGTCAAGTTGCACCCATGTCCGATCATTCGCGATAAAGCACCCCAATATCCGGATGAAGTGACACAATAGTCCGTCCCCAACATTCACATGCATTTGAACATATAGACTGAGACCGCTCGTTCAGCGAATGTAGAAGCGGAATTTGACGAAACTAAACTAACCTCTATTTTACACCGCTGCCGTTCTATAACAACATAATTATACGTATTTTTATTCCTCTTTCTGTCAGCCTGATTCATTAGTTTAAAATTTTCCTAATTAATTATTATTATTATTCATTAATAAAAATCAGGCTTCCAGAATAGGTATTGTAATCCTAATAAAATAACCGATTCATAAAATCTGAGTTGTGGAAACTAATAATCTCCCAAAATATAGTCACGCACAATCTTTGTGATCTTGATATTTGAAAAAAAAAGACAAAAACTCTCACATATGCCTTTGTAGTGTAACACGTTACAACTGTAATCATTCGAAATTCCAACATGTTTTCAATTTTAGATTATATTATTAGTATAGGTGTGTCTTGTTTGATTGGGACAGTATTGTATGAATAAAATTATACAGGGTTACCAACAATATTCCTAAACCTCCATTCGAAATAACTATCCTACCCATAATATAAAAGAAAAAAAAAACCTAATGAAAATGGATTAGACATTTAAGTAAACTTTTTTTACTGCCCATTCAACATTATATCGGGCAGTTGCCCGGGCTAGACGCAACTCCTGTCTGGTCGGAGGAAGTATAAAAAATAAAATTACAATAAAAGCTCTCTAAATAGTTTGTAAAACAATCACATTCTCTTTTTAGATAGTCGTTATAACAATTATTTTCTACTTAGGGAATCAATGACAAAATATTTGCAATATTCAATAAGTGGGTCTTCCTATCTCAATCAAACAAGACCAATAGGCCAATATAAGAGGCCAATAAAATTATTGCTTCAAATAGTTTAGTACTAAGTACTCTTTAACTTAGAGCACTATAAAATTATATAAAAAAAAAAGTTTAAATAATTTCCTTCAAATATTTTTTATGACATTTATAAAAGTTCGAATGCGTATGAACATAATTTCTAAGGCAACGAAGAGACTTACCAACATACATTCCCTGAGACTGAGAAATGCATAGAAGAGGCTAAGATCATAATAACAACGTTATAAATATTAAAAAACAAATTATAATATTAAGAAATCAGATCGCATTGACAAGAATGTAAACAAAAGAACAGGGCCTAATGTTATCTATAGCAGATGCTAATGCGTCCTTGCCCATAGCAAATATATTTGAAATACAGGGATACCAAAAGGTACTAGAAAAGCTATTGGGTGGATCAACTCGATTTATGTTCAATAATTTTAGGTCTACAGTCCACGGACGCGTAGCTTCACAGACGCGTGTTCGTCATTATTCGCTTGGTGTACGCCTGCTCACAGCTTACATACAAAAAGACACAATAGCACGACAACGTTGCCGCGTCGTCGAAAGAATTTCATCGAGATTCAAAGCATTTTATTACAAATAAACTATTTACAAGCATTTTTGAAATGTCAAGAAGTCAGTTAGAAAAATGATGCTAATTGCACATCCCAAAAAGTAGATCTCAAATTCATTTATCCATTTTGTGAACAGGGGTTTTTCAATATTTCATTGTACAAACCAAGTCCCGCCGATAGGCATACAAAATCAGTCTTATAAAGTTAGTGCCTAGTAGAAGTTATCCATGTAGTTTACATAAAAGAATTAACAATGTCAAAAATAAAAGTGCATGCATGTCAAATTATAAAATTGTCTCAGTAAAATATGTAAAATGTCATGAAAATAGGATGAAATTAAATAAAATAAAAAAATACATAATGTAAGAAGATTGCAAAAAAAATAATTAATTAAAAATTGTAAATTGTAAATCTCTATGGAGGAGAATGTGTAACTCCATGGATACTTTTTTTTAATCATGATATTACAAATAGAGCAGGCGTAGACCAAGCGTATAATGATGAATACGCGTCTACGAAGCTACGCGTCCGTGGGCAGTAGGCACTAGGCTACGCGTTTCTCTTGAAGATACGTTAATTTGCACGTAGCCTTAAAGTAAGGACGTATTTGAACGACGAACAACGTTTATTAAACGATAAATCTTGTCTCTACGATCTGATATTAAGAACTAAATGACAACACAAATTGAGTGTTTATTTTTTATTGTGATAATGAATTAACACGAGTTGTACTAAAAACAATAACTACTGAGCATCTTATTCATTCCCGCCTCTTAGTTTATTAATAACATTATTATTTAACTCTGTCCTAGGAATCTCTTTTGAACGTGATATATGGAAGGTAGGAAGCAGAAAACAAATTTTTTGACTTGCTCAATACTTAGTATTAAAAATGTGATCAGAATAATCAAAATTGTTTATATTATATTGCCGACACAGCTGATTTTGTAAAAAAGATTTTCTGCTCAGATGATATTTTTTATAGCAGAGTATATTATCGCTGGCGATACTGTGCAAGTTTAAATATAAAGTATCAATAATATCGGCACTATAATATAAGCTGTCAATAAAAAATCAAAGGTAACAACCTCAAAATTTATTGTAATGGATTTTAAATCCTCCATGTTTATTATATTTATAAAATGAACTTCCTAACCAGAGAGTAGTCTGGTAAAAAATATTTACAAAATAATATTAACAGTATTTTAATGAGGACAGAGTTCAAATACCAGTTTTTATACCACCAAGACTCAATAAGGCTGTGAAACAACTGAGATCGGTTTGGCATCTTATGATGAACAAATATCAATTTATATAATAGGGAATAAACATTATATAACATATTTTTACACGAAGAGTTAAAGACTCTGAAGTTTGTAACTGAAAAAATGCCATTTATATACAACGGGTTATTATTTTTAATATAGAAAATAAAAAAAGGTGTGTGCTTAAAACACACAGAAGTGAAAACTTCTTCAAGACGAGGTCAAAAATACATTAAAAAAAAACATACAGCAGAACATATGACCTCCTTGTTGAAGTCTGTTATGAATCGTTATTGTTCGGGTAAAGTCGGCCGAATAGGGGCCGACTTTACCCGAATGAGCGTTACATTGCCGAGCGTGACGGTTCAGTTACATTCAATACAGTGTGCGTCATGAAGTTTTCACTTTAAAAAAAAGTTAAATCATCCTAAAAATGGGTTCAGAATTTGTAACTTTTCGTGTATTTAAGCGTACATGGTGCGATTTCTTTCTACACTCTGGTACTAACGGTTTTTTTTTAAAGTACTTGCCATAGAAAAGTGTCGCTTGAAATCGCACTGTTGTATTATTCTATCGCTAAACCGAATTGCCTAGAATTAGACGAATTGTTGTACTTATCCATCTTATATAATAGTGTTAATAAGGGAATGTGGAAGGAGGGGAGAGAAGTGATATAACAGTTGTGTGTGAGGTCCACTCTTTAGTTGTATTCTTTGATTGTTGATTTTGTTAACGTTGGACGGACCTTGAATATTTTTTATCTATTTCGAGAGTCTAATTGAGTATAAAATATTGAAATCAAATATTTGTCTTTGAAAGTTGTGTCAAAAAAAAAATCAATTTTTTTAAATGAATAAATATTATGTAAGTCTATTTATATGTCTAAGTAATGTTTTCAGATTTAATCGTTTCTATGGAATGTCTAATTGCATAGCTTTTGCATGAAATAATAAATTGATAACGAATATTTTAATAGTCTATGACTTGTAGTGATGTACCCCGCCTCTCACCGCTTTTATTGTTAACTTAGGTAAACTTCTGTGTAATGTTGTATGTATGTATACAAATTCATGGTTCACATTATGCAAATTACAATTTCTACATATTTTGTCAGTTACCGAAACTATCTTTATTTTCCTCACTGCCTTTGTTTTAATTAAGAACTACAATAAATAATATATTTCTTATTTTTTCGAGCAATATTTTTACAAATAAGTTTAAATGTAATAATTCTAGATTGTCTTTGATCTGTCAAAATAGCACTGGGAGGCCCGTACTTACTATGTTGAATGATCAATATGTGTATCTGGATCTGTTCTATATATGTATTTCACGATTAAATAAATATTCATATGTGTAGTAGTTATATTTTGTTTTATTTCATTCGGCTAACAGTCCCAATGACTTTAATCGGCCAAGCAGTATATACCATCAAAGAAACTTCCGCCTGACCACCGCTAAGTTCATTTTTGCTTGCACTCAAAACGAAAACTTCAGAGTTTGATTTGGTGTCGCGCTGCAGGATTCAAGCGAAATTTTTTTAAGTGATCAGGCAGTAATGACCGCATTAGTACCTGAGAAAAAATTGCTACCGTCAATATGGCCAATTGAGTTTGTTTCAGAAATATATACGTTTTATTTTTTTTTTGGTGATGAAAATCATCCAATGACCACCCCCGCTTTCGTTTTATAGTAGCGTCCTTTCCGACGTCTGGGTACTTTATTAATTTTAGTCTAAAGACATGATATTGGCTCTGAAGACAGAAACTGTGGTAAGAAAACTTGGCACAAAAGTTAAAATATTGCTAAGGGTCGCAGCCATCGTGCTTGCTCCGTGGTCGCAGCACAAGGGCCTCCGGCCAGAACCACATCGGTTTCATTTTATATGGACTCCGCACAAGGTTGACGCTGGAAGCCGCCACACGCTTAAAAACGCAGCTGTTCGCTTGTGGTCCACATTGGCTACTAAACACCGATACACAACGCTGTCACACGCCACTCGCGCCTTTAAACCCTCGACAGAGTCCTTTATACTACTGCGCACATGGGTTAAAAAAAAGTAGCAGCACTGGTCACAAGTGGCTTGTGGCCGCTTCTAGCTTCATGTGGCTCTTGTCGACACATAATGTACTATTTGCCGCAAAAAGGAAGCGCCGGATGTTGAACAACTAATTCCGCCAAGCTCGTTCCAACATTGGACCACCAGAACGTTGATACCTACGGCATTACGCCACCAGTATAATGGTGGAAGTCCCATCATACGCACAAAACGTTCGGGAACACATCCGTTGTGCGTACAGCTAGGGTATGGAATTACCTGCCAGATTCTGCTTCCTGACAGTTACAATCACATCATCGCTTACCATCAGGTGAGATAGTGGCCAAACGCAAAAAAAAATCTGGAGGTCTTTAAGTCAAGAGTGAAAGCGATGTAGTCACATACAATGCGTTCCAAATGAGAATAGGATCGCCTGCCATGTTGTGACATCACGATTTACTGTCAAATCGAGGAAAGAAATTTTTAAACATTAATTAATTTACGAAAAATTGAATTTATTTTTTAACTGTGAACGAAAAAAGTTTAATCAGAATCCAGTTCTTCAATTTTACTCATCTCTAAATTCTTCAATTTTCCCAAACTTTCTTCGATTTGACAGTACGACGAGACGTCAAAACATAGGAATCGGTCCTATTCTCATTTGGAACGTGTAGTACTTGCGTAGAAGTACCTAACCTATTGTAGGCAAGCGTGCTTCATCATCGGACACGTCATCGCTTACCATAATTATGAGAAATAGTGGACAAGCTCAAGCAATTATCAATAATAACAAAAATACGGGCTAGGCCAGTTAATTTTTTAAACATGCAGCTTAATTTACATAGTTACTCAAACGTCAAGTTGCAGATCATGAGGCAAGTTTTTTTTGACGCTAATTATATATTGCTAATACATAACTCGATACTGACCTGAACATTTCTTATTAAGAGGTCATGTCAGGTGAATGTTCAGTCCGACACAATAGCATTACCAAAGTTACCTGCCTCATAATAATTGATTATGCCATACAATCGATTACCATGTTACGACACTATAAACTGATATTACTTTAGGCTAATTTCACACCAAAAGAAAAAACAAATCTTATTGAAAAGTGTCTTGGTTATTGCCAATACAAAAAAATAAATAAAGCAGATCATAAACGAAAAAGTGAGACTGTCGCACGATTCTCAGAGGCGTTTTATAGGGTTCCGTAGTCAACTAGGAACCCTTATAGTTTTGTCATGTCCGTCCGTCCGCGTAAATCTCTGTGCCCGTTAGGCCTCTGCCACACTACGCGGAAGATCGGTCGCTCCGCGTAGTTGTAGTTTACATATATAAAATAACTTGTATTAACGTTCCGTCGCCGATCTTCCGCGACGGAATTTCCGTCTAGTGTGGCAGAGGCCTTAGCACTAGAAAGCTGTTTGGTACCAATATGTATATCAATTACGCCGACAAAGTGGTAAAATAAAAATTGGAAAAAAATGTTTAATTAGGGTAGCCCCCCCCCCCCCCCTACACGTAAAGTAGGAAGTGACTTTTTTTTTCATTTCAATTCTTTTTCATTTCAAATCAAATATTTGGTACTTGTAGTGGGTTTTTTTTTTTGTAATTGTGTTTAAATAACTTAAGTGGGGAGACTTATTGTGACGAACGGGGTACTACTAACTAACTAAATTAGAGAAAAAAGACCTCACGACGTCCTCACCTTCCGCATGCCGCAGGTTCTCACCGGACATGGCAAGTTCGGGAGGTTCCTGCACCGGATTCGTGCGGAAGTGACGCCCAGGTGTCGCCACTGTGCGAAACGCTCGGAGGACATGGTGGAGCACGCAGTAGAGGTGTACCCCGCTTGGGCAGAGCATCGCCGTGCCCTCATGAGGACAATCGGCGGCGGCGACCTCTCGCGCTGGGCCTTGCACAGGCAATGGTCCGGAGCGAGGAGGAGCGGCTGGCGGTCGCCTCCTTCTGCCAAGCAGTAATGCTAGCAAAAGAGGAGGCTCACAGCGCCCCAGCCGCCGCCGGGATTCCGATCCCGATTTCCGGCCACCGTAGGCGCGGGCTTGAGGACGGCGAGCAATAGGTAGCTCGCTGTCCGACCGTCCGGTAACTGTCCGGACCGAACCCAAGTCGTAGACGGCGCACACTGTTCCCGCGCGCCTCAAGGAGTTGTCAGCAGCAGCAGGGGCCCAGCCGGGTAGAAGCCTACTGGGGCCAGGGTTATCCGAAAGGCAAGTAGGAACAGAAGTGAGTTTTTAGTCAGTAAAAGTCCGACACTATCTCCCGCTCCGCCTAAGAGCGGGGGATGTCATTAGATGATTTTCCCACCGTGAAAAAAAAAGGGGGACATCATCCAATGGCGTCTCCTCCTGCTTTGAAGCGGAGCAAGAGGGCGTGTCAGAATTTAAATGACTAAAACCACATCTATGCTCCTTTTTTGCCTAGCGTAGTAGACGTAGTAGTTACCAAATGCTTACCATCCACGAGCATGCGGTTACTTTGAGCGGGAATCACCCTGCAACTCCGGCTCGAGGCCGTCTCCTGAGACAGCTGGGGTGTAAGGCTTGCTTCTTCCTCATGCTTTCGACCAATTTTCAGTCGCATTACTGCTTTGCAGAAGAAAGTGTCTTCCCCCCATTCGCTCCAAGGCCTGGACTAGGGCTGTACGCGAGAATTCACCACCGCCCGGTGACATGAACAACAATTTTAATTTTAATGTTATTTTGACTCTCGCTAAGAAATCAAAACCCGTTTCCCTTGAACTAGAATCTTGGGCATGAAGCAAGATCTCCTGGCATAAGTAAAGGAAAAGCTCTTAAAAATGTTTTGTTGAGACTCGATTCGTAAACTAAACTATTTAAGCACATAGGTAAATTTGTACACTTTGTACGGAACCCTCTGTGTGCGAATCCATCTTGCACTTGATTGCTTTTTTACTTATGCCAATTGTCTCTTATTTGACCCAACCTGGAAATCGGACACAAAACCACACAGGTAACAATTCAAAATCATCTTCCGACGAGAAAATTTCGTAATTCCATTGTTTTATCATTTAATTACGCAGTAGGCGTGATTCTGGCGGGTATCAAACCCTCAGTATGTCAAGATGAGTCAACTGTGTGAATGTAATCTCCATTACGTGATGTTATGCGCCCACTAGCCGCGGGTTAAGGTTATAGCATACAGTTATTAACTGAGATTATGTGTGTAGAGACAGTTTGTGGGTTGGACACACAGATTAATTTAAATTTAATGATTTGCGGGATTGTTCGGAAGAGTTACCGATGAAGGTACGTAGTGGGCTACTGAAGGCTGGATTTTAGTCCGTAAAAGTCTGACTGACGTGGGTGGAATGACAGGTAAAGTCAGACTTTGCACAGCCAACCATGGTAGGCAGTGCAGAGTCCTGGCGCGCAGTGATCTTCTGCGATAGTGTTATCTTGCAGAAGGAGGCTGCGGAAAGGGAGACTATAAGCTCTCTCCTACCCCGTACCAGGCGCAACGGGCGTCGAGGAAGGGTGGATGGTAATGCCCTTTTCCAACCATCCTAAAGGTATAACTACACTGCATACACGTGTGCCACGTACGCCGATCTGGGCGCGTCGGTCTCCATACATTTCATATGGAAACTAGACTTGTAGAGCTACACTACGTCGACGTCGTTCTACGTACAAATCAGGCGTGTCGATCTAATGTAGTTCTAGTTTAAAAGGTCCAGGGTCGCCGAATTAGGGGACATCCGTCGGCCTATCATTCTGGACTCGACATGGTGGCGCGTAGTGTTCCACGCGCGCCTCTATTAGACACTTCTGGGTACCGTTCTCCAATACAGGTCCAAGCCTATGGGTAGCGGGCTAATACTAGTCGGGGACAGTGGAATTCACACTGCACCTGCAGCCTCCGACACATGTGTACGAGGGTACACCGGAGTGGTTTTAGTCAGTAAGAGTCTGACAGATCCCTCCACCCACCCTCTGGGTTGGGTGGAGGGATGGGTGTGTGTGTGCAAGGGCATCCATTAGGATTTCCACACCGAAAACAAAAGGCTCACTAGATAGGTAAGATATGAAAGAAACTCCGATGAGTTCTCCCAAGGTTCTGGCGTGCTATTCTCTAAGAAAACAGCCTTGAGCGCAGCGCTAGCCTCAGCGACGAAATCCAAATAGATACATTGGATTAACAATCTAATGGACCTAGACATTGGACTGTTAATTCAATGTACTGCGCTTTCGACTCGTCCCTGCGGTCACTGCTGGAGCGACAAGCGCGTACCAAACAAAACAACACAGTGTTGGAAGGCCTTTCACAAGGTGGACCGATGACCTGGTGAGGGTTACGGTAATCCGACGGATGAGAAACACATAGGACCGTTCGATATGGCGACACTTTGGGTAGGCCTATGTGCAACAGTGAACGTTTTTCGATTGAAATGATGAGATGATGACTCCCATACTAGTGTCTACCTTCAGAGAGATGTGTATGTCGCTTTCGCTTTTATTTTAAAGGGGAAAGTTCAAACGGTACCTGTACCAACGTAGATACTAAATGTGTGGGTACCTATCTACACACGGCAGGAAACCACGTAGCGACGATAATATTGTGTAGACTTGGAACAGTAGGAACCGTTAGCTTTAAACTGTGTTAGCATTGCTAAGCGCAGAAGAATGCTTGCTTTTAGTGTGCCACCTATTGACAGAGGAAGTACCTACCTATCCACCAAACTAGGTATGTTTTTGAGATTTGATTGTATCCTAACCAAAATTTTTTTTAAGTGTATCCTGTAGTTCATGCTGTGGGACCTTATTCCGTGCCAAACAGATCAACGATTTTATATCAACGGGAATTGCCCATTAGGTTTGGATTTCCTAGCGAGTGTCAAAATATGCGCCAATTCGAAGCATAAATGGTCCTATTTTTGGATTACTTTAACTAAGAAGTTTGATTTTTTATTGCTACTTGGGGTAACCGACCTAAGATTTTTTATTAATTTCAGCGTCATCTCCACGTGTTTCTGAGAAAAAAAGATCTTGACAGATGGACTGATGGACAGCAAAGTCCTATAAGAAGCCCTAAAACAGGTACTATAATCTGGCAAGAACGTTTTGCTATCAGGCATCCGTTCTAATGTGCCAATAGCTAAAGTAAAAGTATGACCCATTCTAATTACATACTTCTATGTAACACGACATAAGCGAACCAAATCCCACGGTAAATCACTTCAGAAGCAAAGATTTATGTTTTTGTGCGCACAAGGCTTCTTGTACTCTGTAACGATGTCCTACAATCGCTGTATCTCGTTCTATTGAAGGTCTTAAAGAGAGAGATGACATGTATTGTTCTAAAATCGTGGGAAATCTTCTGAGTCATTGCTCTGCTTGTAAGGAAAACGACCCTCAGATGTGTCACAAAATAGATAGGTATAGAAGTCAATCTCATGTATGTACTTCACTTTTTATGCCTACACTAGGCGATCGCGCTAGGGTCAGCGCGTTTTGCCGAACTGTACGAGTGCGACCAGGCGATTGAGCTGAGATCTCGTGTCCGTGAGCGGTGTCTACGTGTGCGTTGCTCGAACGCGCTTTGTATGTAGATTGACTTCTGTACCTATCTATTTTGTGGATGTGTCTTTACCATAAATACTCAAGGATTGTCGTTTTCCTGCAATTGATAAAGTACAATGGAATTACTGTGTTGTTTTTAACAAATGTCGTTGATGGTCAAAGATTTATTTCTTTTAGAAGCATGTATTCTTTGTAAATACTGAGATTTTTTTTCATTATTGGTAGGCTCGCGTTTTACCACCGTCTCACCTGATGGTAAGCGATGATGTGGTCGACGATGGAGCACGCTTGCCTAGAAGTAACCTATTCACTCTTGACTTAAAGACCCCTAAGTTGTAGCTATCGGGAAACACAGACTTCAGCAGGGAATTCCACTTTTTTTTTTTTTTTTTTTATTATTGATAGGTTCGCGCTTGACCGCTATCTCACCTGATGGAAAGCGACGATTTTATTTTATTTTTTGTGGTTGGAAATCATCTAATGTCTTTTCTCGTTCTAGGGTGGAGCGGTACCAGACTTTTACCGACTAAAACCACACCTGTTTTCCTTTTCCTTCAGTTGCCTTTTGCGTTTCAGGGCCGCAGTGACTATTCTGCAGCCCTAGCAGAAAAATGTTGTAAGAAAAAGATGGGTTTTAGTCAGTAAGAGACATACTTCCGCTCGTCCCACCGAGACCGGGAGAAGTTATTAGATGACATATCATCTCAAGACATATCCCTTACATCTTGAAAACTAATCTACACTAATATAATAAAGAGGTAAAGTTTGTTTTTTTGTTTGTAGGAGGTAATCTCTCTTGTATTGGTCCGATTGCTAAAATTCTTTTACCGATAGAAAGCTGCCTTATTCCTGAGTGACATAGGCTATAGTTTACGTACGCGGGCGAAGATGCGGGTAAAAGCTAGTCGATTATATAGAACTGATATAATAATATTATACAATTTAACACCGGTTCGGTGAATTACATTTTGAAATCCATTTACCCGTTCGAGCGTGAAAAAATAACAAACATAAACAGTCACTTTTACAACAGTCCAAAAACAACAATCGGGCAATTACCTAGATCAGACACCACACCCGTCTGGTTAGAGGATCCTCCGTTTTCAATGAATATTGTGGGACTTTACATCTTGTTCCGCAGTGTAGGCCAAGTCGTCGACAGCTCGTTGAGCTCCACGCGCGCCCACGGCCGAGCCGACCCCAGCCAACGCCTGTGTGCGAAACCTATGGAGCGCCTCTTTTTTCAATATGGAAACAGATGGGTCAATTCTAATAGTGTAAAATTAAACAACTGACATAAGTATTGTCTTAGCAGATTTCACCGATGTACTTAGCAAAGAATTTGTTGTGGTGTAACAATTTAAATATTTAAAAAATTGGCGCTGGCATCTCATCCGGCGCCCCTTGTGCTTTGGCGCCTGTGTGGGCCGCGCACTTCGCACATATGAGCAGCTCGGCTCTGCGCGCGCCTCATAGAGATGTCAGCGACGTTGAAGGCCGAATAACTGCCAGAGTTGCGGATTGTTCGAAAGAGTTACCGTAGCCTTCGCAAATGAATAGCTGTAGGAACACTGTTGGTTTTAGTCAGTAGAAATCTGTCACCTGCTGCGGTGTTCCCGTCCGATTATAATTTGGGTGTCTTCAAGGCTAGAGTTATAGGCTCTTAATAAACGAACACTATTGGTTTTAGTCAGTAGAAATCTGTCACCTGCTGCGGTGTTCCCGTCCGATTATAATTTGAGTGTCTTCAAGGCTAGAGTTATAGGCTCTTAATAAACTAGTGCGCCTCACCATCAACGATTGCATTACTACTTACCACTAGGTGGAATCGCAGTCAAGCACAAGTTTATATCAATTAAAATAAATTAAAACAAAATACTTCTTGATTAAGAAGGTTAGAGATGTGCCGTTGCCTGCAATATTCATACTTCGGGCAATAATTCCGGCAATATTCCCACCAATATTCCCACTTCACGGCAATATTCCCACCAATATTCCCACTTCGCGGCAATATTCCCACCAATGTTCCCACTTCACGGCAATATTCCCACTAATATTCCCACTTCACGGCAATATTCCCACCAATATTCCCACTTCACGGCAATATTCCCACCAATATTCCCACTTGACGGCAATATTGCCGGTAACGGCACATCTCTAGTTAAGATGATTTACTACGGAAAAAAAAGGTTCAGAGTGATTAAAACTACAATAGCCAAACACATTTAAACCTCTTGCCTCAGTCAATGATGCACTGTATACTAACCAACCGACCACGGACTTGCCATCAATAAATTTGTTACTATATTTATTGCAAGCCTATGTATATGTATGAACTGACATAAATGGGTGTGGTCATGGCGGCGTCGCGTTGTCTGCCATGTATTTTGCAGCGTAGGGAGTAGTGCAGGCAAGGTACTGTCAAACGCACCTTAGTGGCAGGTATGACCTATTTGGTTAGTGGTTTTTTTTTTTTTATAGGATGGAAAAGCATTAAATATCTTCTCCAGCTTAGGGTGGAGTGAGAGAGTGTGGAAAATGGTATGATTGTAATACCCATTCGTGTTTCTTTAGTAGCAAAGCACTGTTAATTTAAACTGTATCTTTCCAATGTCCTAGACACCCCTCATGCACCCTTTAGATAGAGACTCTTTTTTTCTAGAGTAAAAACACTCCTGACATTAACAAATTCCTAACAGAAAAAATCAAGAACACTTTGCTCGGTACGAGAATAGAACCTGGGTGGCATGCTAGTACCGACCGGGCAGTAAAGGGCCTATTGCACTACGCGTTATTCAGCACACGATATTCAGACTCGACTTATTTTTCATTCGGAATAAAACATTCTGACCCTTATTACACTACGCGACACGACGCGCCATCGACTATAACTGTCTGAATATCGAATGGTGTAATAAGCCCTTTACTAATCATTTCATCCCCATACTTTGGTACTATGCACTGTTCATAGAGTTTTTTTTTTTTAATTTAACGTGCTTATCTGTAGAACTACCAGTCGTATTAAAAGATAATCTTTATCTTCACGTCAAGCTTTGACCCACGAAAGCAAAACAACAACCAAAGACGCAAGTAAAGTACAAAACGTATTGTTGTACCATTAACAATTAGTACTTGACTGCGATCGCCATCAACAAAAAAATCGCCAATCGCCATTAACAATTAGTACTTGACTGCGATCCTACCTGATGGTAAGCAATGATGCAGTTATTGATGATGAGAACCGTTTATTAAGAGCCTATTTACTCATGTGAATAAGTTTCATGTTTTTAGTATCTCGATAAGTGCCGATTAGTTGGCATCTTTTGCCGATTACAAAAACAAATCAATCAATCCATCTCTTAATTAAAAGACCCACATTTAGGACCACATTAGTCTAGAAATAGCATCGACTCCAGTCTCGCAACGGCTAGCAATATCGGTCGCTTTCGCCGCCTTCACAAAGCATTCCGAACTGACACTTGTAAATCGATAATTACAAAACTGAAACATTGGACGCTCCACTTAGATCAACGGCAATTCAGTTCGCGATTGCATTCAACGATAAATTATTGAAAAAAAAAAAGGTTGCGCCATGCATTTGCATAGCGAACCCGTTCCTATACGTCATCTATATCTTTATACATATATAACTTTTTTGTACGTGTGTTTGTCACCCCCACTCTTGGGCGGAGCGGGAGATAGTGTCAGACTCTTACTGACTAAAAAACCCATCCCGTTCCTTCAAGCCTTCATACCGGGGCTCGAGCGCCCTTTCGGGTAAACCTGGCCCCAGTAGGCTTCGACCCGGCTGGGCCCCTGCTGTTGCTGACAACTCCTTGAGGCGCGCGGGAATAGCGCGCGCCGTCGACGGCTTGGGCTTGGTCCGGAAAGCGAGCTACCCATTGCTCACTGTCCGCAAGCCCGCGCCTACGGTGGCTGGAAATCGGGATCGGAACCCCGGCGGCGGCGAGAGCGCGGTTGCCTGATGCGGTCGTCCTCCTCCTTAGCGAGCATTACTGCTTCGCAGAAGTCGGCGACCGCCTGCCACTCCTCCTCGCTCCGGACCATGGCCTCAACCTCAAAGTGAATAGGTTTCTTTTAGGTAAGCGCGTTCCATCGTCGACCGCATCGTCGCTTTCCATCAGGTGAGATAGCGGTCAAGCGCGAACCTATCAACAATTAAAAAAAAAAAAAAAAAAACCAATCGTCTAACGCATAAAAAAGCAACGCATAAAAGGCAATTTGGTGAGTAAAGGATGGGTCTCTAGAGGATTGGAAACTACAATGGTTCGGTAGGTGGCGCTACAAACGGGTTCTCGAGATTTTTTCTTACTATTAAATCGGTCTTTTTACTATAAAACTGTCGTATATATTACGCCATATAGGTAAGTTTTTTTTTTATGATTTACTAGTGCTTGACTGATATCCCACCTGATGATGAGCAGTGATGCAATCGTTGATGGTAAAGCGCCCTAATTCATTAACAACCTATTCACGCTAGCCTTCAAGGCAACTAAATTATAATAAAACCATCCAGGGACTTATTCAAATATACATATATAGTTTCATCCAAATCAATCAAGCCGTTTAGAAGAAGTTAGTGACAAACACAAGCACAGAAGAATTAAATTTTTGGTAATCATAATTTCTGCAGTAATGCAAGCACCAAAAACGTTCTTGACATAATAAAATTATAAAACACTTGTCACACGAGCGAAGCCAGAGTCACAAGCTAGTTTAGCATATACGTTCCCGCGCTTCAAACGCCAATCAGAGGCCAGTATCGCGCTGAAGGCGTGCGCGAGCGCACGTTCCAATTTTAAAACTAAAATTACGTACGAATTTTGACAGCCAGTGTTTTTTTGAAATAGTGTTAAGTTTAAAGTTTAGTGTTTATATTTTTTTTTTGTGGACATCGAACCTCTTTTGTTGAAAAGAATTGGAGTTTCTTATTGAAGGTTTGTAGCCAAGTTATTTTGTTGATTTTGGTGAGGTAATGCTAAAGTAAATGATAAATAACTTCGGTCTTGCGAAATGTTTTTGTTATGACTGACTAGTAAGTCTGGGTCAGTCGTATTTACGAGTCGTTTGTGGTTTTGTAGTAAAATTTCGACAGTTCTTTTTGTGACAAAGAAAATTATGTTATGGATATTAGGAATATTTTTATTTTTATTTTAGAGATCGCGGAATGCGATACTGCCGTCCTTTGTATGTGTGTTTTAGTTAGCTTTTTGTATGTGTAATGGTGTATAATAAAAAATAAAATAAATATATAAATATTTATATGACATTCAAGTAACAATTCATTACAATTTACAATTTATGAGACTGTTAAGAAAAATATGTAACATTTATTACGGTATATAAGAAATTTTTCATTTGATTTTTTTTTTTTAATTTTAAGTAATAAAGTATTTTACAAATTTCATTTAAGCCTGAAAACTTCGTGATTCCAAATTCTCAATTCAGGAACCGGTCTTGCTGTTTTTGATAAACTCAAAATGTAACTACAGTTCGTAACTTAAAAACACACTTAACTCTTGATTATACTAACTTTAATTGACTTGACCCAGTACTTTAAGTAAGTAGCCAAATATATTTAATACATACCAATTTGAATAATTCATAAATTATGAATATTTATGGCCTTTTCCAACATTATGGCATGAATTTGTTGCAACACATTTATTTACATACAAAAGACATCAACGAGCGTCCGCACCTATTAATATGAAAAAAATGTTCAAAAACCACTTTTGTTATTTAACTTTGTGTTATTGTATTGAGTTTTTAATCTGTAAGTCAATAAATTCTGCAAAAGAAAAGAAAATCTGTATTCAGTTTCTAGTATTACTAAAACAATGACAAAGCTATACCTTCTATGCATCAAGTCGTAACATATTGTTTGGGCAAGATTGTAGATATTATAAAAAAATTACTGTGTTTATTATCTTAACTGATTTATTGATTAAATAATCTAAAAACATTGATTAAAAGTGTTTCACAAATTACTATCATTAACAATAATTATGGAAACGACCTTTCCTGAAAAAACGCACATTATGCTTTATGCGTAGGCGGTACCTAACGAAAGTCTTTAAAATAATCCGTGAACACACGATTGCTTTACCTAGAGAATCTATGAAATTATCCTAAAATGACTTCTGTTGGTAATTCCATTGTATGCATGTTTTGAGCATCAACGCCGAGTTGCTAGCCTGTCAGTTTTCTACCGGTAGCATTTCGGGAAGTGCGCGTCGGATTGCATAACTTAATTCCGTCAAACCTGTCCTATCATCGGACTTCAAGACGTATGGCGATGCGCTACCAGTAGATGTTGGTCATCTCACTCGTACAAAATGTTCTGGAAACACATTCATAATGCGTACAGATAAGAAGTGAAATTCCCTGCTGGAGTCTGTGTTTCCTGATAGCTACAAACTGTGGTCTATAAGTCAAGAGTGAAGAGATTACTTTTAGGCAAGCGTACTCCATTGTCGACCATATTATCACTTACTTATCAGATGAGATAGAGGTCAAGGACGAGCCATAAATATAAAAAAATGGAGAGGGAAATTATTTTTTTCTTCTCTCTTCATTGCTACTGCTATTACTAATGAAACCAACTACTGCCGCACCCACGCAGCAACGCTTGCGATCATTAAACCAACAAAGCAATGTCGTAAGAATCTCAACCATATACTTATCAATCATTTATTTACACATTTGGACGCAATAAGGCGCCATAACTAGTGTTTACAATAGTAGATTAGCTCTTTGACGCTTGTACAACATTATATACATATAGGGTGACTGGTAATTAGTGTACGATACTTAAACACGTGATTGTGCTCATGATAACAAACAATTTTTATTATGGGAGCAAAGCCGAAATCGCGAAAAAAATATCAGCTGTACAGTACATTAAGCAAACATAATTGTACTGAACAGCTGATTTTTTTTTGCGATTTCAGGTTTGTTCCCATAGTAAAAGTTAAAAATATATATATATTTTTAGTAGCGAAATCTGAAACACATGTCTAGTATTTTTATGTAAATAATCTATGTACGAAATTTCATAACTGTATCATGAAAAATCACAAAGTTATAAGCTTGTTATGTCAGCAAACATACATAGTCACCGGGCCATCTAAGCGACTGAAGGGTTGTTTTGCACTTGCACCCAACTGTTTGCTGGCACCTAATGCCCGCAATGACCTGCTGTGATCTGTGTTGTACTTAGTGTTGGTGGTATCCAATTTTTGACCTTTTTAAATATTTTTGGGAAAAAATATAACATGGTGTAAAAACTATTGGAATCCATTCAGTTACTGATTCTGAACAAACTATATTCAGGTTTCGCATAAACTAAAAATATATTGTATATGTGTATCAAACGGAATTAACAAAGATGTTTGACTATGGCAAAATTAACTTTTGGTATGCTAGCGAAGCACGCGTGAGGAAATGGACTTCCTTACGCCCCCAGCAGTCCCCAACCCTAACTACCAGCCACCAGAAGGCGCGGGCTTCCGGACTAAAAGATATCCATTGGTAGCTTACTGTCCGGTAATCGTGCGGACGGAGCTCAAGTCGTCGATAACACAAAACAGTTGGTTACAGAAGATAATCTCATGTATGTACTTCTCTTTTTATACCTACGCTCGGTCGACGCACACTAATGAGCGTTTGAGCCGGAACTATTCGACGAGCGGGCCGAGGCGCTCCGAGATATCGTGTCCGTGAGCGATGTCTGTGTGAGCGTTGCTCGAGCGCGTTTTATACGTAGACTTCTGTGCCTATTTTGTGTCAATAGCGCCTCGTGTTTCTCGCACTCCCTTAAATAGATGTCAGGAAACCGTAGAGACCCAGCAGTGCCGAAGTCACTGGAGCCATGGATTGGCTTCCGAAAGGGAAACCCAGGGTCCTGAAACGCAAGACAAAGAAAGAACATAGGAGTGGGTTTTAGTCAGTAAAAGTCTGACATGCCCTCCCGCTCCACCCTAAAGAGCACGAAGTCATTGGATGAAAATAAAGAATATAAACTAGTGCGCCTCACCATCAAAGATTGCATCGCTGCTTACCATCAGGTGGGATCGCAGTGAAGCACTAGTTTATATCAAATAAAAAAAAAATTGCAGTATAACAACCGTGACGATAATTATGTGATGTTACATTATAATTGTTTACAATTAATCAAAGTTCGTATCGTCGTAAATTGTAGCACTTACAAGTCTCAACGTAACGTTTCAGATTAGTTCTGGTTGAGAGAGAACGCGTAACATTGCTGCTAATCACACGTTTGTCGACTTTTAGCTAGAGTTAGCTTTTAGCTGGGGCTTCGCTCGTGTGGTGGTGATCCACAAGAACTGTGCTTTTTTATCTCCTGTGGTGACGTTTGATGGAGACTCATGTCCAACAGTGGACGTTTTTTGGCTGAAATTATGATAGTGATGACGATAGAACCTTTTTTTTTTTTCGAGCGGAAAAATCATCCTATGACAACCCCCGCTCTTGGGCGGAGCGGGAGATAGTGTCAGACTCTTACTGACTAAAAAACCCATCCCGTTCCTTCATACCGTGGCTCGAGCGCCCTTTCGGATAACCCTGGCCCCAGTAGGCTTCGACCCGGCTGGGCCCCTGCTGTTGCTGACAACTCCTTGAGACGCGCGGGAAGAGCGCGCGCCGGCGACGACTTGGGCTTGGTCCGGACAGTTACCGAACGGCCGGACAGCGAGCTACCCATTGCTCACTGTCCGCAAGCCCGTGCCTGCGGTGGCTGGAAATCGGGATCGGAATCCCGGCGGCGGCGGCGAGAGCGCCGTTGCCTGATGCTGTCGGCCTCCTCCTTAGCGAGCATTACTGCTTCGCAGAAGTCGGCGACCGCCTGCCACTCCTCCTTGCTCCGGACCATGGCCTCGACCAAGGCCCGGCGCGAGAGGTCTCCGCCGCCGATCACCCCCACGAGGGCACGGCGATGCTCCGCCCAAATGACGATAGAACCCATTTCATCATCACCATCATCATCATATCAGCCGAAAGACGTCCACTGTTGGCCATAGGCCTCCCCAAGCGTCGCCACAACGACCGGTCCTGGGCGTCACGCATCCATCGGATTCCCGCAGTCACCCATTTCATATGAAATTATAATCTGGGGTTGTGACTGTTGGTATATATTTTATTTTGTAATTAAAGTTGCTGTTTCTCTGGGCCTCAAGTCTGCCATTACAATAGTGCCAGAATGGTCTATCATTAACTTCATAATTGTTCATTTTGACAAGTTGGTTAATCTATCTACATTAATATAATAAAGAGATAGTTTGTTTTTTTGTTTGTAGGAAGTAATCTCTGAAAGTACTGGTCTGATTCCTAATTTTTTTCCACCGATAGAAAGCTGCTTTATTTCTGAGTGACATAGGTTATATTTTATATACCGTTAAATTTTAATCGTTTTAAACCCGTGGAGGGTCGATCCAGTACATGAAACACTATCGATTTGTAAAGATAAAATTAAAAAATAAAGTACCTTTTTTTCAAAACTCGTATTAATTTACGCATGTACGAAATTATTTTTTTTAAGAAAACGTCAGCTGAGCGAGTTCAATGTAGTAAATGATTAAAATTTAGTGGTGTATATGGGGGCGAAGCCGCGGGCTAAAGCTAGTGTACTAAGATAATGGCGTCATTATGACTTTCCAATGGTCAACTTCTGGCACTCCATTTAAAGAAATGGCATAGAAAGGTAATCTCAATAATGGCAAATTAATGTCTGACGTACTTATGCGGTAATCTGCCAAAATTTTGGCAGTTTCTTTGATCAGTGTCTTACCATTAAACCGTCGTTGTGCAGTCATTGTTTATATTTTTTACGTGACAGCTTGGTATTGTCATTCTTCCACAATTCTATTACTCGTACGAGCACAATGAATGACCGATGACTGATTATTATGAATTTACCAGACTACGATATTTTGGCAAAATGACAATGGCATCGTGTTGGAATGACGAATTTATAAAAATAACAGACTTGGGTCTTTGGTCTAGTGTTCCCAAACGCTGAGTATGAGCACGAGGTTGAAATCCTAGGATTTTGGATGTAGTGATTTTTACATAATTTTTCATTTGCCGAATAAATATTTTTTCTTTCTTTAATTCTTTTGTTCTCTCTAGAATAACTCAACAGTAGTCTAGAGTGTATGTTATGATAACAACGGGACATTTTTTCCTGTTTGTACTTATTTAAATTTTCTCTACTAATAAACCATTGTATATTAAAATGAATCATATAATTTATCATTTTCACTGGAGAATATCCATAACTTGTCTATCTGTACCTTTAGAAGAAAACGGACCAAAACTGACATGACTTAGCAATGTACATATAAAGGTACCGTTTCCAAATCAACAAAGAATCTAATCTACGCTAATAATATTATAAAGAGGTTTTGTTTTTTTATTTTTTTGTTTGTAGGAGGTAATCTCTGGAAGTAATGGTCCGATTGCTAAAATTTTTTCACCGATAGAAAGTTGCTTGATTCCTGAGTGACATAGGCTATATTTTATGTAAGCGGGCAAAGCCGCTGGCAAAAGCTAGTCAAAAATAAAATCATATCTATAAAGTAAAATAGGAACGCGTGATTGATGAAAGTGTAAGATGTGTTAACAGTATTGGAAGTGTAGCGTTAGCGGGCAACACACCGTATGTTATGTGGTATACGGACTACGGTTGATACGGTATGTACCGCGAACCCGTAATATTGTAGAAGCAAGATATTTTATACGTGCAAAGATTCGCGATGGAATTTCTTACGTAGGCGTTAAAATATAAACTACTAGTGGCCCGTTCCGGCTTCGCGCTCGGGATATAAATATAGTCTATGTTACTCAGGGTGAATGTAGCTTTCCAATGGTGAAACAATTTTTGAAATCGGAACAGTAATTTTTGAGTTTACTCATTACAAACATACACACAAAAATACAATATTTCACTCTTTATATTAATAGTGTAGGTATTCTATAATGTATGTAAAAGGAGAAACTGACTTTTTTTTTATGGTGGGAAAAATCGTGCATTGACATCCCCCGCCCTTGGGCGGAGCGGGAGATAGTGTCAGACTCTTACTGACTAAAAGACCCACCCCGTTCCTTCTAGCCTTCATACCGGGGCTCGAGCGCCCTTTCAGATAACCCTGGCCCCAGTAGGCTTCGACCCGGCTGGGTCCCTGCTGTTGCTGACAACTCCTTGAGGTGCGCGGGAACAGTGCGCGCCGTCGACGACTTGGGCTTGGTCCGGACAGTTACCGGACGGCCGGACAGTGAGCTACCCATTGCTCACTGTCCGCAAGCCCGCGCCTACGTTGGCTGGCAATCGGGATCAGAATCAAGGAGAAACTGACTGGCTGACATCAATGCACAGTCGAAACTGTTGGGGCTAGGAACATGCCTGACTGACATATCAACGAAAATTCGAAATTACTATGGCTAGGAACATTAAATTTTGCACATGGTTTCCTTTTACGACGTTGGCGAGGATTTCCCAAAATTTACCCCCCAAAGGGATTAAAGAGTCTAAAGTTTGTTTGTAGAAAACCATTTTGACGCGGTCGAAGCCGCTGGCAGAAGCTAGTAAATAGATAAATCATTCATTTGTTGCAATACAAAACATAAACTACAACAGAATTAAATTTAAAAAAAACTAAGCACTTAACAAAAACAAACACCAAAAAAATATAACAATAAAAACGAATTTTATATCAAAATAATTTCTCCTATTACCCGGTAATTAGAGAAACAATAAAAGTAATTGTGTCTCACGTAGATCTACGTTCCGCGATTCAATGATTTAATCCTATATCGCCGCATCAGAAACAATTAACTCGCAAAGCAATAACGGGCAACTGCTCGGAACAGACACAACGACTGTCTAGTCGGAGAATCCTATACACCATGTTACTCTATTGTTCTATGTGAATTATTATCATTTCATCATATCTAAACAAACAAATTCAAACAAAACTTGTTTATTTGAAATGAAAATGATGGTGACCAACACTTTTTATAAGACAACGTTGAAAAAAATACTCAATCTGTCTATTGGTGAAAACTACATGAAAATTCCTTCAGTAGTTTTTGCGTTAAATCGCGAATATACAGTATATACAGTGACTAAGGTAGTAACGGATGTAAGAATATTGTATCTAAGACAGTGGCGTAACGATATCATCTGAGGCCCCATCCAATGAATTTGCCACAAATTCATTGGATGGGGCCCCAGAAAAATTGTCGCGTAGTGATTTAATTTTTTTTTTTTTAAATTGATACATACCTAGGTTGGGTTACTTTTTCTGAACTCTCGGTCTCTTAGACCGGGGGCCCCGTGAGGCCGGGAGCCCGTGGCATTATGCCAGACTTGCCACCCTATCGTTCCGCCACTGATCTAAGATTTCACACATTCTTCTTCTCTTATTTCCTACACACTATTGTTTACATTTCTTTTAATTTCTCCTTTCACTGGTCTGCTGGAAGAAATTTCTCTTGTAATAAGCAATACCTTAACTATTGTCTATTATGTAATGTCTTTTTCAGTTTTTTTTTTTTTGTGTACATAATATTTAGTAAACACACAACATATATGTACACATAACATATAGTATAGATTTTTTTTTGTTTTTTTTTTTTTTTAAATTAATTTTCCTAACCATTCTAGTTACAATGGCGAGCCTTATCCAATGTCCTCACGTGGTCCAAGGCTCACAATTCTCTCGTAGCATCCTTGAGCTGGTTGCCTTCATTCTGTTTCGTTTGTACTATAACTGCCCTTTCTATGCTTTGTACTTTGTTGTAAAGGCCGTTCGTAGCGATTAGGTATAGGAGCTACATATTTTTTTGTTTGTATCAAAATATATAGGACTAACTTTGGCAAAAAGCTTCACGCGTGATAGTAAAAAATATATATGCCGTCTATGATACTGTGATATCGAAAGGAGATCGCATGAGTTGCTTGTTTTATGTAACCAAAAAACTGGCTTGTAAAATATACTTCGAAGGATTATGCTGTTCTAGAATAGGTTTGAAAGTTGGTAGAAAAAAAAAAAAGAATGTGTGTTGATTTTTCAGTGTTGAAGTAATTTTTGTAAGGAAAGAATTAATTCGTTCAAATAAGTAAAAATATAAGAGTGCGCCGCCCGAAGTGTTTGATTTCATAGAAGAATCCCTATACGAGCCTACCGACGAGCTGAGCTGCGTTACAATACTCAGTGATAAAAATGTATTCTACTGAAGAAAGCAATTTTAAAACCAGCCCAGTACTTTTGATTTAATTATTTCAAGCCAAAATATTTAACTCACCTCTTTAAAACATTATTATAGAGTGCTTATAGAAATAAGAATGAATTAAATTGAAGCAAACAATAAGATCTGGAAGATTTATGCTTGCCTTTCTTTCAGTTGATTATATTTCGGTACATATCTAAAATATTTTCTTTTATTTCTGAGAGCTCCAGATCCTCCTCCTTGTGTCGTGTTCCTCTTTACTGAGGGTCTTCCTCTTGTGAGAAAAGTACAATTATAATAAAATATTAGTAAATACAATATATCAGATATATACTTAATTTTTTGAGGTTGGATACCATTTATTTACTTCTCCCGCTCTAGATTGGAGCGACAGGGTATGTCAAAATTTCACTGACTAGAACCCACCTGTATTCTTCAGTTGCTGACATCTCTGTGAGAGGCACTTAGAACACTACGCACTGTCGACGACTCGAGCTCGGTCCAGTCGGAACCGGACGGCCGGACGACAAGGTACCCTTAGCTCAACTATGGTGGCCGGGAATTGCACACGGGATCCTAGTGGCTGGGACGTGAGGAAGTCCTTGCATTACTGCTTTGCAGAAGGAGGCGTCTGCTTCCCATTCTCTTTCGCTGCGAACCATGGCTTGAACCAGGGCCCGGCGCCCCCGCCAATCGCCTCCATGCTCCCTGAATGCCAGATATGTGTGGCTAGTACTGCACTAGTCACGCATATCCAGTTATACAATAACCATGTGGTAAAGTTAAAGAGCTGACAAACATTACGGTTGCGTTGAATTACTTATTATCACTTTCTTGTGACGGCCAGACGGCGAGCTACCCATTGCTCGTCGTGCACAAGCTCATGCCTACGGTGGCTGGAAATCGCGATCGGGATCCCGGTGGCTGGGGCGGAGGAAGTCCGTTCCCTCACGCATGCGGCCATCTCTTTCGCTAGCATTACTGCGTAGCAGAAGGAGGCGATCGCGTCCCATTCTTTTCACTCCAGACCACGGTCTGAACCAGGGCCCGGTGCAAGAGGTCGCTACCGCCGCCTTACCGGCGCGTCCTCGAATGCCGGAAACGTATGGCTAGTATTTGCACTAGTCACGCATATCCAGTTATACAATAACATGTACTAAAGTTGAAGAACTAACAAACATATCACGATTGCGTTAAATTACGTATTGCCACTTTCTTTTGTCAATATTTGAAGAACGGGTTGAAGTGTTGCTAAACTTGTGTGTGAAGGTGCTAAAGAATGTGATAAATATTGGTTCATTCTTTAAATAACGTAATAGTAAACATTGCTTTATACTTTATACAAATATCTAAAGATAGTCAAGATGTTGGGCAGGTAAATATCTGCCATGACATAAAATTAAACTACGTTCACCATCACTAAAATTACAGAGACAGTAATTTGTGAGTGTGTTATATGTAAAGGTTGTTGTTTGCCAATTTTTTACGCTCGAACGGCTGAATGGATTTCGATGAAACTTAGCATACGGGTAAACCATATTCTGAAATAGCACATAGGATACTTATCCCGAGAGTATGTTACCTCTGCATAATTTAAACTATCACGAAGGTGAAGCCGCTGGCAGTATCTATTATTAACATAACATTACCTTGTAATGTTCCTGCAGCTGGGACTCGAGTTTCTTTTCGAGGAAAGGAAGGAATCCAACACGCGAGCCCAGTAAGGGTTGAAAGAGGTCACATGTCTTCGAACTTTCGGTTTCCTTACGATGTTTTCCTACAATGTTTTATGGGCAACGGGTGACGAAATAAATTGCACTAAGTAGGTAATGCGCCTTGCTTGGTTTTGAACCTATGATACAAGTCGGAGCCGTTTCTACGACTCTACTGCTTGGTACTGCGCGGTTTTCATATTAATATAAACATATAATAATTATGTATGGTGTTACGCGGTGGGAAGTTTTTTTATCATTATCTGCCTGGGAAATTATCAAATACGTTCTCCCACTCTGGATGGAGTGAGAAGCAGACAAGGGAGTGTTAGACTTTTAGAGGCCAGAACCTAGGTGGTCCTTTAGTTGCCCTTTCCATTCCTAGCCCGCAGTAATCCTACAGCCCAACGATACGGATACATAGGAATCGATTTTATAGGTCAAGAAAATAGATCTTAAGCAATGCATCGATTCTGCGAATCAATTTTATGAGTCAAGTAAATCGACTTTTATAATTAATTTTGCCATCGACCCTAGTCTTATTTCTTTTCAATGTTGTGTGTGTAAAACAAATCACCGTCATCCTTGCTTGCTTGCTTTTAGCAAGCTGTCCGTTGCTAGTCATTGTTTATGTATGTTTTAAAACTACTCGTGTTGAAAAAATACCAAGAAGTAGCTTGGTGTTCCTTGGTATAGTATAATAGTAATGTTTAGTAGGCCCATAATAAGCACTAAGCATTGTAATGTTCTTTATACCCTAACCATAACCATATTAAGAAATGGTCATGAATATGATGACTATTTTAATATGATACAATGCATCATAAAATCCGTGCATAATATGCAACCACAGTGCAATATCTATAGATTAAAATCGGTATCAAGCTGCAGTATATTCTAGTCGATAGGTTTTATCTCGACCGGAATCGGACTAGCGACCCTGAGGGCTGGAAGCGAACATTCCACCGGTGAGCTATTTAGGTCGTCTGATAATCAAGTAGCCTTTAAGGGCATTACTATCTTTTTTATCTTAGTTTTATAATTACACTGCTTTTGGCAGGTAACTCGAGTGCATAACTAAAAACACTTTTACAATTCAAGCATCTCGTTTGAAGAATGCATTAACTATAGAAGTGAGGCGTGCAAAACTCTACCCACGTTTAAAAAAATGGGAAAGGAGCAATACCTTTACAATTCTCTTTCATCAACCAACTTCTCTTTTCTCAATTTTATATTTGATATTTTTTTTTTTTAATTTGGTAGGAATTTTTATTTAGTTTTTTTGCACAAAGAAATAATAAACAAATTAAACAATAACTTAAATAATTAAAAATAATATATACACTAAATGCCTAGCTAAATATGACGTCATAAAACTCCTCCGCATCGCTGTCGACTGGAAGTGTGCCCAAAAGGCTGGCGGCATTGCCACGTTGTATGGCAATGCTTATTCTCTGACCGAGGTAGAAGCCAGCCCTTGGGTCACGCGAAGCGTCAATTAAGCGTTTTGACAATTATTTAAAGAGCATATGAGCACTCGGACCCCACGGCCCGAGAGTTTCAGCCGACGAGGCTGTCGTATTTCCGCCGCTTGAGGTTCTCTGCAGCCGACGCGGCAGCACCAGCACAGCACGATGAGCTAGGAAGATGGGATGGCGCAAGAGTATCGACACAGCTATTTGATATTTATACCTATACTGTTGGCGCCCGCGACTTCGTCGGCGCTAGACTTGTAAAAAAGTACAATCCCATTTGGTCACAATTTCCAAGCTTTTTTTTTGCACGGAGTCTTAATTCCTTTTTAATTTTTTAAACAAAAATAGTTTAGGCCTTATAACATCAGCTATCTACCAGTCCCGTCTAAGTACGTCCAGCCGTTTCGAAGTCTATAACCTGGAATAAACAGACAGATAAATATTAAAAATATTGGCAATTTTTATACGAGTAGGTATCGAATATACTTTCATATCTAATATACAAATAGTACAAAAATATATTTTGATATTACAAACAGACATTGTCATGTTCGGGCACAGTGTCCATTGACACTTTATAATTTCAATATTTTTTTGGTAACGATTCGGACACCGATAAAAGAAATACTGTTCTGTACAGTGTCAGACAGATAAAAAAGTATAGTTTATTATATTTTATTTTAGTGTACATACACACAAGCGACAACGATGGTTGTATACATCTATAGAACCAACTTTGTGGCTTTGTTGATCGTCAACGACTCGGTCTTCATGAGTCATTGCGTTGATTATAATTTTAATTATGACTCAACAGTTTGTATATAATTACTTTTATGTAAATAGTCTGCATCTACAGGCTTCGACTATGTATCTATAGAAACACGAGCCTCCAGCAGGTGTATCCACCTGGCTGAGAGTAAGTTTTTTTTTTAATGATATAAACTAGTGCTTGACTACGATCCCACCTGATGATAAGCAGTGATGCCATCGTTGATGGTAAGGTGCACTAGTTCATTAAGAGCCTATTCAATCTAGCCTTGAAGATACCTATTATAATCGGACGGGAAGACCGCACGTAGAAGTATCAACAACTTAAGGTGGGCACTCGCCGTATGCCAGGTTATCCGATTATTTATAATCGGACGGGAAGACCACTGCATTAGTTGATCCTTAATCAGGAAGGATTATTTCTTATTCACAAAGACCAGTCAATAAAGACAAGCCGAAGATGAGAAATATATACAAACTTACTAGCCCGTATATACCACTTCTGGGCAAAAGCCTCTCTCTATTCCTTCAAACGGTCATGATTTTTCGCTTCTTCTGAACAAATTATTTGTTTTAAAAACATGTTTACCAAAATCCCAGTTTCTAACGCCCACCAGCTTTTTTTTAGGGATGAAAGTCATCCAATGTCATCCCCCGCTCTTGGGCGGAGCGCTAGATAGTGTCAGACTTTTACTGACTAAAAAGCCACTCCTATTTCTTCGTCGCCTTTCGTTCCGGGGCTAATTATTCCTTTCAGAAACAGATCTTTGGCCACAGTAGTCTTTGACCCTGCTGGGCCCCTACGGTTTGCTGACAACTCCTTGAAACGCCACAAGCTATGAACAAAGTCCGTTCATCTAAAATTCAATAGGAATTGATTGTGCAATTAATGAAATATGTGGGTATTATCGGCCATAAAAATATTACGGAAATAAACCATGTAATAAAATCATACTATACGATCATTATTCATGGGCGATCAAAAATTCATACAATTGTACCGTTGTTGGTCAATAATATCATTCTTTGGTTTTTAGACAGTTCACAAGTAAATGGTCGCAGTTTACGTCAGCCTTCGATATGAAAGAGAGGGGGGGGGGAACCTGTCAACATCAGAGAATGCGTTATATTAGTGTCCTTTTTTTTGGAGACGGGTAATCATTCAATTATTCCATTCTAGGATGGAGCGAGAGAATGCGTGTCAGACTTTTACTGACTAACACTACACCTAATTCTCCAGTTCTAGGACCCGGGTTACCTTTCCAGATATTCCTCCATGAACTTGAGCCTCTGCCAGACGAATAGTACGTGTAAAAGTAGAAACCATCACAAGGGAACATAGCGAGGAGTGACGAACTCTATTTTGATGATATAAGTGTAGTGTTGTAAGAAACTCAAGTTTTTGAGTCTCATTTAATAAGACTTGAGCTCTTTTTGGAGACTCAGGTCTTATAAATAAAACTTAAGAGCTCAACTCACTCAAGAGAACTCAAAGGACTCGGGACTCATGTGACTAACGAGTCCTAGTCTTGAAACTCTACTCAAGTCTCGAAATGAAGACTAAAAGACTCGAGTTTCTTACAACACTATATAAGTGTAATAGATACATGACGTCACTAAATATATGTCCCCCAAACTAACCCCCTTAACACACAATGTTACACTTTGTCGACCCCTTTCCCTTCCAAAAACGAGAAAAGCATTTATGCAACAGGAATCCGATTGATGTGTGCCGCACAGGATCGGTCGTTGTGCGGGCGACGCTTGAGGGAGGCCTATGTCCAACAGTGGACGCCTTTCAGCTGATATGATGATGATGATGATACACGTCACGAATATGCGACAACACCAAAAGGTCAGATTTTTTTTAATTGACTTAAACTAGTGCTTTGCTATGATCCCACCTGATGGTAAGCTGTGATGAAATCGTTGATGGTGAGGCGCACTAGTTTATTAAGAGCCTATTCACTCTAGTCTTGAAGACTCCTAAATTATAATCGGACGGGAAGACCGCGGCAGGCAAAATTTAGTGTCCTTCAATGTACGCGATATAAACGATGAGGCGAAACGCTTAGTCCGGACCTTTCAACTACTTTTTTGTATCATGGGTAGGCTCGCGTTTGACCACTATCTCACCTGATGGTGAGCGATGATGTGGCCGACGATGGAACTCGTTTGCCTAGAAGCAATCTAATTCAATCTTGACTTAAAGACCCCTCGGTTATTGCTATCAGGAAACACAACTTACTGATAATACTTTTTGGCCTTGCACAGATTTAAAGTTTTCTTTTTATTATTATTATTATTAATCGAATTCTACTGTATGTGTGCGGTACGAATAAAAGTTTTTTCTTTCTTTCTTTGTACTTTGAATTACCGTAATGTATTCAAAACTTCCAAGCATTGTTAGACAAGACGACCATTCATTCATGACAAACTCTCGTAGTTTTTCCTCCACAGTTCATAGTATTCTAGTAAAAAAAAAAAAAAAAAAAAACTGACGTCATTCACGAACATAAGCCTTGTAATGTTGAGTAAATGCAAATACTTGTTGACTCATACCATTAGTATGCCGACTGCGTAGGCGACTGTATGTGCCCAATTTAAACTGACACTTCCCTGCGGCGCTGCTAGCATAGAGGCCTATTTAAATTCTGTACTAACAAACTTGGTTCTGTTTTCTGCCACAGTTCATCGTAAATTGGTTTGTTAACACGGAGTGTAAGCCAAAGTTAAAACAATATTTTGCCATTACAAAGTTCTTTATTTGTTGCATTTTGAATTATTTTCTTGTACTACAAGATAAAACCTTGCCTAGAGCTTTTTTTTTAGGTGGGAATCATCCAAATACATCTTTTGGGGCGGAAGGGCGCCCCGCCCAAGGGCAGAAGATGTTTATTTTGTATGATTCTGAAGGGAAGCCCGGCCCTGGTATGAAAGGCAACGAAGGAACCAGGAGTGGGTTTTTATTGTCAGTAAAAGTCTGACACTCTCACTCTTTTCACATAGAGCGGGAGATCATTTGATGAATTCCCAACTAAAAAAAAAACGAAATATTATGTTCATGAGCCATCGTCGAATGGACATTCCACGACGTAATTTATCATAGTAGAGGATACGATTAAGAACGACCTTCACCGGTCTGTTTAATAGATCAAATCTATTTTATGATAAATCTAGTATATTAAATAATTTAACACGCTTTTCCACTCGCCTATCGTTAACATCAAGCATGGTCTAAAAGCTTGTTACTTCATCTAACGCGGTGTTTGACGAAAAGGCAACGCGAAAAAAGAGAGTTATCGCCTGAAAACTCTGTTATCATTAGGTAATTCCGTGATTTACTCGAAAATTTTACAAAACTTGTTCCAGGAAATACGTGTTTTTTTTAAACCCTTAAAAGTTATTGAAACAAATAGTCGTCATTTTGAATCTTGACATTTGTGTGTCAAAGTTCATGCAAAATAACAAATTATCAGAGGTCTTTACTGGATTGGTTTTACAGAAATTTATAAATTGATTTTAATAGAAGCCTAGATAATATCCACAAGATACTGTGTTTCCAAAATATATAATGAAAAATGTGTAATAAGGTCATAATCGCGTAAGAGTGGTTGTATGAAAAACAGTGAAATTGTATGACGAGTTGCATCCTCTACTATGCTATCCGCCTTTTATGTGTATGGGCGATACGTTCTTTTTTATAAAAGTGTAAAATCATCATATAACTCCATCCGCTTTGGTTGGAGTGAGAGGCCGTGCCTGGCTTTTACCGACTAAAACTCACCTGTGTTCCTTCAGTTTGAAACACACCTGTGCTTCAGTAGCCCTTTTCGAACCATCCGCAGGTCAAAATACAATCTTTAGATTCCTTACTATTGAAATTAATTGATTGTCGCGAGTCTTTGTTATGTTTACAAGGGTGAAATTTAATCTTAACGTGACAACTGTTCTAAAAGTAAATATAATTTATATTACACGATAAATTGGATACTATCCTGTGTTTATTTTTGTACCATATTTGGCTGCTAAAAATTAATGTACATCGCAGTAACTGACATAACATTTTAAAATACACAACAAAGTAACAACAAGCAGAAGTAATAAAGACAACAATTTACATCGACGCGCAAAATGTCGGTCTTTAATGTAAACTAGAATGTAGTAATCAAATGAATTTATTGGTTCATGCGGGTTGTAAATGTAACTTTCTGAATTTTGTAGCGATTTATACAATAATAATTGGTTTTCCGCTAAGTTTCATTGGGGCACCAAATATCGGGGTTAGTTTCATTTGTCGTAATGTAAAACAAAAGTATTTATGGAGAGAAAAATACTAATTTAATGATTTATTTACATAAATATTCTTAATGCAAAAACCAACGTCTATCTAAATTTTTTACAAAAATTAAGTTAAATATAGCTATCGATTCGTATCATCAAGACGAATCTGCAAGTTAAACTGGTTATTAGCTATGACACTTATTTACAAAGATAACTTTGGCAAAAAGTAAATAACCTACAGAATTGATCGAATACAATAAATATATAACATAATAATACTAAAATGCAAACAGTTGATTGTTGCAATAAGGGTACAATATGTACTTTATTGTATACATACTAAAGTTATTCTTTACAAGAAGGAAACCTTACAATAAAAGAAAAGGAATTGACAGTTTTCACAATAGGGTAGTTTCAAGGGTCAAAATAATTTCATTTTATTTAGTCCGTTTTTTTTATTAAAAAAAAAATATTGGACACGTATTTTTTCTTTTTTCGATTAAACAAAAAATAACAAAGATATAGCCCATTAAAGTTACGTGTGACGTCACCCCGCCCCGTGCGAAAAAATGTAGCAGTTTAGTTTTAATCGAAAAAAGAAAAAATACGTGTTCTTTATTTCTGAATAATCTAAAAGACGGACTAATTACATTTTTACGGCAACTAGCCTATTGGATAGTTAAATAAATCAATACCTATCTGAAATATTATTTCAAATTCCAAACCTTTCAAATCTGGTGGAAGAGAAAACTGACAAGTAGCAAAATAAGGATGATGGTGACGCCACATTTGAATGTGTAAACATTAAAATGTGACGAACAACCAACAACACCAACATTAGGTTGTGTGACCAACAAAGGAGATGGCATGATATTCCCACCACGCCTCAGTCTTCCTTATGGCCGCAATAAAATAAAAAATGTTATCTATACTTGATATTATAAAGAGGTAAGCCCATCTACATTTATGACAAAGAGGTAATGTTTGTTTTTATGTGTTTTTGTTTGTATTGCGATCATTTTTTGAGCGATAGAAAGTTGCTTTATTCCTGAGTGACATAGGCTATATTTTATGTATGCGGGCGAAGCCGCGGGATAAAGCTAGTTTAGTATATACCATTTAAATTTGTTGACTGTAGAGTCAGGCAGTATTTGGCAGGGCACATTGCTCGCAGAACAGATGGTCGATGATGCCGAATGGTTTAGAGAGGCGATCACGTACCGAAAGACGTTGGAAGGCGTCTCATTAGGTGGACCGATGGTGGCGACGCTTGAAGGAGGGCTCTTGCTGAAATTATGAAGATAATATGACGTGTTTTAGTCAGTAAAAGTTCGCCAACCAGAGCGGGAAAAGGTATTTGAAGATTTCGCACTTCAAAAAAACAATTCAGGCACTCAGTTTGTAATATTCGCAACTCCCAATCATTTTATTCACATCTGCATAACCAGAATGTAGCGAAACAGGTCTCTCATAAAACGACGAACGAACTATCTTATCGTTCGCATCTGTTTCGTTCACTGCATAAAAACGCAGCTCAACTAAAGGTTTTATACGGCTGTTCGTTCACATTTACTGCTGTGCTAAAAGCGATGTAAAATATTAAGGTTTTCGCGATATCGCGTCAATATTTTATTTAGCGTTTTTTGTAGTAGATATGTTGTGCTAAAATCGATAGTTTACGCTAAATAATATTACTAGCTAAACTAGCTTCACCCGCATACATAAAATATATATGCCTATGTCACTCAGAAATAAAGCAGCTTTCTATCGGTGGAAAAAATTTCGCAATCAGACTAGTACTTTCTTCTAGAATACCTCCAATAAACAAAACGATCCACGGGATCGAAGCAGTAACCAAAGATGCAGGTCAAAACGCAGGGTGTGAGTCTCACTAGAGTTAATGCCTGCTGGGGCGGCGGGATCCGTAAAGTTCGAAAGTTACCGTGAAATTGGAATGCGAAGGGCAACTGAAGGACATATGTCGGTTTTAGCCAGTAAAAGTCTGACTCTCCCTTCCTCGACCGAGTGAGAAAAGTTATTTGACGAATTCTACCCTCAAAAAAAGCTTAGGGTTCACTTTTAAGTATTTACACTATTGAACTTAAAAATACACAACATAACATAATCGGCCTTATAATGTTCCCATTGCTAGGTTTCAGGGCTTCTCTCTAAGAGAGGCAATGGGCCGTAATCTACCACGCGGGCCCAGTGCTGTTTGGTGGATGTCAGAACTTCGAATTTTTGGTTCTGGGACATGCAGGTTTCCTCACAATGTTTTCCTTCACCGTTTTGAGAGCAGTGGTGATGAAATAAATTACACAAAGTAATGCGCCTGGCTGGGTTTGAACCCGCGACCTATAACTCGTAAGTCGCGACCATTTGGACCAGAAGGAAATCAGGAAAGTGCAGATAAACCAGCACCATAAGTTACATTTTCAAGGCAAACAGGCAGTGATCTTAACATAACAAGTTAAGGAAAGCTTAAAGACTTGTCTTGTCAAGAATTATAGTAATCGCCTGCAATCTTACTTTAGATATGTATAGCTAAGGATTTAGATTCCCTGCTGGATTCTATGTTTCCTTATAGCTACAACCTAGGAGCCTTTAAGTCAAGATTGAATAGGTTACTATATATACACCCTTAAATTTTAATCGTTTTAATCCCGTGGAGGGTCGATCCGGTACATGAAACACTATCGATTTGTACAGATAAAATTTAAAAAAAAGTACTTTTTTTCAAAACTCGTATTAATTTACGCATGTACGAAATTGATTTCTTTAAAAAAAAACATCTGAGCGAGTTCAACGACCTGTTGGTAGTTTGTACGCAACGCCGACTACTATCTATAGGTCATTGAACTCGCTCAGCTGACGTTTTCTTAAAGAAATGAATTTTGAAAAAAGGTACTTTATTGATAATTTTATCTTTACAAATCGATAGTGTTTCATGTACCGGATCGACCCTCCACGGGATTAAAACGATTAAAATTTAGCGGTGTGAGCCATCGTACCACATCATCGCTTACAAGCTGAGATAGTGGACAAATGTGAGCTTATCAATAAAAAAAGATACTAGAAAACAAGCAACATGTACCTACGTAACCTTTAGCTTGTAGTCAGCCTAGGTTGACTGGTAGAGAATGCCTAAGGCATTAAGTCCGCCTTTGTACCTTTGTGTTGCATAAAGTTTTAATCTATACTTATAATAAAACTGTAGAGAGGTCAATTCTGTACATTGAATATATATTCAAAATTAATATTAGAGGATGACTGGTGATCGATACTGATGCCAAAAATGCAATCAGAAAATTTTTTGTCTGTCTGTCTGTCTGTCTGTATGTGCACGCATGGGTCAAAAACTACTGAAAGGATTTTAACCAAACTTGGTACGATTGTGGTCCGTACTCCTGGGCAGGTTATAGGCTATATAAAATAATGCTAAGATACATAGGAGCTGAGAAGTGACGATAAATTTGAAACAAGTCGGATGAAAATGCGCTTTCGAGCTCTTATCCTCGCATACGTTGATCATACACCAAAAGTATGTTTTACAAAGATGATGGTCTCTAATAGATCTACAAAAAAGTCCTTAATAGTATATATCTATCTTTTATAAATTAAATTAGCCACAATAACGTGTTTAATCGTTAGGCATTTCTTCAAAGCGTACTGTACTGTGTACACTTCCGTAGTACTGCACGGATTTACTTCAAATTTTGCATGAATATTACTAAGAGGTCGGGACAACATATAGGCTACATATTATCACGCTATTACCTATGGGGGAGGAGCTGTGAATCTTTATTTTTCTTACGCATTCTGTGACAGCGTGTAATCTAACGACGCATATTTAAATGTTGTTTTTGAGTAAACCATACTATTATCTAGCTTTACACTATAAAAACTACGCCATTTAAGTAACTTGGGCAGTGAAACATAGTTTAATGAATGTTAGTAGTATAAAGACAATTTTGAAGCAGCGCCATCTATGAGATTTCATAAAAATCAAATCAAGTTACATGTTAACAGTTTTTGGAAATTAATAATTTAAATTTGATCATGTTGGCGAGGTTAGTAGTTAGTTATTCTTAAAATTCATAGATGGTAATGTGCAAATTCTTCATATTATAGTTCGTTTTGACAAATTCAAGTTCCAACAAAACCCTCAAAATCTTGAGCAGAGTTGAGGAAGACAATTAAAAAAAAATGCGGTGTTAAGTATTACATGGTGGCATTTTTCAGGCTCTGTGAAGTCGACCAGTTTGCGAGATCCCTTACGTATGACGAGGTGCCTTCAACCGACGTGTATTTAACCGATGTCGACGAGGAGGTGCTGTGGAAGGTTTTCCGGGAATTTTCAAGGACACTGCATTGGATAGGGTTTATACCGTGCATCCCAATAATGGCGAATGCTATTTTCTACGGTTGTTACTTCACACTGTCCGAGGCCCAACGTCTTTCGCCTTTTTGAGGACATTTGATGGCGTGGAGTATCCCACTTACCGCGCAGCCTTTTGCCTAATTGGGATGACACCCTCGCGGAGGCGAGCGTCAGTGACAGTCCCAGCCACATGCGTCATCTATTTGCCGTCATCTTGGTGTTTTGTGGCGTTGCGAACCCAGTAGCTTTGTGGATGAAGTATCGCCATCATCTGTCTGAAGATTTTCTAAGAACTTTGAGGTGTGCTACTGGAGACGAAGTCAAAGTAACTGATGAACGCGTGCTGAAAACCTGTTTCAGCTCACTTCAAGATGTGGTCATTTCTATCGGCGGCAATCCACTGGTCGAATATGGGTTACCAGCTTCCCAATCATAACCGCATCAAGACCGTGGAAATCAGGCGTATAACGCTGAGACAAATTACGATCCGGGCGAAATGACCACCATACGAAATGACCATGTCGCTTTGTTCTCTTAAGAGCAAAAACAAATTTATGACACCGTATTTGAAAGCGTTGGGCAAAACCAGGCTAAAATGTTTTTCTTGGATGCTCCTGGTGGAACAGGAAAAACATTTGTTACCACTGGCATACTTGCAGAGGTCAGGAGGCAAGGCAAAATTGCTATTGCTGTAGCGTCGTTGGGAATCGCTGCCACACTGCTTCCGGGTGGCAAGACAGCACATGCCATGTTTAAAATTCCCATCGATTTAGAGAGCGCCGAAACGCCTGTTTGTGGTGTGTCACGTAACAGCGATAAGGGACACGTGCTCAAGGATTGCTCTCTGATCGTATGGGATGAGTGTACGATGGCCAATAGGAAGGCAGTTGAGGTCGTTGATAGAAACCTCCATCCAGGACATCCGCAGGAAGGAACATTAGATGGGTGGTGTCACAGTTCTGTTTAGTGGCGATTTCCGGCAAACACTTCCTGTAGTGACGCCGGGATCGAGGGCTGACGAGGTGAATGCTTCGTTGAAACGATCTTCGTTGTGGTCACGAGTTCATACGCTGACCATTAATATGAGAGCTCGACTCGGCGGCAATGCACGTGCTCAAGAATCCTCCGATGTCCTTCTTAGTTTTGGCGAAGGCACTCTACGAGAAGAGAGAGGTGGACAGGTGGTGCTTCCAGAGTCTCTCGGTAGAGTGGTTCCAGCTTAGAAGAACTCATTCGCTGTGTGTACGGGGACATCAGTCGTATACCGCACCAGCAGAATTATTGGGTGTGTGAGCGGGCCATTTTGACGTCCAAAAATAATCAGGATGCAGCAATTGAGAGGAATGAAGTGAATATAAACAGAAGAAGATAAACACTGTTTTCGAGCAAGATGACGCCACATATTATCCCGTGGAATTTCTGAACTCCCTGTCAGCAAGTGTACTTCCGGCGCATACCATCAAGCTGAAGGTTGGCGTCCCGATTATGCTTCTTCGGAACCTGTCTCCTCCGAAGTTGTGTAACGGGACCCGCCTTAAAGTCATCTCGCTCCACAGATACACCATTAAGGCGGAAATTCTTACGGGTTGTGGCGTCGGCGAGGCAGTATTTATACCACACATTCCCCTCATACCTCATAACTTCCCGTTCCAATTCAAGCGCGTACAGTTTCCCGTGAGTGTTTGCTTCGCGATGACCATCAATAAGTCGCAAGGGCAGACACTAAGGGCAGCGGGTGTCGACCTCAGGACGAGTTGCTTCTCACACGGGCAACTGTACGTTGCTTGCTCTCGCGTCACCAGTCCTGACTCTCTTTACATTTTGGCTCCTGGCAGTATAACTACCAACGGAAGCGTAAGTGTTGTAAGGTATGATACCTTTGTACGTATTTTTACTCTTTTGTGTCCTGGAATGTATTCCTGCATTATTTTCTCTACTTCCTTCAGTCACATCTTACGATTGAACTCAGCAGGATTCCCATATAACTCTTTTCACTTGCTTCGCTTGCAAAAAAAAAATCTATTTTAATGCTATTTTAAAAGTTGTTTACTTATAATGCTATAGCGGCACTGGCATCTTAGGTATTTTTGGTGCTGTAGAGCCTTCACGCAGACGACGTCGCGGGCAGCAGCTAGTAAATAAATAAATTCCAAACAGATTGTCGTTTTGTACTCGAACAACGGTAGACCTTAGTAGATGTTAGAAAATAAACGTAAACATAGTATTGCCTGGTCGTTGGGCTCTTTGGGCCGGGATCGCGGTTCTAACATCCACCTATTTTTTTTTTTTATACAAGTGTATGAATGAAAAGGACATTTGCGGGGTCTACGCGTGCGGAGCAATTCCGGATGCGTGATGCAATCTGCACGATATTAAAAACACCCTGGGTAATAGGATTCTGTTGGCACGCTTGGCCTAAAAGCCAATAGGCTAGTGGCCGTAAAAAATGTAATTAGTCCGTTTTTTAGGTTATTCAAAAATAAAGGACACGTATTTTTTTATTTGTAAATTAAACCAAAAATGACAAAGATATAGCCCATTAAAGTTACGTCACGCCGTGCAACATTTTTTCGCACGGAGTGACGTCACACGTAACTTTAATGGGCTATATCTTTGTTATTTTTGGTTTAATTTACAAATAAAAAATACGTGTCCAATATTTTTTTATAATCTAAAATACGGACTAAATAAAATGTAATTATTTTGACCCTGGAAACTACCCTATTTTACCCGCAAAATTCTCGAAGCCATTACCCTAATCTTTGAACTCAATACCCATGTGCAGACAACCTAGATCTTCAAATCGAGGTTCACAGCTCAAATCATTTCCTCACATCCTCATTCCATCCACGTCGCTCCCTGAGGCATCAGCGACCTGTTCCTCAGGCAACTCACGCACCACGCCATATCATCACGCCTTCTCAAATGGAACTAACTGTAAACTGACCCATGGCAATGCGAAAAGGACTCTATATTTGTAGCAAGTAGGTTGATTATTGAGGTTGTTATAAGCTTATTGATTTTGATTTGAATGATAATGTTTGATTTTTGTGTCCTTTTCGGTGATAAAGAGGCTAGCAAGATTGTGGACAAATTTTTTGACGCGGAACTGTGACGGTTAAAAACCCTTCAAGATTTCTACAGTAGGCACAACGGATATTGGCGAGCCAATCGTCTTCGTTGTTAGATACATGCAGCAACGCAGGGAACAAATGAGGAGTGACGTCTATGACGCGATGGCGCGGCGAGCCAATCACTGACACTCCCCGCCCCCACGTCTCACTTCGCACCACTAAAGAGACCAAATATTTGACTTCTGCGCAACCGCTCAAGATCCGTTGTACCTACTATAACTGCTGTCGTAATTGAAAAGGGCACAACTAACATTTCGATGAGTTCATAGGCAGTTGTCTACATTATCTTTATGAAATACCCGAAATTGGTAAGATTTATATGGCACATACATGTATTCTGATTTGATTTTTTCTTTACTTCCAAACCGGGTCCGTAGCATTTTCTACATCGCTGATCCGGCACTGAAATCAACACAGACTAAGTCTCAAAAAAAGCGCTAAACTTTTAATTTTCAACGAGGTCCCACGCGATCCATTTCACGACCTGAACTGAACTGTAAAAGGGACGGACTTCCCTCTTTCTCCCTCGCACGCCTGACATTTAAACACGTCATGGTATCGCCCCAAGTACTATCAAAGACACTTCCGCATGACCACCGCTAAATTCATTTTTGCTTGCACTTGAAACGAAAACTTCAAAGGGTTTGGTGTCGCACCGCAGGATTCAAGCGACAATTTTTTAAAGTGATCAGGCAGAAATGACCGCGATGGTACGTAAAAGAACATCCTCTTAAACTCTCGTTGACGGCGAGCACTGTTCGCGCCTCAAGGAGTTGTCAGCGACAGCAGGGGCCCAGCTGGGTCGCAGCCTATTGGGGCCAAGGGTCTACTTCTGAAAGGAAGGCTCGGCTCCGGTATGAAAGGCAAGAAGGAACGGGGTGGGTTTTTTAGTCTGACACTATCTCCAGCTCCGAGGGCGTGGGATGTCATTTGGATGATTTTTACCCACCAAAAAAAAATCCTTTTAAACTTAACATTAAGCCGTCTGTCGAATTCACTTCCGAAACTTTCATGTAGAGACGAGTTAACAAGAAAATTCAATTTAGCTTCTTACTAACATGTTTGAATGTAATTTTGTTAGAACTCTGAGCTCACCTCTTTACCGTGTGTATGCGATGTACAATCTAGACAAAAATACCTTCGTCAGGTTTCAAATAGTTATTTTTTGGATTCACGACTTAAAGTGACTTAAGGCGTATAGTCCCGTGAACCATCTGACCGAAATTATGTGAACGCAACTCTCGCACTCGCCTAGGTGGCAGTACGCAAATCTGTGCATTTATTTGCGGCCAGCAGCGCCCGGAAAGCGCTTTAAATCCATTTTCTCTGCGAGATATTGATTGATTTACATATGCAATGTTCACTTTGAAGAATATTTAACCATCAATTTTTATGTGTAAAAATGTTTCTAAAGGTTCAAGCCGTTTCGAAGGAGTAGGGAAAAGCTGCGAAAAGTTGCGAAATTGCTAAATATTTTTTTTTGACAAAAGTATTAATTGCACGAAAAAATCAAATGTTGATATTATTGTTCATGAATCTATAATAAACATATATTTTTTTCAAAACCAATTGACCTAGCCGTTACGGAGGAGTAGGCCTCAGAAAATCACTGTTTTATGGCACTTTTCGGGCGCTTGGCCCTTAAATCTATTGCACCGATTTTACTAGCTGATCTGAAAGGCACGTTGTTTTATATATGATTAATTAAATTAATTATTTTTTAAATTAAATTAATTATTTTGATTAAGCTAGAACTACAACATACTGACGTACATGTGTAACACGCCTGATTTGTACGTAGAAAGACGTCGCGTGGCGTGGATCAAGTGTAGCTCTACAAGTCTCGTTTCCATACGAAATGTATGGAGACCTACGCGCCCAAATCGGCGTGTGTGGCACAAGTGTACACAGTATTGTGGTATAGTTCTACTTTCATTCTGTCAAAAGTGTGAGCTGTCAAATGCTTGAACGTTAAATAAGTAGTTTATATTATTATTTTTTTTTATAATATTTTCTTATTTTATAACCTTTTCCTGAAAATAATCCATTCACGTATGATGATGTGACCAAGGGAAATAGGGATTAATTTGTATATACATAGATTTACTTTTCCCCCTAATTTACTTGAAATTATTTATCAAATCTTACATAATACTAGTGTAACAAATTAAATGTATTATAACAAATTGTCAGAGTCACGATTTTAATTACCAACTGATTGTCAATTAACATGTAACATTGACATTTTGAAAAGATTGAGTTGGTTAAGCAGCAAAGAAAGAAAGAAAAATGTTTATACCTTACAGACACAACATATTGAAACAACATTATATTTTTATTATTATTTCGTTTATTCAAACATTAACATATAAATTATATTTTTAAATATTCAATAAAAATAAAAAACATTTAAAAATATAAAAAATAGTAGCCCACCGGTATCGGGAACAGGGTCCAAGCTACCGGCGGTCAGGGCTCCAGAGAAAGGAACCTCCTGACTATACGAGCCGTGTCCAGCAATACTGCTTTCTGAATCAAGCCCTTGATCCAGTCGCCTAACGAGAGCCTCCTAAGATGTTGGTCGAGGCTCTTGGCTATTAAGCCATTGGCTGAAACAACTATCGGTACAATGACCGCTGAATCCACTTCCCACATGTCGACAACCTCGCGAGCCAAGTCGATATACTTAATTTGTTTATCTTTCTCGGCTTTCACGAGGTTCTCGTCTTGCGGAACGGATATGTCAACAATCATTGCACGCCTCTCGCTTCGGTCCACCACCACTATATCAGGCTTATTGGCCACAATAGTCCTGTCAGTGATGATGGGCCGATCCCAGTACAAAGTGATATGACTATTATTATTATTATTGATTAGCTTGCATTTGACCACCATCTCACCAGACAGTAAGCGGTGATGTGATCGACGATGAAGCACGCTTGCTTAGAATAGGTTACTTCTAAGCAAGCGTCTCACTCTTGACTTAAATACCCCCAAGTTGTAGCTATCAGGAAATACAGACTCCGGCAGGGAATTGCACTTCTTCAATTAGTAATGATAATTTTAAAAAAATGCAGAGTCAGATGCATGCATGTAACAAACAAAAATGAACGTTAGGGTGACGAACCTTAGTTTACTGTGACTGTACCTCACCTGGTACTTGGAATAACAAAGTGTTTACTTTGTTTGCCTAAGGAATGTTGTTTTATTATAGAACTGTTATGGCGGGTTGAAGCAGGAACTGTATTACCTTGATTTGCGTTGTGATACTCTAACTGTCGGTTCGATATTACAATCGAGAGAAATGAAGTTATTGATTTCTATTCGTTTATTTAAAATATTCACTATGAACTACATTTTTAAATATTTGAATAAAATATGGTAAACGCTTAAAAATATACAAAAAATATCGTATCGGTAAATCAAACAAAGGAGGAAAGGGCAATGCTCGGAGTTTCTCTGCGTGATCGAATCAGGAATGACGATATCCGAAGAAGAACCAAAGTTACCGACAAAGCCCGAAGAATCGGCAAACTTAAGTGGCAGATGACCGCGTACTGGAAAACGCAGCGTATGGGCCGACAACCTAGTAAGAAAGGCGGGAATTTGAGGAGACAAGTGGTCAGGGCTCCAGAGTAGTCCAGAGAGAGAAGAATCTCCTAACAATACGAGCCAAGTCCAAAAATACAACAGTCATGCCCTTGGTCCAGCTGAAAAGACTGTGTGCCATAGTTAATAAGTACCTAAAAAATTCGGTCAATTTCGGGGATTCCATAATATTTGGGTTCTGTACCCACATTTCCCATTTTTCTTTACGATTTAATAGATTCATATTGTCTCAAAGGATCAAAACTCATCCTCGCTTTTTTCCAGAAAATAACATAATCAACATTATAATATCCCACTCCTGGGAGTCGGACCTCCTCTCTAAGAAAGGGATTGGGCCGTATACACCACACGGCCCCACTGCGGGTTGGTGGATGTTTTATATATGTATTTTTTGGTTCTAGAACATGTCGGTTTCCTTACAATGTTTTCCATCACTGTTTTGAGAGCAGTCGTGATGAAATAAATTACACAAAGTAATGCGCCTGGCTAAGTTTGAACTTGCAACCCTTCTCGTAAGTCGGGAGGTCGGGACCCACTGGGCGACCACTACCTTTTGTCATACTCGCTTATTTTCTTGTATAAGTTGCTCTGACATTAAGGGGAATTTTGCTATGGTATTTAGGCTACAATTGCTCAACCCGACAACACATTAAACCAAAAGGAATTAAGGAAAAGACAGCACTATACCCATCTGTGTAAACTAAACCGCCCCGGCCCACTTACACACTTCATTCGTAAAACAATGGCGCATCACGCGCAGCTCTCTACAAGCAAACATAACCAAGTTTAATAACAAAAGTAAGTTATTTAATCATTAAAGAGTTGCGGATCCTTCCGTGTCGGCTGTAATTAAAGCATTTTTTATAGTTTTTTGTGCTGTTGCATCCATCGTTAGGTTTGATGGAGTGGCATAATTGATACTTGCGCACTGTTTATGTATCTGTTTATTGGTACTAAGTTGGTGGTATGTTTGGAGCAAGTTTCTCTATGCGTGTGGACATTGTGGTCATTTAATAAATTCCTATAGAGGTCTTTCCCAAGCTGTGCCATTTTGAACAGCCATACTCCTTCCACAAACAGTTATATCCTAGGCAGCAAATAAGCATAATCAGCATCATAGTATTCCCAATGCACTGCCTAAGACTGCAGTCTGACCTGACTCAGGCCTCCTCTCTAGGAGAGGGAATAGGTCGTAATCCACCACGCGAGCCCAGTGCGGGTTGGTGGATATCACATGTTTTCGAATTTTTGGTTCTAGGTCATGCCGGTTTCCTCACGATGTTTTCCGTCACCGTATTGAGAGCAGTGGTGAAAAAATAAATTAGGTACATAGAGTAATGCGCCTAGCTGACAACTCATAAGCCAGGGCCACACTACCACTGGGCCACTTCTCTTATCAATTGTGGTCAATTAATCAAATCTCCTCTAAATCAAATCAATCGAAAAAACCAAACTCTCACACATCACATACACAACACACACACGCACAGACACACCATTACTTGTACAGACACCCATACGAGGACTATAGTCATAAGTCACAATCCGAGGACCTCCTAGAAAACTAGGGTAGAGACGACTTACGACCTTATTAACAAGACAGAAAGAAAGAGAAAACAATATTTGGGGTGACGAGACTATTCGTATAGCGCTATCTCAACATTTTTTTGTATGACTTTCTGTAAACGATGCGGGGACCTAAATACACTCGCAAACCCGCCTGGGTAGTACCATCCGAGGACCTGTGTGTGAGCCAAACGAGGACCTTAACCATGTGACCAGAGACGCCTATACGAGGACTTAATTTTTCACACTTTTTCTTATTACTTGCATGATGCGAGGACCTAGTACTAGAATATTCACGAACAATACGAGGACGTTTTTCCAGGTAGGGCTTGTACTAAACGAGGACCTTTTCTGAATTTCCAATAGCCGTTTCTTAGACACTTATAATTTTGCCATAATAATATTTGAGCTATATTATTAGATATTTAACCAGTTACACACACCAATTTCTCGATTTAAGTACTATCAGAGGACTTAGCATGATTTAACTGATAATACTATTTAAAATGAAAGGGAAGGTATTATTCTAAGCACTACGTCTCGACTAATCAAATTGATTTAGATTTTTAGTTGTGTTAGAAACACGTGGACAATTACAATTTGACAGCAATTGAAAGATTTTATAGTCGCAACTTTGGATCCACAATAATAATCTAAGGTAAGATAACTAGTTGACATTAATCTATCCGCTACGCGCTGTATGTAGATTGCTGACATTATTTATCAATACACAGTTGTGTTAATGTCACAAAGCTGCAACTGAAATCATCTACATGTGACACAACTCTTTAACGGTCAAGTGTATTGTCTTCAATCTAAGCATGCTGTTTGTTAACATTGCATAGCATTACAGTTGAGTAAGTGAAATGAAGTTGCAGCTTGAATCGTCTCCATGTAAGACAGCTCTTCAACAGTTACTTGTATCATCTTTTTTTTTGGTGGGTAGAAATCATCCAAATGACATCGCTCGCTCTTGGGCGGGGCTGGGGATAGTGTCAGACTCTTATTGATTAAAAAATCCACCCCGTTCTTTCTTGCCTTTCATACAGGGGCTGAGCCTTCCTTTCAGAAGCAGACCCTTGGCCCTCTGGGCCCTTGTTGTTACTGACCACTCCAGGCGCGCGGGAACTCAGCCTTCTCCTTTGCTAGCATTACTGCTATGCAGAAGGAGGCGACCGCCTGCCACTCCTCCTCGCTCCGGACCATGGCCTGTACTAAGGCCTAGCGCGAGGGATCGCCGCTACCGATCGCCCCCACCAAAATACGACTCGCTAGTTCTAGCGCAGGGAGAGTTGTACCAGGCGGCGGACGATCTAGCAGCATGCAGGGTTGCGATAGTCGTTGATAGGATCCAGCAGTTGGGACTCGAGGTGGTACTGCACAAGTCCGAGGCTATGAGTATCCACGGCCTTTGGAACGCGCCACCATCGGGTTCCCAATTAACGGTAGGAGGAGTTCATATCGGAGTCAGGTCAACGATAAAGCACCTGAGACTCGCCCTCGACCGCTAGTGGAATTTTGTGCAGCACTTCTGAGATCTAGCACTTTTTTTTTTTTTTAATATTTCACAACTATCACACAACGCCGTCTAGTCCCAAGCTAAGCAGAGCTTGTGTTATGGGTACTAGACAACTGATAAACATACTTATATATTTCTAAATACATACATATTATAGATAAATTACACCCAGATACAGAACAAATGATTATGCTCATCACACAAACATTTGTCCTAAGTGGGAATCGAACCCACGACCTCCGGCATAGCAGTCAGGGTCACTAACCACTAGACCAACAGGCCAGTCAAGTCAACTTAAACTGAACCGGACTGGCTCAAGCGGCTCTTGCCCAACCGGGGCCTTGGGAGTTCAGACGCCTACTGCCGGAGGCTTTACGCAGGAATCGTTCGGTCCATGGCCCTTTATGGGTCGCCAGTGTGGGCGCCGTCGCTGCGTCAGCAACCGAGAGCCCAGCGGAACGCATGCCTGAGGGTCATGGCAATACAGATAGTACGGAGATACCGCATGGTTTCCCGCAAAGTGGCGAGCCTTCTTGCTGACCTGCCACCATGGGATCTGGAGGTAACAGTCCTTGCACGCATGAACGATTTGCGCGTGGAGATGCAACGCCGGCGCCGGGGCGAAAGTCCGCTGCCCCGACAGGTCGTGGCATGGTGAACACAGTTCCGGCGGGATCTCATGATGGATTGGCGTCAGCGACTATCGCAACCCAGTACTCGGCACGCCACAATTATGGCGGGTAAGTCCCCTCTTTGAGGCGTGGCTGGAAAGACCTCACGGCGTCCTCACCTTCCGCATGACGCAGATTCTCACCGGACATGGTAAGTTCGGGAGGTACACACCTGCACCGGATTTGTGCGGAGCACACGGTAGAAGTGTGCCCCGCTTGGTCGAAGCATCGCCGTGTCCATGTGGCGATCGTCGGTGGCGATCTCTCGCGTCGGGCTTTGGTACAGGCCATGGTCCAGATCGAGAATGAGTGGCAGGCGGTCGCCTCCTTCTGCGAAGCAGTAATGCTAGTAAAGGAGGAGGTCGACCGCATGAGGCGCTCACGCCCCAGCCGCTGCCGGGACTTCGATCCCGATTCCGGCCACCGAAGGCGCGGGCTTGCGCACGGCGAGCTATGGGTAGCTCGCTGTCCGACTGTCCGGTAACCGTCCGGACTAAACCCAAGTCGTCAACGGCGCGCACTGTTGAAGGAATGGGGTGGGTTTTTTAGTCAGTAAGAGTCTGACACTATCTCCCGCTCCGCCCAAGAGGAGGGGATGTCATCTAAATAATTTTTACCCGGCAAAAAAAAAACGCTATTTATTTATAGTTTAAAAGTTTTTAAATTGTAATTTTTGGGTATTTTATGTCTTTAATTTAGTAAGTTTAAATTAACAAGCTTATTATTTTCGAAATTATGCTCGCCATGTGTTTGTTATCTAAGAAAAAGTAATGTTTATTCTGCACAAGGCACTCTTATTTACCTCAAGCAATTGAGAGAGTTTTGGCCTTCTTAGTATCATTTAGACTTGTATTCAATCAGCTGATCGGAGTGGTCCCTCTTAACTGAAAGAGTTATGTTAATCATTGATATGTTTACTATTTTTATGTAATAAAATTGAGTATGGCAATTAATAAAAGGGCATAAAATGCGGATCAATTTATGCTTTTTACTTAAGATCGGCCAAATATCAAGGACGTCCGGGCCTTGGTTGAGGCCATGGTCCGGGGCGAGGAGGAGTGGCAGGCGATCGCCGACTTCTGCGAAGCAGTAATGCTCGCAAAGGAGGAGGCCGAACGCATCAGGCAACGGCGTTATCGCCGCCGCCGCCACCGCCGGATTCTGATCCCGATTTCCGGCAACCGTAGGCGCGGGCTTGCGGACAGTGAGCATTGGGTAGCTCACTGTCCGGCCGTCCGGTAACTGTCCGGACCAAGCCCAAGTTGTCGACGGCGCGCACTGTTCCCGCGCGCCTCAAGGAGTTGTCAGCAACAGCAGGGACCCAGCCGGGTCGAAGCCTACTGGGTTATCCGAAAGGGCGCTCGAGCCCCGGTATGAAGGCTAGAAGGAACGGGGTTGGTCTTTTAGTCAGTAAGAGTCTGACACTATCTCCCGCTCCGCCCAAGAGCGGGGGATATCAATGCATGATTTTTCCCCACCATAAAAGAAAAAAAAAAATATATCAAGGACGTAGTAGTCAATTCTTCATGCCAAAGGCTAGGTTAATTTTAAAACCGATTGAATTAAATAGACTTTTTTTATAGATAATTAATTGCACTCAGAATAATGTTTCAGGACATCTAGCAATGTATAAGAACTTTTTGGTTAAATAAACTGAAATTCTAGAACTTAGTGTATTGTTTTTCAGTGCATGACATATTTTATTTATAAATGCTGTTCTCAAAAACATATATATTGTGCATTCTTAAGTCTCGTACAGTACATTATGACATACTTTTACGTAAAAAACCATCCGAAGTTTTACTCTCTCAGAACAGAAGTTTCGATACTTTTGAAATTTCAATAATCAATACACACGGAAAACCTATCCAAATGGGGACCTAAATACACTTGTCTGGAAAAGCTACCCATGTGGGGACTTACATACACACTGTCTGGAAAAGCTACCAATCCGAGGACATTTGTGTGAAGTTTTACACATAAGTCTCCACAAGGTACTAAAAACATGACTGAAGTGTTAAAAGTCGTGTGTAAGAATTTTAAGTGGCGCCGCCTAGCGGTTACACACGATCGTGTGTGAACATAAAATTTCGCAACCAAACCGAGGTCCACCAAGGTTGATATCAACTTTTCCTTATTAAGTATATAGAAAGGTTCAAAATCGAACGTAGAATACGATGAACTGGGTCGGGCCATCCGAGGACGTACGAAAAGGTCCTCGCATTGAAAAGGTCCTCAGATGTGCCTTGTGTATTCAAGCGCATGTCCTCGCATGGTACTTAAAACAAACACACCATAACACATGCACAACACACACACGCACTCACGCATAGACACATAATATATACATTGATTACATTGCATCCACCAATGAATTGTAACGAACTCACTCGCCGCGGGAGGAAGACCTGGAGTCCTGAAATACAGGGCTACCCTAGTTTAGGCTCCAGTCCACTCCATTTATTATACTGTCTGTACTGTGCTACATCAATGTGGAAAAATAAATGAATTTTTACTTTACTTTACTTAAAAAATCTTTTCCATTCTGACTAGTCTTGTGCCTTCCGCAACAAGCTATGTTTTATCTATGACTGTAATTTAATACTTTTTGGCTCTCTGATTGGTTAAGAGCTTGGCGCAGGCTTTATTTACTCTTAGCCGGCCAGTCTTATAATTTTCCCACGGTTGGGACTCAAAACATATGTACAGTTTAGTGCTGAAATAGACCTATATTTGGCGCAGCCGCGAGACACAAATGTCTGTTTTCTATTTTTTTTTTATCTTTCAGATAAAACATTCTGATTTTATTCTAAACTACGTAACAAACTTAAATATTACCTATAATTTTTTTTTATATTATACTATAATACAGAAACCAAAATACACTCAAGCTTCGAAGTACTCCTCCACATCGCCGTCATCCGGAAATGTGCTAAGTTTCTACATGTTGCCTCTACTCTGTGTGTAGGTATATATTTTTCTTTCTTTCTTTTAATTTTTTTTAAACTTGTAGTACATAGGTACTCAGTGTCGACTCAGGAAAGACCGGAGTGGGAATATCAAGTCCCAAATAGGCTTTGAAGCTCTATGCAAACAAACTGTAATATTTACTGCACTAAACAGCTATTTCCTGATCAGTAACAGAACCTCATAATAATTGCTTGTGCCGTAACACTGGTTAGATCTCATAACAAGAAAATAGTCGATACAGTCCACTGCGTTAGTCAAATTAAACCTTTTTATATTATTTAAATCAAATTATATCTGCGCAACTGCTACGCTATTTATTTATCTATACATGTAAATAAAATGGTTTATTTTTAACTAAATTCATGTGAAATCTATGAAAGAAATTCATCTGTCTCTGTTTGTTCCGGCAAACCTCTTAAACAGCTGTATCGATTTTGACGGGACTTTCACTGACGCATAACTGATGTTACATGCAATAAATTAGGCTTATTAAATTACGCATGTTACTAAAAGAATTATGAGTATTTATATAGATGGGTGGAGAGGGAGCGGGAGGCCAAATAAAAGATGGATGGATTGTGTGAAGAGTGATATGAAAGAAAAGGAAGTTAGTGATAGCATGACGGGTGATAGGATAGAATGGAAGAAAAAAACGTGTTGCGTCGTCCCCAAATAACAGGAGAGACAAGGGCAGGAAGATAGTGATGATTGAATTACTTTTTATTAAATTACTTTTTATTAAATCACTTTTTATTTACCCGCGGGAACAGGAATTTAAACTACGAAATACATCTTCGAGACGGTAACTCCTGAGTATACCCCCTGTATACTCACCTTTGATGGGTCAAACCTAGGATTCAGGGTTCCGAAGTGTTGCTTGCGAACTCTAGAAGTCTAGACTATAACAACTAGGCATAGTAAATTGCATAATAAACATTGTTACATCACAGAACCAACTGTGAAACAAGCAGTTAACTATGAATATCGAAAGTTTGCTAGCAACAAGTCTAAACACCCGTATCCAGGTGTATACAGGTGTACAATCATATCTCCCGGCTGTTTCCACAACAGTTCATTGGACTGAGATAAGAACTTTTACCATCGCTCTATAGCTATGGGGCCTAGCAGTAAAAGAAACGTGATGATTGTTACAGTGATTTTATAATCACACTAACAATTTTTTTTAGTTGGGAAATCATCCCATGACTTAGTAAATAGGAGTGTGTTAGACTTTTACTCAGTGGCGTAACTATAGGGTGGCAAGGCTGGCAAAACGCCACGGGCCCCAGGCCCGACGGGGCCCCCGGTCTCAGAGGCCGCGAGCTCAGAAGAAGTAAACCAAAATGCATAATTTTTTTTTATTAAATTGAAATCACTACGTAACGTGATTTATCGGGGGCCCCATCTAATGAATTTGCCACGGGCCTCAGATGATATAGTTACGCTTTTAGGTTTCACTGTTTCAGCTCTAGTAGATTGAGATTGGGATTCCGATCCCGATTTCCAGCCACCGCCGGCGCGGACGTCGAGCAATGGATAGCTTGCAGGCAACGCCTCAAGGAGTTGTCAGCAACCGTAGGGGCCACGCTGGGTCGAAACCTGCTGGATCCAGGGTCTGTTTCTCTTTCTGGGAGGCTCGGCCCCGGTATGAAAGGCAAGAAGGAACGGGGTGGGTTTTTTAGTCAGTAAGAGTCTGACACTATCTCCCGCTCCGCCCAAGGGGATGTCATTTGGATGATTTTTACCCAACGAAAATAAAAAACCAGTTTGGAGAATCCAGCAGAATGGGGTATGTCATTTGGATGTTTTTTACCCAACGAAAAAAAAAAACAGTTTGGACAATCCAGCAACATATCTGTAGCTACTTTTACCAAAGAAAACAAAGCGGATTGACTGTAGACGCATCTTTAGTACGTGCATAGAATTTATACAGACGCACAACTGTACCGACAGTTTTGGAAGGTGAGCAGTATTGTTATGTGTTGTGGCAGGCATAGTGTTGTATGGTAGTATGTGAGTCACGTCGTGGTTGATTCGCTCAGTTACATCCTGTGATTGGTTGAATGAGGACGGGAAAAGTGGAGCTGCAGTTGATTCTAGTTCATGTGGTCCTCATAAATGTTAAGAAAGAGAGTTTCTAGAGGTATTTTCAAGAAATCATCTACACTACTATTATATAAAGAGGGAAAATTTGTATTTGTGTGTGTGTATGTTTGTAATGAATAAACTTAAAACTACTGTGCCGATTTCAAAAATTCTTTTACATTCACCATGAGTACAGGCCATATTTATTGCCCGTGCGAAGCCGGGACGGGCTGCTAGTTGACAATTTAATGACAGATCATTGACCTGTGTCAAATTAAATGAGCTAGCAAAAATCCACAGATATAATGAAAGTAACTTATCTAACAACACCTATCCGTTCATTTTTCTATTCCGTCCATTGCATAAAACATTTCGGGAACACATTCATTGTGCGTACAGGTAAGGAGTCGAATTCCCAATGCTCAATTAAAGTCAAAAGTAAATAAGTTACTTTCGAGGCAAGCGTGCTCTAACATCGATCACATCTTATGTAGATAGTGGTCTAACGCGAGCCTATCAATAACAATAATTAAAAAAACCTCGGCCATTGATCCTGTTGGCTTTGGCAGCTTGTGTGTTTAGTTTTTTTTTAACACGTTCGCTGCGGCAGTAATTTTTCTATACTTTCCATTCCTGTGGTACAAGGTCTATACACCTGGTAATAAAATTTCCATTGTGGCGACACAATGCTTATAGACCCTGTAACTTTTAAGAAACCTTAATCTATTTTTGGCTTTATATAAAAAATATATCTCTTTCCTACACCGAACCAAATTGAAGTTATGCCTTCCGCACGACCAAGAAGTTTATACTTTTCTTAGCCGCACTGTAAGCGAGACGTATACAAGGTGTTTAAACCTGGTATCGCACTCAACGTGTTAATATGTTATGTAACCTTATTTTTAGAACTTGCTAAACTTGAAACACCTGTTTAGTATTTTTGTGTAAAGAATCTATGTAAAAAATTACAAAACTGTAGATATTATGAAAAATCGCAAAGTTTATATGTAACACATGATATGATTTAAAAGACTGTCCATGGAGTTTCTTGCACGTTCTTCTCCATAGAGGCCTACTCTTTGGAACGTGCAATTTAGCTTCACACTTGGACTGACCGACATTTGACTATTCAAAAGTGCCTGCAAATGGTCTATTTGAAATAAATGATTTTGATTTTGATTTTTTTTTTTTGTTATAAGCCAGTTATGGTACCTGGTTGGCGACATAAATACATTGGTCACCGGGCGACTGAGGGGTTGTTTTTCCGCACCCATGTGTGCGCTGGCGCCCAATGCCCGTTATGACCTGCCGTGACCAGTTTTGTACCTACGTAGTGTCGGTGGTTTCCAACTTGAGACCTTTTTAAATATTTTTGGGAAAAAAACTTACATGGTTTAAAAATTATTGGAATCGATTCAGTTACTAATTCTGAACAAACTATATTCTTTATTCTAAAAATAATGTTGTATATTATGTCATGGCCATATACAGTATAACAGGTCAATTTTTTAATTATGGTTGCCCAATTCACAACTAACCTAACCTATCCTCGCTTCGACCAATTCTACGATTTGTTCCGTTTTAATACCACTCATCTAATACCACTGGTATTTGTTTGAACGCAATTTTATTACATATTCTGAACGGAGACCACTCTTTAAATAATTTAATTTAATGTACGAACCCATACCAGTGACTTGAATTTAGTACAGTCAGCTCAAGTCAAACCTAATAAAATGTTGGTGTCCTCATATTTTTATACGATCGTAATATACAAAAACTTTCGCTAACTAATCACTTTTTTTAGATATGTCTGAGGAAGCTGTAATCAACCTTCAACATCTCGGGAAAAACAGAAACCTTGACTTGCATAAAAAAATGGTGGCTTGTTGTTATTTAGAGCAGGTTTGCAGTACACAATTTATTATTAAACTAGACATTTGCTAAATAATACGTTTTTATGGATTTTATTTCAATTAAAGATCCTATACAAAGCATTTTGGCTGACTGTACTTTAGATCCTTGAATTTCTTTTAGTATTAGTAAGAGCAATAGTATCCATTCGGAATAGACAATTAACACGGGTTCAAACAAATACCAGTGGTATTAGATGAGTGGTATTAAAACGGAACAAATCAATTCTACGCTATGATTTATGACAACTCAATTAAACTGCACTTTATCGATCAGCCAGTTTGGCTAGTTAATTTAATTTTTATCTTGTATTATACAGAAGACCATAGATTCAGAAAATCTCTAGAAATGTCGCACTTGAAAAACAATGAACTTCTGTTTTTTTTTTCACTTCATTAAACCCCAAGCGAACGCGTTCGCTCTCTCATTGTCTTTCAATTGTGTCTCTAATTACAATATTCGAAAGGTCGTCATTTATACCGCGTACGTTGAAGGACTGGAACAGTTTGACTGCTGCAGTCTTCCCGTCCGATTATAATTTGGGTGTCTTCAAGGCTAGAGTGAATAGGCTCTTAATAAACTAGTGCGCCTCATCATCTGAGATTGCATCACTGCTTACCATCAGGTGGGATCGCAGTCAAGCACGTTTATATCAATTTAAAAAAAATAAAAGGTTAAATACATAAAGCTCCTTTTTCAATTATGTCAGTCCGAAATAATCTTAAGAACAAAGCGAAGGACCTAGGAAGCGTGTGAATTCCTAATTGATTACTGAAGGTACTAATTAAGCATAAGTTTCACGGCCAATGGCTTGTTGACAAACTTAACGTTCTAGTCGCCCTTGCATTGTTGTGTTAAGTTGTTGAATAACAACAATACATCATTTATAAGTGCGTAACTACCGATCTAGATAGATATTTATTTAATAGCATATAATAGCAAAACCAGACTTGTAATGTTCCCACTGCTTCGACTTAGGCCTCCTCTCTCTAAGAGAAGCAATGAGCCGTAATCCACCACACGGGCCCAGTGCGGGTTGGTGAATGTCACATGTCTGAATCGAATTTTTGGTTTTAGGACATGCCTGTTTCCTCACGATGTTTTCCTTCACGTTTCGAGAGCAGTGGTGATGAAATAAGTTACACAAATTAATGCACCTGGCTTGGTTTAAACCCGCGACCTACACCTCTTAAGTTGGGGCCGTTATCACTCGGCCACTACTGCTCTACTTAATAGCATATTTATGCCAACAAAAGTACAGAGGCAGTGCCTTAGGCAATTTGTAGCATTCAACTTTTAAGTGATGGAGAAATAAATAGCGTTTTTGTTTTGAGTTGGGAACTCATACATTCTGAGACCACGGGTTTCCTTTTCAGCAATCCCCGTAGCCCTAAGCCTTTGCTGACATCTCTTTGAGGCCCATGTGATACATTACGCGCCGTCGACGTGTCAGCTTGAACTCGGTCCGGAAAGTTATAACCAGACGGCCGGACTATTCAATTCAATTCTTCTTCTTCAGTTATATCCGTGTGTTACACAAGATGGTAAACAAGTGCACATAGACCCTGTCGGGCAGAGCATTTTCAAAGAGGTAAGTAGGTTAAATTACAATTTTTAGGGAACAAAGTTAAAACATAAAGAAAAAAGGAAAAAAATAAAAAGACTATAAGCTAGACATTGCTGGTTAACCAACATACTTATTTTATTTCACCTTGATAGAATCTAATTTTTTTAATTTTATTTTTTTATTAATGATAGGCTTGCGTTTGACCACCATCTCACCTGATGGTAAGCGATGATGTGGTCGACGATGAAGCACGCTTGCCTAGAAGAAACCTATTCACTCTCGACTTAAAGACTCCTAAGTTGTAGCTATCAGGAAACAGATTCCGGCAGGGAATTCCAATTCTGATAGAATCACTCTCTAACCAGTGATGAAATTTTCTGATTCACAATAAATTAACAATCGCCATTGAACAAACCTACTAGCAATGCATTGTAAAGTAACCCACTCGTCCAAAACTAAAAAGAAAAGTAAAATCCCACACTCATCACAAAAAACCTTCGATACACCTTCGATTAATTTTAAACATAATATTATTATCAAATCCAAGGAGAATTTAATACAAGATTCCAGTACCGTAACTAGGCGAGGGTGAGGAGGCCCCTCAGCCACGGCCTCGCACCCTAAGGAGCCTCGCACAAGCCAAGGTTCTTTAACAAGGGTCTTTTTATGTAAGAAAGAAGAAGAAAGAAAGAAAATTATTTTATTTGACATACACATTCGTAGATACATACAATATAGTAACAACATGTAAAGATTAATGACTATATAAAAAATAAAGAAAACTAACAATGTGTCTATCACGGCGGCGCTAAATATGACTGATAGACTTGCATTTTTTTTTTCTTCTCTGTGTTCATTTGCAATCAGTCATTGACTATAAACCAATTTGTGAAGTGCGTTGTTTCATGCCGAGTGTTTCTCCCAGCGGAGACATCTCCTCAATAGCTAAACCAGGTCTTGTCCCAGGATCAAGCGCCGTTTCAAGCAGTTTTCATGCCTGGTACCCATTAACTGGACAGCTAGATTATTAGGATGCTTTGCTAGCCTCTTCTTGTAAGATTCAGTACTGTATTGGTTTTCTTCTTTAACAATGTTGATTTGTAGGTACCTATGTCTCGGCATTTGTAACAAACCATGGTACACTCGTTATATGTCTTCGTATGGTGTTTTGAAGTCGCTGTAGGATGTTTATATTGGAGTCATTAGCGCTTCCCCACATTTTGACATCATACATCCAGCTTGGCTCACATTTGACGACTATTTCAGCTGATGGTAAGCGACGAAGTAGTCTAACGCTGGCTAACTCGTTGTAGAATTTATGAATAAAAAAGCCTTCGCTGATGCACCTTCACCCACGTCCATATTTGTCCATGCTACGACTCTGCAAGATACTAATCGCAGTAGGAGTTACAATACTTAGAAACAATATGACGGAGGCGTATTCCAATAAGTCATTATGACGTGCGGTTGGTACTACTGGTAGGCAGAACTGCCAACCTTGACACAATCAATCTGCTGATTGTGGATGAGATTTCCTTTGCATATGCAGATATATTTGTAATTATTGAGATGTGGCATGTAGATATTAAGTGGAGGTGCTTGTGGCTAAGTAATAGTGTGTGGTAAGATTGAAGGTTGAACGTTGTTGAGGTGGAGTATTGTAGGCAGGGTTCGTTTTTAGGGTTCTTAAGGTACTCCTTCATATTCTCCATCTTTTGGTATGGTGCAGAGAACTGAAAAAGGACGGAGCCCAGTACAGCTGATGCCTGCTAAAGCTGTGGGAATTTTGAATGAAATACCGTGACCCTGGAACGCAAAGAGCAACTGAATGAACACAGGTGGAATTTATTAAAAGTCTGATACAATCTCTTGCTCTACCTGGAGCGGGAAAAGTTATTTTATTCCAAGATATGTTAGTTTATGTACTGACTATGAAAAGTCTCAGAGAGTAAAGCACGGAACAATAGGTAGCTGAAGTAAATGTAGCTCTCTTTGTGTGGGACTCATCAACGCGGTTTTACAGTTTAACTCCGTCCACCTACTATGACATCAAAAAAGCGTAATGGTCAAATAAGTACTTACAGTAACAGTTCATAGAGACATTATCGCCGAGTTCCCAAAGTCATAACTGGGGTAATTGTCACCATTCTGAGATCACGCACTTTTGAGTTAATGTGAAAACAACGGCCTATGAAAATAATATGTAAATGGAATTTGTTTTCCCAGCGAGTTTTGGATGTTCGGTGGATTCTGGTAATACAATGATTTCAAAGCTCATAATGTTGTCGTTTTTATTTCTTTGTAATTTGAAGAATTAGCAGTTATAACTAGGCATTTACAAGGTGAGAGCAGTGGTGGCCGAGTGGTAATGGCTACGACTTACGAGTTGTAGGTCGCGGGTTCAAACCCTGTCAAGTGCATTACTTTGTGTAATGTATTTCATTACCACTGCTCTCAAAACGGTGAAGGAAAACATCGTGAAGAAACCGGCATTTCCCAGAACCAAAAATTCAAAGACATGTGACATTCACCAACCCGCACTGAGCCCGCGTGGTGGATTACGGCCCATTTCCTCTCCTAGAGAGGAGGCCTGAGTCCCAGCAGTGGGAACATTATAAAGGCTGATGATGATGATAATTTACAAGGTGGAATTTTGAGTCAAGGCAGGATCTAAAGTTTGCCATAATCGTGGTGATAAGTCCTTTCTTAAGGAGTGGCTAGAGAGGCTTAGTGAAAAAACGCAAAAAGAGACTACTGAGAAGTTTACTCGCCGAAAACATTTGCTTGGAATGCAAACAAAATAATGCCAAAATAACAACAATCAAGAATCGCATCGTTTCGCGGATATAACAACGAAAACATGTGCCTCGTATTATTTACTCGCTGATAGAGTTATACGCACTCTACCTAGTAATGGTTCTAAGGTACTACAGGAACAAAAATATTCAAGACTAGCTTTTGCCCGCGGCTTCGCTCGCGTACATGATATAGCCTATGTCACTCAGGAATAAAGCAGCTTTCTATCAGTGAAAAAATTTTTGGAATCGGACCAGTATTACAGTTGCCATCACGGATCTTGAACACTTGCGCAGAAGTCAAATATTCGGTCTCTTTAGTGGTGCAAAGTGCGACGCGGGGGCGGGGAGTGTCAGTGATTGGCTGGCCGCGTCATCGCGTCATAGACGTCACTCCTCATTCGTTCACTGCATTGCTGCATGTGTCTAACGAAGACGATTGGCTCGCCAATGTATGGAATGCGAAAAGCGATCCCCACTCTGACGCCGAGTGTTCAAGATCCGTGATGCCGACTGTACCAGAGATTACATCCTGCAAACAAAAAAAACGAACTTTACCTTTTTATTATATTAGTGTAGAAGTGTAGATTTAAATTAAAATATTTCGAATAAATCCCGCAGATTGTGTATTAGATAGGTAAATACTTCACACTAATATTATAAAGGTGACAAAGTACAAGTGACAAACATACACACAAGTTTTGTATGTGTGTACGTTTGTCACCTACTCCTTTACTCTCAAACCGCTAATTTGGATGAAATTAAGACGAAGATGTAAAAAAAAACCTGGAACAGGGCCTCAAGTCTGCTATTACAATAGTGTCAGAATGGTCTATCATTGATGTCATAATTGTCGATTTTGACAAGTTTGGTAATCTACTAATATTGACTTTATTAAATTTGCCTCATTATGACTTTCCGATGGTCAACCACTGACACTCCATTGAAAGAAGTGACATAGAATGGTAATCTCGTACATATTGACAAATGAATATTTGACGTTTGCGGTAATCTGCTAAAACTTTGACAGTTTATTTGATCAGTGTTTTACCATTAGAACGTTATTGTGCAGTTATTGGTTTTAATATGCTCGAAATTATCATTCTATCACAATTCTATTACAAGACCATTGACCGATCAATGATCGATCATTATGAATTAGCAGATTACAAACTTTTAGCAAAATGACAATGGGATCGTGTTGGAATGACGAATTTATAAAAATAGCACACTTAGGGCCCAGGATATTTGATACTTTTCATACTGGCAGTATGTTCCGCTGGAATTATTTTATACTTTTAGGCAGGCAAAACCTCTCGCAGAAACTAGGTAACTAATAAATGTGAGCATTTCTGTAAATTAGAGCGTGAGAATCGACTTTATGTAACTACAATTTAATACGAGAAGTAATTACACAATATAATATAAGTGTAAATGACTAAGTTTTTGATTCAAATGGTAAAAAACTTTAGATAGAAGAAACACAACAGTTATCTCATGTCCAACTTATAATATCTGAATGACTAAGTTTTTGATTATGATCGTAAAAAATAAAGATAGAAACACAACAGTGGTCTCATCTCTATGTCCAAGGCATGTCCTCAAGTCTCAAACTAGACTCTACCTAGGGTCGTCAATTTTAAGTTATAACTTGATATTTATTAACGTTAATCAAGGGTTTGTTTTTCCTGGTTATGGCGACGAGATCGATTGCAGATTCTTCAAACTAACTTGGAATATAATAATAATATTATTAAATATCTTTATTTCCCAAAACATACAGAAACTTATATATGTGTGTTTTCCTACAAGAAATAGAAAAAAATACAAAACCTTTAGATGCTCCAGAAATCTGTACACAATAAATTAAACTAGGTTATCCTGTGTCTTAAGGCCCAAACACCCGAAAAGTGCCATAAAACAGTGACTTTTCGAAGTCTACTCCTCGGTAACGGTCAGGTTAATAGGTTTGAAAAAAATAAAGGTTTATTATAGATTCATGAACAACATTATCAACATTTGATTTTTAGGGTTCCGTAGTCAACTAGGAACCCTTATAGTTTCGCCATGTCTGTCTGTCCGTCTGTCTGTCTGTTCTCGCTTAATCTCTGTGACCATTAGCACTAGAAAGCTGAAATTTGGAAAAAAATGTTTTATTAGGGTAGCCCCCCTATATGGAAAGTGGGAAGTGATTTTTTTTTAAATTTCAACCCTAACGTGTGATACATTGTTGGATAGGTATTTAAAAATGAATAGGGGTTTACTAAAATAATTTTTTGATAATGTCAATAATTTTGGAAATAATCGCTCCAAAAGTAAAAAACAATGTGTGTGTCCCCTCTAACTTTTGAACCATAAGTTTAGAAAATATGAAAAAAGTGAGAAAAGTAGAACTTTATAAGGACTTTCTAGGAAAATCATTTTGAACTTGATGGAAAGAACAGTTTTTGTACAAAAAAGACAAAAAGGTTGTACAAAATAATTTCTGGACTAAGTTTGTAGTATAATCGTATCGCATTTTTTTAAACTCATAAGTAGGTACACTTATTGTGACGGACGGGAAACTACGGAACCCTACACTGAGCGTGGCCCGACACGCTCTTGGCCGGTTTTTCGTGCTATTAATACTTTTGTCTAAAAAAAATATTTAGCAATTTCGCAACTTTTCACAACTTTTCCTTACTCCTTCGAAACCGCTTGGATGTTTAGAAATATTTTTACACAGAAAAAATGGTGGTTAAATATTCTTCAAAGTGAACATTGCATATGTAAATCAATCAATATTTCGCAAAGAAAATGGATTTAAAGATCAGCCGCGCGCTTTCCGGGCGCTGTTGGCCGCAAATAAATGCACAGATAATTTGCGTACTGCCGCCTAGGCGGGTGCGAGAGGTGCGTCCACATAAATTTGGCCAGATGGTTCAAGGGACTATAAGCCTTAAGAAATTAATAATTGTTACACTGAATGAAACAAGAAGATTTGTTTGACAAGTGACCAAATTTTATTTTTCTTTCATCACCATAAATAATATCAATACAACAAGTAATGCGAGCTAGCTTGTTTCCTCCACTTTGTCATATAAACCTTAAATACATTTATGTAGTGAAAAATGAACAATCAAAAAAAATACGCAATCATGTATGTAATCTATACATATAAATAAAATTGGAGTGTCTGTTTGTAATAACTGCTTTTTACTACATGCATATGAATATATATACGGTACATACACCGAAATAACGTTTTTTACAATTTTTGTTTGTCCCGGCTATCGTTTATTTCTGAAATAGCTGGACCGATTTTGACGAGACTTTTTTTGGCAGGAAGCTGATGTAATAAGGACTAACATAGGCTACTTTTATTTTAGAAAAAATAAATTCAAAATCCTGTAGTCCACGCGAACGAAGTCGCGGGCACAGCTAGTCTATATCTATACTTATAATAAATCTGTAGAAGTGAAAATTCTGTACCTACATTGAAAATATTAAAAAAATGGGGTTTACTAGACCGACAACGAACCCAAAAATGTGATTAAAAAAATTTTTGTCCGTCTGTCTGTTTGTTCAGGCATCACGCAAAAACTACCGCTTCGGTTACGATGAAACTTGGTATAATTATTCTTTAATATCCTGGGCACCACACTGGGTACTTTTTATCCCGGAAAAGTATATAACTACATCGTTCGATCCCTAGACCCGATTACTGTACCAACTGCAAATAATAAGTTTGTCGTAGGTTACGTCACCCGCAGTGGAGTTCACTAAGGGGCGCTGCACACGGCTAAGATACTATAATATTTTATCTTAAAATACAATATCGCTCGCCATACAATTCAATGAACTATCACACACGACGAAAATAATAAATAATCTACACTAATATAAATAAAGAGGTAAAGTTTGATTTTTTTTTCTATGAAGTAATCACTGGAAGTACTGGTCCGATTGCTAAATTTTTTTTACCGATAGAAAGCTGTTTTATTCCTGAGTGACGTACGCTATATTTTATTTATGTACGCAGGCGAAGCTACGGGCAAAAGAACTCTAAATAAAACAACTCGATTACCAAGTTGTTAAAACAAAACCACATAACACAACGAGAAGGCGTTACGTTAACTGTGCTTTCTACACTCGTACACTATTTCAATGACCCACATATTATACAAATTCACTGCCAAAACAATAATTACGATATCCGACATATTTCTACGGTTCTTAGTGTTAATGTGTACTTGCGAGGTCGATGGACGCCATTTACATAAGAATATAAAGTACTGGTTCCGAAGCGAGCGACGACACGACTTGAATTTGGAACGAGTTCTATATTTGGGGTTATATTAAAAATAGAATCCTGACTTTCTTTTTTAGGTTTTTTTTAATCGATTTAAACCTGTGCTCGACTGCGATCCCACCTGATGGTAAGCAGTCATGCAATCGTTGATGGTCAGGCGCACTAGTTTATTAAGAGCTTATTCACTCTAGCTTTGAAGACACCTGAATTATAATCAGACGGGAAGACTGCAGCAGGCAAATTATTCCAGTGCTTCGATGTACGCGGTATGAATCCGGACTAAGCATTTCGCTTCGATGGATGAGGTGAAACGCTTTGTCCGGACCGTAGAGGTTTCAAAAACATGAGGGAGAATCTTTTCAGGACCGGTGTCAGATTTTCTCCGAAAAAAGAAAGAAAGTATCGTGCATTTAAAACATATAGTACCTATTAACCAGTTACTGGGATGTGGACTGTCGAAGCCAAAAGGTATAGTCATCATCATCATTTCAGCCGAAAGGTGTCCACCGTTGGATAGAGGCCTCCCCCAAGTGTCTTCACAATGAACGGTCCTGTGCGTCTCTCAACCATCGGATTCCCGCGACCACCATCACCAGATCATCTTTCTAACTTGTGGATACTTCCACCACAAGTTAGACTTGTAAAATATAGCCAAGTACGCAGGCTATATACCTCCATATTATTGAGAAAATTATGGTGCAATTCGAGTGTTATAAGAAGTAACAAAATATAAAGGTACGTCGAAGGACTGGAACAGTTTGTGTGCTGCGGTGTTCCCGTCCGATTATAATTTGGGTGTCTTCAAGGCTAGAGTGAATAGGCTCTTAATAAACTAGTGCGCCTCACCATCAAAGATTGCATCGCCACTTACCATCAGGTGGGATCGCAGTCAAGCACTAGTTTACCTCAATTAAAAAAAAAAAACCCCACAAACATTCGGCTTTATAATATTAGTGAGTCATATGAATATACATATTTGAATACGACGATAGAAAACTCGTAGAGTTCAAAGATTGATAGAACTGGTTCAATAAAGTAACCAGCTGCTTTCATTAGCTATCTAATTTTTATGACTAGGTAATGCAACTTCATACATGCATTATTGTAATTTGTAATCAAGCAACAATGTATTAGATCCCTATCATAAAAAATGAACTGATCAAAATCTAGAAAGACTATAAACATATCCAAGTTACGTACTATCGAAGCTAGTCTAACTATAATGAAATTTTTACGACGCGGGTATAAATTTAATATTGCAAGTTTACAGAGGTGTAGTGTGGACTGATTTGGACGTGGGCGAAGGCGCTTCAGCGAGGCCTTTTTCTTTCATATATTCGATAGCGAGGCAGCGACTGTGACAACCCAGTGTTCAACCACATAAAGAAAGAAAGAAAAAGTGTTTATTCACGTCAAACATGGCGCATACTTTAAAACAAAATAAATAACAATATCGACTAAAAGTAGCACGTAAGTAAGATATGGGTCACATCCGCGCAAAACGGCCAGCGCTCAGCAAAATGCTGGGGCTCATGTAAAACAGAGCCACAGCGCTGATTTTCAGCAACAGCCGTCGTCGACGATGAGACAATCAATTCAAAAATAAACAAAGACACATACACACACACATCTCGTCGTCACATCGTCGCTTACCATCAGGCGAAATAGAATAGTAGTAAAACGCGAGCCTATATAAACTAATACTATAAAGTAAAGTTGTTTTTTGTTTGTTTGTAGGAGATACTCTCTGAAAGTACTGGTCCAATTGCTAAAATTATTTCGCCGATAGAAAGCTGCTTTATTCCTGAATGACATATGCTATATTTTATGGACGCGGGTGAAGACGCAGGCAAAAGCTAGTACTTATATATAATACGAGTATTATAAAGAAGTAAAGTTTATTTTTGGTTTGTAGGAGTTAATCTCTGGAAATACTGTTCCGATTGCTAAAATTTTTTCACCAATAGCAAGCCACTTTATTCCTAAGTGACATAGGCTATATTTTACGTACGCGGGCGAACCGCGAGCAAAAGCTAGTCAATTATAAAAAAGCCCCTTTGGGGGCAAGGCTGTGGAGGAGGGGCACCTTCACCCACGTCTAGCTACGGTACTGGCAGTTCGAACACCACCTGGTTCAGTAATACCAGAATTTACTGCTCAAGATTATGCTCATATCCTGTACGAAGTAATTATCATAATAGAACTTGTTACGCGAGTAGTTAAACATAGTGTATCGTTTAAGTATGTCAAGGCGGTTCACTAATCCTTGTGAAATGAACTGTCCCTTCTGTGTGACATAGTGTGCAATTAATCAGTTCTCAAGCTATTGTGCAGTATGGTATTTAAGAAGTCGGACTTTTAAATCACAATTATAAATAAAATCAACCAATTATTTCGCGTGACTCAAGGGCTAGCTTTTACCTCGGTCAGAGATTAAGTATTGCCATATAATATAACGTGGTAATGCTGCCAGTCTCTTGGACACAGTTCCAGTCAACAGCGATGTGGAGGAATTTTTTTACGCCATAATATTTTAGTTTGGAGTTTTTGCTTCATACAGATTTTTTAAATTTTACTATATTATATATTTCCTTTTGTTATGGTGGGACTTTCTTAGGGTTAGGGGTTTGAGGTTAGGGTAGGGGGTTAGGGTCGTGGGGGTTTCTTAGGGTTTCTTGGGGTTCTTAGGGGGAATTGCTGAAAAATAAATTGTCGAATAGCTGTCCCCCACGGCTTCACACACATCTTTTCCTACTGTTCCACCCCATTGGTCGTAGTAGGATGTATGAGCTATCCAACACTATTTGTTTTTCAATTTCAATTGTTCCTGAGATTCACGTTTAAAAAATAAAACAGTTTATTTGTATAGATTAAATATTATTATGCCTACGGCCATTCTACAAAATATTCGCTTCAAAATTGCACCATAGATTCGACTACTTTTTGTAAGTAGTCGAATTTAAAAATCAAAAAATGTTTGTAGATATTCCTTTGGTTAGGGTCTTGATTCTGTTCTTAAACCTAAAATTGGTCCGTACATGTATAGGCTGAGTGAGTCGCAGCGCAGAACTGCCGGTTGCTGGAAATCAACTGGTTGTTCAAGTAAAAAAATACTGTATAATTAATTATTTATAATCTGTCCTCTACTCATTAGCATTCGTTATACACATGAGCTCCAATAACAATTTCCCTGAGAACATCTACCAGCTCACAAAGGAGAGATTTCCATTCCTAACAATTCAATCATAGGTTCCTCCGCTTTTTTAGGAACCACGGCCTTACAAGCGATTGATGGTAAACACCTTTATACGTTCACAATTAGACAGGTTCCCACCATTCATGGTACACCGGTGGTTTCCCATGGAGTCAATGGTTCAGCCCTTGTTCCAAGCACATCGGAATATATTAAGGCTTTTGCTCTGTCATTATTTGCATTTTGTTTCTTGTGTAAATTAATTTAATTGGTTAAAAAGGAAGTGATAATAGCTGTGGGACTTGAATGTCGTATATTGTTTCTAGACGATTAAGCTCGTCATAAATGGTTTTCTTTGCCTTTGACTTTGCATACTTTGTATTTGTGTATCTGGCTGTTGTCCGCTACTCCTCGAATAAAGCACGTATTTTGCGTACGGGTGAGACAAATGCCACCCCAGCTCTTTGGTGTATTAACTGACGATTTTGCAGAAGGTGTCCGGGTTCACGAAGTACAGTTGCCATCACGGATCTTGAGCGCTCGGCGTCAGAGTGGGGATCGCTTTGCGCATTCCATACATTGGCGAGCCAATCGTCTTCGTTGTTAGATACATGCAGCAACGCGGGGAACGAATTAGGAGTGACGTCTATGACGCGATGGCGCGGCGAGCCAATCACTGACACTCCCCGCCCCCGCGTCTCACTTCGCACCACTAAAGAGACCGAATATTTGACTTCTGCGCAACCGCTCAAGATCCGTGATGGCAACTCTACTTTGTCCTATATCCAGCGACTACCGGGTAGCTTAAAAGCAAATGACCTGCCGTCTCATCCTCCTCCTCGCAGGCCTTTTGCATAATTTATAACTATTGATTTTACATACAGCATCTATTTTGTTTTAATACCAAAAAAGTGTCTTCCTGCGTTCGTCTGTTTATCCGAAAACTTTTTTTTTAAAGACATAAGCTAGTGCTTGACTGCATTCTCAACTGTTGATAAGCAGTTATGTAATCGTTGATGGTTAAGCGCACTAGCCTTCAAGACACTTACATTATAATAAAACGGGAAGACGGCAGCTTGCAAATTGTTCCAGTCCTTCTATGTGTGCGATATACACGACGAGGCGAAAAATGCTTAGTCCGGGTGGAAACTCGCCTAAAGTCGCGTTGTCTGATGGTAGAAAAGTGAATATGGAATCAAGTCATGTAATTTCTGCGTACACTCTCCAAAATGCATCCTGTAAAATGCCGAAACGCTGGCTATCCTACGCCTCTGATCCCCATAAACCCATAGAATAGCATATCATAATCAGCCTTTTAATGTTCCCACTGCTGGGACTCAGGCCTCCTCTCTGGGAGAGGGATTGGACTGTAATGCACCACGCGGGCCCAGTGCGGTTTGGTGACCCCATAAACCCATCGAATTGCTCTTTGTATTCGTGAAAACCGCATTAAGGTTTTCACGAATAAAAAGAGCAATAAATAAGGAAGCTATCTGTATACAATTAGCTGAGCTTGGGCGAGTGACTAGCTAAATTAATATAGGCTTGGTATGCCTGTCCATTTAGATAATTTTATTCTTGTGAAACTGTTGCTTGATGTTTTAGCATAGGTAAAACATTGAGTTTGATAGACTCCCACAGTTTACCTTCTCAGCTAGCGTTGTTTGATCCTTATTGTCCACGTTAGATATCATTTAAGACTTGCAAAACAACAGGCAAGTAATTTATAATCTCCAACAATCTTATGGGAACTAAGTGTGCGCAAAAAGACTCGTTATTTGCGCAACAGAATGGTCCCATCAGAGGCAAACCTGACTCATTATGCACAATCAACGTTCTAAGAATATACAATATGCATACAAGCGCGACATAGCAACTTCTTCGAAGACAGAGGTCATAATTGTAGTACACACTTTTTGCCAAAGTGGGTTTTTTTTGGTTTCCGGTGCCTTAAAATCATCCAGATGACATCCCCCGCCCTTGAGTGGAAAGAGAAATAGTGTCAGACTCTTACTGACTAAAAAACCCGCCCCGTTCCTTCGTTGCCTTTCATACCGGGGCTGAGCCTCCTTTTCGGAAACAGACCTTTGGCTCCAGTAGGCTTCGACCCTGCTGAGCCCCCACGGTTGCTGACAAATCCTTGAGGCGTGCGGGAACAGTACGCGCTGTCGACGACTTGGGCTCGGTAAATCCTGGTTGCCAAAGTGGGTGAGTTCAGGCTATTTGGACACATATGTGAGAAAACATTCACTCAAATGGAAAAAAATATTTAAGGCGTTTTGATTTCGTATAATATTAAGATAGTTATTAAAGAATTTGCAACCTAGATTTTATCTCGATACTTCAAACTTAAACTTGCCTGAGGTGGATCCATAGATTATAGTTTGAGTAAAAAGTTTTGTAACTATTTTGGCGTCTAACAAAATTGTATTTGAAAGACATTTGTTATCCAGTACTAAATAGTAGGTAAACTACCACAGAAAGTTAATGAAGCATAGTATTTATGAAATCGAAATTAATACCTATCATTTTTAAAACCTATTACAAATATTATTACCTATCGGATGACCGGCTACGTTAAACAAATTACAGTTTTTATTACAAGAAAAAACATGGAAGCATTGGTGGCGATAAAAAATGCGAAATAGATAGACGTTGCAAAAATTATATGTGTTAACTACTGCAGTTTTTACAGCACATATTGCAACCAATTAAACCAATATAATGTGTGTATTTATTTCTACATAAAGTGCCGTACTATCATAAAAAGTCTAACCGATATTTATTTTCCTATAACTACTCGTAAGTCAAGCTTAGACCTTCAATCTTTATCATAGTCCATTTATTTTTTGTTAAATATACACCTTATTTATTGGGAATTTGTTACTTGTCTACTTCTACAACATTATCTAGTTCAGGATTATTTACTGTCAATAGATCTTCCTCTGCCTGCACTATTCATTAGGGACCGGATTTCTCCTATACATTTCTTTCCCGTTAAATACTATCGTTTTATTCTTCTTCTTTTCGTGTCGATGCTCTTAATAATCTCTTAAATAATACTTTTTCCGATCAATATATGGCAACCTGTACGGCTATCTTATTGGCCTCGTATAGATCCTGAAAGCTGCAGGTAGCAATATCATCTTGATCAGATCAGAGTCTCCATTTCATTTAAACCAACTTCAACAAATTCCGTCAACGTTTAGCTGTCATGATTTCGACTATTTTCGACTAAACTAACATACTATTTATTTCTTTTCCAGATAATCGCGGCCGACTAAAGTAAGACATCCAGAAAACCGTCTTCTCATTCTACTGAGAACATGAAGTATTTCAAATCTTAACAATCTTGAAACCTTTTACATTCAACACCAGTTTTTATAAAACCATGACAATAACGGGCAAAATAACAGACTATTACCTCACAAAGAAATATGATCAACGAAAGTTCTAGACTATTTACCAGATCTCCAAAAACAAAACTGAGCACTTCTTGAAGGATAATGAGAAATATCGAAATCTCTAGAACATTCAGAAGACGTCCAGGAATGTAATAAGGTAGTTCTAGAAACAATAGCCCAAGATGTCGACGAGCAACGAGCTAAGTGACTTGGAGACGCCGAAGCTTCGGATGAAGCCGGCAGTCAGTAGGATATTCTGCTGCAGTGTGACAGCTGCTTCAGGATTCGTTGCAGCTTACGCTTTGGTGAGTCACGTTTTAAAATAATGTACTATCGAGAATACAAACAATAGTTTAGTTTATATTGGCTATTCTGTAACAAGAATGTTCCTTTCAAAGATCTTAATATTCCAAATAGTATATTTTTAATACTTTTCTTTATATCTCTCATGGTGTCCCTCAGGGATCTATATTAGGCCACCCTATAATCAGAAAACCTTGTCTCGAAGGTTTTTTCTGACATACTAAAAGCCATTGCGTGTGTAAAACCCATCATCAAGGTAATCTTCGGTCTTATCAAGCTGTTTCCGCTGAAAGGAAGTGGATTGTGGCCATTACTAAGATACCGACAATGTAGTTCCTTCAGTAATTACTTATTTATAGCGTGTTTATAGGACTTGCGAGCCAATAGCTATATCAAAGAGCGGATACATAGAACAGACAGACAGTTGAATGGTTTCTCCGAGACTGGTTAAGCATTGTTGCCTCGCCACTATAGTTTCGAGCTATTAGGATTTGTATTTGTTGTACTTTTGAGCATAGTGTGGTGTGTTTTCACCAAATTTTATTGCCAGCTTTACAGTCAATTCCATTTGTTTTATCACCATTAGCCTGAACTTTGCTGTTTCTAAGTACTTCCTTCATATGACAGGCCTGTTGTTCTAGTGGTTAGTGACCATGACTGCTATGCCGGAGGTCGTGGGTTCGATTTCCACCCAGGACAAATGTTTGTATGATGAGCACGATCATTTGTTCTGTGTCTGGGTGTAATTTATCTATAATATGTATGTATTTAGAAATATATAAGTATGTTTATCAGTTGTCTAGTACCCATACAAGCTCTGCTTAGCTTGGGACTAGACGGCGTTGTATGACAGTTGTGGAATATTATTATTATTATGTACCAAACAATTACTTTTGGGGGTTTCAGTAGACGTTTTGGGAATGTAATACATGCATTGTGCTTGGAGTGGAATTTCTTGCCGATGTATTCCTGATGGCTACAACCTGGGGTTCATTAAGTCAAGAGTAAATCTGTTACATCTAGGAAACCATGTACTATCATTGACCATATCCTCGCTTACAGGGGACATATTGCTCAAGCGCGAGACTATCAAGATAATTCTAAGTCATTAATGATAAAGACAACTTTTGATCCACAATATTTGTTAGTAGCTCCTATTATTTCTATATTAGTTCATAGTTACAAAATATAATATACCTAATAATATTTGGATAATACTCTCCACATTCTAATAATGAAAATTAAAATCAGCTCAAACAATTATCAATGACTCTTGAAAATACCAGTGCTGCATATAGAGCCCGTCCAAACTAATGACGACAAAAAATATAAATAAAATCTGTTGTAACACGTTGTTAATACCTTGAGATAACAATACTATTACATCGTTATATCTTCGAATCTTTTTCTGTCTTCAATAAATCACTGGCGACACCAAACTTATCTAACGACAAGACCATTCGCTTATTTAAAATTCACCCGACATCTCACGACGGAAGTACAAGATACAAGCATCCAAAATACATTGGTCCCTCAACACGTCATTTGTTGCGGAGACTATATGGATTTGTATGCAAAGCTCGGTCCAGTCAGAGTGGCTGTGTGTAAGGCCGTGCATTTATCTTGAGAGATGACGACGCAATAGTGAGAGTGAACTTACTGGAAGTCGAGAGTACTCGAGACTAGTCTTCAACGTAATGTTGTGTCATTATAATGATGTGTTTGAAAAGAGTTATCTTCTGTTTTATTATTATTATTGATATGCTCACACTTGACCTCTATCTTTTTTTTATCATATATAAACTAGTGCTTGACTTCGATCCCACCTGATGGTAAGCTGGTAAGCAGTAATGCAGTCGTTGATGGTGAGGCGCACTAGTTTATTAAGAGCCTATTCACTCTAGCCTTGAAGACACCCAAATTATAATTAGACGGGAAGACCGCAGCAGGCAAACTGTTCCAGTCCTTCGATGTACACGGCATAAATGACGAGGCGAAACGCTTAGTCCGGACCGTAGAGGTTTCAACAACGAAAGAGTGGATATTCACCGTACGTCGGGATGTTCGATAGTAGAAATGAGATGGCGAAATCAAGTCGTGAAATTCCCGCGCACATTCTCCAAAATGCAACCAACTCAACTGATTTTAGTGATCATACAGAGTTTCTCTATATTTATTTGTATCATCTGTCTACCTGTATTATGCAAATAAATGATTTGATTTGATTTATAAGTACGCTAGTCCTTTTATTTTTCGGTGTGGAAATCCTCAAGCATGTACTCCATCCTGGGGTGGATGTAGGGGTCTGTTTATCTGTTAGACTCTTTAAATTGATCTAAGGTAGAACTACACTACGCACAGGTGTGCCACGTACGCCGATCTGGCTGCGTCGGTCTCCACACGTTTTATATGGAAACTAGACTTGTAGAGCTACACTAGATCCATGCTACGCGACACTTAGCGACGTCTTTCTACGTACAAATCAGGCGTGGTCCACGTGTGTGTCGGTCTAGTTCTATCTTAAAACCACCCCCGTATTCCCATGCACAGTTTGATTTCCGCTGCCCGCTCTAGATAGTTATGACACGATCCCCATTCCCCGGCCGTATCTTGACCACTCTGAACTTCGAACAATTCCCTGCGCAGTAATTCTTTTTAATTCATTAAACCCCAAGCGAACGCGTTCGCGCATCTATTGTCTTACTATTGTGTCTCAAATTGACGGTATCTGAAAGGAGAATCATTTGGCGAATGTTGCGTATTTTTTTATATGCGCAATATTTTGGAACACCAACTTCAGTAAATTGTAAACTAAAGTATTTATGTACCTAATGCACAGGCTGCCGGATATTTAAAAGAGTCATTATAGCCCTGGTACGTAAAGGGCAACTGAAAGATCATGAGTTTTTTTCGGTGTGTAAAAATCATCCAGATGATATCCCCCGCCCTTGGGCGGAGCGGGAGATAGTGTCAGACTTTGACCATGATTAAAAAACCCAGCCCATTCCTTCATTGCCTTTCATACCGGGGCCGAGCCTTACTTTCAGAAGCAGACCCTTGGCTCCAGTAGGCTTAGACCCTGCTGGGCCCCTAAGGAAAGAACATGTGTGGGTTTTAGTCAGTAAAAGTCGGAAACCTTGTTTCATCCTGAGTGGAACAAGTTATTTGATCATTTCCTACCATAAATATTATGTATGTTTAAACGATCATATAGCTACAAGTTAATCCACTTTTATAACGACACATATTTTGACAGACAGTATCATTAGACACCTAAGTGATTTCATAAGTAGGTACGGCAAAAAATCATTGAGTGTCAGCGTGTTTACAACCTAATTTATTTCTACGAATCGATAAACAAGTGTTGCAAGTATGCAAACCAGTTTGTTTGTGGATGGAATTCAAATTTTTTCGTACTCACACTTATCCTGTTCGTCATGATGCATGTCTATTTCGCAAGGGCAAGAGGACAGTGGCACGGTAAATGTAATATAGGTAGTGACGCTACATTCACGACAAAACCCTTTGAATTCATCGAGACCTGGATATGAAAATACCTCAAGCATAATCTGCTAGGTGGCGGCAGAGAGCGCGAACCTTTCAACAATAAAAAAAAAGCAATAATCACTCTTCGGCCCCCGCCCGTGTGGCTCTAGGCGTCGAAAGTCTTAGTGCGACTCCTGATCACCGCAGCTTGATGCGGGCTTGTAGACGACGAGCAATGGGTAGCTCGCCATCCAATATGATCTAGGCTTGGGTCGACTGCGCGCCTCAAAGAGATGCTACCAAAATTGGCGAAGTTCGGTAGGGTCTACGCCTGTTAGGATTGCGATATTTCGAAAGCGTTTCCTGGATCGCAAAGGGCAACAGCTGTATTCCAGAATGCACCCAGAATGGAAAAAATCATTTAATGATTTCCCACGTCACTTTCTTTCCTCTTGGAAAGATGTCCTTTGCAAGCGTCTATGGCAGTTTGTATCACGATTGGCCATAGTGTTACGTGGTTCAATAGAAGTACGTATAGATTCAATTAATATTTAACCCCTAAATAATTTGGCGTAGTGCACCAAGTTATTTGGCGTGTTGCACCAAATTATTTTTGGGTCCAATCAGTATCTACTGTCATTTCAGTAGCAACTTCCTCTTTAGTAACATCATTACATCATCGTCATCATCATCATTTCAGCCGAAAGACATCGGATTCCCACGACCTTGACCAGGTCATCAGTCCCCTTTGTGGGAGGCCTTCTAACGCTGCGTCTTCCACTCTAGAAACTTTCGTCCCCATCGACCCTCTGTTCTGCGAGTAATGTGCCCTGCCTATTGCCACTTAAGTTTGGCGATTCTTCGAGCTATGTCGATAACTTCGGTACTCCTGCGAATATCTTCATTTCTGATGTGATCACGCAAAGAAACTCCGAGCATAGCCCTCTCCACATATCATTATATGGTTCAATGTTTTTTTCTAGTTCACCTTAAACCTCCATAGTGATTTCGTCTCAGGCTGTCAGATTTTAGAATGTAAAACGACATTCGCTCAAAGGATTTCCGCTGTTGGGGCTGCACTTAGTACACCCACACGAGCGAGAAATCAAATTACAAGCTATTTAGTACCTATACTTATTGCTCACAGTCAAAGCAAATTGCTTGCATTTGCCAGCAACATCTCGACCCTCCTGTTTCAAAATAAAATCCCATACCGCTTCTGTCTGTCTGTCTTCATGGGGTTTCACCAAAAGACCAATAGAGAAATAGTAGTTTATGTGACTAGGGGATGAAGCAGTGTCTTTAAGTCGCGGGCGGCATGTTGAATTCCGAACGAATTCCCATACTATCGTTCGGGATTAAAATCAGCATTTTAATCCCGAACGATAGTGAGGGACCTATAAAATTAACTCCCGAGCATTGCGAGGGAGTTAATAAAGAAACCTGAGTGAAGTGAGGAATTCAAGCCGCCCAAGACAAAAACAGCTTTATCCCCGTGTTGCATACTCTACTTTTTACACCATCTGTGAGATAATTAAAAAGTCACAATATTTTTACCATGTACTTATGTATTTCAGGTGGCGTACGCAATCGCACTGATCTACGAGATTGTGTGGGTCGTGGAGTCACAGAGCGGTTTACCGCTGGCGTCCGCGCTGCTGATGGTGTGCTACTGCATCGTCATCGCCGCTACCGTCGTGCTGGTACACGGCCTTATATCTGTGAGTATCAGCAGGACCTGCAGAATTTATTTGACGTCCAATAAAAAAAGGAAGGAGATGCCTGGTAGGATACTAAATACCTACCTCATGAGGTGGCGGTATGTGTGTTGAGTGCGAGTTGATTTTATGTTAACGCGATTGACACGTTTGTAAAGTTCTACGCTCCGATTGGCCCGCTTCAAGGTCTTAACCAATCAGAGAGCCAAACGCGGCTAGTGTTTCGTTCATGTTAACGTAAAATCAACTCGCACATAGTGGTTTAATTCTCTTTGAACTCAGCACACTGAACGAACCTATAGAAATGAGCAACTTTTTTCAACTACTATCTTTTGTTTTCCACAGAAGAACAACAGATGCCTGCTGGCCTGGTTGATAGCAGTCATACTAGTTCTCATACCAGAATGTGCTCTAGTCTTTTACATGTCTATAAGTCATTGGGTAAGTTTTTATACTTCTCCCTTCTTTTGATTCATATCGTCTTCTTGTGTCTTTCGATTTTTTTTTAATTTGAGTACATCTTCTTCCATAGCGGGAGGCAAATAAAAAAAAAATATCGTTAAACAGTCCCAATAATGTAAAAGAATGAATGTGTTCGAGCGGATCAACGACGGTTACCAAAACATCTGCAACTGAGACTGTTAAAATTATGCAAGTGGATGAAGAAATCGCTTCGTTAAAGACCCCGGACTGTATAGGCATCGTATCCATGACTCAACCACACCCATTCGACCGTCCGGTTACCATCCGGACCGAGCCCAAATCGTCGACGGCGCGTACTGTTCCACGCGCACCTCAAGGAGATGTCAGCAACCGTAGGGGCCCAGCAGGGTCGAAGCCTACTGGGGCCATGGGTGATACGAAAAAGATCCCTGGGGCCCTGGAACAATAGAAAAGAATGAACAGGATTGGGTTGTTAGTCAGTAAAAGTCTTACACCCGCTCCGCTCAAGAGCGGGGGATGCCATTGGATGATTTTCCCACAAAAAAAGCCACACCGTATTACCCAAGTCCAGCAATGGCCTGCTATAAAATGAAGATCTTGTGACTGTTTCTAATTAGGTATTTTGTCAATGATTCCAGGGTCTTCAAGGAGTATACGGCGGTGCTGAGCTGGCGTGCTACGTGGCGCGGCTACCCGCCATCGTGTGCGGCGTCGTGCTCGTGCAATCTGCTTACGCACTAAGAGAAGCTAGGTGGGTATACACGCTCAATCAAATAAAGCTATTGGGTACTTAGAAAAGACAAAAATAGAAAAAAACTGTTCAAAAAAGGAGGCAGTTTAATTGCAAAACTATTTATTTTTAACTAGTTATCTTGTTAGTAAAATGTAATGTGTGCACTGCTTTTTTTTTAACAAGTGATGGTTTTAAGGAAAAAAAACTTGCATGTAGCATGTCAAGTGATCTCCATCGGTTGCGGTAGACAGAGAACCCAGTTTTACATAAGTACATATGGTTGGGAACGAGAGAAGCACATTAAGGGTCATTGTGTCAAAAAGTGGATACTCCTCCCAGATTGTTCGACGGTCCTCGCTGCTGCTCGCGTTCCATCGCAAGCGAACCGAGCGCTGAGCGACACGAGTAGCGCGAACGCGACGCGCCCATCCGTCGTCGTCACGTATTGACCAAAGGAGTACCGGTGTTTTTAAGAATTTTTCAATACCGCGCAATAACCCGCTCTTATCCCACCGCTTTTAGACACACAATAGACTTTTTTCCGCATTAGTGCAGAAAAGTACGCGTACTCTAATTTTATTACATGTAACGTATCAGACTGGGCGCGCGTCAACACCCGTTTATTCATTTCTTCGTAAGTGTATTGAAAAAAGTCGTTTAATACACCTGCAAAGTTGTCACTACACTACAGCCCTCGGCTCCATAACACACTCGCCTACAGCTCGTGCGAATTCCACCTCTGTCGCAATGGCAAACTTTCTGCACTTGAATCAAAATGTAGGCACTATTTTCCTCATTACAACCAATATTCACATGGAGCCCGCAAAGAGGCATTGCTAAGTGGGCTGTAGAAATTCCATAGAAAAACCAATTTACACTTGCTCGTATATTTCCAGGAAAGCCGGTTACAGTGCAGGCGGAGCGGTGAGCGGGAGCGAGTTCGACGCGAGCCACTTCGTGCCCGACGCGCCCAGCGCTTTCACCAACGACGGCTTCCTACAAGACAACGGTAATGCGAAACTGAATAAATAAACTGCAGATTATTATGGGCATTTTATTTGATACGCAGTACACCTCTACGGTCCGGACTAAGCGTTTCACCTCGCCGTTTATATCGTGTATATCGAAGGACTGGAACAATTTGCCTGCAGCGGTCTCCCCTTCCGATTGTAATTTAGGTGTCTTCAAGGCTTGAGTGAATAGGCTCTTAATAAAATAGTGCGCCTCACCATCAACGATTGCATCACTGCTTACCATCGGGTGGGATCGCAGTCCAGCGCTAGGTATTTTTTATCGTTAAAAAAACTGCTAATAAAATATACGCTAAGCTAAACTACTGCAGGTGGAAGAATTAAGCAAATTAATGTTTCTGTTTTTGTTGGGAAGCTATCAAATAACTTCGCTCGCTCTAAGTGGAGCGACAAGTACCTAGTGTTTATACTGCAGTGCCGGATTAACAACGTAGCAAGTGTATCAAAACCTATGGGCCCCGCGCAATGTGGTGAGCCCCGTTTGAACATAAAACAAAACAAGTCAAGATACCTGTGCCATATAAATTCTAACCATTTCTGAATTTTCCATAAGCATAATATAGGCAACTGCTTATGGATACATCGCTACTTAAAAGCCCCGTAGCAGCTGTTTCAACCTTAAATTAAAAGAGTTGTAATTCGATGTTATTTATAAAGATTTAAGGGGCCCCTTGGTTGAAGATGTACATATGGAATGCAATAAAATATTGAGTATTGAGTATTGAGTATTGAGTATTGAGTATTGAGTATTGAATTTGCTACAGGCTCCACGCTGACTAAATCCGGCACTGTTAGAGTGACTAAAACCCACCCGTGTTCTGCAGTTGCCTTTTGCATTCCAGGGCCATGGCGATTCTTTTGAACAATCCCGCAGCCTAACATATTGCGATAGGGTCTAACGATATTGCGATTTCAATACCTAGCTGTATTACTTAGGGCCAATTTTAATAATCACAGTTCATAATTAAAGAGATTACCTACATTGAAACAAAGACAGAAAGGCCACTAGCCTAGGAGCCCAGAAAATTACGTCAAGTGAATTTTATGATTGTGAACAAGGAGTGGGAGTAGTCACTACTTTCTCTACTTTTTATACGATCTTATACATTGTTGTCCCCTCCCCTAATCAATGTCTGGCCTAATTTGTACATGGCCTCTTATTATAATTGATTGTCACCTAAAAGATGCTAAGTTGTTGAACAAACCTTATACCTTCATTGAAATTTTCAATAATCAATAAAGCTGTAATAATGTATCTTTCCAGGTAAATCCGGCTCAATGCCAGACCTCAGGCGCCACCTCGCAAGTCGCCAATCTATGAACATGGGTTACCCACCACACATGCTCCCTCAACCCCCACCAGCATACTGGCAACACCTCGCCGACCGGCAGTACGCGGCCAGCCTCAGAGGCTACCCCAAGTCATACCAGTCCCCACAAATGTACGGCACTTGGGTAGGACCCAGATCAGGACCCTACGACAACCCATACAAGCGGAGACACTCCATAGTCGGCGCATTCCAAACTGACGAATACCCACCAAAAGGATACGAATTCGAAGACAGAATGGACTGTAAATCCGAAATGGCTTACCCCTACTACCGCACCTCTTACCCTTACGATCCGAGAGTTTACCCTCCGGATTACGACCCGAGATTTTACCCCGAATATAAAAGGGAGGATGCGGCGTATGGGGTCAACCTGCTACGACATGAACCGTACCATTTTAGCGGATCCAGAGAAAGGGTATTCTATGGTTTACGTAACAGTCATACGTCTGTAGGTAATGAGTCGGATGATTTGGGTAAATATAAGGATGTAGCTTTGTAGAATGTATATTGTGTAAGAGATGCCTAGAACAAGGTTACTACCACCTAAAAAAAATTGTGCTGTCTTCTTAATATAACTGTAAGTATTAAGTATATACATGTATTTGTATTTTTCACCGATTATTTTTGTATAAGAAAGCAGCAAAATGACGCAAATAATTACTTTAAGATACTAGTAACTAAGTAATTCCAGTAAAGACATTATTTTTTAGAATTGTATTCAGAAATAGTGTATTTTTATAAGAGTTTATGAAACAATCTGAGAAGAATCAATATAAGAAGTGTACTTAAGTGTTCTATCATAGTTAGTTAAGTTACCTAATTAACCAAAGGTATTATACAGTTAATTATAAGTAGGTTTGTCAGAAAACAATAATTATTATGTAAACCAACATGAAATCAGTCACTACCAATTATAAAATTGAATCAATAAATTTAATTTGTATACAGTCATTTCATTATTCTTCCCTTTTCTTTTAGATGGGAAACCATCTAATGACATCTCTCACCCTTGGGCGGGGCAGAAGGGCGTGTCAGACTTTTACTGAATAAAACCCACTCCTGTTCCTTCTTTGCCTTCGTTTCAAGGCCCTGGGATTCTTTCGCATCACCCATGGCCCCAGTAAGTTGCTGACATTTTCTTGAGGTGCGCGTGGAATACTACGCTTCGTCGACGACTTGGGCTCCGTCTGGACCGGACCATGCCAGACGGTTACCGGACGGTCGGACGGCGAGCTAACATTATTTTTCCCTGACTTAAACACTGTAACATAGAGTGCAATAAAACTAAGCGCAAAGTTATCATCAGTCAGTGCGTAGATGGTCTTCCTTTTTCGCCAATAATTATGATAGTACGAGCAAGGGTGGATCTACACAAGGGCGTTTTGGGCTGGAGCCTAGGGCCCCCAGGTATAGAGCCTCCACACAGTGTTGGCAATATCAGCAAAAGGGTTACTTCTAAGCTAGCGTACTCCATCGTCGACCACCTCATGACTTACCATCAGAGGAGCCTACTAACAATAAAAAAAAATCGCGCCTTGAGAGCCCGGATTAATCATAATACTTTTTAAAAGATTTTAAGAAAATTTTAGCAATCAGGTGCAGGGTGTTGTTAATATAATAACATCCTAAAAACTTGTGCAGGTAACTGCATATTTTACTCCTATGCCTGTAAGAATTGACAACTAAAATCTAACCCCTCCGAGACTGGGTAGGAAATCTTCGTCCTTTCTTACCATCAAATAAAAAGAAAGAGAAAAGAAATTGCAAAGAAATAACAACACAACCATAAACAATCACATAGTTTTAGGAGATTTTAATGCTCAGATTGAATGAATGAAAAATGACTGAAAGAATGAAAATGAAAAGTATGACCACAGGAAGGGGAGAGATGACAGTCACAAACTTAACGCTCAAACACGGCTAAGCTAAGATACATTAATTTATTACAGATTTCCGGTGTCGTCTACTTTCCTACTTCATTACTTAATGAGTTCCATGTCCACTTTTTTTTTTTTTTAAAATGCAATTTTAGTTTTTACGACAGTTCTACTATGTAACGTTCTATATTCTCGAAATCCATTATCAGGTCATGACACTATTTCTACCAATTCAAGAGTCGCTAGGTGTACAGCCAGGCACATTACTTTGTGTCATTTATTTCATCACCACTTCTCTCGAAACCATGAAGGAACATCACGAGGAAACCGGCAAACCAAAAATTTGAAGACACGTGACCTCCACGAACCCGCACTGGGCCCGCGTGGTGGATTACGGTACGGCCCATTCCCTCTCTCTTCTCCCTCTCAGAGGACACTCAGGTGTCCTCTGAGAGGGAGAAGAGAGCCAGACTCCCAGCAGTGGGAACATTTTGAGGAGAGTAAGTAGTTATACTCTTTCAAACCAAAAATAAAATACAAAATCGGTCCTCAAATGACCGAGAAATCAGTGGAAAAAAATTAGGAACTGCTCTTCTTTTTGAAAAATCGAAAATTATCATGAACGTTTGCCGTCAGTAAGAACTAGTCAGGTCTATTCAAATAAATCTGAATAGTTAACCATTAGGCCACTGTGTATTTTTGTATTTTTTTCTCTGGAGTGTTTTTTTTTTATTTTTTATGATGGGAAAAAATCATCCAATGACATCCCCCGCTCTTGGGCGGAGCGGGAGATAATGTCAGACTCTTAGGGCCCAGTAGACTTCGATCGGCGGCCATGCTGAACGCCTGCCAGAGGGTCATGGCAATAAGGATGGTGCGGGGATACTGCACGGTCTCCCGCGAAGCGGCGAGCCTTCTGGCTGGCCTACCACCGTGGGATCTGGAGGCAACAGTCCTTGCACACATGCACGACATGCGCGTGGAGATGCAACGCCGGGGTGAAAGTCCACTGCCGCGACAGGTCTCGGCATGGCGGACAGAGCTCCGGCGGGATCTCATGGTGAAATGGCGTCAACGACTATCGCAACCCAGTGTTGGGCACGCCACAATCATGGCGGTAAGTCCCCTCTGTGAGGCGTGGCTGGAAAGACCTCACGGCGTCCTTACCTTCCGCATGACGCAGATCCTCACCGGACATGGTTCGTTCGGGAGTTTCCTGCTTCATGCGGAAGTGACGCCCGGGTGTCGCCACTGTGCGGAACGCCCGGAGGACACAGTGGAGCACACAGTCGAGGTGTGCCCTGCTTGGGCGGAGCATCGCCTTGCCCTCGTGGGGGCGATCGGCTGCGGAGACCTCTCGCGCCGGGCCTTGGTTGAGGCCATGGTCCGGAGCGAGGAGGAGTGGCAGGCGGTGGCCGACTTCTGCGAAGCAGTAATGCTCGCAAAGGAGGAGGCCGAACGCATCAGGCAACGGCGTTATCGCCGCCGCCGCCGCCGGGATTCTGATCCCGATTTCCGGCCAACGTAAGCGCGGGCTTGCGGACAGTGAGCAATGGGTAGCTCACTGTCCGGCCGTCCGGTAACTATCCGGACCAAGCCCAAGTCGTCGACGGCGCGCACTGTTCCCGCGCGCCTCAAGGAGTTGTCAGCAACAGCAGGGACCCAGCCGGGTCGAAGCCTCAAAGAGGGGACTTACCGCCATGATTGTGGCGTGCCCTTCTCTGGAGTCTGGACGCTTTTAAACGACGACGACGTTCTAATGATGTTCGTGTCAATGATGCAACCATCAATAAGTAACTATTTATTGATTTAAATGAGTGTCTATTGAAATTCCAAATCTAATAGATTCATCTTGACCATTCAAAAGTGCCTGTAAATGCTTAATTTACACGTTTTCAAATCTGATAGAACGACACAACAAGTCAAGTTTTCCCAAAAGCCTAAGTTTCAATATTTCCTTTATATTTAAAAAGTTAAAACGTTTAGTTAGTTAAGTATTTAACTAGTTAACACTACAATTCAAGAAGTTTCAATAATTAAAACTGCATTTTTACTACGAAAATTATTTCGAACAAAATGAAAATAGTTCATAATTGATTTTATTAACGCAACAATAATTTATTTACGTCTAACGGAGATTTCATGTACTCACATAAAAGCAATAACAAAACGCAACACTTTAGCATATCATCAATGTTGCTACCATATAAACACAAAATTCCTTAGTTTTTTATTTCAGAACATTGCCGTTTAATTCGTTTTTTCATTAATTCAGAAAACTTATAAGAAAGCAGTCTTTCTTTTTAAATGGTACATATTATATCGGTGCAATTAAAATGACTATCCGTGTTGTCGTGGTCTGATGTCCATGAACGGAACTTTGACTAAAAACGAAGTATTAAATCCGGACAAAATAAGTTTCTAAGTAGGATGTCAGATACTTTTTGGTATGTTGACAATATTCTTCCTCATAAATAGTTGTGTAAAAAAATTCAACTTTTTACTTAATTAAACGTAACTCGAACTTGTCACTTTATAAATAAAATCTTTGAAAGACCTCTTGTTTCGTAAAAAACAAATATTCAATTTGGACACATAATGCATCATAACATTTAACATGGTTCGCTGCTTTTAGATAAATGTTTAATTTCTCATTTGAATGAAATGATAGTGACACGATGTATCAACACAGATGTATTCAATTTTCCCCATACAAAGGTAAACTTAAAGGAAGCTGGTATCAGCTGTGATTAGTTTTCCAGCTATTTAAAACAGATAACTTAAATTCACAAAAATAACAATTCTGAACCTTATTACAATGCAATAAGGTACTTCAATTTCTGAGGATTACACACAGTGCTCATTCAATGACACTGTGGTTATTTACTGTTTTGTGTGAACTCAGCCGGCTTGCGTTGCGTATCATGCTATCTCTGTCTATCAGTCAAAAATTCAAGAGTTTAGTTGTCGACACGGCTAAAGTTTTAAAGTTTTTACGATAATCCAAAAGTAACTTTGTGCATGTAATCTTGTGTTTTGAGGCAACTGTTTATCTTAATAAAGTCAATAAATGGTGTGTGATCAATGTAAAGTTTGTTTTTGTGATGTTTGAAGGCTGTGTAACTGTATTGTTTCATGTATGTAGGTGGCTACCTACTGTGTAGTGGACCCAATGTGAAAGTGTTTTGGCATAAAATTCAGATCCCATTGTTCGATCTTTCCGGGTATACGCTGGGAAAAACGCTAATAAGTGTGACTTGCGTAAGACGCCGCTTAATATTGGTGAAATGTGTGTTATTTTAGTGTTTAACTCTGATTAACCATTGAATTTAATATTTGGTAAGTACAAACGTGACATTCTTTTAAAAACATACTCGAAATACTGTAAACATTCAACTTTAATATTATAGATTTTCGCTATTCGTGGTTTCCTACATAATCACTCTATTTGAAATAAAAACTTGTAAGTAGTAGGTAACACATTTCTTGGATTTTGTACATAGACAATACAACTGTTATCCAAAATGTAATGATTGTCATTAACGAAATAGGTAGTCCTTTTAATTAGCTTGCAGTTAAAAATATTCCCATCCTTTGTTTGTCATTACTTAGAGGAAAACTTTTTGAATCTTGTGTCAAAAACACCTGTTGCATTTATTAGAGTCCGTCTAATGAAAGCGTGACCTGAGAAAAGGAGGTTACAACCAAAAATTTTGAATGTGGTATTATTGAAATAGTAGGAGAAAAAAGTTTTGATACTAGAGTATTTTTTGTATTTATGACAATTTTAGAATAGTTGTACAAGAACTTAAATCCTAGTCAAAAACATGTGTGTAGACTTAATTATTTGGTGGGTGTATGGTAAATGTCAATAACACACAAAATGTTAGTATTCCAAATTATTTTATTTTATCTGATCTCTCAAATGTCGCTATATAATATTTAAATAATATTCTTTATTTTCCATTTGGCGTTCTGGCAAGAATACCAAGTGCACAACACCGTGATAGTCAAATAAAATAGTCAACATGATTTCAACTTCATCACGTCTCGCCAACACTATTAATGTGTTTCAAGATTGTTGGGTTGGAATCGATTCGTTTTAGCATAGAGAAAATTCAGATCTTTTGGGATTAGTCAAGTGGGAACATGTTTTATACTCCAGTGATTGTTTCAAATGATACAGATCGACTCGTGAGACACAAAAAGTTCAGCAGCTGCTGCAGCAGCATCTCTCTCAAACTTGAACTAGGATTTTCGCGATTTTAACTTCAGTTGCAGACTTTCATGCACTACCAGACAGAGTGAGGCAAATCTTTCATTACATCTCAACTGCTTTTGAACGCATTCTACCACTCACTAGCATGTGTTTTTGATTAAGTCGATTCACCAAAAGCCGTTGTTCGATGTTTTTGTCCATTATGAAATTCGCAATATGTCAGATTATCTAAAAATATAAGAATAAAAAATAACATTATATCCTTAATATAACTATGTAATAATATTAGTCGACAAGGATCAAGATTGTAACGTCATACTAACTTAAAAATCAGAAATCGTATGTAAACAATGTTGGTTTTCATTGAAAACACCTTCTTTCTCTTCTTGTTTTTGTTTGAACTTATTAACCATAGTGTGTAGCAGTTTTTGCACGTTACTGTTTATTGTTTTTCCCACAATTAAGCAATTATTCTTGAAAAATAAATATCAGTTTCCAAAAACTGACAATTGCAACCATAGACTTTGACGTGATTTTTTTCGGCAAAACAATGTTGCCAATTTAATTTAAAAAAAAAACTCCAGGTTACGCTTTCAGTAGACGCACTCTAACACTTTAATGCAAAAATCATGACATAAACTTATAATATCTTTGAAGAGACTGGTTAATTTTAGTGAAAATGAACTGAAAACATTAATTTTAACTGGCTGTATTATGTTTTAATACAACATTATATTACTTTTCTGTGCAGTGCTACAGTTGGGTTTCTATATCTTTGTGACTCTCTATCTTTTTGACTGAGTTCCGCACTCTGTCAAAGACTGTTGTACAGTCTATCAAAGACTGTTGTACATAAGCCATGGCAGCCTTTACTCTAATCTGCCCACATTTCCTTCCAGTTTGGTAAATAGAAGGAGGTTCTACATAATCTGTTTAACCTTTCAATCGTGGAAATCACAGACACAATAGAAAGACAATAGGTGCGCGAACACCGGCGTTCGCTTGGGGTTTAATGAATTAAGATCTAATACCTACATAATTTGTTTGTGTTTGTCTAGCATGTTTCCAGCAACTCAAAATATAATTTGAATACTGTGGACTATTTTAAAAATAATATTTCGGAGGACAAAGAATACTTGAAATTGTTTGGTTGATGCAAGCATAATTTTAATTATTTTCTGATACGTAGTTTATAGCTTAGTCATCTCTAGTAACTAAGTATTAACGATAAAGTTTTTGGAGAAAGGTGGGCTGGTTGGAATAAGCCCACCAAAGGTTTCGGCCACTATGGTATGCGCAATGGTCTGCATAGAACTAAGTGTGGAAACAAGACTCAAATAGATAGATAATAATAATAATATTCCACAACTATCACACAACACTGTCTAGTCCCAAGCTAAGCAGAGCTTGTGTTACGGGTACTAGACAACTGATAAACATACTTATATATTTCTAAATACAGACATATAGATAGACATTAAATGTCACCAATGACGATTCACAACACTATGCTTTGGGAAATCCACATTCAATGAAAACTCTAATAGTTATCTCTAGAAAGTTTAATAATAATAATAATAAATCGTTTATTTATAACATAGGGCTCACTTAACAATTAAATTAACAATTTGATTGCACAACCTGGTGTAATCTACGTACACTGTAAATAATCACAATTTGACTTGCACTAATATTAACGAATGAAATCTTTTAAAATTGCAAGTTGCACAATGTTCATATTCATTGATCGTACGGTAGGCTCAGTGATTTGATTCCCAGACAAAAAAAAATATGTTTAATCTACAGATAGGCTTTTTTGGTCTGGGTGTGTTGTGTACACGGAACAGTAAAAACAGTGGAAGAAGTAAGTAGGCGTGGCACTGTCGCCGCTAGTAAGAAACGCGTTGCGCACTTACTGTTCAAGCGCCCTCATTCTCTAACTAGACTGCGCAACATAATAATTAACGAAAAATAATATTAAAATGCCTTATTGTCCCATACTGTATTTTAAAAACCATAGTCTGACTAAAAATCTAACTCATGGAGGTTTATTATACCACTGAAAAGTATTATTTTCGGATTTATTTTAATAAAATGAAAAAATAAAATTACGTAAAACATTGCGCAAGATATACAAACAAAACTAGTCCTTAGTCACATCAAAACAAAGTTGATTTTCTTTTCTCGGTTATTAGCTTTTCTGGAATATTCGTTAGTCTACCTATACTTTTGACGCTATCCAAATAGTGCGTGACTTTATCGATAAAATCAATCGATATGTATAATATGTATTACATTGCCTTTTTAATATATATATTTTAGTTTAATAGTTTTTGTAAGTAATATAATACAGATAATTATTAAATTAATAAATATAATAAAATAAAAATTGTGGTATGATATTTGTGATGTATTTTAAATAAATTTAGTTAAAGAGTTAGGAACAACATAGGGCGTTTGAATTATACTTAATGTTCTTATGTTTAGCAGTGGGCGATGACGATGATTTCAGCTGAAATGATGATAATTGATGTACTATGCAAATAAATACCCTTTTTACTACTTTTAAAAATTGCCTTTAATCATATTAATTTCATAATTTTAATACTATCACACTATCGCATACAATTTTTTTTTGGATGATATGTTTTAAATACGTTTTCATACAATCGATACATATTTCGATCGAATAAGGTTACTTCCCTATCTGAGTAGCAGCGAGCGCATTCGCGTCAGTGATACGCCATTCAAATACCAATCTTATTTTTACGTCGTTACAGTTCATACTGAATATTATATACTGAACAATGCCATCTAGCGACGAGTGGCAGTACTTTGTAGTCAAAGATGTATTTCTTTCTTGTTTTTGTCAATTTGATTTATAGACTTTTGAAATTAAAGTTGCATTTCGTATAATTTTTTTTTTGCATTTCGTCTACGCCCTGTTTTTGTTTTCAGCCAATCATATTTTTAGGTTTGCAGTAAGAGTAAATTGTAAATGTATGAGTTTGGCGACACCGGTTCTGGAACAAACATTTTCTCAAGCTACTTCCACTGTTTTTACTGTTCCGTGGTTGTGTATGTAAATACACTTAATATATAGATTAATTCCTAAATGTGTTTGCATGCTATAACATAAATTAAAGATAGATCGTAATATGTCTTCTAATGTCATGGTAAAAAAATACATGGTTAAAGAAAAACTCAGAATTTTAGGTCTTTACTTCCAATGACCGTAACCAACAAATTAACCCTCATGATCATGAGCTTTAGGTACAACTTGACTTCTCACATTCCTAAGAGTTCTTAGTAAAACGCTCACTTGTTTCAGTGTGGGTGTATAGGGTTAAACTTTTTGCATTATCATGATCTTAACTGCTTTTTAAAGAATATAATATAGCTTGTTAACCTACTGACTGGCTTGAAATACATTCCTAACAGTTGTTTTTAGTATTGTGGGAACCTCCCGTTGTTTGTATGTTATTTTTTTTTAATGTGAGAAAATAATACAAAAGTAAGTGACTGTCCATAAAACAATTTGTTCTGATATAGAGCCTATTGTTTTGTAGTGTTAGACTGTTATTTTACTGTTTCTTTCATTCATATATTTAGTTTGTGTGGCATGATTACAACATATTGCACCTTTGACAAAAATATTAACACAGAAAAAAAAGAGCAAAACAAACGTGTATAGTTGCATTAATTTAAATTCTGCTCTTGTTTTACTGCAGTAACGATATGTACTTTTTGTGTTCCAATGTTTTTATGTCTATGAAAATCTTCAAAATAATTTGTGGAGATTTTTCTTTGTGATTGCAATGTCTATCCTTGTCTATAACTAGCTTCTGCCAGTGGCTTCGTCCGCATGAAAGTATTATTATTATAGTAGAAGTTTTTTTCTCCATACAAACTTCCAACCTCCCTTTTACCCCCTTAAGGGTGGAGTTTCGTAAAATCCGTTCTTGGCGGATGTCTATACCCTATAAGGCACCTATACATACCGGCAAGAATCTTGAGCGCTCGGCGAAAGAGTGAGGATCAATTTGCGCATCGTACACATCGTTGAGCCAATCACTGTAACTACAAAGTTGTACTCCCAGCTCCCGCGTCTCACTACATACCAATAAAGTGACCCAATACTTCACTTCTTATTCAAGTCTGTGCTCAAGATCCATGCCGGTATCTGTACCTGTCAAATTTTAAGTTTTTAGGTGTTAGAGTTTCTGAGATTTCGTGATTTTTTTTTTAAGTATTACAGTAAGTGAATTTATATAATTCTTATGGGAATAAACAATCTCAAAACTCAAGTATGGTTTATTCTTGCAATCTGCCTGTTTCAGGGCAGCTAGTGGTCACGAATTTCCACTTTGTCTTGAATGAACTTAGCCCGGTGGCTAGTCCATCAGCTTATCGCAAAAGGTCATATCAGGTCTTCAGGTACTTTACTTTTTTGATTTTGTGAACCTTTCAGAAACTGTCAATTTGAGACACAATATTGAGACAATAGACAGGTTTAATGAATCAGTGAATGGTATTTCGATTTCATACATAGGTATAGATTTTTTAAATTATAATTATCTATAATTTTTTTATTTTCAATTTTCAGCATGGAATCCACCACAGCTACAATGAATTTACAACCTTTGGAGAATATATTCTCTTCTGGTAAGTCTCTTTATTTTATTTTAGTTTCTAATTAGCTGTTTGCCAATAAAAATTAGCATTGAACAGGATTTTGTCCACAATTTCATAGATTTCTTACTATCAACAATACCTAGTTCACCAGTGATCATTAAAAAAATATAGTAATTATCTGTACTTCTGTTTTGTATTATTAAACTCAGAAACAGCTGGAGCAATTTTGATGAAACATTCACCGCTTCAATTTTGTTTATTTGTGTAAATTTCAAGTAGATACTGCCATACCCGGGAATCGAACTCAGGTATCGCACTTGCGGCTAAAACAACGAATGTAGTCGACCATACCTTCAAAAAAACTGAGTTCCCAAACATTACTCATTCACCTAATTCAGAACTAACTGCAACCCATTGCCGTGTGAACCAGACAGACTAACAGTACAAAAAACTGACCAAGTGCGAGTCGGACTCGCACATGAAGGGTTCTGCACTACAATATTAATATCGAGTAAAAACGCCAAAAACATCACTTCTGTTAAATGGGAGACCCGTTTTTTTATTCTGTTTTTAGTATTTGTTGTTCGGAAATAGAACTACATTTTCTGTGAAAATTTCAACTGTGTAGCTATCACGGTTGATGATATACGGACTGGTAACAGAAAGCCGGTCAGTAAATAGAATAGAAATACTTTTATTCAGGAAGGACACAGTTACAAACACAAAGTAAAAAAACAAACAAAAGTACAGATTGCGTCTAGCGTGCCTGCAACGAAAAGGTGACCACCTCGGGATTTGCTGGCTGAAGTCTTAGCGTGGGCGACGGTGTGGTCGAACACTGGGTTGTGATAGTCGCTTTCATTATATGTAACACATAATATGATTTAAACGAGTGTCCATGGAGTTTCTTGCACGTTCTTCTCCATAGAGATCTACGCTTTGGAACGTGCAATTTAGCTTCACTTCTCTTGGACTGACCGACGTTTGACTATTCAAAAGTGCCTGCAAATGGTCTATTTGAAATAAATGCTTTGAATTTTTGACTTTTTTTCACCTTTTCGATTTTATAAAAGAAAAAAGTTTTGCTAATAAGCCTTTTCCCACGTCTAAATTAGTCCACGCTACGCTTGTGGTCTTAGCAACAAGGTCTTGGTTTTACCCTTTATGTACGTAACCCTAAAAAAATACAAAAATAAATCTACCAGCTTCAAACAATAATAACTTGTCATTATCAACCAGCTATGCATTGTCTAACGGCATCCATACGTCCTGAACTAATTACTTTTTACATTCCCAAACTATTAACACCCTAAACAGAAACATTTTAAAGCTCAAAATCGCATGTGTCTCACTGATAACTGTGTCGCGATTGTAGTAAAATAAATGAGGTATTTAAAGAATCCCATTCTGGTTGTACTTTACAATGGAGTCAGTTTCGTAAGTATAACTATGTTAGTCTTAAAATCTCACGTTGTTGCAAGAGTTTCTTGTGTCTTTGTTGCTACTACTTAGGCTTCTATCACAAAATAGATAGGCACAGACAACAATCTACATATAAAGCACGCTCGAGCAACGCACACATAGACACCGCTCACAGACACGGCATCTCGGCTCAATCGCCCGGTCGCGCTCATACTAACACATAATGTGCTGGCGTGTGTGCGGTCGCCTAGCTAGCGTAGGTATAAAAAGTGAAGTACATACATGAGATTGACTTCTGTATATTCTATTTTGTGGTATTATTTATTGTTATTTAGTCTTAAAATCTCACGTTGCAAGAGTTCCTTGTCTTTGTTGCTACTACTTAGGCTTCTATGCGCGGGAATTATAAACTGGGCTCCCTTCGAAAACATACGTTTTTCAATTCTCGGTAACAAACTCTGTAAATCACGAAGGCAAAATCATAGTTCGTCTAGCCCTTTGGACGGGTGGATGTGTGTCACATTATCGCTTACCATAGGGTGGGATGGTGGTCAAACGCGAAAATATGCATTAAAAAAAAAATTACCGTGATCCGTGACCCTGGGACACTAAGTCAACTGAAGGGACATAGAATAGAATAAACTTTATTGTACACCAAAAAGTAACACAGTTTGTACAGAAACTTATATTTATGGGTACAATATCGCAGACAGCGATATCTTTCAGACAACTTTAGGATGGATAAGAACTTAAAATAATACAGGGGGTAGTCTAACAAATTGATCAAAGTCTAGGTATATAAAACACAATACATAACTCTAATTATATATACACCGTTAAATTTTGATCGTTTTAATCCCGTGGAGGGTCGATCACATGAAACTCTATCGATTTGTAAAGATAAAATTAAAAAATAATATACCTGTAGGTAATTATTACACAACGCTGACTACTACGTACCGGTCAATGAACTCGCTCAGCTGACGTTTTCTTAAAGAAATTAATTACGTACATGCGTAAATTAATACGAGTTTTTAAAAAAAGGTACTTTATTTTGTAATTTTATCTTTACAAATCGATAGTGTTCCATGTACCGGATCGACCCACCACGAGATTAAAATGATCAAAACGTAACGGGGTATATTATACACACATAATATGTTACACAATTTCATTGAAAAACGGAAACAAAAGGAAAAAGAGTAAAGTAGGGTTGGTGGACGAAATTAAATACACAATAAAATTAATACATAGTTGGGTTTTAATCAGTAAAAGTAGAACACTCCCTCTCGTTCCGCAGAACTCTTCCTCAGAACGGGAGAAGTTATTCTTGGGAGAAGAAGAAGAACTGGCCCAGTGCGAGTAGGACTCGCACGCGAAGGGTGACATACAATTGTTTTTAAATCAAACAAAACACGCCAACCAAATAACGTTTCTTGTAGCGGCAATAGAAATATACATTTTGTATTTTAATTTCGACCCTACCTGTACAGGTATGAGAGGTTTATGAGATACAGCTCGCTGACAGATGGACGAACAGACAGACAGACGGATGACAGTAGAGGTTTAGTAATAGGGTTCTGTTGGCACCCATTGGGTACGGAACCCTAAAAAGAGTTATAAATGAGCTCTTTCTAAATGACAAAAGCTTCAAAGGTGGCCCAAAAACCTCCACCATTCACAAAGTCGCAAGTCATAGCGTTTTAATTAGGTAAAACGTCTTCCTTCTTTCGAAGGAGCAGTGATGCAAGAAACTTTCCAACTAGACGAATACACCTACAAACAAAGCTAATGATTTTTATTTACTTATTTATGTATTAAGAGGAGTGTCTTTATGGAACACTTACAGTTTTCAAAATTTATAAAATTACAACGCACTGAATTACACAAAAAAAATTAAGAACTGCCCACTGCCACTTAGGTTTGGCAATTCTTCGGGGCTGGTAACCTTGGTTCAAAATTCTAATTGTTTCATTTTGTATCCAAAATTGGGAGAGTTGCAGTGGAAACTTCCAAAAACAACCGCAGACAAAATATGCCTTACCCAATTCTTTCTTTTAATGTTCCTACTGCTGGGACTCAAGCCTATTCTCTAGGAGACGAATTCTTTCTAGATTCCGGATCATACATTGGCGCTATACTTCACCTAGAAAATTGTGATTGTATCCTCCGAAACCAATACATCAGCATACTCTGTCGTCGCGGTTTTATCAATCCGATAAAACAAGAACAGATTTTTGAAACTTAATATCCAATGACCATGTTTACAGAATGTCCAAAAGTTACTCTTACCAGACTCTCAGACGCCCCTCAATCCACAGAGTGTTGAATACTTTAGCTCAGTAATAGATAGTTGTATTAATTTGCCCACTTGTCTTCCTAAGTTGCTCGCTCTTTCTACGCACACATACGCAATTTTTCATCGTTCAAAATTTGACGGGGAATTGAGGGTCGCAGTTAGCGTGACGTCAACTCAGAATCGTATGTAAAATAGGAGTGCGTTTGTGTGAGTTCGATGCGTGACGATTTTGGGGAGTGAAGTATCTGAGTAGTGTGCACACACTCCGTACCCCACTGGAAGGCTTCAGAGGGATCGATGTCGCGCCTGCGCACTGCCCCTCGCCCGTACAAAGGCTAGGCTGCTCCCTAGCAAGCTGGGCCTGTCAAAATAATACACGATTTTCGCGAATTTCGCACGCGAGCCTCTAGAATATTGTTTAAAAAATAATTCCTCTAAGAACTCTCGCCCGAAAATGTTTAATTCAAGTATCGAACGATTACTTATTCCTTAAGTTTCGGTTATTGATTCCAGTTTCTTACTTTCGAGTTTTTATTTTATTTGTTATGTTTAATTTCTGATGTGATGGTGTCTTTTTGTGTTCGACAGTTAATTGAATTAGTGGTGTCGTACAAAAATGTAGCTGGGTCGGTTTTTGCTGTGTAGGTATGTATGAGACTTGTAGCATTCGTTAACTTGTTGCGCTTGATTTTAATGTACGATTACGTAATGCGATAAACTTTAATGATTCGCAGACTGTTGTTGTAATTTCGTGCTGTCTATGAAATGGGAGCGACATTTTGTTTTACTGCTAACGAGAACTGTTAAAATAATGTTTACTTTTTAATTGGGCAGAGTTACGTTGTAATCTAACTGGTTAATAAATTAGTCCCAATTGGGCGCCACTATGTTGTACAACACTGCCGATCAATGAATGTTTTCAGATGCATATACTAGTAATGATACTTTCTTACTTCGTTTGTGCTATTCTACATTTTTAAACTACCTAATTATGATGTGTTTATAACTTGTATACATTTAAAATTATATTTCTAGTGCGCCCAACTACCAATCTATTTTGTGGCCCAACCCTATACAATACATTCTGGAAAGTCTAGTGTACCGAAGTGGAAACTTAGAACATAAGCTTTCCAAAATGTATTGCAATTCAAAGATTTTTTTTTATAATTAATTTTTATAGTTGCGTTTGACCACTATCCCACTTGATGGAAAGCGATGATGTGGTCGCCGATGGAGCAAGCTTGCCTAGAAGTAGCCATCAATATATATGTACTAGAATATTATTCGATGGAAGTAGCCTATTCACGCTTAACTTTAAGACCACTACGTTGTGGCCATTAGGAAACACAGACTGCTATTATTTCTAGGTATGCGTGCAACTATTAGGTTCACTATACAAGGTGTAAGGGACAGCCCTCCACAAACTTTAAGGGCTTGCTCAGTTGACGAAACTAAACAACCTTCCATAATTTTTTTTTTCAGGACCGAAAAAAAAAATCGGCCTCGCCATACAAATTGTCCAATCAAGTTTATCATTTTGTATGGTGAGGCTGACTTTTTTTTTCGTTTCCTGAAAAAAAATTTTGTGGAAGGTTCCTCAGTTTCGTCTACTCAGCAAGCCCTTAAAGTTTGTAGAGGGCTGTCCCTCACACCTTTTATATTTAAAAACTACACAAAATTTTCAGCTACAAGAACATTTGCACCTTTTATGCTGTACTGGTACAGTCTAAGGTACTTCGAGAACACCAGAATTCAATTATACTAACTCCGGGCTCAGAAACAAATAAAACCGAAATACATGTGACCTCCATCAGGTTTTAAAGGACCTTTTGAGGAGTTAAACGCCTTTAGACGACTTTTATGATCGTCTTAACGTGCCATATTTCTTGTAAAAAGAACGTGGCTTATCTTTAACGTCACATTACCTGAATTTACATCCTAATTGAAGTCTAATGCGCCGGAGGATCGTCTTTAGAGAATATTGGGGTGAATTTTTTTAGAGGGTACTTGGATGTTTCGGTTTGAATCCTGCCCTATTAAGGTAGCCATATACGCTAGGGTATACCTGACAGGTTTGTCTGTATGTTTGGTGTTACAGCTAAACCGGAGCGTGTATGTTGCACAATTGTGTCAGTTTCCATACAAGCTTAACTGACAGGTGTAACTGTACAGGCAAACCTGTCAGATACACCCTAGCGTGTACCTTTAACATTGTAACAGATCGTGTGCGTGATTAGAATTACAGTTGCAATAACGGTCTTCGGAGGTTCTTTTGACCCTCTATATTTATTAAGCATTTCAAAAGGATCGGTAAGACCGTCTCTAGGAACAGTCATATCATCATCATCAGTTTTTTTAATGTTCCCAGTACTGGGACTCAGGTCTCCTCTCTAGAAGAGGAAATGGGCCGTAATCTACCACGCGGGCCCAGTGCGGGTTGGTGAATATCACATGTCTTCAAATTTTTGGTCATATAGATTCTTTAATTCGTTAAACTGGTTATCAACTTTTCACAAAATGTTAATATTTCCTCTAGACTTTTGAGTGTGAAAGCAGATATTAGTGTGATGGTACATTGTTCAATGGTTTGTTCTTTCCAAATAAAAAACAATACTATAGCTACAACGCAGTAGCTGAATGGATTTGAATGAATTTTGGCACATGTCTAAACCAAGTCCTAGAATAAGACAAAGGATATTTTTATCTCGGGAGTACGTTCCCTCTTGATAATTTTCTACTTTCATGCGGTCGAAACCACTTGCTGAAGCTAGTTTAAAATAAACTTCAAAAGCCTAAAACCTGTTCTTAGCTCTGCGATTCAGAGCTGTACGTAAAAACAAAACACTGTCATGAGATCACATCAGAGACTGCCCCTTATTTTCTATCTTTTTTGGTGGGAAATCGACGAGTGACAGGACAGAATGGAACAAAAAAACGTGTTGCGCCGACCCCAAATAAAATGGGACAAAGGCAGGCAGATGATGATGATTTGGTGAGAGATCATCAAATAACTTTCCTGCTGGTAGAGCTCGAGGGAATGTCAGACTTATAAGACTAAAACCCACCTGTGTTCTTTCAGTTTCCCTTTGCATTTCAAAGCCACGGTAACTCTTTCGAACAATCGAGTAGCCCTAACAGTCTCGAGCTACCTTTTCCCTCGCTAAACTCAGGCGTAAAACCAAGTGACGTCTTCAAAACAGAATAACTCCATTATTCTGTTCAATTTTAACGCACATAACTTAAATCCCAAAGCGGCACACATCAGGGCCACTCATTGTCTGCCATATACAGTAGGAAGATCATCTGTCTTCTTACAATTTACGTGAACTAATTAGAATCGTTTCAGATGGACGAGTGTCCATTGCCAAGACGAGCTGGACCAGATTTGTCTATTGTTTTGGTAATAGATTCTACATAATGATCGGCGTCTGCCAGATTTATATATTTAAGTACATCAGTAAAATTTTGTCTATTATCTAAATGGTGAATTCAATGGAAATCATAAAGATTTAAACGCGTTAATACAGTTCGTTTTTTTTTGGGTTGAAGAGTAGGTCTGGGAAAAGTGTGTCATCATTGCGATTGGAACATTTGCATCTGAAGCACTGAAATGTTTCGAATCAGTACACTGATTTGGAACATCGTCGGCTCAAAAGATACAAACGCAACATTTGAAACATCGATTCACAAGATACAAACGGAATATTTGGAACATCGGAACATTTGAAACATCGGTTCACAAGAAACAAACGGATCATTTGGAACATCGGAACATGTGGAACATCGGCTCAAAAGATACAAACGGAACATTTGAAACATCGACTCACAAGATCCAAATGTTATGAATCGTGATCTGTTACGTACCTAGCGTCACACTATAAGACAACAATATAATATAATTTTGATTTGAGAATAATTTAAAGGAGATGATTTTAGTTAAGTTTGTTAATTATGTTACACTATTTACGTTTTAATTTGAATTTTAAAAACGCTGCTGGCATAAAGCTATCACATAAAGTATTTCAGTGTTCCAATAGCTCCAAATAATGCATTTAAAACATTACTGATGTTCCAATCTTTCCAAACAATAAAATGTTTCGAAACAGTGAGTCGGTTCAGTAAAGAGTTACACTCGCCTATTGAAGAGTCTTAACTGATTTCTCCTATTCTGGGTGCAGCGAGGAGTGTCAGAATTTTACCGAGTAGGATCCACCCACGGAACAGTAAAAACAGTGGAAGTAGCTTGAGAAAATGTTTGTTCCAGAACCGGTGTCGCCAAACTCATACATTTACAATTTACTCTTACTGCAAACCTAAAAATATGATTGGCTGAAAACAAAAACAGGGCGTAGACGAAATGCAAAAAAAAATTTATACGAAATGCAACTTTAATTTCAAATGACTATAAATCAAATTGACAAAAACAAGAAAGAAATACATCTTTGACTACCAAGTACTGCCACTCGTCGCTAGATGGCATTGTTCAGTATATAATATTCAGTATGAACTGTAACACGTAAAAATAAGATTGGTATTTGAATGGCGTATCACTGACGCGAATGCGCTCGCTGCTACTCAGATAGGGAAGTGACCTTATTCGATCGAAATATGTATCGATTGTATGAAAACGTATTTAAAACATATCATGCAAAAAAAAATTGTATGCGATAGTGTGATAGTATTAAAAATATGAAATTAATATGATTAAAGACAATTTTTAAACGTAGTAAAAAGGGTATTTATTTGCATAGTACATCAATTATCATCATCTCAGCTGAAATCATCGTCATCGCCCACTGCTAAACATAAGAATATTAAGTATAATTCAAACGCCCTATGTTGTTCCTAACTCTTTAACTAAATTTATTTAAAATACATCACAAATATCATACCACAATTTTTATTTTATTATATTTATTAATTTAATAATTATCTGTATTATATTACTTACAAAAACTATTAAACTATAATATATATTTTAAAAAGGCAACGTAATACATATTATACATATCGATTGATTTTATCGATAAAGTCACGCACTATTTGGATAGCGTCAAAAGTATAGGTAGACTAACGAATATTCCAGAAAAGCTTATAACCGAGAAAAGAAAATCAACTTTGTTTTGATGTAAGTAAGGACTAGTTTTGTTTGTATATCCTGCGCAATGTTTCACGTAATTTTATTTTTTCATTTTATTAAAATAAATCCGAAAATAATACAAACACCTCCATGAGTTAGATTTTTAGTCAGACTATGGTTTTTAAAGTACAGTATGGGACAATAAGGCATTTTAATATTATTTTTCGTTAATTATTATGTTGCGCAGTCTAGTTAGAGAATGAGAGCGCTTGAACAGCAAGTGCGCAACGCGATTCTTACTAGCGGCGACAGTGCCACGCCTACTTACTTCTTCCACTGTTTTTACTGTTCCGTGGATCCACCCGTGTTCTTTGAGTTGCCATTTGCGTTTCAGAATCGTGGAGACTCTTTCGAACAATTAGTTCAGGTAATACAAGTTTTTATGCATGCCAGAAATGTCACTACGTCATTTGTGATCCTTCCGACGCGATCGACACGTTTATGACGTTTGGCGCGCCTATTGGTCCGCTCCAAGATCTTTACCAATCAGAGAGCTAAACGCGGTGAACGTTTCGATCGGTAAAAACAACTCATACTCGGTACTCTGTAGTATTCTTAAGAGGGTTCTTTTCCAACCGCCTATCTTCAACATCGAGCATGGTTTAAAAGCTTGTTTCATCTAATGCAATGCGATATTTGATGAAGAAGCAATGCTAAAGAGAGACAACGCCTGAAAATTCTGTTGGCATTCCGTAATTCCATGATTTACTCGAATATTTCACAACAGTTCCAGGAAATACGTGTTTTTTTTAAACGATTAAAAGTTTTTCAGAAAAATTGTTGTCATTCAGAATCTCGATTAAATGTGCAAGGGGCTATTGGATGTACTTTTTATATGTTATTATATTAGTACATTATAGAGGTCTAACATTCACATAAAATAGCAGATTTGCAGAAGTTTTTTACTAGATTAATTTTACACAAATTTATGTTTTGATATCTATAGAAGCCTAGATAATATTCGCAAAATAGATGTGTATCCAAAATACCTAGAGAAAGATGTGCAATAACGTCATAATCACGTAACAGCGGTTGAATGAAAATGAACCTCGAAAAGGACGCTCTTAAGGCTTATAGTCCCTTGAACCATCTGGCCAAAATTATGTGGACGCACCTCTCGCACCCGCCTAGGCGGCAGTACGCAAATCTGTGTATTTATTTGCGGCCAACAGCGCCCGGAAAGTGCGCAGCTGACCTTTTAATCCATTTTCTTTGCGAAATATTGATTGATTTACACGTGCAATGTTCACTTTGAAGAATATTTAACCACACATTTTTATGTGTAAAAATGTTTCTAAAGATCCAAGCCGTTTCGAAGGAGTAGGGAAAAGTTGCGAAATTGCTAAATATTTTTTTTAGACAAAAGTATTAATAGCACGAAAAAATCAAATGTTGATAATGTTGTTCATGAATCTATAATAAACATATATTTTTTTCAAACCTATTAACCTGGCCGTTACCGAGGAGTAGGCTTCAGAAAGTCACTGTTTTATGGCACTTTTCGGGCGCTTGGGCCTTAAAGGATCATAGTAAGTTTATATGTATAACCAAAGAGTGGTTAACGTTATAAATTCGTCTCGCTGAATTTAACTTGCTTCACGCATACTGATATGTTCTGCTGTTTTTGTACTAATGCGTTCCAACGATTTGTAACTGGCCAAGAGTCTTTGTTGGTTTACGAAATAGACGATTCAAATGTAAAGGTAAGCACCTACGCGTGATTACAAGGCTTTAGCGTTGGTAGTGTCTTTGAGAGTAGCGAATTAAGAAGTTCGTATTATAGATAACTAGTACTTTGCCAGCGAATTTGTTCGCGATAATGTTTTCGTAAAAACTAACAGCCCTTAAACCGTTTCTTGAGGTTTTTTTTATATTGTTGATAGATTTGCGCTTAATCACTATCTCACCTGATGGAAAGCGACTATGCGGTCGACGATGGAGCGCGCTTACGCGCTTAGGGTATTTTTGAGAAATGACATGAATGACAGTCTATATTATTTAGAATTTGATTCAAGTTTATTAACCCAAAGAATAAGATTTTCTCATACAAACTTTAACGCCGCCTAGATCGTTTATAGGGGTAATTTTGAAAATGAATGAATCGAATAATGAAAACTTTTTTGCTACTTATTTGTGTAAATATTTTTAATAAGTTTCAAGTACCTATATGGGCAAAGAGAATAAAAATTCTGCAAATAAAAATATATTAAAATTTTATTTCTTTTCACTACCTTAAAAGTCGACTTTTCGAGGAAGTCTTGTGCAAAATTTTAGATAGGCGTTTAGGCGCATATTAAATATGCGCCTAATGTGTGTGGTGATATCCGTACGATATTAAAAACACCCTTAGACCCCACAAACCCGGAGATCTAATGTAATTTTCAAAAATAACTTTCGAAATATCATCACTAACAGCAATGTTTGAGATGGAATAACTCTGTTTATTGCCAAAGTTGGGGCAGGCTACATTTTTTTCGAACCCCAATTTGGCTAAAGGCAATGGATTAATACAATTTTTCCAATTTGTCCTTACAACATCGCTTTTCCATTAGGGGTCGCTACATCGTGTATTTCGTACATTTTCGTATGATTTGATAATATAGGTACGTTAGCGTTTTTTTTGGGAAAACTCCAGAAACGAACTTTTGACGGAATTTGGGTAGCTCTGAATCATCGTCATTTGTCTAAACTGAGGTGGGCAAGTTTGAAAGAGTTACTGTGGCTCTGGAAAGCAAAGGGCGAAGGTGGTTTTTACTTCATTTGCCTGACACGCCCTCTCCACAGTATTGAGTGTAAAAAGTCATTTGATGATTTCCCAACCTTTCTAGTATTTTCACAACTATTTTGGGTTCAGCTTCCTTACCTGATGCATCATGATGTTTACCCAGTAAATGGTTGATACGATGGCAAGACTCGGTTTTTCAGGTTTTTGATTACTTATGTGTAACGATTTTTAACCGATTTCTAAAAAAGGAGGAGGTTCTCAATTCGGATGTTTGTATTTTTTTTTTATGTATGTTCGCGCATAACTTCGTCACTTGCCAACCGATTTGAATTTTTTTTTTTTTGTTGGAAAGGGTATACTTCCCAAATGGTCCCATAGTCACCAAGTCGAGATCTGATGATGGAATCTTGGCGAAATCGAGGGAACTCCTCAAATATTATAGGCAACCATATAGTTCTTTTGGTATTTTCATCAAAAACTTTAGCATTTATAGTCAAAACATGACATTTGATGAAGTGGAACTGGTGAAGAAGACCAGAAATGGCCAACGGAAGTTCATACTCACACAGATCTCCCAATGAACATAGTTACAAATAAATGAATAGTTCTGAATAGGTATATTGAAAATGGTATCATCGATGTGACCTGATGATGATGATGGAGCCGGAAGATAGGCACCGGAACTCCGTAATTAATCAATGTATCCTAGCCGTGTTTGGGCTTATTAGAATTGTCATGAGATGCACTTTGGCTATAAGGTACTATCGAACTGATCTGATGATGATGATGGAGCCGAAAGGTAGACACGGGAACTTCATAATAAAACAATGTATCCTAGCAAGGTTTGAGTTAATTGGAATTGTCAATTGGCAACTAAAAAGTGTGAAATAAAAAACTTTTTACAAAAAAATATAACCGACTTATTAAAAAAACACTAAAACCATCAAAATAACTTTAATTTCGGAAGTCGGTGTTAAATAACAAAGAGGCAAAACTATTATAGAAACACCGACTTCCGAAATTAAAGTTATTTTGATGTTTTTTTTAGTAAGTCGGTTATATTTTTTTGTAAAAAGTTTTTTTTTCCTTTTTCGATTAAACAAAATAAAACAAAGATATAGCCCATTAAAGTAACGTGTGACGTCACCCCGTGCGAAAAATGCAGCACGGCGCGCGGCGGCGTGACGTTATACGTAACCTTAATGGGCTATATCTTTGTCATTTTTTTAAAGGTCTCTAACTAAGAGCCTTAAGAGGCTCTTCCAACTATCCAACGCAATGTTTGATAAAGAGGCAACGCCAAAAATTTGTAACTTCCGTCGCTCACTTAAATATTTCATAAAACCTGGAAATACGTGTATTTTATAAAGCCTTAAAAAGTTTTAGGAAAAATATTTCAAGATACAGAATCTCGATTAAATGTGTCTGAGTACAATATGAAAGGTCAAAGTTCACGTAAAATAGCAGATCTTCAGAGGTCTTTACTGAATTAGTTTTAAACAAAATATTCTGTTTTCAATAAAAACTTAGATAATAATCACAAGATATCTGTATCCAAAGTATCTAGAGAAATATTTGTAACTAGCTGTGCCCGCGACTTCGTTCGCGTGGGCTACAGGATATTGAATTTATTTTTTCTAAAATAAAAGTAGCCTATGTTACTCCTTATTACATCAGCTACCTGCCAAAAAAAGTCCCGTCAAAATCGGTCCAGCCATTTCAGAGATTAGCCCGGACAAACAGACAGACAGACAAAAATTGTAAAAAACGTTATTTTGGTGTATGTACCGTATAATATATTCATATGCATATAGTAAAAAGCAGTTATTTCAATATTACAAACAGACACTCCCATTTTATTTATATGTATAGATGTATAGATAACGTCATAATCAAGTAAGAGCGTTGTATGGGAAGTATCACCACGGGTTAGGCGCTTTTAAATAAAACACAAAATTAATAAAAAAACTTCGCTATTAAACTGCATTCACATCAAAGTATATCTCAAAAGGCAAAGGTTTCAATGTACGTCAAAACTCTGCATATTTCCAGGAAGTCGCAATATCCTGGCCGTAAGAGCTGTGTGCTTTTTAATGACCGTCCCGACAGTTTCTTTGAGCAATATGAAACCTGGAGAAGGGGTCGGAAAACTGTCGGTTGTAGCAGAAAATCTTTTCACTATCGTTCGTCGGGGTAAACTAGGGATGGGCGGTTTTAAATATACTTACATCGATGTTTTTTCCGATGTAATGCGTCGATCACTTGTATCGATGTTAATACGATTTATTGAGAAAATCTTCGATGTTTCCGCTATTGACATATTTAGTCCTTTAAGAAACAGCTAAACATGTAGAAAAACATTCATCATCATCAACATCATTTCAGCCGATATACGTCCACTGTTGGACATAGGCCTCCCCAAGCGTCGACACAACGAACGTTCCTGTGCGTCTCGCATCCATCGGTTTCCCGCAACATTCACCAGGTCATCAGTCCACCTTGTAGGAGGCCTTCCAACGCTGCGTCTTCCGGTACGCGGTCGCCACTCCAGAACCTTTCGGCCCCAACGGCCATCATCACAAAAACATTCGACACACCAAAAACTTTTTTTCGTCATTTTAAACTAGATGAGGCCGGTGTTTCCTAGCTGAATACCCTGAGAAGATACACCGAAACAAAGTCACGGGTCAAAGTCTCTTTTAAAGTTTAGTAAATATGTAATGGTCAAATCACATGAGAACCATTCAGATTGGTCTGAGATGGTCTTTTGAAGAAAAGAACCATACAAATTTGAGTGGACCTGGTTGGAATACTAACAAATGATACTACGAATACTGACAAATGCTTGCACTGACTGGATCAGTGCAAGCATTTGTCAGTATGCGTAGTATTATTTGTTAGTATTTGGTTATATTGTTGCTTTAATTTTATTTTTTAGTTTTGACTTCGCCGGTTCGGTAATAAAGGGAATATTATGGGCCAGCCAAACTGATAAACGGGAGGCGTATTATATTGGCTGAACATGAAATGTCATGAAAGTCACCGCAGTCGTCAGACAGTGTCAGTCATATTCACGGAATCATATTCATAGACACTTAGCTTATAGTTAACGTATTAAATGCAAGTCACATGAGAGCACATAACACAGTAGCAGATCTGAGCTCACAACCACTATGAAGAGCCAGGGAATGCGGTCGCTGTGGCCGAATCCGCTAGATAGCATCATCATCATCATTAAATGCATCGAATAAAAAACATCGATATACTCGTACAATCGATGTTGAAACCACGTTACGCGGGTTACGCCTGACGTTCCTACTGGAGCCCTGGAACAATGGCAAAGAAGGAACAAGAGTGGGTTTTTAGTCAGTAAAAAATCTGACAATATCTCCCGTTCCGCCCAAGAACTAGGGGGAAGCTAGCTTTTCATTAGATGATTTGATTTCCCACCTAAAAAAAAAAGTATAAACAATCGTTAATCATCGAGTATTTAAAATACCTCGATGTAAACCGTCCATCCCTACGATAAACTCGTAGAGTCGAATAGACTGCCTTTAAAATTATTCTCGAAAATCCACCTTCTAAGCCTGTAATCATAGTCGTGACCTTTGGAGTAATCTTTATTTTATATCTCCTATAATATTCAGTACATTGTAGCAAACAAACCGTAAACCTGCGGTCGTTAATACGGGAATATGCAATAAACGTGTATTATATCACAACTCGGCACGTGTCGACATAATCCCCTTTATAATGTGGCGTTAATTAGATTCCTCAAATATCGTGCGATCGGAAAATTAGAGCCCTTTGCCCTTGAGTGAAGAGCCCTTTTTGTGTAGACAGACTTGAGATTAAGTGAGGTGTTAGGACTTTGAAGGGGGTTTTTAGGTGTGTCAGACTTTTACTGACTAAAACCCAGTCCTATGTTCCTTCTCAGCCTTGCTTTCGAGGACCTCGGGTTTTCCTTTCAAAAGTGAAACCATGGCCCCAGTGGGATTCAACCCTTCTGGGCCGCTTGAGGCGCGCGTGGAATACTACGCGCCGTCGACGACTCGGGTATCCGGACGGTTACCGGACGGCGAGCTACCTATTGTTCGTCGTCCGTAAGCTTACGGTGGCCGGGGATCGCTGGCGACTCCCGACGCCCGCAGCGTCTCCGGTCGCGGTGACTGGGTCGTGACGACGTCGGCCATCTCTTACACGAGCATTACTGCTTCGCAGAAGGAGGAGACCGCATAAAGCCGATCGCCTCCAACGGGACACAGCAATACTCCGCCCAAGCGGGCACACCCCCATCGTATGCACCAAGTCCTCTGGGCGATCCATGGTTGTGGTGTACCACACCTAAAGATGATGATTCGATTGTAATTTTCTTTGTTAAAAGTTTATTTATGTAATTAATTGTTTGTAAAAGCGTTCCGCTGCGATCAAGAATGCCATAAGTTCAAAATTGTTAGAATTTATTCGGGAATAACTTTCTTTTGTGATTGTTGGGTACGGAACGCCAAAATTCCTCGAATTTGAGAAGTTCTAAAACGATGCGTAACTTGCCAGCTCTTTCCGAATTAAAAAAAACAATAACAGAGCTTTAGACTACCTTTGATTTTTTGAAGTTTGTTGTGTCTATGTTGTGGCCAGATTTTAGAATTGATCACTTCATGATATGGCCAACTAAAACTGACCAGATCGTTTACACGTTCCAATTTCGTTCCGAAAAAGAACATCCGATGGTATGTCATTCCTCGTTTGGCCATATTATTGATGTAGGATTTCTATGTTATTAAAAGGTCTAAAGAAAGTAGGCCAAACAAAAATTGAAATATCACCAATCTTTAATATTTAAAACGATCTGGCCAGTTTTACTTGGCCATTTCATGAAGTGATCAATTTCTAAGATCTGGCCAAAACATCTACACTACAAGAATGCAATGCTATCTTGCAGACACGTGTTTTCAATCTCATATCTACATTGCCCTACTGACCGCAGACCCAGTCTATAAAATCAATTTTCTGACATTTGATGATATGTCATTCCTCCTTTGGTCAAATCATTGACTTAGGATTTCTATGATAATAAAAGGTCTAAAGAAGGTTGGCCAAACAAAAGTTGAAACATCATCAAACCTTAACTTTTAAAACAATCTGGCCAGTTTTACTTGGCCATTTCATGAAATGATCAATTACCAAAATCTGGTTAAAACATCTACACAACAATCTTCAAAATCAAAGGGGCCTTCGAAGATATAGTGCGTTTCACGTAAGAAGTCTTTTCGCCGTAATGTTGGCAATGCGGAAAAACAGTGTTGCTATATTTTAGGCAATGAAATTACTCAATATTAGGGAGATTAACTGATATTTCGTTACTTTTAACGAATAAATAATAATAATAGTTTCTTTTTTTAATATACTTTTTTATAAGAAATATTTAAAAATATAATTAATATGTATAAATATGAAATAATAATAATATTCCACAACTATCACACAACGTCGTCTAGTCGCAAGCTAAGCAGAGCTTGTGTTATGAGTACTAGAGAACTGATAAGCATACTTATATATTTCTAAATAATACATACTCGTATTATAGATAAAAGAGAATGAACAAAAGCGGTCCAAATATCCACCACTAACGCGACCTATGTTAACTTATAGTCCACTAAATAGAGAGTAGCTTTCAGTATGACACTAAAAAAAAATAAGCTGTCAGTAAAAAGTTACGACTATATGAAAAATATTAATATTTTAATTTAGTTTTACTTGACTATTACTTACTGTGCGAATTCTTATGTTTAATTCCTTCAGACTTTGGCTATCGTTTACTGGACTTTTTCTGATTCTTTACTTGCGACCTAGGCTTTATCACTTCGGACTTTCTGTTTTTGTTGATTGATTTTTCGTAATAATGCAAGTGGAAAGAAGAAGCTGTGTTTGTTGCAATCATTCATTGTTACGAAGAAGGAATTATCAGAGGTGGTGGTGTCATGTGGTTATGACGCACATATGCCTGTAAGCAAACGGCGTGGCGAAGACCAGCTAACGACGTTAGAGGCAAATAAAAATCGGGTAGTGACTGTTTGTCGCCTGGTTGTCGAAGTCGTCAACGGACGATTCAAACGGATTATTAGACAGAGAGTGCACAAACCAAATCGTTTGGGTGCGTATGTTACTCAAAGAAATGTAAATAGACAGCAGGCTAGTTTCCGTAATATCGAAACCAATGTTATCAAAGCAGACGAGTTCCCTGTACTTACACACCAAGATCTAGTATTGTTTGCACTTGGGACATATCATGTAAAACTTGCGCGTAGCTACTATGGTGAACATGTACGCAATGGTGTATATCACATTGAAGTAGCAAGAGACGGTGTTTTTAATGATATTGTGGATTTTGGCATAGAACCTGAACATGCTTTGTTGCTACGCGCAAGGATCCAATCCAAGCACGCATGTGCAAGATTGTATTACACGTATGTAATGATACATGGTCGAGAAACAATTTCTAATTATTACTGTTCATGTATATCTGGCATGCGAAGTGTGGGTTGTTCTGCCCATGTGATGGTAATTGTGTGGTACTTTGGATGGGCGAGGTTGACACCAACCCACAATTAGGCTTCCAGCTGCGAATCTAGATAATATTATTGTTGATGATGGTTGAGATATAGGTATGCGCGGGTTTGCGGACGGCGAGCGATATGTAGCTCGCTGTCCGACCGGTCGGTAATTGTCCGAACCTAGCCCAAGTCGTCGAAGGCGCGCACTGTTCCCGCGCGCCCTAAGGAGTTATCAGCAACGGCAGGGGCCCAGCTGGGTCGAAGCCTACATGGACCAGGGTTAGCTCCGAAAGGTAGCTCAGTCCCGGTATGAAAGGCACGAACGAACGGGGTGGGTTTTTTAGCCAGTAAGAATCTGACACTATCTCCCACTCCGCCCAAGGGCGGGGGATAACATTTGGATGATTTTTACCCATCTAAAAAACAAAAGATATATTACGACTATGTTCATTTTTAATCATGTGAGTTTTATGCTAATCTGCAAGACACGAATAAAACTAAAACTATTGTGTAGGTTTCTTGGGTTTTCTTTCTTCCGGGCCTTTGACAAAAGTCTAAAAGTCTATTTTAGCGAGAACCTAACATGGGACACCAAGTGGCATGACACGACATGCGTAGATTAGTTACGATATTTTTTGCATAAAAAGGTAAAAAATATGACTTTTCACTCAGTCATAACTTTTGACAGACAGCATAGTTTTGGTTGCGGTCTGATTATAATGACTCAGTATTTAGTAGACAATTTTATTACCTAGGTCTCGTTAGTGGTGGACATTTGGACCAAGCTCCATACACTTAAGATCATTCTCCTTACACCCAGACACAGAACAAATGATCATGATCATCACACAAACATTTGTCCTGGGTGGGAATCGAACCCACGACCTCCGGCATAGCAGTCAGGGCCACTAACCACTAGACCAACAGGCCAGTCAGTAAATTGCCTTACCTCTTTCCTACCTTGCTTCTTGCAGACACGTGTTTTCAATCTCTTATCTACATTGCCCTACTGACCGCCGACTCAGTCTATGAAATCAATTTTCTAAGTTTACACGATGAAGAAAGCGATAACATTTATCTATTTATTCACCTTTACGCTCAGCCGATTGCTTTGACTTGAAATTCTATATCTGGATGGAATCTTGATATCTGATAACTAGTTTACTTTCCCACAAGAAAACTAAAATGAGCATTTACTTGTATTTCTTTACATTCCCCAGGCAAACCTATTTACTAAGATCTCTAGTGTGTTCAAATTGTTCTTTTTTGAGGTGGGCAATCATCTCTCGGGAGCAGTGGTGGCCGAGTGGTAATGGGGCCTCTACTTACGAGTTGTAGGTCGTGGGTTCAAACCCAGCCAGACGCATTACTTTGTGTGTGTAATTCATTTCATCACCACTGTTCTCAAAACGGTGAAGGAAAACGTAGTGAGGAAACCGGCATGTCCTAGAAACAAAAATTCGAAGACATGTGACATTCACCAACCCGCACTGGGCCCGCGTGTTGGTTCCCTCTCCTAGAGAGGAGGCTTGCGTCCCAGCAGTGAGAACATCATCATCATCAGCCTTTTTAATGTTCCCACTGCTAGAACTTAGGCCTAAGGTACTCAAAGTAATGCGCCTGGCAGGGTTTGAATCCGCGACCTACAACTCGTAAGTCGGAGCCATTATCACTCGGCCACCACAGCTTACCTACATAGTTTAGTTTTATGCATGTTAGAGATGATGTGCATTAAATTTTACTGTTTTAAAGGTCAGCGGGTCTCTATGCGGGCGCAGGCGGCAGTACGAGTGTATGTGCATTAACTCCGGCAAGATGTTCAAGGCACTATACGCCTTAAAATCCCTTTGATACCATCTCTAGAGATATTTAAACTCTTCACAGCATTTACTCCATTTACGAATACTCTTAAATGACGTGAAGGGGGATCAAAAGCTTCCAGCGTTATTGTCTGATCGTCCTTTGTCTTTGGCATCAACCCCCGAGATTTTACCTTTCAATGAAATCCCAGGAGACTCCTTTTGAGAGCTTAAATCTGAGACGATATAGCTTAGCGTTGAGTCCTTAGTTACTTACAGGACGCGATATAATAGTTATTTGTTATACAAGAATGCAAAGATGCTTTTTAACCGCGTGCTCAATTTTGATGACCGAGCAAGCGAAGGATTCTAAAATTGAATCACGAGCGCGGCGAGTGATTAAAAAATTAGAATCCTGAGCGTTAGTAAGAGAATCAAAAGAGCACGAGGTGAAAAATCTTTGCAGTCGAGTGCAACACGTAACTTTTCATCCCACCTCAGCGAGGAAATGACTAAATGCAAAAAAAGTACGTCAAGGAGGTTCTGAGTCTGAGTTTTTAACAAATTAAAAAAAGTTGTATGACAAATTTGGAGGTAGAAGTAAATAGGTTTAATGATGTTTTGAATTCATAAACTTAGTGCACGCGATGTTCTAAATTCAATTTACTTTATCTCTCTAGAGAATAAAAAAACCGGCCAAGTGCGAGTCGGACTCGCCCATGAAGGGTTCCGTAGCAGCAAGTAACATAATATAAAAGCTCTTGTAATGAGTTGTAACTTTGATCGATGTTTTAATAATAGTGTATTTTTTTCGATTTATGACGCATTAAAAAAAAAAACTACTTACTAGATTTCGTTCAAACCAATTTTCGTTGGCAGTTTTTATAGTAATGTACATCATATATTTTTTTTAGTTTTATCATTCTCTTATTTTAGAAGTTAGAGGGGGGGGGACACACATTTTACCACTTTGGAAGTGTCTCTCGCGCAAACTATTCAGTTTAGAAAAAAATGATATTAGAAACCTCAGTATCATTTTTGAAGACCTATCCATAGATACCCCACACGCATGGGTTTGATGAAAAAAAAATTTTTGAGTTTCAGTTCTAAGTATGGGGACCCCCAAAATTTATTGCTTTTTTTCTATTTTTGTGTGAAAATCTTAATGCGGTTCACAGAATACATCTACTTACAAAGTTTCAACAGTATAGCTCTTATAGTTTCGGAAAAAAGTGGCTGTGACATACGGACGGACAGACGGACAGACAGACAGACAGACAGACAGACAGACAGACAGACAGACAGACATGACGAATCTATAAGGGTTCCGTTTTTTGCCATTTGGCTACGGAACCCTAAAAACGGCTTTTGCTCTCAGATATCGAAAAATACTCTTTCCGAGATGGGGGATGAAAAGGTGTTTTTACACCACCTGCTCGATAATGTCGTTTTATACGTCAAACAAACCTCACTTAAAGCAAGTCATTCTATCCTTAAGGAGATAATGCAGTATGGCCGATCCCTAGGGAATAATGAGATTTGAATTTGGAACATCAAAAATCGTCAACATTGTGAATTAAAATGTACGTGCATCGAAGTTTCTTTATTAACTCCCTCGCAATGCTCGGGAGTTAATTTTATAAATCCCTCACTATCGTTCGGGATTAAAATCAGCAACCTTCGTTTCATTCGTTCAATTCAACATGCCGCCGGCGACTTAAAGACACTGTTTTATCCCCTAGTCACATAAACTACTATTTTAGGGCTCCGTACCCAAAGGGTAAAAACGGGACTCTATTGCTATCACTCCGCTATCCGTCTGTCTGTCACCAAGCTGTATACAAGGTGTCGTTTTGAAGCTGCAAAATATTTCAGGAGGTAATTATGTTAGTGATTCTCGACCCGAATCAATAATAAAATAAGTTAAGTAGGTAATTTTTTTTTTTTTTATAACCGCGCTTTTTTTCACACACACAAACACGAAACAATAAAGGGCGTTTTCACACACACTAACTCGCAACGATAGTTTCATAAATAATGTATCATCCAATCATCATCCCGCACGCCACACCCTAGCCACGCCCCCGCGGCCATCGATCAATCGATTTAGTTTAGTGTAATTAAAAAATTAAATAACAAGTATTACTGATTATTGACCAGGTTTCGTATTTTTACATGATTATTTATGAGTTTTATTACAACCTCCTGAAATATTGTGCAGTTTTAAAACTGCACCTTGTATTATGTAATAAATCGCGATAACTAGACAGTAATTTAAATATATATGATTGGTTTCTGTTGCCGCTATAACAACAATAATTACTAAAAACTGAATAAAATAAATATTTAAAGTGATGAGTGATAAATATTTAAATTGCAAATAATCACGTTTGTTGTATGTAAGCTCCACTTTTTTTCTTTTTTTATATGATATGAAATAGTGCTTGACTGAGATCCTACCTGATGGTAAGCAGTGATGCAATCGTTGATAGTGAAGCGCACTAGTTTATTATGAATTTATTCACTCTAGCCTTGAAGACATCTAAATTATAATTGGATGGGAAGACCGCAGTAGATTCAAATAACTGGCTCTTAGCCCTGAAAATATCTAAATTATAATCGGAAGGGAAGACTGCAGCAGGTTAATTTTTCCAGTCTTTCGGTGCATGTGGTTTAAACGAGTGTTTCGCCTCGTCCTCTATCCAGACCGTAGAAGTATCAACAACATAACGTTTTTAGGTTTATGACCGTGTGTTTTTTTGAGATGGGAAATCATCTAATATCTTGTCCCGCTCTAGGGTAGGAGGGCGAGGACATATCGACATACTGATTAAAACCGCACCTGTATCCTTCAGTTGCCCCTTGCGTTCCAGGACGCAGATTTCCTTTTCAGAAATTCCCCCCGGCCCTAACGGGCATCAGTCCTGCTAGGGGTTGCTGACATCTCTTCGAAGCGGTCTCGTTCCGAACGATTACCGGATGACCGGACGGTGAGCTATCCATTGCTCGTCATCCAAACCGCAAGCCCGCGCCTGCGGTAGCCTGTAGATCGGGGTCGGGGTCTCAGGGGCTGGGGCGTGAGTATGTCCGTTCCCTCACGCGTGCGACCGTTTCCGTTAGCATTACTGCTTAACGCACATTTTGGTTTACACAAATATTTGGAGCCAGTCTTACATATAGATCGAAAAACACAACAGCTGCGCAGTAGCCACAGCCAATATTGGCGTTCGTTGGGTCCAATGTGTGTGGCCAACGTAAAACTATGTACTCAAGTATATATTAAGTTAGTTAAGTCGCTTCTGAAGTTGCAAAAGTACGTGTAACATCTTAATTTAATGAAAACAGTTTGCGATGAAGACAAAGGGGCGTGTAACACAAAATTGTACACGGTATACAGACATGGAAGTTTGTGGAAGTACTCGTCCGTTTAAGGATGTTGTAATTATTATTTTCGTCTTGAATTATTATGGTAGAACAAGGGTAGGTAGGACTTTATTCTTTTCTGGCGTCAATCGATCAGCAGTGAAAGTGGCGTATTTAGACCACTCTTCCAGCCAGGCTAGAACTACATTAGACCGACGCACACGTGGACCACGCCCGATTTGTACGTAGAACGACGTCGCGTGGCGTGGATCTAATGTACCTGGGCAGTCCGATAAGTACTTAGCCTGTCCGCCCGATGGCGCTACTACCGTAAGAGAAATTTATTATCGTGTAGTGCAAAAACGGCCCAATTTGGCGAAGAAAAAAGTGCTCTTCCACCATGACAACGCACCGGCTCACACCTCCGCCGTCGCCATGGCCAAATTGATCGCATTAGGCTACGAACAGCTGCCCCATCCACCGTATTCTCCAGATTTGGCACGGTGTGACTTCGTTTTGTTTCCAAACTTGAAAAAGTCACTCGCCGGGCAGAAATTGAGTCGAATGAAGAGGTTATCGCCGCCACGGAGGCCTACTTTGCAGACCTCCAGAAAACGTATTTTTCAGAGGGGTTAAAGAAGTTGGAGCATCGCTGGGTCAGGTGTATCGAGTTGAAAGGAGACTATGTTGAGAAATAAAACGCCACTTTTCCAAAATTTTCGTTTTTCTTTTGTAGGCAAAGTACTTATCGGACTGCCCTCGTAGCTCTACAAGTAGCCCCAGATCGGAGTAAGTGGCACACGTGTGCACAGTGTAGTTCTAGCTTTACTATGGTATTTAAAGCCCTAGAATAATATGTATGTATTTAATAATAACCTTAAAATAAAAGAGGATTGTCATGGACCGTCTTGGTCACCACCGACACTAAGTACGACACAGGTCACGGCAGGTAGAGGGTATTAGGCGACAGCAAACAGCTGGGTGCAAGTGCAAAACAACCCCTCAGTGGCCTGGATGGCCCGTTGCCTACATATTTTTGCTGACATAACGAGCTTTTATATCTTTGTGATTTTTCATGATAGGTACAGTTATGAAATGTACATAGATTCTTTACATAAAAACACTAGATACGTGTATCGGGTTTCGCAATACTAAAATTAATGTTGTATACTCGTATTAATTTACGCATGTACGAAATTCATTTCTTTAAGAAAACGTCAGCTGAGCGAGTCCAATGACCTTTATGTAGTAGTCGACGTTGCGTACAAACTACCTACAGGTCATTGGACTCGCTCAGCTGACGTTTTCTTAAAGAAATTAATTTTGTACATTCGTAAATTAATACGAGTTTTAAAAAAAAGTTACTTAATATTTTAATTTTATCTTTATAAATCAATAGTGTTTCATGTACCGGATCGACCCTCCACGGGATTAAAACGATCAAAATTTAGCGGTGTATCTATTTTTCTTCAAATATAGAATTCGCCAAATAGTCGTCAGCTAACAGCAGAGTAGATCAACAACAAAGTAAATAAATATAGAACTGGCCACTTTTATCCCGAGCCAGAAAAGTCTGTCTGTGAAAGTTCGAATGGCCGTATTGACATTGCAAAGTGGCGACAGAACTCCAAGGCTTGACTTTGGCCTCTTGCCCATTGTGTTAGGGTGTTTTTCCACCAGATATTTGCAGCTATGTTGCGAGGATGTGAAAGCTAAGCTCCGAAAATATTTTATTAGGCACGCCATAATGATGGCGGTAAGTCCCCTCTTGGAGGAGTAACTGGAAGACGTCACAGTGTCCTCATCTTCCGCATAACGCAGGTACTCACCGGACATGGTAAGTTCGGGAGGTTCCTGCACCGGATTCGTGCGGAAGAAACGCCCGGGTGTCACTATTGTGTGGAACGCCCAGAGAACACGGTGGAACATACGGTAGAGGTGTACCTCACTTGGACGGAGCATCACTGTGTCCTCGTGAGGGCGTCGGTACAGGCCATGGTCCAAAGCGAGGACGAATGGCAGGCACCCGCCTTGGGCACGCCACAATCATGGCGGTAAATCCCCTCTTTGAGGCGTGGCTGGAAAGACCTCACGGCGTCCTTACCTTCCGCATGACGCAGGTCCTCACCGGACATGGTTCGTTCGGGAGTTTCCTGCACCGGATTCGTGCGGAAGTGACGCCCGGGTGTCGCCACTGTGCGGAATGCCCGGAGGACACGGTGGAGCACACAGTCGAGGTGTGCCCTGCTTGGACGGAGCATCGCCGTGACCTCGTGGGGGCGATCGGCGGCGGAGACCTCTCGCGCCGGGCCTTGGTTGAGGCCATGGTCCGGAGCGAGGAGGAGTGGCAGGCGGTCGCCGACTTCTGCGAAGCAGTAATGCTCGCAAAGGAGGAGGTCGAACGCATCAGGCAACGGCGTTATCGCCGCCGCCCCCGCCGCCGGGATTCTGATCCCGATTTCCGGCCACCGTAGGCGCGGGCTTGCGGACAGTGAGCAATGGGTAGCTCGCTGTCCGGCCGTCCGGTAACTGTCCGGACCAAGCCCAAGTCGTCGACGGCGCGCACTGTTCCCGCGCGCCTCAAGGAGTTGTCAGCAACAGCAGGGACCCAGCCGGGTCGAAGCCTACTGGGGCCAGGGTTATCCGAAAGGGCGCTCGAGCCCCGGTATGAAGGCTACAAGGAACGGGGTGGGTCTTTTAGTCAGTAAGAGTCTGACACTGTCTCCCGCTCCGCCCAAGAGTGGGGGATGTCATTGCATGATTTTTTTCCCACCATAAAAAAAAGGCACCCGCCTCCTTCTGCGAAGCAGTAATGCTAGCGAAGGATTCGGTCGCACGGTCGAAGTCTTCTGGGGCCCTAGGTTGTGCAAAAGAGAACCTCAAGGCCCTGGAACGATGGCAAAGAACGAACATAGAAGTGGGTTTTATTCGGTGAAAGTCGAACACGCCTTCTCGCTCCATTCATTGGATGAGTTCGTTTCAGCTGTGCGTTGATTTGTCAGTCAGTCAATTTCTCCTTTTAAATACATATACACCGCTAAATTTTAATCGTTTTAATCTCGTGGAGGGTCGATCCGGTACATGAAACACTATCGATTTGTAAAGATAAAATTAAATAATAAAGTAGTTTGTACGCAACGCCGACTATTACCTACAGGTCATTGAACTCGCTCAGCTGACGTTTTCTTAAAGAAATTAATTTCGTACATGCGTAAATTAATACGAGTTTTTAAAAAAAGGTACTTTATTTTTAATTTTATCTTTACAAATCGATAGTGTTTCATGTACCGGATCGACCCTCCACGGGATTAAAACGATTAAAATTTAACGGTGTATATAGATGAAATGGTTGGTGGATATCAAACGCATACATAGCAACGTAGCATAGCGCATGGCTAATGGAAAAGCACCTTAAGGTTGGTGTTCGAATACGAATGGTCGCATCTTTGAATGGTCCGCCTCTTACATAAACATTTCCGAGCTTAGGCGTTGTCTTTGTGAGAAATTGTTCTCTTAGACAATGTTGGAATGAAGTTTCTAATTGAAGCAATCTGACTATCTGAGCAGTGATGGCCTGAGTTGTAGGTCGCGGGTTTAAACCCAGCCAGTAGGGGACCAGCTAGGTCGAAGCCTACTGGGGCTAGGGTTTGTTTCGGAAATGGGAGGCTCGGCCCCGATAAGAAAGGCAAGAAGGAACGGGGTGGGTTTTTTAGTCAGTAAGAGTCTGACACTATCTCCCGCTCCGCCCAAGGGTGGGGGATGTCATTTGGATGTTTTTTACCTACCGGAAAAAAAGCTAAGTGTATAACTTTGTGTAAGTTATTTCATCACCACTACTCTCAATACGGTAAAGGAAAATATCATGAGAATCCGGCATGTCTTAGAACCAAAATATAATTTAGTGCAGCCTTCTTCAGCAGTGCAGCTCTTTTTTTTTTGTTTAGCGTTTATTTAACTATTTTGTGTGTGCCTTGTGTTGTGCCAAATAAATTCATTTTCTTTCCTTCTTTCAAAAATTCGAAGACATGTAACATCCACCAATCCGTACTGGGTCCGCGTGGTAAATTACGGCCCATTCTCTCTACTAGAGAGGAGGCCTGAGTGCCAGCTGTGGGAACATTAAAAGGCTGATTTACAATGATGATGATTAATGACTATCTGAACAACAATTATTCTTTGGATATCGAGGATGAGTACTATTCGGTTGTGCAGCGGTTACTTACTCACTGATGATCGTGATTTTGAAGTGTTTTACAAACGTAAACATTGATCGAGTAGATAACATTATCTATTGCACTAAACAGGATTCCGATTGGAGTTTGAAATTGTAACCATGGGTTTTTTTTGAGGTGGGGATTTTCGACTTTGAATCTTTTTGCATTCCAGGGCCATGGTAACTCTTTGGAACAATCCCGCAAGCTTAGCGGGCATTTGCCCTTCTAGGTAACCACGGATGATTATAAATAGCTAAAAAACAGGCTAACCCACTCTACACTCTTCAGGGACAGTCCTTTGTCTTCTTCTTCTTTTCGAATAGATGATTTTCCGTTTCTTCAAAGTATTTGGCCCAGCAGGTGGTCACGTTTCTAGCGGCGTCAGTGTTGTTTTTAAGGTCTTCCAAAGTGCCTTGAAGACGTTGATGTCCTTGACTGACTGATAATACACGGCCTGAACCAGCTTTTTTTTATTTAGTCTACACTGTCTCAATTCTGGGCAAAGGCTTGTCTCAATTTTTTCGAGGTTACCCAGTTGAACATCCTCTCCCTAGTCTTTTTCCAACTAGCTTGGAGTCAGCTTCCAGTTTAATCGAATGCGTCTGAAAACATGTGTTTTACATGGAACGACTGCCTATCAGACCTCCACAACCCAATTACTGGATACTCCTTGAATAATCTGAGGGTCAGACTTTCTGGCGTCTGACTACTTGTAACAACTGTCAAAGATATACGATGACAACCACGTGCTTTCTGAGGCACGGGGTGTCAGTACCCAATGTCCTAGGTATTCTAACTTCGAGGTTACCCACTTAATATTGAATAACTAACCGACAGACTAGTTCTTAAAGAGTGCCATAAGCTAAGATTTTTCCCGTAAAGCCATGGGTCTTAGAGGGTGAAAATGCGTAGTAAGCCAGGCTTATCCAAGTGTTGATCCTTTCAGCCGGTCATGATATTGAAGTTTTATATACCAAGCGAAGTCTGTTAACAACCTGCCATTTAATTCCTAATCTAATTAGCTCATGTTCCGCTGCTGGGCGAAGGCCTCCCTCTGCCTATTTCCACACACATCTGTCTTCTACCATTGCGGGCCAGTCCCTCTAGCCAAGTTCATTTCCATCTTTGTCTTGATCTGCCACGATGTCGCTTGTGTTTAATGGGACCCAATAAGTGGTTCTTTTAGCTCGAGAGTTCTGACATGCGGTAGCCATGTCATGCCTTTTGATTACTTTATTATCTCTAGCCCATATTATTTCACTGCTGGGTAAAAGTCCCCCATTCCTTCCAATAGTCTCGATCTTTTTTGTGTCTTCTTCGGAAGGAACACATCCAGGTCGTCCCGCCATCTCCTTCGCGGTCTACCGTCGCCGTTAATGCTTCAGAAGTCTGCCGGTTTGTTCGAAGGAGTTACTAATTCTGAAAAGGAAACCCGTACTCCTAGTACGTAAAGACTCCAGTTTGGAGGACACAGATGTGGTTTAGTCAGTAAGTCTGTCACGCCCTTCCACTAGAAAGAGTGGGAGACCGTGAAGCGGGATAAGTCGTGGATGATTTCTCACCTAAAAAAAATGCATCATCATCATCATCATTTCAGCTGTAAGACGACCACTGTTGGAGAGAGGCCTCCTGCAAGTGTCACCACAATGAACGGTCTTGTGCATCTCGCATCAATCGGATTCCCGCAACCCTTACCAGGTCATCGGTCTACCTTGTAGGAGGCCTTTCAACGCTACGTCTTCCGGTACGTGATCGACATTCCAGAACCTTTCGGCCATCTGTTCTGCGGGAAATGGGCCGTGCCCATTGCCACTTAAGTTTCTTCGTGCTATGTCGTTAACCTTGATTCTTCTGCGGATATCCTTATTCCTGATTCGATCACGCAAAAAAATGCCCTGGAACCCTAATGGCAACTGCAGGAACAGAGTGGGGACTAGTCAACTTAAACCCAGACCGTAGGAAGTTATTTGATCACTTCTCGATTAAAAGAAAAGGGCACGAATCCTATGTTTTAGGCCCGCAGCTCACATAGTTAATTACTTGAATATTTTAATTAGAACTGAGAACCGAGTGGAATGAGCCATTGTTATCGTGTCACAGAATAACAATTAACATGAACTAATGTAGTACCGTTTGCACGACACACGAAACTGGGTAATGGGGTTCTTTTATCGCTACTAAAATATGTTTGGCGTTCTTTAATGATATTCATTTTGGTAATGAAGAAGATACCAGTGGATGGAAAGATCAGAGGCCCACCAGCTCTTAAGGTGATCTATTTGCTGACCTTAACTGCACTATTAAAGGGATGCAGCCATATATGTATACCTCCAGATTTGGTTAAGTCCAATCTTCAAAGCCTTTAGCACAAGCATAGGGTAGTCAGCCTTTCGCTGTTTTATAGGTTGCATTTTGGAGAGTGCGCGGGAATAGCATGATTTGAATAAACTTTGAGTTTTTGAACAAAACTTGAAAACGACTAATAAATAGTTAGAGATACGTGGTCTGCACGGTTTATGGGGTCTAAAGATTGTATGGAGGATTCTTATTTCTTAGGTTAATAAACTTAGCACAAATTCTAACCACAATTAATAACAAAGACAGTTAAGCTAGAACTATTAGACCGACGCACACGTGTAACACGCCTCATTCGTACGTAGAACGACGTCACGCGGCGTGTATCAATACAAGTCTAATTTCCATATAAAAAGTATGGAGACCGATGCGCCCAGATCGGCGTGTGTGGCACACGTGTGGCAGTGTAGTTCTAGCTTAATTTTTAGTTTTTTTTTTTCAAATCTACCTTCAAAATACATTTTATGATGTGTTAAAGTTTTTATGAAACATTTGCGCGAGCGAAGTCGCTGGCGATGTGCTAGTGTAGTACTATTTTATAAGCTTTAAAGTAACTGCTAGCCGATCGTTGACATTGTTTTTGATTACACAATATTTCCTGGCTCACGAATTGCGTTAAGAAAGGCTTCGATCGCCTTATCCTTCACCTTAAACATTCACGACCAAACACTTTGATTCAGTGTTGCATTTAGTCAAAGCGTACTTTGGATAGAAATTAACCAACATTGTCTTTGTGTTAAAACACTATATGCACTTTAGTAGGAATATATTATAGTAAACATGGGAATCCACAACTCGTATAGCGCTGTTACTGCACTCATATGTGGTATAAACGTGAAATGGAAGCTACTAAATAACTTTTGAATAATTGCACTGTAAAAATATCGACTAGTAAACGTTTATAGGACACGGGTAATACCTAAAAGTTATATACAAACGCTTTTACACGACATTCTGATTTCTACATAGCAACTACTCAGCGTTTATTCGATCTGTGGCCGAATAAAACGTGTGTTATACCATTAGTTTAGTAGCTGGGTTCCTTCGGGATCACGGTTACTATTTCGAATAATCCTGCAGCCTTGGCTTTAAAGGATAATTTTAGTCACTGATCTACTACTATTACCAGTAGGTCAACTACACGACGTGGTAGGGTACTACTATTATCAGTAGATTAGGCCATGTCATCTAGTACACTAAAATGAAGCAAGAATCATATTCAATTGCATAAATCAGTAACCAAAATATGAATGCCGTTATCGTAAGTACTTAATACTATCTCTCTCTACCTCTTAAGATGCCCACGCAAAACGCCTGCTATTCATAACGCCCAGCAATTCACTCTCAAAACACATTCAGTCATTTGTATCACGAGAGTGCACAACAAAAGCATGACAAGTAAAACAGACAGTTATAATTTGGGATCTGTCCAACTTTAGATGAGCTGTCGCCATTCTGTTAGTTTCCGTTCTCCCGAACCTTTTGTTTGGGTGTCACAGTGCGGTCACAAAATAGATAGGTACAGAAGTTAATCTCATGTATTTACTTCACTTTTTATACCTACGCTTGGCAATCGCGCTAGGGTCGGAGCCGATCTCTCCGAGCGCGCTCGGGCGGGGCGATAAATACCTAATATCATCATCATCATCATCATCAGCCTTTTAATGTTCCCACTGCTGGGACTCAGACCTCCTCTCTAGGAGAGGGAATGGACCGTAATCCACCACGCGGGCCCAGTGCGGGTTGGTGGATGTCACATGTCTTCAAATTTTTGGTTCTAGGACATGCCGGTTTCCTCACGATGTTTTCCTTCACCGTTTTGAAAGGAGTGGTAATGAAATGAATTACACAAAGTAATGCGCCTTACAGGGTTTGAACCCGCGATCTACAACTCGTAAGTCGGAGCCATTACCACTCAGCCACCACTGCTCTCGCTCGGCCACCACTGCTCTCTATAAATACTTAATATAAATTATAAAAAAGTGGCCACAAAGTCATGCACTTATCTACCTACCTAACTGTTCTGCGTTACGTAAAAACAGACTATCAAAGTACAAGCAAATACCTAGGTACATAATTACGTCTTAAAACTGGTAGCTTAAAAAACGATAATTCAGCAATTAATGTTGAACTTAAAAAACCGTCCACTAAATAGTTATAACTATTTTTTTTGCTCTTTTCTTTCACAAAAAAGTTTACAGACGCGTGTCTCAAGCAACTACATTCACGCTCGCACTGGGCCGAGCCGCTCCGAGATATCGTGTCCGTGAGCGGTGTCTATGTGAGCGTTCGAGCGCGCTTTGTATGTAGATTGACTTCTGTATCTAGCTATTTTGTGGTGCGTGGTTCTTGTAATGCTGGTTCAGCTTAGCGTTCAACAGGGTTGTATTCTAAGCCTTGACCTCGAGGAAACTGGGTCAGGCTGGTCGGCCCCGTCTCCGTATCATTATGCATTTTGTATGCCGCTAAATGGGGAAATATGGGATGTGTTTTTCTTTGTTTTACTTTATATTTTTGCGTGGGATTAAAGAGGATCTGTGTTAACTAGGTTGTATAATGTTTTGTACGTGATTTTTGCCTGAATGGTGTGGTGTAATCGTGTTTGTGTATCGGCTACCGATATTTTTATACGGTGTATGTTTGTTTGGGTTTAAAAGGTGGTTGTTTTGATCTAAGCAACCGATCTACCATACCGTTAGTGCCTGGGTAACGTGTCATTATTGGTTCTAAAATGTTGTAAAGAGATTCTTGTTATATGTTCGTACACACAAAAAAAAAATCTATCAGGTCGCAGAGAAAGGTGAAATAAGAAAGAAATATAGACCATCATTATCATCTCATCCGAAAGACGTCTACTGTTGGATATAAGCTCCACCAAGTGTTGCCATAACGACCGGTCCTATGTGTCTCGCATCCATCGGATACCCTCACTAGGTCATCGGTCCACCATGTGGGTAGACCAATAGTGTGTAAAAATAGGTGAAGAGAGATTATGTGAAGTCTAAAATATCAGTTTTATTTGATACTTTAAAGCTTTACTTACAAGATCTATTTTACTGCAGCCTGCTAAGGTTCACTGAACTGCATTAATAATTATTAATAATAATTTCTATGATTCGTATAATAATGTTAAACTTATTATTTATAATAGGGTTAGTGAATAATGTAAATTATATACTAGTAGATAAATACATCGCATTGGCGTATAGGCTCTGTTTTAAATATAATTAATACATAAACAATCAGCACAATAAATTGCAATTTGTTCATTTGTAGGACATAATCCGTGGAAGTACTGGATTGATTACAAAAATTCTTTCACTGTCAGAAAACTATAGTATCGCTGAAAATTAAATGCCTCTTTTGTCGCGTAACTTGCAAATTTCCCGCGGGATAGGCCCCAGTATCGATGCCGTTGGAAACTCAGTAGCTTTTTCACAGTAATCCAATGGGACTATTCCCTACACGTGCCGAAAAGTATTGCAGAACCGTTTAAACTCAGTACCAGCATTAACAACCGACAGAACTGGAACTATTAAACCCAATTGCTTGTAAATCCCTAATCACATGCGTACCAAATTAGAATTTACGTCTTACCAAACATTTATAAACAGTGCGCTGAATTTGAGTTGTTTTTACGGTAACGCGATCGTAACGTTTGCTGCGTTTGACTCTCTGATTGGTTAAGAGCTTGGAGCGGGCCAATCGCAGCGCTGAACGTCATAAACGTGTTGATCGACATCATCATCATCATCATTTCATCCGAAAGATTTACACTGCTGGACTTAGGCCTCGCGTCCATCGCTTTCCCGCGATTCTCACCAGGTTATCGGTCCACCTTTTGGGAAGTCTTCCAACTCCGCACCGAGTCTTCCAGAACCTTTCGGCCCCACCGACCATCTGTTCAACGAGCAATGTGCCCTGCCCACTGCCACTTAAGTTTGGCGATTCTTCGGGCTATTTCAGCGACCTTGGTTCTCCTGCGGGTATCTTAATGTGTTGATCGCGAATTTGGTTTGCACGTGTGTACCAGTAACGAACATCGAACATTCTGTTAGTCAAAGATGTTTGCAGCGATGCTATTAGTAGGTTTAGTATGGATGGTGTTCTTCATGAATCGATGCGAACACCACAAAACTTTTTGCTACTTCTCAATCGACCACTTTCAACGACGACGCCACTATGGCTGTTAAGAGAGTCCACGACTGTTCTGCGCTAATTTGATTCGAACTATGTTCGCGTTAGTGTTCGAAAATGCCCTCCATACGTACAAACCAAAAGTTCAAGATTGGTGTGTGTTCGCTATGTTCGTGTTCGTACGTGCGTAACTAACTCGCAGTAGGAATTCTGATCAATAACACACCCGATCTAATCGAAACATAGTTTCCGATGAAAGACGAGCCGGCGATGCATCGGAAAGCAAGAAGTCATCCCGACTCTCACCGAGAGGGATGTCCGACTTGCTACCAATATCCGTTTCCCTTGTCTGCATCTGATAACTTCTACGCGATGGATTTATTCGTATAGCTCAGAGAGTTGCTCCGAGGTCTTTTGTCTTCGAAGTTGATTTTACTGTGGAAGTTGGATTTGTAAAGATTTGTCACGTTAATTGATGGAGATGTATTACCGCTGGCTGATTTCTTATTTTAACCGAAGTTTATACAAAAATGTAAAATCTAAACAAAAATCTATCTATTTCTGTCTACCACTATCGAATGTATAAAATAAAATCTTGAGAGTACATACCTATGTTCTGAATCGATTTCAGTTACTAAAAAAAAAGATGTAATTTTTTTTATCCTAAATAATCTGAGAATTATTTTAGGATGAAAAATTACCTATTTTGATAAATTATATTGATTGATTGTGCGTCACTCACTAGCGTGTTTCTTTGTGCATACGTAAATACCAATACCAATGTGCTAACAAAAGTAGTGCGTTTACGTCCATGGATATTATTTGCCTACAATGAGGACAACTTATTTCTTAAAAATACTACATTTTGAACGATAAATTATGATTGTACCTTAATTAATTAATTGGTGTATATGGGTGTGCATTATTCCAGTTACCTACACGTTCGTTACGTTACGTTTTTTTGAGAGGCTAGTATCTTGTTTGGGTTGAGTTCATTTAGATTACCATGGACACATGTTGTAGGTAGTTATCCTATAATATTGTCAAATCAATAGCTTTTGAGAGTTTGTGCCGAGGGCACAAACTCTCAAAGGTGCCGAGGGCACAGGGCGCTGTCCCTGGAGGGGGCACAATTTTTATATCTAGTCCTTTGGAAGTTGGTTTTAGAAGTTCGCACCGAAGGTATAAAAGGCTACTTACGACACTGGCGAGGAAGACCTCAATAACGTAGGAAAACGATAGCAAAGAAAGTACAATGCGTTCCAAATAGAATAGGATCGATTGCCATGTTATGACGTCACATCATACTGTCAAATTGAAGAATTAATAGGGTGAGCAAAACAAGTTTTTTTTTAAATTTAATTTATTTACGAGCTGTGAACAAAAAGAGTTTAATTAGAATTCAGTTACTTCAATTTTGCTTATCTCTGAGTTCTTCAATTTTGTCCAATTTCTTGCGATTTGACAGCAGGGGCTTAAAACACCTTCATAAAGGTTACAGAATTATAAGTGTTACATGTTGAATTGGTAACAGAATCAAATATGTAACACTTATTTATGTGTTTTCAATGTGTTAACCCAAAACACTTACAAAAGTGTAACTCTAACATATCTGTAACAGATATAAAAGTGTTAACAGTGTTAATAAGTGTAACAGGTAAACGCAGCGGTGCCAAAGTTACAATTTACATAAAGCTATACTAAAACTGATTATTTCAGTTACACATATTAACACTTATTAACACATATAACAGGTTACAGTTTGATTCGGTAGCACTCCCTAACACATATAAAAGGTTACAGTTTTATTCGGTAACATTATTGTATCTGTTACATTTAAAAGTGTTTTTCTGTTAAAACTGTTTTAAAAAACAGTGTTAAAACACATTATTACGGTTACAGTTTGAGTCCCTGTTTGACAGTATGTCGTGACGTACAACATGGCAAAGATCCTATTGTTATTTGAAACACATTGTACACAAAATTCGTGTTTGTTGACTGTCTCGTTTAAAATGCAATTTAAATTAAAAGGAGCACATCTCACAAAGTATTATTCGTAAAAGTACCAAGACGATGTCTTGCATTTACAATTTTATAAAGCTGTAAAATTCTCGTTCTTAGTAGTTGTACAAGATACACGTTCTTATACAACAATGTTTGATTAAACGAAAGCAGAGATTCAATATTTTCAGAATTCTTTGTTAAGTTTGCATGGGGCGTGTTTATATTGTTACTTATCTTCGTAATTTCAGTGGTATTCAACTTAACTTATGTATACTGACTGACTGACATCAACACATCAACGCAAAACCGAAACTACTGGAACTAAGAGCGCGAAATGTACAAGGTTTCTTTTTATGCCCGAGCACTAAGAGAGGATTTTCCAAAATTTACTCCCTAAGGGAATGAAACGGGGGTCCAAGTTTTGGAGAAACTTACTTTCACGTGGGCGAAGCCGCTGGCAAAAGCTAGTGAAGCATAATCAGTCTTATAATGTTCTCACTGCTGGGACTCAGGCCTTTTCTCTAGGAGAGGCAATGGGCATCCACCCCGCAGGCCCATTGTGGATTGGTGGAAGTCAAATGTCTTCGAATTTTTTATTCTAGGACATGCTGGTTTCCTCACGATGTTTTCCTTCACCGTTTTGAGAGCAGTGGTGGTGAAATAAATTACACCAGTCCAGCTCTCTGCAGCGCTGCAGCGTTAGAAAATTTACCGTCGTCATGGCACTCTTATTTAATTAAAACATAAAGTTTATAGCACTAGTAAATAACTCTATAAAGACGGACTTAATACTCTCGAAAGGAAGAATAAATAAATAAATAAAACCCGGGGTCCTGGAATGGAAGGCTAAGAAGGAACATAAGAGTAGGTTTTACTCATTAAAAGTCTGACACGCCCTCCCGCTTCGCCTCAGAGCGGTACATGTAATTGGATGATTTCCAACCTAAAAAAAAAGCAGACTTGCAAAAGCATTGCCCCGCTTGGGCGGCGGCGATCTCTCGCGCCGGGCCTTGGTACAGGCCATGATCCGGAGCGAAGAGGAGTGGCACGCGGTCGCCTCCTTCTGCGCGGCAGTAATGCTAGCAAAGGAGGAGGCCGACAGCATCAGGCAACGGCACCCGCAGCGCCCCAGCCGCCGCCGGGATTCCGATCCAGATTTCCGGCCACCGTAGGCGCGGGCTTGCGGACGGTGAGCAATGGGTAGCACGCTGTCCGAACGTCCGGTAACTGTCCGGACCGAGCCCGAGTCGTCGACGGCGCGCACTGTTCCCGCGCGCCTCAAGGAGTTGTCAGCAGCAGCAGGGGCTCAGCTGGGTCGAAACCTGGCTCAGCTGGCTCAGCTGGTGGATGATTTTTACCCACCAAAAAAAAAAGACTTGCCCATGCATCTTGGCATATTTGACTATTTCACACGAGTGTGCTTAGATAAAACCTACGATAGAACGTGATGTAAAGAATCTAGAAAACAAAGCACAGACCGCTTTCCATTTGATCAGGCTTTGTTAGCCTCGACACCAGTGGCGTAGATAGCCACAAAGGGGCCCCGTATAAAATAAATATTTTTCTAATTCGACAGAGAACTGGTCGCACAGAAAGAGTAAAATGAAGTCGCGTTAGGTCTCGACGGAGACGGCCAGATTAACTGGATAGGCTAGGTTAGGTTAGGTTAGGCAGTGACTTGGTTATCATGTAAGGCCGAGCTCAAAAAAGGTGCGTTATACTGACTGGGGCAAGACAAATGTTCATTGAATATGTACTCGTTTATTGCCACATTTTAGACAAGGATAATGCCCCTCGGCCACGACGACTTTTTATAGCGGCGATTTTGCTTGTTTCGTAAGCGCGCGACAGCATCGCTACTAACGCGCATTAGTTGCATCTGCAAACGCTATAGAAAAGATGCAAACGCGATACAACATCGCTACAATAAGTTGCCGCGGGCGAGGGACCTAATTTATACAAGGTGTAAGAGACAGCCCTCCACAAACTTTAAGAGCTTGCTCAGTAGACGAATCTGAATAACCTACCATAAAAAAAATTTTAAGGAAACGAAAAAAAAAATCCGCCTCACCATACAAAATTATTAACTTGATTGGACAGTTTGTATGGAGAGGCTGAATTTTTTTTTCCTTTCCTGAATAAAAATTTTTTGGTGGGTTGTTCAGTTTCGTCTACTGAGCAAGCCCTTAAAGTTTGTGGAGGGCTGTCCCTTACACCTTTTATTATGCGAGTTTTGATTGTGATCTTATGTAGAGAACGCTATTAGTTAGCGTTCTCTAGAGAACGCTAACTAAACATACCAACCTAGCTGTAAAATTTGAACATCTTATCATATTGTTATTATTAATTCACTTTGGGCCTCTTATCAATAAGAGAATTTAAATCTGTAATAACATGACACAATTTATTCCACAAATCGGGCCCCTGTAGACAGGGGGCCCTGTCTCTTTGATACAGCTTATACGGCGGCAGCTACGCCCCTGCTCGGCACTAAAATAAAGTCCCTGTTTAAACATGTATGCATCCTCTCCCGGCATTAAATATTCGAAGCATGTTCGCGTTTGTACGTAAAGTACGCTATTCTAAATATCTTTTCGTTTTAAGGCGTGTAGTCCCTTAAACACCTGGCTGGAGTTAAATGCGTACATACTCATACTGCCGCCTTTTATTTGCGAAAAATTGATTGATTTACATATGCATACGAAAAAAATCATTTGTTGATAATGTTATACATGAATCTATGCTAAATATTAAATGTTTTTCAAATTCATTAACCTCCCAACCGTAACAGACAAGTAGGCTTCAGAAAGTCACTGTTTTATGATGACACTAAATGGGAGCAAGAGCCTTAACTTTGCATGCAAACACCGGGTCGATTTGTAACAAATACAGTGGAGTATAAAAGCACATTGCTTGAATTCCTTTCCGGAGCGGAGAGGGTGGGCAAAGTTGTGAACTTTGCTTGTGAGGCTTTTGCCGGTAGGGAAGTAACGCCTGATAAACATTTGTGTTCCGTTCCAGAACACAGCTTTTAATGGACGAGATACGAAATGAAATACCTTTTTGAAATTGAATAACGTTGAACTTTGTGCTGGCATTTTGCTAGGAGTAGTTTTGAAAGGGTAGTTTTAATAGCTTTTAGCTTTTGTGACTGATACCTGCAATGAATGGACTACCTTCAGGTGTCACCTAGGTTTTAAGTAGTGTTGCCAGGTCGATTAAGTGGAAATGCGGGATGAATGATGAAAATAATCGGGAGTCTGGTGTTCAAATCGGGACAGTTTGTGGATAGACATGGACAAAAAAAAGTAAAAGAACTTTGCCTATCGAAGAGCGGGGGCAGCAAAACTTAATGGGGCTGCTTTGTGTTTGTGTTTTGTGTCCCGGAACGCTGGTAAAGAAGGAATAGGAGTGGGTTTTTAGTCAGTAAAAGACTGACACGGGAGATGTCATTAAATTGAGGAGTGGCAGGCGGTCGCCGACTTCTGCGAAGCAGTAATGCTCGCAAAGGAGGAGGCCGACCGCATCAGGCAACGGCGCTCTCGCCGCTGCCGCCGGGATTCCGATTCCGATTTCCAGCCACTGTAGGCGCGGGCTTGTGGACAGTGAGCAGTGGGTAGCTCGCTGTCTGAACGTCCGGTAACTGTCCGGACCCAAGTCCCCAAGCCCAAGTCGTCGACGGCGACGGCTGTTCCCGCGCGCCTCAAGGTGTTGTCAGCAACAGCAGGGGCCCAGCCGGGTCGAAGCCTACTGGGGCTAGGGTTATCCGAAAGGGAACTCGAGCCCCGGTATGAAGGCTTGAAGGAACGGGGTGGGTTTTTTAGTCAGAAAGAGTCTGACACTATCTCCCGCTCCACCCAAGAGCGGGGGTTGTCATTGGATGATTTTCCCCACCATAAAAAAAAGATGTCATTAAATGATTTTCCTGCCTAAAAAAAGTCTTTAGAGCCATGTACAACAGCGCTTGTCCAATCACAAAAGCTTGCGAACGAACGCCCGCCTCCTCGAAACGCGTGCCTCTTCACAATAATACGGAGAATTGTGTCAGTCAGTAAGTTGTTTACGTGTACGCTTGCCAGACATATTGTATCCTGCGGCTTCTCGATGCCTATTAAACAGATTGACACCTTCGAGAAAAGGGAGGGTTCTTCGGAAGCTGACGATACTTCAATTGGGTTTGTAAAGAGCTGTTACTTATAGATGGGAAATGTTTTGATTGTAGCTCTGTTTGCGTTTTAGGGCCGCAGGTCGGATCGAAGTCTACTAGGACCAAGGATTTCTTTCTGAAAGCACCAGCTTCTGAAGTTTTATAAGTGTCCATGTAGGCCTATGTGAAATAAAAAAACTTTTGAATTTTTTTTGAAAAGGAGACCTCGGTTCCTGATGGAAAGGCAACGGAGGAACAGCCCTCCATGCCCTCCAGCTCTGCGGCGCGGCGGGGATGGACGAATTGAATGATTTTCCCACCTAAGAAAAAACGCAACGGTACTAGGGCCAGTGGTTAATTTCTGAATATGTTGTCCGTGGTGTTTGAACACAGAAGGTAACTGAAGGTACCTACGTGTGGTTTTACTCAGTAAAAGTCTAACACGCCACTCCGCCGTAGTGCGGGAAAAGTCATTACATGATTTCTCACCTCAAAAAAAAAAAGGCCGGGGTAACTCTTTCGAACAATTTGCTACCCTGAACTCTGTAGATGGCGCTGCAATCGGGTTTAAAAAAAAATTCTGGTTAATAGCCAGCTTTCAGACAGTACGTCTGTCGGGACCGCTAGTTATATTATATACTAGCTTTTGCCTCGGCTTTGCCCGCATACATAAAATATAGCCTATTATCACTCAGAAATAAAGCAGCTTTCTATTGGTGAAAAAATTTCGCAGTCGGACCAGTACTTTCAGAAGTCGTCGACGGCGTGCACTGTTCCCGCACGCCTCAAGGAGTTGTCAGCAACAGCAGGGGCCCAGCCGGGTCGAAGCCTACTGGGGCCAGGGTTATCCGAAAGGGAACTCGAGCCCCGGTATGAAGGCTTAAAGGAACGGGGTGGGTTTTTTAATCAGAAAGAGTATGACACTATCTCCCGCTCCGCCCAAGAGCGGGGGTTGTCATTGAATGATTTTCCCCACCAAAAAAAAAACCAGTACTTTCAGAGATTATCTCCTACAAACAAAAAAAACAAACTTTACCTCTTTAATTATTACTGTAGATTTTACAGCTTTCGACAGCAGGTTGCCAATTAACGCCATAGGAGCAAGATCCAAATTAAAGCCTCAAGACATTACTTATTTTCTCATTAGCAAAATGTGTGGGATGTACTTTGATGTATCATATACTTTGAACGTACGCATACCTGCTAGCTTTGGCTAATTTACCAGCACTAGGCGCTAATGTTACGTAGTTAATAAATATGAGGTTTTCTAAAACTCTGGGTGTTGATTTTTGTGTCGGTTTTACAGAAAATTGGTACGTAATTAATCGTAAGAGCTGGTTGCAACCTTGAGGTCCTATTCACAAGATAGAAATTCGGGCATAGTTTATACTAATATTTCTAAAAGGAAATATTAGTCTACTAAGATTGGAAGGGGTGAATAAGTCTCTTGGATTTGTCGAATATTTTTTATATAACCCCAAAAAATTGAGCCGTCGTTGGGCGGAGCTTACCTTCTTGAGCGCTGGCTTCAAGTTGCGCAGAAGTCAAATATTCGGTCTCTTTAGTGGTGAGACGCGGGGGCAGGGAGTGTCAGTGATTGGCTCGCCGCGCCATCGCGTCATAGACGTCACTCCTTATTCGTTCCCTGCGTTGCTGCATGTATCTAACAACGAAGACGATTGGCTCGCCAATGTATGGAATGCGCAAAGCGATCCCCTCTGTCACCGAGCGCTCAAGATCCGTTTCGGCAATTGTAAAGTACAACTCAATCCCATTTTGCTAAAAAAATACTGTACCTATGATTTTTCAATTTTTTTAAATATGTTTCCAAAAAATGGGGCGGCAGCCCAAGCTTGTAGGTATGCGTACCTACATACAAATTACTACTAAATCCCATATGTTTTGTTAATCAGAAAATAAGTAGTGACTAGGGACTCTGTGATCTTGGATGATTACAAGTATTTCTCAACCAACCATATCTAGAGTACCCCAACGGTTTGTAGCGACATCTATGGCACCACATAAGAACTAATCTGCATCAAATGCAGGATTAGTTCTTATGTGCAAAGTTTTTAAATTTGAATAGGTATACACCACTATTTTTTAATTAGTACACATACTTATAGAGCCTATTAGAAAAGCCCTTGTTATTTTATAAGTAAAATCTCAATAAATAATATTCATAAACAGCAAAGTATATACTTCCAAAAACTTACCACCTATCTAAGCCTCAAAAAATGACTTCTTACTTAATCGTTTTCTAATAATACGATATCACTATAACTAGAACGTTCTACGCAAAGCTAATCATTTAAACAGATTGAGGCGAAGATGCGGCACCTAACCTATTTATGGTAACCGTTCAGTCACAAAATAGATAGGTACAGAAGTCAATCTACATACAAAGCGCGCTCCAGCAACGCACACATAGACAACGCTCACGGACACGACATTTCGGCTCAATCGCCCGGTCGCACTCGTACAGTTCGACGCACAGCGCTGACCCTAGCGTGATCGCCTAGCGTAGACACAAAAAGTGAACTATATACATGAGATTGACTTCTGTACCTATCTATTTTGTGGTCGGTGTTGCCGATGTTAACAGCTATATTTTAGTCATTACCTCTGTTTTGATGATCAGGTGTTGCTAAAGTTAAGCAGATTTCGAGTATTTTGTTTGCTATTGCGTTTGAATTTATGTGTTCTATTCTTGGAGTTTGTTTGATTAAAGGTATTAAGAATGTAGAATTCATTACCTCTTTGTCAAGATTCAAGGCCGATTAATACAGGAATAGTGAATTTTTTCGAGATGAATAGTAGTAATGCAAACAAACTTCTGCTTCTTGGAATTTCCACGCCCTTGTTCACACCCATTTCTGTTTCTGTTTCCGCAACTATATAAAGCCGTATACGCACGTACGAACAAAGTTGCGTTGCATGATACACGTCTCGTCGCGTTTAGTTTTTTAACCACAATTCGTGACGTCGCTCGCATTAGCGAATGAATGAAGAATGGCACTCGTGCTTTTCAGCTGACACGTCACTATGCAGGATTCAATCGTGGGCCTACGCTAGAAGAGCCGAGGATGAGCCTGGCTCTAATTCGTGTAGTTCTCGTTGCTCGTGGTCGACTCCTCTCTAGATACTACTCGAATTTGAGCTCGACTCGTACTCTTCTCGTGCTCGGCTCCTCTAGAGTCCGTCCACACTACACGAGTTTGAGCTCGGCTCGTACTCCGCTGCATATGCTACTATGCGAAAAACGTGACATGTCGCAACACTTTGACTTTGCACCAGTATGAGTTGAGCTTAAACGAGGAAGGTTTATGTACATACCTAATTGGCACCTGTGCGAAGCCGGAGCGGGTTACTAGTTAATGATGTATGGTCCTGGCTGCGTAGCAATGTAAAGGTATAATAGTTGATGTGCGTCGTAGTCGTACTGATTGTCTAGACCATTTTTAGGGTTCCAAAAATAAGGGGTAAAAAAAAATACAACTGCCATGTCAAAAAAATAATTTAAAAATAAAAAAACGAGATTTTTGTTAATATAGGAGTGACTTCTTACTTCCTACTTGAGGTAGGAAGTAAGAAGTCACTCCTATAGAAACTCACATACATACAAGAACTCTGAAAACTTAACACTCCTTTTTTCGGCAGTCGTGTAAAAACGAGACCCTATTGTGACTCCGCTGTTCTGTCTCTCACCATGAACTCATGAACTGTCATCACTAGATAGTTGACATTTTTACAGATGATATATTAGTTCCGTTGTGTCTATAACAACAAATACTGAAAACAGAATAAAATAAATATGTAAGGGGGGGAAGACCCTCTCCACCTATATTAATAGCATAGGATAATAGGCCATAATATTCCCACTGTTGGGACTCAGGCCTCCTCTCTAGGGAGGGAATGGGCTGTAATCTACCACGCGAGTCTAGTGCGGGTCGGGGGATGTCACATGTTTTCGAATTTTTGGTTCTAGGACACGCCTCACGGTGTTTTCCTTCACCGTTTTGAGAGCAGTAGTTATCATCATCATCTCATCATCTTCCGGCCCTTGTCCCGTTTTATTTAGGGTCGGCGCAACACGTCTTTTTCTTCCATTCTGTCCTGTCACTCGTCACGCTATCACTAACTCCCTTTTCTTTCATATCACTTCTGACACAATCCATCCATCGTTTCTTTGGCCTCCCTCTCCCTCTCCATCCATCCACATGAAAACTCGTAACTCTTTTAGTAACATGCGTTTCATCCCTCCTCTTTACATGACCATACCAAGACAAACAATTGATTGATTGTTTTTTTTTCCGCCTGGCTGGGTTTGAACTGAACCCGTGACCTATATTAACATTGTAAACTTTATTTCCAGACGAGGGCGGCGGCAGTTCGGACTCGCGCTCCGACAGCAGTGAGGACGAGGTCACGGAGCACGTGACGAGGTCCACCCCACCACCAGACATGGCCGCCGCCAGGGCACAGGTAAACCTGACGGTAATATAAATGCAATAGTTACTAAGTGTCAACTCCTTCTTTGCACCAGTCTTGAGCACCAGTCTTGAGTACCAGTCTTGAGCACCACTCTTGAGCACCAGTCTTGATAGAAGTAATTTTTCAATACACGCTTTGAACTTTGAACCTTCAATTCTCTGAGCTTTTTTCTCTTCATCGGGGACGCATAACGCTGCGGTACGCGGTTTGCGGTACATATACAGTAGAGCCTCGCTAATCCGGTCCCCGGTTACTCCGGTGCACGGTGTAATCCGGACAGACTAAAGGATCGCGGATCGGGGGCACGTTCGCAGAGGAAACGGCAGATGCAGGCCACAACGCACAGTGTGGGATTTGACCTTAGTTGCGGACATCCTGTTTTATGCGTTTTTCTGAGAGATAACATTGAAACAAAACTCCAATTAAAACTCCCATTGATGTATCTGTCATAGTTTTGTAGAAATTCAGAAAACAATGAAAAATCCATAGAAACCATAGAAACAATTTTTCTTCTTTCTTTTTTTTTTGTTACTAAATGTTTATTGGTTTGATAGCAAATGTACTTTATGAACCAACCAATCCACCAAAACCTAAAATATTGCGCTATTCTAGGCAAAAAAATAGTTTTTCTATGATTTCATTTTATTTTTTTATCTAGTCACTATTTACATGGTCGCTTTTTTTTTCAGTGTCAATATGTTAACTACATTAATTACTATTATCATAATAAAAAACCAGATACGACAGACATACGATAACAGAAATATTGAATTTAAAAATTTTATGTTAGGGTTGCCACTGACAAGCGCCTACTATTTTATAACACGCAATATTTCAAACAAGCTTTCTTAGCATTACTTAGTAGGCGTTTAAGTCGTGTAGAAAACAAATTTAGGTAAGTTGGCCGCGTAATGTAATAGTATGTACTTGTGTCTGAAGCATTATTAATATTTTCTGATTTCAGTTTTTTCCTTTAAAATTGCGTTTATGTGTTTATTTTAAACAATGAATAATAGTGTAAATTCTACATATTATATATTTGTAGAAATCTATACATAAAGAGTTAAAAACCCAAGTTTATGACAACCCTATTTCCATAGAAATTATAAAAAACCTTAGAAACGCAATATCTCCAACATCGCGCAAGCTAGTTAGATGGATTTTTGTCACTATTTAGTAGAAACATGACCCTATTGAATTTTTGTTAAAAAAAATGCGACAATAACATAGATAATTTCTAATTATTATTTTTTTCAAAACTTTAAAATTATTTTTTTTCTCTCGTTTTTCTGCACTTATGGGATTGAAATTTTCGCACTAGTAGCATTGTAAACTAGCAGATGGTTTGATTTTTTTTCAAAGAGAAATATCCCTTTTTTCGGGAAATATGACTGAAAACGTTTTTCGCAGAAATCCACGACTTAAATGAAAAAAAAAATATATCTGCAAATCTAATTGAAATTTAAAAAAAAGTATTACTTTAAATGGTCTGGGATGACTAGGCCTACTTAAATCCAACATAAAATGATAGTGTCCGCAACTAAGGTCAAATCCCACACTGTGCAACGTGCAAAATTATATTATATTTAATTTATCTATAATATGTATGTATTTAGAAATATATAAGAATGTTTATCAGTTGTGTAGTACCCATAACACAAGCTCTGCTTAGCTTGGGACTAGACGGCGTTGTGTGGTAGTTGTAAAAAAAAAAAATACTCAATCATTTTATTAGTTTCTCCTTTAACTTATTAAACCGTGCTTTTGAAATGAAGTGCAAAAATTATAAGCAGAACAGACTTTTTCAAGAATTTAAAAATAATTAATAATAAATATATAAATATATATATGTACAAAAAAAAATAATAAAAAATAAAAAAAAATATTTTATTTTAAATGCGCAATTTTTTTTCATGTTTGTTCCTATTAAAATTTTGCATACTATAATCCGGATGCTTCGATAATTCGGAAGGGGTCTTGTTTTTCCCTAGCTGGATTAGTGAGGCCCTACTGTAGTCGTATGAACAAAAAGCCAAGTAGAAGAACAGGCCAAGAGTAGTGTTTTGAAAGTTTCGTAACTAAAGGGTAAAACTAAAAAGCTAAAGGGTAGCGACTTTTTGTAGCGATGGTGTAGCGCGTTCGCATCGATACAGTCGCGATGCTGTAGCGCGATAGTAGTGCGTTGGCATTTTTTCTATAGCGTTTGCAAATGCGACCAACGCGCGACAGCATCGCTACAAAGAGTCGCCGTGGGCGAGGGCTCTTAGACTTCGCAGTCCGTCCGTCTGTCACCAGGCTGTATCTTTTTTTTTTTATGGTGGGAAAAAATCATCCAATGACAACCCCCGCTCTTGGGCGGAGCGGGAGATAGTGTCAGACTCTTACTGACTAAAAGACCCACCCCGTTCCTTCTAGCCTTCATACCGGGGCTCGAGCGCCCTTTCGGATAACCCTGGCCCCAGTAGGCTTCGACCCGGCTGGGTCCCTGCTGTTGCTGACAGCTCCTTGAGGCGCGCGGGAACAGTGCGCGCCGTCGACGACTTGGGCTTGGTCCGGACAGTTACCGGACGGCCGGACAGTGAGCTACCCATTGCTCACTGTACGCAAGCCCGCGTCTACGGTGGCCGGCAATCGGGATCAGAATCCCGGCGGCGGCGGCGGCGGCGATAACGCCGTTACCTGATGCGTTCGGCCTCCTCCTTTGCGAGCATTACTGCTTCGCAGTAGTCGGCGACCGCCTGCCACTCCTCTTCGCTCCGGATCATGGCCTCAACCAAGGCCCGGCGCGAGAGGTCTCCGCCGCCGATCGCCCCCACGAGGGCACGGCGATGCTCCGCCCAAGCAGGGCACACCTCGACTGTGTGCTCCACCGTGTCCTCCGGGACCAGGCTGTATCTCATGAACCATGATAAACAGTCACCATTTTCACACGTGATGTATTTCTGTTGTCGCTATAACAACAAACATAATAAAATAAATATGTAAGGAGGCTCCCATACAACAAACGTGACTTTTTTACCGTTTTCTTCTACGGACGGTACGGGTTCCGTACTGTCCGACTCGCACTTGGCCGTTTTTTTTGGGGGCGTCGTAATATGCGTCAGTGATAAGCACCACAGCGTTTTGCGTTCCAATCAAGGGATCAAAGTTTTACGCACACTTCCACCTTTGTGTCACGTAATGTTGGATTTTCAACTATCAGCACTAAGCCTAGTGCTGAAAATACTTGAGTGAGTCTGTCTAATAAGTCAACCGACTAGTGTAATTATTAGAGTAAAATGAAATCTGATGTAGTCAACGTTGGTTCAATAAATAATCAAGGTTGATTAAGAGATATTGATCATTGTTTACTACTAGAAGAACCTTATAAAAAGTATCGAATATAATTATTTTTTAAATAATTAAATATTACACAAAATTCCCAAGTCGGTTGACTTTTTAGATAGACTATAATATTATGTCTCTTACGACATTTTAAAATTTCACTGTTGATATGTAATATTATAATACCAATTCGAATTCAATTAATAGCAGTCTATTAATTGAATTCGAATTGATAGTGTATCCTGATATCCACGGAAGTGGATTGTTGTGAAAGGTTTTTCTATGAAAAGAGAGCTTAACCAGTTTTGTATGATTGCTCAATATGCAATATGCTAACTTAACCTAATTCGAAACGTTGTAGAGGTTTGTGGAACGATGAAAAGTCCCTCAAACCTCCATTGAAAAAGAAGATCCGTCGACCGGGCGGGTGCTGTTTGTGTGTGTCCGATATAGGACTTTTTATCTCCCTCAGGGCAGTGGAAATAGCTTGGAGTTTCCATGCCCGATCGAATCAGGAAAGAAGATATCCGCAGGAAAATCAGGCTACCGACGTAGTCTGAAGAATCCCCAAACATAAGAATCATTGGGCAGGTTCCGTTGCTCGCAGAACAGCTGGTTGATGGGGCCGAATGGTTCTGGAATGGCGTCTCGTACTGAAAGATGCAGCGTTGGTAGACAAGGTGGACCGATGACATGGAGTGGGCCGCGGGAATCTGAAGGATATGAGACGCACAAGATCGATCATTGTGGCGACACATGGCGGAGACCTATGTCCAACAGCAGACATTTTTCGGCTGAAATAGTGATGACTGTTTGTAATTCGTATGCGGACGGTATAGATACCGCTCCTATTTTACTCTAAGAAGAGCTGTCTTTCAATTCTATTCTTCTTTACTTTCAAGAAGAATAAAATGTGAACATTTCGGCAGCCTAGACATTCTAAACCTTTACTACTGTTTTCTCCTCAGGTGCCGACGATAAGCGTGACCCCGCACAGTCCAGGGTTACTCGAGGACAGTTTGCAGCAGCTGCGAAGACTGCATGCGGCCGTGCAGCGGATGAGAACTGCGCCGCTGCCACTACTGGTAATTAGCCGAACATATGATCTCCAGCTAAAAGAAAGTCAGCTTTCGCATGACAGAAATACTCCTTTTGCGCTATAAAAAAAAAGAACGTCCAACGCGGTGTAACGTCTGAACGCGGTATAACATCTGAACGCGGTATAATGTCAAGGGAAACGAGTATAATTTATTATTTCTAAAACCCTTTTCTTCTTAATTCAGGCTACCGGCGGCACGAGTCGTCTCAGCACATCATGTCCTTCATTATGCAAGGACGGTGTTGTGGAAGCTGACTGTTCTTCTCCAACACACCTCGACTTCTACCCCCAGAGTCGGAAGGGCAGCGGTAAGATATTTCTCCCTATTTCTTAGAAGATTACCATCGATTCGCTTTGAAGAGGAATTACGAATTACTAGTTTGACACCATTTTTCTTACTTACTTATTTCACCGGGACACCCCGGTGGCGCAACCAGTTGCGTCGCCATGATGTCCCGGTGAAATATAGCCCTAAGCTACCAAACTAGTCACCATACAGACACCAGAGTCCCCACACGTCCGAGCTGGTCGCGCCATCAAATTGGTTGCTCTACCAAACGGACACCAGGTGTGTAACTCTCTATAGAACTGCATACATTTTGTTGGTAGCGGCGACTGGTCGCGCCGCCATGGTGTCCCGGTGAAATATAGTCCTTAGTCTCGTGATCGTAAGCACGATTACTGAGCTTGGAGCCAGATTCCATTTCCAGAAGATATTGAAAAAAAAATGAAAAATAGTTTATTCACAGAAATACATATTTAGCACAATAAATATTACCTCTGCCAAACTGTAAAGCAGCTTAAATTGTAGTTTCTTGGAGATAAGTTGCTTAAAGGCGATTAAGAGCGCTATACTTAGAGTTTCCAAGCGTGATCGAATCAGAAATGCAGACGTCATCTAGACAACCAACCACAGAACAGATGAAAGAGATTAGAATGGCCTTATGGGCTGGGCAGGCGTCCACAAAGTAGGACAAAGCTCATAGTTCAACTACCAATAGCAAACTTGCGATCCAAGTGCGCGTGGTCGCAAGTCGCGTTCGTATTGGTTTATTGCCTGTAGTGGAGTTAAAGGGTGTGGGACAAGCGGCGACACTCGTAGTACAATTCGGAATGTATTTCCTTTCGGTAACGATGGTTCCACAGAAAAGATGAAAGACGTTAGTTTCATCTTTTCTGTGGAACCAACGTTACCGACCTAGCTCGAAGAATTGCCAAAATTAAGTGGCAGTGGACGGGGCACCTTGCTTGCAGAACAGAAGGTTGACAGGGCGAAGGTTGGCAGGTTTTGGAGTTGCGACCGGGCACTGGAAAGCGCAACATTGGAAGGCCTTCCATAAAATAGACTGATTAACTGGACGGATGCGAACCGAACAGGACTGGTCGTTGTGGCGACACTTGGAGAGGCCTATATCCAGCAGTGGACGTTTTGAAGTTGAAGCCAAGAGATTGGAAGTTGGAGGTTTGATACCGCTGCATGCAAGTACCTACGCAAAGCCGTTGCTCTGCATGCAAGTACCTAAGCGAAGCCGTTGCTCTGCATGCAAGTACCTACGCAAAGCCTTTGCTCTGCATGCAAGTACTAACGCAATGCCGTTGGCCCTGCGTACCCATCACGTGAGTTACCATTACGTTTAAAATAAGATTGTTTAATTCTCATTCCAGTGTGGGAAAGAGATGGCGCTACACAACCTGTATAGCTCTGTCTCTTACCCACACTGGAATAATAATGAAACAATCTTACTTTGAACGTCATAGTAACCCACCAGGTTTTACAGGCAAACCTGTCAGGTGTACTCTAGCGCAACGGTTCTCAAACTTTTTTTCTAACGGAACGGAAGGCGACATATTTGTCGGAGCCCTTAAAAAAACGGTTTACGGGCAATGTTTACTTTGAATGAGCTACAGTAAAATATAATGCGAGGTTATGACACTCCTTTTTATTTTTTACCTCGTAAGGCGATCCATTTGATGATCTAAACCGAACTATTAAAGAGATGGAGGCATATAGAGTGTGCTCCATCTTTCTTTCTTCCTCGAACGCTTGTCACTTTAACATTGCAAGGCCCCTGGTCGTTATACTTTCTTCCACATGATAAATTGCCTAAAAGAGGCTTTGTGGAGCCCTAGGGTTCCGCGGAGCATACTTTGAGTATGGCTGCGCCTTAGCGTGTATGGCGGGCATTACACTTATGTGATATTTTATTTGCAGGTGAATCCAGACAATGGGGTCTATGGGAGCGGCGCGACGAGGGCCGTCGCAGCAGTTGGGCGGCGCTGGAGCCCGGTCCGCGCACACACGACGCGCACAGGCAGCGCAAGTACGTGTTCTGTGCCTTTTCTTTACCTTGAACTTTTTTTTCTTAATTTTTAAGATTATAATAATTATCTTTGGGCTTTAGTTACCAGGCAATAAATAAATAATAATAAATGAGTAAATTAAGGGTATATCTGACAAGTTTGCCTGTACAGTTATATCTATCAGGAAAGCATGTATGGGAACCTGGACAGTTGTGCAACATACACGCTCCGGTTTACCTGTACAACTCAACAGTACAGGCAAACCTGTCAGGTATACCCTAGCGTATATGGCTACCTTAATAGGGCAGGATTCAAACCGAAATATCCAAGTACCCTCTAAAAAAATTCACCCCAATATTCGCTAAAGACGATCCTCCGGCGCATTAGACTTCAATTAGGATGTAAATTCAGGTAATGTGACGTTAAAGATAAGCCACGTTCTCAACAACACGCTCAACATAGACGCTCCGGTTTACCTGTACAACTCAACAGTACAGGCAAACCTATCAGGTATACCTTAGCGTGTATGACTACCTTTAGACATATCCGCTTATATAAACAGCGACAGAAAGCTGCCATATATAAACACATGCAGAATAAATTATATGTCAGAATTATCCTTGAACTGCATTTATTTAATTTAAATGATTTAACGCGCGACTGATTATGATCTAACAGTTTTACTTCGATAGATTATAATCTACCGAAAAATAATGCGTTAATTTGTAAGAAGTATTTTATGATTCACAATATTTCGACATTTTACAATTTCGCAAGATAGATTATAATCTACCGGTATTTACTATTTTACGGTGACATATACCTGACTATGGTCAAAAGGCTGATTATAAATAATAAGAATTTGACTTTGACTTTAAAAGAGACGTTCAATATAACCTGACCCTTAATCTAAGATGTATTATATTCTTTGATAGAACATTGTGCGCTCATTTCCAGTGCGTTGAACGGTCACAGCGCGTCGCTGTCGTCCATGGAGTCGGAAGGAGAGGTGCCGCGACCGGTCCGCCATTCCACACACTCGCTCAACGATAATGATCTTGCTGTAAGTTCACTTATCATTATAAATTACTGGCTTTTGCCCGCGCGGCTTCGCTCCCGCTTTCTTTCCTACTTCACCTTACTATACCCTACTCTACCCTACTATACCCTACTCTACCCTACTATACCCTACTCTACCCTACCCTATCCTACTGTACCCTACTCTACACTACTCTACCCTACTCTACCCTACTTACACCCTACTCTACCCTACCAAACTTCACATAAACCATCTACTAAATAGTCTGAACAAAGCCTAAAAATTTGGTTTGGATAGGTGAGCCCGTTCTTGAGTTATAAAATTACAACGAAAAGTGGCATTGATTTATAGATTATAGCTGGCCTATGTTGTCCCATTGCTGGGCAAAGGCCTCTGTTTATTGCCGGGCTTGGCAATAAATGATCTAATGGGATCACTAATAGGGTTCGAAATAAAACGACTATTGTGCTCTGATCTGCTGGTTCAAAAAAGCGGGTTTATTTTATATTTGACGAAACACCTTAATAAACTCGTGTAACAAAACGATAGCGCGATCTAATTTGATCCCAACGCCATCTATCGAAATAAGGGTAAAACTTTTTATAACAAATTGATCGATATGGTTCTAAACATTACATAGTGGATTTACATATTGGCATTGGTCATAAACATACCGCCCACCAAGGTCATTTAGTGAAAGAATGGCCTTCAAAAGTTGCACTTAAAACTAAAAGTTGAACTTTGTAACTTGCAATAAGTCCTAATAACAAGCTTACACACTTTGCACACATAATTGTCCTTAATATTGACTGACAACCTTTTAATGACTGAAACTTCCCAAAAGGGGTTGATCTAAAACAATTCATAAAAACTTAGGTAACTGTAACAAAAAAAACAATGTAAAGGTAAAATCATAAAACGTATAACACAGTAACACTTGTAAACGGTAAATATATTTACATTTGGTCTATTTAAAAATAAAATAAAAAAGATAACATTTGATCTAAAATCTAAAATAAAATTAAAAACAAATATTTGATCTAGTAAAAAAACTTAACATAAAAAATAAAATTGACCTTAAATTTATAATAAAAAAAAACGATTCATTGATCTGTTATGGGTAAAACGCATAATTTTGATGTTGGCCTCTTAATTACGGATGATTTTGTGCGCAATGTGACTACACGGGTTACGCTATCAGCACCGGGGTGTTTCTCAATAACACGACCCAATAACCAACGACTAGGTGGTAAATCGTCTTCTTTAATTAATACAACGTCACCGATATTGGGTTCTGGAACTTGTGAGGCCCATTTGTATCTATTCATGAGATTAGATAAATACTCATATGACCATCTTTTCCAGAAGGACTGCAACATTCGTTGAACAAATTGCCACCGAGTCAAGTAATTCACATTGGAACTCTCGAAATTTTTGTCTGGTACATTAACTAGTGGTTCACCTATAAGAAAATGTCCAGGAGTTAAAGGAAGTGGTTCACCAGGATCAGTAAAGTTAATAACGCTCATGGGTCGCGAATTTAAGCATGCTTCCACTTGATTGAGGAATGTGGTAAGCTCCTCGTAAGTCAGGGTGGAGTCCCCAATCACTCTTTTTAAGTGAAACTTGGTGGATTTTACCCCCGCTTCCCAAAGACCACCGAAATTGGGAGCGTGAGGCGGGATAAAATGCCACTCAGTGTTATTTGCTTCCAAGTGTTCTATTATAGCTGGTTGAATGGAAGCCAGCTCTTGTAGTTCTCTGGAGGCACCTACAAAATTAGTGCCGTTATCGCTCCATAATTTAGCACAGTGACCGCGACGAGACACAAAACGTCGGAAAGCTGCCAAAAATGCCTGTGTACTCATATCACTAACTACTTCTAAGTGAATGGCGCGAGTGGACATACATACAAAAAGGCAAATGTAGCCCTTGTAAGCGTGATGTCCGCGTCCTTTAGTTGTCCTAATACTGATGGGCCCAGCATAGTCCACGCCACTGTGTAAGAATGGTCTGGCAGGGGTGCAACGAACTGATGGGAGATCACCCATTATTTGGTTCCTGACGCTAGCTCTCTGTTTGACGCAAGTTACGCATTTGCGTACATATTGCTGAACTAAGGATCTAGCACCTATTATCCAATAGGCTGACCTCAAAAAGTTTGACATTAACTGGGGACCACCATGGAGAGTTCGTTCGTGGGCGTCTGCAACGATGAGATGAGTGAGATGACTTGAGTGCGGTAAGACTATTGGATGTTTTGCTTGCTCATCCATCTGTGACTTTTCGAGCCGACCACGAACTCTCATAATTCCCAGTTTGTCAAGAAAAGGACACAGTGATTTTAATTTACTTGACCTAGAATTTAAATTACCTTTTCCTTTTAATTCTATGTATTCATTTTTAAATGCAGTTATTTGTGTCACCCTTATACAGGTTTGTAGTGCTGCATCTATTTCATGATTTTTTAAATATTTACTATCATGTTTGCCCTTTTTTAAAAATCGTCGACAATACGCCACAACTCTAACTAGTTTACGTAAACTAGAATAATTATCGAAAAATGAATTTTCTATCGGGGCAACTGCCGTTGTATGTACCTTTATCGATTGTTCTAAGTCTGTTTTAAGATTCTTTGGCCTATTGAACTCGATTAATTTATTCTTTAAAAAAGATGGACCGGAAAACCATAACTCATTACCAACAAGTGAACTAGGTAGTAATCCCCTTGAGGCGCAGTCAGCAGGATTATGCTTGGTAGACACATGAAACCACTGAGTTGAACTCACAGTGCCCAATATTTCCGAGGTACGGTTCGCTACGAAAGTTTTCCACCTGCTAGGATGGCTGCTAAGCCACGATAGCACTACGGTGGAATCCGTCCATGCAAAGATCCTTATCTCTGGAATATTTAAGACCTCAGCTGTTTCTCCCAACAACTTTGACAAGAGTACTGCGCCACATAGCTCCAATCTAGGAATGCTGATCTGTTTGATGGGAGCTACTCTTGTTTTAGCCACCAACAAAGAGACCTTAATGTTACCTGCCGTGTCTATTGTTCTCAAATAAACAACGGCTGAATACGCTGCTTTCGAGGCGTCACTAAAGCCATGTAACTCGAGTTCATCATTTGAACTTGTCCTAAGCCAGCGAGGTACCTGGATCTTGGTAAGTAAGGTTAATTCTCCACGGTAAGTACTCCACTCTGTTTTTAATTCGGTAGTTAGTTCCTCATCCCAACTCACCCCTGCGAGCCATAATTTTTGTATAAACATTTTTGCTACTACCACGCTAGGAGCTAACCATCCTAACGGATCGAACAAACGAGCTATGTCTGATACAATAGATCTTTTTGTTACAGGTGTGGTGGTCGGCGGCGGAAGATTGACGGAGTATTGGAAGCAGTCTTCGCGGCGGTTCCAGGTAAGTCCTAGGATTTTTATTGTACTATCCAGCTTAATTTCTATGTCCTTCTCTTCTGTTTTCCTATCCTTATTTATGATATCCTGGTGGTCTTTATTCTTAACTTCCTTTTTTAATTGCGTTTGATCTAATTGCTGTACTACTTCATTTCTCTGCATTGAACTTATTCTATCTAACAATTGCTGATTGTTACTGTTCCACTTCTGTAAAACAAATCCTCCCCTTTCCAATAATTTTATCATTTGTTTACAGATTTCTACGCCTTCTTCTATACTATTACTTCCAGTCATTAAATCGTCCATATAAAAACTATTTAAGACTTTAGCAGCTGCAAGAGGATACTTGTCTCCTTCATCGTATGCGACTTGATGGAGTGTTCGAACTGCCTGATACGGTGCAGAGGCTGTCCCAAAAGTCACCGTAACCAGCTCATAATCTTCTATTGGTTTTTTGGGATCATCTCGCCAGAGTATTCTCTGGTAGACCGCATCCTCGTCGGCTACTCTAACTTGACGGTACATTTTAATTATGTCCGCCACAATACCAATAACGTGTACTCTCCATCGCAGAATCGTATGCCTCAAGTCCGCTTGTAGTGTCGGCCCGACCATCAGAGTGTCGTTGAGCGATACTCCCTTTTTATTTTTTTCAGATGCGTTAAACACAACACGGACCTTCGTCGTGATCTTATCTTCTCTAATAACCGCGTGATGAGGTAAGTAAACCGCTTCATTCTTTTTATTATCGTCTCTCTTTACAGCTCTTAAATGTCCTAACTGTAAATACTCATTAATTACTTCTGTATAATTTTGTTTCAAATCTGTGTTCTTATTTAATCTTTTTTCTAACGATTTAAATCTTATTTCAGCTATTTCACGAGAACCTCCGGCCTTACATGCAGGATTATTATCACGGAACGGTAAGTGTACTATGTATCTTCCTGTATCATCTCGCTTAGTAGTTTTAATATATAGTTCTTCGCATTTTTCCTCTTCTGGACTTAAGATTTTCTTTGTACTGGTTTGCTCTTCTATCTCCCAAAATTTTTTCAGAAGGTGATCTTCGTTGAACTGTGCGCAATGTACGCTTATATTATTTGTATGTAAGTTTAAACTTTCCTTGTTTGTACTGACTACACCAGAAAGGACCCACCCTAGAGTGGTGTTCTGTGCTATAAGATTACAGGTTGGACTCTTCACTATACCTTCCTTCATAATGCAGCAGTAAGCATCCGCTCCCAATAACACATCTATTTTATTGGGTGTACTAAAATAAGGATCCGCTAAACATAGATTGTTAATATTGATCCAATCTATTGAACTAGTACTCACACTTCGTTCCGGTAAGTATGACGTTATATTAGTCAAAACATAAGCATTAATGTTAAGTTGAAACTCGTGATCAACTGTGGACTTAATAGTTAAATTAACCATATACTTAGAAATGGTTGGTCTCTTGTCTCCCAAACCTGAGACGATACCTCGGACTGGAATTTTCTTCAATCGAAGAAATTGAGCAGTGGCCTCGGTTATAAAACAAGCTTGCGAACCTTGATCCAGCAAGGCTCGAACTGTTTGAAATTCACCCATCCTATTCTCGGCTTTTATTAGGGCGGTGGCTAATAAAACCTGGCTCGGTTTTGGGATTTTGCGCGTAGACAAGCATGCCACTATCTGATTATCACTAGTTGAAGCACTAGCGTTATCAATAGTAGACTTTGCTGCCGTATCTTGGCCATCTTTCTCTGCATTTGGGTGCAGCAATGAATGGTGGCGCTTTTTGCATACTCGACAGAAAGTTTGTTTTTTACAGTCGTATACGGTATGGTTGCCGCCTAAACAATTAAAGCAGATTTTATTCTTTGCTACAAACTCGCGCCTGCTGTCTGTGGACTGCTTAGCAAATTGTTTACAGAAGCAGAGCTTGTGGGGTTCCGAACAGTATTCGCAACGTATATTGGATGACTTCGTGGCTAACATCGCTTTAGAGCTATGAACGTGTGAACTATGATTGACCTGGTGAACCACAGCTTTCCTGGGCTCGATACATTCCAGCGCGCGAAACCGACTTTCAATAAATACTTTAAACTGCTCAAAGGTGGGCAATTCGTTGCTGGAGTCGTTGGAAATACTTAACTCCCACTGCTTACGAGTCTCATTATCCAACTTGAACGTTACGATATGAATGATGATAACGTCCCATGTACTCACATCGATGTTAAGATTTTTTAAAGCACTTAAACAGTCACTTGTAGTATCTAACAATTCTTTTAATGAGCTAGCTGATTCAACATTTAAACGTTTTTGGCCGAACAATCTTTTCAAAATACAATTGGTTAGGTACTTCTTATTAGCATAACGCCTTTCTAATTGCGACCAACATTCACTGTAGTTAGCGTCTGTGATTGGGGTGTGTCTAATCAACTGCTCAGCTTCACCCGTGAGGTGGCTCTTAAGATAGTGCAGTTTTTGTACATTATCTAACGATGTGTTATTGTGGACTAAAGAAACAAACAAATCGTGAAAAGTTGTCCATTCACTGTATTTACCAGAAAAAGTAGGGATTGTGATTTTCGGTAACTTTACGAACGAATTAGATGATTTTGAACTACTAGTATTATTGTTAGGACCACTATTTTGTATTTGCGACTCACTAATATTGATCCTGTTAAGTGTAGATTTCATTAGACATTTGCAGGTAATATAAGTATCTTCGGTTGAATCATAGATATCCCCAACCTTTTGACCTATTATATCTTCTAATTTATATTGACCATAAAGTTGAGTCTTAGTACTTTTAAATGAAGACCAATCATTTTCAAGTAATTCAAGTCTTGTTTGAATATATTCTACTGTAAGTCTGTCTTTTGGACTCTTTTTAAAATTAGTTAAAGCTTTTTGAATTACGGTTTGAAAGTCTTTTAATATATTAATTTTGCCTTCCATTTTAGATAACAAACAAACAACAACAAGTGTAAAGTAACAAGTGTATAAGATAAAAAAAAATAAATATTAAAATTTGATTTAACTAAAGTTCCTAATAAATAAAAACAATAAAATGTAATAACCAAGCTATAGTTCAATTAATCAAGGTTGTCAAAGGTAAACAAATAAACAACAATAGAATAAAACCACTAGGCATATCGTAGAAATGTAAAATATAACAAGTGTTCTAAATGGTTGATGAAATATTTCTAAGTCTCAAAAAATACGAAAAATTTTACAAGTGTTTGAGAAACAAATCGACTCTGGCAGAAATCGGGCATGGGTTCCCCGTTCCCTCGTTTTTTATAAAACTATTCTAAGTCCTAACATGCACACTCTTAAAACTAAGTTAAAATATATTACTAAATCCTTAACTTAAAATGTTCATAGAAATAAAGTTGAAAATTGCTTGACATTAAATCACTCTTGTAAAATGTTCAAGTTAAAATCTTCCTTGAAATAAAGTTCAGATTTGCTTGACTGATTCTTTGTTTATTAATTATCACTGCTACTGTTTAATTAATTGAATTGTACTCACGATTGCACTTCACTCACACAAACACGTAGGTTGGTTGAACTGGGTAGGTACTAGTGGCGCCCCCTGTAGCGTCACTTTGAACTTGAACTCCCGGCTGCTATCGCCGTCCTCGTCCACCTTGCTGAACGAAGCTGTCTCCTCAACTCGAAGACTGATCTTGAAATGTACTACACGTAGCGCCCTCTGTGGCGTCTCGTTGAACTACTAATCTCACCGCAGGCTGAGCCCTCCAACAAGTTGGGCGAAGCTGTCGCAGCTTCTGCGGGATGCCCAGTACTTTGCCGCAGCAATCCACTGCGAGTACTTGGGGTGCGGACCAAAGCTGGCTCCGCTTAACACCAAAAAGTCAGACTGTTCCGGGTCTGATATCCGGCTCGAAGGACCAATGTTTATTGCCGGGCTTGGCAATAAATGATCTAATGGGATCACTAATAGGGTTCGAAATAAAACGACTATTGTGCTCTGATCTGCTGGTTCAAAAAAGCGGGTTTATTTTATATTTGACGAAACACCTTAATAAACTCGTGTAACAAAACGATAGCGCGATCTAATTTGATCCCAACGCCATCTATCGAAATAAGGGTAAAACTTTTTATAACAAATTGATCGATATGGTTCTAAACATTACATAGTGGATTTACATATTGGCATTGGTCATAAACAGCCTCCGTCCTCCCTAGCATTATAATATGAAACGAAAAGCAGAAGTATATTCACGCATGAAGGAATAGACTTCTTCACGCTCCAGCCGCCAGGATCCCTACCCCGATTTCGAACCACCGTAGACGTGGGCTTGCGGATGACGAGCAATGGGTCTCCGTCCGGTAATCATTCGGACTGAGCCCGAGTTGTCGACGGCGCGTAGTGGTCCACGCGCGCCTCAAAGGGGCCCCAGCGAAACCGTTGGGGCCCAGCAGGGACGGAGCCTACTGTGGCTATAGGTTCGTTTCCGATAGGGAAACCGGAGGCCCTGAAATTCAAGGAAAAGAAGGAACATATGAGTGGGTTTTAGTCAGCAAAAATCTGATACGCCCCTCCAGAGCGGGAGAAGTCGTCGAATGATATCCCACCTTAAATAAATGCTGTTTCTTAAAATACAGAAGAAAGGGCATTTTTGATAATTATAACAGTTTGTTTTTTAAAGAAGATCCGTGCAAAGTTAGCCCGCTGAATTTTTTAATTTTGCAGGTCAGACTCAAGTATTATTTTTAATAAAAAGTGATTGGCGGACGTAATACGTATTCTTTTATTTAAAATATATAAATAAACACAACTCTTCACTCTTCACTTTACAGAAAGACTTCGAGAAAGTAACAGCAGCTCTCCGCGCCGGGGGCATAGCGCCGGGGTCGGGCGTGGTGGCGCCCGTGGAGGGCGGGCGGCTGGCGGCGCGCCTGCCGCTGCAGAAGTCCGTGTCCACGCCCAGCATCGTGGCCGCCGTGCAGCCGCACCTCGTGCAGCCCACGCCTAACGTGTACGTACTCTTGAGGTTACGTGTCCACTTATATTGTCTGCTTAAACCATTTTAGATTTTAAGGGCGTGTTATAGAGTTTAGAATCGACTTAGCGTTGAACTGTAGGGTTTGATTTGGAGATCTTGTAGTTTCATTTTGTGTCGAAAATAAGACAACAATGCGTCAAAATTAAGACAGTAATGTGTCAAAATTAAGACAGTAAAGCGTCAATATGAAGACTGTAATGCGTCAAAATTAAGACAGTAATGCGTCAAAATTAAGACTGAAATGCGTCAAAACTAAGACAATAATGCGTCAAAATGCAGACAGTACCGTGTCGTTATTCAGTCAGTAATGCGTCAAAATTAAGACAGAAATGCATCAAAATTAAGACAGTAATGCATCAAAATTAAGTCAGTAATGCGTCAAAAATAAGGTCTAATTATAATTTCTGTTGTTATATACTCTATTACGTCAGGGTAAACATTCGCTTAAGTCAAAACATATAAAATTAAAACGGTGTGTGCTTTTAAGACCGGTCACAAGAAAACTTGACAGAAGTAAAACTTTCCCAAGACTTTCATCACCTTGTAACCTCAGTTAGTAATGTAAAATTGTAATAGTTCGGGTAAAGTCGGCTGACTCGAGCCGATCGCGCCCGAACCAGCGTTAGAAAGTCGAACGTGACGGCTGTCTCATTCAATACCCCAGTACACGGTGGTTACTTAGTGACATATATCGGAGGATAATATAAAATACATTTATATCGATGATAAAATGGAATGTCATTTTAGCCAATGGCATAAGTTTGTCAAAAATCAAAGATCTCTTTATACATAGTACTTATAAAGTTATAAACTAAGTCGTTTTTTGCGTCTGCCTGTTTATCTGCTAACTCCTAAATCATATAACAGATTTTGATGCAGTTTTTACGATAGAAAAAGCAATAAACGAAGAAGTTTTGTGTATATAATTTTCATTCTTGTGGGTGGGTCGATGCCATTTCTGGACTGATTACACACACCAATGAAATCGAGTCTATGAGCACCACACTACATAATTTATTGTTTACTTTTAATCAATTACTAATCAATATATAATTTATTTCATCCATATTTGAAACCATTGTAGTAGTAAATATAATAATTGTTGTAGAATATGTACCCCATAATTATTGTAATTAAAGAGGAACCCATGATCTCGCATGACACAGAGAGAGTAGTAATAATATGAATGAGTATATGTGACTACATAGCAGAAACACAATTTAACTACATAGTATACTGCTGTAAAAGATATGATCATCCAGTATGTCACTCCGTTCATGGCTGCGGGATTGTTTGAAAGCAGTTCCCGAAATTCTGGAATGTAAAGGAAAAATGAAGGAACACAGGTGGGCCAGTAAAAGTCTGCCACGCCCTGTCGCTCCACCTAGAGCGGGAGCATTTTTTACGATTTCCCACCTAAAAAAAATACACATAATAGTTAATAGACTCAATAACATGCAGTCTCCTCACAAATCTTCCCCGTATTTGTTAGTTTCCTGACACTTTAGCTAGGAGTTAACATATGACCCTCTATGTTAGGAGGTCTAATCTACTTTTGGAAAGAGGAGGGCTAGATGGAATGAAGGCTGCCATGGCTTTCATATAGTGGTCCATCATGGACTAAGTCCGCAAACCAAAATTCAAAGAAAAAAAACTGCTGAAACCTGCAGGCTTACTCTTGAGTTCGATTCCGATCGGTCGACATTGAGATTGTGACGTTTTGTACCCTTGAATTCAATGCTAGCGCCAAATTGGTTCAAAATTGCGTGACCATTTTGAGAACTAAGTGAAATCGTATATGTTGACAATATTGTTTTCAAGAGTACCAAATCACGTAACGTCAAAATTGACATTGCAATCGGATTGACATTGAAATTAATTAATTGGTTGAAATTGAAATTAATTTGGAGAGTAAGCCTGCTGTTTTAGAAATGGTCTCCAATTACACACATAATAGTATTATGAACATTTGTGCATGTCCTGTAATGATTGTCCGGTTTTGAATTTATTTTTGTTGTTTGATTCATATTATAAATAATTTTTAATGAACATTTATATTTCATAGTAGAACCAATATTTTAATTTATAAGTTTATCTACTTGCGCCAAGACTTGACAAATGCGATCATAAAATATTTCGACACCTTCGTATAAAGTCGTAACATTTTTTTTTTTTGTGAATTTAATTTTGTTTAATTCAATAATGTTACTATGGCCAATTAATGCCTGAAATAAACGATAGTGAATAAATAATAAAATAAAATAAATATTAGATAATATATATAGTATTGTGATCTTAAACTGTTATTGATACCATAATGCACAAAATCGTGCCATTAACAATTACAAAAACGGTTCTCCAGAAAAAATGCACTTTTTGTCTCACAACCTTAGGCGTAGAAGCCACTATGTTGATCGCAACTGTCACAATTGTTGGCGTATAATACAACAAATATTTGCGTTTCCACTATTTCCCTTTACATACACAGTAATGTGCAAGCGAGATAGCAATAAGCGTAAAATTGGTTGAGGTTGGTGCCAATATTCCAAATGTTGGTTCCACTATGAAATTGGTGTATTGCATGTGTGAGTCAGTTTTTTATTTTGTTGTCGCACTGTGCTTTGCTCAGGTTGCATTTGTTAGCACCTCCGAATCGGTACACAGACATGTTTGATTTTTTTTTACATTTTTATTTGCACTTCTTATGTATTACTATCGTGATTTAATATTTTGATATCCTCTCCTCATAAAAAATAAGATGAAACTGAATTAATTGCAAAGTATAATTGGGTCAGAGTCTATCCAACTTACTTGCCAATATTGAGAAGTGTCCTTAAGCTGTTTAAGTTTCAATTTGTAACCCATTGCTGTCCCTCTCTTAGAGATGGGTTCTAAGCCTAATAAGTTTCCATTGGGCACTTTGTGTTACCTTTTATAATCAAAGTTCCACAAAATCCACACAGAACAGATACTACTATAATTTTTTTTTATAATTTTTGGTCCTTCCAGACGAGATTATCTTATACTGGTGTTTTCACAGACTTGAGTTATCACTTGATAAATTGCAATTTCTGAATCAAATGGGACTGAAAGCCACACTAATGAAATTCCAAACACGTCTCTACATAACCCCCAAACTCGTCTCTATTTAGTCCCCAAATTGGTTTCTACTTAATCTCCAAACTCGTCTGTATTTAGTCCAAAACTAGACTCTTTTTAGTTCCCAGACTAGTCTCTATTTAGTCTTCAAACTCGTATCTGCTTAGTCCCCAAACTCGTCTTTAATTAGTCTCTAAATTTGTCTCTACTTAGTTCCCAAACTCGTCTCTACTTAGTCCCCAAACTCATCTCTACTTAGTCCCCCAAGGTGGTCTCTAGTCAGTTCTCAAATTTATCTCTACATAGTCCACAAACTAGTGTCTACTTAGTCCCCAAACTGGTATCAACTTAGTCCCCAAAATAGTATCTTTTAGTTACGAAACTCGCCTCTACTTAGTCCCCAAACTGGTATCAACTTAGTCCCCAAACTGTCTTATTACTCCCCACCAAACTCGTCACTACTTAGTCCCCAAAATCGTCTCTACTTACTTCCCGTCCCCCAAATTAAATCACGTTCGTAAAACATACGTCCAAACACCGTCATGATGCGATGTTAGCTGCGGCGCGCGCGGCAGCGACTCCGAGAGTGACGACGCGTCCGCCGCCACCGTGGGCGCCGTGCAACCCGCCCGCCAGGCGCCGCAGGACCATCTCGGCCTTCATCGACTTACGTTCCTGGAACAGTGAGTATCATAGACTCAGGATATAGGCAACAGGAAGATCTAACGGAACCATCGAATCAGGATTTTAGGCAAGAATTTATAGTGCAAGGTTTGGTTTTACAAGTAAAAATACCACGATACATGAATAGTCGGTTTATTGCGAAGAAGGCTAAAATTCCCCAAACTTCTGCTGCGGTTGAAATCTTCTAATGAGTAGCAGATTGAGAGTGAAACTCCAGGCTTACAAAAGTATGCCCACAGTAAAGTAAGTAAGTGGGCTACTTCGATTATTATAGAAAAATCTATAATAATCGAAGTCTCCCAACTTATTGATTAGGGCCCCCAAGTACAATGGATTAAGTACCCAAAAAGAGAAAATCCGAAACAATACTGATCTCGCTAAAGACTGTTTAAGTTCCCCAAATAATGGCTGATGTACCTAATGATTGGCATATTTCCAAATGAAGTCTTCCGAATCAGTGATTAGGGTCCCCAAGTGCAATGGATAAAGTCCTCCAAAACGATGGTTAAAATCCAAAACAATTTTGACCTCACCACAGACTTGTGATGCGAGTTAATTGCCTTAGCATAGCGCTATAAGCACTATAGCTTAATACTACATGAAGAGTCCGAATTATGTTAATTTTCTTAATTATGAATTATGTTAATCTGACAAATTTCAAAGAAGTGGAATGTCCGATTTTAGCAAATACCCTTTTCTTGACTTAATAATGCTCGCATACTTTAAAAACAAAAAATATTGAGAACAGCGCCACCTAGCGAAAAGTTGACCCGAAGTTTTCACCTTAACGTCTTCCATGTCCCTTCTTCTAAGGCCTACTGTCTAAGGACGCGTAGCTTCATAGGCGCGATTGTCATTTTACGCTTGATGTTCACTTGCTCAACGTGTGGCAATGACACATCGGCGCCTCGTTGCCGCTTCGTCGACACAGTTTCATAGTTTTTTATATAAGCTGTGAGCAGGCGTACACCAAGCGTATAATGACAAATACGCGTCTATGAAGCTACGCGTCCGTGGACAATAGGCCTTAGTGTATGAAAGCGAACTTTTTATGATAGGTAATCTTCCATTTAGCATTATAAACAGGTTATTTAGAGCGGAAACGAGGACTTAAACATATAGTAAGTATAAAACAAAAAGAAAAGGTTCTAGCACATTTTTATTAAATTAAAACTAGCATGCTAAAGGCACAGGCTTCGCTTGATGTGTTCGTTTGATTTTACACTTATTTTTAAATTAAAAAAACAATTTTTATCATTGTTATTTTTCGCTTCTTATTGCATGTCAACAGATACAAAACACGAATACATTTTACACAAGACGAAATTCAGGGAGGGTAAAAGTGAAAAAGTGAAGTTATGTTTTACGGTGTTACTTAAAATGTTGATTGTTGTATACAGGGCGGCTTTTGATCACCATGCGGAGAAGAGGCGGAAACGGGGTAGTCTGTTCTTCAGAAAAAAGAAGGTAATAAGTGTTTGGAATATTGACTTTACTTATGTCTTTGTGTTGCCAAGCAGTGTTTTTGTGTTCTGCTTTTTCGCCTGACTGCTTGTTTGTTTGTTTTTTAATGATTTCGTGCCTCGGAAAGCACGTAAAGCCGTTGGTCCCGGTTGTCAATTGTTGGATCTTTGACAGTCGTTACGTGTAGGTGAATAGATTTGTTATTTGCATTATTTTATTTTACCATATTACACATAATATTTAATTATTATCTAATCGACAATGTTCAACGTGATTTTAAATTCATAATGTGATAAATTATCAAAAATGATTTAATTCCATGTGGTTTATAAATATGTATTAAATTCTTGTTTGCATGTATTATTACTTTGTATTGTACGCCCTAGAGGCAAAAGATAGCGCCCTCAATATTTTAAATAAGATCTTATAATGTACCTATGTTTTACAATGAATAAATGAATCTTGAATCTATACTCTTTATTGTACATCATAGATACAGTTAGTTTGATATCAGCCAGTCTTGACAAGGGTCTATACACCGCTAAATTTTAATCGTTTTAATCCCGTGGAGGGTCGATCCGGTACATGAAACACTATCAAATTGTAAAGATAAAATTAAAAAATAAAGTACCTTTTTTCAAAACTCGTATTAATTTATGCATGTACGAAATTAATTTCTTTAAGAAAACGTCAGCTGAGCGAGGCCAATGACCTGTAGGTAGTTTGTACGCAACGCCGACATCTACTTACGGGTCATTGTACATGGGCGTACCCAGGGGAGGGCAGGGAAGGGTAGCTGCCCCCCCCCCCCCGGAATTTGCTTACGTCCCTACTATCCACTTTTGTCGATAAAAGTTAAGAAAGCAAACTTTTTGCCATGCACAACGAAAAAAATTAAATGGATTTACATGCTCAGCCTCAGTGGAAAAGAAAATTTGTAAACATTATGAGAGATTCTAATATGGAAAACGTCATAAATCATTTTGCTAAAGACCCTCATAAGTTACTTTTAAAATAGCTATATTTATATTCAAATTTTTTGTCGCTGTGTAATAGTGAAAACGGCCATAAATTTTTCAAATCAACGATTAATAAGAGACAAAAAATTGAGAGGCGGTGACCGCTTCAGCAATAAAGTGGCACGGTACCATTGGAAGTACAGTCTGTTGATACATTCCAGGACAAATCTCGTAAGACGGCGCACGCGTGGTCTGCCGCCTGCTCCGGGGGCGACTGCGACTGGTGCGGGAGGCCGCTCGCCGACAAGCCCGCCTTGTACTGTGACAGTAAGTTATTATCAACCTTATTTTATTCGAAATAAGAGTTAAAATCTCTCATCCATAAGTAAGGAAACTATACCACAGTTAAAATCTCTCATACATAAGTAAGGAAACTATACCAAATATTGATCTCCACAATGGTGGAATCAATAGGATTCTGAGCCAGTCAATGTCTGAAGAAGCACAGAGTATTTACAAGTTCCTAAAACGATGTATGAGAGAGAGAAAGGATAGAGAGGGGCAGAGAACATGAGTATAAAGTGAGGAACTATATTTGAAGATGTGAGTAGGGGATAGAGTAGAGTAATGGGTGACTTGCAGTTTGCTATCGCAGCTTGCAGGTTGCCCATTATGCTACAATAGGATAGATCCCATGAGGCTGGCATAGTCACCCAGAGTGCATTGAAGCCTCTAAATACTAGATTAAAAAAAAATAAAAAAAAATAACACTATACACGGAAAAAAAACTAAACACACGTACCCTAATGACGGTGACATCACATTGCAGCATATGCATCCTTATTATGTTACTTGTAAATTTCTCCTTCTACCAGATTTTAAAGGTTTTTGAATGTTTTTTTGCGATTTTGTTCTGGCTTACTCAAAGATACCATTAATAAAAAAAAAATAGTCTACAACCCAATAATGACTGTACAATTAAGTCATGATGTCCTGACCAGCGCCAGGCAACTACCATGTAGTTGTCTGGCATTTTGGCTGAACTGGACCTATTTGGCGCCGCCGTGAGACACACATTGTTAGTTGTCTCTTTTTTTTTAATATTAATCATTAGTGTCTCCATGTTGTTACTACATTGTGTGTATGTCAAATAAAATAATTTTCTTTCTTCTTTCTTTCTTTAATGACTCATTTAGTGCTTTGCAAAGATATTGCAGTTTAAAATGTTATGTTTTCATTTCAGATTGTACAAAGACGGTGCATCAGAATGTATGCAAAGACTACTTCGATTGCACCAAGCCAAAACCTTCAAAGGTGCGTATTTTAAACTGGAGAATTCCCTTGCAAGAGCCACTGCTGCAACATACAACACATGTTGCATGTTGCTTCTTCATCATTATCATCATTTCAGTCGAAAGACGTCCACTGTTGGACATTGGCATTCCCAAGTGTCACCATACTCCATACAGACTCCTTATTTTGTTTTAATTCTGGCCGTGTTAAGAGTTGACCGATGTTTATATATTTATTTTATTATCCAATAATATTCCACAACTATCACACAACGCTGTCTAGTCTCAAGCTAAGCAGAGCTTGTGTTATGAGTACTAGACAACTGATAAACATACTTATATATTTCTAAATACACACATATTATAGATAAATTATACCCAGACACAGAACAAATGATCGTGCTCATCACACAAATATTTGTCCTGGGTGGGAATCGAACCCACAACCTCCGGCATAGCAGTCAGGGTCACTAACCACTAGACCAACAGGCCAATCAATGATAAATGATATTTATTTTGCAAATAGGTTTCAAAAAAATACTTTTAAACGTCAATTATTTCGTCAGCTTAAACTAAATGAGCCCAGTATTTCCTAGCTGACTACCCTGAGAAGAAACACCGAAACAAACACAGGGATCAAAGTCTCTTTTAAAGTCAAAAAAAATTGTGGTCAAAAGTACCTACTGCTAACCATTTATAGCTAGTCAGATTCAGGTTAAAAGTAATTTTGACCAGAAACGGCAAAAAAAACCACTTTGGACCGCAAATGTACAGTCCAATGATTTTTAGATAGAACTACCATTGACCAACCTTGTTTCTGATGGAAGATTCGGCCCCGGTACGAAAGGCAATGAAGGAACAGGAGCGAGTTTTTAGTCAGTAAAAGTTTGACACTATCTCCCGCTCCGCCCAAGAGTGGGGCATGTCATTGGATGATTTTCCCACCTAAAAAAAAACCTGTTAAAAAAAACAGCTTTTTTTGTAATATTGATGTGTAAAGTGTAGCTTTTAACCAGATTGTCAATATTTATTTTCACAGACATCAGTGGCCAAATCCCTGAGCGCGAATAGCGGTAAAAGCAGCAAACGCAGCTCGGTGTCCGGCCAATCACAAAACGCCAATAGGTAAGTACGCCACCTCTCTGCCAACTCATGAACTAAACGTCGAGGGAATGCGTTTTGTCGTTGCCGCTTGTGATGGTGTTTCTCAAAACTCGAAGCTTAAAGTTCTAAGTTCAAAACACATAGGCCCATATGGACACTTATAGAATGAGAAGCTAGTGCACGGTTCCTTTTGGTTGTTGCCAATGGAGAAGAACTAGAAAAAAACTCCTTGATTACTCTTTAAAAAAATTGAGCTTACAATATTTTTATATCGTCATCGTTTTTCGTTAATAGGTATGAGAGGACAGTGTAGACCAGTCAAAATAGTACCCAAAAGAATAACAAAAATAATAATAATTAAAAAGTTAATCGAAATAGACTTCGCTGAGAAAAAAATACACTTATTACTATCATTCCCAATTCTTCGTAGGTGGTGGTATTCAGTCAACAGATGACTAATTAGATGACTAATTAAGTTGGCGAAAAAGCTTTGAAATTTTGAATTAAATCAAATACGATACGGTTAGCGCAGTGGTAGAGTGATTAGCTGCTACCCTGCGGGTTCAATTCAATATTTCTAGAGCTCACAGCTTGTTGTTTCGGGTCCAACGCAGCCACGATACAGGAGTAATCGTTAGCGTAGGTCAGAGAGGGAGCGTCAGACTTTGACTGACTAAAACTGACCTGTGTTCCTTGTCAATGAATTCAGAGTAATATTTGAGTGTTTTATTTATTTCTATGATGAATCCGACAAACTGTGTGAGCTTTTTCACACTCCAATTGGGTACAAAATCAAGTTTTTAACGTCTAAACAACTTTTTTCCTATACACTTGCTAAACGTGTGTATATAATGCATTTTCGAGTTTTAAGAATCATCATAAAGCAAGGGGAAGCGATGAAATAATCTCCTTTTAATATGACCACTAAACAGTCTTATGCCAGAATGCGTAGTGACTATGTATGGCATATGTTTTGCAGCTTTCTGTTTGATTGCCGACGTCGGCGCCGCGCTGATGCATTTTTATTGTTTTGCGAGCGATAATAATGTGGAAATGAGGTGGGGGGAATGAAAAGTGGGTCTTTTGATTCGTGGTTTAAAAAATACGTTAAAACATTTTCAATTCCTAAAAAAGTTGTCGGGAAGAGCACTCATATATTTGTGTTTAATATTGTCTGCGAAAAAACTAACATGAAAATATAGGTGTGAATTAACTGACAATAAATGTTGCCACAATTCATTTTTCTGCCTACATAAAACTTATTTTTGAACTGGTCACATTGACTAAAAATTCTACACAAACCTAATGTTTTCACAAAAACTGCACACAGTACTAACCCACACACACACTATCCAGTACGCAGTATCCTAAACCTTCAATGTCTAAAAAAACATACAAATTATATCATCTTTATGCCAGTTTCAAAAGAATAATTTAATCATATTTTTAACCACCAATCAAAAGATACTGGTCACTTTTCTCAGCTCTTTACGATTCAAATTCGAATAGCAACATATCTACATGATAAGTTAAAGGACATAGGTTCGCCAAAACTCAATGTCATACAATATAAGAGATACACAGGTGTTTTAAGTCTACACCACAGATTACATACTATACAGATATCTCACTTTCTCAATACTCGGAATTTAAGAATTGGTAAGTTTTTTGAAGCCAGGCAATGATTGCGTTGCGTGATTATTAGACAGAGTTACCGCAGCCTTAGAACAGCTGAAGGAACACGGATGGATTTTAGTCCGTAAAAGTCTGACACTCCTCACTTCACCCAGAGCGAGAAAAGTTATTTAATTATATCTCACCCCAAAATAATGGTAAAACGAACAACTAACTCGGGATTCTATAGTTGTGAAGATGCTTGATTGCATCGATGTGATGATCTTTTTTTTTGCGTGACAGAGTGAATGCGTCTCCGTCACACCAAAATACATACATATATACATTCAAGAACATAACAAAATCATCTAGGATTTTTAATATATTATGATTTACTTTCCAATTAATTTAATGCAAAAACAAGGGCTTCAAATTACATAATAAAAATAAATTTACGGGACTGAGTGGACCAAAGACACCTCCATCACACTTTTTTGTACCGATCGATTAATCGATTAAAAAGAAGTAGACTTATTTCTAAGACTTTTTTGGGTATAAGGGGTGTTGTCTGCGTTCGATTAAGTTTTACCAACGCACTGTTAAAAGTAGACAAAACGCCTGTCTTAAATTGTAAACACAAATGACTGTTTTGTTTCTCAGTGTTCGAATCTATCTCCCTCACTTTCACGCGAATTTCGACTCTATTGTTAAACATGAAAGGTACGAATTTCCTTATCTAACTACGTACCTACCTACTAAATAATAATAGTGGTAGGTACTTATGGTGGTGTCGAAAGAATTTTGGAAGTTTGCTATCTGTATATTACATAGTCTGTGTCAACACTGACTCTGTTATATTTTGCTTCGTTCTCTCGCTATTTATTTATTCTCTGTATATACCTTCGAGTTTCGACTTCTTCAGCTATATCTCTGCTATGTTATGTTTCATGTAAGCTATTATACTTCGTGTTTTCGTTGGTTTTATCATTTTATTTCGGTGAACGGAATGGTTTTTTTTTTTCTATTTAAAGTATCATTTGGATTGTGGAGATGTTGAGGTGGTATACTGTGGTATTTTAAAAACCAGAAGCATAACAAAATCATTTAGTATATTAATATTCTATCCCCGTAAACGTAGTTCTGCCATATAATTATCAAAGAATAAAATTGTACTGGGGGTAAGAGGGTAAAAAATAGCCAACGACCTATTGAAAGACCTACGAAATATAAGTATACAAAAAAAACATTAATATTGGTCAGGCCATTTCGGATGAATTCGATAATAAAACTGTAGCACGAGATTTTTATATATTACTACAAGTAACATCGAACTCTTTATATTTCGTTTAAGGTTTTTTAAGGGAAAATTAACATGTTTTATGGCATACCTGTGCCACTGATGAAGGCACTGTACGATAAAGCGTGTATAAATCGATTGCTGATATGTATACAAAGCGATAATTACTAAGGATATTGTGTCCTAAAATGACACGTTACCGATTTATTTGTAGAGAAAGATCGACAATACAATCGGCTGACCGATATGCCAGGCAGCATACAAAAATATTCATACCCCATTTTTAGCGCTGGTATTTACTCAAACTCCTGTACCCGTACAAATCTTCAGAAACGACTTAATTTTAAGCCGCGTTTGACATAACGTCCATTGAGATATCATATTTTGTCAATGTCTCTACAGTTTACATGCCACTAGAGACTGTTATATTGTCGCGCAATTGAAAATTAGCAAATCTATCTAGCTTAAAGCAAGTCATGGGAGTCGAAAATTTAAAATATCTTAAAATTAACCGCCATTTAAGAATTCCGGAATGGTGGCAATATAACAGTATAATAATAATATTCCACAACTATCATACAACGCCATCTAGTCTCAAACTAAGCAGAGCTTGTACTTTAAGTACTAGAAAACGGATAAACATACTTATATATTTCTAATTACATGCTATCAAGGCATAGTTAACATAAAACATAAGTTTACTACCTCGACCTCTCCACTCGCGTCGCAACCAAGACAAAATTAAACCAAAAAATTCTACCGCGCACACATATGTATCGTGTGTTATTCGTGTGTTCGTTGGCACGCACAGCAAGAAGTCCGGATGCTACTCGCCGTGGCGCCGCGTCGCAACCAAGCTCGGCGTGCAGTAAGTTGCGGGAATGCTGCCAGCAAGCTGCTGCTATTTCTATCTCTCTCATCCATACATACATTCACATATACATACATCGTTGTTTGTTAATGTTCTGTCTCTGTCTTGTTCACTTGTTATGTGCGGTTGTTCTGTGTCATGTGATCCTGGTAGGTGTGGGTGTGTGCAGGGTCTTGTCAGTTCAATTATTGTTATCCACAGCTATATAAATAGACCTTTTGATATAAAGACTAATGAAAGAAGTTTATCTTGCAAGTTATAAAAATTGAACTTTATTTGAACAATATTACAAGGACTTCAGGCAAACGAAACAATTCTGAATAGACATGAAGTAAAAGGAAGACACAACAATTGCCTTGAACTATACGTGGTTCATGGGACAGAATGAGGGTTAAGTATTATAAACTTTCTGCTAGTTAAAATAAAGTTTAAATTTGAAAAATTGAAATTATTTAGGTAGCTTAGTAGTCTGGGCTTCTGGCACAGTATTGTTATATACACCTACTTTCGTAAACGTTGCACTAACAAAAGGTCATAAGTCACACAGTACGATCAAGGTACAGTACCGGGTAGCAATTATGGTATATCGAGTTTTAGAGAACATTCGATTTAATAGAGCGCTGTTTATGTCCTATGTGACAATCTGTTCTTAAAGCTCGATATGACATATTAAAGGTATAGCAGGTCGAATCCATACAACGACAAATACGCACACGCACATAAGACTCGCTTCACATACAGTGAATGCAAGACGCTATTGAGACTGTCATTTGTTTCAGAGGACTACCGAAGTTGATCGCGAGTTTTATACTGCGCAAAAGTAATCCCCTGCATTAAACAGAATCAGAATAATATATGTTATTCTTCAGGATAAATGCTAGATAGATAGGGTGTTCAAAACGTGATAAAGCTTTAGTACGACAAAAAAAAATCACGAATATGCCCCTAAAATTTACTTATATTAATTGAAAACCGAACTAATAATATGCTTGCATTATTATGATTATTTGTCAGATTATTCTACAAGCAACGTTTTACAGTTATTGCGTTTTAATTTTATATTCTAATCTGTAGATTTTTAGTAAATCGCTAAAATGCTTCATATTTGTAAGCATTCTGTCTTTGCACATTTCTCTTGTATGCAGTTCGAGAGTGACCGGTCCTATTAAGGTGAAAACTACTGGCTCAATCACGGCCATATTTTCCTTAGATAGAAGCGTTGCACTTAACATGAAGGTCTACTGTCCACGGACGCGTAGCTTTTTGGACGCGTATTCATCGTTATACGTTTGGTGGTCGTTTCCTCGCAGCTCACATAAGTATGAAACTCAGCCAACAAAGCTGTAAGGTTGCTGCAGAGTTTGCTGCAAGCTGCGAGCAGGAGTACACCAAGCGCACAATGATGAATACGCGTTTATGAAGCTACGAATCAGTGGACAGTAGACCTACAGTAGACTATAGCAAATACCGTTTAATAGTCTCAATATTGCTTCCATACACTACAAAAAACGAATAAAACTTAGTTCAATGCTATCTAGCGAGTACTACTACTACATTTTAAGATCAGCGATCGTGCGCGTCTATGTGTGCGTGCGCCTATGTTCGCTCGTTATATGGAGCCAACCTCCTACACCATTCTGCGACCCTGGTACCGTACGATCATTTGCTTCTTTTCGCGAGAACACCGCGCTAAGTCATGACGTCACCACATCGAGCAGACTCTTCTAGAACGTTCTCGAATCATCCACGACGCCTTACTTGTGTATCTTTCTGTCTGTTGAGACGGTAGTTTGAAACTTCTCTTTGATTGACATTGTCGTAGCACTTGTTCAATTTAATACGTTTTTTATTGTAATTTTTGTCAAGTTATGCTGGAGACTTTTTCTTTTTTTGTTTCTTATAGGTCACAGGTTTTTGTCCGTGAGAGGTTTTTGGCATGAGTTCGTCTGGAAAGGGATTTTTCTATACTATTTTAGTCTGTTTATTTGAATTGGCATGTCGTTCTAAAACTGTGTGATAGTTGCGAAAATTGTAAAAAACAATCGACTATCAGTTTTTCTAGAGCCTAGGGACATGTGCAAATTGCTGCAGAGTTACAAACAAAGTCAATCAAGAGTGTCGAATGTCATTTATTTTCTAATCGATTTATACAATCGAATCGTTACGATACAATTGTAATCGAATTGGTAGATAATAGTTAACCAATTGCTGCACAAAGAATCATGTCCATAAGCTCAAAACTGTTGTTATTTTAAAACTTCTGGTTATTAAAAACTGCACCGTAATCCCTTTTCAGTAGAACATGTTTTACCTCGAACAGACTGTAGTATTTCTTCGACGCAGCAACGAAGCTCTTTGTATAAATATCTTTTTATTTTATTTTTTTATCAAAATTATGCATGACACGTATTGTGAGTTCTCTGCTTCTTCTTATTATTTAGGCTTTGCTGAACTATAAATATAAGAATTAAATAAAGATCAAATAACATATTTATGTGTATAACAGTATTTGTAAGGTCCAAAAAGTAATGTCGTTTGCCACGTGTCGATTGAATTGATCCTGTCTTTGTCTCCTGATTTTTTTTTATGTATGGCAACATGGAATAATTTGTAGTAGGCTACACTGAAAAGAAACAGTTACCGATATTACTTTTATGTGAAAAGTGTGCATAATATTCAATGTATAAGAATAATTAAATATAAATCAATTGATTTGCTTTTTCGTCTCCAAAAATGTGGTAAGATTTACTCTTAAAAAAAAAAAACTCGATTATTCTGTGTTGTCTCCTTCAATAAGTAGCTTTATTGCGACAAATATTGATTGTATGTTTATATTTACAGTACGAGCCACACCTATAATGACGACAAAGACGGCTCCGACCACAAACATGACCAGAGCAAGTATGTATTACTTCAAGAATTGATTATGTATTTTTTCTTGTGACTGGCACACATAGACACTGATTTATTTTGCCCTAAATTGGAAACTATGCTGTGTTTATTATTGTATAGTATTTTTTACTGAAAAAAAATAACATAAGATAAAATAGAAAAAGACTATAAATATTATAAAGAAAAAAAAAGCATTAAAAATATTTTTTTTTTTTTGCAAACAGCATCAAAATTGGTTATTAAATGAAACAGCTATTAGCATTTTCAATTTTGGTATAAGGAAGTGGGGTTGTCGTGGAGACATCTCGCTATATCTATTCTACACACATCACCTAATGGCGATGAATGACATCACATTTCAGTGTGTGCATTCTTATTCTGTTACTTGACAGTTTCCACTTTCGCCAAATTTGAAGACCTTCTGTCTTAATATTGAACTGATTTGACAAATTAAATTATTGCTATTGGCGATTGTCGGTAAAGTTACTTTTTGATACTTACTTTTTAATAATTTATTTTAAAAAAATCGCTTACCATCAAGTCGAATACCCAATATCATATCCATTTTATAACCAATTTTGCTGCGATTTTTTCAGAAAAAAAATCTGTAAAAAATTTTTTTTTTTTTAAATTCTTTGACTTCTGCTTGACTGTGATCCCATCTGACGGTAAGCAGTGATGCAAACGTTGATGGTGAGGCGCACTAGTTATTTATTATTAATCTTTTTTGTGGTTTAGTACAAAATATTGTACAAAAGTAAACACAACCAACCCACCATCCAATTGATAAACTTGAAGGAGGATCATGACAACCCCATAAAACAATTTCATGTTCGTTTCTAGTGCATCAGACGACGCGGGCGTGTCAGAATGGCCAGAGGTGTTCCTAACGCCGGACCAGCTAGGAGATGAAGCGATACGTCTGGGTCTGGGTGCCTGTGAACCTGACACGTGGGCTGCGGGAGCGCCTAAAGGACTGGCTAAGTAAGTTATCCATTTAATTCATTATAAGACCCCAAGCGATAGCCGGCGTCCGCTCTCTCATTAATAATAATAATAATAATCTCGACCATCTATCGAAGCTGTCGTTGCGCGGTTGGATTAAGTGCCTGATACAGAAGGCAGTACTCCTCGATACGGCTCGCATTGTGAGGAGGTTCCTGTTTCTTGAGCCCTAACCACCGGTAGCGTGGACCCTGGTCCCGACACCGGCGGACCACTATTTTTTATATTTTTAAATGTTTTTTTTTATATGTTTTTTTTTAATATTTAAAAATGTAAATTATACGTAAAATAGAAAAATAAAGGAGATAATAATCTCATTGTCTTTCTATTGTGTCTCTAATTACGGTATTCGAAAGGTTAAGGCCTACTGTTCACGGACGCGTAGCTTCCATAAATGCTTCAAAATATGCCAAGCAGCTTTCGCCAGGCATGCGGCAGACATGTTCTGTCCAGTCTCATTTAGTTGTTATCAGTTGGTCAGCCTTTTGAACCACATTAGCCATCTTATATTCTAGTGATAGACAAGCCCTTTCATGGAAACTATTTGTCAAAATACTGTAAAGTTTAAACAAGAAGTCGCTGCGGCGCTACATTGGCATTACGTTGTCTAACAGAACTATTAAAACATGCAGCGCTAAGATAGCTTTTAGAGGATACTTTTTTCGCGACCAAATTTCTTGAGCGCCATGAATTTCGTGGCACTTACGCGTTTCGTTCAACACAGTGTAATGCTCAAGGTGTACAGTCGCCATTACACCTGAGTTGACTAAAGTGAATGTACGGCACGCCTCATCTAGTACGTACATAATATCGATGACATTAGCTATCTCGGTTTTGGAGCGTAGTATAGTGATTCGAATTCTATCCATTAATTTGAGATACTGCCTTCAAAAGGCCCCGAAATTCGTAACATCAGTAGCAAATCAATTTTAACCTTTGTTTTTCTTATTTCTAGACAACTTGGTGACCGAGAGACGTAGTACATAATATCGATGACATTAGCTATCTCGGTTTTGGAGCGTAGTATAATGATTCGAATTCTATCCATTAATTTGAGATACTGCCTTCAAAATGCCACGAAATTCGTAACATCAGTAGCAAATCAATTTTAACCTATGTTTTTCTTATTTCTAGACAACTTGGTGACCGAGAGACGAAGCGGCAAGAACACATCTACGAGTTAATATTGACGGAGAAACATCACTGTTTGACGATCAGGCTGATGCAAAAGGTAACCATTGTTCACGTTTTGTAGAAATCAAGTGATATAGAATATTATTTTTACCCTTTAAAAAATCAAATATTCATTCTTATAGTCTGTCTAATAAGTCAACCGACTTGAGAATTTTGTATAATATTTAATCATTTAAAAAATACAAATATTCGGTACTTTTTATAAGTTTCTTCTGTTAGTAAACAATGATCTCTATCTCTTAATCAACTTTGATTATTGAACCCGTGTTGACTACATCAGATTTCATTAAATCCTAATAATTACCCAAGTCGTTTAACTTATTAGACAGACTCTAGTTGAAATGTGTTCTTATTTCAACTATCAGTTTTTATTTATTCGTAATCTGTGCTCAATATAATAATCTTTTTAGGGTTTCGTACCTCAAAAGGAAAAAACGGAACCCCTATAGGATCACTTTGTTGTCCACTTGTCTGTCTGTCAAGACCCTTTATCTCGGGAACAGGTGGAGGTATCGAGTCGAAATTAAAACCATATACTCAAGTCTGCGGTCCCTTGGAGCTGTGAAAAAATCACACTTTTAATTAACAAAAAAAAAGATACGGTTGTTTATGTCACAAAAAAAAGTATATTTCGACACTCTCAAGGGAATGAAAAAGCACAATAAAATTACAAAACTAAGGACCTATAATAATAAAAAATGGAAACAATCGTAAACATCAATATTACGAGAACAGAATAAAATAATACACTTCTGGACACATCTATTGGCCCACCTTGTATTTTCAGTTTCGTTTGGTCCTAGCTAAAATTTTATATTAGGTCGAGCAAAAAGTTTTTATGCAGTTTTGAATCTGGCACATTCACAATTTCATTCAATAGTCTTTTTTTGAATTTCGAACACAGAATTTAAAGAAACAAAAGACAATTTGGAGCCTGTTTGTTGATATCAAACAATCGAATACTAAGAAAACTTGGTTTTATTGGTTTACTAGGATTTAATTCTTGAAAAAATGATTGATATCTTTGGTTTTGCAACAAACATTACTTATTCTTAACACTAAGGTGAGGTTCTATCAATAATCTATGGATACTTCACCTGAAGTCGCCGCCCAAGCTGTGGCACTTATTCAGGCCGGACACAGCCAAAGAAACGTGAGTGCTCAACTTAATTTAAGTCGATCTGCGGTCCGAAATGTTTATCGGAGGTACCTAGAGACTGGCGGCTTTGTTCGTCGCCAAGGAAGGCCACGATCTCGGGTCACAACTGAAAGGCAGGATCGATTCATCGTGACGACCAGCTTGAGAAATCGTCACCTTACCTCCATTGAGATACAAAACCAACTTCGCGACTTCCACGGAGTATCTCGAACTGTTCGGAGAAGGTTAAAAGAACGCGATATGGTACCACACAAGCCAGCTAATGGGCCCAAACTAACGCGAGCCCACCGAACAGCGCGCCTTCATTTCGCACGCAGTCATTTAAATTGGACACAGCAAGATTGGAGCCGTGTACTCTTTTCTGATGAGTCTAAAATTGTGTTACATGGCAATGATAGAAGGAAGAAGGTCTATCGACGTAAGGGAGAGCGTTTCGCACAATGCTGCTTTGAAGAGAGGGTTGCTTATGGCGGTGGCTCATGGACTGTCTGGGGCGGTATATCCGCGAGCGGCAAAACTCAACTTGAGGTTGTTACAGGACCACGGCTGCCAACATTAAATGCTGAAAGGTACATTCGTGAGTGCTTAGAACCTCACGTGATACCATACGCGGACTATGTGGGCCCAAATTTCCTTTTTATGCATGATAATGCAAGAGCCCATGCGGCCGGCATCGTCAGGGAATATCTTCGGGATGTGAACATCACAGTTATGGACTGGCCAGCCAGAAGCCCAGACATGAACCCCATTGAGCACATGTGGGACGAGCTAAAAAGACGTGTTAGGGCTCGTCAGCCAGTTGCCCAGACGATGCAGGAGTTGAAAACTGCCATAGAAGAGGAATGGGAGATGATCCCTCAAAATTTCATAGAGCGGTTGATAAACTCTATGCCTAATCATATGAGAGCTGTGGTAGATGCCCATGGAGGCAACACGCGTTATTAAATTAAACCTTTATTTGATAAAACATGTTTTTTATTCAAAAATCAATTGCCTTTAACAAGGCGCATATCCGACTTGTTAGGCGTAGCTCCGTGTCGTATGGTATTCTGAATTCAAATTTAAAACAATACGATCGAAAAAGATGGTAAAATGTATCAGGTTTAAAACTGCATCAACAGTTTTTGTTCAATCTAGCAATCATATTTCGGTAGGGGCCATCGAAACCTAAACTCTAAGGTGGGCCAATAGATGTGTCCAGAAGTGTACAAATAAAGACACGCTCAGGCACGCGCTCTGTGCGTTTTAGGGCCACGTTAACTCTTTCGAAAACCTTACAAAAGTTTTGATCACTTTTGACTTTGTTTATATAATATTTTTGGCTTGGCTACTAAGTCTTTTAAGCCATGTCTTCGTATAATATAGTAATTTTTTTTCTTTAATATGCGGATGTCATCATCATCATCATCAGTCTTTTTAATGTTCTCTAGGAGAGGGATGTTACACATTCCAATGCTCTTGCAGTATTTGGCAGCAAATGTCTCAAGTCAGCCTTCTCGGCAAACTTCGCTGTGGTAGCTAATAGGTGGTCATTACCACAATAAAATTTCCTGCATCATTTTACCGTAATCACGTCTGTTTCAATAATTCCACGTATTGTCCAGTTATGCAGGTACTTGAGAAACAAAACTACACCAATTTTACATCTAATAGTAGTTTATGTGACTAGGGGATAAAGCAGTGTCTTAAAGCGGTCTACACACCAAAGCCGCTGACCCGGCGGCACAGCCCGGCGGCTTAGTGCCGGCGGGTTAACCCGGCGGCTTCAGAATGTCCAAGCCGAACGACTTTGCCGGCGGCAATGCCGGCGGCACGACAGCCGCGGCATGTGGTGTTCTAGTAATTGCCAAATAGTCGTAGAGATTGGACGTGTGTGTTTCGAATAATTCAGAAGTAGTATTTTCAGTACCTAATTGACATGGAGGAGGACGATAACAGTGATTTAATAATAGCAGTTTGTGGAGTTATTATCGGTGGATCCCTCAACACACGAAAGTGTTGGGTTAGGCCAAGTTTAATGAGTCGCAATAAATACAGTACTTGTCAAAGATTAAACCCATTTCTTTTAAGACTTTCTTGTCATTAACCAGTACCGACTTTGAATATTTACTGAATATTGTTGGACACAAAATAGCTAAACAAGACACAAATTACAGAAAAGCAGTTTCACCAGTGGAAAGATTGTCAATAACGTTAAAATACCTAAGCTCAGGAAATTCTTTTAGTAGCCTGTGCGACGTCTTTAAAGTATCTCCTCAACTAATCTATCTATTAGTTTTATAACTGTTGCATCGTCCCACTCCATATTTGTTAGTTGATAAAAAATAAAAGTGCCGACACTTCACAATAACAGAGAATGAATAAGTGATACGTCACTACTCTATGAAAGCCGGCGGGCAACTGACTGAGTGAGTGGAGAGGGATGCCGTCGGCATCGGCATGCTGCCCCGCCGGCTTGCCCGCGCGGGCGCAAGCCGGCGGCATGATTGTACAAAATAAGGCCGGCGGGTTGGGCCGGCGATCCGTGCCGCCGGGTCAGCGGCTTTGGTGTGTAGACCGCTTTAAGTCGCGGGCGGCATGTTGAATTCCGAACGAAACGAAGGTTGCTGATTTTAATCCCGAACGATAGTGAGGGATCCATAAAATTAACTCCCGAGCATTGCGAGGGAGTTAATAAAGAAACCTGAGTGAAGTGAGGAATTTAAGCCGCCCAAGACAAAGACAGCTTTATCCCCGTGTTGCATACTCTACTTTTTACACCATCTGTGAGATAATCAAAAGACAATTGGTCGACCAAATCATATATTAGTATATTTACAAGTTCATCAAACAAAGAAAATTCACTACTCCAAGATTCTATAGTTTCAATTTTCTATAATGCTCCCGTGTCGTCAGTACGCACGTTTTATTCTATTTTCTTTTTTTTTTGTTAGTGGCCAGTTTGAATCATAGTGATTATATACTCTTTGGTTTGAATTTCGAGTCAACTTGTTCGATGCGCCTACATTTTAATTCACAATGTTGACGATTCTTGATGCTCCAAATTCAAATCTCATTATTCCCTAGGGATCGGCCATACTGCATTATCTCCCTAGGCATATAATGACTTGCTTTAAGTGATGTTTGTATGACGTGTAAAACGACATTATCGAACAGGTGGTGTACTCTTTGGTTTGAATTTCGAGTCAACTTGTTCGATGCGCCTACATTTTAATTCACAATGTTGACGATTCTTGATGCTCCAAATTCAAATCTCATTATTCCCTAGGGATCGGCCATACTGCATTATCTCCCTAGGCATATAATGACTTGCTTTAAGTGATGTTTGTATGACGTGTAAAACGACATTATCGAACAGGTGGTGTAAAAATATTATTATCCACTAGAAATCAATTTGCGAATAATTAAAACTTCACTCACTGATGGAGTTATACAAAACTCATCTCAGTCGTGGTTGTATTGTTGTCCACCTCTACTTCATTCCATAGCAACTTTACGAGCGTGTCTATGTAGTAGCCGCCCGCGCAGCACTGCTTCGTCGGCTCGTCTTACAAGCGTTAATGTCAGCACATTAGCTGCACAACGCAAATCAAATACCATATTCTTTTTTTAATTGTCAAGGCTAGGCGTGTAATTAAACATTATCGATTCAAATTATTTGTCTAGCTGTTTCGTTGGATGGCAGAATATCATTCGGGCGGCTAGTTAAATGGCGAATTAAGCTAGTTGGCTGCGAAATCTCTACATTTGGGTTGAGCTAAATCTGAACAGAGCGGTAATGAGACTGCACGCGCTTTAATAGTTGATTCGGTCGGCGGCAAAGTTTTTGTTAGATAAATGATAAGTTATTTTCTCCCATAGATGTTCGCAGAAGGCATGGTCCGCGGTGCCGGCGTGTCCACCGCGCAGGTGGCGCGCATGTTCCCGCGCGTGGACGAGCTGTGGGCGCTGCACGCCGCGCTGCTCGCCCGCCTGCGCGCAAGACAGAAGTCCAACCCGGCCGTCGCCACCATCGCGGACATACTGTGCGACACCTTCGCGCCGCCCGCGCATCACAAGCTGAAGGCCGCCTATGGTAACTATAATATAGTATCTAACATGTTCCCGCGCGTGGACGAGCTGTGGGCGCTGCACGCCGCGCTGCTCGCCCGCCTGCGCGCAAGACAGAAGTCCAACCCGGCCGTCGCCACCATCGCGGACATACTGTGCGACACCTTCGCGCCGCCCGCGCATCACAAGCTGAAGGCCGCCTATGGTAACTATAATATAGTATCTAACATGTTCCCGCGCGTGGACGAGCTGTGGGCGCTGCACGCCGCGCTGCTCGCCCGCCTGCGCGCAAGACAGAAGTCCAACCCGGCCGTCGCCACCATCGCGGACATACTGTGCGACACCTTCGCGCCGCCCGCGCATCACAAGCTGAAGGCCGCCTATGGTAACTATAATATATTATCTACTCTAGCTTATTCCCGCGAGTGGACGAGCTGTGTGCGCTGTTAGTTATCTCTAGTAAGTTTTTCCTTTAACGTCAATTATGGTGGTAATATGTCGATTACGCCGCTTGCGAGCTACTCACGAGCTGCATGCGTGCACCTTAAGTGAGCGCGCGCCAGCTTGGCGCACTAAAGCCGCACACGAGCGCCGAGCGCGCTTCACAAACTTCTTCCCACCTGCATGTATACAATATGAAAGCCAACGAAACTGCATGCGTGCAGTTTTGTGCCCTAGAGCAGCACACCAAACATAGGCGGTAACTGCATGCGAGCAATATGCGCGCAATTCGCAAGCGTATCGCGAGCGGCGCATTCGTCAGACCGACACACCCTTTGGTTCAGCCGCACTTTAATAGAAATCAAGTTAATTTATAGCGCTGTTTTGTAAGGTTATAAAAAATAGTTTTATTAGAGTGAATTAAGTTACAACACAACATTTTTACTTTTGTTTCTATGTAACAGTGTTGAAAAACGTCGTTTGATTCACGTGTACATTTAACACTTTCATCAATATAAGCTTTATCAATGTACACACAATCAACACTATTCAAGTGAGAAGGTGTATCGACTTTAGATTTTGTCACCATATTCTTAGTAATTCTGGTTTCTTCTTGTTGTCATATCGAATGGAATATTAAATAAAAAAAAAGAAACAAACTAAAAGAGTAACTTAAAATACACCTTAGTTTAAAAAAAAAACTTTTTAAACCTGTGTACTTTTGTCTGCAGGTGAATTCTGCTCCAGGCATCGCGACGCAGTGGAAGTGTTCAAAGAATGTTGCACGCGCGAGCCGCGACTGTCGCGGTTCATACGTAAATGCCAGCAGAACCCACTGCTGAGGAAAAAGGTACCAATAGAATATGAGAGGCTGAGCTGAGTGGTGCTGATATACGAGTCATGTCCGTGAACGTATGCTTTCAGTTGAGACTGGGCACCTCTTAGCTACTAGTCAGTCAGGCTTATGTTAATTTCTGTATTTATATTTTTTTTACATTGTTCTCACAAAATAGAATATGTAACCGACTTATTTGTAGTACATAACATAATCTAAAATAGCGTCCATGGAGTTTCATGCACATTCTTCTCCATAGAGATTACGCTTTTTTGATGTGCTATTAGCACCAGTAAATGCTTTATTTCAAATAATGATTTGATTGATTCTGGAGTCACAAAGAAACTTGTTTTTCTTTCTTTAAAACAATTTTTTTCATTATTTTGCCGACGCTGAAAACCAGCGCTGTGGACTCGTTACAAACCACGGCCTTATGCTGAGCGTTCGGCCGTTTTGTGTGGACGTGGCGCATATTTTTCCTAAAGAATGTTTATAATTTGTAAGTCAGCTAAGATTGCATCATTTCCCGCAAATTAATTGTTTTCCTTTCTTTCTTTGTAAGGTTATGTTTTTCTTACCTCTCCTCCTTTTTGTTTACAGGGTGTGCCAGAATGCGTGTTGTTCGTCGCACAAAGATTAACCAAATATCCGCTACTACTAGAGCCACTGTTGAAAACGGCGGGCGATGATGTCAATGAGAGGGAACTTTTACAGAAAGCGTTGTGTGGAGTTAAGGTAAATTGAACTTTAGCATAATAGACATAGAGCTGTAATTTCAACTGATGAAGTTGCAAATTAAATCAATTGTCTCGTTTCTTCCTGTTACATTACTAATACATACACATGCAGGTTTATTTATATGTAATCTTTCAAACTTCTGCAATTTGGGTTATTGCCTATAAATACATGACGATTATTTTGCAAATAAGTTATGAATAACACTTTTACACGTTAAGTTTTTTCGTTAATATAAACTAGGTTTGGCTGGTGTTCCCTGGCTAACTACCCTGAGAAGAAACACCGAAACAAACTAGAGGTCATAGTCTCTCTTTAAGTCCTTACAGTAAACATGTCGTGGTAAAATCATATAAGGACCATGCAGATTAGTGTCTGAGAATATGGTCTTTTTTGGAAAGAAACACAGATTTGAGTGGACCAATTTCAAAACACCATATAAAAATATTTTTTAAGTAATAACTATGATTTACACGGAGCGCAAAGTATTTGCAATCTGTAGGACAAAATATGTAAACATTAGTTGACTGCCTTAACTATTGTAGTGACATCTAAGACGTCATATGGGAACTAAAAGACGAAATCCTGCATCGCGCTATTAGAGGTCTGCACGCGATTAGAACATAATGATATACAGCAGACCGAAATAACTATCGGGTCGGGTAGTTACCCAGACCAGACACAGCACCAGTTTGGTTCTGACCCTTCCCTTTCAATTGAGGTTTGCGGGACTTTTCTGTTCCGCATACTTCTTTTTTTGGTAGGTAAAAATCATCAAAATGACATCCCCCGCCCTTGGGCGGAGCGGGAGATAGTGTCAGACTCTTACTAACTAAAAAACCCACCCCGTTCCTCCGTGCCTTTCATAGACGAACCAGCTGGGCCCCTGCTGTTGCTGACAACTCCTTGAATCTGTTCCGCATACTTGTAAATTGTGTGCAAAAAATTCCTTCTAAAAAATCTTTTCGAATGCCTACTGTCCACGGACGCGTAGCTTTATAGACGCGTATGCGTCATTGTAGGCTTGGTGTATGGCCTGCTCACAAAACCATGAAATTGTCGACTTAAGGGCTAAGGTCGTGCTGTCGTATTGCGTAGAAGAAGTTACGCGTCCGCGGACAGCAGGCCATAATTGTATATTTAAGTTTCATGCAGGCGTTACCAAGCATATAATGACGAATACGCGTCTATAAAGCTACGTGTCCGTAAAAAATAGGCCTACTTTAAAAAAAAAATGATGTAAACCAGAGCTTGACTGCGATCCCACCTGATGGTAAGCAGTGATGCAATCGTTAATGGCAAGGCGCACTAGTTTATTAAGAGCCTATTCACTCTAGCCTTGAAGACACTTAAATCATAATTGGACAGGAAGACCGCAGCAGGCTAATTGTGCCATTCCTTCGATGTACACGGTATAAACAACGAAGCGAAACGCTTAGTCCTAGTCAAAGTTTCAACAATGTAAGGGTGGATATTCGCCGTACGACGGGTTGTTCGACGGTAGAAAGGAGATGACGTAATCAAGTCATGCAATTCTTAAATCTCGTTTCTTTCTGCAGGAAATCCTAGTAGACGTGGACAATCAAGTGGCCGCGAAAGAGCGCGAGGACAGAAAACTGGAGATATACCACCGAATAGACGCCAAGTCCTTCGCTAACTTCAGGGGACGCAAGTTTAAGAAGAGCGATATTCTGCAGGGAAACAGGAGCTTGAAGTGAGTATTAACATTTGCTACATGATGTCTGCTAATGATGGGCTGACGGATTAGTCATAAGAATTACCGTGGGTGTGTGCAAAAGGCAACTAAAGGAGCATGGTAAGCGATAATGTGGTCGACGATGAATCACGTTAGCCAAGATGTAACCTATTCATTCTTGACCAAAGATTTTATATATCCTAGTAAACAAGATTCTTGTTTTTGACCCACAATGTGACGACACGGTTGGCGCAGTTGTTGAGCGATTGACTGCTACGCTGCGTGTCGCGGGTTCGATTTCCGCACGGAAATAATTTTATTTTATAAAAAAAACGAACAACAAACAGCTGCTCTACAATATTAAATTTAGTTAATACAGGTACACAAAATAAATAAACAATTTTGTAGCCCACAATGCTTTTCACAGATAAGTTGTGGGATATAGTAAATAAAATCCCTAGGATGACTAATTCTGAAACAAGAAAAATAATAAAACAAAATTTGTATAGCCCATAGATAGTTGTTCTGAGTCTGGGTGACTTGTCTATGTGAATTTACATGTTTGTGAATGCACTTAGGATACAGGAGTAATTCCTAGAGTGGGGTAATAATTAATTTAAAAAAATCTCGGTTATCTATGGATTATGTAGTTGGGGGTGAACTTTTTGTCAGTAACATAAATTCAGAATACGATTTCTGAATAACGTAAAAATGAATCTTGCAGGATTTTTTGAAAGATTTACCGTGGCCCTGGACAGCAAACGGTAACTACAGTAGTGCTACACGAGTAGATGAAATCCAGTAAAAGTTTAACACTCCTTCTCGCTTCACCCAGAGTGAGAGATGTTTTTTGAAAAATTCACACCTGCAAAATAGAGCAGTCTTAAATCCTGCCGCTCTTTTGTATTTTTTCAAGAAACATGCTGATTTTTTACTTACTTATCAATAATATTTAAACATCTCGGGTGCCAGTGTACTGAATGCAGTACGCCTCATACCAGCTTACTTAAGCCTTATTACGTAAGAATAAGGTTTAAGTTAGCTGGTACCGGAGTGTACCGATTTCGGCACACTTGTTCCTGAGAGGTTAAAGTCCCCGTTTTATTTTGTGGTTCCAAATCATCAAATAACTCAGCCCGCTTTAGGTAGAGCGAGAGGGAGTGTTGGACCTTCACTGACTAAAACCCACCTGTGTTCCTTCAGTTGCTCGGCCTCGGTAACTCTTTCGAACACTCCCAAATGGTTCCCACTAAATATTCGACTCCTGAATATAATCGCAGTGTCGAACTTTATGCGCTCAGTTCAACATCAATAACTTGTATTGACAGGTTCGAAGGCGTGGCCACCCTGATGCAAGGTCGCAGCAAGATGCAGACGCTATTAGTGATAGTGCTGACAGATGTACTGTTCTTCTTGCACGATAACAACAACAAATATACCTTCTTTACGCCTGATAATAAGGTGAGACTTACCTGCATATTATTGACCGAACAAATACTTGATGATAGTTCAATGTAAAACTTGTACATTTAGAGAACTTTTTTGTATACCTATTAGTGGTGTGCCAAGTCACTGTTTTAGTGGATTTGAGTTCAGAACTCGAGTCCGTTCCAATTTTGGAGAAAACAAGAATTTTTTTTTAACATAACTAAAAAAACGTGTCTTAAAACCAGAAATTAGATCAAATTCTGTTTGTTTTATTACACAACAAAAACAACATTTTTAACATTATTAAAATATTAAATTGGGTTCTATTAGTTTTTTAGATTCTTTGCAAGTTTTAGGTAAAATACCTACCAAAAAGATTATAAAGCTATTACTTTAGCATACACCTAAACGAATCAAATAAACTCAAAGAAAGTTTTTTAATCGAAACTCCATCCCTACACTTTACAATTTTGGCGTTCTAAAGGTGTCTTAAAACTAAAATTGCAAATATAGTACTAGATACGAGCAAGTCAATCTAACTCGAATACTAGACTCGAGTCTAACTGACTCGTTGGACTGCCAATGTCAATGACTTGATTCTATTAAATCGAGTCAGCGAGTACAAAATCACTCGAGTACCAGCATCAAGTCCGCCGGTACTTAGATCAAATAAATTTATTTTCGAATATACGAGTCCAAAGCAGGAATGTAGTCTGACTCGAGTCAAGCCGTACTCGGCACAGTTCTAATAACAAATGATTACCATATAATAGTCGCAAAAGCCACAGCATAGCACTCGAAAAAATCACGGAAGCATTGTGTTACAGCAATGGTTTGATCTTCAAATATATCTTATAATTTTATCCCCACAGACCGGCGTAGTATCTCTAGTAAAACTCCTCGTGCGAGAGAAGGCAGGCGCCGAGGGTCGCGGCCTATATCTCATCTGCAGCGGTCCCACTGAGCCCGAGATGTTCGAGCTGAGGGTGCACCGTCCCAAGGACATACATACTTGGATACAGGCCATCAGGTAAGATAAATCATTTCAATCGTTAGAACGATTCGATCGATATTCTATTAGACTAGAGTCTAGGATATCCGTAACGGCCCTTTCACGACCTTGCTGCTGTGAGCGGTAGCTAAGCGCGGGGCGGCGAGCACTAAGATCAAAATTATGAAAATGTTTCAAGCACGCCACGAGACGCCGCTCATAGCGAGTCCATAGCGCGTCGGTTGATCAAGCGTCACTACTTGTGAATTTTTATACAAATGACAAGCGCGACCGACGTACGCACCGACGGCTCGGACTATTTGTTATTGTAATAAAGTTCATTTTGGCTTAACGTAATCTGTGCTTCATTACCAGGGCGGTAGTCCAAAGCTGTCCCGAAGAGGTGGAAGAGTCAGAAGTAGGAGCGTCGGCGCCGTCCGCTGAAGAACGGCAGCGGCAGCTCGACGCGAGGCACGAGAATATAAGACTGATCACTGGTATGTACGATATTGAACTTTATTAGTAAAGTGATAGGATTTAATTTTGATTACTTACCTGTATTTTGATACATACTACCTTCAATATTTTGGGTTTAATTACTTTTTAACGATTACCTCCAAATTCGACTTCATTTTAATACAAGGAACGTTTATTTTGTTTCGTATTTCGAATTAATTTCGCCATTAATTAAATTTATAGCTTACTTTTTTAACATTTGCGACCCATAACAAGATCAAACATTAAATATTTTTTTAGGAATGTATTTTTTTTTAATAAAGTTTAATCTTCAAAAAGAACTTCTTTTGGGCCGCAGAACTTTATTTTTTTCAATAATCTGAGTTCCGAATATTAATCCATTTTGTACTTTACTTTCTTAGAATTAAGGGCTATTTTGTACTGTCTTGTTGCGTAAAACTTAGTCTTTACTAAGCGTAGAGACGACAATTGGCACCTACTTTTACTATCTCCTATTATATTTTCAAAATTATTTGATCTACTTTGAGCCAGTATGGGGTAGTCAAGAAACTGTGCAATTTATATTTTTTAATATAAATTGTGCGATAGGGTCAAATCACAGAAGGAACTATAACTTTTTAATCAGCTTATAGCGATAATATTGAAAAAGCTACAGCTACATTCGAATATCGATCACGTAAAGCTCAGACATTAGAGTAGAAAAGGTTCAGTTTAGAACAAAAGGACAGCAGTGCCATGTAAATAATAAGGCTTGAATTTCGGTATTATAATCTATTATTAATTACGTACTTATACACCGCTAAATTTGATCGTTTTAATCCCGTGGAGGGTCGATCCGGTACATGAAACACTAGATTTGTAAAGATAAAATTAAAAAATAAAGTACCTTTTTTTAAAAAAAACTCGTATTAATTTACGCATGTACGAAATTAATTTCTTTAAGAAAACGTCAGCTGAGCGAGTCCAATGACCTGGAGGTAGTAGTCAGCTTTGCGTACTAACTAGTTTAAAAAAAAGGGTACTTTATTTTTTAATTTTATCTTTACAAATCGATAGTGTTTCATGTACCGGATCGACCCTCCACGGCATTAAAACGATCAAAATTTAATGGTGTATTTACAATTTACACCACACGATTTACAATTTATCCTACACAATACACAGTTTACATTACACTATTTACAAATTACAGCACACAATTAACAGTTTACACCACGCAATTTGCAGTTTATACCTTACAGTATACAGTTTACACTGCTCTATTTACACATTACATCACTGTATGTCCAGTTTCTACACAATTTACAGATAATATCTAGGTAGTTTACACAATTTACAGAAAGCATCACAAAATTTATAGCTTATACCATATAATTTACACTTAACATCTCACAATTTACAGTTTACACTACACAATTTGCAGATTACCCCACAAAATTTACAGTTTACATCATACAAAAGCCTACGGTTTCACCAATGACCTACTTTCTAGAATATTTATTTTTTCTTACCATCTCTGTGATTTGATCCTCTTACCAATATAAATTTTGAACAACAACGATTATAAATTTTGTTATTTATCAGAGGAGACACCGTGGTGGCAAATAGAAGGTGATACAACACTGAGTTATAAATGCCTGTTGCATGACAGCATGTTACGTTACAGTGCCGAAAGGAGGCTGTCCTTAGTTATAGCGGTGCGAAATTTAAGCGGTTCCTACGTATATCTCACATATTTGATGTTACTCAAAAAAGTAATATCTTAGACCTACTATCCACGTACGAGAAGCTTTATAGTATAATACTGGTTAACTATAAAGGGTGTAAGGGACAGCCCTCCACAAACTTTAAGGGCTTGCTCAGTAGACAAAACTGGACAACCATCCACAAAATTTTTTTTCAGGAAACGAAAAAGAAATCAGCCTCACCATACAAAATGATAAACTTGATTGGACAATTTGTATGGCGAGGACGGTTTTTTTTTCGTTTCCTGAAAAAAAATTTTGTGGAAGGTTGTTCAGTTTCGTCTACTGAGCAAGCCCTTAAAGTTTGTGGAGGGCTGTCCCTTACACCTTGTATTTTTAAAAAAGCGTGAGTTAATAAAAAGTGAGTAAGTATACAGGGTTATTTGTAAAATACTGGCAACTTCTCAGGACTATGTTACACATCATAAACAACAACTTTTGTTCTATGACTTTAAAAAATTTATCATATTTTAGTTCATCAGATTTTCATGCAAAAATAAAAATATTTAGATTAAACGTTCTAAATATTGAGAAGTCTATGCGAAGCAAGTGATAGTACAATAGCGGAAAAGAGTGGGCATCGGGGGACCTTGATGCGCTTGCGTCGCATCATACAGACGTGATAGGTATAGCAAAATACAGAGTTGAAATGTATTAGACAGAACAACGAAATCTTGAAGGTTTGTTTTTGGTAAATGAATTATGTTTTGTAAAAAGTCATAGAACAAAAGTTTTTGTTAATGATGTTAGTAATACAGTCCTCTAAGTCGGTATGTGTTTTTAAAGGATAATTTTAGGTTATCGCCGACGTAGTCAACCATACGAGACCGACATAGGTTACCTTTCTGCAGTTAATATTTTATCAAGGTAATTTAAAATTAGATAAGGGAACTCTAGGAAACCGGTGCAAAATTGGCCTGATTTTTATAACCGCTGCCCATTAGGACAACCTTTCGAATGATGCACTCTTAAAAGGTTTAATTTCCATAAATCTGTGTGTATACTTTTATTTATGAATCGTGTAGATTATAAATGTTTTATTTTGTCGGTACTAAATGTGGTTACATTTAAAAAACATTAGCCCTTGATAGCGTGTATATCCTTTTGTTAAAAAAAAACAAATTCGCACTTCATCCAATTGTGTATTAAATGTGAAGAAAAACTGGTATTTTTTAGAGCATTTACTCTAAAGATGGTATTTTCATTAGATATAAGATATAAATAAATTACTACGACACTTTGCAAGTTCCAAGATAAACCCCAGTGCACATAAGTTTACATTAAAAAGAGGAGGTATAAGTAAATGGAGTCTTCACGAATTATTATTAAAATATCTGCCACTCACATTTTTTTTCTTTATTGATCGTGAGAGTTATCGCGGTTCTAGAACGCAAAGGGCAACTGAAGGAACACGGGTGTATTTGACGACTGCACTATATTTTATCCGGCAATTATAAGTGATAGACATATCCGATAGCAACAACTCTTTTTCGAACCGGAATCATAATACTTGATAATTTGTTTGTAATAGTGAAATATGTTTATCCTTGCTGCTCTGGGATGTCAAATCTTTCACCAATTGTGCTAACTCGAGAAATAAGAAGCACCTAAGCTTCGCCTCGTTATGGTGAAACGGCTCGGCTTCTGACTGCTGCCGTCTTTATGGTAAACGTTGCCGCATTGTATAGTAGTAGATACTCGAGACTGTTCGGGAGCCTAACGTATATAAAGTTATAAACTGTTGATTACCACCAGTCCGCCGATATCGTGTCGTCATTGCTATCGTTTAATGTGAAAAAGGCCTTCTACTTCAACGATGCCGCGCCATAGTAATGTGGCCAAGCTCTTGTTTACATATTTGAGCTCCATTTACTTATTATTCAGTGTTCTATCTCAACTATAAACCAAAATGTCGCACGTAAGTGTACCATACCCTGTAGTCGAAATGTTACACAAATGTCATCAGTGTAAATGCTCTAAGAACAACATGACTTGCATTTGGTTTCTGAATTGTTATGAAATTAAGTACGTGTTAAACTTTACTTTAAGGTTTGTTCGCAACACTATTAAAGCTTAAAAACTCTAACTTTCTGTGATGACGGCCAATGGAACTCAACGAAGAACCGAACAGTGCGGACGCTTGCATTGAGACTTCTTCGAGAACATATTTACTACTAACTGCCGCTCCTGGCTCTGACCCCGTGAAATCAATACTTCGCACTTTCAAAATTACCAATGCTGAATTTTTTACCCTTTTCTCGGTTTTCTTTTATCTTTTATACCACCTTATATTAAAAGAATTAAAAAAATAAAGTTATTAAAATCGGTCAAGCCTTTTGTGAGTTTTAGCGCGACTAACGAACTATTGATTTGTATATTATAAGAAAGAATAAGAAGGCCTTCTCTTATATATAGGAATTATCAGTGCAAAGAGAACCAAAAATATTTTTTGTAGCGACCACAAAACGCGCATTATTTGCGAAATGATCTACGACCTGTATCCCTAGCCAAGTTGATAATCTGCAATCGTTAACGCTAGTATAAAACTTCAAATGTACTGGAATTACATCATTTTAACGCTCAGTTACGTGGTTAGAACAAAAGAATGGGGGGCGTGGCCAACTCGAGGCGTTCGACGCAGGAGAAATGGTTGTAAATCCCCGTACGCACCATCCATCCTGACGAACGTCCCGCCAAGACCATACAGATAAAATAACGGTAAATTAGGGCTGCCAGGAGCAAAATTTTAGTTAATTTTAATAAAAAACTAGTAAAATAGAAAATAATTTTAGTTGTCTACACTAATATTGGGGAAAAAGTTGGGGGAGGCCTTTGACCAGCAGTGGGACAGTATAGGCTATTAAAAAAAAAGAGACTAATATATTAAAGAGGTAAAGTTTTTTTTTTTGTTTTTATGTTTGTAGGAGGTAATCTCTGAAAGTACTGGTCCGATTGCTAAAATTTTTTCACCAAGAGAAAGCTGATTTATTCCTGAGTGACATAGGCCATATTTTATGAAGGCGGGTGAAGCCGCGGGCAAAAGCTAGTTTTTAATAAAAACTTTGTACTTCTTCGTTGTAGGATCTTTTCGTTTCAAAATTTCGATTTTTAGTAGTCGTATTGTCGTACGATCACCCCTTTTTTGCACCTGGCAGCCCTGATTTATCGTTGATTTATCTCTTATTTATCTGTATGGCCTTGGTGAGACGTACGTCAGGATGGATGGTGCGTACGGCGCTTAACTTGGCTAGGGGGGCTGGAGCCTTATCATGTCGTGTTAAAATGTCAGGCGTGCGAGCAAGAAAGAGGGATAGAGTTATACACCCTATACAATTCAGTTTAGGTCGTCAAATGGATCGCTTTAAGAGCTCGTGGTAGGGCCTCTGAACAATCTTGTAGAGTTTGACAAGTTCTGAACATCAAACTAATTCAGAAACCGAGGATTAATTTTGCAAACTTCTAATACATTGCTCGTTTTGTTAACACAGAGGCACTAAGAGCTAAAGACAGGGAGCACGCGACACTGTTAGAAGAGAAGATGGCGTTACAAATGAAGTTAGTGGGCAGTATACCGGACGAGTCGTGGCTTACGTTGCCACATACAGGTCAGTTGCGTTAGTATCGATCCTTTGTTTAGTATTTTGATTTCTTTTATTTGTGTTTGTGTTTGTTATTGTGTGTTTCATAAATAAAAACATGTTTTATTTTTGTGTGTAGTGGTCGTTTTATACTATGGGTGATTGTGTGTGCTTTTTTACAGCTCTAATCTTATCGTAGGTATGTCAAACTGATTTAGGGCGTTTGTATCATCAGAAGACGCCACGAAAGAGTCATGCCTCATTTCTGAAAGCAAAGAGCCATGATGACCATTCAATCGAACAAAATTTTGTTGGTGTATTTTTTGGCAAACTTTGACTGGTCATTAATTTGATTTGATAAAATTTAGTAAATTATTTCGTCGGTATAAATCATGGTCGCCTAATAATTTCATCAATTATTTCCAAAACAAATCTCAAAACAGTAAGGTACTATCCTTTTTTATTTTTGTGCAATATTTTATACTATACAGTGAACACTAAAAATATTTTTTTTTTTCGTAGACAGGCTTTTTTTTTTTTTTTTTTTTTTTTTTTTTTTCGATGGGAAAAATCATCTTATGACAACCCCCGCTCTTGGGCGGAGCGGGAGATAGTGTCAGACTCTTACTGACTAAAAAACCCATCCCGTTCCTTCAAGCCTTCGATACCGGGGCTCGAGCGCCCTTTCGGATTACCCTGGCCCCGGTAGGCTTCGACCCGGCTGGGCCCCTGCTGTTGCTGACAACTCCTTGAGGCGCGCGGGAACAGCGCGCGCCGTCGACGACTTGGGCTTGGTCCGGACGGTTACCGGACGGCCGGACAGCGAGCTACCCATTGCTCACTGTCCGCAAGCCCGCGCCTACGGTGGCTGGAAATCGGGATCGGAATCCCGGCGGCGGCGGCGAGAGCGCCGTTGCCTGATGCGGTCGGCCTCCTCCTTAGCGAGATATCTATCTCTTGATATCTAATTTAAACACACGTAATCTAATAGCGGTGATGACGTCAGAAGTTTTATAGTTAATTTGGCTCATCATCAGCATTTCAGCCCAAAGTGAACGACGTTAAGTTTTATTAAAGTTGTATCAAATAAAATAAAAATAAAGAAATGAATAAAATTGAATGATTATTTTTTAATCAAAAATAAACAATGAAACAATAATTTAATATGATACCCCTTAGCAATACTGGTATCCGATTTCCTAGCTTCTTCATTCAGTCCCAAACGATTTAATGCTACAATAGCTTCATATTTCAATGTTTAATCAAAATCTAAAGAAGAAAACACTAACACATCATGTTATGGATTCAGGAAGCAGCACGGCGTTCCCTGGCTTGGTGTTCCCCGACTACGTGCGTCTAGCAGCACCGTCAGCTGACAAATATGCGCTGTGGCAGGATGTTTGCAAAGTTGTTACGGTAAGTTGTCAATCTGTTTTGCTTTTTCCACCTACGATAGGGCCCCAAACTGAACCGGACTGGGGCTGCTCTCAAACCGGCTCCTGCCCAACATTGGGGGTCCGGACGAATTGTGCTGGAGGCTCTACGCAGGAATCGTTTGGTCCATGGCCCTTTATGGGGCGCCAGTGTGCAAGTCTACCCAGAACGGAAGAAGTTATTTGGTTTCCCACCAAAGGAAATTGATTAATATATACTATAAAGAAGTAAAGTTTGTTTTTTTTTTGTTTGTAAGAAGGTACTGGTCCGTTTGCTAAATATTTTTCACCTATAGAAAGCTGCTTTATTCCTGAGTGATATATAATATGCCATATTTTATGTATGCGAGCAAAAGCTAGTTAATAATAACTACGATTTAATTCAATTTGCAATCAATTTTGAAGGTAACATTACGTTAGCTTATTACCTCTCCATTTTGGTCCTTGACTATGTCACGTTCTTTAACTCTGCACCTATTCCCTTACAGGATGCGCTAGAAGCCAGTAGCGCCCCCTGGCAGACGGGTGGAGCCCTAGGGCGCAGCACTAGCTCGGCTGGAGAGCGACACTCGGTCGCTTACGAGAGCCCGGCGCTCCCGCGGCGAGCTGACACCTTCGCAGGCTTCGACGCGAGTAGGCACAGAGGTATGTAGCTTCTACAGAAAAGTCACCCATTGCACAGAAAAAACGTTCATCTTGGAAGCGACTTAACACTGTGTTGCTATGTATATAGAGTTCAAACTCAAAAGTTAAAGCTGGCAGTGTAAAGATCCATGTCCAGCTACTTCGATCTTTATGTCGTTAACGTTACAGTGTAAATTCGCTTGTGTAACGGGCGAATGACGTGTCCGTGAAATCGCTCACCCCTAGCCAATCAGGGGCCTTATGTCAAGCGTGCGAGCGAGAAAGAGGTATGGAGCTATACACCCTATATAGCTCCATCCCTTTAACAGTTCAGTTTAGGTCGTCAACTGGATCGCGCAGGCGGTAGGGCCTTTGGTCCATATTCCCAAAGATTTTTTTGAAGTTTCTTTAAGGGAACTGTTTAAAGATATTAACATAATGACGGTACCTTGTCAATATATCTATGAAAACATCATGTATGTTAGAAAAAATCTTCATCTTTTTAGCAAAAGAGGCGATAGACATAATTATGTTACAAGAAATAGGGATTAGTTCAACCAGGTTTCAGACTGGCTAAAGTTGCCTCTTCTTTCATGGGGTACTGTTTGAAATGTTATAATAAAATACCACCCCAAATATTAGAACTCAATGAAACGAAATTTAAATCTTGTATTAAACGCACACTATGCAGGCAAGCATATTATAAGTTGGAGGATTATATTCAAGATAAAAATGCTTGGCTCAATGCTGGTCCAGCTCCACTACCACTAGGGCGTACTAATTATGGAAACTAATATTATTATTTTTTAATTTGAAAGACACAATTGCATTGTATAATGTAGAAGCACTTTTTCCAAGTTTGTGAATGTGAAGCACCATGGAGCATTTTTATTAGGTTACAACTTTTTTTTTTTTTTTGACATTACGAGCATGGCAGTTGAGAGTTTGTCATGCTCACTCAAATGTCTCGCTGTTGGTGGCACGTGTTATTGGGTCGTTCAGTTCCCTTCAAAATGGTTGAGCTGAGTGGGGCTGATGCACGCGTCATGCTCGTGAACGGGTGCCGTCAGATGGGACTGGTCATCTCTTAGCTGCCAGTGGCTTAATTCAGTTTCTATCTTTTAATTATTTTACATTTTTTATTTCATTATCGACATTGTGCTCACATGATAGAAGCAACAAGTAATATGTAACCAAGCATTATATGTAACACATAATATGATTTAAAAGAGTGTCCATGGAGTTTCTTGCACGTTCTTCTCCATAGAGACCTACTCTTTGGAACGTGCAATTTAGCTTCACTTTTCTTGGACTGACCGACATTTGACTATTCAAAAGTGCCTGTAAATGGTCTATTTGAAATAAATGTTTTGATTGATTTGATTTGATTCTTTAGAAAACCGCATATAACAAAGAACGATATATTCCACAGTATCAAACGTAACCCTCCGCATGTCTACGGACACGCCCACCGAAGGCGGAGAGCCCGAAGCGGACCCGAAGTTAGCCGAAGGCGAGCGACCTGAAGTGAGCGGGGAAGCAGCGTTGAAGCTACAACATGCTATATACACGCTCACTTGTATCGTGTGGCAACAGCTTACTACTATACATAGGTAAGAGTTGAGTTATTACAAGCTAAGACAACATTAGTTTATGCATAACCTGAATATAGTAACTGACTGGATTCCAGTAGTTTTTATACCATGTTATATTCTTTCCCAAAAATATTTAACAAGGTCACAAGTTGGATACCACTGACACTAAGTGCAACTCAGGTCACGGCAGGTCATAGCGGGCATGAGGTGCTAGCAAACAGCTGGGTGCAAGTGCAAAACAATCCCTCAGTTGCCTGGAGGACCTTAGCTTATAACTTTGTGATTTTTCATCATCATGATAGAGATACGAAATTTTGTACATAGATTCATTACATAAAAATACTAGACACGTGTTTCGGGTTTCGCATATACTAGAATTATTGTCGTATTTAACTTGCAATGTTCGTATGTATGTTGGTTTGGGTTGAAACCTACTAGTAAATTTTAATACAGTTATCCCTAATCGATCGAGCTGAAATTTTGCAGACATGTTCAGTTTCGATGACCGTAGGGGCTCAGCAGGGTCGATGGCCGTTAAGACTACGGAGAATTTCATAAAGGGAAACCTCGAAAAAAAATATACACAACAATTGCATTTACTTTTGCTATGTTATATTGCAGCAGTGTTACAATGTTCTGAGAGATTTATTTCAAGAACGTTTTTCGGCATGCCGATCATCATTTCAGCCGAAAGACGTCCACTGTTGGACATAGGCCTCCCCCAAGTATCGCCATAATGACCGGTCCTGTGCGTCTTGCATCCATCGGATTCACCATGTCATTGGCCCATTTTTTTCGAGTTCTTCCGGTACGTGGTCGCCATTCCAGAAACTTTCGTCTCCATCGACCATCTGTTCTGCGAGCTATATGCCCTGCCTACTGCCATAATGGTTCCCGAAAAACCGTGATATTTGTCAAAACAAGTAAATACGTCCTTAGGTTTGGCGTTTCTTTGAGCAATGTCTGTAACCTTGGTTCTCCTGCGGATATCTTTATTTCTGATGTGATCTTCGCAAGGAAACTCCAAGCATAGCCCTTTCCATTTCCCTTTGTGTGACTGCCGATAAACTAACACAATTGTATATCCCTACAGCTTAGAAGCGCAAGTGAGCGCGTGGCGCTGGCAGGGCGGTGGGTCAGCGCGCACGCCTGATTGGTCCGACGCGCAGCTCGAGGAGTTGCGGCACGCGCAGGCGCGCCTCACCAGGGACCGAGCGGCCTTCGACGCGCAGCGGGCCGCTGATCATGCGGCGCTAGCGGCAGGTAAGTCGTATTATCTAGTCGTATGCCAGTAGCTCGGCTCGCTTTAGCTGTTTTCACAATGATATGACCAGTCATCTAGCGAGTTTATCGCGTCGCGATGTTCACTCTCTGTCCGGTTGGCACTGGCGAGCTAATGCTGAATGCGTCCAAACGATGCGAGTGACGACCACCGAGCAGTTGCCATGCACGAGTTGCTGCCGGGCAAGTGAAAACAAAAAATGTTGAAGTAACTCGGACGAGAGCTATTGTCCAACTCGCATAGTGCGAGTTACTCATAAGTAACGTTCAAACAGTGCGTTCAAGGTACTTGACAGGCTGGCTCGTACGCTAACCCGCACTGTGTAAACCAGTTATTACGGACTAAAATCACGGTGTTCTTCAGTTATCTTCTGCCGGGTGCTGAAGTGTTCGCGTAACCTGCAGGTAATTTAGTCGCGCTCTCCCGTCCGGTTGGCTCCTATAAATTTATTTGGGTACCGACATCTATGGCGCTGGCGTCACACAAGAACTAAACTACGAAATCCTGCATCGCGCAATTAAAGTTCTCCGTGCGATTTAAACGTATAGGTACAGCAGCCTGAAATCATCTATTGGGCAGTTGCCCAAATCAGACATAACACCCGTCTGGTCGGAGGTATGTGCGACTTAACACTCTGTTCTGCATACTCTCCAAAGGGTCTTATCGCTCACTGTGGACGGGAACAGCCGCAACTCCTCTAGAAGGGCGCTTGCATAATACTGTGCGCCACCGTCATAACCTTTTTACTGTTCAGGCAACAAACTCTTCAATTCTTACCAGCTGATATATGTATTTGAGTGCTATCTGGCGAACGGGCCCAGCCCGCCCCGCACCGCGCACGCCCTCTTTAAGGTGGAAGCGCCAAGGTAGCCCGCGATAATCATTTTTTTTTTTTAAGTTTTTCGCTTTTTACATAACAGTCAGGGCTATTTCATCGAACTGAGAGAGTGGTATTGATTATTTTAATGATATAGTTGCGTAAATAAATAATTATTTAAGTTTATAATCTTTATTCTCCTTGCTTCTTATTTATCTTCACTTGTTTGACTGACCGACGTTTTGACAATTCAAAAGTGCCTGTAATTGGTCTATTTGAAATAAACGTTTTTGATTTATTTCTTTAAAGTTGCTGTCAGAAGTCAAATATGTCGCTAGAATGTCTTAATTAATTTTCAGAAATTATAATAGCCGATTTAATAATTTGGCTAATGTTATGGCACATTCAACTGGTATACCGGATGCTTCTACGATTTATTTTAATCTATATTTACATCACCATTTTTAAAATCTTCACAATCTAATTCACATTAAAACTTCGTAACAAATGTTACTGTAACATGTTGCAGAACGCCAGCAGTTGCAGGCGGCGCGACAAGAGCTTGCCGAACAGCAGAAGGACGTGGAACAACAGCGAGAGAGACTGTTCAGGAGGCTAGAGCGGTTACAGCAACATGGTATGTGAACTTATGATTGTTTTTTTAGTATTTCTGTTATTTGATTATTTTAGAAAAGGAACTTTGAGATGATAGACATGGAATATGGAAGAAGACATTTATGTGTTACCATAATGAAAAATATTTTTCTCGAGAATACTTTTTAGACAAAACGATGCTGACCTTTTCGCTCATTTGGTGCAACAGTGATGTAATTACACTTTTAGAAATTTTACAAGAGATGCAATACTTCGTAACTTCAATTTGTGTATTTTTTTTTTTAAATTGATATAAACTAGTGCTTGACTGCAATCCCACCTGATGGTAAGCAGTGATGCAATCTGTTCACTCTAGCCTTGAAGACATCCTAATGATAAAATCGCGACAATTGTTATAGACCCTATCAAAATGCCAGATTACATCTGTAAAATTTATAATAGTGTAATTACGTCATTTCGGTCATTTAGCTCCAGGCATGTTGCTGTACCTGGCATAAGTATGCAAGTAACTTGCACGTCCCTCTCCTAGAGAGGAGGCTTGAATCCCAACAGTGGGAACATTAAAAAAGGCTGGTGATGATGAACTTGCATGCCAGTGAGCATAACAAGTTGTGATTGATGGATGTCTATGGCATGCTAACTACTAGCATACATTGTGCTTGCTACAGGCATGTGTATTTCGGCCTTTATGAAACTCATTACAAAAATTGTAACTACGTATTTATACAACATAATTTTTAGTTTATGCGAATCCTGAATATAGTTAGTTCAGAATCAGTAACTAACCAACCAACCAATAAACTGACTGGGAAATAATATAACATGGTGTAAAAACTATTGGAATCCATATACCCAAAAATATTTTAAAAGGTCTCTAGTTGGATACCACCGACACTACAAGCGCCAGCAAACAGCTGGGTGCAAGTGCAAAACAACCCCTCAGTCGCCTGGATGGCCCGGTGACTATGTATTTTTGCTGACATAACAAGCTTATAACTCTGTGATTTTTCATGATACAGTTATGAAATTTTGTACATAGATTATTTACATAAAAATACTAGACACGTGTTTAGGGTTTTGCATATATTAAAACTAATGTAATAGGATATTTTACTCTATATGAGAAAAAATCTTAAAATATATTAATAAGATAGCTTAGGCAAAAAGCAGTCGGCAAGTATTAATTTTAGTTCATAAAATAACAAAATAAATTTTTAAATTCAATTCAAATTTCCATTTTTTTTCATCTGTACTTTATCACCTTAAAATAGCCACCAACACAGTCACAACTGTCAACTGATCGGCCATACTGAGTCCTTATTATCGCATTTGTTTATAGAGCCAACTGACGTCGGAGTAACTATGGCGTCCACTACGTTCTGCATTCCGCGCGAAATTTGAAAATGACAATTTTAAATGCATTTTTAGGGTACTTAGCGACTGAATAAAAATTTTGTGTATTTTTTTAATGGTTTATTAGCACTATAGAATTTAATTGAGACACTTTTAAAAAATGAGTGTAATACCCTATTTTGTTACTGAAAGGAAATTTTCAGTAATAACCTAGAAACTGAGTATGTGTCCAGCTATTCGATAGCTCGTTTCTTTATGTAGGGCTTCATTGATCGGGTGAATATAGGCTTTCAAATTAGTTCCAAAGGTTTTATTCTAGTATCAATACTGTAGATTTTATAAAAAGGTCACAAAAAGTAAATTGCAGGGCAAACTAAACTTTATGTTAAATGTGTTAAGGTAACTTTTGTACAAAATTGTGAACGGAATATAAACTTTCTCTTAGCAGGCGGTTCTCAGGAGGAAATAGCGAGCGTTGGCACTTTATCACCGGACTCCAGTGTCAGCGATACGACTCGACGGAAAGAGCCCAAGTGGCGAAGTACGTTGTTACACTTTCGATATGCATGTATATAATTAACCACCTTATGCACTTACTAATAAGTACTGTAATCGCACGTGCTATCTCTAAACTCCTGTCTGCTACGTACCATCAAAAACACTTTCGCCTGACTATCGCTAAGTTCATTTTTGCTTGCACTCGAAACGAAACCGTCAAAGGGTTTGGTCTGGCGCAGCGCCGCAGGATTCAAGCGAAAATATTCTTAAGTGATCAGGTCCGCGATGGTACATACTTGTCTTATGCATGAACTATGTGTAGTACTACGCTGTGGGTACTTCTTAACTGTTATATATAAATTCCTTGGTTTTTTTGGCCGAATTTTTTCAAGTAAAGTTCAGTGGCTGTTATTGGGCACAGCAAGGCCGAAACCTACTGAGCCATCTTACGAAAGGGAAACCCGTGATCCTAGAACGCAAGGGCATAGCATAGGTGTTATTTTAGTCAGACACGCCCTCTCGCTCCGCCCTAAAGCAGGAGAAATCATTGGATCATTACCCAACTTAAAAAAATGTAGTGATTGTTTTACATTTTTTTAAATTATTCTAATTATTATTATATTCCTAGTTTGGTTATTGTGATGTAAAATTCTCAAATGTCCATAGCTGGACGATATGTGGATTATTGAAACAGGCGCAATCTCAGTAAAAAGGAGCTGAGAATTTTATTGTAGTATTGACTACTTCAGCGACACTTGCTGAGAAACGTGACTCGATACATTTACAGCCAAATACTACTGTTTAAACAATAGAATGTGTTACATTTGCATTTTAAATGTAACTGAAAGCGACTGTAAAAACTACTTTTTAACTTGACACTGGCTGAAAACACAAATCGTGTGAAGCTATAACAAAAAAAAAAAAAGAAGAAGTTCCTTCTGTCAGAACCTAGTTTTTCTTTTTTTTTATCTGTGAAAACTTGTAATTAGCTGTAAGGTTTCCGAAAAAAATAAATAAAATACCACTGACCTCTACTATTTACTAGTAGACCGCTACTTCACTGACCTTAGTGGAACATACTTTCAAAGCATTTGTTTCAAAGTATCGTATTATACTGTGATCCTTGTCTATCTTTTTCTTCCTCTTCTTCATATTTTTATCTCTCTCTCTCTTTCTATCTACATTGTATTTTGTTTTAATCATAATATGATCATAACTCCTAAAGGATTCAAACTAACATGTATGGTTAACATATTACAGAATACCTAGTGCGAATTTGTTTTACATTAACGCAATCGCCAATTTTACGAAATTTAACGCTGCGGTTGGTCCGCTCCAAGCTCTTAACCAATCACAGAGCTTATTTCTGTTACGCGGTAAACGATTCGCACAGGTTTATTAATAAAAATTAACACAATTTATTGGAGTGGTTATGTGGCTAACTCAATTAATAATAAAAATAGACTTTAAATGCAAATAGTATGAATGGATCCAAATGGTTTGGTCCATCGATCAACTGTACTCCTGGCACTTTATGTGAGCTTATCACTATGAAAATTCAATGCGCTAAGGCCTAATTTAAAACGTGTTAAAAACAACTAAAAGTGCATTAAAAAACCATTTTATTTCACTGTAATTTCATTGTTCTACTGTTATCAAAGTGTGTCCACCTTAAACTTTTGAACACCAAGCGCAGAGCATGGAAAGTATGCTCTCTACGCGAAGCGTTGGATGTATGCTCTACGCCAAGCGTTGGAAGTATGCTTTCTACGCCAAACCCTTTACTTGGTATTAAATACGTACAAAATGCTAGAATGAATACTACAAAGATCAAGCTTAATTTTGGTTTCATTTGATTAAGGGACATATGGAGAAGACGTCATATGTTTTCCTTCCATTATGTTTTTTACCTATTTTCTATCATATCAAATTATATGTAGCAGATCTATTTGTCACTTAAACTCGTCGTTGACGTCTGACAGGAGTGATCAGAACGCGCTAGTATGAACTAGTACCAAACTGAGGGCGCCAACCTGCGCTGACACCAGTCAAATTGACCATAAATGTAACCCCACAGATAACCGTGGCTCCACGGGCTCCGAGTCCTCAGTGAGCGCGTGCAGCGTGCGGAGCGGAGTGCTGCCGCCGCCGCAGTTGCTCTCCGCACAGAACGAAACGAGGGCCACCGTGCATGCCTCTGCTATATCCGTGAGTATTCAGCATTAGTATAATTTCAGTCAAAACACGTCCATAGCTAGTCTTTCCCTCCGATTATAATTTAGATGTCTTCAAGGTTAGACTAAATAGGCTATTAATAGTGCGCTTCACATATGGAATCGCAGTCAATACGACTAGTAGACTAGTTAATATTATAAAAAAAAAAGATAACAATAACAATATCTTCTTTACAGCAAATGGTAAAACAGCAGCTGCCACTAAAGCTAGCGAGTGGCAAGAGTCAACAGCCGCCGCCGGGCTACCATAGACTAAACGAGTCTCCTTGCGAGGTCAGTACTTTTGTCTATTGCCATAGTTCTACGTGTTTTGGTGTTATGTATATGAATATGATCATTGCCTAGAATAGGTAGGACTAAGTGTTAGTTCTGATCGCTTAATTTTTATTAGGTCAAAAAGTTTTATAATATTCTCTCATTGCTAATCGATTCGATAACTGTGGAAACATTCATATTTAGGTTATAAGTAATTTAGTTATTACAATGCGTTTCAAATAAGATTAGGATCGATTTTGCGCCATGTTGTGACGTGATAAATGTCAAATGAACAAATTGGGTAGGGTGAGCAAAAAAAGAAAGTTTTGATTGAAAAGCTTAATCAGAATCCAGTTCTTCAATTGTGCTCATCTCTGCGTCATTGTGTGAAGTGTCTAAGTATTGGCAAATGTTAGAAAGCGAATTGTTGCTAATAATGATAATAAGATAGGTTTTTTTTTACTAATTATGACGTAAACCATATCTTTAGCTAATTTCGATTAAACAATAACGATTAAAAAATAATTTACTTCACCTTAGATTTACCTAAGACTCATTCAAATTAAGTCAATAAAAAAAAAAACCGTTATTGATATACAAATCAGGTTTCTTTGCAAACCGTACTTTTCAACCAACATTTGACAGATCGAGGTCATTGACTTTCCTATTCTTATATGGACCTCATTGCACGTGCTTTAAAATACATATGTGATTTTATAAAAGCTTGTGGTTTTTGCAAATCAATCATAATATTTCTACATTGTTTTGTTACGTAATCAATATTTAAATATTAAACCGCCCGCGTTGGATTGGTCCGACGAGAGTTTTTGTGTCCTATTCGCCAGAGTCGTCAGTTGGCGACTGAGTACTCCATCCCGTTTGCTCTTTAAACTTGACGGCGCGCACTGTTCCCGCGCGCCTCAAGGAGTTGTCAGCAACAGCAGGGACCCAGCCGGGTCGAAGCCTACTGGGGCCAGGGTTACCCGAAAGGGATCTCGAGCCCCGGTATGAAGGCTAGAAGGAACGGGGTGGGTCTTTTAGTCAGTAAGAGTCTGACACTATCTCCCGCTCCGCCCAAGAGCGGGGGTTGTCATTGGATGATTTTTACCCACCAAAAAAAAAAAAAGCTCTTTAATCTTCAAAGGTGACAGAAGAGCTGACGAGATGGAGTATTTGGTCGTAGATGTGCGACCTTGGCGGAAAAAACACGAGTGTGTTGGTCGGATATATCAGACGTTATTAGGCGGTCTATTCTCTTGTTACAATTAGTTTGTAGAGAGCGTGTTTTAGATAAATAATGTTTCGTTTTATTGAAGTGAAAACTTCTTTAGGCTCGCACACTTTGTATTTAACCGATTTCATAAAACGAAGGAGGTTCTCAATTCGTCTCATTTTTTTTTGTGAGTTGTGGATGAAACTGAGTTATATTAGAGGAAGTTTTAAAGTAGCCCCAGTGACTGAAAAGTTGAAAGGGATTTTTTTGTCTTGGTATGTTCATGTGAAGAAGAGGGATTAAACACATGTTACTAAAAGAGTTATGAGTATACATGTAGATGGGTGGAGAGGGGAGGCAAAAGAAGACATGGATGAATAAATTGTGTTAGGGTCTAAACAGACGGACTGCAATTCAACTGCAATCCAACTGCAAATTGCAGTTTAAATGCAGTTTGAATGCAGCTGACACGACTGCAATAGAACTGCAAACACGACTGCAATAGAACTGCAAACCAAACGTGCGGTCCGATTGCAGTCGTGTGAACTGCATTCAAACTGCAATTTGCAGTTGGATTGCAGTTGAAATGCGTTCCGTCTGTATAGACCCTTAGAAGTGTTAGGAAAGAAAAGAGAGTTAATGATAGCGTCAGTGGCGTGCCTGATGCCTTTACAGGGGGCAAGCCAAGGAATCTTGACCTAACTACTACTTACCTATTAAAAAAAATTTCGTGCTACCACGTGTCATCAGTGCAGTAATGCTGATTTTTCTGAATTGCTACACTACTATTAAAACGTTCACAAACTTTTTACGCTGGTGTAAGTAATATAATCATTTTTAAATAAAGATAGACAATTTGAATTAGAATACAATTATTTTTTTTTCTATTCATGTATTCAAACTGCACGATTATTGGTATGATGATAAAGTTGTTGTGGTGAAGCTTTTGTTATCATTATTTATTACTTAGGTACTATTAACATTATATTTGTACCTTTCAATCGTGGAAATTACTGACACAATAGAAAGACAATAGGTGCGCGAACGCCGGCGTTCGCTTGGGGTTTAATGACTACCAACAGCTGATTTTCAATTGCAATCAAAGATAAATCGGAAAGCCGCTCTTGTTGTCGAGTGCCGGCCGGCCGGCCGGGATGGTCAGCCAATACTTTAAAACGATTAATTTGAACTTAATGAATATCTAATGTAAGGTTGAGTTGAGTGTAAAATAAAACAACCGAGTACTAGATACTGATCTAATAATACTTTTTTGACACCAACGCCATCTAGTTATGAATGTGTAACTAATACATTTTTTTTTTTTAAATCTTGGTGTTTCAAACACTTGTTCTTTATAATAATATGTAATATTATTGGCAAATACTCACAATTAAAACAGCGGTAGCTTTTCGTTGTTCGCTTTTTTAAAACACACTTATCACTTAACTTAACTTTCGAGAAAGAGAACCAACTTTCTATTGGCGGTTTACCAAAAATAAAGAATGAAATAACAACGTTCAAGCACAGATTACTGAATAGTTACTACGTGTTCAAGTACTTTTGAGAATTTTCATGGCACTCGCGAAGTTATTTGAGTCATACCTGATGTATTCCAAGCATTGTTATTAACTTTTCTGAGAAATATTCAAAATAGTAAAGTTATAAGATTATATTTATCTTTAAAACTCAAACCCTACCTGGCCAATATCAATTCCACACATAATAATATCCACACACAACCACAAGTATAGTTTCCGAATTCATAAACTGTTAAATGACGGAAAACAAAAAAAAACTATCAAAACAATAATTACGTACAACACGATAACCGATCAAAGCAAAGAACTGAGTACTTTTTAGTTCGTACAACTTTACGCGTCATAGAGGGCGCCTCGTATTATAATATGCGTAAAAATTTGTCAAAAAAACCATTCATAAATTTACCAAAGCCCAGCTTTTTTTTAGAACAAAATGTTCGACGAGCATTTGCACACAATAACAAATTACACCCACACACTCAAAATTTGACGTTTTTATATCAAAAGTAGAGATAGAAGATAAAGCCTCAGAAAAGCCTTTGAGGCAGAAAAAGACAACAACACATTAGTGTTCATCTCTTTCTTTTGTTAAGTGTTAGAGTGAGATCGGAGAGATTTCGCTCAGAATAGCATCCTCGCTTCGCCCTGGTATCGTCTTATGAATGATTTTTGAATTCCGCACAACACAGTGGCAACTTAGCGTAACCGCGTAAGCGCGCGAAGTTTAAAGTTTAGATTTCTGAGATAATTAATTGATTGGTCGTGTTCTATGAATTAGGTGAGGTTTTGGTAGGGCAAGCCGGGCTTTTTGGCTTATATGGCGGGCACGCCACTGGATAGCGTGTCGTCGGGTGACAGGACAGAATGGAAGGAAACAAACGTGTTGCGCTGATCCCAAATAAAACGGAACAAGGACTGAAAGATGATGATGATGGATGGGAATGGGACTATGTAACGCTGTCAGTCGGTCGGCCGACTGAAGCCGAAGTTACCTGAACGAAACGATTACGGTTAACGTTACAAACAACACGATTTTGCGTTACCAACGCCTTCATGAAGTTTTCACTTCTGTCGTGTGCCGTTTTTTTTATTCAATTTTATTTTTCTCATGTGTTTTGAGCGACATCTGTGACGCTACATAAGAACTATCTATCGACTTTAGAGGTATGCCGAACAGAGTGGTAAGTCCCGCAACTTCCGTTGAGAAGGGAGATCAGACGAAATTTGTCTCTGGTCCCGGCTACTGTCCATCAGTTGATTTCGGGCTGTTATATATGTTTAATTCCGTGATGAAGGATAGTAATAGTGACGTCATAGATTTCGTTATATTTTCAAGAACCATTTAAATATTATATAAAAAAAACCTTTTCCTAAGTCATGTACGTAGCGAAACAGATCAAATGGTTGCTGCCTGTTGCAGGAATTCGAGTATCCGAACGTTTTTTAACGTGAATATTAGTTTAAGTAAGTAATATTAATGTTAGTAGTATTTTGAATAAATGTAACACTCGTATTTGTGGTATGTGTTAGTTTGAAACTGTAGATTATAATAATTGGCGCTTAGTTAGTCTCCTAAATAAATGTAATAAAAAAAAATACACGACGATATACAACAGACCTTGATCAACGCCTAAGGATTGCTCTTGGATTTTCAACTCAAAGCTCTGGGGCGAAGGTTGAAAGTTCAATGATCGCTTTAATTAGGCAATACGTAGGTCTTCATGAGTGAATAATAATAATTGTCGCTCAGTTAGTCTCCTAAATAAATTTAATAAAAATAAATACACGATAATATACAGCAGACCTTGATCAACGCCTAAGAATTGCTCTTGGATTCTAAACTCTGGGCCACATTATCTTCAGACTCATATCCCGTTTTATTTGGGGTCGGCCATCGATGACCGATGAAAGAACTAGATTAACAATCCCGTACAAAAGTTCGCTCCAAAACTGTCGCCAACTGTGTTTAGGTAATTATAGTTTAAATAAATATACAACAATGTAAATTAAACTTTAATAGCAACGCATAGAGTTATATTCACAAAGGTCTGTACAAAAACTAAATATCTTTTATGACCGAAGCTCTTGGTCGACACACATCATAACAAATTCAACCTTACTTACATGATTTTAGGTCGTATTTACAAAGGGTCAAAAAAAAGTAATAAAATTTAACGACCAAGGCTCGCCGCTAGGACAAAGAATGATTGGAGTCGAAATGTCTTGTGAGAAATATATATTTTTTTAGTTCTTAATTTTACACGTGTTTAATGTAAGCCATTTTTTATATGTAAATTACTTATAAAAAAATGGCTTACATAAAAACGCATTCTTTTCTGTTGGTTTTGTTAGGATATTATTTATCAATGAAACAGGTGGAATCGCAGTCGAGCACTAGTTTATATCAAATTAAAAAAAAACATACTATATGGGTTACGGCTGTTTTAAACAGCCTTGTGAAACCTTTTTTAGTCAAATTATTTCTCAGTTTCTAAAAAATGCTTCGAACATACAACACTTCTTTGGGTTGGTTTGAAGAATTCTTCGGATCTTTGACGTGCTCTTACTGATATCCATTTTTAACACCGCACTGAATTTCGAGGAAAGCTAAAAAAAAAAAAATTTCTTTAATCCCATTACGTGTTGGTAGTCAAAAGGAAATCCATAAAATGTTACTATTGTTTTATTAAACACTTATTGTGTAATAAAAGTATTATTAAACAAAACAAACAAATATATTTTAACAACAAAAAAGAAAATAATTATTAGAAACAACAGCGTCTCCACTAAACGGAACAGAACCAACGCACATAAACCGACCAATTTCAAGTGGTCATGCGAGAGTATGATTTATACGTTTAGTATATGTGTTTTTATAATCAGTGTGCGTTATAACTCCGGTTTATAAATACTATTTAATTTTGAAAAAGTTTTTACGTTGATTTCTTAATGAAATATCAATATTTACAATACAATGATGACAATTATATAATGATAATATTATTACTTACAGGAAATATGAAACTCCATCCTTTTTTAGCGTCCTTGATGTGTGATTTTTGCAGTTTTTAAACGAACACTGAGGCATGTTTACCGTCGGAGCGTTTAAGTGTTACTAAACCAAAAACTACACCCGTAAGTCGAGTGGGTGGAGTTTTGGTGAGGACATTTTTTCGTCACTGATTGTGAATCTAGTTCTTTCATCGGTCATCGATGGGGTCGGCGTAACACGTTTTTTTTTCTTCTAATCTGTCTTGCCATGCTATCACTAACTTCCTTTTCTTTCATATCACTTCTCAAACAATCCGTCCATCTTTTCTCTGGCCTTTCTCTCCCTCTCCATCCATAACATGCGTTTCATACCTTCTGTTCACATGGCCATACTAACCACCAACCCACGTCTCTGGGTCGAAGGTTGAAAATCCAGAGCGCTCTTATTAGGCATTTATTAGGTCTCCTAAGTGAATAATTAATTTAATCGCCTAGTCTTAATGGAACCGGGTATAAGTGTATTATAAAAAATCGTCAGTAAGTGACGGTAAGTGTAAAATGGCCGACAAGAAAAAAATCCTTGTCACATTTTTCTGTCTAGTAAATTTTTTTCAACTTAAGTGCTTTTAAAGCCTACAGCACCAAAAGCTTAGCCTCAATTTTGATCAGTAAATTACATGAAAAACAGAACCCTATCTTTGCTGCCGCGCAATCGGGTGAACATTAAAACATAGGTAATCTTTAGCTTCGGTAGTTAAGTATACTGTACCACCGCGCAATTGGCTTCCACGTCTATTTTCTTCAGTATTCGATGTTCTACAACCATTTCGTCTGTTCCGCTTTTGATGTTAGAGCATGCTTTGCTTAATGTGGGTCTTCGCTAGAGGAGCCGAGCATGAGCCGAGTTCAAATTCGTGTAGTGTGGACTGACTCTTACGGGGCAGGATCGGTAAGCGGGCGCGCGGCGCTATGATCGGCATCTCGTGGCGTGCTTCAAACATACTTTTGATCTTACCGCTCGCCGCCCCGCGCTTAGCTACCGCTCACAGCGGCAAGGTCGTGAACAGGCCGTTAGAGGAGCCGAGGATGAGCGACACTACACGAATTTGAGCTCTGCTCGGGCTTCATTCGTGCTCGGCTTCCGTAGATCCACCTTTAGATTTTAGATTGTATCTGTAAAATTTTAAGAGATTATTATGATGTCCCTATCGATGTTCAACCTCATTATCGTAAGCTGCGGAATTGTTTAAAAGCACCACCGTGTCTCTAAAACGCAAATGGCTGCTGAACGAAGACCGATGGGTGGGCCCGTAAAAGTCTTACACTCTCTTGTTCCAACCAGAATGAGACAAGTTGTTTGATTGCTTTTCCACACACAAATAATACCAAGTATAGATTAAAAAAAATATATCGAACTAGCAGTTCTAGCAGACGTTGTCTTGCGCGAAAGCTGGCATATGACAGAAAAAAATTAAGAATCTGATTCCAGCGTCACCTACCGCGCACAATTGTATTTTCAGACTATCCAGAGATATATAAAACAACATATAAAATTACATCCAAATCAGTCAAGTCGCTTAGGAAGATTTAGGTGACAAACACGAGTTCAGAAGAATTATATATAATAATGTAAAAATGTAATTCTGCTTACGACTTCAAGGAATATTGACACGGATTATGTTGTGATAATTAAGTAATAATGGTGTGATGATGGCCCCGACTTACGAGTTGTAGGTCGCTTGTTCAAACCCAGCTAGGTGTATTTATAATCAACCTTTTAATGTTCCCACTGCTGGGACTCGGGCCTCTTCTCTAGGAGAGTGAATGGGCCGTAATCCACCACACATGTCTTCGAATTTTTAGTTCTAGGACATGCCGGTTTCCTCACGTTGTTTTTCTTCACCCGACCTTTGGACGAATTTGACAGATGTTCATGGTATACAATTTTTGTTTTGGTCTACGATAAAGTTATTCTGTATATTGCTTCATTAGAAGCGAAAAGTCACACAAAACGGCAATGGAAAGGGTTTTGCTTGGAGTTTCCATGCGTGAACGTATCAGGAGTGAAGATATCCGTAGGATAACCAAGGTTACCGACGTAGCCCGAAAAATCGCCAAACTTAAGTGGCAATGGGCAGGGGATATTGCTCGCAGAACAGATGGTCGATGGGACCGAAATGGTTCTTGAATAGCGACCGCGTACTGAAGGAAGCAGCGTTGGCGCGGCCTCCCACAAATTGGACCGATGACTTGGTGAGTTGCGGAAATGCGATGGATGTGGAATTGTGGACCGTAAGTTCTGATGACACTTAGGGGAGCTAAGTGTCACCAGAACTAACGGCCTAATATTCCTATGTGCAGCTGTGGACGCCTTTCGGCTGAAGTGGTGAAGATGTTCATGAGAGACGTATGTGCGTATACTTAGGGTCATTCAAGGACTAAGTTCCTTGACCATATTTCCAAAAGATGGTAAAGTTTCATGTCTTCCAAACCAGTGATAATGTCGTTTGTGTTACAGCATCAGAGCCACCAAGGTCTAGTGATCCAGCACACTCGCACGGGCAGTTCGCCCGCGCCGCTGCCTTCGCAGCAGCAGATCAACAACAAAGCCACCAGGTAGGGCCACTTTGTCTGAATAAATAGGGACCGTTTTGAGTTAAAAGTGAGCACTATTAGGCGATTATAACACTGCCACGCACCACGCAGTGTAGCACGTGAATGCGCGTTTTAACTTTGCTTGTAAGTATCTCCCTTTGTATAGAAAATACGCACAATCCAACACACCGAAAATGCATCAACGCGCGTTCATACAGATCACGCGCCTACCAGCGTAGAAACATGCACAAACGCGCGTGGATGCGGGGCGACACGCAAGGTATGGCACACTGAGTCTCGTAGTGCCGTGCGTGTTCCGAGCCTACGTGAATTTACAAAACGCAACTACGCAAATCATCTTGCGGGCAGATTTGCACTCCCGCAAGTACGCGCGTGGGTTCGTTGACAAGCAACATGCGGCATCACGCTGCGTGGCAGTGTGATAATTGCCTTAATAGTCAAAGACGAAGGAGTACCTCAAGCATTAATACACCTACAGTTTTAAATACCAAAGGCCAGTGATGCATGGCTAATTACTGGTTTGGTCCCAACATTTTACACTTGCAAGTATTTTACCTGGCCAGTGGGGGTCTGATTTGATCAGTTCACACTTGACTACTATCTTAGTAGCTGATGGTCTGTTCGACGCTGGAGCACTCTTGTCTAGAAGTAACTTATTCACTCTTGATTCGGATATGAATAGTTCCGATACTTTGTAATTTTATTTTTATTAAGAGATCTTTCAGAAAATAGTTTCTAAATTGGTTAAATTAAACAGCAATTACAATTTCAAATACTGTTATGAACAAGAGTGAGGGCGTTGTGAGGAAATCTCGCAGTCTTTTTAATAGACTTAACCTAATAACGGTGACATCACATTTCAGTGGGTGCGTCCCTATTGTTGCTTGACCGTTGCCCTTTCCTTAAATTGCTTAATATTGAACGGATTTGAAAAAAAAAACTGCATTTTTGCGATTTTGAATATATATAAAATAATAAGTCAACACTTTGGCAATACATTCATTGTGCGTACAGCTAAGGAGTGGAATTCCCTGCCGGAGTCTGTATTTCCTTATCGCTACAACCCGGGAATCTTTAAGTCAAGAGTGAATAGGTTACTTCTGGGTAAGCTCGCTTTATCATCGACCGCATCGTCACTTTCCATCAGGTGACGTAGCGGTCAAGCGCGAACATATAAAAAAATAGCGATTGGCTGCTGCGCTGCGTGTCGTGAGTTCGATTTTCACACGGAACTAATATTTTTATGGTCTACATATGCGGTAACATCACGTTTCAGTGACAGTTTCCCTTTCCACCAGATTTGAAATGTACCTAACATACTAAATATTGAACGAATTTGAAAAATACTTTTGGTAAAGTTACTGTTTTGATACATTTGTATAAAGAAAAAAAAAAATTGCCTATCCAGCTTTATGAGATATATTATTATTATTATTTACTTTATTGTAGTTACATAAAGTAACATAACAAAGAAAAACTTGCATCTAAAACACATACAATCGCCTTATCGCATTCCGCGATCTCTTTCAGGCAACCTATTATGTTTCTGCTTACCCATTGCAAAAAGAGGAGCTATATTATTTCTTACCACCATCTTTCTTCCCCAGAACAAACACATACCCAAAGCTCCCGGACAAGTTCCGCGTGCGGTCCCCGGAGGCGGGAGCGGCGGCGGCGTCGCCCCCCGCGGCGGCGTCCGAGGAGGAGGTGATCTTCTTCTGACACCCGCCACAACACGAGCCGCACACGCGCTCCTGAGACTGTCGCCTCTCATAAGACCTTCCGCCCAGTTATAACGCCCTGGTACCTTTGATTTTACGTGATTTAGTTATGTTTTTTGCAAGTTGTTTTTGCCTAAATTACATTAGGTATAAATAATCATGATGATACTTGGTGCAAATCTTACTAAATTGTGGATTCATATTATTTATGTATTTAGCAATTCTTTCGTGTTTTCATAATGTTTCCTTCTCAGTAATTTTGAGGCTCCGCACAATTATGACGCCCTGGTACTTTTGATTTTACGTGATGTAGTTATTTTGCAAATTATTTTTGCCTAATGTAATAACAATAATAATCATGATGATACTTGATGCAAATCTTACTAAATTATGGATTCATATTATTTATTTAATAATTTTTTAAAGTTTTCATGTTTCCTTCTGCGTTATTATGAGGCTCCGCACAATTATGATGCCTTGGTACTATTGATATTTCGTGATGTAGTTATTTTACAAGTAATTTTGACTATTGCAATATCATAATGATACTTGGTATAATTTTACTAATTTATATAATATCACGTTTCCACTTGCAAGTAAATTGCATGCATGAAATTTTCTAGTCAGCATTTATGACTGACTTATATAATAAACATTTTATTTAACTCTATACTCTCAATTTTCATAATATTAGAGATGTGCTGTATAAGAGCAATGAGTCATTTAAATTATCTCCCACATTTTTATCGATATTTCGGAAACTACCGATTTTGCAGTCAGTACGTCCCTAGTCTGAACACTAACTTAAATAATATGATTTAGTCACATTTTCTTCGTCATGCATCTATATAGATATTTTTATAAATATTAATAAAAATATTTTTACGGACTATTTTAACTCTTGAAACATAATGTTACAAAATATTTTAAACGTATCACAGAGTTTTTTAAAATTTGTACAGGCAGCTATTACGTACTTACCTATTTTATTCCCACAAAATTAATAAAATATCACATTTATTATAAAATAAAAGTACAAACAAATAATACGAGCTTACAAACTAAACTATCAGACATTCCATTTTAACTAAAATGATCTCTATTTTAACCCTATAAAATCTATTTTACTGTAACAATATTTTAATCGCAGCTTTTTCAATTGAGGCAACTATTTACACCGTTCCTTTTTATTTAAATTATTTATATTTAATAGGAAGGTCGAGTGAGGTGAAACTTTAATATTTAGACTAGAATAAAAACCTTCACGAATAAAATAAATACAATAATAAAAAATAAATGTAACGAATTTAGTCGACTATGCTAACCAAACGTCAAGAATCGACTAAAAGGTGGTACTTAAAGGAAAGTAATACTAAATAACGCGAATACAGACTATGCGTTCGTATAAAGACGCGTTTAGACTGTTAGACAATTGTTCTTTGTGTCAAAGTTCAAACAAATGAAGATCTGAGAGCTAAATTAAAATGATAGCTACTGTAGTAGTATGCTGTCAACGTAGAATGTAAAACGAAATGTAAATTATAACCGATAGAACAAAGAGGTGGGCGATAACATTACATTTATTCGAGTTCCCTTATAGTTATAGATGGTTATTCGATTCATTCGTTTCGATAATCGATAATTAATCGATTCTTCAATCCTTCAGAACTGTTAAGTCACACAAAGCAGTTTTGTTAGTGTTTTATTCGATTTACAACCGAGTAGATAATCGATAAACCATTTAAAAGTGAACGGGAAAAATAATTTAAGGTTTAAATTGTAGAAAAAATGTCTACACTTAGCGGTCTATAGGTAAATAATAGAAATTGTTATATTAGATGTTTTGAAAATAAATGACAAATCTTGTTGTTGAATATTATACATTGATATATGTATGTGAATATGTATGTTGGGAGCATTTATTAATATTTTTGTAAAAGTAACTGTGATGGAATTATGTAACACCTAATAGAGTTGGAAATAATCGATTGTAAAATATGAATGTTCAATATTCGTAAATGCTTCTAACACTAGGAATAAAAGTGTTTGAAAAATTATTAAAATTGATTGTTATGAAACATTTTTACATACATTATAATCTTTTTTGAATCACTTGTTACTCGGTATTAAGGCTACTATTTGTGTTGTATAAAAGAAAGATTTGGATCGACATAATAAATGGTGTAAACATGGGTTTAGCCAGGGTAGGGCTTTGAGAAAAAACCGGCCAAGTGTGAGTCGGATTCGCGCACGTAGGGCTTCGTAACATCCGTAGCAAAAATTGCAAAAAATCACGTTTTACCTTTTGTATGCGGAACCCTAAAACGAGAGCAGTGTAGGGAATATGCATGACAAAATATTTGCTATCTAATCAGTTCATTAATATATATACAAAAATAGAATACTAACTGTGAAAACAATATCAAAATTGATAGAAAAGCAAACGACATATAACAAGTATAATTAAACTATGAACTCTGACGTAAAATACCATAACAGACTTCTCTTTCTTAGCAGCTTTGAAGTTTTTAAACTTCGTCGTTGATGAAGATATTTAAAAAAAATGTTCCATATATGTATGTATAATAGAGATAAAAAATATTTAATTTATCAAATAAAAAAAAATGCATGCATATTCCATATTATACCTATCCTTGATTTCGATAAATGACATGTCAATGTGGCAAGCGTGCTCCATCATCGCTAACCATAAAGTGAGATAGTGGTCAAACGCAAACCTATCAATAATAATAATAAAAAAAATGAGTACTGAAAAAAAAAAGTGGAAACTCTATGATGGCTATCTACGACGGTATTGAAAGAATTAAAAAATACACGCAAAGTCAGTCATCTATAACTCAAATAAGGCATGTAATTAAGACTACGTTGACTAGTGCCAAATGATTTTGTGACGTAAATATTTGTGGCGAAAGTCGTTACTTGCTTGACCTTGGCTAAGTCTATGCACGGAAACAATTTCTTTATATGTATATTTAAAAGTACGTATGTATTTCACAACTACAATATATTCTTGTGGCACGCTGTTTCAAATCAAATACATAATAATAATAATTATATATTTTCAATAGTACTTGTAATTGTTACATTTTATAAGCAACTACGTTTTAACTTAATAAATATAACTGTTAACTGTATATATGTTGGCATATTTACTATATGTAATATAATGTTATCCGAATATACTTGTAATAATAATAATTATTATTAATGTTTCGGATTGGCAATTGCATGTTTTGTGATGCTATTACGGATTTTCGCGATGCTTGACTGCTGGGTAAAGGTTTTGCGGTAACTGGCAGTTTATGAGCTTATTAGGGTAAGCTTTCGATCGATATTGAAAGAAAAATGTGTGACATTCCAGCAAAGAGTCTAGTCGTACTTCCATAGCTAAACTGCTCTCGGTGGCAACCTATATCGTAATCTATGTTATATTTTAGAGGTTACTAATAATATAACCAAGCCAAAAATACAAATATAGCATTTTTTTAATATTTATTTATTCATGTTTGGCTCATAAAAATGCTATAAAATAAACTGTACAGTACCAAACACACTGAAATTGATTTTATTTAGCTTTAAAATTAACAAAGATAATACATCTTTTTCCAAAATCTCCTCAATAAAAAAAATGTCATTTATTTCAGGTAAAAACCCATATTAGAGAACTCAATCGGAATACACAATATAATCGGTTAAAACACGACAGCAAATTAAAATTAAAATATGGATTAAAAAAAAAAACAATCAATTACAAAAACCACTATGATATAGAGCTGATATCTATTTGATCAACTACACAATATAACCTAAGTTACAATATAGGTTCCTATCATGTTATTAAAAAATGTTACAATGGGTCATGGGCACACAAAAACTGTTAGGCCACGCCCCTGTTCGGTTAGCAAACAATGTTATTCTGTTAGCAAACACGAAAACATACCACGATTTACTCTCTACAATATAACCTAGGTTACAGTATAGATTCCCATCGAGGGCAGTTTTACTATGAAAGTACGGCTAGATCGTATTGAAGGAGTATTTATTCATCATGATTGATAAAGTATAACTGAACAAGTGCCGTAAAGCCTTTCGTATAACGACATTCAATTGCTAGTCTAACAGCCGAATTAACAGACTCACTTCCTAATAGATCCCTGCCAAAATCGACTTTAAACTAACTTGCTCAAGGTTGATTTTCCTTCACCAAATATTCTTGTCTGTCAATTCGGCTGCTCAATTTTATTCTAGGTTTGTGTGCAGCTATTGTGTGTTTAGAAATAGTTTCATTTGAAACTATGGCGGGTGCCTGTTGCGGCAATAATAAAAAATAAAAATATCTTATAAATATTATTTGTCGTAAACGTATGATATCCGCACACAACAGTTGTTTAGCTCATTTACAAAACTGTTGTTATAAAAAAAAAAAACTCATAAGACTATGTAACTATTTTTCGTGCATTTACTGTAATCCTTTTTACTATTTAGTCTTTAGACAAGGTGATATTTAAAATCTATTTTCTTGTTTAGGAGTACCTTTTCATACTGTGTGTATATATATCGACGTTGATGTTTGAACATATTAATCTTAAGATATATCTTATAAACCGATCAAAGTTAGGTTTCTATCGCAAGATCGAAATTATCAACTTGCAATAAAATTTATTCGATACAAAAAAAATAAAATAATAATAAATTAATAAAAAGTATATGGCAATTTTAAATTAGTAGTTAAAAATGTTTTAAATGAAATCGGATTTAGAGTTTTATGATACTTAATTTTTATTATTTGTATAGATCGTTTCGATCGAGGTTTCGACTTCAAAACATCATGACAATAAAATATAAAAAAAAAGTTCTATTTTTCTGAACGGTGACGACATGTTTCGAACTCATGTTTGTTATAGAGACCTATATAAAGAGTATCGATATGTATTATTGATTTAATGATGCTTAAACGCGGCCATTGATATTTTCTACAGAGCACAAAATCGCCGCCTACGCAACTACTAGAGACGACACTCTAAAGCCCTCTGCGCCAATTTTCTAACAAAACATGTTACCAAATCGTTTCGGCACACAAAAACTGTTAGGCCACGCCCCTATTTGGTTAGCAAACAATGTTATTTTGTTAGCAAACACGTAAACACGGCGCAGCGGACCGAGTTTTACAGATTTAAAAAAGTCCCTTAAAACATCTGCCTGTTTGTTCGCGATAACCCCAAAAAATACTGTTTGGATTTGCACGCTGTTCCCACCAATAGACAGAATGATTTATAAGGAAAGTTTAGTCATATAATACACAACATAATTTCAACCGAAACACGTCCACTGCTGGACATAGTCTTACCCAAAGTATCGTCACAACGTACAGTCCTGTGCATCTCGCATACATCGCATTCCCACCGCTGTGTCTTCCGTTGGAGGTCGCTATTGCAGAACCTTTCGTTCCCATTTATCATCTGTTCTGCGAGCAATGTGCTCTGCTCACTGCCACTTAAATTTGGCGATTCTTTGGACTATGTCGGTAACCTTGGTTCCCCTGCGGATATCTTCACTCCTGATGTGATCACGCTAGGAAACTCCGAGCATAGCCCTTTCCATTTCCCCTGGGGTGACTTTAAGTCTTCTGATGAGGCCCATTGAGCGACCATACAGCGATTTGAATATATACGACAGCCCGAAAACAACTATCAGGCAGTTGCCCACCAGACATAACACCTGTCTGGTCGGAGGATCCTCCCTTTTCAACGGAGGTATGCGGCACTTTACACTCAGTTTCACATACCTCCAAAAATTATTTTCCACTTTAAAAAAAGGGGTACAATAAAGCTAAGGCTGTGGGATTATTCGAAAGAATCAGGTACCGCAACTATGGAACGCAAAGGGTAACTGAAGAAAAACAGGTCGAGTTTTAGTCAATAAAATTCTGACACTCCATCTTGCTCCATTGTGTTATTTAAAGATAACATACTGTCACATTTACTGACTAAACCCCCAAAGTTCCTTCAGCTATCCAGGGTCGCGGTAATTCTTTCGAACCATTCCACTGCACTGGTCTTCTTAATTTTGTCACTGTTGTCTCTAGCAGTAGCCCAAGGCTTCTGTAATTCCTAAATATTCAATCAAATTATACGCTTTTTAATACAATCGCATTCCAATGGCCAGAAATGATGCATTTAAATAAATAATTGTTCCTTAAATAGGATATAAAGTTTTTCACATTCATTGGGTATTTTGCTATTATAGACCTAAGCATAATATTGCATTTAGAAAATTGAACTGCAACCGGAAAGGGGCTTATTTCATTAAACGTTCTACTCATATGTACCTACTTCATGTTTTAATTATGTAAGTGAGCAAAGAAATCGTGTATTTACAGAATATATTTTTATTGACTATTGAACATCTAGAGGCATTTTCATCTATGTATTCTTGTTTTTAGATGCCTCAAATCTTATGTCAGTCTTTCGGCAGCTATATACTTACACTACGATTCAAACTTCACGGCGGCTTGAACAAACTTGAATGGTAAGGTATAGTCTGTCTAAAAAGTCAAACGACTTAGAAAATTATTAGGGTAAAATGAAATCTGATGTAGTCAACACTGGTTAGATAATCAAGGTTGATTAAGAGATCTTGATCATTGCTTACTAATAGAACCATAAAAAGTGTCGAATTTAAGTATTTTTTAAATGATTTAATATTATTATGGGACTTTTTAACAATATAAAATACAAATGGTTTTCATTTATAATATACCTATTTCAGTCTCTTTAATAATATTCTTATTACAAAACAAAAGTAGGATACATTTGCAAAGTGTGTCATTAGTAAGTATAAAGTAATAACATAAATCTAGAATCGTAAGTGAAATCTGATTCTAAATATTCTACTCTACTTACTGATTCATCATCACTAGCCATGCTGCGATCAACATCTGTTGTAGAACAATCATTATCTCCAAAAACAAGTGAATGACAACTAAAATTCGTGTGGCCAACTACAGATTTTTTATTTTGTTCGTAAATTCCCAAATAGTTTGACTTTTTAACAGACTATACTACGCGACAAGTAGTGCGCTTCACAGCCGCCATTAAGTTTGACGCTTGCCATTTAAATTGTAGCTATTATAAAGGTTTAAAACATTAAGCTATCAGTGCAAGACTGGGTTGCATTATACCATCATGTACAGGAACTCAAAATTCCGTGCCTTCTATTATAATTAAATTCAGTTCCAGACAGCTATTTGCGCGTTCTGAGTTTATTTTCAACCTACATAATAGCCACTTTAAGTCATCGTAATAACCCTTTGACTGTGACTGTGTAATAAACTCCAGTTAAACACACAAAAAAAGAAACATCAAAACAGATCTCTGCCGTTAACTTGTATTAAAATGGTAAAAAATAAAATCACTAACTTCTGGCAAATAGTAGCTTTCTCCATTAAAACTTTTGGACCCCCGTTTCATCTCATTAGGATTTTTTGAAAGTACACATCGTAAAAGGAACCTCGCCCCCTAGGTCCAATTCGGTGAGGGAATCAGGACTTTACCTATTATATGTATGTACAAAAGACATGCAGAGTTAAATTAAATCAAATTGTGAATCTCCATAGGCGTGACGGATATCAATATCTCATGAAAATAAAACTATTTTTTTACTATACTCCTATTTCTTGTAATTACAAACTGATTACTGCGCGTTCAGGTGTACCTGCGTAGACACTAATATCGATTCGCTACCTATGCAGTGCGACGATCAAAAGTGGCAATTAAGTAAAGTTTCAATGCTTAAATTATGATTGCAATTTAATTTTCTAATTGAGGTGTTTATAACATGTTGTTTATTATGTTCTCCAAACAGTCAAAGGGTTTTAATCATACAAATAAATAGTAGAGACGCAATAATCACTACTAAATGTTATCAATGTATTTCTTTCGACTGCATTTCAGTATTTAATGTCTATCGATCATAAATAGACATTATTTTAGTGAGATATTAATCAGTACTTAACATGGTAGCCTTACCCCTATATTCCAAGTCATCTCCTTCAACTCGACTCCACCTCGACTCATCAATAGGTTATTTATTGACTATCATCGAGGTTTCTGACTGAGCCAGAGGTCTTTCAAACCGACTTGGAATATGGGTCTTAATTTTAAGTTCGCGTTGCAATATTTAAAAAAACTTATGTAAGCTTTAATCTAAACTATATTTATATTTTAGTTAATATGTTCCCTCCAAATTTTTTCCTATTATTTTGTGGCAACGACAATACGTTATGTATTGCTCAAATTATGCTCATGTTTAACCCCCGACACAAACAGAGGGGTGTTATAAGTTTAACCGCTATGGTGTGTGTTTGTCTTCTGTATATCTGTCCGTAGCTCATAAACGGGTGAACCGATTTAGATGCGATTATTTTTATTTGAAAGCAGGTATTCTAGCAATGGTACTTGACAAGTTTAGTCTAATTCGGTTCAGCCATTTACAAGATATAAGGGGGTGAAAGTGGGAATGAACAATCGAATGTTTGCAAAAATGGCCGAATGGGGTATCAAATGAAAGGGTACCTAAATGATATACATTTCAAAACCATTTGTCGGGGGATTTTTAAATTTTAAATTCTAAGTTTTATTAATCCTTATACTTATTTCTATAGTGATATTAATACTTTATTCGTGTATAATGAACGGTTCGACGTTATGACTATTTTAAACTTTTTGTTTTTAATACCTTGATCTGTGAAGATTAGCGGGCTATGCCTGCCTTGTATTTAGAATAGATGACAGAAATAAACATTTACCTAGTATCATTTTATGTGTTTTATTAATAAACAAAAACAATGGCATTTTAACATATTTATACACTCGTTGTAGGCAAAAGTGTTGCAGTCTTTGAAAAGAGACTTGGATGCAGATACTGGAATGAAAGTTAATGCAAAATTTATGTGACAATTGGGTAGTTAACATTTTTTTAAACCTTTATATATCAAAAAGTAACTTAATTTAAAATTGGAAGTAGAAATAATTTTTCTAATTAAGTTAGAAACCTTTCAAATCTAGTGAAAAGGCGTCGAGCGTACTGTCGTAGCGACAACCGCTAGTCCCCTCTAAATATAAAGAAAATATCGTGTTTGTGCTTGAAGTTTTTAATTTTCTCAATTCTTTCAAGTTCGTTAGTAAAATAAATACTTTTACATTATTCAAGAGCTATATTTGTCCTTTTTTAATTTCCTTTATTAATTAGATGAACATATACAATATACCTTTAGTACTGGGGATCTACTATGAAATATTAAAATCAACATAAAACCGTTGTGAGAGAGAGATGGAGCTATAGAGGACGAATAAGGTTATCTCTTTCTCACACCGATTTCGTGATGAGTTTAAGATACCATGGTAAGGGGACTGGTCGATTATCGGTCAAATAGAATATTCCATAAAATATAAGTTAAATGTATGTGGTATAAGATAACAGATATTCGAGTTGATTTCATCAATTCCTTTCTTAGAGTAGTAATTCATGAATGTTTATTTATTGCTTATGTCACTTTAAAATTCAGTCTTATTTTATGTTAAGAAATCACAAGTTCCCACAGATTTGAAGAAATCTTTCAAGAACTGATGAAATCCACTCCTTATTCAAATACAAACATTAAACATATTCCAATAAAGTTGCTATTCCTTTGATAAATTTTAACATACAGTAGAAATGGGATACAAAGTTGGTATATCTTGGTTTTAGTATGAATACTGGACTAGGGTTAAGTCGAATACATTTTTAGAAGTGCACGTAAGTATTAATTTTAATAGAAACTACATGAAATTAACTAATTTATGTGCTAAAGTATTAGTTTTTAGGGTTCCGTAGTCAACTAGGAACCCTTATAGTTTCGCCATGTCTGTCTGTCCGTCTGTCTGTCTGTCCGTCCTCGCTTAATCTCTGTGACCGTTAGCACTAGAAAGCTGAAATTTGGTACCAATAGGTATATCAATCACGCCGACAAAGTGGTAAAATAAAAATTGGAAAAAAATGTTTTATTAGGGTAGCCCCCCTATATGTAAAGTGGGAAGTGATTTTTTTTTTAATTTCAACCCTAACGTGTGATATATCGTTGGATAGGTATTTAAAAATGAATAGGGGTTTACTAAAATCATTTTTTGATAATGTCAATAATTTCGGAAATAATCGCTCCAAAAGTAAAAAACAATGTGTCCCCCCCCCTCTAACTTTTTAACCATAGGTTTAGAAAATATGAAAAAAATCAGAAAAGTAGAACTTTATAAGGACTTTCTAGGAAAATCATTTTGAACTTGATGGAAAGAACAGTTTTTGTACAAAAAGACAAAAAGGTTCTACAAAATAATTTCTGGACTAAGTTTGTAGCATAATCGTATATGCAAGCATTTTTTTAAACTCATAAGTGGGTACACTTATTGTGACGGACGGGAAACTACGGAACCCTACACTGAGCGTGGCCCGACACGCTCTTGGCCGGTTTTTTTTTGATATAAAGTAACACTGGAGAAAAGGTGGGCTTCGGAAAGTACTTGGAAGATGCGCTTCAAGGAATATTTTACCCTTACCAGCTTTAAATAAGGCTCAAAATCTCGTAAGAACGTTCATGAACAATGTGAGCAATTGCAGTAAGACACTGAGACAATCAGAAAACAAAATGGAAGACGTAATAGTAAAAAAATGCAATAAAAAGAAAATAATACTTTTTTCACAAATAGTCTGGTTTTGCCATTACGACACTTATCTCTTACTAGACTACTACTAGTAACTAGACTACTAGTAAGCCTATGCAGGAGTTACTATTTTTTTATAATATTTCAATCATATATGTCAGTGAAATTGGTATCCGTAAGGTGAAAACGAATAGCGCTATACATAAGCATTATAGTTAGTGAAATACTATTTCGTTGACTTAATCTTGTTTCCATATACTAAAAACTGGGCAAGTGCGAGTCGGACTCGCGCACTGAGGGTTCCGTGCAAACTACAATTCCCGAATGGGGAGTCTCGAAATTTTTTTTGAATTGCAATTTTTTTTTGTGACCTTGGTAACAACAAAACTGTTTTCAGATTTATTCCTCTACCTGTGCTATAAGAACTTGCTTTGTGCCAAATTTCAGAATTCTAGGTCAACGGGAAGTACCTACCCTATGAATTTTGTTCTTTGAGAGTATCAAAATATACGTTATTTTGCGACATAAACGACCGTATCTTTTTTATTCGTTAACTTGGAAGTTTGATTTTACAGCTTGAAGGGACCGCAGACCTGAGTATATGGTTTTAATTTCAACTCGATACTTTCACACGTTCTCGAGATAAAGGGTCTTGACAGACAGACGGACAGACAACAAAGTGATCCTTAAGGGTGCCGTTTTTTCTTTTTGAGGTACAGAACCCTAAAAATAAAATAAAGTAATAAAGATTGAGTTCAGCGCCATCTAGTGAGAACACTGCCACGCTGTCGGACAAAGTTTTCACTTTAAGCTTTCGAATACCGTAATTAGGACAATAAAAAGACAATGAGAGAGCGTTCACTTGAGGTTTAACGAATTAAAAGTATACAAGATATTGCAACTTGGAGTTATTTGATTTTTCATGCATGAACGGAGCACGAGCCGAGCTCAAATTCGTGTAGTATCGCTCTTGCTCGACTCTAAAGTGGGTCCTCACTACACGAATTTGAGCTTGACTCGTAGGTACTCAGCTCCTCTAGCGTCGACCCACCTTTAAGTGCCGCATTGCAAACCAGACTTTAATAATTTCAATAAATTATTAAAACTTGTGAGATCTAAATTACAACATTACTTTGAATAAAGAAAGACACATCTCTATTCTAAAGAAAATCAATTTTCAGGACTGGAAGAACAGGATCAGTGATTAAACAAAAAGCAGTCTTATTTATCTACCTTTAAGGATGAAAATTGAGTAGGTTTCTATCTATCTAGCCACCACTAATCAAGGCACATCTTAACGACTTCTATCCATAAACTAGATTATGTTAGTGAAAAAAAAAAGTAATATTAAAATATAAAAAAGTATAATCTTAGCTTGAGTTTAAACAATATTATATTAAAATAATAATCAACAATGTTTGACCAGAAGGCTGGCTGGTTCGTTCGTTGCATAAAGAATTACGCATCGTCTTACGTGGGCATTTCTTCGAAGGGTTGCGAAGCGATCTGATGATGATAGTTCATGCGAAATCGCTGTTTAGCCGCCATTTAGCCAGCCGCCAGCGTACCCCAAGAGCTTGCGTTTCATACAGTTGATTTGAACTAACTGTACTCGACCGTATCGCATTGCTAATCGCCGCACCGCACACACGTGTGGTTGATCGCGCCGCATAGCTTCGCAATCTCATAGAATTGTCTACATAGGACATCGCCTTAGCATTACCATCCAACATGGCAACGCTGCCAGTCTTCTAGGCCCGTTCACAACGTGTTCAAATGACAGCAATCTGGAGTACCTCAATGCTTAAGGCTTACTGTCCATGGACATCTATGAAGCTACGTGGACAGTAGGCCTAAAGCTTAGCGTCCACCGCGTCGGAATCGGAGCGTACGCGGTGTACGAGCCGTCGGTATTTACATAATGCGTCTACTGCATTCGGATTTTGCATCGACAATTTCCGATCCAGTACACGCTGTACCATTAAATCAATACAAAACAACGAATCCGACGGCTCCGATCCGGACGCAGTGGACGCTTAGCTTAAGTCTTTGTTTATACATAATATGTACGTAGTTAGATAATTAATAATGTACGTATATTTCGATATTTCCTTAGAAAATTAAATGAATTTCCTCTAAAAAAATCATCGCTTTTACGTTTCGAGACATGATAATAATGTAACCTATTTATTAAACTCAACAAATCCTTATCTTCAGATAACAATGTTAACAATCTCATAAAAATAATTCGGTCAAGTAGAATTCAATGAGAAACTAAATTGTTCATGGTTTGTTCAGAGCCGTAACAAGGGCGGGGCGGTGCCAAAGGTGCCCAGACACAGGTCGCAGTCCTTGATGGGACACAAAAATGATCAAACCAAGGCTAAGTTTGGACCATTACTTTCATCAGAAGGAGGTTACTATTTCCCTTTACCTCGTGCTCCGTAACAAGGCCTGAATTAGGTCCAGACGCTCAGGTCGCCACCTAACACATAAGCTGTGGGCGATCTGCATGGTGACACACAATTCGGGTTTTTTTAGGGGCTCAGTTTTGGAAATTGGCACCGGGCGCATAAAAGGTTAGTTACGGCACTTCGTTTATAATAAACGTCATGACTAAATGTAGGTAGGATTGTAATAAACGGTTTATTACAATCCTACCTACATTTAGTCATGACCGAAAAAAAATACAAATTATTTGTTTACTTATATTATGGCAGTTAGGTCATAACTATTTACTGCTCATATTCGAGCCAGTGCTAAGTTCTAATAAGGAAAACTAATTGTGACTCAAAGTATTCTGAATCTACCTAATATGCAGCTTGGAATTTAGAGGGCAGTGGTGGCCCCAGTGCTAATAACCCTGATTCGAGTTTTACATCACTTTTTTCATTACCACTGTAATCAAAACAGTGAAGGAAACACTGTGATGAAACCATGACATCCACCAATCCGCACTGGGCCAAGTGGTTGATTGTGGGCCATTCTCTCTCATAAGACTCTTGCTATTAAGAAGGAATGGGTCGTAATACAGTTCTGAGACCCAAAAGTGGGAATTTTATAAGCCTGAATATGCAATTTACTATTATATTCAAGAGACCATTCTCTTGTTCCTAAAGGATACTATAGCATATTATATAAAGTTTTCCTTTATACTTCTTAAATTCATAACATGTCTCTAACAAATTCCTCAGAATTCTTCTCCCAAATCTTTCCAGATCGATATAGCCTATAGATTTTATTGCTAACTAAATTCTGCCCAAATTTCATCATTGAGCCTTCAAATTTGTGCTGGAACACTTGCATCTGTGTCTCATTGTACCCTACACCGCTAGGGTTAATAATTTTAGGGTCCCTACACTCTGTATATTTGTGTGCTGCTAAAGTTTCTACTGGTAATACCTTAATACTTGAGTTAGCACTAAATATATCTTCAAAAGTTTGCATAGCATCTAAATTCCTTACACTTACAGACTTTAAGTCCTGAGACATTATATTATTATAGTAATGTGTCTTCTTCATAATATCTGGATACCCATTTTCAGTATTATCATCATCACCTTGATTCAAGCAAAACAAAAGAGATTTTGCTTGTAAAGTCTTGAATTTCCTTGTAGGATCAAAGTCGTTGAATATTTCTTTAATGTTGTCATGAACTCGTGGTACCAAGAACTCATCCCATGCCAATACCATAGCATGACTCACTTTTTCAGCTTCTTCTTTATCAAATCTAAAATGTCTAAATAAGCAGTCGAGCTCAATTGCTTCTCTGACAATGGTGTAAGACTTAGCAAATACAAATGGATAGTTTAGAGGGAAGAATTGTATATTCCATTGAGTAATATCTGGTGGCAGTAAGTTCAGTCTCCTGATAATATCTTCAGATATCATGCTATCATATATTGTGAAGAAGTTCACCCCCATCATATGGTGGAACACTAGGAACTCTATGAATGCGTCTCTTGAGACCAACGGCACTTGGTTCGGTATGACACAAATGGCCGGCTCTATATTGTTCACAAACCTTATGTTACTCCTACTCTCTCTGGGTTTTCTTTTGGTGTTCACTTCGATAACTCTGTTAATTGGAGCATGTATTGGGTTGATGTTGTAATCATTTACATAGAAACTAACTCCTTTTGGTTTCCCCAAATTCTTGTTGAGTGAACACTGGAAGATGTACAAGCGGAAATCATTGATGGGTTCTGATACAATTTTGTAATTAAACCTTCCTGCCTTAGGCTTGACTGTGTTCTCCAACCAAATATTACACCGAAAGTTAGGCGGCACGTGCGCCTTGCCAATGACAATCGTGTCGATGTTATGAGCGTGCATCGGTGTCAATTTATCATACTTCTGATAAGATCTCAAGAATGACGAATATGAGTAAAAATTTTCATCGATCTGCTGAAACAGTGGCGGCGTTTCACGGATTTCCATCGATGAATTACGAAGGATTTCCGACAGCATTGTCGCGTTGAAGCCGGGGCCGCAAAACTCAATTTCCGAGAGACCTGGTTTGCCGAAGAAATTCAGTACTTCTAGCACATACCTAAGCCTGTAGTACTCATGGCGGTATATGAGTAATGTTACGATGCTTAAAAAGCATACAATGACGAGAATAAGTTGATAATATTTCCTCATTGTGGTGGTTCCAGATGAATTTCGAGAAGACTTCATTTATTCACCGGCGGCATCTAAAACCATTAAATGCCGTTAGTAACTCTAATAACCTCTTTGTCCATTAGAATAGCATATAATTTAACTACTCACCGATTCATTTGAGAACACAAATAAAAGTAAAATAATAATTTTCAAAGACGATAACCATTTCACAGCATTGCAGATGATTGTGATGAATGAACTTCTTGAATGAACTAAATTGAATTATGAATGAATTTTTCTTCTGAATTACTATTGTCAAAGTGACACCTCAATGACGTTATTTTTCTGTATGTTGGTTTCAGTAGAGGTGGTACTGGTCTTGGACTGTGGTAAATTTAATTTTCTTTAGTTGCGAAATGTAAATCTTTTCGTGATCTTTTCAGAGGATTCATGAACCAACAAGTCGATGGATACATTTAATTAACTCAGAAAGATTTGTCAAGCAACAAACAGTTACTAATCATGTTTAAGTTTATTTATGTATAATTGAAATGAAGAAAAGAGTGATATCAGTCTATGCTTTTATAATAGACCTCATTTACTACCACCTCTAGTCAATGTCAATTCTGCCAAAGTAACAAAATAAAACCAAAAGCGAGCAAGTCATCGGCGTTTTCATGGAATGTCTTGTATAGTTGAATAGAAAATAAAATAAATTCTAAATATGTCCACCAATAAGGACGAGACTTTGAGACAATTTTGCGACGTTACTGGCGCCGATGAGGGCCGCAGCAAGTTTTTCTTGGATTCTTCTAACTGGCAGCTAGACGTAAGTGAAATACTTGTTTTATCACCTTTTTGCTGTTTTTCTCGTCATAATAACGTATTATCTGCTAAGTAACAATGTCAATCAACCGTTTGAATCAAATAACATCAGTTTTGTTTTGGTATTGACCTCTTTACGAGGTTTTAGTTCTGTATTGGTAAAATTTTTGTTTTGCTTGAAACAAAGATCATTATGCAGCTAATGTAAGTATGTAACAAGTATGAACAAGTCTATATACTTTTAGATACAGTTACGATGTATTTCCATATGTAATGAGTTGTCTATAATCAATAACGTCGCACGCCTCATGTGTGAATCAATGAACTGTATTCTTGAATGAATTGGTTGCTTTGTTGGCCATTTGTCCATTGTTGGCTTATATATTCATAATCGACGTCAACAAAGAGTCTTGTATTGAAATTAATCATAACAAGAATCTTATTAGCATGTTTCATTCCTTGGTCTCAAAATTCCTGTAGTATTAATACCTAAATGAAACCTATTTTATTCTTTACTGATTCAATTTTTATAGTGACAACCATTTTGCCTTGCCCTTCATCATAATCATATCAGCCGAAAGACGTCCACTATTGAACATAGGCCTCCCCCAATTGTCGCTACAACGACCGGTCCTGTGCCCTGCCCTTAACCCAAGTAAATGTCACTATACCAAGTTAGAAATAACCTAAAAATCTGGTTACAGGTAGCACTATCCAGTTTCTACGAACACGGAGGCAACGCAGACGAAGCACCAACTAACCCTGCAGTTGCTGCGTCGTCGCTGCCTACTCTCTCAGACAGTGACATGGAGTCACCTCCAGGGTCACCGCTTGCGCCTCCAAAGAAAGATAAGAAGAAGGTGCCGGGACAAAAGTTTGCTACGTTGGACTCATTGCAGCAGGAGAGCTCAAGTGATGAGGAAGAAGGTGACTGTTTTGTACTAGAAACTACAACTATATTTTAATTCTTTCATTATCTACAGACGGTAGCACCTCACTTGTGAAATAATCTACATAAATAAAAGGACTGCGAAACTTCCCACTGCTGGGACTCAGACCATCTCTCTAGGAGAAGGAATGGGCCGTAATCCACCACACGGGCTCAGTGTGGGTTGGTGAATGTACATGTCTTCGAATTTTTAATTTAGGACATACCAGTTTTTTCACAATGTTTTCTTTCATTGTTTTGAGAGCAGTGGTGATGAAATAAATTTCAAAAAATAATGCGCCTGGCTGGGTGTGAATCGTCGACCTACAACTCGTAAGTCGGGGCCGTTAATACTCGGCCACTACTGCTCTTGCTCTAAAGTTTTCAAAACAATTGAGGTGTTGTTTTGTGTGCTGTGACATTGTAGTCAGTCAGTAAATGTAATATTTAGACTTAGTGGCTTACTTCGTAGTACAATTGCCGGCACGGATCTTGAGCGCTGGCTTCAAGTTGCGCAGAAGTCAAATATTCGGTCTCTTTAGTGGTGCGAAGTGAGACGCGGGGGCGAGGAGTGTCAGTGATTGGCTCGCCGCGCCATCGCGTCATAGACGTCACTCATGATTCGTTTCCTGCCTTGCTGCATGTATCTAACAACGACGACGATTGGCTCGCCAATGTATGGAATGCGCAAAGCGATCCCCACTGTGACGCCGAGCGCTCAAGATCCGTGACGGTAATTGTAAATCAGTAAGCCCTTATACCAATATTTTACTGACTTTGTATAGCATAAAGGAACATTAATAATTAGAATAGTTTCAACTGTGTTCACTCGTAAAGCCTATAGGACCCATTTATGTTAAAATTGCCAAAGAAGACTGATTGGTTAAGAAAAACAAGGCCCACATGTGCGCAATGTAGTTCTACCTCAAAAGCAAAATTAAAAGTAGGTAGGTTTTTATTTTCACATTAACATCAGGATGGAGCTGATTTACTAAGCAAATATGTACAGTCAAGGATCAAAAGTGCTGTTGCAATCACCTAAAACTAAAGTATCTATTATATTTTGTAGTAGAAATTCAATGTTTCTCCTCTAGTTTTAGATTTTATACTATTGATTAAATTAGTTTAGGCATATTGACCCTTGAGTACTCGCGCGGTGAGCAATTTGCCGCAGCATACGACTTGGTGGTGGATATAGTTTGCAATCTGATCACAATCAGTTTGCAAACGATTACGATACAGTTAACTGAAGGGTACCGTCCAGGAAGGACTGTAATCGGGTCCACGGCGGATTGTATTCCATGTGCGCCTCAAAGACGTGTCACCAAAATTAACGGGGCTAGATCTGATGCTGGCTAAGTATTTTTCGAAGAAGTTACTTACCCTTGCAAAAAGGCCATCTGAAGAAACACTGGGTTTTAATCGGTAAAAGTCTAACAGGCATCGGTCCACTTCAGTCTGGAGAAGTGTTTCTTGACGATTTCCCACGTAAAAATAAAGTTAGGTGAAGAATGGGGGCCCAATTACTGGTCTATGCTACTCTTTGGCCGTGAACCTTGCGAAGTTTTCAAAAATTACGCATGTTTTCTGAGAACGGCAAAATGCTCACAGCACGAGCAATAGGGCTAATCTTCTTGCACAAAACAATTTAGGCACTTTAGGTTTGGGAGAATGCAATGGTAATTTTGACCATTGAATCCTGACAACTGAATTTTTTTGGCGATGCAGCTGCCTGTACAAATTGCCCTCCACTTCGATCACAAAAAACTCAGACGGTATTCGACAACTCCTCAGAAGATTCTGATCATGTAAATGAGATCAATAAGCTGAAAAAAGAAGTGGAACGTCTGTTGTGTGAGAATAGTGCGTTGAGAAAAGAGTTAGCAAGAATTAGAGCTAAAGGAGAACCTGGTGAGAGTGAAGCAGGTCTGTGAGTGTTCTTGTCTTGTAGTGAGTTGTGTAGAACTAAGACTTTTGTACCATACTTGCTACCGATATTAGAAATGTGAGAGTTTTGGAGTTTCTTGCACGTTCTTCTCCATAGAGATCTACGCTTTGGAACGTGCAATTTAGCTTCACTTTTTTGTTTTTGACTGACCGACATTCTGACGATTCAAAAGTGCCTGTAATTGGTCTATTTTAAATAAACGTTTCTGATTTCTGAAAGTCTGTATATTAGAATGTTTGTTAATAAGTGGCTAGAGAGACGCCTCGGGGTCCTCACTTTCCACCTGACGTAGGTCCTCACCGGATATTCCTGTTTCTGATTTTGGCGAAAAAAACGCCCGAGCGTTAACACCAGTGTCCTCGTGGAGGCGATCGATGACGGCGACCTCTCGTCTCTTTCTGTCAAGCAGTAATGCTAGCAAAGGAGGTGGCCGCAACCGTGAGGAAATGGTCATTCTCACGCCCCAGCCGCCGCGACGATTCCACAGAAGGTTCTGATTTTAAAAATGAGATGAATGAATTGAAAAAAGAAGAGAAGGGATTATTGCGTGAGAATGTTGCGCGTTGCGGAAAGAGTTGGCAAGAGCGGGTGATAAGGGATGTGTATTTGAGTGTCATTGTCTTGTAGTGTTGAGTACAACTGAAAGTTTTACATAAACTCATGCGTTTATCGTATGGGCGTAGACATAGGGTTGCCAGTCGTACTCTAATGTACTTTATTTTTAGTAGGAGTACTTTATCTACGTACGCAATAGAGTACTTACGTTAAAATACTCAACGTATTTTGACTGTGATATAGAATTAAATTGAATGAAGTCCTACAATTTCAGTATTTAATTGAAATATTTTCCGTCACAAATTGTAAAGTGGCGGAAAGAAAACCATAGCTTCATTTTAATTGTACGGTGTTTGTACGATTATTTTAAGACGTCGAAATGTTTAGCAAAAAGTAAAACAATAAATATACGAAACTCAAAGTAAGTTTAAGTGTAAGTAAGTTTAAGTGTGTGTGTGTGGTTTTAGTGTAAGTAAGTTTTTATTAAGAAAGTACTTCATAATTCTTTTTGTTTTAATCAGCCTTTTTGTAGGAAAATCGTTCTATGAATGGATAATTTATTAACAGATAAATATCTATGAAACCGTTTTGTCGCATCCTGTTCTGTGATTTTTGGCTTTTGTTATATTTCGTGAAAAACCTATGATTTTGAGTGTTGTGTGGGCATTTCTGCTTCATCATCTTCCTGCCCTAATACCATGTAACTTGGTCGGCTTAACTTTAGCGACTCAATTTGTTCATAGAAAATGTTTCTTTGTTGCAGGTCAAGCTTTTTATGCAGGTGGGTCTGAGCGGTCTGGACAGCAGATCCTGGGACCAGGGAAGGGCAGAAAGGACATAGTTACTGAAGTCTTCAAAAGCGTTAGAGAGTGAGTTGCACGTTTTGCTACAAGAAGGATAAGACTAATTTTTTGGCAACAATTCTAAGTTTGTCTTTGTCATTTTGGCTAAAAATAAATCATCTTTTAACTCGTATAAATTAAATAGTAAATATTAGGTATTTTTAGACTCATAATAATGAGATTTTAGGTACACAATATGCTGATGGCATAGATCTTGACTTGCGTTGCGTAACAAATGCTTGTTTAGCTTACACTCCCGCTCTGGGTGAAGCAAGCGGGAGTATCAGACTTTTAATAACTAAAACCCACCAGTTTTCCTTCAGTTGCTAGTTGCGTTCTAGGGACGCTTTAGTGTGGCAGGCGGTCGCCTCTTTCTGCGAAGCAGTAATGCTAGCAGTAATGCTAGCAAAGGAGGCAGCCACACGCGCGAGACAATGGCCCTCGCGCCCTAGTCGCCGGGATTCCGATCCTGATTTTCAGCCACCATAGGCGCGGGCTCGCGGACGGCAAGCAATGGGTAGCTCGCCGTCCGACCGTCCGTCAACCGTCCGGACCGAGCTCAAGTCGTCGATGGCGCGTAGTGCTCCACACGCGCTTCAAGGAGAGGTCAGCAACCGTAGGGGCCCAGCAGGGTCGTACTGGGGCCATGGGTGATGCGAAAGAGATCCCCAGAGCCCACAATGGCAAAGCAGAAACAGGAGTGGGTTTTTAGTCTGTAGAAGCCTGACACTATCGGCGATACCATTAGATGATTTTCCCACTTAAAAAAAAGGGATGCTTTAGTGACTCTTTGGAACGTTCGCACTGCTCTAACTCACTAGTGTGCTTTAAACTTGAAACCTCATTGAGAACAGCAAGTATTCTAAAATGTAATTTATTGTGTGTAATACAAATGTATGTTGTATCATTGCACAGGCGAGGCGCGGTGGTGTTTGAAGATGAGCCGTCTTCCACGAGCCGAGGGGGACGTTCCGCGTTCAGCGGCGTGGGATATAGACTTGGTAACAAATCATTAATGTCATAGTTCTCTATCGTAGTCTGCATTTATTGTAATATTGAAACTTGCTTTTGAGAAATGATTGAAGTCTAAGCTATTGATAGGTCCGATACTCTGAATAAAATTGAAGCACTGCAAACGCGCGTTTTTAATTTACACGGTCGCCGAACTCTGGCGTATTTTTGTTTGCAGTTAATTTGATTGCCACTCGTATGTTCTTATGATTTTACTTTTGTTTTTCATTAGCTCGCTTTTGACAACTACCATAGGGCCCAAACACAAAACTTCGTTGCGACGTCGCATCGTAGACGTCAAATCTGGCATGCAATAACTTGCGGATTTATTCAAATCGCACATTGTATGGTACCTGAACCGATACTTTGCCGCGCGAAATCGCATCATAGCGCCATCTTGTATCATATCGGAGTTTGTGTGTGATCCATTCCATGATGGTAAGCGGTGATGTGGTCGACGATGTAGCACGCTTGCCTAGAAGTAAACTGTTCGCTGTTCAGTTAAATACCCGCCAGGTCGTAGCTATCAGGAAACACAGACTCCGGCAGGTATCTAAGGATTGAGCTACAGGACCGCACCGAATCAAACTTATACTTCTATCCTTTTCTGTCACGTAGAACCGTCATTTCCTAGAGCGAGAAAGAGCAGGAGTGTGAGAGCACTCAGTGGAATCGTCAAAGCGGTCGGCAATACGCTATCTTTCGCACTTTTTTGTGCTTCTATCATTTTCTGTTACTTAGAACTGAAATTTCGTCGAGAAAAAGAACAGCCCCCCTAGCCAAGTTACAATCGAATTCCGTTCTCTAATTGGTAACGCCTCAGTGACAGTAATATTAGAAAACGATAACTTGGTAGCCATGTTGACGCGCCTGAGTCGGCCGCTCGTTCTACAATGTAGCGTTTGTATAACAAAGGATGTAGCGTTAAATATTGTAGAAACGATTTTGAACGATGTGAACTTGGCTGCGAATTGTCTATTCGTTTGTTCTGACCACGCGACTTTACGTTGAGATGACGTCATTCCCATACGTTTCATCACTTTTAGACAGCGTTAACGATTGCAGAACTTGGCTAAGCGTGCAGGAGTCCCATCGGTGGAATTATTGAGGCTGTCGGCAACAAGTCGGTAGCTCAAACCGGAATACCTCAATTAATCTCAAGTGAGACTAGACAGTTACACTGAAGATTTTAGTGTACTAGCGTCTGTGTAAATAGGCGCGCTCTTTTCCTCATACTTACATAGATATCGTCATTTCGTGTATTACAGGTCAAACAGCAGATACGGAAGAGCCAGCGTCAGCTGATGCAGCCGGTGGAAACTCACAGGCACCTGTAAGTCTTTGATGAATTTAGGAATTAACATTTTGGCGATTTTTTGGATTTCTTCAAGTGAACTTTAGTGACTGTTTTAATATTCGAAAATTGATTTCTGATGAATATTGTGATGTAAAATTAAAGGTGTAGTTTTGTACAGTTACCATCACGGATCTTGAACACTTGCGCAGAAGTCAAATATTCGGTCTCTTTAGTGGTGCGAAGTGCGACGCGGGGGCGGGGAGTATCAGTGATTGACTGGCCGCGCCATCGCGTCATAGACGTCACTCCTCATTCGTTCACTGCGTTGCTGCATGTATCTAACAACGAAGACGATTGGCTCGCCAATGTATGGAATGCGCGAAACGATCCCCTCTCTGACGCCGAGCGTTCAAGATCCGTGATGGCAACTGTATCTCAAGTGTCTGCGGAACTGGACAACATGTGGAATCATTGAAACAGGCGCGACCTCAGCGAATCAAAGCTTCCCGTGAAGACTTGACTTGATAATTTTGCTGCCATATACTAAAAAAAACATTACAATGTGTACATGTACATCTCATATTTTAATGGCAAACAAATTAACTATTTAAAGGACGACATGGCTTTAAGGACTTAGTATCCAAGCCAAAGCGACGGGGACCGTCGCACACGGCACTCGCGCGAATTCACGCGACTGGTACCCATCATGGGCGTCCGCTTTACGCAGTTTCGGCCTCTCGAGCGCCAGGGTTTAATGACCCGGAAAATTGCCGTGTTTACGTAAATCATCAATAAAATAAAATAAAAAATTACTGACTCAGAAATCCACCCCGTTCCTTCTTGCCTTTCATACCGGGGCCAAGCCTCCCTTTCGGAACTAGACTCTGGCCCTAATAGGCTTCGACCTAGCTGGGCCCTTGCTGTTGCTGACAACTCCTTGAGGCGCGCGGGGACAGTGCGTGCCGTCGACGACTTGTGCTCGGTCCGGACAGTTACCGGACGGTCGGACAGCGACAACCCATTGCTTGCCGAAAAGCCCTGACTGATTAGGCGTCAAAATAGTTGAAAATTGCCCAAACATGTTGATGACTCATTCCTCCTCTCCAGGCGGCAGACCAGCCGCGCTCGGTGCGCCTGCGGCTGTACCGCGAAGGCTTCACTGTGGACTCGGGAGCTCTGCGGCACTACACTGACCCAGATCATGCTGATTTTCTCAACTGTATACGTCGGGGGTAAGTTGTATTTAAATAATAATTAGCTATCTTTTCAGCTCTGTCTATTGCAAATAGGCGTTTATTTTATTTATTTCTTTAGTACAGCAAAGTAGCCATTAACACAAAATTACGTTAAACCTTTCACTCTGTCTTTTGACAGAATCGCAAACTTTATAATAATATCGTCTTCCATTCATCAGCAAACAAATCTTATCCAGGATTGGTCTCTGCCGAGCGCGTTGCGCATCGTTAGCTTAAGCGATGCGCAATACGGCTATAAGCATCTGGTTGTAACCAAGCTCTCGGTTCGCATTTTGGTAATTTCTCGCTAATCATCCAGAAATCATCCCGAACGTCCTTCCCGAGGTAAAGAAAGAAAGAAAGAAAGAGAACACGTTTATTTGGCACATAAAACACACAATGAAATAACAATTATGGAAACACATAATTTTAAAAATACATACACATTGTGTGTCTCACGGCTGCGCCAAATAGGTCCAGTTCATCATATTGCCAGGCCACTACGTAGCAGTTGCCTGACGCTGGTTTTCAACTGAACCTTACTATGAGTCTACGGATGTTAATCAGTTTGTTAGGTGTGAGGTAAATAAATATATGTACTTATATTAATGAGTGTAGGTATAAATAAAAATTAGTGTGTAGTAGGTACATTTCCATACAACTGCTTTTACGTGATTATGACGTTATTACACATCTTTCTGTAAATATTTCATCAAACTTTAATGTTTAAATTGATCTGGCCAGTTTTACTTGGCCATGTCCTAGAATGATCAATGACTAAGATCTGGCCACGACATATACGTACATAGCACAACGCAGTTTTCCGTAACTCCACGACTAAAGCGCGTATTTTGCGTACGGGTTGGACAAATGTATAATTCGATCCACCCCAGCTCCTCAAGAAAGGCCAGCAATGCCTTGATGTTACTGACCATTTCACGGAGGGTACCTGGGTTTCCGATGTACTTTGCCCTGTATCCAGCGACCATAGAGCAGCTTAGAAGCAGATGAGCTGCTGTTTCGTCCTCCTCCATGCAGGCTCTGCAGAATGGATTGTCTGTAACTCCTATGACAGAGAGGTGTGTCCCGTGCCCAGTTGCAACGGCCGTAACTAAGGCTTGGTCAGTCGTAGGCCCATATAGGTACATACATATACATACATACATACTTCATTCATCATTTTAAGAGACTGCTATCTTTTTTTCATCACCATTTCAATGTTCACTGCTGGACGTAACATATTCTCCTGTCTGCTTGTTTCGTTAATTTTTTCGTTATATCTTCCAGTGAGATCCCTCCCGAGCTATCCGGCACAGGAGGTGAGGTTCGCGTCTCTCTAGAAGACAGGCGACACGAGGAGTGTCCACGACATATCGCCAAGCCGCAGCCCTTCTCTGGCAAGGGACATCTACTGGGCAGGTAGGATAATTGTATTTTTTTGTACTTGTTTATTTACATTGTTCTCGCATAGTAGAAGCGACAAAAAATATATGACCGAGATATTTATAATATTACAACATCAGTTTTAGTAAATGCGAATCCTGAAACAGGTGTCTAGTATTTTTATGTAAAGAATTTATGTACAAAATTTTATAATTGTATTATAAAAAATCACAAAGTTGAGAGTATGTGGCGGTCGCCACACACGCTCATTATTACCCGTATACTAACGAGAAAAAAATATAAAAAATCTTTTTACACCACCTGTTCGATAATGTCGTTTTATACGTCATACAAACCTCACTTAAAGCAAGTCATTCTATCCCTAGGGAGATAATGCCGTATGGCCGATCCCTAGGGAATAATGAGATTTGAATTTGGAACACCAAAAATCGTCAACATTGTGAATTAAAATGTATGTGCATCGCACCAGCGGCACAAGTTGACTCGAAATTGCTAACAAAAAAAGAGAATAGAATGAAACGTACTTAGTCGGCCACATTATAGAAAATTGAAACTATAGAATCTTGGAGCAGTGAATTTTGAAGTAGTGAATACGTATATTTCTCTAATATATGATTTGGTCGACCGAATTGTTTTTCAATTATCTCACAGATGGTGTAAAAAGTAGAGTATGCAACACGGGGATAAAGCTGTCTTTGTCTTGGGCGGCTTGAATTCCTCACTTCACTCAGGTTTCTTTATTAACTCCCTCGCAATGCTCGGGAGTTAATTTTATAGATCCCTCACTATCGTTCGGGATTAAAATCAGCAGCCTTCGTTTCGTTTGGAATTCAACATGCCGCCCGCGATTTAAAGACACTGCTTTATCCCCTAGTCACATAAACTACTATTTCGTTTGCCTGTACCGTTGTGCAACATACACGCTCCAGTTTAACCGAAAACTCAACTGTACAGTACAATTCACGAATGATGGCGGCCGTGAAGTTAGCCTTTGCAAACGTTCGCGCATACTGCACTCTTCTCGCACACGCACGTCGCCATTTGGTTCCTAAAACACGTTACTGCGCAGCCTTCTGCGCAAACTTCACGGCCGCCATCATTCGTGAATTGTACTGTACAGGCAATTACATAGAAAAGATGAAAAAGGTTAGAATAGCCTTGTGGGCGGGACGGGCGTGCCTCAAAATATGATCACGCTCATAATTGACACAACCAATAGCAAACTTGCGATCTAAGTGTGCGTGGTCTGTTAGTTGCGTAATGCGCGTTCGTGTTGGTTTATTGCTTGTAGTGGAGTTAAAGGGTGGGAGACAAGCGGTGACACTCGTTGTAGTACAAATTGGAAAGTATTTCCTTTCTAACTTCTTTCATCTTTTCTGTGGGCAAATCTGTCAGGTATACCCAAACCTAGATGGGCTGCCATGGTCCGGGGCGGGGTGGAGGCGTCTCCTTCTGCGAATCAGTAATGTTAGCAAAGGAGGCCGACCGCATCAGGCAATGGCGCTCACAACGCCCCAGCCGATTTCCGGCCACCGTAGGTGCGGGCTTGCGGACGGCGAGCAATGTCTAGCTCGCTGTCCGACCGTTCGGTAACTGCCCGGACCGAGCTCAAGTCGACGACGGCGCGCACTGTTCCCGCGCGCCTCAAGGAGTTGTCAGCAACAGTAGGAGTCCAGCTGGGTCGAAGCCTACTGGGGGCAGGTAGCTCCGGAAGGTAGCTCGGCCCCTGTATGAAAGGCAAGAAGGAACGGGGTGGGTTTTTTTAGTCAGTAAGAGTGACACTATTTCCCGCACCGCCCAAGGGCGTGGGATGTCATTTGGATGATTTTTACCCCAAAAAAACCTGTTTGGGCTACCCTATAAGTGAATGTTGTGGTGTTGCCGCAGCCCGACGCCCCCGACGGTGGGCGCGACGGCGGCGGTGGCGAGCGACGTGTCGGACCGCGCCGCCAACCAGCGCGCCGCGCAGGACGCCGTCAAGATCAACGACGCGCAACCCGTCACTACTATACAGGTAACACTTCTACAGCTTTTGACAGTTGTTGGCGGATTTTCTATTTCTTTGAGTGAAGTTCGGGGGCTGTTTATTAAAATAATACCAAGGAATCAATGTGCGCTGAGACCCTTAAACGGCGCAAATACTGTAACCTTATTGGTAATTACAGTTTTGAGTCGTTTGGTGTTGAAACGCTTGGGTCATGGGGTCCGGGTGCGCGTCTTCGTTTTAAGGAAATTTCTCGCCGACTGATCGACACCTTGCATGACCAGAGGGCTGGCTCGTTATTCGCTCAAAGAATTAGCATTGCCATTCAACGTAGCAATCTGCCAGTCTTCTGGGCACATTCCCGGATGACAGCGATGTGGAGGAGTACTTCGACGCCTGAGAATACTTTGTGTTTTTGTATTTTATTTATGTACATTATGTATTCAGTATAAATAGTTTGTAGTTTTATATGTACAGTAAAATGGGGTGAATAGAGACAAAACTTTAAAGGGTATTTTCTCGATATTTGAATATTTTTTGCAGCATTTAAAATAAATCAATTTTTTAATGAATTGCTATTCTAAAAAAATCAATGCTTTTTAGAGGCCGATATTATAGTATCAAAGTGAAAAACCAAACCAAAGTTTTGTCTCTATTCACCCCTAAGTCTCTATTCACCCCGTTTTACGGTACATATATAACATAATAAAATCAAAGTTCGCGAGTTGATTCGTAAAAAGTTGGCAGTAGTTTCATCACAGCGTTAATGTTTTTCTATTGTCGATTTGGACCAATTATCCTATGACTATTTTAGTGCATGTATGTAGTGTATTAATTTGAGTATATATTGTACAGTCTGTCAAGAAAGTCATGAAAAGAAGGGAGGGCGCCACCATCATTAACATGGTATCCCAATAAACTTCGACTAAAAGATATTGATACTTTTATTTATAAAATAATAATTACCGATTTACGGTCCCTTTACTGCCGTGTAGGTACATTATTTTACCGATCTATCTGACACTCGTCTATCTATTTAATACATGCTTGCAAACGAGTTTTGACTTTCATTGGTAGTGGCTCCCTATAAATAAAAGTACTTACTCTGTCGTAGTGGCGAACAACATTTTTATTAGAACTAATTTTCTTTCAAGTGACGTTTAATTTTACCTGATACATAATAGTTATAGTAGTTCTCATTTATTTATTAAAACTTTATCCAACACAAAAGTACAAAGGCGGAGTTAATGCCTTAGGCATTCTCTACCAGTCTGAATTTTGGTTTTATAAACATTGCGACGAAACAAGAGTTCTCTATTTGCTTATTAGGATAATTATATGTTTATCCTACGTACCTACACGCAAGAGTTTATCAAAACAGACATTCTTCTGGATATCTGGTTTTATATTCACAAGAATGTCTGGTTTGATAAACCCTTGTTTTCGTCCTTTCAGCTACTAGCATTTATGTACTTACTACAAAGTGCAAATCACGATGTTTTGCCTCTCTGCACTGCCGCCAGCATGGCGCTGAGTATCGATAGGTATGAGCTCATTGCAAAAATAAAAAGTTTATGAAATAAATCTTTATTAATCCGAATCCAAATAATCAGAGTCGAGGTATTCGACTCCAGAAATGTTGCCTGAAACTTCTTCAAAATGAAACCGGCCAACATCTAACTCGTAGTTTGTTTCGTAGGTCGGCCTTTCCTGTGTTTTCCAAGCGTTGAAAATTTACCTCCATTCTTCATGCCTTAGTCCACAATGCGCCGAACTGTACTTTCGGTAACACCTGAAGTCAATAAAGATATGTTGAATATATAAATACATTTATCATACCTAAATAAAAAACACCAAAATATTGTTACGCCATTAAACGTGAACCCGCCATATCTCCGAGAAAATAAAGAGTAGCACGTAATAATTAAAACGCATTGCTGTTCGAAAGGTCTAGAATGGTCGTGCGTAGCCAGTCTTAGAAAAATCTCGAAACATCCACATAGTACCTACAACTAGTGGGGGTAGGCATTTATCTAGGATAAGGGAAATGATACTCTCCGACGTTAACAATAGAGTCGAAATTCGCATGAAAGTGACTCTTATTACCACGAGTAATAAAAATGATTTATGACTTCGAGAAGCGATTCAATTGTTCTGGAATTCTGGATCGTTCGTGGGAAGTCGGTATCTAGAATTTTCTTGGCTCCGCATATAAATACGTGCCCCCGGCCGGAAGCGAGTCAGTTGTGATTTCGACTGCGATCAAGAGCGAACTACCCTAGTACTCGAAGTGATTTTACTCAACGACCTAAGCGATAGTGTAACGGTACTCTAGTGTTAATTGCGATTCGGATTATTGTTGACTGGACTATTTTGTTATTGTTTGTGGTAAATAAAGTTCTCTCGTCAGTAAATCGGCATTTGATTACCCACGTACGTAACAACTGGTGTCAGAAGTGAAATGCCATTACTACAGAGGGACGACGAACAGCGACCACGAACAAGAAGGCAAATGGAGATGGATGCTGCGCGTCATCGTATGGAGGAGGAAGATCAGGCTGGTATGGTAGCAGCAGAAGCTGCTGAGGCGCCAACAGGACCATCCTCGGAATTGAACCTCGCTGCGGTGTTGGCCGCCATGCAAGCTAGTATGGAAGCTGTCCGCCGCGACCAGGAAGCCGCTCGCCGCGAACAAGAGGCCAACCAGCGTAAGCTTCAGGACCTAATCGCAGCGAACCAGGAAGAAGCTCGCCGCGAACAGGAAGCCGCTCGCCGCGATCAGGAGGCTAAGCAGAACCTGATCCTCGATAAAATCGACCACGGCCTCGTCACGTTGGGCGAGAAGGTAAAGAATCTCACCTTGGAGGTCAAGGAGGTTTCCGCCCGAGCTGATAGCCTCGAAACAAGGATTGATGGCCACGAAGATCGCCTGCTGGACATCAACAAAAAAATCGTCAAGCTCGAAGCACGCGAATCCGTTGTTGTCGGCTCACCATCGCACGCTCCCTGTGCATCCGCCGCAAAATTTGATGTGCCGCGTTTTGATGGCACGTCTTCCTGGACGGCATTTAAGTACCAATTCGAGACATTGGTCGAAACAAACCGCTGGGATGAAAAGCAGTCTTTTGCGGCATTAACTTTGGCTCTACGAGGGGATGCCCTGCTGGTCCTAGAGAACCTTCCTCCGAACAGCAGGACGTTGGAGCGTCTTATGGAGGGATTAGACACTCGCTATGGAGACAAGCACCTCGAGCACGTTTTCCGCGCGCAACTTCGCGAGAGAACGCAGAGGTCGAACGAGAGCCTCCAGCAATGGGGAGTCGAGGTCGAACGGCTGGTCCGGCGTGCTTACATGTCGATGACACCAGAGATGGTGGAAGTAAATCTGGTGCAAGCTTTCATCGACGGTCTACGGGATCCTGAAGTCAGGGCTACGGTGCGACTCGGACACCACCAAACTCTAAAGAGTGCGATGGCTCACGCTCTGGAAGTGGAAGCCGTACGACAAGATTCACGCACGCACAGAGTTCGGGAAGTGGTGGTCTCGCCGTCAGTGCAACCACGTCAACGAGAAGTGGTAGCTGCTTCTTCGGCAAAGTCCCGCTATATTCCGACGTGTTACGGGTGCGGAGAAAAAGGGCACATTCGTACCGATTGCCCCAAGAGGAAGAGGGGGAGTGTGGACTCCGGAACTCAAGTTAACGAGGAGTCGTTAAACTAAATGTCGCCAGGGCCGCGGGGCGGGTGCTGGCTGGTCAACTGAAGGCCCCAACCATCACCATCAATCAAGTTCACAACGGAAATAGTTTGATCATCGAAGGGACGCTGAATCATCGTGCTTGCAATTTTACCGTTGACACGGGGGCGTCACGGACTGTTATAAGACCTGAGTTGCTGAAACGCACCATCTTGTGGCAAAGAGAGTCTCCATCCTGCCGACTTCAGACAGCAACCGGCCAGTCAGTCTCCGTCCTCGGTGATACAGAAATTGAGATCAAAATCGGTGATCAAGTGTATATCCATCCTGCGTTAATTGCGAATATTACCGACGATTGCATACTGGGTCTCGACTTCTTGCGGAATAACCGATGTATTTTAGATATCGACAGGGGAGTATTGAAATTCCCAGATCAAGAAGTCTTCCTGCGAGGAATTAACTCATGCAACCTCTACTGTTTAAAGAATACTACACTGGCTCCGAGAACAGAAACCTTAGTCGAAGTAAAGTTTCCCAAGAAAATCAGGCAAACAAGATGTGTTTTGGTAGAGGATACTGGCCGGCACCCGGAGATCATCACTGCGAGGACATTAGTTATGACGACAGGGAAATCCAAGGTCAGGATTGTGAACCTTGGGAAAGAAGAGGTCCAACTGAAGAAAAACAGTGTTGTTGGGAGATGTGAAGAAGTTCAGTATCTCCGTCAAATCAATAAATCTCCAGCAAAGCAAGACACGACCAAAGTCGAAACTGATCACATCCAGCAACTTCTGGAAAATTCTAAGAGCAACTTATCGACTTCGGAACTACAGCAAGCAAGGGAATTTCTGCTACGGTTTCGAGATATATTTGCAACGGGAAAAGACTGCGGCAGAACAGGTCTCGTCAAGCATGAGATAGATACAGGTGATGCGAGACCAATTAAACAGAGACCGCGCCGCATACCCTGGGCTAAGGAATCTGAGGTAGCAGAAATGGTAAAGGACATGGCTGATAACGGAATAATTGAGCCTTCTACGAGTCCATGGTCTTCTCCAGTCGTTCTGGTGAAAAAGAAGGACGGCAGCACCAGATTCTGTGTGGACTACAGAATGCTGAATAATGTGACGAAGAAGGACAGTTATCCCTTACCAAGGATAGACGATACGCTGGATATGCTCAGTGGCATGAAGTGGTTTTCGACCATTGATTTGAAAAGTGGCTACTGGCAAGTAGAAATCAGCGAGAAAGATAAAGAAAAGACAGCGTTTAGTACGGGTATTGGCAGCGGCCTGTGGCAATTTAACGTCATGCCGTTTGGGTTATGCAACGCTCCAGCGACGTTTGAACGCCTCATGGAGAGAGTCATGGTGGGCCTTCTTGGTGACGTTTGTCTGGTATATTTGGATGACGTCATTATAATGGGTCGCACTTTTAAGGAAATCCTGAGGAATATGGAGAAAGTGTTCACCAGGATACGAGGGGCTAACTTAAAACTAAGCCCGAAGAAGTGTGCCCTGTTCAAGAAGGAGGTCAGCTACCTAGGACATGTTATTTCCGCCGACGGGGTGAGAACCGACCCTGAGAAGATAAAGGCAGTCCAACAGTGGCCGGTTCCAAGGAACAAAACGGAAGTACGTGCATTTCTAGGGTTGTGCACATACTACAGGCGGTTTGTCAAGAATTTTTCGGACATTGCCAAACCTTTACATCGGCTGACTGAGGATAAACGGGATTTTATCTGGGACGAGGACTGTGAGTCAGCATTCGACGAGCTAAAGCAACGGCTATGTGAAGCGCCCATACTGGGGTATCCAAGCAGAGACGGAAGATTTGTCGTTGATACCGATGCCAGCAACACGGGAATTGGTGGAGTGTTGTCACAAGTGCAGGGCGACAGACAGGTCGTAATCGCTTACTTCAGTAAGGCACTTTCAAAGCCAGAAAGGAACTACTGCGTGACTCGACGAGAACTGCTGGCTGTGGTAAAAACCTTGCAGCATTTCCACAAGTACCTCATAGGAAGACAATTTACTTTGAGGACGGATCACGCTGCATTGAAATGGCTTTTACAATTTAAAAACCCTGAGGGCCAAGTTGCAAGATGGCTCGAGCAGCTGCAGGAGTTTAACTTTGTGACGGAACATCGTAGTGGAAAAGGGCATAACAATGCTGACGCCCTGTCGCGACGTCCATGTAATGATGACTGCAGACACTGCCAGCAGAATGAAGCCCGAGAACGCGTTAATTTAATTAGGGCTGAAGGCAACTTCAAGAAGTCCCAGGAAGAAGATGACGATATTCGACCTATACTGGACTGGAAGCGTAGCGGAACTAGGCCCCAGTGGAGTGAAGTATCGTCACACAGTCCCGTAACTAAGAGCTACTGGGCACAGTGGGACAGTTTAGTCCTAGAAAATGATGTGCTTTGTAGGAAATGGGAATCGAACGATGGCAAGGAGGTGACCACACAAGTGATAGTACCACGATGTGAAGTAGTCCCCCTGCTACAGGAAATACACGATGGTGCTTCTGGAGGACACCTGGGCATCAAGAAAACTCTACTGAAAGTGAGACAGCGGTATTACTGGCTCAATTGTAGAGATGACATAGAGCAATGGTGTCGGAAATGTACAGCGTGCGCATCTGTGAAAGGACCACAGACTAGGAGCAGGGGCAGGCTTCAGCTGTACAATGTGGGAGCCCCATGGGAACGCATCGCTATCGACGTCGCTGGACCTTTTCCAGTTACAAATGACGGAAACAAGTACATAGTGGTGATCCAGGACTATTTCACAAAGTGGCCCGAAGTCTTCGCCATACCCAATCAGGAAGCGACGACAGTGGCGAAGAAGGTGGTCGAAGAAGTAGTATGTCGGTATGGCGCACCTTTGGAAATCCATTCCGATCAAGGCCGTAACTTCGAATCTGCGCTGTTCCAGGAAATGTGTACTCTTCTGGGAATTTATAAGACACGCACAACACCTGCGCACCCTCAGTCGGACGGAATGGTGGAAAGGTTTAACCAAACCCTGGAGAATCACCTGGCTAAGGTTGTCGATGACCATCAAAAGGACTGGGACCGGTATATTCCACTATTTCTGATGTCTTACCGATCGGCAGTGCATGATAGCACGGGACATACCCCAGCAAGAGTGAATTTCGGCAGGGAGATGAGACTTCCAGTCGATGCCATAACTGGCGTGCCACCTGACAAGACTAAGCCAGTTACTGACTACGTAAGTGACCTTCAAGATCAATTGGACGAAGTGCATAAACGAGTTCGTGAGAATAGCATGAACACCAGCGTAAAAATGAAAACTAGATACGACCGTAATGCCAATGCCAAGGGATTTGAGGAAGGTACACTGGTCTGGCTCCACAACCCGCTTCGACGGAAAGGGAAGTCGCCGAAACTCCAAGCTCGATGGGAGGGACCTTACACCGTGTTAAAAAGGATTAATGACGTGACCTACCGCATCAAGAAAGGGCTAAGAGGGAAACCCAAGGTTGTCCATGTGGATAGATTGGCGCCGTATCACGGATCTAATAATGCTCGGGACGAGCATGACTAAGAGGGGGGCACTGTTACGCCATTAAACGTGAACCCGCCATATCTCCGAGAAAATAAAGAGTAGCACGTAATAATTAAAACGCATTGCTGTTCGAAAGGTCTAGAATGGTCGTGCGTAGCCAGTCTTAGAAAAATCTCGAAACATCCACATAGTACCTACAACTAGTGGGGGTAGGCATTTATCTAGGATAAGGGAAATGATACTCTCCGACGTTAACAATAGAGTCGAAATTCGCATGAAAGTGACTCTTATTACCACGAGTAATAAAAATGATTTATGACTTCGAGAAGCGATTCAATTGTTCTGGAATTCTGGATCGTTCGTGGGAAGTCGGTATCTAGAATTTTCTTGGCTCCGCATATAAATACGTGCCCCCGGCCGGAAGCGAGTCAGTTGTGATTTCGACTGCGATCAAGAGCGAACTACCCTAGTACTCGAAGTGATTTTACTCAACGACCTAAGCGATAGTGTAACGGTACTCTAGTGTTAATTGCGATTCGGATTATTGTTGACTGGACTATTTTGTTATTGTTTGTGATAAATAAAGTTCTCTCGTCAGTAAATCGGCATTTGATTACCCACGTACGTAACAATATCAAAACCGTTAAGTGGTAGTATAATAAATCGTAGGTAAATTTCATAACCTTAGCAAGACATAAACAATGTTAAAGATAGATAAATTGTACTTAAAAACAGAAGATTGTCAAAACATTATATTTCCGTTAGTGTATTAAACTTTAGAATATATTTACGTACCGGTTAACTTTGCTGTTCGACCATAAACATCGTCTTTGTTCGTCCCAGCACTCCCACCTTGAATTTCGGCCATACACCCTTGAAAAACTTTAAATATAATTTGTCTCGCACCGCTCTTATAAACATTTCGATTCATTTTTTGTATCTTAACGCTTACACGATTTAAAAAACTCGAAATAGCACCGAAATATTGTAAAAAATCAACCACACAGATACGACATGACAGTTCAGGTACTCAGCTTAACAATTATTCAGTGTTGCCAGTATTAGCAAAAACAGTAGTTCCCAAAACATTCTTTTCATGACTTTCTTGACAGACTGTATAGTTGCATATATTTATTCTATGGTTTATTAGTATATCTATTCTATGGTCTATTAGTATATCAATTCTTGTATTTGCCTTTTTCTCATTCTTTTATTGCACATACCACTACTTTTTCTCCGCATCACCCAAAGGTTGACTGGAAGAGAATGCCTACGGCATTAAGTCATCTCTCCCATGCCTCTGTACCCATGTGCATAAAGTGTTAAGTAAATAATTAAATATATTCCTAGTGAATATTGTGATGTAAAATTGGTGTAGTTTTGTATCTTAATAGTCTGTGAAACTCGACTAGATCTCGGTAGCAACGAGCTGAAAAAAGTGTTGACTACCTCAGTGAAGTTTTCTGAGAAGGTTGACTTCATGCATTTGCTGCCAAATACTATAAAATTATTAGAATGTGTATATCCATGTTCTTATAGAAAGCAAATAAACAATTCATTACGAAGACATAGCTTAAAGGACTTGGTATCCAAGCCAAAAACATTAACAATTAAAATCTATGACTTTTTTTTTAATGAAACTTCCTAGTTTATAACAAATTTCATTTTTATAACAAAAGTTAACCAAATTCTTTTTGTAATATAGTTTTGTATGTTCCTCAGTTCCGCCTCGCAGACGGAAGCCGGCTAACCGGTCGTTTCAACCACACACACACCGTCGGCGACCTACACGCATACGTCTCCCGCGCCGAACCATCATATCAACTCCAAGCGTTCGTTCTCCTCACCACGTTCCCCAGCAGTGAACTAGCCGACCCTGCCGCCACGCTCGCGCAAGCCAACATCCTGAACACTACGCTGCTGCAGCGGCTCAAATAGGACCTTGTTCTGTGGTTATATGGTCCATTCTTGGTTGGCGGTGCCCGTTCTTGGCGATAAACTTCTTGATCGTTGTCTTTGGGCGATTTGTAAGTGACAGCTGTCATTTTAAATGACTGTCAAATATTAGAGAGTATAAAAATGTCATCGAGAAAAACATTTATCAGTAGTTAGTCTGAATGGGCTCACACCTCATGCCTTGATATTAGAATTGACCATATAAGATAAAAAAAAAACTACTCTAGGCAATGCCCAGCAATTTGATGGTACTTACATATTTTGTGGTAAAACTGTGGTGTCGGTTCCCTAAAAGCTAATAATAAAAATTTGGTAATTTGTAATCCATCATAATATCAAGTTCTTTCTACGGAATATTCTAACGTAATTTTAGAATTATCAAGAAGTTTATCGCAGCGTAAACACACGAATGGAATGCTCCCAACGCATTTATAGATCGGCTTTTAGGATTTTTTAAATATTTAAAATATTGGTACGTTTCGTTCGTGTGTGCGTGTACTTTTATACGTGAGTGTGGACGGGGCTCGAGCTATTATTACGCGATCTCGCGAGTGAAACAGTGTATTGGTCAATAAATAAAGTTTTTAAGTTCCTTTAAGATTGTTTTTCTTGTGAAGAAGTGACAATCCGCTGTGAGGGATGTTGTATGGAAGTGACAACCACAGTGGGGCATGTTGTGTGGAAGTGACAACCCGCAGTGGGGCATATTGTGTGGAAGTGACAACCCTCAGTGGGGCATATTGTGTGGAAGTGACAACCCACAGTGGGGCATGTTGTGTGGAAGTGACAACCTGTTGTGGGGCAGGGTTGTATAGAAGTGACAATCTGCAGTGGGGCAGGTTGTGTGAAAGTGGCAACCCTCTGTGGGGCATGTTGTGTGGAAGTGACAACCCGCAGTGGGGCATGTTGTGTGGAAGTGACAACCTGCTGTGGGGCATGTTGTATGGGTTGTATGGAAGTGACAATCTGCAGTTGGGCATGTTGTGTGGAAGTGGCAACCTGCTGTGAGGGATGTTGTATGGAAGTGACAACCGCAGTGGGGCATGTTGTGTGGAAGTGACAACCCGCAGTGGGGCATATTGTGTGGAAGTGACAACCCTCAGTGGGGCATATTGTGTGGAAGTGACAATCTGCAGTTGGGCATGTTGTGTGGAAGTGACAACCCTCTGTGGGGCATGTGTGGAAATGACAACCCGCAGTGGGGCATGTTGTGTGGAAGTGACAACCTGCTGTGGGGCATTTTGTATGGAGGTGACAACCTGCTGTGGGGCATGTGTGGAAGTGATAACGTGCTGTGGGCCATGTTGTGTGAAAGTGACTACCTGCTGTGGGGCATGTTGTGTGGAAATGAAAACCTGCTGTGGGGCATGTGTGGATGTGACAACCTGCTGCGGGGCATGTTGTGTGGAAGTGACAACCAGCTGTGGGGGTAAGATTACGTGGAAGTGGCAACCTACTGTAGAATACATATATGTAGAAGGGGACAACCTGACATGGACACTAAAAGGCGTAAACTTTCACAATATCCATAAGGTACCACCTAATGCAAATAAAACAAAACTTCTTTTAAAAAAAAACATTTATTTAAACAATACAAAATATATAATTTAATTATAACAAACATTAATGTATAATTTACTGCTAATAAAATATAATTCAAATTATCCATAACACTATGTTAGATTAATTTATAATAAAATAAATTCAGACATGATTAATACTTTACTTTCTTCAGTACTACATCTGCCGCCTGATTTGAACTGAACCGTCAAAAAGTCGCCATGTTGTTTTCGCTTCAAATTTAGAACGTGATCCAAGATGGCGGCTACGAACAGCAAGCCGCCCTTGGGAAGTTGCAGGCACATGGGTCTGTCGTTATACACTCCGCGGGGCATATGCAGTCGCAAGCTGAAATAATAATAAATAATTATGAAGTTGATTGGTACATCTACTTAATCTTAGATCTCGTTTAAGGGCTCATGAAATGCAAGTCTTTTTTAAATGATGTAAACTAGTGCTTGACTGCGGTAAGCAGTGATGCAATCGTTGATGCTGAAGCGACCAGTTTATTAAGAGTCCATATTATTAAATCATACTTCTCTTTAAGAGCACAGTTCAAAGAATTAAGAAGATGGAGAAGAAGATTCGGAAGTATGATCTCGGTTCAGATAGGCCTCTAAAAATCATACTTCGACGTTTTTGTTTTGGTGGGAAGTCATCCAATGACTTCTCCCGCTTTAGGGTGCAGTAGGAGGGCCGTGTCAGACTTACTGACTAAAACCCACTCATTTGTATACTTCGGACGGTAGTGTGACCAGACCTTCCAACTTTACTCAGTAAAGGGTAGAGTTAGCGGATGACATCTTAAGCATCTGACCCAGAACTGAGTGTCAATGTCTCTCCACCCAAAGACAGAAGCCATATTTATTGAATCTCTTTTAGAACAGAATCTCAATCAACAGGTTATTAGGAGGTACTCACGTTTGCAGTCCCCGTACTTGCATGGGTCTATGTATTCTGTGCAGTCTTCGCCGGGAGGCAGGAACGATGATCGGTAAATAGTTGTGGCTTCCAACTGAAAAGGATATAAACACACAATTAACTAAGGCGTTACCTACTAAGAACAAATTAAGAGGATCAGAGGGCTTAGCCGAGTTGATAATCTAGGTACAATCGTTAACGCTAGTAGAAAATTTTAAATGTATGGGAATGAAGTCGTGTCATCGCTCAATCACGTGGTCAGAATAAAGAAATCGGAGGCCTTGCCGACTCGAGGCGATTGACGACAGAGAATCGAAACGAAACGGTCGTAATTTAGCTAGGCCAGCTAGGTAGCAGCAGTCAAAAGCGATATATACTAGCCTTGTAATAGAGTTTATAAAATGCAATCGCTAATTCCACGATATCCAAAATGAAACCATGGTTCGTCCCAGAAGCGTAGCGTAGGATAATTTAGACGTGGCTGAATTCACATCAGCGAGGCCTTTTTCTTTCATATATTCGAAAACGAGACAGCGTCTGTCGCAACTCAGTGTTCCACCACAACGTTGCTTACCGTGTCAGGTGACAGTGTTCAAACGCGAGCCTATCAATTTTAACCAACCCTCGTTCTTTACTTTTGCGAGGCCCCTTTAGGTGCGAGGCCGTAGGCACGGGCCCATTTCGCCCACACCTAGCTACGCTACTGTGTCCTAATTTGTAGCTTCGAAATAACACTTTTTATTTGATATAAACTAGTGCTTGACTGCTATGCCACCTGATAGTAAGCAGTGATGCAATCTCTATTGGTGAGGCGCACTAGTTTATGAGCACTCTTGCCTTGAAGATACTCAAATTATAATCGAACGGGAAGACCGCAGCAGGCAGATTGTTCCAGTACTTCGATGTACGCGGTATAAACGACGAGGCAAAAAACTTAGTCAACACTTCCGGAATAAAACCCGAAAAGTCTCGGATTGAATGTAGCGTCCTAAATGTAAGCAATGTCTGGTGGTACTAGGATCTTGGTGATTTTGCATTATAGATACGTGTTTAGTTGTGTGACTGACCTTTTGACAAGGTTTGACGTACTGTCCCTTGCACGCCCACGGCGGGTGCTGCGGCTTCGGTACGCACACCGGTTGGTAAGACATCTTCTGCGTTGTTGACGACTCCATTTTAGCTGTTCAAGATATAAAGAAAGCACGTTTATTGCGGTGGATGGTGAAGGAGCATTACCTTTCTCTTTGATATATTTTTCTTCTCCTGGTTCAGCTATATATTTGATATGTATTAGTATTTTTTTTTTTTGTATTGTATGTATGTATTTGTGTTAATGTATCTTGTTAGTATTATATCTGATGTTTGTACACTGACAACCCTTAATCTATCTCCTTTCTCTCAGTCCATCCAAAGGTTGTCTGTAAGAGATCGCCCTGTGCGATAAGACCGCCCATTGTGCACTTATTCTTTTAAATGTTTGTCCTGTATTTTTGTTTATTTGGTGTACAATAAAGATTATAATAATAATAATAATTTATTTGGCACACAGGTACACACACTGAAATGACAATTGTAGAAACTTAACTGTAACTGCCCCCGCACACGGGCCTCAATAAAAAAACGCTAGAAGCGGCCACAAAAAAAAGCTAGAAGCGGCCGCAAAAAACGGCTGAAGCGCGCGACACCTCTTGTCCGGTGAAGCTTGAAGCCACTTCAAGCGTTTTTTTTTTGTGGCGCCACCACCGCTCACGAGCCACAAAAAAGACCGCCTTTTTTGAAGCCCGTGTGCGGGGACAGTTACACAATTTGAAGTTTAGTGCAGTCTTGATGCCACGATTAGCGCAGTGTGTGAGCAATTGATTGCCATGCTGCCATGCGTTCGATTCTCGGACGAAAAATATTTGTATGCCCTTCAGATAGATGTCCCGGGTCTGGGTGTCATGGGTATGTGAGTTTACTCAGTTTACACGTTTGTGAACTGACCATACAGAAGTAATTCCTAGTGTGACACAAAGCGAGACAGCGTAACCTAATTAAAAAATAAACGTTGATTTTTCAGAACTCACCTGCTGGTTTCTCGTAGCACTTCTGAGGAGCATAGGAGTTGGGTATCGCACAGCGGCCGGGATCCAAGAACGACATGCGGTTGATAGTACGGTCTGTCGAAAATAAATTTATGTCATGACTAGCCGACTGCAAACTTTGTTCAGGGTTATTTGTGGCACCCTTCTCGGGACTATTTTACTAACATCATAAACAACAATTTTGTTCCATGACTTTTAAAAATTTATCATATTTTAGTTCATCAGATTTTCAAACAAAAATAAACATATCTAAATTGACCGTTCTAAATATTACGAAGTCTATGCGAAGCAAGCGATAGTACAATAGCGGAGGGGGGCTGGGAACGGCAGGCGGGAGTGCTTGATGCGCTTGCGTCGCGACATACAGACGTAGGTAGGTATAGCAAAATGCAGAGTTGAAATGTGTTTAGATAGAACAACGAAATCTTGAAGGCTTGTTTTGGTAAATGTATCATGTTTTGTAAAAAGTCATAGAACAAAAGTTGTTCTTTATGATGTTAGTAAACTGAGTTGAGCTAAACGCATACTGACAAAAGCTTGCACTGACTGGACAGGTCCACTTAGAACTGTGTGGTTCTTTCTTCAAAAGACCATCTCGGGCTCAATCTACATGGTTCTCATATGATTTGACCATTACCTACATGTTTTGCTGTATGGACTTTAAAAGAGACTTTGACCCCTGAGATTGTTTCAGTGTTTCTTCTCAGGGTAGTCAGCTAGGAAACACCGGCCTCATCTAGTTTTAATTGACGAAAAAAAAATTTGACGTGTAAAAGTGTTTTTATACTTAAAACCTACTTGCAAAATAATAGTAGTTTATGTGACTAGGGGATAAAGAAGTGTCTTTAAGTCGCGGGCGGCATGTTGAATTCCGAACGAAACGAAGGTTGCTGATTTTAATCCCGAACGATAGTGAGGGATTTATAAAATTAACTCCCGAGCATTGTGAGGGAGTTAATAAAGAAACCTGAGTGAAGTGAGGAATTTAAGCCGCCCAAGACAAAGACAGCTTTATCCCCGTGTTGCACACTCTACTTTTTACACCATCTGTGAGATAATTAAAAGACAATTTGGTCGACCAAATCATCTATTAGAGAAATATAAGTATTATATTTACAAGTTCATCAAACAAACAAAATTCACTAGGTACTCCAAGATTCTAGTTTCAATTTTCTATAATGCTCCCGTGTCGTCAGTACGCACGTTTTATTCTATTTTCTTTTTTTTGTTAGTGGCCAGTTTGAATCATAGTGATTACATACTCTTTGGTTTGAATTTCGAGTCAACTTGTTCGATGCGCCTACATTTTAATTCACATGTTGACGATTCTTGATGCTCCAAATTCAAATCTCATTATTCCCTAGGGATCGGCCATACTGCATTATCTCCCTAGGCATATAATGACTTGCTTTAAGTGAGGTTTGTATGACGTGTAAAACGACATTATCGAGCAGGTGGTGTAAAAAGATCATTTATCATTTATTAATACAGTCCTGCATCCTGCAAGGTTGTGTTTTACAAATAACCCTGAATAAGTAGACTACATAGAAAGACTGATATAGTAAGTGGGATTACTTTCAAAGGGCTGTTCAACGCAGTGGAACTTCGCAGGCGGCTTGCAAGACTCCCTGATGGCCGAGGGTTTGGGTACGTAGTCGTGGCGTTGCGTCGTCAGGTTCTGCATGGGACCCTGCCCCCACATGTCGTGGTGACACGGACGGATCGGCTGCGTCACGCAGGTCGGGTTCGGCAGGTATGACAGCTGGATGGGATTAAAAGAAGATATAAATATGATATATGAAGATATAGATATAAGTATGAACTACATCTTCAGTTCATTAGGATGAGTTTCACTGAAGTAGATCTGGATAGAGAGGAGCGAAGAAGAGTTGAGAAAAGTAGCAAGTGTTTCCATTGAAGCAGTGGGACGGAGTGGATTTGAAATTGGTTGGGTATAAATTGGATCGTTTAAAACTACAGTTAAGGTTAAAGTCTATTTAAATAGAAAAAGGTCGGCCGTTATGATGAGTTTTCATATTGATCAATCCGTTTAGGGTGAAACACACTTAAGTGCACAAAATATTCTTTCAGTCAAGTGGCTAAGCACATAAAGTCGGCGGCAGCGATCTCTCGCGCCGGACCTTGGTACAGGCCATAGTCTGAAGCGAGGAGTACTGGCATGCGGTTGCATCTTTCTGCGAAGCAGTAATAGAGGCCGCACGCGTGAGGCAACTACCGTCACGCCCCAGCCGCCGCTGGGATTCCGATCCCAATTTCCGGCCACTGTAGGTGCGGTTTTGCGGACGGCAAGAAATGGGTAGCTCGCCGATTGGCCATCCGGTAGGTAACCGTCCGGACCGAGCCCAAGTCGTCGACGGCGCATATCGTTCCAAGCGCGCTTTAAGGAGTTGTTAGCAAACCGTATGACCCCAGCAGGGTCGAAGCCTACTGGGGCCAATAGTCTGCTTCTGAAAGGAAGACTCGACCCCGGTAAAGACAACGAAGAAACAGGAGTGCGTTTTAGTCTCTAAAAGTCTGACACTATCTCCCGCTCCGCCCAAGAGCGGGGGATGTCATTACATGATTTTCCCACCTAAAAAAAAAGCATATAAGTCAAGTAGATCAATTATTTTCGCGTACCTTTTGCACTGTATCTCCATCCATCTGTGCTGTGGACGGGACCAGGTTCGGCAGTGGCTTTATAGGCGCCGGGATGGGACATTTAGTTGGCAGATAACTGGAAGAAATTAAGAAACAAATCAGTATGTAAGTAACGAATCTACTATTTAAAGCCTCAGATTAGGGGACAAAATTGTCCTCTAACATGGCGCCCAATCTACATGTTGCTGCAACGTTGCCCCTTGTCCCGAAACTTGCCCCTCAATATTTTACGACGCATTTACGTGATACGGAACATGTTGTTGGACAATTTGACAGCGAGACGCGTTTTGATAGGGGGACAATTTGTCCTTGTGTCCTGTGGCCAGAAGGTCAAGGAAACCAAAAGAACCCGCGAGTTTAGTTCCTTTCACAGAGTTCATGCCTACTAGTGCTGATACGACCAAGAAGAAATTCCATTTAACTTTATTTCAACCACATTTATCGTCTATAAATCATCGCTCAGTGACTTCCTTGTATGAACTGAAAAAACTGTCTCCAGAAGAAAATGTATAGAAGAGATTGATTATGAAATGTTTAAGCGATCGCTGAAGGAGACGCCTCGGATGTCGGGAGTCTTATGGCGATTTATGGTCACTAAACCAGCTTGCAAACGACGAGAACTGTGTAGCTCGTTGTCCACACATCCGGTAAAAACCAGGTCCAAGTCGACGGCGCATAGTTCCAAGCGCACCTTAAAGAGATGTCAGCAAACCTAGGGCTGTGGGAGCAATTGAAAGAGTTACCGCGGCCCTAGAACACGAAGGGCAACTGAAGGATACAGGTGGGTCTCAGTCAGTAAATGTCTGACACGGAAATTGGACGTGACATGGGAAATTATCCAATGGCTTGGAACAAGATAGCTCTTCCAAGTCACTGGGTGATTTCCCACCATCGTTCAAAGTTTTTTGTCAAGTGACGAAATAGCGTTTTCCAACGAATTTATCCTTTTAAAGTATTAGTTACTGCAATTGGCAGTATAGTTCATACCTGTTCTTATAGATCGTCTGAGTTTCAAAATTCTTGGACGCTGTCACTGGATTGATGCAGCTGTCAGGTATTATGGCGCGTCGGCGGCAGTCACTCGCTGCGTCCAAGTAGCTGGAAAAATAACCATGTTATTGTGTGAATAGTAAAAATCATTAATATGATGTCGCTGCCACGTCTCTGTAGAGCGTCACTATTGATTCAGATGCGGAGCAGCGACAACATTCTTCTGAGCATTGTTGCTAGTAAGACTGAAGGGCACCTGCATGCAGTGCATGTACCGTTACCAGGTGTTTCCGGAAGGTGGCGAAATCAATGAACCTTTTGAATGTCTTAAGTTACACAGTTCGACATAAGCAATTGTCTTTCTATTGTGTCTCTAATTACGGCATTCGATGAGTTAAGCATTATATTTTTATTTAAGCTTGGTGTTGAGTGTCTATTATAGCATAGATTATACGAGTACCTACTAACACAGGTTAAGGAATCCGCCAGAATTTAAAATAAATAAATTGTACTTCATAGATCGAAGTATGATCTGTAAGCTTCAGCTATGCCTGTTACTCTCATATGCTGGGATGGGTCATTCGTTCTTAGCACTGCCTCTAAGAACTGAAGCCCTTGAAATGTAACAGATGGAGCGAGCTCATGACAGCACCATCGTAGTTTCGCCTAAAAAACCTATCAACTGTGAGTCGCATATTAGTTTCCCAAATAAAGTCCCGACAATTTTTCCAAATCACAGAATCCAAACACAAATTTACGGTTTTCAGAGTTTTTCCTTGACTTGTGCGTGTCGCCTTGCTTTTTGGTTTTCAGGATGCTAAGTCAACGGCTTAGGAATTAATTTCCTCGCGAGTGATAAAATATGCAACTCGGAGCATAAACAGTCGTTATTAAATTTGATTTCCAAGGGGTTAAGCAGACCTAAGTAACTGATGAAGAAAAAGTCTTGACAGGCGGACAACAAAGTAAACCTCAGGCTCCGTTTTTGCTGACTGAGGTAGGGAACCCTAAAAATATTTTAACAGACACTACGGTATATACATTGAGCAGCTCATAAGTGATGGAAAGAGATAAAACATGGAATGTTTAGGTACCTACCTCATAGTGTAAGTCGTATTGCCTTCTAGTTTCTGACAAGGCTTTTGATATTGCCCCTTGCAAGCCCACGGCAGAGGCTCTTTTGGCATAATCTGAAAATGAACGAAAAAATGCAATTATTTTCTCCTACTTCTAGGCCTGAGCGGGATTCAAGTCTCGTCTCTAGGAGATGGAATGGACCGTAATTCATCACAGTATTTTCTAAAACGAACAAGATTTTATCGGGACCAATTTTTACAGCTATGTATATGTATTAAATAAGAAAGCCGAAAGATTGAAAAGGCAATGCTGACGATTGCTTCTGGTACTTAACCCGTTGACTGCCGGAACGCAGATCTACGCGAGACACAATGGCTTTTTAATTGTGTCTCTAATTACGGCATTCGAGAGGTTAAGGGCTATATATCACCGGGACATCGCGCCGCTATGATGTCCTAGTGAATTATAGCGCTAAGTTACCAGAGTCGCCACATGTCCGAGCTGGTCGCGCCAGCAAATTGGTTGCGCAACCAAACGGACACCAGATGAGTAACTCTCTATAGAGCTGTATACATTTTGTTGGTAGCGGTGACTGGTCGCACAACCATGGTGTTTCGGTGAAATATAGCCTTTATACTCCCATAATTGTTTTGAAAAAAACTAGTAAGAGAAGAAAGAGAGTACATTTTATACTCCATGCCATAAATGCCCATTTTTTTCGTCCTTTCATCTAAAGCCTCATTTTTTCTTCTGTTTGTAAGTGGGCCATTACACAGGTCTGTATAACCTCAAATCAGTTAACTGATGTTTTTTTTTATTTAGCCTATACTCTCACTAGCCTATATTCTCCTGTTTGGGCAGTGGTGGCCGAGTGGTAACGGCCCCGACTTACGAGTTATAGGTAGCGGATTGAAACACAGCCAGGCCGCATTACTGTAATAAAGTTCATCGCCACTGCTCTCAAAATGGTCAAGGAAAACATCGTGAGGAAACAGGCATGTACTTAAACCAAAAATTCGAAGACATGTGACATTCACCAACCTGCACTGGGCCCGCGTAGTGGATTTCCTCTTCTTGAGAGGAGGCCTGAGTCCTAGCAGTGGGAACATTAAGGGACTTATTATGCTATGATATGCTATGCATGCTCCCACGGCTAGGCCAAGAACTGCTTCAACTTCTTGCAGGTACTCTTTTCTCGAGGTATTCCTTCTACAAAGGGTTCGTCCTCGGTGGCGTCGTCCATTCTGAGGCACCCACTTTGTGGAGACTATGGCCCAACGGTTAGTGTGCATGTGGCTGACCCGCCTGATCGCATTTTTGTCTGGAAGTCTTTTTTCATACGTCTATCCCAGTCTTTAAGCACAGCGTGCTCTTCCTTAACTGACAAGTTTAAGAAGACCAAAGAAAGAAGCTAAAAAGACCATACCTGGTTAGGCATATAGCTCATCTTCTGAGTGGTGGTGCCTTCCATCTTGGCTGCAGGTTTCTCGTAGCAACGTTCTGGCGCGAAGGACTTCGTCATCTCGAGCTTCTCAGGCGGCAAATATGACAGCTTGTTTATTGTGCGGTCTAGAACATGGGGACGGCTTTCAAAGCTAAAAATTTTATGAAGTCAGCATGATTTACGGAGAACCTAATGGTGCTGATAAACTTGAGCATTCACTTGTAATGAGCATTCATGCGAATGTTACATTGCAGAAAAATAACGAGAGCGTTTTAGCAAGCTCAAGCGTTCTGGCGAGCATTCTAGCGAAGGATAGTTTTGCTTAGAATTTTTTTTCGCTAGAGTGCTCATGAAAATGTTCGTAGCAATGTTTGACAAGCTTGGCTCGGCTCGTTGTTCAGTTCGACAAATTTAAAAACGGCGAATGCTCAATGTTCTGTTACAAGTGAATGTTCAGGTCTATCAGCACTTTTATGGTTCATGCCTGTCAGGGTTGCGGGATTGTCTGAAAGGGTAACCACGGCCCTTTGAAAAGGGTGACTGAAGGAATACTGGTGGGTTTTAGTCAGACAATTCCCTCACTCCAGAGGAAGTAAAATTATTTGATGATTTCCCACCCACAAAAAGCGGGAGGAGCGAGGAGGAGTATCAGTCTCACTGACTAGAACCCACCTATGTTCTTTTAGTTGCCTTTAGCGTTCCAGGTTTACGTAACTCTAAGTCTACCCTAGCGGTCTTCGTCACTTGAATAGAGTCTTGGAAGAGTCTTTTTGTTCATCTGTTTTCAGCACTGTTCAAGTGAAATATTAGTTTTTTCATCGAATTTTTGACAATATCACAATATCTTATACAGCCAAAGCTATCCGATATTAGACAGCTGGTAAATAAATAACCTATAAAAATAAAATAAAAGGAAGAATCCTCCAACCAGACGGATGTTATAGGCACCTGGGGTTTTGAGCATTTGCCCGATTTTCATGTGGTTGTATATGTTTGAATAAAGCGGAGAACTTCAATTGTGCGATGCAGGATTTTGAATTTTAGTTGTTATGTGGCTACAAGACAATATTATGTTACTGCCATTGCGAAGAAGAAAAATATTGTTTTAAGCTGTTCTAGATGAAATAGCAAGTGGGATTACTTTCAAAGGGCTGTTCAACACAGTGGAACTTAGGCGGCGGCTTGCAGCTCTCGCGAAGGACACACGGCTTGGGCACGTAGTCGTGGCGTTGCGTCGTCAGGTTCTGCATGGGACCCTGCCCCCACATGTCGTGGTGGCACGGACGGATCGGCTGCGTCACGCATGTCGGGTTCGGCAGGTATGACAGCTGGGGAATAAATGTTTTTGGTTAGCTAGGTGGACTGGCGATGCTACGTAAGATGGTTTGCCGCGTATGATAACGCAGTTCATCTGTTTGACAGACACACATCTGATGTACCGCGTTAGTAGCTAACATACACATATTATACAGGGTTATTTGTAAACCACTGACAATACTTCTTAGGCCAATGTTAAGTACATCATAAATAACAACTTTTGTTCTGTGATTTTTAAAAATTTACCATAGGTTTATCAGATTTTCATACAAAAATAAAAATATTTAAATTGAACGATCTAAATATTACAAAGTCTATGCATAGCCAGCGATAGTACAACAGCAGAGGGGAGCGGGGATTGTGCGCGGGAGGCGTAGGTGGGTACAGCAAAATACAGATTTCAAAATGTGTTAGATAGAACAAAGAAATCTTGAAGGTTTGTTTTTGGTAAATGTATGATGTATTGTAAAAAGTCATAGAACAAAAGTTGTTGTTTATGGTGTAAGTAATACAGTCTTGCAAGCTTGTTCAAGTGTTTTACAATTAACCCTGTATATTATCAACGTTCACATTTACTATTTTGGTGTGATAATTGATATTGTTCAGTAATACCTTTTGCACAGTGCATCCCTCCATAGGCTCGCAGCTAGGCACTAGGTTTGGCGCGGGCTTGCGAGCCTCACCGCGCAGGTTGCGACACCCGTCAGTTGGCAAGTACGAGAGCTTATACGTCGTGCAAGACTCTACCGGAGCAGTCGGCCTCATGTAGCAGCGGCGCGGGGCGTACGAGTCCGGGATACGAGGTTGTTTGTAGCACTGGAGACAGAAAAAGGATTTATTGATGAGCTGTGCTGGCTGAGCGGTAACGGCCCCGACTTTCGTGGGTTCAAACCATAGAAATATAAAAAACAGGTTCAAACCTAGCCAGGCGCATTACTTTGTCTAAATTATTTCATCACCACTGTAAGGAAACGTAATGTTGTAGAACCAAAAATTCGAAGACATATATGTGACATCTACCAACCCGCAATGGGCCCGCGTGATGGTTACGGCCCACTTCCTCTCCTAGAGAGGAGGCCTGAATCCCAACAGTGGGAATACAATAAGGCCAACTATGCTATGGTATAGTTATCGGCACGAATATTGAGCGCTCGGTGTCAGAGTGGGGACCGTTTTGCGCATTCCATACATTGGCGAGCCAATCGTCGTCGTTGTTAGATACATGCAGCAAGCGCAGGGAACGAATCACGAGTGACGTCTATGACATGATGGCGCGGTGAGCCAATCACTGACATTCCCCGCCCCCGCGTCTCACGTCGCACCACTAAAGAGACCGAATATTTGACTTCTGCGCAACTTAAAGCCAGCGCTCAATATTCGTGCCGATAATTATAGTTGAGGGGTTGTCATACTCACCTATACATCTTACTGAGGCCCTACCATGAACTCTTACGTGATCCATTTCACGACCTAAGTGCCTAGTGTGAGTTTGCTTTACGTTTACGTGATCGACACGTTTATGACGTCCGGCGCTCCGATTGGCTCGCTCCAAGCTCTTAACCAATCAGAGTGCCAAACGCGGCAAACGTTTTGATCGTGTTAACGTAAAAATAACTCACACTCAACACACTAAACTGTTAAAGGGATGGAACTAAATGAGGTGTATAGCTATCATTCCTTTTTCTCGCCCGCAAGCCTGACATTTTAACAAGTCATGGTTGTGCAGCGAGTGGTGCTGTTATACGCGTCACATCAGTGAATGGATGCTGTCAGCTGTTGTAAACTTGATGTAGTTGTGATAATTGCTTAAGACTGCTTCTAGGATATATTCTGACTGCATCCAGGATATATCCTGACTGCATCCAGGATATATCCTGACTGCATCCAGACTGAGACTACAACTAGACTACATCTACATCGCATTTTCAGCTGTTGTACAGTTCAAATACCATTCATCTGTTCTTAGCTTACCGGTTTGACGCCGGGAGGTTGTCCACAGCAGCAGGTGCGGCAAGGGCAGGGGTGTTCCTGCATGCCGTCGATGGGCTTCCCATCTCGCAGGCCCGACTTGATGCCTGCCGACGGGGCGCAAGGCGCCGCCGCTGGGCAAGGTACGCAGCACCTGGAAGTATACCAAATAGGATAAGCCTCAACCTTAGGTCTGAGGAAACTACTAACCGTAATTATAGACATAATAGAATGACAATTAGAGAGCGAACGTATGCGTTCGCTTGGGGTTTAAATTTTGCGTCACACTAGGACTAACTTCTGTATCGTGGACTTGTAAACCCACAAACACAAGACACCCAGACTTGGAACAGAGGTCTGTGAGCCATACAAATGTTTGTTCCGTGAGGGATCGTACCCACGACTCGCACTGCAGCAGAATATCGCTCAACCACTTCCCCAACTGTGCCGTCAAACAGATATTAACAGTAGTGACCACCAGCGTCAGGTATTTTTGCCTGACACATGCTGAGCTGGACTCCCATTGGTGCAGCGCGACATGCACACCGCACTATGGGTCTATTTTGGTATATCTCTTTTTTTTGTCTTAGTACCTACATGTGTTATTATTATTATTTTTTTGCTTTGTTGTTGTATAAGTGCTTAGTTTTTATAACTTGTGTTTTGGTGCATGTTTTGTGCAGCCAATAAATTATTTATCTATCTATCACCACAGGTCATACAAATATTTGTTTCATGCGAAGATCGAACCCGCGACACGCAACGTAACAACCAATCACTCAACCACTGCGGCAAGCGTGCCGTCAAATACCTACCTACAGTAACGTTCCGTGTTCGTGAAAAATCATCAAATAAACTCGCTCTTTAAGTGGAGCGAGAGGGAATGTCAGACTTTTACTGACAAAAACCCACTCATTTGCGTTCTATTACCACGTAAACTCTACCAAACAATATCGCATCCCATGACCGCTGAACCTGACCTTAGATTTTATCAATTACAACTAAAAATACTCATAAAATAATATGTCATGTATAACGTATCGAGATAACAGGGAGGAAGAACATTATCAACATAATATATATGCTACTGTAAAAACTCGAATTACGACAATTTTTAATATTTATTGGTAAAACCAACTAAAAGTTACGTAAATACCAGTTTTTATTTTTATTGATATAAAGAGCTTAATTGCGATCCCTTCTGATGGTAAGTAATAGTGAATTCAATCCTGCAAGCGCGGGATCCCGCAAATGCGAGAATTAACGTGCAGTAATGTAATTAACTACACGATAATTAACTTTACGATTTCCAAATAAAATCGGCTGCATTTACGGAAAAATAAAATATTTAACGGATGTTTTGGAAAATTAAATTCACGTGCTTTGGTGAATCCCTCGTCATAGAGTACCTAAGCTGACATTGATTACGTTCCATTCGTTGCGATACAGGACTCAACACAAAATAGAAAATTGTTTAACTGTAACGTAAAATCGAAAAAAATAAAAATTACTTTCCAGACATATTCTATAAAAAATATCACGAGTTCCATGTAAAGTTGTTTCATCACTTTTTGATAAGGATGAGTTGGGTTTAATAAATAATCAAAACCGCGGCAGGTCGTCGGAATCTAATTTTCTTATAAAAAACTTCAATCCCGCAAACGTGCGGGATCCCGCATAAGTAATTCCACAGAAAAGTTGCGGGATCCCGCGCTTGCGGCATTGGATTCTCTAGTAAGTAACAATAAATATAATAATAGCACGCCAACCTTGACATACAGTTGATGCAACAAAATATTAGTAATCAGTTATCCTCTTTAAGCGGAACACGCTCTCTGTGTTGTGAATAATTACGGATATTAAAATATTTAGAACAAAGAGTTTGCAAGTGCATTCGTTAAGGTAAGTCTCTGTTAAGCTATGATAGTGATTATTAGGAGTTACTGATGATTCGGACACAATATAATCGGACAGTGTCCGAATCGAAACATTTTATTTTCAATATTTTTTCACTGAAGATTTGGACACCATCTTTATTGAGGCTATTTAGTACAGTCAGATAAAAAACCGAGCAAGTGGCAGTCAGACTCGCGCACTGAAGGTTCCGTACAAACTTATATATGAAAACAGTTCAATTCCCGAATTGAGTTACGAAGATTTTTCCGAACCGCAAGATATTTTTTTTTTGTGATATAACTACAAATTCACTGTTTTCAGATATATTCCTATACTTGTGCCATAAGACCTTACGTCATGCCAAATTTCAGGATTCTAGGTAAATGAGAAGTACCCTATGAATTTTGATTCCCGTAAGAGTGTCGAAATACACGTTTTTTGCGACATAAACGGCCGTATCTTTTTTTTTCGTTAACGCAGAAGTTTATTTTTTCATAGCTTCAAGGGACCGCAGATACGGAACTCCTCCCAGAGTAAAAGTACTATAATAATGACTTACTGACGATTCGAACAGTGTCCGAATTGACAGTTTTTATTTCAATATTTTTTTCACTATCGATTCGAACACACTGTTTAGTACAGTCATATAAAAAGTTCTATAATATAATATACTAGCTTTTGCCCGCGACTTCGTCCGTGTACATAAAATATAGCCTATGTCACTCAGGAATAAAGCAGCTTTCTATCGGTGTAAAAAATTTAGCAATCGGACCAGTACTTCCAGAGATTACTTCCCACAAACAAAAAAACAAACTTTACCTCTTTATTATATTAGTATAGATGGGGAAAAAAAGCGTTACCAAAACTATTTTAGGCTGGATTTAAGGCGGCAACTTCGGGTAACAAATTTCGTTATATTATATTTTGTCTTTTAGGGTTCCGTACCTCAAAACGAAAAAACGGAACCCTTATAGGATCAATTTGTTGTCCGTCCGTCTGTCTGTAAAACCATATAATCAGGTCTGCGGTCCATTCAAGCTGTGAAAATATCAAACTTCTAAGTTAACGAATAAAAAAGATACGGCCGTTTATGTCACAAAACAACGTAAGTATATTTTGATACTCTCAAAGATCGAAATTTATAGTGTAAATTAATGTAGACCCAGAATCCTGAAATTTGACACAAAGTAAGGTCTTATAGCTGCAATTCGGAAAAATCTTCGAGAATTGTAGTTTGCACGGAACCCTCAGGGCGCGAGTCCAACTCGCACTTGCCAAGTTTTTTTATTTCGCTTTTATATACATATTAAATATAACTAAGCGTACCACAACTTATTGTGAAGTGCATTATTTTATCAATGTTAATACCTACTAGGTTAGCAACAAGTGCCTACACTTTATATTTAATGCAATTATGCTGATAATTATTTCGAACAACGCAGTTCCATGATGATGTCATTACAACAAAATAAAAATACATTCACAATATCGAATGCAATTATGAAATGAGTCAAATTTTTGTGCTGTCCGTATCTGACTTTGAGATGATGATGTCATTACAACAAAATAAAAATACATTCAAAATATCGAATGCTATTATGAAATGAGTCAAATTTTTGTGCTGTCCGTATCTGACTTTGAGAGCAGTAGTGGCCGAGTGGTAATGGCTCCGACTTACGAATTGTAGGTCGCGGGTTCAAACCCTGCCAGGCGCATTACTTTGTGTAATTTATTTCATTATCACTGCTCTCAAAACGGTGAAGGAAAACATCGTGAGGAAACCGGCATGTCCTAGAACCAAAACTTCGAAGACATGTGACATTCACCAACCCGCACTGGGCCCGCGTTGTGGATTACGGCTCATTCCCTCTCCTAGAGAGGAGGCCTGAGTCCCAGCAGTGGGAACATTTGAAAGGGTGACGATTATGATGATGTGTATCTGACTTTGACCCCTGAGTTTGTTTCGGTGTTTCTTCTCAGGGTAGTCGGCTAGGAACCTCATTAGTTTAAACTGACGAAAAAATTTAGGTGTAAAAGTGTTTCTATAAAACCTATTTGCAAAATAAAGATCATTTATCATTTATCTGGATTGTTCGAAGGAGTTACTGTAACCCTGGAACGCTAAGGACAACTGAAGGAACACGGAGGATTCTAGTCAGTAAAAGTCTGTCACTCCCTCTCGCTCCACCAAGAGCAAGTGAAGTTATTTGATTTCATATACAAAAAAGCCATAGGATCAATTTGTCCCAATATTTTTACATTAGTCTCAAAGCGGCGCAAAAAAACATACGAGGAATCAGGAATGTCCTTGAATAAAAAAAAAATTAACGCAAGGTGACATCCATCAATTTGCCCTGGGCTTGCGCTGCGAATTACGATTCATTCCCTCTCCTAGAGAAGATGCCAGAATTCTAGGCGTCCCAGCAAATTTAATATTATAAAGCTATAATTACGCTTATGCTTATGGAGTATCAATTACTAAGCTATCGTTTATTTTAATAGTGTTATTACACGCTCGAATTTGGTACGGCGGGTTTGATCCGTTCCGTACAAGGTCGAGCGTGACTTAAGGTATATTTGGTTTGTCGTACCAAGTTCGAGCAACTTTGGTACGGGCCACGAGCTTAGTACGGACGAACGACGATCTTGGCATGGACGGTTTTTTTTTATGGTGGTAAAATCATCTAATGACAATCCCCGCTCTTGGGCGAAGCGGGAGATAGTGTCAGACTCTTACTGATTAAAAACCCACCCCGTTTCTTCCAAGCCTTCATACCGGGGCTCGAGTTATCTTTCGAAACTAACCCTGGCCCCAGTAGGCTTCGACCCAGCTGAGCCCCTGGTGTTGCTGACAACTCCTTGAGGCGCGCAGGAACAGTGCACGCTGTCGACGACTTGGGCTCGGTCTGGACAGTTACCGGACGGTCGGACAGCGAGCTACCCATAGCTCGCCGTCCGCAAGCCGGTACAGTATGGTACGGATGGATCACGAACTTGGTGCGATAGGGCAAAACCGTCGAGCCAAGGTGGAGCAAGTTTTATTAACTTTGCTACTTACCACATAGACAACTTATGGCTACTAATGGTACGGTTTACCATGTACTCTAAAAAATTATGTGATATTAATTCAATATGATGGGGACGAAAGGTTCTGGAGTAGAAGCCCTCCCACAAGGTTGACCGATGACCCAGTCAAAGTCGCGGGAATCCGATGGATGCGTGACGCACAGGACCGGTCATTGTGGCGACGCTTGGGGGAGGCCTAAGTCCAACAGTGGGCGTCTATCGGCTGATATGATGATGATGATGAATATGATAAATTCAAATATGATAAATTAAATATTACTTACTCTGGCATAATTTTGTAGTAAACCTTATACTAAGAACACTGTATAAAAAAATTGCTAAATAAAAACTAAATCTAAAAATGAAAATTAACTGAAAATAATTTATAAAAACATTTCAGTCTAAAAATGGATCATAGAAAAATGACAGTTTGCGAAGTTAGCTTTTGTTTAGCTTTTTTTTAATTCCAGTCGGTCGAATTCTTTATTTGAAAAAGTAAGTAAAAAGGTTTTACACATATTTGCTTTATGGTGGCCACACACTATCACACCACTACAACACTTGATCCAGTGGCTTGATCATACCTGGATGTGAGTTCTTTTTTAAATATTGATAGGCTTGCGTTTGACCACTTTCTCTATTGATGGTAAGCAATTATGTGGCCAACGATGGAGCACACTTTAACTTATTCACTCTTGATTTAAAGTTCCCGCCGTGGTAGTAGCTATCAGAAGATACGTAGGTACTCACTGACAAATTTTAGAAGGAAATTCACTTTTTGAAGAATTTTTTGTTATTATTGATAGGCGGGCGTCTGACCGCCATCTCACCTGATGGTAAGCGATGATGTGGGCGACGAGGAAGCACGCGTGTCTAGAAATAACGTATCCAATCTTGACTTAAAGACCCCTAGGTTGTAGCTATCAAAAAACACTGACAAATAGACAAATAGAAGGAGACATTGACTTTATGAAGACTTTTCACGTTTGACTTGATCAAGCTTACTTGATCACTCCATTGGATCAAGCGGCATGATGGTGAGGGACCAACATTAGATTATACACATTATTTTGGTAGCAATGCAAAGATAAACACAACTTTCCCTTTGTAATTTTTCATTTGCACTACTTTCGTCTATCGCTAAACTGAAACTATTGACCTTGGTACCAACCAGAAGGCTGAAACCCCGCTCTATTGTATCGGCATAGCTAGCTCTAGCTATACAGATTAGGGATGTGCCGACTAAGACTTTGGCCGACTAGTTGATTAGTCGGTTGTAAAGAGGACGACTAGTCGACCAAGCCGATCATGGTTTCGGAGGTATTCGGTAATTTCCGTGACGTTTCGTTTACTGCTGATTCGCACGCAGGCGGTAACCGCAAGCTGTAAGCGTATCGGAAAATGTTTTGTTTCTTTGGAATTGTTTCTCGATTTTTGCTTTTGCACTGGCTAGAGCGATGTTTTTGTGTAAAAAATGAAGACATACTGTTTTGGTTCATATTAAGTAAAAGAGCTCAATTAAAATTCAATCATGTCAAAAAGAAAGCTTCGTATTTATTTATTTATTTGTTAAAACTTAATGCAACGCAATGGTACAAAAGCGGAATTAATGCCTTAGGCATATGCATATATGGGTTTTGTGACCGTCAAGTGTAACCAGTGTCAAATGATATTTTTCTTGGTGGGTACGGAAAAATAGCAAATACGAGTGTAAGTAGTAGTAATATGAGTGTGAACAACGATATCAAATACCGACACCTGACTCTGATACCTTAGTAATTATCTATGATCATAAATTCCTCCTATAAACATTTTATTTGAAAAAAAAAACAACACGCACAAAGAGAAAAGAGGACGAAAGACTACTGGGACTAGATATAGTCGGTACTATTCTTTTTTATACTGAGAATTACTCCTGTTAACTCCTGTATCGTGCGTGCTTTTACAAACATATAAACTTACATACAAAAGATATCCAGACCAGTAACAACCGTCTGATAGAAAAAAAAAAACAATATTTAAAAATCGCTTTTAGCGAAAAGACTACCCATTGTGACACCCTATTAATTTTAAGTTTCTCATGTAATTTTTATTTTTGGTGTACAATAAAGAACCTATCTGCATATCTATCTACCTATCTATTTGTTTATTTTTAAACATTTGTTTGCTTTGCCGAATAATCGCCGAATAAGGAAGTGGTCGAATAGTTGGCTTTGCCGGCTAGTTGGCGAGTAGTCGGCACATCGCGAGGAAACCCAAAAAGAAAAATGACTTCAATATTACCAGAAATAAGTTTTGTCCGTCTGACAGTTTTTTTTTAATTCTTTTTTTATTTATTGCTTGACTGCGATCCCACCTGATGGTAAGCAGTGATACAATCGTTGATGGTGAGGCGCACTAGTTTATTTAGAGCCTACTCACTCCAGCCTTGAAGACACCTTTATTATAATCCGACGGAAAGAAAGCAGCAGGCAAATGTTTCAGACCTGCAATGAACGACGAGGCGAAATGCTTAGTCCGGACCGTAAAGGTTTCATCAATGTAAGGGTGGATACTCACCAATTCTTTGTTACAATAACCTACTCCCTCAAATAAAGACGTAATGCTTAGTAGACCAGAATATTTTTTGTTGCGTTTTAAAGTATTTTCTAACCTTCGCATCTTCTGTATAAATCTACACTATTATAATAAAGAATGTATGTATTGTATCTATTTTTTGTGTATCAATTACTGGTTTTTTAAAATATTTATATGTGTATTATATAAGTTAATTTATATAAGTAATATAGTATATTCTTAATTTTCTGACTTTTTTACACTGTGTCTAGATCTCTCATGCAACTTTCCTGTCGCAGGTCTGCTGGAAGAAATTTCATTTGAAATAAGCAGTACCTTTGTACTCTTTTATTTGTATTTGTCCATTTCATTTTTAAGTATTTGTGTGTGTAGGTACATAAATGAATAAATAAATAAAGAAGTAGTGTTTTTTTTGTTTGTAGGAGGTAATCTCTGGATTTCTGGAAGTACTGATCCGATTGCTAAAATTTTTTCACCGATAGAAAGCTACTTTATTCCTGAGTGACATAGGCTATATTTTATGTACGCGGGCGAAGCTGCAGGCAAAAGGTAGTCTACTATATAAAAATAAGTCGGGTTTTCCTTCCTGAGGGCCGGGACACATAAACACGATACGACGTCATGCCGTGTATCGTGGCACGTTACGATGTCGCGACGTAGATTTTTACGATGCTCGTCGTAGATTCCCACGACACGACGTCGCATCGTGAAACGACGCCGTATCGTGGTACGACACGACGTCGTATCGTGTTTATGTGTCCCGGCCCTGACGCTATAACTCCAGAACGCACGAACCGATTTCCACGGTTTTGCATTCGTTGGAAAGGTCTCGGGCTCCGTGAGGTTTATTAGAGTAGAGTAGAGTAGGGTAGGGTAGAGTAGGGTAGAGTAGGGTAGAGTAGGGTAGAGTAGAGTAGAGTAGGGTAGGGTAGAGTAGGGTAGAGTAGGGTAGAGTAGGGTAGAGTAGAGTAGAGTAGGGTATAGTAGGCTGAAGTAGGGAAGAGCGGGAGCGAAGCCGCGCGGGCAAAAGCTAGTTCTGTATAAAGAAAAGGCTTCAATTACTGACTCATCAACGCTCAACCCTTAATCTTGAACCTAATTATATTAGATTACCTCTGCCCATTAAAATTGTCTGTAGCTTGATATATTATTTAGGCTTTGTTTCATCGCAATCGGTTGGCTATATCGAAAGATATACTACATTCATTGACTGTTAGGCGGTAAGAAGTTCGCCGGGTCAGCTAGTCTGATCTAAAAAAACAGAAACTATGAAGTTTTGAAAATATGATGGAACGCTTCGAGAAAAAGCACGAGTAGGTTTTCTTTTGTTGTTGATAGGTTTGCGCTTGACCGCTATCTCACCTGATGGAAAGCGACGATGCGGTCGACGATGGAGCGCGCTTACGTAGTAAAAACCTATTCACTCTTGACGTAAAGATTCCCGGGTTGTAGCCATCAGGAAACACAGACTCCGGCAAGGAATTTCACTCCTTAGCTAGGATAGTGTCACATTTACTTTGCCTGGTCTTGGCGGGGACACCGCCGTGCTCCCAAATGTGCAACTAAAATCGAGGTATTTAGCATTGATAAGACGGTATCTATAATCAAGTGGAGATAACTTGACTGGTGATTATGTGAATTGCCTTAGTAGGTAGGTACCTAATACTACTACTACGTATATGTATCATATCTTTACACATTTTACGTAATTCTATACAAAACAGTCTTTTCGGGGAAGTACCAATCCATAAAAATATCAACAGGATATTTTTGTGTATTACGTGTATAGGTAAAGTTATAGATGTGTGGACATAATTACTGTTACAAAATATGATAAAACTGGGCAAGTGCGAGTCGGACTCGCGCTCTGATGGTTCCGTAGAAACTTACCTATGCATAAATAGTTAAATTCCCGAATGGAGTTTCAAAAATGTTTACCGAACAACAAAAAATTTTTTTTGTGATATAACAAAAATAAATACTGTTTTCAGATTTATTCCTAGCTATAGCTCCTATAGCTGTGCTTTAAGAGCTTCCTTTATGCCGAATTTCAGGATTTAGGGTAAATGCGAAGTACCATAAGAATTTTGATTCTCTTGAAAGTGTCAAAATATCTTTAATTCTTTATTGTACACTATAACAACACAAAATAAGTGGATAACAAAGTTCATGCACATAGGCGAGCTTAACTCAAAGTTGAGTTTTCTTCAAGCAAACCATTGAGCGATAAATCAATGGTTTGTTGTATTGTTAGGAGGTTCCTTTCTCTGAAGCCCTGACAGCCGGTGGCTTGGACTCTGTTCCCGATGCCGGTAGGACAGTAGTTTTTTATATTTTTTTTTTAAAGTAACAAATTTTTAACTAGCTTTTGCCTGCGGCTTCGCCCGCGTACTTAAAATATGGCCTATGTCACTCAGGAATAAAGCAGCTTTCTTTCGGTAAAAAATTTAAACAATCGGACCTGTAGGTACTTTCAGAGATACCTCCTACAAACAAAAAACAAACTTTACCTCTTTATTATATTAGTGTAGATTTTTAATAAGTTGTAATGAAAAATGAAGGGAATATAAATAATAACCTTATTATTCTGAATTATTCAATTTCTAATCTTTTTCTTCCTTTAAATTATGTTCTTTTAAATTATGTTCCTTTCTCCCGCTAGTTGGCGCCTGTGTGTTTAGAGGTCATTCATTTTGACAGCTCTTTGTATCGTTGTATGGTGGTTTGTTTGTTTATGTTGATTTACGTGAATTATAGTAGAAAAATACGGATCTTGGACAGTTTGAGAATTAAAAAAAGAATTAAGACGAAGAAATGATTATATTATTATCAGCTCAGATGATTATCTTTGGGAAACCTGTGTCCCGATTATCTCGATGAGCATAAAGGCACAACACAATACTGGGGCACTTTAATTTTACAAAAACGATGGTTATTTACTTGGAAACACAATATTTCCTTGAAAATCAATTTAGTTTGACAGATAGTATGACCTCCAAGTTCACTGGCGCCATCTACTTTGAGCTTCTCAAATTACACGCCATTGGGTCCCACTGTCAGTTGGAACTCATCCTTCCATCTCAACAGTTGTTTTCCTCTGCTACGTTTTCCATCTCTTGGGTACCAATCTATCGCTATTTGGCTCCACATTTTTTTAATTGTTGATAGGTTCGCTCTTAACTGGTATCTCACCTGATGGAAAGCGACGCGGTCGACGATGGAGCGCGCTTACTTAGAAGTAACCTATTCACTCTTGACTTAAGACTCCATCAGGAAACACAGATTCCGGTAAGGAATCCTACTCCTTAGCTGTACGCACAATGAATGTCTTCCCAAAACGTTTTGTGCGTGTAGGTGGGATGTCCACCATGTACCGGTAGCGCATCGTTATACGCCTGATGATCTGATGATGGAATCTAAATATCTGATTGTCTCTCATCATGTAGCCTGCCTATGTCCACTTTTGCTGGTCAATTCTTGTTAATATATCAATAACCCTTGTTTTGGGTCATTTGCATAATTATATTATTATATATTATATCTACACATTACACATATAGAGCAGTGGTGGCCGAGTGGTAATGACCCCGACTTATGAGTTGTAAGGTCGCGGGTTCAAACCCAGCCAGGCGCTTTACTTTGTGTAATTTATTTCATCACCCTCAAAACGGTGAAGGAAAATCGTGAGGAAACCGGCATGTCCTAAAATCAAACATTCGAAGACATGTGACATTTACCAACCCGCACTGGGCCCGCGTGGTGGATTACGGCCTATTCCCTCTCCTACAGAGGCCTACAGTGGGAACATTAAAAAACCGGCCAAGTGCGAGTCGGACTCGCCCATGAAGGGTTCCGTAGCAGCAAGTAACATAATATAAAAGTTCTTGTAATGTGTTGTAACTTTGATCGATGTTTTAACAACAGTGTATTTTTTTCGATTTATGACGCATTAAAAAAAAACTACTTACTAGATTTCGTTCAAACCAATTTTCGTTGGCAGTTTTTATAGTAATGTACATCGTATATTTTTTTTAGTTTTATCATTCTCTTATTTTAGAAGTTAGAGGGGGGGGGGGGACACACATTTTACCACTTTGGAAGTGTCTCTCGCGCAAACTATTCAGTTTAGAAAAAAATTATATTAGAAACCTCAGTATCATTTTTAAAGACCTATCCATAGATACCCCACACGTATGGGTTTGATGAAAAAAAAATTTTGAGTTTCAGTTCTAAGTATGGGGACCCCCAAAATTTATTGCTTTTTTTCTATTTTCATGTGAAAATCTTAATGCGGTTCACAGAATACATCTACTTACAAAGTTTCAACAGTATAGCTCTTATAGTTTCGGAAAAAAGTGGCTGTGACATACGGACGGACAGACAGACAGACAGACAGACAGACAGACAGACAGACAGACAGACAGACAGACAGACAGACAGACATGACGAATCTATAAGGGTTCCGTTTTTTGCCATTTGGCTACGGAACCCTAAAAAGGCTGATTATGCTGTGTTATTATTATTATATATACCTACACTAGATTTTGCCCGCGCGGCTTCGCTCCCGCTCTTCCCTACTTCAGCCTACTATACCCTACTCTACCCTACTATACCCTACTCTACCCTACCCTACTCTACCCTACTCTACCATACCCTACTCTACTCTACTCTACCCTACTCTACCCTACTCTACCCTACTCTACCCTACTCTACCCTACCCTACTCTACTCTACCCTACTCTACCCTACTCTACCCTACTCTACCCTACCCTACTCTACTCTACCTTACTCTACCCTACTCTACTCTACTCTACCCTACCCTACTCTACTCTACTCTACCCTACTCTACCCTACTTTACCCTACTCTACCCTACTCTACCCTACTCTACTCTAATAAACCTCACGGAGCCCGAGACCTTTCCAACGAATGCAAAACCGTGGAAATCGGTTCGTGCGTTCTGGAGTTATAGCGTCAGGAAGGAAAACCCGACTTATTTTTATATACCTACATTTATCATTTACATATTATTATGTTTTATGATTGTTACGATAAAGTACCTATTCAGCTTTGTGAACGAATGTATGTTTAAGTTAGTATTGGTACCTACGTCCAGACGTCGAGACGTGTTTACTATTTACCTACCAATAAGAATATTCAAGGTTAGTGCATAGGTATGTACATTTATTATTGTATGTTGTTTGCATAGCAAACTATGCATCTGTAGCTATACGTACATAAATAGTAGTGTCTCTTTGTAATATTATTTTTTTTTTTTAAATAAATGCAGCAAATTCGATATCCACCTTTTTTAAATTTTTGCCTGTCTGTCTATCTGTCTGTTTCTTCCGCCTAATTTCCGAAACAGATTGGCAGATTTTGCCAGGATTTTCACTGGTAGATAGTTAAGTTATAGCGTGTAGCTTAGGCTAATTTTTATTAAAAAAAAAAAAAAAATTGGTTTCAGGACAAAAAAATCCTTCTTGAAATTGTGATCTAATCTAGTTTAGGAAATTTTTTTTTTTTCCAAACTCATAATTCTGTGATAAAATATGATTTTATTTTTTAAAGTGATAAAATGTGCAAATAATGCAAATTCATTTAAAAACATTTAAAAATAAATGGTTGAATGGACATAATTTCTATGACATTAATGATTTCTTTGACATAAAATTACAATATTGTATCCATCTATTTATCTGAATTAACTAAAATACATAACTGTTGTTTTGACCTAAAAAATTGCATGCAATTGACACTTATTCTGTGTAGCTAAACATGTGGACATTGTATTTAAATAAGACTAATACGATTATACCATGTTTACGGCAAAAAAGACTTATCTAAGTATCTAAAGAAAATAACTTATGGGTAATTTTGTAAAAAAAAAAAACATAACATGTCAAACTCGTTAAGCTACCGCGGTCCTAGAACGCAAAGGGTAACTGGAGCAACATGGGTGGGTTTTAGTTAGCAAAATTCTGTCTCACTCAAGTTAAATTTATTAATTTCCCACCAAAAAAATGTAACACCTATACACCAGTGTATTCAAATTGTGAGTTTTTTATAGAGAGAGAGAGAGAGAGAGAGATTAGTTGAGAGAGAGAGAGCGAGAAAATATATTCAGGGTGGATTTTTGTGACGATAGGAACACGTTGGAGACAGGCCTTAAGAGGGCCCTTCCCGGTCCGTCTATTGTCAACGTGAGCATGGTTGAAAAGTTTGTTTCAACGATTGAAATGTTTGATATACTCGAACGCTCGGTTGGCTTTCGGTAACTTCCGTCACAAACTCGAATATTTCACACAACTTGTTTTAAGTAATACGTGTTCAAGATACATTTTGTATACAACTGCTCTTACGTGATTATGACGTTATTACACATCTCTTTCTAGATATTTGGAAACACAGATATCTTGTGGATATTATCTAGGTTTTTATTGAAATCTAATTGTAAATTTGTTTAATACCAATTCAGTAGAGATCTTGCTATTTTGCGTGAACTTTTGCCCTTATATCTATAATATCCGTTTCATAAATAAAAAGTATATTTACAGATATGGCAAATTTAACCGAGAAAAAGAGAAAGACGATTTTTTCTTCCAAAAACCTTTTAGGGTTTAAAAAAAACGTATTGCTTGGAACAATTTTTTGATATATTCCAGTGAGTGACGGAATTACCTAATGCTAACAGAGCGTTCAGGAATTAACTCTATTTTTTCGCGTTACCTCTTTATCAAATACTAGCGGCCCGTCCCGGCTTCGCACGGGCAATAAATATAGCCTATGTTACTCAGGGTGAATGTAGCTTTCCAATGGTGTAAGAATTTTTGAAATCAGCACAGTAGTTTTTGATTTTATTCGTTACATACAAAAACACAAATCTTTCCTCTTTATAATATTAAGTATAGATTACGTCATAGTCATAGTCATTTATTCAATAACAAGAAACTTGTGTCTGAATCACATAATTAATAAATAGATTAAACATTTTCAATTTAATAATAATTCAGCAATTTAATTCAATAGTAATAGTAATACAACAAATACAATTCAATAATAGTAATAATTCAACAAATCCAATTCAATAAAAAGAAATTTGATGAAACGTTGCATGATTTTGCATGAAATAACAAGCTTTTAAGCCATGCTCACATTGACGGTCGATGGATAGAGAAGGCACTCTTAACTTTGCAAGTATTTGCTAATTGCATTAAAAATAATCTGCAAATAATAATAATAACGCATTTCTTAATAGAGCTACTTATCAGTGAGTAAATGACTACAAGAAACTTTTTGGTATGATAATTATTTTTTGCATAATTATAATAATTATACATGCTAACGACAAAGTTACATTTGGCAAAATTCAAATTATGAGTTTCTGATAAATTAGCTGTTGAGACGTTATTGCACTACTTTGAACTTTTTTGAAGCTCTGGAAATCCACAAATATAAACATCATGAAAGACTATTTTATTAAAATTGACCATAATATATGACCAACCGCTGAGTAAAAATAAAAAGATGATATAAATTAGTTGGCTCGATAAAATAAAATTATTATGATTACGAGGCCCTACAAAATACTTTGTGACTGCAACCGGCTCTTAACGTACGGTACCGTTGTTATCATTAACCGACTTCGAAAACGAGGAGGTTCTATGTTCGGCTGAATGTATGTTTTTTTTATGTAGAGTTATTAAGTTATCATGGTTTTATTTTTATTTTTTTTATATGTATTTGGGTTAGTAATTTATTTTGTAAACATTTTATTGATAGTTGTAATTATTTGTATTTTTCTTGTTTTTTTTTTTTTTATATAGCCTCTTTTTTATCTATAATATAAAAATGAATCGCAAAATGTGTTGGTAATGGTTGGTAAGCGCATAACTCAACAACGCCTGGACCGATTTCGCTAATTTTTTTTTTGTTGTGTTCGTTATTATGAGGAGAAGGTTCTTATGGGAAAAAAATAAAAATTAGGGTAGTGTAGGGTAGAGTAGGGTAGTGTAGGGTAGTGTAGGGTAGAGTAAGGTAGAGGAGGGTAGAGTAGGGTAGAGTAGAGTAGGGTAGAGTAGGGTAGAGTAGGGTAGAGTAGGGTAGAGTAGGGTAGAGTAGGGTAGAGTAGGGTAGAGTAGGGTAGAGTAGGGTAGAGTAGGGTAGAGTAGGGTAGAGTAGGGTAGAGTAGGGTAGAGTAGGGTAGAGTAGGGTAGAGTAGGGTAGAGTAGGGTAGAGTAGGGTAGAGTAGGGTAGAGTAGGGTAGAGTAGGGTAGAGTAGGGTAGAGTAGGGTAGAGTAGGGTAGAGTAGGGTAGAGTAGGGTAGAGTAGGGTAGAGTAGGGTAGAGTAGGGTAGAGTAGGGTAGAGTAGGGTAGAGTAGGGTAGAGTAGGGTAGAGTAGAGTAGAGTAGAGTAGAGTAGAGTAGGGTAGAGTAGGGTACAGTAGGGTAGAGTAGGGTATAGTAGGCTGAAGTAGGGAAGAGCGGGAGCGAAGCCGCGCGGGCAAAAGCTAGTACTTAATATGAATGTGAGAACACAGTAGACTCCATGAATTCTTAGATTACTTTTTATTACATCTCACTTTTTTTTATTAGGATAATTTTTATTAGGGGTACAATATTGACTGGTCTACAATGTTCTGACATAATATCTATTAATACAGGTCGCGCGGTGAATCAAGATCGCTCGGTGAAAGTAGTGGGGGCAATCGGCGCATGTGTACAATTGCGCACAGAAATTCTTAGTATGTTAGGATTTTACTTTTAATTCGTATGTTTGAACCTTAGTAACATAACTTATAATAACACTAGTTTTTGATTGTAATTTATCTTGTAAGTAGGTAAATTCAAAAAATTTTTTTTTTTTAAATAAAACATAAAATTAAAAAAAATAATTTCGTTAGTTTCTTTCTTTAACGTTATAATTCACGTCGTAAACCATTTTTCTGGCTAGCCGTTTTAAAACTTTATTTTTAACCATTTTTTTTTAAGATTACGTATTACTATTACGATAACACAAGCTGTACGCAACAGTACCCAAGTACAACAGTATCCAATGAGAGGCGAGAACGCAACGCGGGAATTGAAGAGCGACTCTATCTACCAATGACGTGTCGCCGACGGCGCACACCCGCCAATAGACCGTAGAATTGAATACTGCGCATGCCCCTTCCACTTTTGCCGAGCGATCTTGATTCATCGCGCGACCTGTACTGTATTATGGAAATATTTATACCACTTTTTTTATAAGAGTAGGTAACCATGGAGTTTCTTACCGATTCTTCTCCACAGAAAACGACCAATTTGGAACCGTGCACTAGCTTCTGACGTTTTATAAGTGCCTTTGTAGGCCTATGTGATATTTTTTTTCGAATTTTATATTTTGGGCACTATTCCACCTGATGGTAAGCGATGATGCGGTCGATGATAGAGCACGCTTACTTATAGAGATAACTTATAGAGTACTTATTAAAATTGAAGAGAAGGGTAAAGTTATTTTAATAATTCGTAGGAAATCATTAAATAACTTTTCCCGCAGATTTTATTGACTAAAACCCACTGTATTCCTTCAGTTGCCTTTCATTGCGAGGGCTGCAGTAACTCCTTCGAACAAACCATAGGCGTCGGCCCTAACTGTCACCATCAATTTTGCTGACATCTCTCTGAGGTGTGTTGTCGCGGCCAGACGGCGAGTTACCCATGGCTCGCCGTCCGCAAAATCTTATCGCGTAATTTTTCTCATTATGATTTGATTAAAAGCGAATCGCGTAATTTGTTTCAATATGATTTGTTTGCACCAATTGTTTCACTAGATTCGTGTATTCTTCTTTTCCATTTTTATTTTCTCTCTTCGTTGTAGTTTCAGTAAATATAATTATAAATATTATATATAGTGTATTTGTATTTTATAGGTATGTATTTGTATGATGTATTTTAATAATATGTAATGGTATATATTTATTGCACCCACCACAATTTGTCTCTGCATCACCCAAAGGTTGACTGGTAGAAAATGCCTTATGGCATTAAGTCAGCCTTTGTACTCTTTTGTGCACAAAGAAATAAATAAATATATCGATGTTACCAATTTTTCCACCAATTCGTTTTATCACATTCATTGTGCGTACAGCTAAGGAGTGGAATTCCTTGCCGGAATCTGTGTTTCCTGATGGAGTCTTAAGTCAAGAGTGAATAGGTTACTTCTAGGTAAGTGCGTTCCATTGTCGACCGCATTGTCGCTTTCCATCAGGTGAGATAGCGGTCAAGCGCGAACCTATCAACAATAAAAAAAAATCATTTGTTTTTATCAACGAAAAGGAAGTGCATATGCGCTATCACATAAATGTACCTAGTCACACTGGTTTACATAAATATAATTTTATCTACTACATTATCACTGCACTTGGCAGATAAGGGAATAGACTTATCACAGACATATATGGCGATTGCATTTCGTTTTTAATGCAGGCAAATAACGTCCAACAATTTACTGGCATCATTGTCACATTGAATGGCAATGTTGACTTTTTTATACAAAAATAAAACCACTGGTTACACCATGGAGCAAGTACAAAGGGTCACAACTTATTTTCATATTAAATTGAATAGTAATGCTGACTTTTTGACCTAAAAATAAAGCCATTGGTCACCAACGGCGCTCACACCTCAGCCGCCGCTGGGATTCCGATCTCGATTTCCGGCCACCGTAGGCTTGCGGACATCGAGCAATAGGTAGCTCGCTGGCCGACCGTCCGGTAACCGTCCGGACCGAGCCCAATTCGTCGACGGCGCGTACTGCTCCCGCGCACCTCAAGGAGTTGTAAACAACCGCAGGGGCCCAGCACGGTCGAAGCCTACTGAGGCTTTGGGTCTAGTTCCAAAAGGGAGGCTCGGCCCCGGTAAAAAGGCAACGAAGGAACAGGGTGGGTTTTTTAGTCAGTAAGAGTCTGACACTATCTCCCGCTCCGCTCAAGGGCGGGGGATGCCATCTAGATGATTCTTACCCATCGAAAAAAAAATCCTCTGGTCACTGCATTGTCATATTTAATGGCAATGCTAACTTTTTGACCTAAAAATAAAGCCTCTGGTCACTGCATTGTCGTATTTAATGGTAATGCTTAATCTTAAGAGCCGGGTGGTAGTCATTGAGTATTTTGTATGAACTCCGCCCAGCAGGCTTACTCTTGATTTCAATTCCGATCGGTCGACATTGAGATTGTGATCGTACCCTTGAATTCAATGCTAGCGCCAAATTGGTTCAAAATTGCGTGACCATTTTGAGAACTAAGTGAAATCGCATATGTTGACAATATTCTTTTCAAGAGTACCAAATCACGTAACGTCAAAATTGACATTGCAATCGGATTGACTTTATATTGAATTTGAAATTAATTTGGAGAGTAAGCCTGCAGGTCTATGTCGATTTCGCGGCCTCGTAACACCTGTGCGGCTCGCATGCATCGGATTCCCGACTTCGCGTTTTCCAGTACGCAGTCGCTATTCCAAAATCTTTTGGATGTAATGTAGAGATACCAGTGGCGTGCCTGATGCCTTTACAGGGGGCAAGCCAAGGAATCTTGTGAAAAAAAAATCTCGTGCTACCACGTGTCATCAGTGCAGTAATGCTGATTTTTCTGAATTGCTACACTACTATTAACAAATATAATATTAATAGTAAGTAATAAATAATGATAACAAAAGCTTCACCACAACTTTATCATCATACCAATAATCGTGAAGTTTGAATACATGAATAGAAAAAAAAAAAATTATTCTAATTCAAATTGTCTATCTTTATTTAAAAATGATTTTCTTACTCCAGCGTAAAAAGTTGGTGAACGTTTTAATTCTAACAGCTGATTCTCAATTGCAATCAAAGATAATTCGGAAAGCCGCTCTTGTTGTCGAGTGCCGGCCGGCCGATTAATTTGAACTTAATTATCTAATGTAAAGTTGAGTTGAGTGTGAAATAAAACAACCAAGTACTAGATACTGATCTAATGTTATCCTAAATTGAACTCTATTGAAAGGAGGGTAAGTAAACGGCGGAGAATCTTAACACCGAATTCTAATTTGACGCCAACGCCATCTAGTTATGAATGTGTAACTAATACATAATTTTTTTGAAATCTTGGTGTTTCAAACACTTGTTCTTTAAAATAATATTATTGGCAAATACTCACAAATGAAACAGCGGTAGCTTTTCGTTGTTCGCTTTTTTAAAACACACTTATCACTTAACTGTCGAGAAAGATAACCAACTTTCTATCGGCGGTTTATCAAAAATAAAGAATGAAATAACAGCTTTCAAGTACTTTTGAGAATTTTCATGGCACTCGCGAAGTTATTTGAGTCATACCTACCTGATGTATTCCAAGCATTGTTATTAACTTTTCTGAGAAATATTCAAAATAGTAAAGTTACAAGATTATATTTATCTTTAAAACTCAAACCCTACCTGGCCAATATCAATTCCACACATAATAATATCCACACACAACCACAAGTATAGTTTCCGAATTCATAAACTGTTAAATGACGGAAAACAAAAAAAAACTATCAAAACAATTACGTACAACACGATAACCGATCAAAGCAAATTTGAACTGAGTACTTTTTAGTTCGTACAACTTTACGCGTCATAGAGGGCGCCTCGTATTATAATATGCGTAAAAATTTATGTCAAAAAAAACCATTCATAAATTTACCAAAGCCCAGCTTTTTTTTTAGAACAAAATGTTCGACGAGTATTTGCACACAATAACAAATTACACCCACACACACTCAAAATTTGACGTTTTTATATCAAAAATAGAGATAGAAGAGCAAGCCTCATAAAAGCCTTTGAGGCAGAAAAAGACAACAACACATTAGTGTTCATCTCTTTCTTTTGTTAAGTGTTAGAGTGAGATCGGAGAGATTTCGCTCAGAATGGCATCCTCGCTTCGCCCTGGTATCGTCTTATGAATGATTTTTGAATTCCGCACAACACAGTGGCAACTTAGCGTAACCGCGTAAGCGCGCGAAGTTTAAAGTTTAGATTTTTGTGATAATTAATTGATTGGTCGTGTTCTATGAAGGTGAGGTTTTGGTAGGGCAAGCCGGGCTTTTTGGCTTCTATGGCAGGCACGCCACTGAGAGATACGTAACATAATCACTACATAGTATAAAACAAAGTCGCTTCCTGCTGTCTGTCCATAGGTATGCTTAGATCTTTAAAACTACCCAACGGATTTCGATGCGGTTTCTTTTAACAGATAAAATGATTCAAAAGAAAGGATTATATGTATAATAATGCGTAATATAGTTGAGAAAAACTGGTAATTTTTGAGGTTTATCATGTGATGTCGTAATTAAACTAGTTTTTTTGCGCTTAAGTACATTTCAATCGCTGGCCCCTACGAGATAGATCGAAATAATGTACCTACTATAGTATTGTACCCGTGTGTAGCCGGGGCGAGTCGCTAGTTAATACATTATAATAGCAATCATTTTAGCAATTGTAAGATCAGGATAAATTAGAGTCTTGTTCAGGCCATACATATATATCTCTTTTATTTCGCTCCGCTGTCAAATCCTTACATGGCGACCCTGCCTGTAAGCGATCGGGTTCGCGCATTCTGATCACTAAATAAGGATTTCTAACAAAAACAATGGTGGATTCGTGACTATGAACAATGAATAAGAAACGTATTCGTATTCGTTTTTTATATGTTATAATTTATTAGTGTCTACATGTTGTTACTACATTGTGTGTATCTACGACTGTGTATGCCAAATAAAATATTTTTCTTTCTTTTCTTTCTTTTCTTTCTTATTTTAATTATTGCAATTGCATCGTACGAAAGTATCGTATTCAGGGTTATTTGTAAAACACTAACAACCCTGCAGGACTGTATTACTAACATCATAAACAAAAACTTTTGTTCTATGACTTTTTACAAAACATATTTATTTATTTTTTTAACAGTTCATGTACACACTTAAGGGGCCGGCGACGGATGAATTTCCATACAAACGTAATATGTACAAACAAATAATATACAAACCTAGATAAATATTGTCTATAACCGAATATCATCATAATATGTTGGAAATATGCTCCAACTGCAAACGAGCGTGGTATTACGTTTGTATGGAAATTCATCCGTCGCCGGCCCCTTAACTTATAAAAGAAAAGAAGACCGAAACAGAAAAATAGGTGTACATAATATGTGATGCTGATTTCTAAAGAAATGTCTTCCAGCATACCCGCGAAAGGAGAATTGGAAAAAGAGAGATGTAGACACTGTGTGTAAAAGTGAAAGGAAAAAGAAACAAACAAAACAATTACCTATACCTACAATATAAATATACACCCTTAAATTTTGATAGTTTTAATCCCTTAGAGGGTCGATCCGATACATGAAACACTATCGATTTGTAAAGATAAAATTAAAAAATAAAGTACCTTTTTAGGGTTCCGTAGTCAACTAGGAACCCTTATAGTTTCGCCATGTCTGTCTGTCCGTCTGTCTGTCTGTCCGTCCTCGCTTAATCTCTGTGACCGTTAGCACTAGGCTAAAGCTGAAATTTGGTACCAATATGTATATCAATCACGCCGACAAAGTGGTAAAATAAAAATTGGAAAAAAATGTTTTATTAGGGTAGCCCCCCTATATGTAAAGTGGGAAGTGATTTTTTTTTTAATTTCAACCCTAACGTGTGATATATTGTTGGATAGGTATTTAAAAATGAATAGGGGTTTACTAAAATCATTTTTTGATAATGTCAATAATTTCGGAAATAATCGCTCCAAAAGTAAAAAACAATGTGTCCCCCCCCCTCTAACTTTTGAACCATAAGTTTAGAAAATATGAAAAAAATCTGAAAAGTAGAACTTTATAAGGACTTTCTAGGAAAATTATTTTGAACTAGATGGAAAGAACAGTTTTTGTACAAAAAAGACAAAAAGGTTCTACAAAATAATAACGACGACGTCGCGTACGATCAAAGTTTAGCGGTGTATACTATCATAAACACAGCAGCAACAACAAAATTCATTTACCAAAAATATACCTTCAAGATTTCGTTGTTCCATCTAATGGGTACATTTCAAGTCTGTATTGTGCTATACTTATCTACGTCTGTATGACTCGAGTTGTAATGTCTCCGACTTTCGGGTTGTAGGTCGCGTGTTCAAAAACCCTGCCAGGCGCATTACTTTGTGTAATTTATTTCATTGCCACTGCTCTCAAAACGGTGAAGGAAAACATCGTGAGGAAACCGTTATGTCCTAGAACCAAAAATTCGAAGACATGTGGCATTCACCAACCCGCACTGGGCCCGCGTGGTGGATTACGGCCCATTTCCTCTCCTAGAGAAGAGGCCTGATTCCCAGCTGTGGGAACATTAAAAAAGCTGATGATGATGATGATGATCTTCATTGTTTCAGACAACATTAACTAAAGATGCTGTGCGACTGTGATTACGTGACGAGTGACAATAATGACCTGGAGGCACACTACGACAACTGTCGGACGACGTGGAGTGAACTGCATCCTGGGAAACCTTTTCCGAAGTAAGTCTTCTTATATAATTTCTTTTCTCTCGACCCTGCAACGTAAAAGGCAACTGAAAGAACATAGGTTGGATATACACCGTTAAATTTTGATCGTTTTAATCCCGTGGAGGGTCGATCCGGTACATGAAACACTATCGATTTGTAAAGATAAAATTAAAAAATAAAGTACCTTTTTTTTTAAACAGTTAGTACGCAACGCCGACTACTACATAAAGGTCATTGGACTCGCTCAGCTGACGTTTTCTTAAAGAAATCAATTTCGTACATGCGTAAATTAATAACTACGAGTTTTAAAAAAAGGTACTTTATTTTTTAATTTTATCTTTACAAATCGATAGTGTTTCATGTACCGGATCGACCCTCCACGGGATTAAAACGATTAAAATTTAACGGTGTAGGTATATATAGTGCGGATCCAGGATATTTTGGGGGAGGAGGCGGGGAGCACAAGTGGCGGACGGGAAAATAAGAGGTGAGTGACATAGGCTATATTTTATGTGCGGGCGAAGCCGTAGGTAAAAGTTAATAATATATAAACTTTAATTGCAGGAACAGCGATGGCTCTATCAATCTCCCGAACAAGCACCTCCAAGACCTGGACGTGGACATCTTGTACCACCTAGGTCTTGACACGGACAACCATGACCTTCCAGCAATGTTTGGGGACGTTAAAGTAAGTTGGATACAAGGATCAATTTTTTTTTTGAAATCTCCTCCCGCTCTTGGTGGAGCAAGAGGGAGATTCAGCCTTTAGCGGGAACTTTTTTTTTAATTGGTATAAACTAGTGCTTGACTGCGATCCCACCTGATGGTAAGCAGTGATGCAATCGTTGATGGTGAGGCGCACTAGTTTATTAAGGGGCCGGCGACGAATGAATTTCCATACAAACGTAATACCACGCTCATTTGCAGTTGGAGCATATTTCCAACATATTATGATGATATTCGGTTATAGACAATATTTATCTAGGTTCCTACTAGGGAATGCAAACCGGTTAACCCGAAAACCGAAAAATCGGTTTTTCGGCATATTTTTAATTATTAAAAAAACCGGTTTTTTTCAAGTAACCGGTTTTTTCGAGTTTTTTTTATTACTCTCAAATGACACTATTTTTTAGCAAACATTGTTTTAAAACGCTGTTGAGGCTTGTTGTTTATCAGTCGTAGGTTTGTTTATAAATATTTATTTACCATAGTGATAGCTACACCAATTGTACAGTTCTTCTATTTACAGTCATTAAAAATCCAGGCCGGCTGCGTGTTGTGAGAACAGGCAGTGAACGCTGTCAGGGCCAGAATTAAAATCTCGTAAGGACACCAAAATTCTTATTCGCAGATAGAATACCCACCGTTGTTAATAATCATAACATCATCAGCTTAAACGAGTCGCTTTTATAGAAAAGAGAGTGAAAAGATCAAAATCTTTGCTTGTTCGTTATACTGATGAAAAACTCAGGGATATTCTTGCTACCGATGAGAAAATATTCACATTCAAGGAATATTGCAACAAGCAAAATTATCGGATGTAAGCTTCTAACTCCAAAGAACACTTTCAACAGTTTATCAGAGTCCTGAATGATCATCATGTGGCATCAGTAATGGTTTGGTGAGGGTACCACGGAATGACCAAGGTTCATTTTCGTGAAAAAGGGCTACTCTAATTTCAGCTAAAGAGTATCAAGACACTATTCTAAACGCCATAGCAAAGCCACTTAAAGCCTCTCTCTTTTTGATAATATACTGGGGTTTTTCAGCAAGACTCAGCTTCCGGTCACAAGGCACGCACTACCCAGGCTTGCCTTGCAGCGAGTGTTTTGGGCTTCATTAAGGCTGATGATTGACCTTTGGCTAGCCCAAACCTCAACCCGTCAACTACAAATTGAGATCTATAGGAGAGAGTATGGGCTGCATGTAATAATAATTCAAAATCCTTAAAAATTCTTAATTAATCTCCTCCGGGCGAATAATGTGTCGGCCCAGATGGACACTACGTTTGTGGATAAGGGTCCCGCATTCACACAAAAGGTGTTTAGGCGTCTCTCTCTCCTGATTACACTACCGGCAAACATCAGTGTCACTCAATTTCATGTGAAATTGGTGCCTGTTTAGTTTGCAGTGGCCGGTTAAGGTGCGGGCTATCACACAGATGTTCGTCCTGCTAAGCTCAAGAAGCTCGGCAGTTTGTTTTTGTGAGTAGTGAGTAGTAGATTTAGCGTATAGCAGTCCTGGTTGTACCAACCAGTGCTTTTTAGAATCGCCAAATAGGTTGCCCTTAAGGGTCTGCATGGTCTGGTTCTTTGAGATACCACAGAAGGGGTCTGGTCCTATCTGATGACCTTGAGTCCCAGTCCTTGCAAGTTCATCGGCTTTTTCGTTGCCATTGATTCCAGAATGACCTGGTACCCATCTCAGAATAACTTTATTCCTTTGCCCCAGGTCATTCAGTTTGTTAACGCAGTCTTTTACCAGTTTCGAATTTAAAGTATTCGAGTTCAGGGCGTTAAGAGCTGCCTGGCTATCTGAGTAAATCAGAATTATATAAGAAGTATATATTAACTTCTGGCTTAGATTCTCTATGTATGACATCATTCTGAGACATTCGTTTTTATGAAGATGAGATTTTTTTATTTTTAACAGGATTCATATTAGGTATGCAATAGGGTGACTGGCAATTAGTGTACGACACTTAAACACGTGATTGTGCTCATGATAACAAACAATTTAAATTATGGGAGAAAAGCCGAAATCGCGAAAAAAATATCAGCTCTTCAGTACATTAGGCAAACATAAATGTACTGAACAGCTGATTTTTTTTCGCGATTTCAGGTTTGTTCCTATAGTAAAAGTTGTTGGTTATCATCAGCACAATCACGTGTTCAAGTATCGTACACTAATTACCAGTGATCTTATATTCTTTAATAGATAAGTTCCAAGATAAGTTTAAAAATATTTATTTAGAATTTTACAAGCAAAAAAAAATTTAAATTTTCACTTAAAAATAAATTTCAAAAAAACTAATTTTAAAACCGGTTACCCGGTTTTTTTTTAGGAAAACCGAAAAAAAAAACCGGTTTGTAATTTTGGCGGTTTTTGCATTCCCTAGTTCCTACGTCGAGAATATTAGAAATATTGTTATTTTTAATACAGAAAAAGCCAAATGGCATGTATTGCCATTTACGATGTAAAAAAGTGCGAAATACAATTCGCTTCAATTTCTTTTTGTTTTTTTAAAAAAGAAAGACGTAGGAACCTAGATAAATATTGTCTATAACCGAATATAATCATAATATGTTGGAAATATGCTCCAACTGCAAATGAGCGTGGTATTACGTTTGTATGGAAATTCATCCGTCGCCGGCCCCTTATGAGCCTATTCACTCTTGCCTTAAGGGCCAAGCGCCCGAAAAGTGCCATAAAACAGTGATTTTCTGAGGCCTACTCCTCCGTAACGGCTAGGTCAATTGGTTTGAAAAAAATATATGTTTATTATAGATTCATGAACAATAATATCAACATTTGATTTTTTCGTGCAATTAATACTTTGGTCAAAAAAAAAAAAAAATTAGCAATTTCGCAACTTTTCCCTACTCCTTTGAAACGGCTTGGACCTTTAGAAACATTTTTACACATAAAAATTGGTGGTTAAATATTCTTCAAAATGAACATTGCATGTAAATCAATCAATATCTCGCAGAGAAAATAGATTTAAAGCGCTTTCCGGGCGCTGCTGGCCGCAAATAAATGCACAGATTTGCGTACTGCCGCCTAGGCGAGTGCGAGAGTTGCGTTCACATAATTTCGGCCAGATGGTTCAAGGGACTATACGCCTTAAAGACACCTAAATAATAATCAGACGGGAAGACCGCTGCAGGCAAATTGTTCCAGTCCCTCGATGTACGCGGTATAAACGACGGGGCGAAACGCTTGGTCCGGACCGTAGAGGTTGCAACAACATTAGGGTGGGACTACCTAAAATAGACCGACGTACACGTAGGTGTTGCCTGTGCTGTTAGTACGAGATCCATAGAAGAAATCTCTTTCCTCATCTGTTATTCGATTATGATAAATATTATGTGCTAGATAATGCGTTCATTTTTACATTCCGAATGGGTTGCCTAGCTAAATCTGCTGCCAATGATGTTAAACAATTTTGTCTGAGATGGCGAACATTTGATATTTTCGACTTTATCCAAATACTTCCAAATTGAGTTCTATCGTTACTAATAGCTTCTATTAGACTGGAAAACACAAATTAACATAAAACAAAATCGATTAAATATCAGATGGACTAAATTATGGCCATTTACTTACCTCTTTATGCGAGGCAACCCTCATATTTGCACCTAAAAAAGGAGGCAACCCCTAATTTTTCAGTTCCTTGAGGCACATTCTTTCAGCTGATGTTCGATTTTCCCAAATAACAAATGAGCGGTAATTGATATCAAAAATGTAACAACTAATTTTATTGTTTAACATCATTGGCACCAGATTTAGCTGGGCAACCTATGCGCAATGTCTTAATGAACATAATCATCTAACATATAATATTTATAATAATCAAATAACAGATGAGGAAAGACTTTCTTCTGTGTATCTTAGATCATTAGTTTATAATTTAACTTATCATTTTAGAATAAAATAAATAAATAATAAATACGTAATAACTGTATATCTTTGTTTGACTGATTAGCCTATCAGAAAATACGCCAATAAAGGATAGCCTTCAGAAAAATCTTCATATCGAGTGATAATGCCGTAATCTGTGGTATAATAAATTGCATTAAAGTGCATTGTATCGAATACCTACTGTTAATGTTCATATAGGTACCTGTAGGTATCGGCACGAATCTATGAGCGCTTGGCGTCAGAGTGGGGATCGCTTTGAACATTCCATACATTGGCGAGCCAATCGTCGTCGTTGTTAGATACATGCAGCAAGTTTAGTTTACAAAAGACAAATCCCTATTAAGAAGCCCTATTCGAGGTACCAGCTGAAAATCAGCGCTGGGTGTTTGACGCCCAGCAATTGCTGAGTTGGTGACCCTTTCGCTGTAACTGTATTGTATTTCTGTACTCTGTTTTTTTTTTTTATTATTATATATGTTGTGGTGTATTGTGTTGCTTGCGCCGAATAAATGCTATTCTATTCTATTTTCATACAACCGATTATGATGTTATTGCATATCTTTCTCTAGATATTTTGGATACACAGCTATCTTGTGAATATTATTTAGGCTTCTCTAGAAATCAAAACATGTGTAAAACTAATTTAGTATAGACTTCTGAAAATCTGCTATTTTACGTGAACTTTGCCTCTCGATAATGTACTCATCATACATATAAAAAAGTACATCAATAGAAGCCTTGCACATTTAATCGATATTCAGAATGACGACAATTTTTCTGAAAAACTTTTAAGGGTTTAAAACAAACACATATTTCCTGGAACAAGTTTTGTGAAATATTCGAGTTAATCAAGGAATTGTCGAATGCCAACAGAGTATTCAGACACAAAATAGATAGGTACAGAAGACAATCTACATACAAAGCGCGATCGAGCACCGCACACATAGACAGCGCTCACGGACACGATGTCTCGGCTCAATCTCCCGGTCGCACTCGTACAGGTCGGCACAATGCGCTGGCCCTCGAAAGAGCGCGATCACCTAGCGAAGGTATAAAAAGTGAAGTACATACATGAGATTGACATCTGTACCGTATTTTGTGATTCAGGCGTTACGCTCACCCCCTCAGCTTTCAGTCTGCTAGTATGATAACGCTCTAAGATCCACACGAATGTAAATATTACCTTCTTCCAGTTCGTCTGCATGGGCGGTACGAAGCATCGAATGCGGGAGTTCGCGCAGTACATGACTGAGGTGTTGAACCTTCCTAACAAGGGCCAAAAGCTGGTAAACCTGACGAAGCATTCGCAGAGATACGCCATGTACAAAGTGGGACCGGTGCTGTCTGTCAGCGTAAGTAGCATAATCAGTCTTTTAATGTCCGCACTGCTGGGACTCAAGCCTGCTCTCTAGGAGTGGGAATAGGCCGTAATCCACCAAGCGGACCCATGGTATGTGCGGATGCCATGTGTCTTTTGTTTTGGTGCGTAAAAATCATTCAAATGACATCCCCCGCCCTTAGGCGGAGCGAGAGATAGTGTCAGACTCTTACTGACTATAAACCCACCCCGTTTCTTCTTTCCTTTCATTCCGGGGCCGAGCTACCATTTCAGAGCTAACCCTGGCCCCTGTAGGCTCCGACCCAGCTGTGCCCCTGCTGTTGCTGACAACTCCTTGAGGCGCGCGGGAACAGTGCGCGCCGTCGACGACTTGGGCTTGCTCCGGACAATTACCGGCCGGTTGGACAGCGAGCTACAGCATAATCAGCCTTATAATTTTCCCACTGCTGGGACTCAGGCCTGCTCTCTAGGAGAGGGAATGGGCCGTAATCCACCACGTGGACCCAGTACGGTTTGGTGGATGCCATGTGTCTTCGAATTTCGTTTCGAGAGCAGTGTGTATAATCTAATGAATAAATATTTTGATTTGATTTGATTTGAGTGGCAATGAAAATAAATTATACCTGAACCTGACAGGGTTTGAAACTGGGACCTACAACTCGTAAGTCGCTCTTACTCGGCCATTACTGCTACTTAATATGCCAACAATTTTATTGTTTTTTTAAATGATATACTTAAACTAGTGCTTGACTGCGATCCCACCTGACGGTAAGCAGTGATTTAATTGTTGATGGTGAAGCGCACTAATATATAGGGTGACTGGTAATTAGTGACCGATACTAATACACGTGATTGTACTCATGATTACAAACAACTTTCCCAAAGAAACATTTTTTTATACTCATTAGTTTTATCACAATAACAAAGTCTAGCTGTTAGCCGCGTAACGCCATTGTCTCATGTACCTTACCTAGGTACAATAGTGATAGAGCATCCGCGCCGTTTGCGAAACGATGGGTGACTGCGGTGCGCGCGAATTTGCGCGAACAGCTGTTTTGTTATCACTATAAAACTAATAAGTATAAAAAAAAGTTTATTTGGGAAAGTTGTTTGAAATCATGAGTACAATCACGTGTATAATTATCGGTCACTAATTACCAGTCACCCTATATTATTAAGATCCTATTCTCTCTAGCCTTGAAGATATTGGAACATTAAACGCAGGATCAGATTCAAGCAGCCTTCAGCTTATTTCCCTAAAGCAATATGAACATTTGTATCGATGGACAAATTCATTTTGTTACTCGGGTCGTAGCTAGTTCAGGGAGTACCGTTGATTTGCATATTTAGTACGATTTAAATAAAATTACTTAGACCATCTTCTAAGTAATTTTATTCAAATCGTATAAATCGTGAGATAATTAAAAGACAACCTACCCCTACCTACCTACTAAAACAAATTAAACACACCGTTAAATTTTGATCGTTTTAATCCCGTGGAGGGTCGGTACATGAAACACTATCGATTTGTAAAGATAAAATTAAAAAATAGAGTAACTTTTTTTCAAAATTCGTATTAATTTACGCATGTACGAAATTAATTTCTTTAAGGGCCAAGCGCCCGAAAAGTGCCATAAAACAGTGATTTTCTGAGGCCTACTCCTCCGTAACGGCTAAGTCAATTGGTTTGAAAAAAAAAAAATGTTTATTAAAGATTCATGAACAACAATATCAACATTTGATTTTTTCGTGAAATTAATACTTTTGTCAAAAAAAAATATTTAGCAATTTCGCAACTTTTCGCAACTTTTCCCTACTCCTTCGAAACGGCTTGGACCTTTAGAAACATTTTTACACATAAAAATTGGTGGTTAAATACTCTTCAAAGTGAACATTGCATATGTAAATCAATCAATATCTCGCAGAGAAAATGGACTTAAAGCGCTTTCCGGGCGCTGCTGGCCGCAAATAAATGCACAGATTTGCGTACTGCCGCCTAGGCGAGTGCGAGAGTTGCGTTCACATAATTTCGGTCAGATGGTTCAAGGGACTATACGCCTTAAGAAAACGTCAGCTGAATGGGTCCAATGACTTGTAGGTAGTAGTCGGCGTTGCGTACAAACTACCTACAGGCCGAGTAAACGGGCGAGACAGTGCTCTCGGCGGAATACTCGGTACGTATAAACAAAGCGCCGAGTGCTCGGCCGACCGCTTACCTTTAAAACTCGCTTACATCACTGTCTCGGCCGGGCAACACTTTACTGTCTCGCTCTTTTACTTGGTACGTGTGAATAGTTTTAATTTTACTTACTTTTTTAGAGACTAAAATGATGATGATGATGTTTGTTCCACTGTCATTTTGCAGCACGGCATCGGCATCCCATCAATGACCACGCTTCTCCAAGAGATGATCAAGCTGGTGTACTACGCGAAGGCCAAAGACCCAATCTTCTTCAGAGTAGGTACCTGCGGAGGCCTCAGCATCCCTGCTGGATCTGTCGTCGTGTCTTCTTTCGGGCTAAACGGAAACTTGGAGAAGACTTATGATCTTGTAAGTATATTTGACAGGCCTGTTAGTCTGGTCAGTGATCTTGACTGGTATGCCAGAGGCAGTGATCATTTCCACCCAGGACAAATGTTTGTGTGATGAGCACGATCGTTTGTTCTGTGTCTGGGTGTAATTTATCTACATTAATATTATGAAGAAGTAAAGTTTGTTTGTTTATTTTTTTTGTTTGTAGGTCTAATTGTTCGTAATCTCTGAAAGTTCTGGTCCGATAGCTAAAATTTTTACACTAATAGAAGTTACTTTTTTTTTTCTTTAACTTAGAGGTTTGAATTTTTCACAGCTTCAAGGGACCGCAGACCTGAGTTTAAGGTTTTAATTTCAATTTGATAGCTCCACACGATTCCGAGGTAAAGGATCTTGACAGACAGACAAACAACAAAGTGATCATATTAGGGTTATGTTTTTCCTTTTATTTATGGAACTTTAAAAAGTTATAAATTGTCAAAGTCAAAGCATTTATTTCAAATAGACCATTTGCAGGCACTTTTGAATAGTCAAATGTCGGTCAGTCCAACAAAAGTGAAGCTAAATTGCACGTTCCAAAGCGTAGATCTCTATGGAGAAGAACGTGCAAGAAACTCCATGGACACTCTTTTAAATCATATGTCAGCTCAATAACTTTCAAATAAAGATACAAAGTCAAACAAATTTAAGTACCATGTCATAATAATAATGCATTGCATTTACAAGGTGGCCGAGTGAACAAGGAAAATGAAATAATAAAATTGAATTATTAATATAAAATTTAAATTACCCAATACAATGCGTTCCAAAAAGAATAGGATTGCCATGTTTTGACGTCACGTCGCCCAGTGGTGCATGTAGTACGGGCATGCGGAAATTATTATTATTAAATGAAAAGACATTGCGTTTCTTCATAATACTTTATTAAAATGATATAATGAATGTACTAGTATACAAAGAGAAAGATATAATATTATATGTTTTTTTTTTTATTAACATGAATACTTATATCATATTTTTTCACATGAATTGAATTATAAATATTATTCAGAAATATAAACAGTCTTACACGACATGATAAAGTGTTATTTACCCTCTTTAGAAACACTTATTAACCCCTCGAGAGTTAATATAATGCACTTTTTCTTAATAAGAGCGTCATTAGTTAATGACCTGGTATTTCCAAGATCGCAGGATATCGCAGCCAAAACTGATGTATTCTTAATCTACAGGATCTAAGTAATCTCCGAAAGTATATTACTACGCAACGGTCGATAACGGAGATTAGGTTATGATCTCATGATTGAAAACAAAAGTTCGAAATGACCTTCTTCATTAAAAATGTGATAGCAAGTAATTACTTATTATTTTATTACATATGTATACGTATTTTATTAATACACACAATAAACTTATGACTCAACTAAAAATAAAAGTTGATTATTATATTTAGGTTCTATTCGTATTTGAAATATCAATATTTTTTGCACGAAATTTGTTATTTCTCGATCACACTACCTTGGCATCATATAATTAAATACTGTATAATTATTTACCCGTATTAATTTTAGGACTTGTTTCTACTAACATTCTAGTATGTGTGTACCAAATTGTAGACATTTTAAACAAAGTCTAAATAAAGGACTTTTTTCCGCCCTTGAACTAATGTGCGTCGTACTGTCAAATCGAAAAAATTAGGTAGGGTGAGCAGAACAAGATTTTTTTAAAATTTAATTTATTTTGGAATCGAAAAAAGTTTAATCAGAATCCAATTCTTCAATTTTGCTTATCTCTGCGTCACTGTGTGAAGTATCTGAGTAGTGGCAAATGAAAAAAGAAGGCGAATTATTCCAAAAAATGATTTAAAAAAATAAATAGTTTTATTTTTAACTAATTATGACTATAAATTTCACGCCGACTGATCGACCCTTTACGTGACCAGAGGGCTGGCTCGTTCTTCGCCCAAAAAAATTAGCATTGCCATTCAACGTGGCAATGCTGCCAGTCTTCTCGGCACATTTCCGGATGACAGCGATGTGGAGGAGTACTTTGACGCCTGAGCGTACTTTGTCATTTTGTATTATATTTATGTACATAGTTAGGTTTTAGTATAAATAGTTTATTTAGTATTTAAGTTTTTTTATGTACATATGTATTAAAGTGTAAATGTATTTTTCGGCAGTAAATCAATATTTAAAATTATGTCTTAAAACAATATAGGTATTTAGCTGATTTATATTAAACAATAACGTTTTTACTTCACCTACATTTAATTAAGCCTTAGTAATAAAGCAAAAACCAAAACAATTTATTCCGTACTCTTCACTCAACATTTGCATTGTACATGTTAGTTGCATTCGTTATTTCTAATTGTTGACTCATACATATTATTTGGTGAGCACGCTGTGTGTTCCTTTAATTATAATAATAAACCAATATTTATGGTTAATTAACGTACGGTAAACCCACAGATAATCCTATCAGTAAACCACACACGTCCTTGGCTGCACGTTCGAAGAATCGTAATCTATGATTTGACTTTGTTTGACCTACGGGCTAATATTACAGTCCTAACAAAAAAACACTATCTCACTCGATAATATTCAATTCTGTAATTTGTTATAATTATCTTTGTTTTGCTTTGTAGGTAGTAGGTATAAGATTCATGTATATTAAATTCACATAAGTATGTAGATATTATTATCATAAATTTTCGATACAATGTAAAAATTGTTTATGAAATAAATAAATCAATCAAACAATCAATCAGTACTTTCTGAGCTGATGGTAGGCAAAATATGGTTGAAGATGGAGCATGTTTACTTAGAAGTCACTTATTCACTCTTGACTTAAAAACTTCTAGTTTATGGCAACCACAGAAACAGTTAAGAAAGGAACGTAGGAGAAGGTTCCTAGGGGGAAAAATAAAATTAGGGTAGTGTAGGGCATAGTAGGGTAGAGTAGGGTAGAGTAGAGTAGGGTAGCGTAGGGTAGAGTAGGGTAGAGTAGGGTAGAGTAGGATAGTGTAGGGTAGAGTAGGAGCGAAGCCTCGGGCAAAAGCTAGTTTTTTTTTTTCTCTTTATTTTGTATTTGGGACTTTTATACAAATGTACATGCCAGTCCCATCGGACCTTATACAATTATTACTATACACTAAAACGTAAAAGCACAAACTTAATTAAGCTATAAGCAGCCTCGGAGTTAGGTGTCGACAAAATGTGATGAAAAATTCCAACATCGTACATGTTTGTATCTAGCTCTCTATACAATTGTTCTCTTGAAGACTGAAATCTGACACATTCCGTCAATAGATGCATAACATCTTCTACTGTGCCACACTCCTCACAATTTGGTGAATTCGTTTTTTTCATTAAAAATGCAAACTTATTGAGCGGCATGTGTCCAGATCTCAGTCTGTGAGCTGTTACTATCAACTTTCTGCTAAACCTGGTGTTACAAAACCATGGTATATGAGGAGGCTCCGAAACTATGGACCTATACCATATTCCCTTTTCTTTCGATCGTTCATTGAAATATTCTTTCCAGACTTCGTGACATTTGTTTTTATATCTAGGCAACAATTCTACGTAATCAGTTCCAATACATGTTTCTCTACCTTCATCTATACCCAACTTTGCTAAACGGTCTGCCTCCTCATTACCCCTTATACCTATATGTGATGGAACCCATTGCAGCTTCAAATCTATCCCTCTTTTAGATAAATCTTGTATTTTAGATAGAATTTCATAAGCTATCGATGCACCTCTGTGCCCAGAGGCGCATCGAGCTATATGCTGTAGTGCACTTTTGCTATCTACACAAATCAATGTTTTTCTGATATTATTAATAGTTAGGATATAAGAAAGTGCCTTTGAAACTGCAAAAAGCTCCAAAGACATAACTGAGACATAATTATTTATTTTATAATAAGTACTTGTATTATCCAAATTTAAAGGATCGTAGTAGGCAGCTCCATTGCCATTAGCACTCTTGGACCCATCAGTATAGATTTTGTAATAATCGTGATATTTTTCTGCTAATTCTCTCAGAGTTTCTGCTCTAATTGAATTTAAATCGTATGTCTTCTTAGGGTTTTTAATTGAGTCTAAATTAACCTTTATTATGTCTTGGACATTAATCCTAGTAACCCAAACATCTAAAGAGAACATTTCTGGAATAAGAGTGGGCAAAAGCTAGTTATTAATAGTTTTCTGCATGTTTCAGCCAGTCCTAGGCAAGACCCGCAGTTGGCCTGCAATCCTGGACACCAGAGTGTGTCAGGAAGTCCACTCGATGGCTTCGAAGAGCGATGACTTCGGTACTTACATCGGTGGGACTATGGGTGCTGACGACTTTTATAGAGGTACTAGTTACTGCAAATGGTTTTGCCTGCGTGATATTACAAAATTATCACCAAGAGAGCATACTAGCGAGATAAAATGCATCCTAAATGCTACTACAAGACATTGTTTATCATCATCATCATCACCCTTTTTAATGTTCCCACTGCTGGGACTCAGGCCTTCTCTCTAGAGGAGGGAATAATGGGCCATAATCCACCACGCGGGCCCAGTGCGGGTTGGTGAATATCATTTTTTGGTTCCGTATAAACAACTCTCAAGCAGAGCAGTGGAGAGCACAGGTAGCCGAGTGGCAATGGCTCCGACTTACGAATTGTAGGTCGTGGGTTCAAACCCAGTCAGGCGCATTACTTTGTGTAATTTATTTCATCACCACAGTTCTCAAAACGGTGTAAGAAATCATCGTGAGGAAGTCGGCATGTACTAGAACCAAAAATTCGAAGACAAGTGACATTCACCAACCCACACTGGATCCGCGTGGTATTCCCCATTCCCTCTCCTAGAGATGAAGCCTAAGTCTCAGCAATGGGAACATTAAAAGACTGATATTATGTATGTATGTAATGTAGATACGACATGCCCGTAAAATGCATATCAAAAATCAATAAAAAATCTAAAACTTCATTATTTCAGGTCAGGCCCGTCTCGATGGTCCATTCTGCGACTACTCAGAATCAGACAAGATGACCTTTCTGAAGAAACTCACGAATCTAGGAGTAAGAAACATTGAGATGGAAGCCAGTGCATTCAGCGCTTATACCAGGGAGGCAGGAATTAGAGCGAGTATCGTTTGCGTGACTTTCCTCGACAGACTGCAAGGCGATCAGGTGCGTAAGCTAGCCGAGAGATGGCGCTGTTTTCAGTTTTAGTTGAGGTTGGGTTTGGTGGATGGGTTGGTAAAAATAATTTTAGTTGAATGAGTCGGAATCAGAAAAGATGTCTTTTCTGAAGACACTCACGAACCTAGGAGTAAGTAACATTGAGATGGAAGCCAGCGCATTCAGTGCATTCACCAGGGAGGCAGGAATTAGAGCGAGTATCGTTTGCGTGACCTTCCTCGACAGACTGCAAAGCGATAAGGCGCTTAGGCTAGCCGAGAGATGGCGCTGTTTTCTGGTGATGGCATGAAGAAATGGAGGGATGCCTTTGCCCAGCAGTGGGACAGTGTAGGCTAGACATAATAATAATAATCTACGTGCTAGCGACCGTTTTTGGGACTTATTTATTGAGAGTGCAAGTAACCCCCTGCCTTTTTATCAATGGATATCGACAACATTGTTTAAGCAGGGGCATTGTTTAAGAGGTTCTTAACATAGGTAGTTGTTGGTAGCTAGTCCACATAAAGCTCTCAAAACCATAGCCCTATATTTTTATTTTCCGTTTGGTCACAATGGTTATTTATTTTTTTTCCCTGATGGCTACATCCCGGGAATCTTTAAGTCAAGAGTGAATAGGTTACTTGCGCGCTCCATCGTCGAACGCATCGTCGCTTTCCATTAGGTGAGATAGCGTTCAAACGCAAACCAATCAGCAATAAAAAAAATACGGTTTTATTGTTATTTTTTTTTTTTTAATTGATATAAACTAGTGCTTGACTGCGATCCCACCTGATGGTAAGTAGCGATGTAATCTTTGATGGTGAGGCGCACTAGTTTATTAAGAGCCTATTCACTCTAGCCTTGAAGACACCCAAATTATAATCGGACGGGAAGACCGCAGCAGGCAGACTGTTCCAGTCCTTCGACGTACGCGGTATAAACGACGAGGCGAAACGCTTAGTCCGGACCGTAGAGGTTTCAACAACGTAAGGGTGAATATTCGCCGTACGTCGGGTTGTCCGATGGTAGAATTGCGATGGCGGAATCAAGTCATGCAATTCCTGCGCACACTCTCCAAAATGCATCCTGTAAAACACCTGTTATACTAGCTTTTGCCCGCGGCTTCGCCCGCGTACATAAAATAGCCTATGTGACTCAGGAATAAAGCAGCTTTCTATTGCTGAAAAAATTTCAGCAATTGAACCAGTACTTTCAGAGATTACCTCCAACAACAAAAAAAAAACAAAAAGAAAACTAGGTGTAATATTAGTGTAGATTAAAGTATGTACAATTAATAATAATATAATAATATTCCACAACTATCACACAACGCCGTCTAGTCCCAAGCTAAGCAGAGCTTGTGTTATGGGTACTAGACAACTGATAAACATACATATTTCTAAATACATACCTACATATTATAGATAAATTACACCCAAACACAAAACAAATGATTATGCTCATCACACAAACATTTGTCCTGGGTGGGAATCGAACATACGACCTCCGGCATAGCAGTCAGGGTCACTAACCACTAGACCAACAGGCCAGTTAGTAATAGCAAAGAAATTGTTGTTTTTTTTCTCTCTTTCTACACTCAGAGTGGAAGGGTACAATAGACGAGAAGATATTTAATGACTTTCTCCTTAAAATATGTGCTAGAAAACTGTTTTTTTTTTTATTTCAGGTGACACCAAGCAAAAAGATGCTAACAGAATGGCAGAAACGACCCATGATTATTGTCGGCAGATACATCGCCAAGTATTGTCAGAAGAAATGACCAGAAAAATGTGAAAGAAGAAAGATTTAACACATTGAATCATCATCATCATCATCATCATTTTAGACATAGGCTTCCCCTAAGTGTCACCACAAAGAAACGATCCTATGCGTCTCGCATCCATCGGTTTCCCGCAACCTTCACCAGGTCGTCGGTCCACCTTTTAGGAGGCCTTCCAAATCTGCGTCTTTCGGTACATGGTCGCCACTCCAGAACCTTTCGGCCCCATTGGCCATCTGTTCTGCGAGCAATGTGCCCTGCCCATTGCTACTTAAGGCCCAAGCGCCCGAAAAGTGCCTTAAAATAGTGGCTTTCTGGAGCCTACTCCTCGTTAACGGCCAGGTTAATAGGTTTGAAAAAAATATATGTTTATTATAGATTCATGAACAACATTATCAACATTGGATTTTTTCGTGCGATTAATACTTTTGTCGAAAAAAAATATTACTTACATACAACAGCATCACATTCGCAACTTTTCCCTACTTCTTCGAAACGGCTTGGATCTTTAGAAACGTTTTTACACATAAAAATTGGTAGTTAAATATTCTTCAAAGTGAACATAGATTAAGTAAATCAATAAATATTTCGCAAAGAAAATGGATTTAAAATTTAGCGGAGCTCTGTCCGGGCGCAGCTGGCCGCAAACAAATGCACAGATAGTCATACTGTCGCCTAGACAGGTACGAGAGTAGTGACCATTTAATTTCGGCCATATGGTTCAAGGGACTATAAGCCTTAAGAACATACATTGAATAACAGCTACAAAATGTCTCGTAGATTAATTTCTTCGCCGTATACCACACGTACCTATTCGTATACCACAGTGCCTCAAAATGAAAGTGTATGTTGCCAGTGATGACAGATGGCTCCGAAATGTGGTCACTTACAGTGGGACTCACCAGAAGACTTAAAGTCACCCAAAAGGCAATGGAAAGGGCTATGCTCGGAGTGTCCATGGAGTTTCTTGCACGTTCTTTTCTATAGAGACCTACGCTTTGGAACGTGCAATTTAGCTTCACTTTTCTTGGACTGAGCGAGATTTGACTATTCAAAAGTACCTGCAAATGGTCTATTTGAAATAAATGATTTTGAATTTTGTTACCTTACGTGATCACATTAGAAATGAAGATATCCGCAGGAAAACCAAGTTTGCCCGAAGAATTGCCACACTTAAGTGGGAATGGGCAGGGCACATTGCAGGCAGAACAGATGGCCGATGAGGATGAAAAGTTCTGGAGTGGCGATCGCGTACCTGAAGACGCAGCGTTAGCCTAGATGTCCTCCTATAAGATGAAAGATGGCCTGCTGAGAGTTGCGGGAAACCGATGGATGCAAAAGATCGGTCGTTATGACGACACTTGGGGAGGCTTATGTTCAACAGTGGACGTCTTTCAGCTGAAATGATAATGATGATAATGATTTCTTTGCAGATGCCACATACGAGGTATATCGTAGGTCTTCTATTGCCTATGAATGTGGATGATAAAGATTAAGATAAAGATATTTTATTTGCTTAAAACATGGTATAAAAAGAAAGACACAACGAGTTTTCTCGTCTAGGAAGACCATGTATGGTGGGCTTTAATAATAATAATTATCAATATATTTCAGGCAACATGGATCCATATCATAAATACCTTATAGATTAACATACGTAATTATATTAAATCATTTTGTTAGTAAACATTTAAAACTATGTTACTAACACTTCACTTCGCACTATTTCGTCTTTGTGCTGTCCTGTGGTATTTGTCCGCGGAAGCGACGGAACACCACACCCTATGGCCAAAAGTCTTCTTCCATAGCAAGGTGTAGAAAACAGTTCGGTAGGTACTCGCACCACAAATGCCTTAAAATTGACGTTACTCAGCGTGTACTTCAACTTTTGTCGCACATACTCGACGATATCCTCCACCTTTGTGGTGTAATGCAGGCGGGAGATGTACACCGGCGTGTTCGGCTGAGCGGCACGCACACTCGCACTGGGCGCAACTGGTGCTTTGCTTTATCATTACATGTTAAAATGTCAAGTGTGCGAGCGAGAAAAAAGGATGGTGCTATATATGTACCCTAAATGATAGTTATCGCACTGCCACGCACTACGCAGCGTAGCGCGTGAAAATGCACCTACGCACGTACTTGCGCGAGTGCAGATCTGCATCATCGTGCGGGTTTTTACGAATTCACGCGCGTAGGTGCGTCTTGTAAATTCACGCAGGCACGCACTCATTTCATACAAAATCACGCACGGTACTACGAGATTCAGTGTGCCATACCTTGTGTGTCGCCCCGCACCCACGCGCGCGAGTGCATGTTTCTCCTCATACAGGTGCGTGATCTGCATGAATGCGCGTGGATGCATTTCCAGTGTGTTGGACTGTGCGTGTTTTCTATACAAATGGAAATACCTACTTACAAGCAACGTTAAGACACGCATTCACGCACTACGCTGCAGGGTGCGTGGCAGTGTGAAAACCGCCTACAGCTCCATCCCTTATACAGTTCAGTTTAGGTCGTAAAATGGATCGTTTAAATCGCTAAACGATGCGGATGCGTTCGTCGTGTCCGTGAAAAGATGCCGTCGATTGGAACTGGTCGGCTCGCGCTGCCATGAAGTTCTAGTTTATAGTTTAAATAGTTTAAGTGGCTACCAATGTTGTGTGTTTCTATTAAGCAGTACATGGCTATGTGCTGTTTGGTGGAGATACGTAGCCTTGGTATAATAAAGTATCTGATAAATAATGGATAAAATATAATTAAGAACAATTGTAATGCCTGTGGAATAATAATTAAAAAAAAAAGCCTAAATATATATATATAAAAAAAAATAATAATAATAAAAAAACCAAAAAAAAAACATTATATAAAGATGGACTCACCTAAGCATAAGATTTAGATTACTTGTATTAGAGCGCCTTCACACTAGCGTTTGTCCTGCGTGCCTGCGTGGAAGTTCGATGGGCGTATGCGCTGCGCTGGCGTCGCGTTGTTGCGGCGTTCAATTGGTCCAGAGGAAGCGCCGCAACAGCTAGACGCCTGCGCCGCGGCGACGCGGCGTCGGCGCTGCGCATGCGTTTGTCGGGCGCCTGCGTTGGACGGGCGCTGGTGTGAGGGCGCTCCTATTCATAATTATTGAAAAAGCAACAAACAAAGAGTTCGCACTTATAATATTTTTAGATTTTATATAGAAATAATTATAGGAGTAGACTAAGCAAGTACAACATAGTGAAAAAAGTATAACTAAAAAAAAAAAAAAAAACTAGTAAGTATAAATAATAAAATGTGTGTCCGACACGGGAGCACCACGACTGCAAAAAAAAATATTATTGTTAACAAATAATTTAACATTTCAAACAAAGGCGCAGACCATCATGTCTGCAATGACAATCGACGGCATCTTATGGTGAAATGGCGTCAACGACTATCGCAACCCAGTGCTGGGCACGCCACAGTCGTGGCGGTAAGTCCCCTCTTTGAGGCGTGGCTGGAAAGACCTCACGGCGTCCTTACCTTCCGCATGACGCAGGTCCTTACCGGACATGGTTCGTTCGGGAGTTTCCTGCACCGGATTCGTGCGGAAGTGACGCCCGGGTGTCGCCACTGTGCGGAATGCCCGGAGGACACGGTGGAGCACACAGTCGAGGTGTGCCCTGCTTGGGCGGAGCATCGCCGTGCCCTCGTGGGGGCGATCGGTGGCGGAGACCTCTCGCGCCGGGCCTTGGTTGAGGCCATGGTCCGGAGCGAGGAGGAGTGGCAGGCGGTCGCCGACTTCTGCGAAGCAGTAATGCTCGCAAAGGAGGAGGCCGAACGCATCAGGCAACGGCGTTATCGCCGCCGCCGCCGCCGCCGGGATTCTGATCCCGATTTCCGGCCACCGTAGGCGCAGGCTTGCGGACAGTGAGCAATGGGTAGTTCGCTGTCCGGCAGTCCGGTAACTGTCCGGACCAAGCCCAAGTCGTCGACGGCGCGCACTGTTCCCGCGCGCCTCAAGGAGTTGTCAGCAACAGCAGGGACCCAGCCGGGTCGAAGCCTACTGGGGCCAGGGTTATCCGAAAGGGCGCTCGAGCCCCGGTATGAAGGCTAGAAGGAACGGGGTGGGTCTTTTAGTCAGTAAGAGTCTGACACTATCTCCCGCTCCGCAAAAGAGCGGGGGATGTCAATGCATGATTTTTTCCCACCATAAAAAAAAAAAAAATGTCTGCAATGTAGTCCTAATATAAAAAAAAAAATGGATCGTTTTATGATTGTCTTTTAAATTTAATTCCTTAAAACTCTTGGCATTCAGTGTGTTAAATAAGCTGTATATTTTATACTAAAGAAATAATGAAAAGAAATAAAATCATAATATATTTTTATAGTGCCAACATCTTTGTTTACTTTATACATCTTCAACCCAATTAATAATCAAATCCTAAATATATATTTTTTTAATATTGATAGGCTCGCGTTGATTTACTTGATAGTAAGCGATGATGTGGTCGACGATGGAGCACGCTTGCCTAAAAGTAACCTATTCACTCTTAGCTTGAAGACCTTTTTACACCACCTGCTCGATAATGTCGTTTTATACGTCATATAAACTTCACTTAAAGCAAATAATTCTATCCCTAGGGAGATAATGCAGTATGGCCGATCCCTAGGGAATAACGAGATTTGAATTTGGAGCATCAAAAATCGTCAACATTGTGAATAAAATGTACGTGCATCGAACAAGTTGACTCGAAATTCAAACTGGCCACTAACATTGGTGGATAAAAATTACCCAAATGACATCTCCCGCCATTGGGCGGAGCCGGAGATAGTGTCAGACTCTTACTGACTAAATTCCACCCCGTTCCTTCTTGCCTTTCATACCGGGGCCGAGCCTCCCCTTCGGAACTAGACCCTGGCCCCAGTAGGCTTTAACCCAGCTGGGCCTGGCTGACCCAGGACGGTAGAAGTCATTAGATGAGTTCCCACGTCAAAAAAAAAAGATGTTGCGTTTAAATTTTAACACAGAACTCGATAATAACCATCTTAGTCTATAGCAAATGTCTTAAGTATATGTATTTATGTACCCTCGCCCTCCTAATGTATGCTTTTATGTTCTAATACATGCCATAAGTGGCTTCTCTTGCGTGAAACGCCACATGCGGTTTAACTAATGTGATGTTGCCAGTAGTTATGGTGTTTCGATATTTAGTAGAAGCAGGGGTATAAATTATAACGGCGTTATCGCCGCCGCCGCGGCCGCCGCCGCCGGGATTCTGATCCCGATTTCCGGCCACCTTAGGCGCGGGCTTGCGGACAGTGAGCAATGGGTAGCTCGCTGTCCGGCCGTCCGGTAACTGTCCGGACCAAGCCCAAGTCGTCGACGGCGCGCACTGTTCCCGCGCGCCTCAAGGAGTTGTCAGCAACAGCAGGGACCCAGCCGGATCGAAGCCTACTGGGGCCAGGGTTATCCGAAAGGGCGCTCGAGCCCCGGTATGAAGGCTAGAAGGAACGGGGTGGGTCTTTTAGTCAGTAAGAGTCTGACACTATCTCCCGCTCCGCCCAAGAGCGGGGGTTGTCATTGGATGATTTTTTCCCAACATAAAAAAAGGGGTATAAATTATAACTGAAAATACATATATTTTGGCCCAGTTGTAACAGCCCCGACTTACAAGTTATAGATCGCGGGTTCGAAAGCAGTTTGATGCTTTACTTGTGTTGTTTATTTCATCACCACTGCTCTTAAAAACTTAACAAAAAATCCGTGCTTCTACGAAGAACTTGTCTTTTCATTCCAGGTTTGGTTAAGCGAGGTCAAGTCACGTAGCTTCTTCTTGGTTCAAGCGCGAATAGCCCCAAGATTCGAAATGGTGATTTAAAGATTTGATTATATATTCGAGATCACATGACTACGGCGTTAGTTTTTGTGGTAACGTGCGCATACGTTGTTACGTGTTTCGTATTAGTAAACTTACGGCGATGTGTTATTCGATGTTTCGTGTTTTGGAATCATGTAATACACTCCATAAAAACAATAAGCATAACATCATCAACATAATACCAATATAAACAACATAAGAGTTCTTTTTTTTAGGTAGGAAATCATCTAATGATATCGCCCTTGGGCGGAGCTAGAGGGCGTGTCAGACTTTTACTGAATAAAACTCACTCCTAGTTCCTTCGTTACCTTTCATTCCAGTGCCGGGATTTCCTTTCAGAAGCGAACCCATGGCCCCAGTAGGCTTCGACCCTGCGGTTTGCTGACATCTCCTTGAGGCGTGCGTCACACTACGCGCCGTAGACGACTGGGGCTTGGTCCATACAGTTACCAGACGATCGGACGGCGATCTACCCATTGCTAGACGTCCGCAAGCCCGCGCCTACAGTGACCGGAAATCGGGATCGGGATTCCGGCGGCTAGATTCCCCTTGGAAGGTAGAATCAGCATTTCTGGCTTCTGAATACCTATAACAATAGTCAAAGATCTACAAATGAAAACCGGGACCAACATCGATATACACCGCTAAATTTTAATCGTTTTAATCCCGTGGAGGGTCGATCCGGCACATGAAACACTATCGATTTGTAAAGATAAAATTAAAAAATAAAGTACCTTTTTTTCAAAACTCGTATTAATTTACGCATGTACGAAATTAATTTCTTTAAGAAAACGTCAGCTGAGCGAGTTCAATGACCTGTAGTTAATAGTCGGCGTTGCGTACAAACTACCTACAGGTCACTGAACTCGCTCAGCTGCCGAAATTCATGGCGCTTAAGACATTTTGGTCGCGAAAAAAGTATCCTCTGAATGTTTTAATAGTTCTGTTAGACGACATAATGCCATTATTTCAGAAACATATAACTAATATAATTGACTTTTGACCGTGTTATGTTAAAGTAAATAAATAATTGTTTTCCGAGGCACGGAGGAATTTCGGATTTGAGATGGTCACCCATCCAAAGGCCGACTTCGACAAGCGTTGCTTAACCTTGAATATCGACCCGTGTGGCTGTTATTATTTTACCATTATACTTCTCTAAATTCTAGCAATACATGAAAAATGCTAAGACGTAAAAATATTACATAAAAGATTCCATTATCGGAGACTCCTCCATAATACATAGTCCAGGCGTGTAGCTGCTACCGTATCAATGATACGGGGCCCCCACGCTATAGGGGCCCCAACGTGTGCTAAAATTCATAACATGTTGTTTTTAGGGTTCCGTACCGCAAAAAGAAAAACGGACCCCTAATAGGCCCACTTTGTGGTCCGTCTGTCTGTCCCTTTACCTCGGGAATGCGTGGAGGTGTCGAGTCGAAATAAATAAATTAAACCCCTAGCGAACGCTGGCGTTAGCTCTCTTATGGTCTTTCTATTGTGTCTCTAATTACGGTATTTGTAAAGGTTAAACCATATATTTAGGTCCACGGGCCCTTGACGCTGTGAAAAAAACTTCTAAGTTAACGATATGGCCATTTATGTTTCAAAAAACATATTTCGATACTCTCAAGGGAATTAAAATTCATAGGGCACTTCCCGTTGACCCAGAATCACAGCAGCACAGGTATAGGGATAAATCAGAAAACCTGTAACTTTTTTGTTACGTCACAAAAAAAACTTTTTTTAATTCGGAAAAAATTTTGAAACTCCATTCGGGAATTGAACTATATATTTACATAGGTAAGTTTGTACGGAACCCTAAGTGCGCGAGTCTAACACGCACTTGCCCAGTTTTTTTTTATATGGAGCCCATATTATCTACGCCACTGACATAGTCCTATGTACTCGGCTAACTGTATTCAAGAAATGGTGAACACAAACTGCGTCCCCGCCATTATTCAGAGTTTTATCAAAATGGTTTGCGTCCCGTTGCGAGAACAAATGAATTTATGTAAGCGGACGCGTAGACGGGCGACTTTAATCGAATTGAGAATAAAGAGCCGACTTTGGTCGGGTGGGCTAAAAGCCGGTTTTTTGCCGGATATGAGAATAAAAATAATAATGATTTTTGTGTGATTTCTGTTTTTAAGAGGCTACTTTTCCACTCGCCTATCGTCAACAACGAGCATGGTTTATAAGCTTGTTACTTCATCTAACGCAATCCAACGCGTTGTTTGACGAAAAGGCAACGCGAAAAAAGAGTTCGGTTAGCATTCGGTGACTCTGTGATGTAGGTACTCAAATATTTTATAAAACTTGTTCCAGAAAATACGTGTTTTTTTTAAATCCTTAAAAGTTTTTGAAAAACTTTGTCATTATTTGGAATCTTGATAAAATTTGCTAGGCTTGTGTATAGTTGTACTTTTTTGACTTTTTAAATTTTTCAGTAAATTATGAAGTGTCAAAGTTCATGCAAAATAGCAGATTTTCAGAGGTCTTAACTGGATTAGTTTTACACAAATGTATAAATTGATTTCAATAGAAGCCTAGATAATATCCACAAGATACTGTATTTCCAAAATATCTAATGAAAAATGTGTTATAACGTCATAATCGCGTAAGAGCGGTTGTATGAAAAACAGTGAAAATGTATGTCGAGATGCATCCCCTTAATATCGTCGTCTTGGAATGAAAAGCTTGGGCTGCGGAATTGTTACTAATTATATCTACACTAATGTTACAAAGAGGTACAATTAGTTTTTTTCTTTGTAGGAGTTAATCTCTGAAAGTACTGTACTAACCAAGCTGGCGAAGTTGCTAATCAGCAATCGTTAATGCTAGTAGAAAGCTTTAAATGAATAACGTCAATTTAAACGCTCAGTCACGTGGTCAGAACAAAAGAACTGGGGGCGTGGTCAACTCGAAGCACTCGACGCAAACGAAACGGTTGTAACTGCATATTACATATATATCGATGGTTGTAACTTGGCTGGTCCGATTGCTCAAATTTTTTCACCGATAGAAAGATTGATTTGATTTATTCCTGAGTGACAGGCTTTATTTTATGTACGCGGGCGAAACCGCGGGCAAAGCTAGTTACCTATATTTTATGTGTAAAATTAGGGAACGCGTTTCTTCTAAAACTGACATGAAATAAAAATCAGCGAAATTATTGTAAATTTCCGACTTTTTTTTTACGTGGATTGAAAATCATCAAAAATTATAAATTGTGTAAGGGACAGCCCTCCACAAACTTTAAGGGCTTGCTCAGTAGACGAAACTGAACAAACTTCCACAATTTTTATTTTCAGGAAACGAAAAAAAAATCAGCCTCACCATACAAAATGATAAACTTGATTGGACAATTTGTATGGCGAGGCCGATTTTTTTTTCGTTTCCTGAAAAAAAAGAAATTGTGGAAGGTTATTCAGTTTCGTCTTCTGAGCAAGCCCTTAAAGTTTGTGGAGGGCTGTCCCTTACACCTTGTATATGGTAGGCGTGCGAGTGAGAAAGAGGGATGAAGCTTTACACTCTATATAGCTCCATCTCACAGTTCAGTTTAGGCCGTTAAATGGGTCGCACGCATGTAGAACTCGTGGTAGGGCCTCAGGACAACGGAAAGCCAACCTTTCTGCAGTAAGGGCTCAAACACATATACTCGTTACAACGATGCAACGTGCCACGACACAGCAACGTGACGTGGAAGTCCACGTCGCAGTGTCGTGACGTGGGTTCCCACGTGTTCTTGAAGTCTTCAGATGTTTTGTCCCATAGTACGGGACGCTCCTGAACTACGGTTACCAAAAGATCGACTTCAATGTCGTCCGTCATCTTTGAATATTGAATAACAAATGCGGCACAGCTGCAGGAGTGCACTGTGAGATTTTACGTCACGATGACGACGTGCCGTGTCGTGACGTGATTACTTACGTTGCTAGACATGGAAGTCCACGTCACGGCATCGTAACGTGGACTTCCACGACACGTTGCCGTGCCGTGGCACGTTGCGTCATCGTAACGTGTTTATGTGTTCAAGCCCAAGTATTTATGGCGAAGATCCGATTTTAAAACGGTCGTCTATATACCCTTATTTTGCAATTCCGGCTTGATTTAGACTTAGCCTTAGTTTATAAATAGTGTATTTAGGATAAACTAGTGCCCACCGCACTCAGGGAGGTAATTTTGTTGACAAAAGAATCTAGCCCTGTACCGCAGTGGTTCTTTGTCTGAAATATTAACATATCTAATTTACTTAGAGGTCGTGGAAGTCCTTTTGTGTTGATGAATATATTGCGGTTAAGTTTCTATACACCCCTACTTTTTAATTAGTGCATAAAAAATGGGGCTGTATCTGTACCCGTTACTGATCATATTTTTGTATTCAAAAGTAGAAAAAACCGAAATCCTAAAATTGACCACGAAAAGGTAAATTCATCATAGATTCAATCATACATAACAATTGCTAGTAGAAAATACTGCGGGCAGTGTTTTTCCATTTTAATCGTCATTTATTCATTCATAATCAATAGCCTGCACAATATTTCCATAAGTTGAGACATTTTGGGATAAACACAAACGCTAATAACTTTGCTGTTTATGAATATTATTTATTGAGACTTTATTTAAATAATAACAAGGGCTTTTCTAATAAGCCCTTTAAGTATTTGTACTAATTAAAAATTAGTGGTGTATAAAAGGGCGAAATATAAAAATTGTATATATATAAATTGCCTTTAGAATACATACATGCTAGCTTTTGCTAGCGGCTTCGCTCCCGTCAACCGACTACCTACCCTAACTTGCTCTACCCGCCTATCTACCTACTTACATACCTACCCTACCCAAATTACCTAATTTTTTTTCTGTCTGTATGTCAGTTTGTCTTTCTGTCACCAGGTTGTATCTCAAAAACCATGGCATTTAGACCTTTGAAATTTTCACAGAATATACAGATATTTGTATTTCTGTTGTCGCTATAACAACAAGTACTACAAAACAGAATAAAATAAATATTTAAGGGTCCTCCCATGCAAAAAACGTTATTTTCTTTGCCGTTTTTTGCTACGGAACTCTTCATGCGCTAGTCCGACTAGCACTTGGCCGGTTTTATATTTAAAAAATCGTTTCACTAAAAGCAACCTTAACATAAATATTATTTTATGTCCTAACTTCCACGCAAACTAGTCAGCCTCTATTGTAAGCCAATTATGTCTATGTAGTTAAATTTTCGACACACTGGGTCTACGCCACCGCCGGCGTCGAGTTAAATCGCCGTAGCTCGTAGACGTGCTACGTGACTACGAAATCGTAGCAAATTAAACGGAATAAAAAATAGAAACGGGGTGTTAAGGATATAAAATTTCGGATCCGGATACGGATGTAGGTATAATATCATGCCAGTTTAGGATCTAGATACGGATAAAGCAATAATATCATACCGGTTTCAGATCTAGATACGGATATAGGAATAATATCATACTTACCAGTTTCGGATCTGGATACGAATATAATAATATATCATAGCAGTTTCAGATCTAGATTTATTATTATTATTTATTTAGAAGATAAGGGGCTATGCATCACCCATAGTGTAGGGGATGTAGTCACTGCGACCTAAAAGATCTATTGTGACTCGCCACCTTGTTAGAGTAACTCTTTTAGCCCGGAGGCTTCCAAGAAATTTAGAATACTCCTAGCTTTTAGAGTTTTAATCTCCTCAGATCTAGATACTCTCGCAGCTCGCTGTCCGACAGTCTGGTAACTGTCCGCCCTGAGCCCAAGTCGTTGCAGGCGCTTATTGTTCCCGCGCGCCTCAAGGTGTTATCAATAGCAGCTGGGTCGAAGCCTACTGGGGATGGGGTCTAGTTCCGAAAAGGAGGCTCGGCCTCGGTATGAAAGGCAAGAAGGAACGGGGTGGGTGTTTTAGTCAGTAAGAGAATGACACTATCTCCCACTCCGCCCAAGGGCGGGGATGTCATTTGGATGATTTTTACTCAACAAAAAAACCCTCTTTATAATATAGGTGTAGATTATCCGCTAGTTTTGAATAGTTTCAGTTACACATACAAAGGTATTAAATAAAAAAAAACCGGCCAAGTGCGAGTCGGACTCGCCCATGGAGGGTTCCGTAGCAGCAAGTAACATAATATAAAAGTTCTTGTAGTTCGTTGTAACTTTGATCTTATCTCTCTCTTTGATCGATGTTTTAATAATAGTGTATTTTTTAGATTTATGACGTATTAAAAAAAACTACTTACTAGATCTCGTTCAAACCAATTTTCGTTGGTAGTTTACATAGTAATGTACATCATATATTTTTTTTAGTTTTATCATTCTCTTATTTTAGAAGTTAGAGGGGGGGGGGACACACATTTTACCACTTTGGAAGTGTCTCTCGCGTAAACTATTCAACTTAGAAAAAAATGATGTTAGAAACCGCAATATCATTTTTGAAGACCTATCCATAGATACCCCACACGTATGGGTTTGATGAAAAAAAAATTTTTGGGTTTCAGTTCTAAGTATGGGGACCCCCAAAATTCATTGCTCTTTTTCTATTTTTGTGTGAAAATCTTAAAGCGGTTCACAGAATACATCTACTTACAAAGTTTCAACAGTATAGCTCTTATAGTTTCGGAAAAAAGTGGCTGTGACATACGGACGGACAGACAGACAGACAGACATGACGAATCTATAAGGGTTCCGTTTTTTGCCATTTGGCTACGGAACCCTAAAAACAAACGGAAAGATTAAACATTTGTAGTGTAGATTTTTTGGTCGTGCGAAGAAAGAAACTAAAAACCTATCGTAACCTATCATTTAGACTCCGCCTTTATCCGAAACTTATATTTCGGTTACGGATTTTGTTTTTTTTTTCGGATATCTGATAGATTCGATTACGGTTATAGAATTTCGTAACATCCCAGGTTTTATGCAAATACCAAAAGGGTGGTTAAAAAATACAATGTTTAATTTGCCAAGGTGTTACCTACACCTTTGATTGATGGACCAGTTGATGGATGGAGACTGAGAGGGATGCCAAAGAAAATATAGATGGATTGTATGTGGTATTTAAAGGAATGGAAGTTAGTGTCGGTTGACAGGACAGAATGGAAGAAAAAAAAACGTCTTGTATCGACCCCAAGAAACATGAGACAAAGTCAGGAAGATAGTGTTCAATAACGAATATTTTATCTATCTATATTAATATAATAAAGAGCTAAAGTATGTTTTTTTTTTGTTTGTAGGAGGTAATATCTGGGAGTACTGGTCCGATTGCTAATTTTTTTTCACCGATAAAAAGCTGCTTTATTCCTTAACGACATAGGCTATATTTTATGTACGCGGACGAAGTCGCGGGCAAAAGCTAGTAAATAATAAGTCTTTACCTATGAAATTGCCGCATAATAAAACGGGTTACTTTGAAGTATTATATCTTTGGATTGATTTCGATTTATAAGTTCTAATAAACTTTATATTAAAGATACGTTCCTTTTTTTTAAATTAGGTGTTTATTGTTTTTTCTATAATATAAGTAAAGTCCTATTATAATCAGTACAGATTGTTCTAATGACCTAGTGATAAAGGCATCATCCTCTAACTAAACATGAGGTGGCGGCTTCGAAACCAGGCAATTACTAATGCGCCATTTCTCAAATCATATGTAGTTTTCTAAGTTTATCTATGACATTACTGACACCCTGTGCCTCAAAAAGCAGAGAAAACCATTGGTCATTCATAGATTAGATCTTTGACTTTGTCATAGTTCGTTGTAACAATTGTCAAAGATTAGTTCGTTGTTGTTACAGTACAGACGTCAGAAAGTCTAACTATCAGTCCATCCAAGGAATATCATGTTGCTCAGTAACTGGTTTGTGGAGATCTGATAGGCAGTCGCTTCATGTACATAAGTCACGGGTATTCAGCCGCAACCAGTTATACTGGAAACCATCCCCAAGCGAGTTGGAAAAAGCCTAGGCAGAGATTTATAGCCATATTTCATTCGACTTACTTCGAATTACTTACGAACCGTAAAAGATGTTATCAGAATATTATTTTTTTCAACACTGTTAAATAATTCTTACTTCATTATTATTTCTTGATACATAATTCATAGCCAAGGCTAACCTTGGTTACATTGTAATTAAACAATTTCAACTGGTGTAACCTTATAATTATCACTTTTGCATTTAAATATACGTCACACACTGTATATACTCGTATGGTAATCACAATAATATTACAAAGTCGTCAGTAATTATGCATGGATGTGTGTGTGTAGGCCTATTACTCCTTCACGCTAAAACTAAAACAATATTATAAAGTTATAGTCCCTTGAACCATCTGGCCAAAATTATGTGGACGCACCTCTTGCACCCGCCTAGGCGGTAGTACGCAAATCTGTGCATTTATTTTCGGCCGAAAGCGCGGGGCTGACCTTTAAATCCATTTTCTTTGCAAAATATTGATTGATTTACATATGCAACGTTCACTTTGAAGAATATTTAACCACCCATTTTTATGTGTAAAAATGTTTCTAAAGATCCAAGCCGTTTCGAAGGAGTAGGGAAAAGTTGCGAAAAGTTGCGAAATTGCTAAATATTTTTTTTAGAATATTGTTCTTGAATCTATAATAAATATATTTTTTTTTCAAACCTATTAACCTGGCCGTTACCGAGGAGTAGGCTTCAGAAAGTCACTGTTTTATGGCAGTTTTCGGGCGCTTGGGCCTTAAAAGTTTGTGTGTGTTGTGCTCTCAAAACGGTGAAGGAAAACATCGTGAGGAAACCGGCATGTCCTAGAACCAAAAATTCGAAGACACGTTACATTCACCCGCCCGCACTGGGCCCGCGTGGTAGATTACGGCCCATTCCCTCTCCTAGAGAGGAGGCTTGAGTCCCAACAGTGGGAACATTAAAAAGGCTGGTGATGATGATGATGATGTGTGTTACTACAAGCTCAAATGTCTGAACGGATTCGAATGAAATTTGGTCTTGTCTCCTTGTACATTTGTCTCCTCGTGTGCCAAATTTCATTCGAATCTTATATTCTTGAATAGTACATAGCCTGTCTATCTACTTTCATGTGGGCAGAGCCTAGTATAATTTATCTATTTTTATTCTACAAATAGATAAATTATCAAATATTGCTTAAAAATTGAAATTTCAGTTATTATTTGAAACGACTAAACTTACATCTACACTATCTACTTTATTATTATTATTCCATTCATTTATTATTATATACATATTTATAATATTTTTAAATATTTCTTCAAAAAATAACATTAAAAAAAAACATTTAAAAATATAAAAAATAGTCGCCCACTGGCATTGGGAACAGGGTCCAAGCTGCCGGCGGTCAGGGCTCCTGAGAGAGGAACCTCCGGACAATACGCGCCGTGTCTAGGAGTACTGCCTTCTGGATCAAGCCCTTGATCCAACTGCCTAACGAGAGCCTCCGCAGATGTTGGTCGAGGCTCTGGGCTATTAAGCTATTGGCCGTCACGACTATCGGCACAATGATTGCTCTATCCACTTTCCACACATGTCGACAACCTTTATTATTATTATTATTACCGGTCCGACTGCTAAATTTTTTTCAACGATAGAAAGCTGCTTTATTCCTGAGGGACATAGGCTTTATTTTATTTATGTACGCGGGCGAAGCTGCGCGCGAAAGGTAGTAACAATATAAAACGCTATAACGTTATCATGTACGTAGGTAAAGCTATTGAGGATAAATCAAGGGATCTTATCTCACTCCAGGGGAAGGCGTTAGAGCCGATCACATTAATACCGTTTGATCGGTAGAGATGTACGTAAGCCCTTTGAATATTAAACCTTCATGGTTCTCATATGATCTGACGTTTAAATTAGTAGTTAATTAATATACAATAATTAGAGTATGTCTAATAAGTTAAACGACTTGGGTAATTATTAGGATTTAATGAAATCTGATGTAGTCAACACGAGTTCAATAATTAAGGTTAATTAAGAGATAGAGATCATTGTTTACCAACAGAAGAACCTTATGAAAAGTATCGAATATAGGTATTTTTTAAATGATTAAATATTACACAAAATTCCCAAGTCAGTTCAAATTCAAATTCAAATTCAAATTCAAAACATTTATTTCAAATAGACCATTTACAGGCACTTTTGAATAGTCAAATGTCGGTCAGTCCAAGAAAAGTGAAGCTAAATTGCACGTTCCAAAGAGTAGGTCTCTATGGAGAAGAACGTGCAAGAAACTCCATGGACACTCTTTTAAATCATATTATGTGTTACATATAATGCTTGGTTACATATTACTTGTTGCTTCTATCATGTGAGCACAATGTCGATAATGAAATAAAAATTTAAAATAATTAAAAGATAGAAACTGAATTAAGCCACTGGCAGCTAAGAGATGACCAGTCCCATCTGACGGCACCCGTTCACGAGCATGACGCGTGCATCAGCCCCACTCAGCTCAACCATTTTGAAGGGAACTGAACGACCCAATAACACGTGCCACCAACAGCGAGACATTTGAGTGAGCATGACAAACTCTCAACTGCCATGCTCGTAATGTCAAAAAAAAAAAAAAAGTTGTAACCTAATAAAAATGCTCCATGGTGCTTCACATTCACAAACTTGGAAAAAGTGCTTCTACATTATACAATGCAATTGTGTCTTTCAAATTAAAAAATAATAATATTAGTTTCCAACTAATCAACTAATTAGTACGCCCTAGTGGTAGTGGAGCTGGACCAGCATTGAGCCAAGCATTTTTATCTTGAATAGTTGACTTATTAGACAGACTATATACAATATTTCACAACTATCACACAACGCCGTCTAGTCCCAAGCTAAGCAGAGCTTGTGTTATGAGTACTAGACAACTGATAAACATACTTATATATTTCTAAATACATACTATAGATAAATTACACCCAGACACAGATCAAATGATCATGCGCATCACATAAACATTTGTCCTGGGTGGGGATCGAACCCACGACCTCCGGCATAGCAGTCAGGGCCACTAACCACTAGACCAACAGGCCTGTGGAATTGTACGGACCTCTGAGTTCGTTTCAGAGTTTCTTCCTAAAATAGAATAGTTAGGGAAAAAAGCAAGCTCATATGTGTCCCCGGTTCTAGCTAGCAGGCTAGCAGACGGCGAGCAATGAGTAAGTCACCATTCGCTAATGGGTAGCTCATCAAAATATGTTCAATTTTATTCAAATATGCTCAGTTGTTTCAGAGTGAAGGAGTAACAAACAAATACTCGCTTACATACAAACTTTCGCCTTAAAAACGTTGCACATACAGAAACAATATACACATATAGAAACAAATTAAACATACAAAAAAACTAATATTAGTGTAATATATAAAAGTTAGATTAGTAATTAACTGTTTATACTAAACATTCCTAAGAATATACATTACGTACAAAAGTCTAATATGCTTTACTGAATTTTAGCGGTTTAAAACTTCAAAAAAGTATTCATTGTTATCCGCTAAATAACTCCAAATTCTTCACAACCATTTCAATATCCCCAAAAGTATCAAAACGCTGTGGTTGGCGTTTCGTGCGCAAATCTATTTCCCTCCAACTTGCTACGGGCTACGTGCTACGTCAGTTCGTAGCGACGCTCGTAGCGGGCGGGTCTACGCAGGGCCTACGCTACCCGAAATAATTTTGCAAATACAATTTTCTCTATGAAAATACTTACAAGTGTTAATTTAAAGTGAGTGAATATGCACAGTGGGTGAATTTGAAGTGTTTTGTGGTCAGATAGAAGTGAAAAGTGAACGTGAATTTTGTGCTAAGTAAAGGTTTTCGTACCGTGAGATAACGTTTATTTTTTCACTGGGTTTCTGTGTTTTATCTGCATGTGTCGTGGAGAAATCAGATTGGAAATTATGTGTAAGTGTTTTAATATTTTCATTTAAAAATATACCTTAAATATACACATTTAAAGTTCACTTATAATTGTACGTGGTGATTTGAACAAAGGGTGTCGTATTTTTTCGGGTCCCTTGTTTACAATGCTGCATTTTAAAGGCTTCAAACAAAAAAGGTCGTTATGCCTTCTATATATAGAACGACCTTCTCATTCATGCTTCTGTTTGGAAAATAGAGGTCAATATCTCGTTACTGCTTTTATATTTTTGTACGTGAGATTTTCAATGAGATAGATTTTAATTTATACAGCTAGACATCGACTAAGATGGTGTTACAATTTATTTGTTTATACTTTACTAGCTTTTGCCCGCGGCTTCGCCCGCTTATATAAATAAAATATAGCTTATGTCACTCAGGTCATTCAGGAATAAATCAGCATACTGTCGGTGAAAAAAAATATTTTCGCAATCGGTCCAATACTTTCAGAGATTACCTCCTACAAATAAAAAAAAACCAACTTTACCTCTTAATATTAGTGTAGTTTGTACACTAAGATTAAAATTTACAAAACAAAAACCTTATATTAAAAAAAAAAAAACATACGATTGGTGGCCTTATCGCACTCGGCGATTTCTTCCAGGCAACCTGGAATGGACAGAGATTGCCTAGACACAAAATGGGGTTGCGATTGGTGCAGATATATAATTACACAGACGATCTGGCGCTTGATTCACGTAATGAAAACCGTAACGATATCGTAGCGATTTAGTCGTTTAGACCATTTCCGTATTCACATCCATCAATCGAGTTTAAATAAGTCGATAGATCGTGAATACCGCTTTTGGATAGGACTTCGATCGAACGACTATAAAACTTCAACGATATTTGGCTTGTTTGACTTTACGTGAATCAGGCTACTGATCATGTTCGCCGGGCAAACTTGGCTAGAGATCACCAAAGATAGAAAGCTTTGGAAGGAGAAGGAAGAGGCATTTGCTCAGTAATGGGACATTATTTAAGCTAATAAAAAAAGTACCTGGATCTAATGAACGACCAATAGTTCACTTTAGCCCTTTTTTTATGGATATAGAAATATATAGATAAATATAGATAGTGTCAGACTCTTACTGACTAAAAGACTAACCCCGTTCCTTCTAGTTTTCATACCGGAGCTCGAGCGCCCTTTCGGATAACCCTGGCCCCAGTAGGCTTCGACCCGGCTGGGTCCCTGCTGTTGCTGACAACTCCTTGAGGCGCGCGGGAACAGTGCGCGCCGTCGACGACTTGGCCTTGGTCCGGACAGTTACCGGACGGCCGGACAGTGAGCTACCCATTGCTCACTGTACGCAAGCCCGCGCCTACGGTGGCCGGAAATTGGGATCAGAATCCCGGCGGCGGCGGCGGCGAGTTCACTTTAGCCCTGGATTGATACAGCTGAAAATCATAAAAGGAAGTCTTTACCCGGCAGTAGGATAAGCTGATAATATTCAAGTACCAAAATACGCAGCGTTGGAAGGCGTCCCACAAGGTGGATTGATGGACTGGTGAGGGTCATGGGAATCCGTTGGATGCGAGACGCGACGGTCGGTATGGCGACACTTGGGTAGGCCTATGTCCATGAGTGGACGTCTTTTGGCTGCAATTATGATGGTGATGATGATTCAGCATTTAATAAGGTATCTTGCCAAGTTCACGTTTACCTGAAAGCATACAAATAACAATCTTAAATTCATGATGAAAAGCCTTAAGTTAGAAGGCCTAACTGTCAGGTAATCGTGAGGGAATGGGCGTCCTCATGTTCAAGCTACCACCTCTGGATACAACCCGGGTTGGGAGTCGTAGGACGATTCAAGGCACGGGTTTATGCACGGCGAGCAATGGCTAGCTCACCGTTTAGTCAAGCCCGAGTCGATGGTTTGTTGCGTTCCACGCATATCTCAAAGAGATGTCAGCAAAATGGACGGACCACACGAAGGCCAACGCTTGCTAGGGCTCCGAGAATGTTCGACAGAGTTACCGTAGCCCTAGAACGCAAAGGGTAACTGAAGGTACACAGGTGGGTTTAATCAGTAAAGATAGAACTACACTGCGCACACGTTTGCCACACACGCCGATCTGGGTGCGTCGGTCTCCATACATTTTGTATGGAAACTAGACTTGTAGAGCCACACTTGATACACGCTACATTCTACGTGCAATTCAGGCGTGTTACTTGTGTGCGTCGACCTAATGTAGTTCTAGCTTAAGTCTGACACTCCCGTTTGCTCCACCCAGAGCGGGAGAAGTCCTTTGATGATTTTTTACCTCAAAAAAGGGCTAGGTGGCCTAGATGGAAAACGGGTATAATTACTTTGAATCTCAAAGTCATAGCTAATGTTCGTACATTGGCTATGTTATGTACGTACATTGCTAATGTTCGTACATTGGCTATGTTGACTGGCCTGTTGGTCTAGTGGTTAGTGGCTCCGACTGCTATGCCGGAAGTCGTGGGTTCGATTCCCACTCAGGACAAATGTTTGTGTGATGAGCATGATCACTTGTTCTGTGTCTGGGTGTCATTAATTTATAATATGTATGTATTTAGAAATATATAAGTATGTTTATCAGTTGTCTAGTACTCATAACACAAGCTCTGCTTAGCTTGAGGCTAGATGGCGTTGTATGATAGTTGTGGAATATTATTATAATTATTAATTGAACCTCAATGTCGAAGCTAATGTATGTAAATTGGCCATGTTAATAGATTACTAAATAATTGGCTTATATTATATATCTAGACGTAAAAAAAGCTGTTTTTACTTTACTGTGGCGAAGCTCAATCAAAGTGGGTTAATGGTTTTGTAAATAATGAGTCGTATAACCTCATCTTTTGTTAAATAGAAAATAATACCACTTTTGAAGCATGATTTATATTAGGTACTAGCTAACCCGGCGAACTACGTACCGCCTAACAGTCAATGAATGTAGGTAGAGTGCGTCTACTGAAAGCGTAACCTGGAGTTTTTTTTTTAAATTAAATTGGCAACATTGTTTTGCCGAAAAAAATCACGTCAAAGTCTATGGTTGCAATTGTCAGTTTTTGGAAACTGATGTTTATTTTTCAAGAATAATTGCTTAATTGTGGGAAAAACAATAAACAGTAACGTGCAAAAACTGCCACACACTATGGTTAATAAGTTCAAACAAAAACAAGAAGAGAAAGAAGGTGTTTTCAATGAAAACCAACATTGTTTACATACGATTTCTGATTTTTAAGTTAGTATGACGTTATAATCTTGATCCTTGTCGACTAATATTATTAGATAGTTATATTAAGGATATAATGATTTTTTTTTTCTTATATTTTTAGATAATCTGACATATTGCGAATTTCATAATGGACAAAAACATCGAACAAAGAAGGCTTTTAGTGAATCGACTTAATCAAAAACACATGCTAGTGAGTGGTAGAATGCGTTCAAAAGCAGTTGAGATGTAATGAAAGATTTGCCTCACTCTGTCTGGTAGTGCATGAAAGTCTGCAACTGAAGTTAAAATCGCGAAAATCCTAGTTCAAGTTTGAGAGAGATGCTGCTGCAGAAGAAAGAAGAAGAAAGAAGAAAACATGTTTATTTGGCACACAATGACAAAACAAGTATAGGAACATTAATAAAATATAAAACTTAAAACAAAATAAAAAATAAAATAAAAGCAAACAGCAACATTGTGTCTCACGGTAGTGCCAAATAGGTTCAGTTCAGCATATTGTCAGACAACCGTAGCAGTTGCCTGACGCTGGTTTTCAACTGAACCTTTGAGGGTGAGTGACGGATGAAAATCGTCGTTTGAAATATATAAAAGTAAATGTATGTATATTTATATGAATATATATATATATATATATATGTATATTTTTATGTGTACAAAATTCTATGTCGTAAATGTTCAGTGTTAATTGTTTGAGTACTAATTTAATCAAATGTCAACAAATTAAATAAAATTTTAAGTTGGTCTAAGCGTACATTCATGTTTAACAAAACCGGTCTCGAGCCACCGCCATCAATACAGCGCACGTTGCATAACTTATTATGCTATTAGCAGCTGAGCGCTGTAGACGAGTTGCAAACCAGTGAAAAAATGTGTTAAAAGAAAAACAAGTCGACTACGGGTATTTGAAAATAAATAAATAATAATCATAGTAAAATCAATTTGTGTATGTGTGTGCAGTTTAACGTCATGTCAGTAAAGTGAAACGAAAATTGTGAAAATATAGAAAGATATTGATAGAAGGTAATTATCGCTTATCTACAGTAAAAAATCAAGTAGAAAAAAAAAAATAATAGTTCATTACTAAATAAGCATATGTATGATTTTTCTTTTTGCAGGTGCGGGTCATAGTGATTCAATCATACGAACGGCTAGGCAGGCGCCGACCGCAAGTACCTACTCGTTGCAAGTAGGCCAGGCACATAGGGTATGTTACCGTAAACGATCCGTACCCGTTTTTTTATTTATTCATATTTGAATGAGATATCTCAATGATAAGCCAACTGTTGAATAAATACAAACTCAATAACTCCTACGTTTCCTACAGGTCTCCCAACTACGAATAAAGCGTCGGTGTCGCGTATGACACGTCTGCACCCCCGAGTCGCTGACACTGGAAAAACGAGGCAGCTGAGAGGGACACCGGTGCCCAAGGAATCTCAATCACCCGCACACACACATTGTAGCTATGTATAATCCCTTGTATTATTATGCAACATATCCTATGGATACCCACAAACCGAAGATAGTTAACTGAATCAATTAGCATATCATATTAATGAAACGTTTAAATTGGTCAGGTCTAGTTTCCGCTGCGCATCAATCAAATATTGCCGTAAACGTCTTCTAAAAGTACTTATCGTATTTAATATTCTAATAGGCGGAGGGATGTTGTTCCACACTTTCGACGCTGAATAACGGAAACTGCCTCTAAATGATGCTGTGCTATGGGGATGTGATGACAGTTGCTGTGAACATTGCCTTCTTCCGCATTCTCGCTTGCTCGTGATCCAACTCAGTTTATTGAAGAGGTAGTCTGGTTTCTGAAATTTAATCACACCGAATAGAAGGCAGGCCAAGTGAAGCTTACGCCTCGACTTCATTTTGAGGGTAAAATGCTTGTTTAGAAAAGGTGTTACGTGGCTTCTAGGAGGAATCTTATAACAAAAGCGTGCGCAGGCGTTTTGCACCCTTTGAATGAGTCGGTCTGTACGAGCTAGCAGGCGCGGGCCGTATACCGTGTCTGCGTAATTCAGCCTAGACAAAATCAGACTTTCGGCGAGCTGCTCTCTAAGTGTTTCAGTTAGGTAAGGCCTCATTTTATAAAGTACTCTTAGGCGATAAAAACAGTTTCTTACCGAGTCTGCAACATGCTTTTCGTAACGAAGGTCCTTGTCCATAATGAGACCAAGGTTCCTCGCTTCATAGACTCTGTCTATCGGCTTGCCCATAAGTTCGAGCGTCAACGTTGAGGGTAACTTAGCCAGCTGTTGTTTAGAGCCAAGTACCATAAATTTGGTTTTATTTGGGTTTAGCGACAGACAATTATCTTCAGACCAGTCGGCAATTCTGCGAAGATCGTCGTTTAGGTCTTTTATGGCAGTATCATACTCGTCGGGGTAAAATGATACATAAAGTTGGACGTCATCGGCGTATATATGGTATTTGCTTTTACGCAGACATTTAATTATATCTGCGCAATACAAAATAAATATAATTGGGCCTAATATAGATCCTTGCGGGACTCCTCTCTGAAGTAGCTGTTGCTGCTGCTGCTGCAGCAGCTGTTGAACTTTTTGTGTCTCACGAGTCGATCCGTATCATTTGAAACAATCACTGGAGTATAAAACATGTTCCCACTTGACTAATCCCAAAAGATCCGAATTTTCTATATGCTAAATCGATTCCAACCCAACAATCTTGAAACCCATTAATAGTGTTGGTGAGACGTGATGAAGTTGAAATCATGTTGACTATTTTATTTGACTATCACGGTGTTGTGCACTTGGTATTCTTGCCAGAACGCCAAATGGAAAATAAAGAATATTATTTAAATATTATATAGCGACATTTGAGAGATCAGATAAAATAAAATAATTTGGAATACTATCTAACATTTTGTGTGTTATTGACATTTACCATACACCCACTAAATAATTAAGTCTACACACATGTTTTTGACTAGGATTTAAGTTCTTGTATAACTATTCTAAAATTGTCATAAATACAAAAAATACTCTAGTATCAAAACTTTTTTCTCCTACTATTTCAATAATACCACATTCGAAATTTTTGGTTGTAACCTCCTTTTCTCAGGTCACGCTTTCATTAGACGGACTCTAGTATATCTTTCGATTTATTTAACAGATTGCGATGAAATAAAACCTAAGTAGGTAATCATCCCAAAGACGGTGGGATGAGCCGCTCTGCAAAGTAGTGCAGGAAAACCTGATTGCAACATTTACTGCCCCTGCGGAGCGAGCGCGCCTGCTGGCTGTGGGAGAGTGGGAGTCGGGTCTCTGGCTTCACGCACTACCGTCGTCGAACATTGGCACCTTGCTCAACGATAATACTTTCCGCCTCGCTGTTGCCTTACGTCTAGGCGCTCCCTGCAGTTCTCGTCATCGCTGTCACTGCGGCGAAGTTGTCAACAGCCTCGGACACCACGGTCTGTCATGCAGCCGTAGTGCGGGTCGCATAGCGCGACACGCGAATATCAACGACATCATCAGACGCGCTCTTGTCACCGCCGGCGTTCCAGCCGTATTGGAACCCCATGGCCTGGCACGCGACGATGGCAGGAGACCGGACGGCATGTCGTTATTTCCTTGGAAGATGGGAAGGCCTTTAGTATGGGACGCTACTTGTGTCGATACTCTTGCGCCTTCACATCTTCCTAGCTCGTCGTGTCGTGCTGGTGCTGCCGCTGCGGCTGCGGAGAACCTCAAGCGGCGGAAATATAACAACCTTGTTGGAAGTTATATTTTCGAACCGTTTGGGGTTGAAACTCTTGGATCGTGGGGTCCGAGTGCTCACATGTTGTTTAAAGATCTGTCGAAACGTCTAGTTGACGCTTCGCGTGACCCAAAAGCTGGCTTTTACCTTGGACAGAGGATAAGCATTGCCATACAACGTGGCAATGCCGCCAGTCTTTTGGGCACATTACCAGTCGACAGCGATGTGGAAGAGTTTTTTGACGCCATATTTTAGATAGTGTATTTTAGCGTAGGGTTTTATTATTTATTTATTTTGTAATTTACTGTAATTATAGTTATTAAGTTGTTTATAAGTGTAGATAATTAATTAATTTCTAATAGTGAAAATGTAAATAAAGTAGGTAATATAATCAAGTTACACATAATTTTAACCTTTCGAATCCCGTAGTTAGAGACATAATTAATAGAAAGACAATGAGAGAGGGATCTTTAAAAAAAAAAAAACTTTACTTGGTTATTATACACCGCTAAATTTTAATCATTTTAATCCCGTGGAGGGTCGATCCGGTACATGAAACACTATCGATTTGTAAAGATAAAATAAAAAAATAAGGTACCTTTTTTTCAAAACTCGTATTAATTAACGCATGTACGAAATTAATTTCTTTAAGAAAACGTTAGCTGAGCGAGTTCAATGACCTGTAGGTAGTTTCTACGCAACGCCGACTGAGTGACAGGACTGAATGGAAGAAAAAAAACGTGTTGCGCCGACCCCAAATAAGCATTTCTTTCAAATAGACCATTTGCAGACACTTTTGAATCGTCAAATGTCGGTCAGTCCAAAAAAAGTGAAGCTAAATTGCACGTTCCAAAGCGTAGACCTCTATGGAGAAGAACATGCAAGAAACTCCATGAACAATCTTTTAAATCATATTATAAGTTACATATAATCTTGGTTACACATTTCTTGTTGCTTCTATTATGTGAGCACAATGTAGATAATAAAAGTACATAATTTAAAGTAATAGTATAATAGAATAGAATAGCATTTATTCGGCGCAGGCAACACAATATACAACAATATAAAATAATAATAATAAAAACAGAGTACAGAAATACAATACAGTTGCTTTGAATGTGCCCGAACCGAAAGGGTCACCAACTCAGCAATAGGCTAGTCGCTGTAAAAAATGTAATTAGTCCGTCTTTTAGATTATTCAAAAATAAGGGACACGTATTTTTTTATTTGTAAATTAAACTAAAAATGACAAAGATATAGCCCATTAAGGGTCAAGCGCCCGAAAAGTGCCATAAAACAGTGATTTTCTGAGGCCTACTCCTCCGTAACGGCTAGGTCAATTGGTTTGAAAAACAATTTATGTTTATTATAGATTCATGAACAATAATATCAACATTTGATTTTTTCGTGCAATTAATACTTTTGTCAAAAAAAAATATTTAGCAATTTCGCAACTTTTCGCAACTTTTCCCTACTCCTTCGAAACGGCTTGGACCTTTAGAATCATTTTTACACATAAAAATTGGTGGTTAAATATCCTTCAAAGTGAACATTGCATATGTAAATCAATCAATATCTCGCAGAGAAAATGGATTTAAAGCGCTTTCTGGGCGCTGCTGGCCGCAAATAAATGCACAGATTTGTGTACTGCCGCCTAGGCGAGTGCGAGAGTTGCGTTCACATAATTTCGGTCAGATGGTTCAAGGGACTATACGCCTTAAAGTTACGTAAAACGTCACGCGGCCGCGCCGTGCTGCATTTTTTCCATAGATTTTTTTGCACGGGGTGACGTCACACGTAACTTTAATGGGCTCTTTGTTATTTTTTGTTTAATCGAAAAAAGAAAAAATACGTGTCCAATTTTTTTTTAAATCTAAAATATGGACTAAATAAAATGTAATTATTTTGACCCTGGAAACTACCCTATTGCTGGGCGTCAAACACCCAGCGCTGATTTTCAGCTGGCTGGATTTTTAATAGTAACAGTATAATCTAAACAGATTGTATTGTGACAATTGATTCGTCATACAGTATACAAAATAGAGAATCTATTGTTACCTGTTCTTTGTGACCCTTCGATCAATGGCTGAAAGGATCACGTTAAGAGGATTGGCACCTGGACCCTCTCGTGTGATAACTACATATTGCTTTCAGTAGTCTGTTTGCTAAGGGTTCTTGATTATGGGATTTTCTGAAGTGTAACTTAAGGTGGGTACTTGGGTGGGTAGGTTGGCTGGTTGGTGGGTTGGGTTTGGGTTCTGTGTCTACACTATATTATTATTATATCGCATGCTTAATTGACTGTTGCAGATAACTGGCCTGTTGGTCTAGTGGTTAGTGGCCCCGACTGCTATCCCGGAGGTTGTGGATTCGATTCCCACCCAGTACAAATGTTTGTGTGATGAGCACATACAGTTATAATAAAATCTAAAAAATAATATATATAATCTATTAAAAATAAAACATAAATAAATAAGACTTACATTGTCTTACACGTAACACGTAACTTATTAATAAAACTTGCGAATTCACTCAAAGTGCACGAGAATACATCCAGTCGCTCATGAACTTCATAGAATAGAATAGAATAGAATAGACTTTATTGTACACGAAAAAGTAATACAGCTTATAAAAAAAAAATTTCTTCATTCACTATACCAATTGTTCAGGTGAGGGGTGTTTTCGCCAGCAGCTTGGTTCTGGCTACCGGAATATTCAGTAGTTACGGGCGTGTATTGATGATGTTGTTTAGTTTCCAGCATTAAAAGCTTAGCAATAATAATAATATGTATGCAAAGAAAGGATATATAATATAATCGAGGGCAAAAAAATGGTCCTGTAATGATTTGGCCAAAATAGATATGCGTGGGTCGCAATAACTTATGCAATAAAAAGATATTTGCTGTGAGCAATTTCACAATTTTTTAGGTAGAATTTCCGACAATTTACGTAATATTTATGAAGCCAACGTTACGATCATTTGCCAATTAGGGCGCCGTGTGTTCACATAAATAAATTGTTTCGATATCAGGGAACAAGTTAATTCGGTGATGTGGTATAAATAATAAAATTAAACGTGAAACCCTGCGGACTTGGTAGGTACGACGACTCATAAATTAATTAATTGGCAAAGTAGGTACAAATAAGATTACTTTGTTGCTTATAAGTTATAAGCAACAAAGTGGAGTGGTGTGAGTGGTGTCTGAAGTGGAGTGGAGTGGAGTGGAGTGGTGGATTACGGTCCATACCCTCTCCTAGAGGTAGGAGGCCTGCCTACCAGCAGTGTAAACATTAAAAAGCTGATTATGCTATGCTTATGCTTGGGCAATAAACCATTTAGTATTATTATATGTATCAGCATAATTTAGAACCCTGTGTTGCTGAACCTTGGAAGGTGTACGAGAAGCCAAAACCAACTTCCAGAGACCGTTTAGACACTTATAATGGACTGTGATACCAACCGATGATTATCCCTGTAAGCTTATTATTATATACTTTATTTTGAGTATATACTAAACCTGAAACACCTGTTTAGTATTTTTATGTACTGGCTGCTAATGCCCGCTATGACCTGCCGTGACCTGTTTTGTATTTAGTGTCGGTGGTGGCCGAGTGGTTACGGCCCCGACTTACGAGTTGTAGGTCGCGGGTTCGAGCCCAGCCAGACGCATTACTTTGTGTAATTAATTTCATCAATATTGCTCTCAAAACGGTGAAGGAAAACATCGTGAGGAAACCGGCATGTCCTAGAACAAAAAATTCGAAGACATGTGACATTCACCAACCCGCATTGGACCCGCCTGGTGGATTACGTCCCATTCCCTCTCCTAGAGAGGAGGCTTGAGTCCCAACAGTGGGAACATTAAAAAAAGGCTGGTGATGTCGGTGGTGTCCAACTACTGATCTTTTTTAAATATTTTTGGGAAAAAATATAACATGGTGTCAAAATTCTTGGAATCCATTCAGTTACTGATTCTGAAGTAAATAAATATATTCAGGTTCTGCATAAACTAAAAATAACGTTGTAGATCTAAGGACGCAATAATTTTTGCACAATTTTTTAAGCATAATTTCCGTCAATTTACATAATATTTATGAGTCTAACGTTGCGATCATTTGCCAATTAGGGCGCCGTGTGTTGTGAAGGCTTCATATAATTAATTGTTTCAATATCCAGAGAGGGAACCAGTAATTAGGTGATGTGCCATGAATAATAAAATTATTCGCCAAACCCAACAGAATTGGTGGTTACGATTAGGGTTACCAGGTCTTAATACCGAAAAGCTGGACAGATCTACCGTTTAACCAAACATTTGGGTAAGAAGGCTTAATAGTCATATCTTTTTGATTTCTCCTTTCGCAGGTCTGCTTTTAATAATAATAATAATATTCCACATCTATCACACAACGTCGTCTAGTCCCAAGCTAAGCAGAGCTTGTGTTATGGGTACTAGACTACTGATAAACGTACTTATATATTTCTAAATACATACTTATTATAGATAAATTACACCCAGACACAGAACAAATGATCATGCTCATCACATAAACATTTGGCCTGGGTGGGAAACGAACCCACGACCTCCGGCATAGCAGTCAGGGCCACTAACCACTAGACCAACAGGCCAGTCGAATGCTGGAAGAAATTTCTTTGGAAATAAGCAGTACCTTTGTACTAACGTCTCTTATGTATTATCTTTTTCTGATATTTTTGTGTGTACTTAAATAGTAAAATAAATAAATAAATTAAGAGGGAAATTAACTCACTGAAATATCTACTTTTTCTACGCACAGCTGAAATTACTTAGTAGGGGCGGCGAGATGGGGATTTTGCGGGATACTCGAGCGCGTCAGAAAATCATATGGGAAGAAACCTTGAACCTTGTAATATACACCGCTAAATTTTGATCGTTTTAATCCCGTGTAGGGTCGATTCAGTATATGAAACACTATCGATTGGTAAAGATAATATTAAAAAAATAAAGCACCTTTTTTTCAAAACTAGTATTAATTTACGCATGTACGAAATTAATTTCTTTAAGAAAACTTTAGCTGAGCGAGTCTAATGACCTGTAGTTAGTTTGTGCGCAACGTCGACTACTACTAAAGGTCATTGGACTCGCTCAGCTGACGTTTTTCGACGTCATTCTGCCCGGCTGAGGCGCGGCCTGGTTAAATTTATGATTAAGTTGCATCTTACACGCATAGGACACAACGATTTTATGTAACTGTGTGTTAAGAAAAAGTAGTACCTAACTTATTGTAAATAAATCAGATTTGAATTTTATATTCTTGTCTCATTACCCCTCACTGTGGCCAAGACACCTTTAGCCATCTGAGATCAGTCCCGTGCGGGACTGGCAGTGAGTGTATCCTTCCCGAACCTGGACATCCTGCCTACTATCCGTCTGTTACCTTAGGCCGCATGGTGCAGACATCCTGAACTTATCTATATAATATTTATTCATCACATACTAGGTATATGATAGGGTAGGGCTGTAGGGCTTATAGGGCTTAGAGTCGTAAGGCTGTTAGGCTTGTAGGTCTTAATAGATTCCTTTAACTTGTCACATATCTACATGTACCGTCCTACCCTTACAGTATTGCGGCCTTACGTCACGTAGTTAAGGGTGTAGCTGTACAAGTATAGTATCTTTAACTTAAAATATATCTACATTGTATGTCCCACAGCTGCGCCAAGTAGGTCCAGTTCAGCATGATGCCAGGCCACTTAGTAAAAGGGTCTAGCCCTTTGGGTATATAACCTTAAAAATGCCCTTAAGCATGTGATTTTTTTAAGCTATTGCATAGCTTCTATCGCGGGCCTTGAGCGTGGAGACCGAATCCAGAAATTCCGTAACGAAAATAACCTAACACCCCCCACTCATTTGTTTTTTGAGCGTGGTGACCGATAAGAAAACAAATGAGTGAACAATCAATCAAAATTCAATTCAATGTGTGAAAGTGTAACTTCAATTAATATCAAAGAAAAAAAAACAAAGGAAAAAAAATACTGCATAAATAAAATAAATAAATAATTATAATTGCATAAGTTGATAAAAATGCACACGTCTTTTTTTATTGATGTAAACTAGTGCTTGACTGCGATCCCATCTGATGATGTATTCTAAAAATTCTAATCTTCGAAGTGGCGTCACGTACGTCCAAATGAAAGTAAGTCAATGTGCCTTCAAACTGAAGTACCTCCACAAGGAAGTATTCAATTTAGAAGCATTCCAAATAGACGGATCGTCAATGGCTACCTTCCCCCCTAGCCAAGTTACAACCGTTTCGCTTCCGCCGAACGCTTCGAGTTGACCTTGCCGCCAATTCTTTTGTTCTGACCACGTGACTGAGCGTTAAGACGACGTCATTTCCGTACATTTGAAGCTTTCTACAAGCGTTAACTATTGCAGATTAGCAACTTGGCTAGGGGTACTTAATAGACAAGTACAATTACCGTCACGGATTTTGAGCGCTCGGCGTCAGAGTGATCGCTTTGCGCATTCCATACATTGGCGAGCCAATCGTCGTCGTTGTTAGATACATGCTGCAAGCGCAGGGAACGAATCATGAGTGACTTCTATGACGCGATGGCGCGGTGAGCCAATCACTGACACTCCCCGCCCCCTTGTCTCACTTCGCACCACTAAAGAGACCGAATATCTGACTTCTGCGCAACTTGAAGCCAGCGCTCAAGATCCGTTTCGGCAATTGTAAAGTAAGAATATATAAACGTCTACAATGATTTAATCCGTACAGTTACGCTTTTCTTGCGACTTGGCGCGGTCGTAATGATGTGTTTGCGTGCTTACATTTTATGCCAACCATTTCAACAGTATTGCGTTTCATACGATGTTCTCATTAATTACCTTTCAGTGTGTTATTTTTGTAGTATATTACACTCGCGTTCGTAATATTAACTTCGATTCTTTTTTGTATGCACTCGTACGCGCAAAACGTTTTAGGAACATATTTATTATGCGTACAGCTAAGGAGTGGAATTACCTGCCGGAGTCTGTGTTTGCTGATAGCTACAACCTGGAGATCTGAAAGTAGTCTATGAATCCGTGGAGTCTACAATTTACACACATTCACATTATTAAAGAGGGACTATATAAAAATACAAATAAACCAATCATTAAAGGTGAGAAATGAAGTTAAAGGTGTTTGAATAAAATTCTAAATAATATAAAAGACATAATTATTACAAAAGCAAATCTAATAAAATAGTAGTTTATGTGACTAGGGGATAAAGCAGTGTCTTTAAGTCGCGGGCGGCATGTTAAATTCCGAACGAAACGAAGGTTGCTGATTTTAATCCCGAACGATAGTGAGGGATTTATAAAATTAACTCCCGAGCATCGCGAGGGAGTTAATAAAGAAACCTGAGTGAAGTGAGAAATTTAAGCCGCCCAAGACAAAGACAGCTTTATCCCGGTGTTGCATACTCTACTTTTTACACCATCTGTGAGATAATCAAAAGACAATTTGGTCGACCAAATCATATATTAGGGAAATATAAGTATTATATTAACAAGTTCATCAAACAAACAAAATTCACTACTCCAAGATTCTATAGTTTCAATTTTCTATAATGCTCCCGTGTCTTCAGCACGCACGTTTTATTCTATTTTCTTTTTTTTGTTAGTGGCCAGTTTGAATCATAGTGATTACTTACTCTTTGGTTTGAATTTCTAGTCAACTTGTTCGATGCGCCTACATTTTAATTCACAATGTTGACGATTCTTGATGCTCCAAATTCAAATCTCATTATTCCCTAGGGATCGGCCATACTGCATTATCTCCCTAGGCATATAATGACTTGCTTTAAGTGAGGTTTGTATGACGTTTTTTTTTTTTTTTTTTTTTTTTTTTTTATGGTGGGAAAAAATCATGCATTGACATCCCCTGCCCTTGGGTGGAGCGGGAGATAGTGTCAGACTCTTACTGACTAAAAGACCCACCCCGTTCCTTCTAGCCTTCATACCGGGGCTCGAGCGCCCTTTCGGATAACCCTGGCCCCAGTAGGCTTCGACCCGGCTGGGTCCCTGCTGTTGCTGACAACTCCTTGAGGCGCGCAGGAACAGTGCGCGCCGTCGACGCCTTGGGCTTGGTCCGGACAGTTACCGGACGGCCGGACAGCGAGCTACCCATTGCTCACTGTCCGCAAGCCCGCGCCTACGGTGGCCGGAAGTCGGGATCTGAATCCCGGCGGCGGCGGCGGCGGCGATAACGCCGTTGCCTGATGCGTTCGGCCTCCTCCTTTGCGAGCATTACTGCTTCGCAGAAGTCGGCGACCGCCTGCCACTCCTCCTCGCTCCGGACCATGGCCTCAACCAAGGCCCGGCGCGAGAGGTCTCCGCCGCCGATCGCCCCCACGAGGGCACGGCGATGCTCCGCCCAAGCAGGGCACACCTCGACTGTGTGCTCCACCGTGTCCTCCGGGCATTCCGCACAGTGGCGACACCCGGGCGTCACTTCCGCACGAATCCGGTGCAGGAAACTCCCGAACGAACCATGTCCGGTAAGGACCTGCGTCATGCGGAAGGTAAGGACGCCGTGAGGTCTTTCCAGCCACGCCTCAAAGAGGGGACTTACCGCCACGATTGTGGCGTGCCCAAGGTTTGTATGACGTGTAAAACGACATTATCGAGCAGGTGGTGTAAAAAGAAAATTTACATAATTAAAATAAAGACGGGGCAATAAATAGACACATTTACACGATAATGCAGTTAATTGATTTACCAGGGAAGCTACATGTGCAGAAGCAGTAATGTTTTATTTTTTTTACTTTATATGTATAGATTGTTGTTTGACCGTGATCCCACCTGATGGTAAGCAGTGATGCAATCGTTGATGATGAGGCGCACTAGTTATAGAGTCTATTCAATCTAACCTTGAAGACACCAAAATTTTAACCAGACGGAAAAACCGCAGCAGGCAAATTGTTCCAGTCATTGCCAAACAAGGACAGCCTTACGTATACCATACGTGTGGCAAAAGAAAAGATGGATGGATTGCGTTAAGGGTGATGAGAAATAAAAGGGAGTCAGTGACTTACGGCCCGTTCACGACTTCAGTCTTAGCAGCGAGCGGCGCGGCGCTATGAGCGGGGCATCTCGTGGAGTGCTACAATCATTTTTAGGGTTCCGTAGCCAAATGGCAAAAAACGGAACCCTTATAGATTCGTCATGTCTGTCTGTCTGTCTGTCTGTCCGTCCGTATGTCACAGCCACTTTTTTCCGAAACTATAAGAGCTATACTGTTGAAACTTTGTAAGTAGATGTATTCTGTGAACCGCATTAAGATTATCACACAAAAATAGAAAAAAAAAGCAATAAATTTGGAGGTCCCCATACTTAAAACTGAAACTCGAAATTTTTTTTTTCATCAAACCCATACGTGTGGGGTATCTATGGATAGGTCTTTAAAAATGATACTGAGGTTTCTATTATCATTTTTTTCTGAACTGAATAGTTTGCGCGAGAGACACTACCAAAGTGGTAAAATGTGTGTCCCCCCCCTCTAACTTCTAAAATAAGAGAATGATAAAACTAAAAAAAATATATGATGTACATTACTATAAAAACTGCCAACGAAAATTGGTTTGAACGAAATCTAGTAAGTAGTTTTTTTTTAATGCTTCATAAATCGAAAAAAATACACTATTATTAAAACATCGATCAAAGTTACAACACATTACAAGAACTTTTATATTATGTTACTTGCTGCTACAGAACCCTTCATGGGCGAGTCCGACTCGCACTTGGCCGGTTTTTTTATTAAAGTTTTTGATCTTACCGCTCCCAGCCCCACACTTAGCTACCGCTCACAGCGGCAAGGTCATGAACGGGCCGTTGGAGATAATCCATTCATCTTTCACATCCATATTAAAGCAAAAACCAAATAAAACTCGTACATAGCAAATATTTCACTCATTTATTTAAGAGACATCCGGAAATATTCGCTAGAGAGGAAAAAGGGCACGGAACACACAATTTGGGATTTCATTTTTCACCGGGAACATCTGAACTCTGTCTGACGTTGTGAACTCGAGTGTATCTTGATTTTTAAAATTTATGAAGTTCCCGTTGGGTTGGGTTCATTTTTTTTTGATACCAATGATACCACCCTTGGGGCAGAGTGGGAGTGTCAGACTTTTAATGACTTAAAACCCACTCTTGTTCCTTCGTTGCCAACTCTGCCTCGGCTTGCCGCGGCAGCGGAGTTTCGCACCGGCGGGGACTCAGGCCTCCTGTTTAGGACAGGGACTTGCTCGTTTTCTGAATAGTGGTGATTTGTAAAAAAATAGGAGTGGTGTGAGAGTAAATTATAACAATGGTGAAAGGAAATCTTTTTTTGAGCTAGGTATCGTCAAACGATTTCTCCCGCTCTGGGTGGAGCGACAGGGAGTGTCAGTCTTTTACTGACTGAAACCCAAGTTGCGTTTTCGGATAATTAAACACCGTTGCGCTTCATTTTAGGGGACAATTTGTCCCTTCTTCATCATCATCATCATCAGCCTTTTTAATGTTTCCACTGCTGGGACTCAGGCCTCCTCTCTAGGAGAGGGAATGGGCCGTGATCCACCACGCGAGCCCAGTGCGGGTTGGCGAATGTCACATGTCTTCGAATTTTTGGTTCTAGGACGGTTTCCTCACGATGTTTTCCTTCACCGTTTTGAGAGCAGTGGTGGGTAAAATACACAAAGTAATGCGCCTGGCTGGGTTCGAACCTGCGATCTACAACTCGTAAGTCCCTTTATCCCTTAGTGTGTTCAAATACACTTTTGGTTTTCAATAAACCCCAAGCGAAAGCCGGAGTTCGCGCTGTCATTATCTTGATATTGTGTCTATAACTGACGGCATTCGAAAGGTTTTGAAACTTCATAAAATACCGTTCGTATGTATTTACCTGAAAATTTATAGGTCTAAAAATAGGACGTAGGTGAAAATTATGACACTAAATAAAGGGTAGAGGTTACGCGGTCATCCAGCTGGGGAGACGGCTTACAATTATGACTTTAGACAAAAAAAAAGGCATTTGGTGGATTACAAATAGCTTTCAATTGTACAAAATAAAAATGGCCACAAATATTTTTTAGACTGGGCTGTATCGTTTTAGAACTTGGTTGCTTGACCGCTATCTGACCTGATGGAAAGTGACGATGCGGTCGACGATGGAGCGCGCTTACCTAGAAGTAACCTATTCACTCTTGACTTAAAGATTCTCGGGTTGTAGCCATCAGGAAATACAGACTCCGGCAGGGAATTCCACTCCTTAGCTGTACGCACAATGAATGTGTTCCCAAAACGTTTTGTGAAAAAAAGTTCGTGATAGATGATGAGAATATTGTCATGGGTGTGTGAAGTGACGAAAGTTGACAAAACAAAAATAATGAGTATGTTAGAGGAAGTTTGAAAGTGGCGCTAGTGACTGAAAAGTGGAAAAAAAAATCGTTTGTCTCGGTATTGTCATGTGAAGAGGAGGGATGAAACGCATGTTACCTACTAAAAGAGTTATGAACCTATATGTGTGGACGGATGGAGGTCAAAGAAAAGATGGATGGATTGTGTGAAGAGTGATCTACACTAATATAATAAAGAGGTAAAGTTTGTTTTTAGGTTTGTAGGAGGTAATCTCTGGAAGTACTGCCCCCCTAGCCAAGTTGGTTATCGGCAATCGTTAACGCTAGTCGAGAACGAATCAAACGTATAGGATTGACAACATCTCAACGTTAAATCTAATCGAATAGAAAATTCGTAGCTAAGTTCAAAATGATAGAATGAAACGTTTTCGTTTCTACAATGTTCGACGCTACGTCCTTTGTTATACAAACGCTACATTGTAGAACGAGCGGCCGACTCAGGCGCGTCAACATGGCTACCAACTTATCGTTTTCTACAATTGCAGACACCGAGGCGTTACCGATTGGAGAACGGAATTCGACACGAATCGGTTGTAACTTGGCTAGGGGGGCTGGTTCGATTGCTAAAATTTTTTCACCAATAAAAAGCTGTTTTATTCGTGAGTGACATATACTATTTTTTGTGCACGCGGGTGAAGTCGTGGGCAAAAGCTAGTGTGAAATAAAAGGGAATCAGTGATAGCATGACGGTTGACAGGACAGAATGGAAAAAAAACACCGACCCCTTGTAAGATGGGAGAAGGACAGGAAGATGAGGACTGCTTTGTTAGTCCAGGCCAGTGACTGGTTTTACTTAAAAGACAAATTACAGGTTTTCTGGCTAAAGTATGTATGTAGAAATCCTCCTTCTTGCGTCGTATTCCTCAATGCTGAGGGCTGTGACCTCCCTGCTTCATCACTCTAACCCTCATGATTATTCCTTCATCTGTTCCTGTCTCTGGCGGTGTGAAGGGCATTGTATACCGTAAAGTCAAGAGCGGTGCGGATCTGCAGACTTACTCTTGAGTTCAATTCCGATCGGTCGACATTGAGATTGTGACGATCGTACCCTTGAATTCAATGCTAGCGCCATATTGGTTCAAAATTGCGTGACCATTTTGAGAACTAAGTGAAATCGTATATGTTGACAATATTGTTTTCAAGAGTACCAAATCACGTAACGACAAAATTGACATTGCAATCGGATTGACTTTAGATTGAAATTGAAATTAATTTGGAGAGTAAGCCTGCTGGTCGGATCTTTTCGGTCGAGGCTTTTTCCCATCCACTTTACAGTTTGAGAAATACTCATTTTCAAATGCTTAAATCGAAATCGGGAATGAATTCAGAAACCCAGCCTGAGCGTAATATTTCAATAGGCAAACTAAGCAAGTTATCAAAAGTTCAACAACCGCAATTTACTCGTTGCCATGGCAACCCCAGACTACGATATCTATCAATAAAACTTTCTCATTTCCCTGTTCCATTCAAAGATGGTCTGTTTTATTTCGTTTTTCTTTGGCTGTTCTCTCTAATGGGTATAAAAGAATGATTCGATCTTTCACAATTACATTTCCGAGCCGTTTGTTACCTACAGAAGGAATTGGTTCGAAGTTCCTATTTTATTTTTTTATTTTTCACCTGTTTTTTCGTTGTTACGTTGTTCTTTACGATATTTACGTTATTGTTTAATGTTACTAATTACAAACTAGCTTTTGCCCACAGCTTCGCCCGCGTACATAAAATATAGCCTGTGTCACTCAGGAATAAAGCAGATTTCCATCGGCGAAAGAATTTTAGCAATCGGACCAATACTTCCAGATTACCTCTTTATTATATTAGTATAGATTAATTTGTAATAACATTAAATTTGTTTAATTTGTAATAACATTTTTGTTTAACTTGTAATAACATTAAATTTGTTTAATTTGTAATAACATTAAACAATAACGTTTTTACTTCACCTAGATTTAACTAAGACTAAAAAAAATCGTTCGTAATAAGCAAATAAGTTTTCTTTGCAAACCGTACTTTTCAATCAGCATTTGACAGATCGAAGTCAATAACCTGACTTTCCTATTCGTATTTGGAACGCATAGTACATTGTATAAATCAGACAACTGTCACCCACACATCCTTTAGGAGGATAACTTGAATATAAAATCCGCTAAGGCGGTGGGTCGCCTTGGTGGGGGCACCGCCGTGATAGTCCTTTATTATCAGGCAACTAAGGCGATTATCACACTGTTACGCACCACGCAGCGTAGCGCGTGAAAACGCTCCTATGCACGTACTTGCAGATCTGCATCATCATGCGGGTTTTTAACGCACTCACGCGCGTTGGTACGTTTTGTAAATTCACGCAGGCACGCACTCATTTCATACAAAATCACGCACGGTACTACGAGACTCAGTTTGCCATACCTTGCGTGTCGCCCCGCACCCACGCGCGTGAGTACCTGTTTATCCGCATGTACGTGCGTTATCTGCATGAAATCGCGTGGATGCATTTTCAGTGTGTTGGACTGTGCGTGTTTTCTATACAAACGGAGATACTTACAAGCAACGTTAAGACACGCATTCACGCACTACGCTGCGGGCACAAAATAGATAGGTACAGAAGTCAATTTACATACAAAGCACGCTCGAGCAACACACACGATATCTCGGAGCGCCTCGGCCCACTCGTCAAACAGTTTCGGCTCAAACGCTCATTAGTGTGCGTCCACCGAGTGTAGGTATAAAAAGTGAAGTACATACATGAGATTGTCTTCTGTACCTATCCATTTTGTGCTGCGGGGTGCGTTGCAGCGTGATAACCGCCTAAGCATAATATGGTTACTTACTTTCCAAGAATATTACAGGACTATTGTGATGATTCCACAGAGACTACTAAATATGGGGTAGAAAATAAAACCTGCTTGTAATATCCCGCACAAATACTCCAAGGAAATTACGTAGACAGGATTATTTACTCACTAGAACAGTTAACTCGGCGGATATAAGCTTTTGAATATTAATCAAACAATCAACATGAATAAATTATGTTACCGTTAATGTAATGTATGATGATGATGACGTCACACATAACGTTAAGGAATAACTAATAAAGCCATCAAAAACATAACTTGTAAAAAAAACAAGTCTAGTAACTCAGTTATTCTACCGTAACAAGTCAAGAGTGAATTATAGGTTACTTTTAGGTAAGCGCATCGTCGCTTTCCATCAGGTAAGATAGCGGTCAAGCGTGAACGTGTCAACAATAAAAAAAAGTAAGATCCACGTAATACCTAGACTTCTGCAACATCTTATAGTGACCATATCAATATTACAAATCTTTTATGTTTTAAATTAATAGATTTTTTTTTATAATGGATAGGCTCGCGTTTGATCACAATCTCACCTGATGGTAAGCGATGATGTGGGCGACGATGGAGCACGCTTGCCTAGAAGCAATCTATTCACTCTTGACTTAAAGACTCCTAGGTTATAGCTACTCTAGATTGACTTGGCAAAGCTTCTGGTTTTATACACGACGAAGTTATAGGGCGTCGAAAATGGTCTAAACTGTTTCCAGAAAAGGATGTTATGGCCGCACCGCTTTTTTGCTCGCCTTGGTGAGGGCACCGCCGCGATAGTCCTTTATTATCAGGCAACTAAGGCGATTGTCATACTGTCACGCACCCCGCGTAGTGCGTCAAAACGCTCCTACGTACATTTGCGTGAGTGCAGATCTGTATCATCGTGCGGGTTTTTTACGCACTCAAGCGCGTAGGTGCATCTTGTAAATTCACGCAGGCACGCACTCATTTTATACAAAATCACGCATGGTACTTGCGAGACTCATTGTGGCATACCATGCGTGTCGCCCCGCACCAACGCGCGTGTGTGTTTCTCCGCATGTAGGTGCGTGATCTGCATGAACGCGCGTGGATGCAGTTTCAGTGTGTTAAACTGTGCATGTTTTCTATACAAACGGAGGTACTTACAAGCAACGTTAAGACACGCATTCACGCACTACGCTGCGGGGAGCGTGGCAGTGTGATAACCGCCTAAGAACAGTGACGTGCTTACAGTGACGTGGAATCAATTCCACGTCGCCAGATCAAGTACCGCAAGACGCAGCATTGGAAGGCTTCCCACATGGTGGACCGATGACCTGGTGAGGGTCGTGGGAAGCCGATAGATTTGAGACGTATAAGACCAGTCATTATCGTGACACATTGAGGAGGACTACATCCAACAGTGATGATAAAGGATCCTGTAAAATAAGGAAAGAAAACATTACTACCCGTTTATACTTCCCGTTGATATTGAAACCTGAACTTTGATAAGATGTGAGGTCTAATTACGATTTGAAAACATCTTGAAGACTCGATTCGGAAATCAAACTATTTATATTGCTAAGTTTGTACGGCACCCTCGGCGCGAGGCTGACTTGCACTATGCTGATTTTTTTGTTTATGGCAATCAGAGTCAAAATAAACTATTCTGCCTATGTATATGTGTGATTATTATTATTTAAAAACATTTTTTAGATATTACTGCAATTTGAAGTCTTAATAAAACCTTCCATTGACACAGTAAGAATACTGGACATAAAACAAAAGAACATAAATACGCATTATAAGTGTTTACACATTAAATATTCATATACCACAATCACAGAAACAGAATATTTGAAACTACGACACATAATAATTGTATATTATTATGACAAATGATGGTAAATAAAAATACTTTTGTAAATTACTCGAATTGACACGTGCGTTGGTGTCAGTGTAGGTTCTCAGCATAACATACTATGTGGTAACACTTACAGTTTTGTTGTATGTCATATTCTTTCCAATCATTAACTAGCGATGATATGTCTGCCGCATGTCGGATGAGCTGTGAGCCAAACGTGCCACTTATTGGATCCCAATTCATTAAACCCCAAGCGAACGCCGACGTTCGCGCACCTATTGTCTTTCTATTGTGTCTGTGATTTCCACGATTGAAAGGTTAAACGGAAGGCGACATCGCGGCTGACCAAGGCGAAGGTAGAAAGATGTGTTGGAAAACTACCGGAGGGACTGGCCAGCAATGGCCGAAGACAGACGTATGGAAAAGGGAGAGGGACGCCTTCGCCCAGCAGTGGGACATAAATGAGCTAACTAAGTAATTAACTAGCTAGTGGCAGTGGTCTAGTGGCTAGTGATGCTGACTGCTAGTGGCAGTAACAGCACAAAATAGATAGGAACAGAAGTCAATTGCATATACACTAGGCATAACGGATCTTGAGCGCTCGGCGTCAGAGTGGGGATCGCTTTGCGCATTCCATAAATTGGCGAGCCAATCGTCTTCGTTATTAGATACATGCAGCAACGCAGGGAACGAATGAGGAGTGACGTCTATGACGCGATGGCGCGGCGAGCCAATCACTGACACTCCCCGCCCCCGCGTCTCACTTCGCACCGCTAAAGAGACCGAATATTTGACTTCTGCGTAATCGCTCAAGATCCGTTGTGCCTACTGTATGTACTTCACTTTTATACCTACTCTAGGCGATCGCACACACGTCAGCGCGTTGCGCCGAACTGTAAGAGCGCGACCGGGCGATTGAGCCGAGATATCGTGTCCGTGAACGGTGTCTATGTGTGCGTTGTTCGAGCGTGCTTTGTAAATGTAGATGATGAGAACCCACTTGATGGTAAGCCATCAAGTAGGTTTTCAATCAAGCACTAATATATATCACTTAAAAAAACGCCCTCTAGCTCCACGCTAGAGTGAGAGAAGTCATTAGATGATTTTCCACCTCCCAAAAAAGATAAAACAATCATTAAAAAAAAGTGGGTAGCTGAATAATTTTATTTCGTGCAACTACCATACAGGTAATATTAGTACAAAATATTTACCTTGCAAGATCGTGTTAACCGCGATTAGTTTTGTGTTGTGCTTTCGGAAGTATTTATTTATTGCGCGCATCACGTAAAATGTACGAAAACGATATTTAAATTTTGTGTAACTTGATATATTACTTATGCTTTGTTTCATCACAATCGAGTTTGACTATTTCGAAAGATAATTAGATAGATTCATTGAATGTTATGCGGTTCGAAGTTCGCCGGGTCAATTAGTAGACAATAACATGTGTATTTGGTGAAAGACAGTAATGTGCAAATATATGAACATAATTTTAGTGAAATTCAGCCTTTCAGTGTTCCCACTGCTGGGACTCAGGCCTTCTCTCTAAGAGAGGGAATGGGCCGTAATCCACCACGCGGGCTTTAATTCATTAACCTTTCAATCGTGGAAATTACACAATAGGTTAAGTGCGCGGGATATTAAGTGTTAAGATAAGTCCAGACTTTACAAAACTTGAGACGAAAGAGTTTTTTTTTAAAGAGTTTTAGTGCTAAAGACGTCTGTAAAATCGAGCGGACGTGAGCTGAAAGTGATTCAAGGAATTTAAGGTAAGTCTTATACTAGAACCATTCAGATAAATAGTCTTTATTTATCTTTGATTTAGGCAGATTACCTATACAATTGTTATAGACGGCGCCAGATAACCATGGAATTAAGTACATTTTCCTAATATCTGCGCAGGTACCCGAAAAACACAACAATGAATTGCTTTTCATTACTAGATCATGTAAAGGATTATGATAAGCCTGCAATACATGTTGGCCGAGCGTTGCCGAGTGAAGGCCAATACCAATATGTAGACAGTATATTTGCCTTGTCTTGCCATCGCTCGGTGTCGCTCGCCTAGTTGGTTGAGTAGACTTGCGCCAATCAAAGCAAATGTGCGCCAATGTGTATAGACCTCATTTGGAGTAGCTTGTCACGACTCGCAGCCGCTCGCGATCACTTGCCTCACTTCGGAGCGGTGTCGGTTTTTCTGCACAAATCAAAGGCGCTCGCAAATGTGCGCCAACGTGTATAGACCTCATAAAGAAACAATTGTTTCTTTCAATGAAAAAAACAAATTGTTGTTTTTTTCCGTTTTTTTCACATGTTGCATTGAAATTTTGCGGAAAAAAATCGTTTGGGAACAAAATAGAAATCTTTCGAATGTTTCATTCATTGTTTCGGTTAATTTCATGAAAAATTGAAAAAAAAAACCAAGTTTTATTGAAATTGAAATATTATAGTGGGCACTATACACATAATAATAATAATATTCCTCAGCCAAAATCTCGATTTCACTGTCGTCAGCTTGATCAGAATCGAACTCCCTCAAGCCTCCCCCAAGTGTCACCATAATGATCGGTGCCCACTGTTGGACACAAGCCTCTCTCTCCCAAGTATCGCCATTTAGGGCTTTAATGACTGCTGTCGCCTGTTGGACATAGGCCTCCCCCTAGCTATAATGACCCCTGCCCACTGTTGGACATAAGCCTCCCCCAAGTGTCACCACCTAGGCGTTATAAAAATTGATGCCCACTGTTGGACATAGGCCTCCTCCCGCGATAATGACCTATGCCCACTGTTGGGCATAATCCTCCACCAAGTGTCACCATTTAGGCGCTGTAATGATCGATGCCCACTGTTGGACATAACCCTCCATCAAATATCACCGTTTAGGCGTTATAATGACTGATGCCCACTGTTGGACATAAGCCTCCCCCAAGTATCGCCATTTACGCGTTATAATGACTGATGTCCACTGTTGGACATAAATCTCCCCTCGCTATAATTACTTGTGTCCACTGTTGGACATAAGCCTCATAAACTAATGCGCCTCACCATCAGATTGCGTCATCTAGTTTATATTAATTTAAAAAAAGTACGCATTTGAAAAAAACAAACACGAAGTTTTCGGTTCTTTTCATACTTTTCCGTTTAATAATAATAATTATAAGCGCTTATTAAATAAATAGCAGCAGCCGCGATGACTTCTATGTCGTCCATATTGTTTAAATGCACAATAACAACTGACAGGGCCCAACATGTGGGCGTGTCCTCAAAACTCGTCTTATTGGCCATTTGCATTGGTTCAAGCTTGCCGAACGTGTAGAGAGGCGCTTGCCGAACGTGTAGAGGCGCTTGCCGTGTGTCAATTTGCCTATATTTGCTTAGGCTCGTCAAGGCTCGCGTTGGTCTCAGCTCGGCCAACGTGTATTGCAGGCTATAGATGTCGATTCAAGACAGCTTTGTATTATTTCCGTTTTTGAAATTAAGAATGTCAACAAATGTAGGACGGTCAATGACCCTTATTCCACGGTTAACTGGCGCTTACCTTAGGGTGAGTTGCACCATTTAACTATAACGATAACCAAACCATAACCAGCCGTGAAACGGCCGCCTATTGGTCAATTCAACGATTTGACAACTGTTAACGGCTTTGTTATCGTTATAGTTAAATGGTGCAACTCATCCTTAGTATTCTTTTACCTATGTATGTTAGTATAATCAATAACAAACATAACTATAATGCCTGATGATTGCCTATTTGGCGCAGCCGCGAAACACACAACTTACGTGTCTACATGTTGTTTCTACATTGTGTGTATCTATGTGTGCCAAATAAAATATTTGGTCAGTGGGTCGTCTTAGGGGCGGAGGGATTCTCAGGTGGGGGACATATTTACCTGGTTTGTTTATAAACCGTTCATGTATCGTATCTGCAGATAAAACATTAAACCACCACAGCACACCAAAGACCAAGCACTTTTTGCTAATAACCTAACCCAGAAATCCACACTTACGGCCCGTTTACGATCTTGCTGCTGTGAGCGGTGTAGCTAAGCGCGGGGCGGCGAGCGGTAAGATCAAAAGTATGTAAATGTTTTTGCACGCCACGAGACGCCGCTTAACGCTCCACATACAGATACCGCCCCGCTCGCCGCACTGCGCTTCTCTAAGACCGAGGCCAAGAAGACAGAGCCTTTTACAAACTTTAACTAAGAGCCTAGACGCCGCCTAAGTTGAAAACGCTCCACATACAGATACCGCCCCGCTCGCCGCACCGCGCTTCTCTAAGACCGAGACCAAGAAGACAGAGCCTTTTACAAACTTTAACTGAGAACCTAATGTATTTCTGTAACAGCCATTTCTTTTTATAAATAACGAACGATTTCAGAAAGGCAACTTAACGAATAAAATATTTAAATAAAAATACTCAACAAGACTTTTAGTAAAAAACCTTTTCAGAGTTATTTTTAGACCAGAAACATTTCTACTTTCGTCTTTGCAAAGTGTAGTAAAATTCTTGTAGATTAAAAGTTTGACTCCTTTGAGAGTTTTTGGCCTTTTTTATTAAAAGTTCTGATACGAACCAGAACTTTTGAAAGGTCTAAAGTAGGCTAGGTAGAAATCAGGGATGTTAAATATTTCGGATCTGGATTCAATTCAATAATCATTCGTTGTTTTTTTTGACCACACTCTTGCAAACTACCGTTCCAACCAAGGTGATCTTGGTTTGTGTGCTTGTGTTTGGTTTGTGTTGCGGCTACATGGATGTGAACCACGCGCCAACACGTTCGGTGGTTGGGAAAACGCGCCTCCCAACCAAGGGCGTTGCAGGTCATGGTTTACAGCTGCTGTCTACACGGATTGAATTTAGCAAAGTCACCTTAGTTGGGACATTGGTTTGCAACCATCTGGTCACCTCTTAACCTTTCAGATACCGTCAATTTGAGATACAATAGTAAGACAATAGATGCGCGAACGCCGGCGTTCGCTTGGGGTTTAATGAATAGCATTGCCATACAGCGTGGCGATGCCGCCAGTCTAGGTTAACAATTACTAATCGACAGCGATGCGGAGGAGTTTTCCAACACCATGTTTTTTGTTTTTCTATTTTAGGGTATAAAAATTTTAATTAGTAACTTTCCTCAGCCGTTTAACCACCATCTTTGGTTACAGCTTCGATTCCGTGGATCGTAACGTATCGTTTCTTACGGCCAGGATGCTTCGCGTACGAGCAAGCAATGTCTGAATTACTGACAAAACCGCACTCCTGCCATTCTGAATGCCTCTCTGTCTTGGTCAAAGACCTTCATGGCATGAAGTTTTCAGAGTGTATTTCGATCGTATTCGTATACCTTCCACGGTTTCTTAATTGGGGACCTACTACTAAATCGATATTTTACCAATCTTTTTGTGTCCGTTTTGTACGTATTGAGGCCATCGCTAACACTATTGTGACGTAGCTCAATTAGGCTGTCGTTGAAGCTTATTAAGGTATTACACTGATTGGACAGGTCCACTCAAATCTGTATAGTTCTTTCTTCAAAAGACCATCTCAGACAAATCTGCATGGTTCTCATGTGATTTGACCATTACATATTTACTGTATGGACTTTAAAAGAGACCTTCACCCCTGAGTTTGTTTCGGTGTTTCTTCTCAGGGTAGTCAGATAGGAAACACCGGCCTCATCTAGCATAAAATGACGAAAAAAAAAATTGACGTGTAAAAGTGTTTTTTGAACCTATTTGCAAAATAAATATCATTTATCATTTATCATTAGCTGTACCCCGCGATTTTACTCGCGATTTTAGATTCGACTCCACTTGCATGAGTCGTATACCTGGATATCCCAAACAAAAAAGATTTTTCCAATCTGACCGCTTGTTCCAGACGGCATTGCCACGTGATTCGTTGGCCAAGTGGTAGTAATGTTTTTTAAAGTTTCAAAGATAATAATTAATTAGTTTTTTATGTTGCAGATTATTAGGATTGTAAAATGCAGCCACATTTTACAATCCTAATTTCTAGAAAATACTTAAACTATTGTTTTACTAGAAAGCATTCACAACATCAGCATGACTGCTGACTTGAACTGCTGCTGGCCCTCACCATTTAATTCTTGAAGGAATATACAGTCGACCATTCTTGCAGTGCCATCAGTTACCAGCAGCCAGTGAGGCTTATCGCAATGCAGTGGGCATTCTTCCAAAATTCAAACTCCAAGTCCATTGGAAAAGTACTAAAACGAAAAATAAGTCCTGTAATGCTTTGCGATTGATATCGAAGTAAAAACGTGGTTAAGTATGAGTAAGACACGCACGCGACGGTTCCGTACTATACAACATTAGATTCTATAAGTATTATTAATATCGAGTTAAAAACGGTAAAACATACGTTTCTTGTATAATATATCCCACTAAAAACATACCTGTTAAAAGGGGGCCAAGTTCCTTTCGGCTAATTATTCGCCTAAAAAGGGTTGAAATCCAATCCAATGCCATGTTTAGATGCACTTTAAAATCGATCATAATCATCTTCATCAACAGGCTGATCATCGTTAAATTTGAACTAACTAAGCCGTGCGCAGGCTAAGTTCGATTTAATGTTTGACTTTGTTTTAATTTTATTGTTAAGTGACACCACCTTCCGGATCGCTACATGCCTGCGTCTAGGTGCTCCTAGTGGAGCTCCACATCGATGTCAGTGTGGCGAAGCAGTCGACCGCCTCGGACACCATGGCCTATCTTGCAGCAGAAGCGCTGGTCGGATAGCACGGCATGCCAGTATTAATGACATCATCCGTCGAGCTCTTGTCACCGCCGGGGTGCCAGCTGTTTTAGAGCCAAATGGCTTGGCACGTGACGATGGGAAGAGGCCAGATGGGATGACTATAATGCCTTGGAAATTGGGTAGGCCTTTGGTGTGGGATGCAACATGTGTCGACACCTTTGCGCCATCCCATCTTCTGAGTACGGCGGGCTGTGCTGGGGCGGCTGCTGCAGGTGCAGAAAACCTCAAACGGCGTAAATATAATAACCTCATTGGAAGTTATGTGTTTGAGCCGTTTGGGGTTGAAACTCTAGGGCCATGGGGTCCGAGCGCTCATCGAGTTGTCCGGGATATCAGCAAACAGTTGGTCGACTCTTCGCGTGACCAGAGGGCTGGACTCTTCTTCAGTCAAAGAATCAGCATTGCCATCCAGCGTGGCAATGCTGCCAGCGTTCTGGGCACTTTTCCCACTGACATCGATGTGGACGAATTTTTTGATGCCCTGTGAGTTTTCCCCATTTTTCAGCCTTTTTTACTCGTTTGTACATATTATTATTTTAAGTTTGTAAATATATACCTAGTTATTATTTATTATTAACTTATGTAAATGATATTAATTAAATTACACCGGAAGTAAAAAAAAAAAAAAAAAATATTGTTTGTTAACTACACTAATATTATAAAGAGAAAAAGTTTGTTTTTATAATTTCTGAAAGTAATTATAGCAGTATATTTATATATCTTTAATTATTATTATTATTCCATTCATTTATTATTATATACATATTTATCACATTTTTAAATATTTCTTCAAAAAATTATATTAAAAAAAAACATTTAAAAATATAAAAAATAGTAGCCCACCGGCATCGGGTACAGGGTCCAAGCTGCCGGTGGTCAGGGCTCCTGAGAGAGGAACCTCCGGACAATACGCGCCGTGTCTAGGAGTACTGCCTTCTGGATCAAGCCCTTGATCCAACTGCCTAACGAGAGCCTCCGCAGATGTTGGTCGAGGCTCTTGGCTATTAAGCCATTGGCCGTCACGACTATCGGCACAATGATTGCTCTATCCACTTCCCACATGTCGACAACCTCGCGAGCCAAGTCAAGATATTTAGTTTGTTTATCTTTCTCAGCTTTCACGAGGTTCTCGTCATGAGGGACCGCTATATCAACAATCATTGTGCGACGCTCTAGCCGATCTATCACCACTATGTCAGGCTTATTGGCAACAATAGTCCTGTCAGTGATGATAGATCGGTCCCAATACAATGTGACGCTGCCATTCTCGAGAACTGGGTCGGGCACATACCTATAGTACGGTACTTCTGATTCAACAAGATTGTATTTAAGAGCAAGTTGCTGATGGATTATCCTGGCTACAAGGTTGTGTCTGTGCAAATAGTCTCCGTTAGCTAAATGAGAACACCCAGAAATAATGTGTCGGATTGATTCCCCAGGCCGGTGGCATGCCCGACAGATGTCAACCGTACCGTCCTTCACAATATACTTCCGGTAGTTGTTCGTCATCATAACTTCGTCCATAATTGCAAAGACAAAACCTTCGGTTTCTCCAAAGAGATCACCAAAGCGTAGCCAGGAGACGGACGCTAAAAGATCTACATCGGGCCCATGTAAGGCCCGGTAAAAGCGCCCGTGAAGCTCCTTGCCCTTCCATACTTCCTTGCGTTCATTAGTATCCATTACTATAGGTTTGCGCCAGTTCTCGTTGGCCAAGGAGAGCGGGGTGAGGCCTTTGTCCACCGCCACTACATCTCGGTGCATCCCCACGTCGGTTTCCAGGAAGTATTCCCTGAGACTGCATACCTCACGGTTGTGCAGGGTCTTGGCATTTAAGAAGCCACGACCCCCACACTTCCGCGGGATATACAGCCTCATCACCGATGATCGTGGGTGATGCATCCGATTTGCGGTAAGCAGAGTGCGGACCCTCCTATCCAGGGCGTCGAGTTCCGTCTGAGTCCATTTGAGTATGCCGAAAGAGTACATCAAAACCGGCATGACCCAACCGTTGAAGGCGCGCACCTTGTTCCCGCCTGATAAAAGACTGTTTAGTACTTTATTCAGGCGGCCAAAGAAGCGCTCCCTCAACGATTGTTTCACGTCAGCAGCATTGATGCCCAACGCTTCCGACATACCCAAATACTTGTAAGTTTCGGTTGAGCAGAGGGATCTAAGGTGTATGGAATCCGAGAGTTGGGTTCCCACGGATTCCATAATCTCCCCTCGCTTTACATGCATGACTGCACATTTGTCCAAACCAAATTCCATCCTGATGGCACTACTGAAGGTTTCAGTTACCTTCAGTAGCTCCATCAGTTGCAAGTTGTTGGAAGCAAAAAGTTTCAGATCATCCATGTAAAGAAGGTGAGATATGACCTGACCCTCTCTTCTCAACCGGTAGCCTAAACCCGAAGCCTCCAGCAGTGTGCTGAGAGGGTTCAAGGCTAGGCAAAACCACAGTGGACTCAGACTGTCACCCTGGAATATGCCACGCTCGATCCTTAACGGTTCGCTGTTCTCCGAAACCCGTCGACACCCTGGATAGTGAAGGACCGTCCTCCACTGCCCCATACATGACATCAGGAAGGCGCGAAGAGTTGCATCAACTTTATACAGCTCCAGCACCCTCATGAGCCATGTATGCGGCACTGAGTCATAGGCCTTCTTATAATCTATCCAACATGTCGACAGATCTCTTCGAGAACGAC